>CP106718.1:46005520-47255520 GCA_025503065.1 Gossypium bickii | reverse complement strand
GAGAACTAAGAGAGACAATGTAGCGAGATCTGAAGCTAGAGGGCCTGCCAGAGCATACGCCATTCGAACTCGTGAGGAGGCTTCATCTCTAGATGTTATTACGGGTACATTTAATCTTTATGATACCTTTGTGATTGCATTGATAGACCCTGGTTCTACTCATTCGTATATATGTATGAACTTAGTATCCAGTAAGACTTTGCTTGTACAGTCTACTGAATTTGTTATTAGAGTATCGAACCCCTTAGGTAAAGGTGTCCTGGTTGATAAAGTATGCAAGAATTGTCCGTTGATGTTTAGAGATGTTTGTTTTATGGCTGACCTGATGCTATTACCATTTGATGAGTTTGACATAATTTTGGGTATGGATTGCTTGACATTACATGATGCTGTCGTGAACTGCAAAAGAAAAATTATTGATATGAGATGTCAGAATGATGAAATAGTTCGGGTTGAGTAAAATGATTTGACTAGGTTACCTGCTGTAATATTTGTGCTGAAAGCTTAAAGTTATGAGAAAAAGGGTTACGAAGCTTATTTTTCTTATGTAATTGATTCGAAAGTGTCTGAAAAGAAAGTTGAATGAGTGTCTGTTGTCTATGAATTCCCTGAAGAACTACCAAGATTACCTCCGATAAGCGAAGTTGAATTTGGTATTGATCTGTTTCCTACTATGACTCCTATTTCAATAGCTCCGTACAGAATGGCACCAACAAAGTTGAAAGAGTTAAAGTCACAGTCGCAAAAGTTGACTGACAGAGGGTTTGCAAGATCGAGTTTCTCACCTTGGGGTGCTCCCGTTCTGTTTGTGAAAAAAGAAAGATAGCACGATGAGAATGTGCATAGATTATCGTCAGTTGAACAAAGAGACAATAAAAAACAAATATCCGTTGCCTAGAATTGATGATTTGTTCGACCAACTAAAAGAAGCCACTGTGTTTTTCAAAGATAGATCTGAGATCGAGATACTATCAGTTGAGAGTAAAAGATTCAGAGATTCTGAAAACCTCGATGGCATGTGTGGGCGATTCAAAGTCCAAACTGGAATGCCCAAGTTGTGGCAGACATCACACTGGGGAGTGTTGGGGAAATATTTGAAATTGTTATAAGTGTGGTTCCCCCGACCATTTCGTCTGACACTGCCCCGAGAGGGATGACAAGGAGAGGAAGCAAGAGATAAGATCAAGCAGTGTATCCTCTAGGGGTAGGCCACAAAAGAACCCAGGAGGTGGAACTAGTGGTAGAGGTGCATCATGAGACTCCGCTACGAGACCAGAGGGTTGGGCACCTGCAAGGACTTATGCCATTCGCGCTCGTGAAGAGGCATCATCTCCAGATGTAATAACGGGTACTTTTTCTCTCTTTATGACACCTTTGTTATTGCTTTGATTGTTCTGGGCTCTACCCATTCTTATATTTGTATGACATTGGCATCTAGTTTGAGTATGACTGTTGAGTCTACGAAATTTGTGGTAAAGGTGTCAAACCTGTTAGGTAGACATGTGTTAGTTGACAATGTGTGTAGGAATTGTCCTTTGACAATTAGGGGTTATTGTTTTCCGCCAAACCTTATGGTGTTGCCGTTTGATGAATTTGATTTGATTCTTAGTATGGATTGGTTGACTACCCATAGTGTTTTAGTGAACTGTGGTAGCAAATTTATTGAATTGAAATGTGAAAATGGACATGTTATTCGGGTTGAATCAAGTGGGTCAGATAATTTATCGATGACGATCTCTTCCTTGGTGGCTGAGAAATATTTGAGAAAAGGATGTTAGTCCTATCTCGCTTTTGTACTGAATACTCAAGAGTCTGAAGCAAAGATTGAAACAGTGCCGGTTGTATGTGAGCATCCGGATGTATTCCTAGAATAGTTACCCGGATTACCTTTAGTTAGAGAGGTCGAGTTTGGGATTGAATTAGTTCTGGGAACGACACCTATTTCGATTGCTCTGTATAGGATGGCACCATTAGAGTGGAAGGAACTGATGGTTCAGTTACAAGAGTTGACGAATAAGGGTTTTGCGAGATCGAGCTATTCACTGTGGGGTGCTTTGATACTATTTGTGAAGAACAAAGATGGGTCGATGAGATTGTGTATAGACTACAGACAACTCAACAAGGTGACGGTGAAAAATAAGTCTCCTTTACCAAGGATAGATGATCTATTTGATCAATTAAAAGGAGCTACGGTGTTCTCCAAGGTAGACTTGAGGTCTGGCTATTACCAGTTGAAGGTTAAAGAGTAAGATGTGCCGAAAAATGCATTCCAGATGAGGTACGGCCATTACGAGTTTCAGGTCATGCCGTTCGGTTTAACGAATGCTCTTGCAATTTTTATGGATTTAATGAACCGTGTCTTTTGACCGTATTTGGACAAGTTTGTGGTTGTCTTTATAGACGACATACTGATTTATTCTCGGGATGAGAGTGACCATACATAGCATCTGAGGATTGTTTTACAGACTTTAAGAGACAAGCAAATGTATGCTAAATTTAGCAAGAGCAAGTTTTGGCTCTGAGAAGTCGGATTCCTAGGACACATCGTCTCGGGTGATGGTATTAAAGTTGACCCTAGTAAGATCTCAGCTATTGTGGAGTGGAAAGCGCCGAGAAATGTGTCAGAAGTTAGAAACTTTTTGGGTTTGGCAGGATACTACAGACGGTTTGTAAAGGGGTTTTCTATTATTGCTACCCCGATGACAAAACTACTGCACAAAGATGTTATGTTTGAACAGACTGAAAAATGTCAACGGAGTTTTGAGAGATTGAAAACGTTGTTGACTGAGGCGCTGGTTTTAGTACAACCTGTGTTGAGGAAAGAGTTTGTGGTCTACATTGATGCGTCATTAAATGGTCTCATTGTGTGTTAATGCAAGAGGGTAAAGTGGTAGCTTACGCCTCGAGACAGCTAAAATCGCACGAGAAGAATTATCCGACTCATGATTTGGAGTTGACTGCGGTTGTTTTCGAATTAAAGATTGGCGACATTATTTATATGGTGAGAAGTGCCAAATCTTCACGGATCATAAGAGTTTGAAGTACTTGATGAATCAAAAGGATTTGAATTTATGACATTGGTGGTGGCTTGAATTATTGAAAGACTATGAACTAGTAATCGATTACCACCCGGGGAAAGCGAATGTAGTTGCGGATGCCCTGAGTATGAAATCCCTGTATGCTTTGAGAGCTATAAGCATGAGTTTGGCATTGTTTGATGATGGTACTATATTGGTCGAAATGAGCGCTAGGCCATTATTTATTCAACAAATATGTAAGGCTCAAAGGAATGATAGTGAGATACAAGCTAAGAGAGCTAAGTGTGAATTGGGAAATGAATCTGACTTTCGAGTGGGTTCGGATGGTTGTTTAATGTTTCATTACAAAATTTGGGTACCTAGAGATAATGAGTTGATCCGAGAAATTTTACATGAGGCACATGGTAGTTACTTATCAGTACAACCGTGTAGTACGAAAATGTACAATGATTTGTAGAAATTTTATTGGTGGCCGGGAAAGAAAAGGGGCATCTTTGAGTTTGTAACAAGATGTCTAATTTGTCAACAAGTGAAAGCTAAACATCAAATACCTTCGGGATTACTTTAGCCAGTAATGGTTCCTGAGTGGAAGTGGGATCGAATCACCATGGATTTGGTGACGGGGTTGCCTACGACTTCGAAAAAGAAAGATGCTGTCTGGGTTGTCGTTGATAGACTAACGAAGTCGACTCACATTATACCAGTGCATGTCGATTATTCACTGGATAAATTGGTTGAGTTGTATATTTCGGAAGTGGTACGATTACATGGAGTACCTGTATCCATTATCTCAGTTAGAGATCCGAGATTTACTTCGAGGTTTTGGAAGAAGTTACAACAGGCCTTCAGTACAAGGTTAAATTTTAGTACTGCATTCCATCCTCAAACTGACGATCAGTCTGAGAGAGTAACCCAAGTTCTTGAAGATATGCTCCGATGCTGTGTGTTAGAGTTCGAAGGAAGTTGGGAAAGATACCTAGCCTTGGTCGAATTTTCTTACAACAACAGTTATCAGTTGAGTATACGGATGGCACCATATGAAGCATTATATGGTCGTAAGTGTCGGACTCCTTTATATTGGACCGATCTGAGTGAGAAGCAAATTCATGGGGTTGATTTAGTTAAAGAGACTGAGGAAAAAGTGAAAGTGATCCGAGATAGTCTAAAAGCTGCTTCAGACCGACAAAAGTCGTATGCGGATTTGGAAAAAAAGGAAATCAAGTTTAAAGTGGGTGACAAGGTATTTCTAAAAGTGTCCCCGTGGAAAAAAATACTGAGATTTGATCGAAAAGGGAATTTAAGTCCACAATTCATAGGGCCGTATTGGGCCAGTAGCATATCGATTGGCTTTGCCGGTAGAGTTACAAAAAATACACAGTGTGTTTCATGTATCGTTGGTAAGACTTATCACTTCGATCCTTCGCTTGTGATTCCTTCAAAAGAAATTGAGATACGACCGAATATGACATATGAGGAGGAGCCGATTAGAATCTTTGCTCGAGAGGTGAAACAATTAAGGAACAAGGACATAGCTTTAGTAAAAGTGTTATGGAAAAAACACGGTGTAGAAGAAGCTATATGGGAATCAGAAGAAGCCATGAGAGAGCAATATCCAAACCTCTTTACAGGCTATTTGAAACAATGATCTCAAGATCACTAATTTGAGGTTTACAAAAATTATTTGATGTTATTTTATGTGTTGTAGCATAAATATATGGATGCATGAAAAATTTTGTGCTTTAATTTGAGTGATAACATGCTTAATTGTGAAAAAGGACTAAATCGCATAAAGTGCAAAAGTTCTATTTTTCAAGGTAGAGGTACCTAATAGCTATACAATGTAATTTGAAGACCCTTAAAGTGCAATTAGGCTATTTTGGAGTGTGATGGCCGGCCATGTAGACAAGGGGGACAAGAGCATTTAATTTTTAGTCAAATTTGGTGGAAATTAGATGATAAAATGAATAAAATAAGATGAATAAAAGATGTTATCATCTTTCAGTATTCACCCTCTTTCTTTCCACCAAAAATTGAAGAGAAAATATAGCTTTTGGGAGGTTCAACTTTCACCCAAGCTATCTCCCTTGCTAGCAAGTGATTTAGATGGTTTTAATTGGTGATTTTTGTCTTTTTGGAGTCCCCAAAGCTTAAGCTAGCTAATGAAGGAACCAATTTGCAATATGGTTGAAAGCCTAGGGACATGCAATGAGAGAGTTTATGTTGTTAGCTGAGTTTTTATGGAAGAAAATGAATGTTAGGAAGATGAGCAATAACTTTTGTGAAAGGTGTTCGCATGAAAACACCTAAATAGAACTTAAATGCACAGAATGAATTTGTGTCATAAATGCATGAAATAGTTGAAATTGTTAGTAGTTGTAAGAGAAATAAATGTTTAGCTACGCTTGTTTATTGAGGAAATGTGATGAAAAAAATGATTTACGAGCCTAGGGGCAAAATCATAATTTTGCCAGGGTGCAAGGGCAAAATGGTCATTTTTACCTAAGTGTAAATTTTGATGCAATATGACCGTAAAGTGATTTAAATGAATAAATTTTATTATTATAGATCAAGAAGAGAGTGACAGTAACCTTGACCGGGGAAAAGACAAGGTTACGGATTGAATCGCGAATTGAAATGTTTTGCACCGAGGTAAGTTTATGTATAAACGATGCATTTTTATATAGACATTGTTGTTGCTAATTAGTGCATGACATAATTGAGAACATGTGTGGTTCAAGTGGCTTGAATGAGGTGGTTACTGAATGATTATTGCATGAATGACGAAATAGTCATATAATCGCGTAATGGCAATACTTGATAGTGAGCTGAGTGCGATACCACATCGTTATTTAATTACAATGGGCTATGTGCGATACCATCGTCTATTACCATTTGGTGGGCTATGTGCGATACCATCGTAACTAACATTTTTGGTGGGCTAAGTGCGATACCACCCTAACAAAGACTGATGGTGGTCTAACTGCAAAACCACCGAGTAATTTTATTATGAGCGATTGATTGAGAGATTGTGATGTGTTGTTTTATATGACGTTGTGATGCTAAGTGTAGGGAAGTATGCTAAGGAATGTACACGTTAAGTCTGTGATATGGTTGGAATGTGGAAATCGAAAGAATGAGTAAGCATGATTGATCGCTGAAATCAGAGCCTTAGAATTTATAAAAAGAGAATGATAGAACCTGGAAATTAACTCTGACAACGATTAAAGGCAAGTGTGCCTATCGAACAGTAGTATAGCTTAGGCAAGACCAGATTGTCGAACCTACAGGAACTAAAAGTACTAATTCTAAGTTTCTTTTTATTATTTAACCTAAAATAATTGAAGTTGTTATTTAATCTAAATTTAACAAACTGCTAAGCTAAAGACAAAAAGACAAAAAGAACGAATTGGGAAAATAACTTTAGGGAAAACTCAGTTGATTAAGACGATACCCTCAGGAAGAATCCACCTAGACCTCACTTGTTATTAAACCCTGAACTATATGATTTATTTTCTTAGATTGATCCATAAGACTCCCTAACGTATATTAAACCCTCTCTCGAGGCGAATAACGTCTAACCCTAGGTTAATTAGTGGAACTCTCGTTCTCTTGTAATAACCCCCTAGAATAGAAGTAAATCAATCTATGGACTCTCATATTAGGTTTCACCCTAATCCGGCAAAATCTTGTCACCCTATCTCAAGGCATGCGATCAACTCCGCTTAATTATGCTAGATCTACTCTTAAGCAGGGTCTATTCCTCCTCCACCTAAGCACATTAATTTTCGATTAAGCTCACATAATTAAGAACAAACTAAGTATTTATCATATAATTCAAAAAGTAATAACAAGATCTATCATAGGTTTCATCCCCTTCAGGTATCTGAAGGGTTTAGTTCATAACAAAATAAGAAAACATCTCAAGAGAAAAGATAAAACAAAACATAAGAAATCCCTAAAATTCCCTGAAGGAATTGAAGGAGAGACATGAGTAAAATTTCGAGTGATTTCCCACAAATCTGACTTTTTCGGCTCGGCTCCTTGGCCTCGCTGAACGCCCCTTTTTAGCTGGTACCTAGGGGGTTTATATAGGCTTTTGAAATATGTTTCTTTCTCCCTAAGTATCCAAATCCGAGTGAAATTGCTCTTTCCAGTGACAGGGACATGGCCATGGCACACGCCCATGTGGATCGTGGTCAGACCGTGCTTGGACTTCTTTAATGAGGCACGGTCCTGCAAATCGTGAGAAGGCCATGTTCTAGATGATTAATTAGGCACGACCATGTGGGCTTAAGTCCAGGCCGTGTCGATTTCCTCCTTGGGCCAAATTTCTCTGTTTTGGGCCTATTTCTTGTTCTTTTTATCCTCGAGTGCTTTCCTGGGTATAAGACATGAAGAGAAAGGATTAAGAGCACCTTTTTACATAAATCGAGGGATAAATCATCCAAAAGCATACTAAATGTGAGATTAAAATATGTTACTTTTACAGTTTATCAAATACCCCCACACTTAAGCTTTTGCTTGTCCTCAAGTAAAATTCTCAACTTACAATAAAAACGAACTTTCCATAATTCATAATTCCTATCAACAATGTCTCATAATAATTCATAGATAATTTATACATGGATAATTCAACTCAAAGCGTCCTAAAGATTCAAACAAGATAAGTCATGTATTTGTATTTTGAAATTGTAGGCGTCTCCCCTTATCTGAATATTTACCTTTAACTCAAAACCTACAAGGATTGATATCCTCACAAAAGATTCACTCAAATCACTCAAAAAATGTTTAAGGTTCAAAGTCAAAGAATCACTCATAAGTCGAACCTGAAAAGTTAATCCCATAGGCTTGCCTGAAAATCAAATCTCCACCACTGTAAAATAAGATGATAAACAGATCAAAAGGTTTTTGTCAGGGTTGTAAATTTGAACATGTAAGCTCACTTAATCATAGAACTAATAATGAATATACTTCGTTTGTATTTAATTAAGAACAAACTATAAAAATTACTAATATCTTTAACAAGTGAAATATAGAACATAGTTAGGTAACTGATCAAAACCAAATCTCGAAAAAAAGGGTAATTAGAAGGATTGTAATAACAAATACAAAGGGTTTTGGGTTATATTAGTGGGCGAGTCAATAAAAAGGGTTCTTAGGCTCAACAGGGTTCACTAGGAGTTAATTGTGAAGGTAGGCTTTTTAGTGGAGTAAGTGGGTTAAAACCTAGGTGCCTTTATCATTTCGGTATATCAAATCATAACTGTGGTCTTGACATGTATAATCAAGGCAAGTTCTAGAATAACAGTTCATAGTTGACACATTCATAATTAATAAAGTGAGCAAGAAAAATAATGTATGCTATATAAGGCTCAAAATCTCACAAAAATTATGGGTGTTTTTTACATCAACCTTGTAAATTTTAAACTTTAAGTAATATTCAAATTCAGGTTAACAACCTAGAAATTTTAATTTTGAAAAATAGACTTATCACGCTTGATTCCCTAGTATTCTTCAAATTTAATCATCAATGCACAATTATCAATGACTTACATGAAAATTATAAATCATTAGAAATTTCATCCTAATTAGTAATATGAGAAAGTTACTTAAGAACAAGATTAAATTTAGGGATTTGAGAATAATGAAAAAAAGTTAGGCACTTTTATCCTCAGGGATTTGAGAATCATGCAGAAAGTTAGGCATTTTCTCAAAATAGTATTCACCCCCCCACACTTAAGATGTACATTGTCCTCAATGTACAAATATAGATAATAACATTTAAGGGATAAATCAAAAGAGAAGGGGAAAGAATACTCCCTGAATTTTGGATGGATTCCTTGTGGCAGAAGTAAAGGAGGATGGGGAGGTCGGTCTGGATAACGCCCCTGCGCTAGATGAAAAAATTGGGTAGCGCACTGAGAAGTAGCCTGGAATTATTGAGACCTAATTAAAATAAACTAAATATATAATTATATATAAGAAAGATAAGGAAAGCGGAAATAAAAATGTAAACAAAATGAAAATTAAAGATAAATGGACCGAAAAGTCCTTACTGTTGGATGGTTCGCAAGGTGGGTGTGACCTCTAAGGCTGGAGAGGTGCTAGCGGTGGTGGAAGCGGCGTGATTCCCAACCAACCTGACGAACCTGACACTAAGAAACTAAAATAAGTTAAACTAAATTAAGCATAAGATTGTCAAAGGGAAGGAAATTGAAGCAAAAGAGAAAGGAAAATGAAAAACTATACGGTCTCAAAGACCCTTGGCTTGTCGAGTAGCTGAAGCTGCCGGCATGAACTCATGTAAGTTAGTCTCCTTGAGAGATTGGCCTTTTACGCTTCTTCGGCATGGTTCTGGTGTTGCTCAAGAGTATGGACACTTTTCTAAGGGAAGGAGAGAAATTTTTAAGGAAAAAGAAGGAAGGAAGAAGATGGGGAGAAGGGAAAGGCTGTGGGGTTTAAATAGAGGTTCATCTCTGGTGCTTTCCTACGGCTATGTACCAAAGGGTGTGTCGATTCGCATGGCCACTTCGTACGACCGTGTGCCTAAGTGTGTTGGCTCTCCATGCCCGTTCTTCTGCAAGCCACACCCGTTTTCAACAAGTCAGTATGTTGGCACGGTTATAAGGCACGGGCGTGTTCTGCTCGTGGTTGGCAAGTCAATAGCTTCACACGGTCGTGGGGCACGGGCGTGCTCCTTTGTCGGTTCCCGTGTTGAAGTTGTTGGGTCCGTAATCTTCAGAAATTAGGTGAATCTGACTTGTACCGTCCTGCCAGAACCACGGCCACGGCTGTGTGCAAAGCCGTGTGTCCTGGAAATCTGCACTTTTTGGTTAGTTTTAAAGTTAGATAAAAAGAAAGAATAAAATAAAAATAACATGAAAACATAAAAGTTGATGAGGTTAGTACTCCGGTTGCCTCTCGAGAAGCGCTCGTTTATAGTCTTAAGCTAGACTTTTCCTTGTATTTCAAAATTTCAAGGGGGTTTAAAGGTTTGAATATCCTCCCTCATATTATCAGTTTTATTTTCATTGTATGGTTTAGGTCGAGTAGCATTTATTTTAAAAGTGCCAAAAATAGGTTTGCTTACCTCGACTGTTCCGTGTGGAAGAACATTGATTACCTTAAAATGGATTTCTTTGTTTGTGTCAGGGTTAGGAGGGAATAGTCGTGGGTCTGCTTTATCTGACAATACCTGATCTCCGACTTTGGACTTGTCTATCTCGTAGAGTGGTTTTGATTCTGTTTCCTGTATCCCTAATTTTTCCTTGAAGTGCGTTTTCCACTCGTCTAAGTCATCGGTTTGAATCATTTGCTCCTTTGAGTTATTTCTTTGTTGGCACTGAACTGAGGATTAGGTTCAATCGTGCCCTTTTTTGGTTCCTGAAAGGAGAGGTTAATCGAATGGTTATCAATGGATTTTTCTTTCTCACCTTGGTCATTCGATGTCCTGGCTGAGTTGAGGGCTTGAAGAGTGACTAGCTTATTACCGACACAAAGTATGAGTTCTCCTGTGGCAACATCAATTTTAGTCTTAGCAGTTGCTAAAAAGGGTCTTCCTAAAATTAAGGGATTGAATTATCCTCATCCATGTCTAAGACAACAAAATCTACTGGAAAATAAATTTATCAATTTTGACAAGAACATCCTCGATAATACCCCTAGGAATTCTAACAGTTTTATTAGCTAATTGAATACTCATCCTAGTTTATTTTGGTTTCCCTTGACTTACTTGTTTAAACAGTTTATAAGGCATGACACTTATGCTTGCCCCTAAATCAGCTAACGCATTATCAATAGTTAAACTACCAATTAAACATGGAATTGTAAAACTCCCTGGATCTTTTAATTTCCGCGGTAGTCTATTTTGTAGAATTGCTAAGCACCTTGCGTTGAGTTCCACATGTGGTTCTTCGTCTAATTTGCGTTTGTTTGTCAAGAGCTATCTTAAAAATTTCCTCGAGTCTGGCATCTGAAAGAGAGCTTCAAGAAGGGGTAAGTTAATATGTAAATTCTTTAGAAGTTTAAGAAACTTAACGAACTGTTCCTCTGGATCATCTCTTTTCATTGCTTCGGGATAAGGTATGCGAGGTTGGTACTCATTGATTACCGGTTTCAGCTTTTCTTATGTTACCTCTACTTTACCTTTATCTCCCTTGTTTTCTTGTATTGGATTGGGTTCGTCTAACTATTCTTTTTCTTGAGCTGTTATGGTTTGAATTTGCTCCTTTAGGTTTATCGTAGTGTTACTTGGTAGACGTCCTTGCGGTCATTCTGACAATAGCTTTGCAAGTTGTTCGACTGCCGTGTAACTTCCCTTACTGACTTGGTAACTTCTTCGACTCAGTTTTTGGTGCTTTTAAGTGTTTTCTCAGTGTCTTGGAAGCGGTTTTCTGTAGCTGCCATGAATTTTGTTAGCATCTCTTCGAGATTTGGCCTCTTTTTCTTGCGGATAGGGCTGATTTTGGAATTATTGGGGAGGTTGTTGTCTTTGATTTCCTTGACCTCCCCACGAAAAGTTTGGGTGGTTCCTCCAACCTGGATTATAAGTGTTACTATATAGATTATTATTGGATCAAAAATTATTACCTATATAGTTCATCTGTTCGCTCTCTATGCCCGGTTGGAAGGGTGGGTACTCAGAATTCGCCACAGTTCCACTGGCGTCGCACTGCACTACTGGATGTACCTGTGAAGAACACAAACTATCAATCATTTTATTCATCATCTCCATCTGTGTTGATAGCATGGTTACTGTGTCTATGTTGAAAGCTCTGGCTGATTTTGTCGGTTTCGTTCTTGTAACTTGCCACTGATAATTATTCTGTGACATCTCCTCAATGAACTTGTAGGCTACTTCAGGAGTTCTATTATTTAGGGTTCCAACGACGGCTGAGTCGATTAGTTGCCTCGTTGAGGGGTTTACACCGTTATAAAAAGTTTGGACTTGAAGCCACAAGGGTAAACCATGGTGTGGATACCTTCTCAAGAGATCCTTGTATCTCTCCCATGCGTCGTATAATGTCTCTAAATCCATCTGCACAAAAGAAGAGATATCATTCCGTAATTTGGCCGTTTTGGCCGGTGAAAAATATTTTAATAAATTTTTTTTGGTCATTTGCTCCCATGTGGTGATTAACCTTCTTGGTAACGAGTTCAATCACTGTTTGGCTTTATTCCTTAACGAAAAGGGAAATAATTGAAGACGTATGGCATCATCAGAAACACCATTTATTTTGAAGTTATCACAGAACTCTAAAAAGTTATCTATATCAGTATTTGGATCTTTGTCCTGTAAACCATCAAATTGAACAAATTGTTGAATCATTTGTACAGTGTTAGGCTTTAATTCAAAATTATTAACAGATATTGCAGGCCTAACAATACTCGATTTTGCTCCTGTTAAATGCAGTTTAGCATAATCAAACATAGTACGTGGAGCGTTGTTTTCTCCCACATCGTGTGGCTGAGGATTATTCTCGTCCATCCCTTCAGTAGGATTGGATCTGCCTTCTACCTCTTTTTCTGTGTAGTTTAGGGCTCGCCTGATTTCTTGGCGATTCCTTCGAGCGGTCGCTTCAATATCACTATCGTATACTAAAGGTCCTCTCGGGTTCTTTCTAGTCATAAACTAGAGGAACATGTTAAGAAAAGAAATAAATAAAATTTCAGCAAAAATAAAAAAATTTAACCTAAAATAAAAATAAAAGTAACTTGCGAAAAATAAAGATAATGGCTAAAGTAATAAAAATAGAGTTTTATTAATATTTTGTTCCCCGGCAACGGCGCCAAAAATTTGATCGCTGAAATCAGAGTCTTAAAATTTATAAAAAGAGAATGGTCGAACTTGGAAACAAACTCTGACAATGACTAAAGGCAAGTGTACCTATCGAACAGTAGTATAGCTTAGGCAAGACCGGATTGTCGAACCCACAGGAACTAAAAGTACTAATACTAACTTTCTTTTTATTATTTAACCTAAAATAATTGAAGTTGTTATTTAATCTAAATTTAACAAACTGCTAAGCTAAAGACACAAAGATAAAAAGAACGAATTGGGAAAATAACTTCAGGAAAAACTCAATTGATTAAGACGATACCCTCAGGAAGAATCCACCTAGACTTCACTTGTTATTAAACCCTGAACTATATGATTTATTTTCTTGGTTTGATCCGTAAGACTCCCTAACGTATATTAAACCCTCTCTCGAGGCGAATAACGTCTAACCCTAGGTTAATTATTGGAACTCTTGTTCTCTTATAATAACCCCCTAGAATAGCAGTAAATCAATCTATGAACTCCTATATTAGGTTTCACCCTAACCCGGTAAAATCTCGTCATCCTATTTCTAGGCGCGCGATCAACTCCGCTTAATTATGCTAGATCTACTCTTAAGCAGGGTCCATTCCTCCTCCACCTAAGCGCATCAAATTTGGATTAAGCTCACATAATTAAGAACAAACTAAGTATTTATCATATAATTCAGAAAATAATAACATGATCTACCATAGGTTTCGTCCCCTTCAAGTATCTGAAGGGTTTAGTTCATAACAAAATAAGAAAACATCTCAAAAGAAAAGATAAAACAAAACATAAGAAATCCCTAAAACTCCATGAAGGAATTGAAGGAGAGATCCGCCGTCTTGAGTAAAATTTCGGCTTCTTGAGATGGATCAACTGGCTATCTTCGAGTGATTTCCCACAAATGTAACCTTTTCGGCTCAACTCCTTGGCCTCGTTGAACGGCCCTTTTCAGTTGGTACCTAGGGTGTTTATATAGGCTTTCGAAATACGTTTCTTTCTCCTTAAGTATCCAAATCCAAGTGAAATTACTCTTTCTAGCGACAGGGTCACGGCCATGGCACACGCCCGTATGGATCGTGGTCAGACCGTGCTCGGACTTCTTTAATGAGGCACGACGGTGTGAATCGGGAGAAAACAATGTTTTAGATGATCAATGAGGCACGACCGTGTGGGCTTTAGTCTAGGCTATGTTGATTTCCTCCTTGGGCCAAATAGCTCCATTTTGAACCTGTTTCTCATTCTTTTTATCATCCAAAAGCACCTTTTTACATGAAGAGAAAGGATTAAGAGCACCTTTTTACATAAATCGAGGGATAAATCATCCAAAAGCATGCTAAATGTGAGATTAAAATATGTTACTTTTACAGTTTATCAATGATTATTATTATGGATTGTTCCTGCATAGTATGTAATGCTATATAATTGTTTAACATATACAAAAATGTTATATGGTTTACATGTAAACTTACTAGACTTAAATCTTACTCCCCCTTCTCTTTTCCCTTGTTTTATAGAGTTTAAGAGCCTAGCCAGGATACATGGATAACCAGAAGACCGCCCACACTATCAACTTATCTCGGTATATCTTGAATTAGAGATTTTAAATATCGCATGTATAGGGGCTAGACTAGGTGAATTGTTTTGTTATTTTTGGCCAAGAGCGTGTTGGCCCCCTTTGATGAGAAAATTCTTGTGTATATATAGCCATAGTTGTTGGCTCTTTACTATATATATGAAAACATGAAGTTATTTATGGAAGTTCATGTTGCAAATTATGAGTTATTTATTGATATGTTGAATGGATTCATGTGGTGTGAGCTAGAGGGATGCAAAGAGCTTCGCAAATAGCCTTGTTCTTGTTCACATTGGTAGGCATACGGGCGTGTGACTAGGCCGCGTGTAACATACGGCCAGTCCATGGGCGTGTGCCCTGGCCATGTGAAGTCTGCACCTTGAATTTGGAATTTGAATAGCCACACGGTTGAAGTACACGGGCGTGCCCAGGCCATGTTGATTAATCAGAGGTGACCACGAGCTAGCCATATGGGCGTGTGTCCAGGTCGTGTGATTCAAGTCAGTGTCGACCAAGGGCGTGTCATCTCCCCCACGAGCGTGTGGCCCTTGTTTAGGTAAAATTTTCTTAATTGCGTAAAAGTTTCCAAATTATCTACAAAACCTATTGGAAACGTGTTTAGGACATCGTACATCCATTATAAGGACAATAGGCATATGAATGGAAAAGTTTTAGTCTGAAATAAGTCTGATAGCCTGAAGTTGTATAATCATGCGAGTTGGACCTATTAGGTGAGTGATTTTGGAAGGTTAGGGGGCTTCAATGAAGTCCTGGGTTCAAACTTGGGCTTTAGGAAAATTTTAGTTTTACGTGAATAAAACCCTGGGAGTTAGTAAGTAGGCTTTAAGAATAAAATGTGGAGAAAAATGACACAAAAGGAGTTTGTGGTCTAGTGGCAAATGGTACCACATGGGAGACAAGGAAGGGACGCCATAGAGGAAGCAAGAGGTGCAAGGTTCAAGTCTTGGCGCTTGCAATTTATATTGATTTTCTTTTTAAATGAACTTAGACTTTGGCCCATAGACTTATATTTAGTTGCGCATGTTTTAAGTCATAAAAGGAGCTTTTGTTGTGGTGGCATGTAGCGTTAGGAGCATGGGAGAGGGCAAGGGTTCGAATCCCATTGCACGAAATAAGGGATATTTATTTTGCTAAGTTGAGACGATAGGTGGTTGTGATGGAATTAAACTCTACTAAAAGAGGGATGCCACATTCAGAAGCTAGCATGAGAGTAGGCGAGAAGCTAGCTTTAAATAGAGCAGTCTATGAGGACAGTAAGCATACCTTGGTTGGCGTTTGTGCATATGACTGTTTGGAGCGTGGATTAACTCCAGATTCCTATCAGGTGTGTATTTCGCACTACTCTAGCTGTAGACAGGCAAATGCCGAAATGCCGTTCATAGGGCAATTGTAGCCATACGAGCATGCAAGCGCACGTGTAGGAGCTTCGACGCGATAGTTGAGGCCATCATGAGTGTTCTTGAGGGTTTAGGCTGTTTGGGCCGAAAGGGGCCATGTAGGGCCAATGGGCCCTTGGGCTGAATCAGATAAGTTGTATGATTATGTAGTAAATATTAGACTGGACTATGTGAATCTCATATCTGTGGCTAGATTTGGGCTAAATGGGCCACACGAGCGTATGGGCCCATTTGGGTCGAGAATGGGCCTTAGGCACATTCGCATCGTTATCTCTGTTTAGAATACCTTGGTTTACAAAATTATAGAAATACCCTTGGTTTAAAAAAATTACTGAAATACCCTCGACTTGTAAAATTATCAAAGTACCCCCAGTTTGTAAAATTACCGAAATACCTTTGGTTTGTGAAATTACCAAAGTATCCCTAATTTGCAAAATTACTGAAATACCCTCAGTTTGGAAAATTACTAAAATACCCCTGATTTGTAAAATTACCCAAATACCCCCGATTGGTGAAATTACTGAAATACCCTTAATTTGCAAACTTACTAAAATACTCTCGATTTGTAAAATTATCGAGATACCCTGAGTTTACAAAATTACCGAAATACCCTGGTTTGCAAAATTACTAAAATACCCCGGAATTGTAAAATTACCAAAATACCCTCAATTTGTAAACTACTAAAATACCCCCAGTTTGCAAAATTACCGAAATACCCTCAGTTTATGAAATTATCGAAATACCCTCGGTTTGCAAAATTATCAAAATACCCGTGATTTGAAAAATCACTAAAATACCTTGTAGCGTAAAATTTTTGAACTACCCTAGTAGGGTAGAATTACCGAAATACCCTTATAGGGTAAACTGACTATATTGCCCCTGAGGGTAAATGACTGATTTTGTGCCATGACTTGACTGTGATCGTATGACTGTGTTTTAACTGACTTGACTGTGGTCGTGTGACTAATATGCTTGTAATATATGTTAAATGACTGTTACTGAGTATGGTCATTCCGCATACACCTGTGCTGATTGAGTATGGTCATATTGCATGGGGTTGGGACAAAGTTACGGAGGAAGTGTACGACCCATTGCCGTTCTGTACAAGGTTTTCAGCCTTTCTGTGATAATTATGGCTTTAAGTTATTCTGTTAACCGGCAGCGATGGTGCGGTATTTATGGCTTTTAGTCTTTCTATCTATGGCACCGAGTCATTCTGTTGACTCAGTGCCGCAACCAGTGCTAAGCATGGTGTGTTGGCTGGGTGGGTCAATTTTATCCCTACATGGTGAATTGGTTGGATTGGGCTGGATTTCTATCTGCATATCTACATCTGATATTGATTCTGTAATGGGCTTAGGTCCACCTGGTTCTGTTATGGGCTAAGACTCACCTGATACTATGTCTGTGATGGGCTCAGGCCCAGTCTGTGTAATATCCTGGATTTAGGGGTCTTTCATTTTGCATATATATGTGTGTGTATGCTCTTGTGCTGTTTGATTGTGTTTGGGGGCTTCGGGAAACTTTGGGTTTAGGTGGAAGCCTTAATGAAACTTTTTGGTTCAAGCTGAGTGCGGAAGAGCTAGGGGAGCTAGGCTTTAAGGGACTTAGTTTGGTGTTCTTAGACACAAAAAGTAAGGTGGTGGAGTGGCAAGGGACGCTACCTAAGCTGCAGAGGAGGTTGCGTCAACAAGGGGTTCCAGGGGAGGAGGTTCGAATCACGCTGACAACAAAGGGAGTGTTGTTTTATTTTGTGTTTTGCATCAAGAGAGGGGAGGTATTGGACGACATTTAACTCTGAAAGGATGGGAGGAACACGTGGTCAAGATATTTGAATGGGTGGTGGAGAGCTTTTGGAGAGGTTTGAAACATTCGAATTCATTTGAATGGGTTGTTTAGAGGGAAATTAGGAGAAAATTAAGGGATGTGGAGAGGGGGTGAGAGTTGGCCGATAGTGGGGCTCTTGGTGATGGCATTTTCGGTCATGTTAGGAGGGGGAAAAGGCCTAATTTGCTTAGGATAGTGATAGGCACCTTTTTTGCGATTTTTCTCTTCCAAAAACTCATTTGTTCTCTTTTCCCATTGCGACTAAAAGCCGAAAGAGAAGACCATTCGTGCACGTTTCTCATTTTGGCAAACTTGTCCTCTCCTTTTCATTCGCTTACTAAAAGCCGAATACACCCATCACCATAGCCGAAATCCCCTAAGCTTTCATCTTTTCATCTCAGTCTCGTTCCCTCGCTTCTTCATCTCTCTTAAATCGAGTTTTCTCTCCATAATTCCCTATAGCCGAACCTCTATTGAGCCTCGTCATCATTCTTTTCTTCTCTTGCTTTTCTTCAAAGCTGAAAAGTACCTTGGCCGAATCTCCCATCCATCATTTTTCATTCCTTCTTTATAGTTTCGTCTGCACTCTTCTCTCATTCTTCTTCGACTACGTTGAATGCCCAAGGGTTGTCATCAAGCCAAATCGGGTTAGTAGAGTGGTAAGGATCTCTCCTTTGACCAATTCTCTTTTCTCTTTTCTTCTTGGTTTTAAAACCAGGAAATCTAATCCTATTCATTCATTTGGCCGAAACCATAAAGGGTTGGGTTCGGGATTCTTTGTAGCTAGCGTTAGGAGCAAGATCTTTTGGGATTCAACCGAGCAAGGTAAGTTGGTTATGATATTCGGCCAAAGGCCATATCTTTTATCTATAGGTGTTAGCCGATTCTAACTAGGCTGATGTAGGGGGTTTCGACAGAGGTTAAGGAGGAGTCTTCGGGATTCGTATCTACTTCGGAAAGAATATTCAATTAAGATTAGGTCTTTGTCTAATTTGGATTAGATTTAACGATTAACCGGGTATTCTGATTAAGTGCTAATCAATGGATGCGAGTACCAGTCAAGGAGAGAAAGGGGTTGTCTCCACTCCTAAGTTCAAGAAATGTTCAGTTTCTGCGGTTCGGGATTGGCCACCCGGGTGTGGGCCAGCGTCGGAAAGAGACAAGCAGATCGCTGTAGTCTCTTCGAGTGAGGACGCTAGGGAAATCGAAAGTCTAGTGCTTCAGGTTATCAGGTGTGTGGTTAATTTGTAGTTTCCCTGTTAACTAATTAGTTATATGTATTATGTGTGAAATGGCTGAAATAGTGGCTGTGGTGGAATTGTTACCCTTAACGGGTATGTCGGTAACCAGGTTAGTACCCTATTATTGGTGTGGTTGTGATCAACTTCTGGGGTTGTACGTAAGCATGTCATATGCCTATTTAATATGTTCATGCATTATTCTGCCATATCATGATAATATGTTGCATATGCATGGGGTCGAGATATATATTAAATGAAGGATAGGGTGTACATTTATGTACGTGGTTTAGTGATAGCCTCGAGCCTTACTGTGGATTGATGTTGGCTACGTGCCATATCGTGGTATGGTGTTGGCTATGTGCCACATCGTGTATTGATGTTAGCTATGAGCTACATCGTGGATTGGCGTTGACTGATGAGTCACGTTGTGGATTTTGTGATTTAATCACGTAGACCAGTGGCTAGACTACTTGGTGGATGGCATTGATTGCCAAATTGGTGTGTAGCGGATGGAGGGTCGATTTAGTAATCCCCTGGTGTGTGGTGGCTGGATACGGGGGTGTGTAGCTGATGGATACTAGGCTGGGATGGGTACTTTTGCATTATTACATATCATGTGGATTGGTGTGGTTTTGGGCCAAGCCCAACAGTGGAAATTTGTGGATTAATTGCACATGAGTCGGTTTGACTCACCCTATTATTACCAAACATGCAGGTGATACATGATGTTCTTGACCGGGGTGGAGTGGATTCGAGATGGCCATGCAGATGCGGTTTTGCTTATTTAAATACATTTTCTTTTAATTTTGGTTTCATTGGGATGATTTTATTGTAATAAGGCCATTTTAAGTATTTGGGGATTTTTATTTTTGTTTAAGCTAGTTTGAATATTGGATTAAAAACTGGAAATGGTTACAATTTATGCAATTTAAAAAAAACTTAAGCTAAGGTTTTCGAATTTGAACACGCGTAACAACTCGACTTTCTTAAATTTTCAAATGTATGTTGCTTTAAACAAGAAACGACTTTCAAAGTTTTCGTCCTCCTCGATAAACTACATTCAAAACGACAAACATTTTGCAAACAAGTTATCTTTTATAAACTATAGATTTTGATTTTAAACTCAGCACGTGTTTTCACCCTTAAAACAAATTTTTTCCCAAACGTTTTACCCAATAACATTCCAAATTCGGTCGTGGTGTTTTGGGCCGAGTTTGGGGTGTTACAATTTGGTATCAGAGCCCAGGTTCTAAACTCAGCCTATGGATTTTGAGGCCCATAAACGTTTTTAACTCTGTGAATTAGTAGGTTAAAGAAATTTTCCATAGAAAAGGGTTTTTATGAAGCATGGCACTCGAATCTTCCGGCCCTGGTCTGCCAGGTAAGTCTTCTGACTTGTTAAATGCATGAAGGTGAATATGTGATGTATTGTGATAAGATGCGGACATTATACTTTAGGACAATCTCTTCAGAGACTGAAACTTTAGGGTTGTGTGGTTACTGCGAAACAACAACTTGAAATCCTTTAACATAAAACTACTCCTTTAATCAACAAGTGGAAAGATTGTGATGCATAAAATTTCTTAAAACAGATTAAGACGTGACGTTAGACATGAGTTCTAGGGGATGTGGTCGTAATACCCGTGGACGTGGTAGAGGCAGAATGACCGTGTCGAAACCAGTTGGGTCTGGTCAGGGTTCTGAAAACGAGGTGCTGCCACTGGCTGCAGGAGCGAAATTCTAAGATCAAACGGGAGGAGATGACATTGTGTCGCAGGCTATGCTACAAATTTTAGAAAGGATCGCAGAAGCTAATATGGGTACTAGGGCTCGGAAGTCCGTGTCCGAGACGCTTCGAGCGAATGGAGATGGGGTGTTTAGAGGGGTATCTGGGGCAGCTCAAAATGTGGTGGAGTATTGGTTAGAGACAGTCGAAAGGATCATGGACGACTTGGACTGCACTGCTGAGGAGAAGTTAAAGGGCGCTGTCTTTTTGCTCCAGGACCGAGTGGATTGGAGTTTATTTAAAATTATGTTTGAGGGAAAGTAAGTCGGGGCTAGTTACGTGGACGCACAGAGGAAGGCGTTCCTGAACTTAGTGCAAGGGGGTAAGTCAGTGGCGGAGTATGAAGCAGAGTTCTTACGGTTAAGTCGGTATGCTCGGGGAATTGTGGATGCAGATTATGAGCGTTGTGTTAGATTTGAGGGTGGGTTGCAAGATGAGCTGCGGGTGTTGATCGCTCCTCAGCGAGAGAGGGATTTTGCTACTCTGGTAGAAAAAGCTAGGATAGCTGAGGAGGTCAAACGAATTGAGAGGCAGAACAGAGATAGGGACAGGGGCAGGAATAAGAGGAGTTTTGGACCGTCAGCATCATCTGGGGGTTTTCAGAAAAGACCGAGGGTTGAGAATTCTGCCCGCACTCCTGTGCCAGCTGCTTGGAATCAGGCTCGTCCATGTGCTCAGTGTGGGAGGGCTCATGCAGGAGAGTGCTGGGGAAAGAGTAAGGAGTGTTTCAAGTGTGGGTCCAAGGCTCACTTGGTTAAGAATTGTCCTCAGGAGGTGGATAGGGGTCCTGACAAAGAGGTCGTGGTATGTGCGCAGCCTGGAAGGGGTGGTCAGCAGGTGACGAGGGGTCGTGGTCCAAACCATGGTGGGAATAGTTCTGGCCGAGGTCATGGAGCACCGGGCAGAGGTGCTGGGAGTTCAGATGCAAGGCAGCCAGTGTTGGTGTATGCAGCCAGACGTCGTGAGGAGGGGGATGCACCAGATGTAATCACGGGTACGTTCCTTATTTTTGGATTACCCTTTACTGTTTTAATTGATATCGGGTCGTTCTTTGGTATGGTGTGCGGAACTTTGAATGTGAACTCGAGACTCGCCCCTAGGAAGATGATCAGATTTAGTCCTTTAGGGCAATCGGTAGTAGTGGACAAACTCTTTAGGGAAGTGCCTTTAGAGGTTCAGGGGACGGTGTTTCCGGCTGACTTGATGGAGCTACCATTCGGGGAATCTGACTTGATCTTAGGCATGAACTGGTTAATAAGGTATCGTGCGAATTTGGACTGCGCTACTAAGCGCATGTCACTGAGGACTCCCGAGGACAACGAGATTGTGGTGATAGGGGAGAGAAGGGACTACTTGTCTAATGTAGTGTCTGCTCTTAAGGCGGAGAGGATGGTGAGGAAGGGATGTATGGCTTTCTGGATGTTTGTTAGTGCTATGAAGGCTAAGGAAGCAGCTGTAGGAGAGGCCAGGACAGTGAAGAACTTCCAGGGTTGCCTCCGGACCGCGAGGTGGAGTTCAGAATCAACTTGTTGCCAGGTACAACGCTAGTGTCCATCGCTTCATACAGGATGACACCAGAAGAGTTGGTTGAACTCAAGGCCCAGATCTAAGAGTTGTTAGATCGTGGGTTTATCCGTGTCTCCATGGGGAGCACCGGTTCTATTCGTGAAGAAGAAGGACGGGACTATGCGTATGTGCATAGATTACTGCCAGTTGAATAAGCTGACAATCAAGAACAAGTACCCGCTGCCGAGTATAGACGACTTGTTTGATCTGCGGTATTTTCATAGATAGATCTAAGGTTGGGGTATCATCAGCTTAAGGTGAAGGAAGCGGATGTCCATAAGACAGCTTTTTGGACTCGATACGGGCATTATGAGTTTCTAGTAATGCCGTTCGATTTGACGAACGCCCCAGCTGCGTTCATAGATATGATGAACCGGGTATTCCAACCCTACTGGGATCAGTTCAGCGTTGTGTTCATAGACGACATCCTGGTATATTCCAAGTCTGAAGAGGAGCATGATGCGCATCTCCGGGTAGTGCTGCAGTTTTTAAGGGAAAAGAAGTTATACGCCAAATTTAGCAAGTGCGAATTTTGGTGAAGGGAAGTTGCTTTTCTGGGTCATGTGGTGTCTGCAGAAGGGATAAGAGTGGACCCTCGGAAGATAGAGGCGGTATTGGATTGCTAAGTTGGTGGCAGAGATTTGTAGTTTCTTGGGGTTAGCAGGCTATTATAGGAGGTTTGTTGAAAGGTTTTCTTCGTTCATAGCACCTTTGACTAAGTTGTTGAGGAAGGAGGTACCTTTTGTGTGGACGGATAAGCAGCAGGAGAGTTTTGAGAAGCTGAAGAGGGTTTTGACAGAGGCTCCGATTTTGATTCAGCCTGAGGCGGGGAAAGACTTTGTGGTGTACTGTGATGCTTCTCACACGGGGTTGGGATGCGTACTGATGCAAGAAGGAAAGGTGGTTGCTTATGCGTCTCGACAATTAAGGCCTCATGAGGTTAACTATCCGACGCATGATCTGGAGTTGGCTGCTGTGGTTTTTGCGTTAAAAGTGTGGAGGCATTATTTGTACGGAGAGAAGTTGGTGATCTACATGGACCACAAGAGCCTGAAATATCTGCTGACTCAGAAAGAATGAACTTGAGACAGTGAAGGTGGGTGGAGCTGTTGAAGGATTACTACTGTCGAATTGAGTATCACCCGGGTAAGGCAAATGTGGTGGCAAATGCCCTAAGTCAGAAGGTAGTATCGGATCTGAGGGTGATGTTTGCACATCTTAGTCTTTATGATGACGGGAGTTTGTTAGCGGTGCTGCAGGTGAAGTCGACGTGGTTAAGCCAGGTGAAAGAGAAACAGTTGGTAGATGACGATCTGAGTGCTAAGCTACTGCAAGTACAGAATGGGGGATTGGAAGACTATAGTGTAAACAGCGATGGAGTGTTGTGTTTCCGGGGGAAAGTTTTAACACAAGAAAACCAAAGTATCAAAAGATTCTTTGGGAATCGCATAGTAGCCCTTATGCTATGCATCCTGGAGGGAGTAAGTTATATAGGGATCTATGGGATTAGTTTTGGTGGCCTGGTCTGAAGCGGGAAGTTACAGAATTCGTGGGGAAATGCTTAACTTGTCAGCAGGTCAAAGCTTAACACCAGGTGCCTTCAGGATTACTACAACCAGTGAAGATTCCACAGTGGAAGTGGGAGAGAATCACGATAGATTTCGTTAGTGGCCTTCCCCTTACGCCTACTAAGAAAGACTCGGTGTGGGTGATTGTGGATTGATTAACAAAGTCCGCACATTTTATACCAGTGCGAGTCGACTATTCTCTGCAAAGGTTGGCGAAGTTGTATGTGACATAAATTGTGAGGCTACACGGGGTGCCAGAATCAATTATTTCAGATAGGGATCCTAGGTTTACATCCCAATTTTGGAGGGCACTGCATCAGGCATTGGGCACCAGGATGGACTTTAGTACGGCATTTCATCCACAGACGGACGGCCAGTCTGAAAGGGTAATTCAGGTGTTAGAGGATATGTTTAGAGGTTGCGTGATTGACTTCAGAGGAAGCTGGGAGGAGTTCTTGCCTTTAGCGGAGTTTACGGACAACAACAGTTACCAATCAAGTATTCAGATGGCACCGTATGAAGCGCTGTATGGACAGAAGTGTCGTACTCCTACTGTTAGACAGAATTGAGTGAACGTCATGTTTTGGGTCTAGAGATGCTGGCAGAATCAGAGGAAAAGGTTAAGGTAATCTGAGCACGGTTGAAGGAGGCATCTAACAGACAGAAATCATACGCAGATCTTAAGCGAAAAGAGATAGAATTTGTAGTAGGTGATCAGGTGTTCCTGAAAGTTTCGTCGTGGAAGAAGGTGATGAGATTTGGATGCAAGGGTAAGCTGAGTCCCAGGTTTATAGGGATTTATCGAGTTTTGAATCGGGTTGGACCAGTGGCGTATCAGCTAGAGTTGCCTTTGGGATTGAAACAAATGCATGATGTGTTTCACGTATCGATGCTACATCGTTACCGATCGGATCCATCTCACGTAGTGCCAGTTGAGGAAGTGGAGTTAAGACCAGACTTGTCTTACGAGGAGGAGTCGATTCAGATCTTGGGGCGGGATGTGAAGGTATTACGGAGGAAATCAGTTCCTCTAGTGAAGTTGTTATGGCGGAACCATGGAGTAGAGGAAGCTTCGTGGGAGCCCGAGGAGGCAATGCGACAGTAATACCCTCACCTAATTTAGCCAGGTAATTTCGAGGCCGAAATTTCTTTAAGGGGGTGGAACTGTAATATCCGAGATATATGTGTGTATGTATGCCTTGTGTGCTGTTTGATTGTGTTTGGGGGCTTCGGGAAACTTTGGGTTTAGGTGGAAGCCTTAGTGAATCTTTTTGGTTCAAGCTGAGTAGGGAAGAGCTAGGGGAGCTAGGCTTTAAGGGACTTAGTGTGGTGTTCTTTGACACAAAAAGTAAGGTGGTGGAGTGGCAAGGGACGCTACCTAAGGTGTAAAGAAGGTTGCATCAACAAGGGGTTCCAGGGGAGGAGGTTTGAATCACGCTGACAACAAAGGGAGTGTTGTTTTATTTTGCGTTTTGCGTCAAGAGAGGGGGAGGTATTGGACGACATTTGAACTCTAAAAGGATGGGAGGAAGACTTTGTCAAGATATTTGAATAGGTGGTGGAGAGCTTTTGGAGAGGTTTGAAACATTCGAATTCATTTAAATGGGTGGTTTAGAGGGAAATTAGGAGAAAATTAAGTGATATGGAGAGGGGGTGAGAGTTAGCCGGTAGTGGGGCTCTTGGTAATGGAATTCTCGATCATGTTAGGAGGGGGAAGAGGCCGGATTTGCTTAGGATAGTGATAGGCACCCTTTTACGATTTTTCTCTTCCAAAAACTCATTTGTTCTCTTTTCCCTTTATGACCAAAAGCCGAAAGAGAAGACCATTCGTGCACGTTTCTCATTTTGGCAAACTTGTCCTCTCCTTTGCATTCGCTTACTAAAAGCCAAATGCACCCATCACCGTAGCCGAAATCCCCTAAACTTTCATCTTTTCATCTCAGTCTCGTTCCCTCACTTCTCCATCTCTCTTAATCGAGTTTTCTCTCTATAATTCACTATAGTCGAACCTCTTTTGAGCCTCATCATCATTCTTTTCTTCTCTTGCTTTTCTTCAAAGCCGAGAAGTACCTTGGCTGAATCTCCCATCCATCGTTTTTCATTCCTTCTTTATAGTTTCGTCTGCACTCTTCTCTCATTCTTCTTCGATTGCGTTGAATCCCCAAGGGCTGTCATCAAGCCAAATTGGGTTAGTAGAATGGTAATGATCTCTACTTTGACCAATTCTCTTTTCTCTTTTCTTATTGGTTTCGAAACCAGGAAATCTAATCCTATTCATTCATTTGGCCGAAACCATGAAGGGTTGGGTTTTGGATTCTTTGTAGCCAGCGTTAGGAGCAAGATCTTTCGGGATTCAACCGGGCAAGGTAAGTTGGTTATGATATTCGGCCAAAGGCCATATCTTTTATCTATAGGTGTTAGCCAATTCTAACTAGGCTGATGTAAGGGGTTTCGACAGAGGTTAAGGAGGAGTCTTCGAGATTCGGATCTACTTCGGTAAGAATATTCAATTAAGATTAGTTCGTTGCCTCATTTGGATTCGATTTAACGATTAACCGGGTATTCTGATTAAGTGCTATTCAATGGATGCGAGTACCAGTCAAGGAGAGAAAGTGGTTGTCTCTACCCCTAAATTTAAGAAACATTCAGTTTCTGCAGTTCAGGATTGGCCACCGGGGTGTGGGCCAGCGTCAGAAAGAGACAAGCAGATCGCTGTAGTCTCTTCGAGTGAGGACGCTAGGGAAATTGAGAGTCTAGTGCTTCGGGTTATCAGGTGTGTGGTTAATTCACAGTTTCCTTGTTAACTAATTAGTTGTATGTATTATGTGTGAAATGGCTGAAACTGTGGCTGTGGTGGAATTGTTACCCTTAATGGGTATGTCGGTAACCAGGTTAGTACCCTATTATTGGTGTGGTTGTGATCAACTTCTGGGGTTGTACGTAAGCATGTCATATGCCTATTTAATATGTTCATGCATTATTCTGCCATATCATGATAATATGTTGCATATGCATGGGGTCGGGATATATATTGAATGAAGGACAGGCTGTACATTTATGTACGTGGTTTAGTGATGGCCTCGAGCCTCACTGTGGATTGGTGTCGGCTACGTGCCACATCGTGGTATGGTGTTGGCTATGTGCCACATCATGGATTGATGTTAGCCATGAGCTATATCGTGGATTGACGTTGACTGATGAGTCACGTTGCGGATTTTGTGATTTAATCATGTGGACCAGTGGCTAGACTACTTGGTGGATGGCATTGATTGCCGAATTGGGGTGTAGCGGATGGAGGGTCAATTTAGTAATCCCCTGGCGTATGGTGGCTGGATACGGGGGTGTGTAGCGGATGGATACTAGGCTGGGATGGGTACATTTTGCATTATTACATATCATGTGGATTGGTGTGGTGTTGGGCCAAGCCCAACCGTGGAAATTTGCGGATTAATTACAAACTGAGTCGGTTTGACTCACCTATTATTACCAAACATGCATGTGATACATGATGTTCTTGACCGGGGTGGAGTGGATTCGAGATGGCCATGCAGATTCGATTTTGTTTATTTAAATACATTTTCTTTTAATTTTGGTTTCATTGGGATGATTTTATTGTAATAAGGCCATTTTAAGTATTTGGGGATTTTTATTTTTGTTTAAGCTAGTTTGAATATTGGATTAAAAACTGGAAATGGTTATGGAAACAATTTATGCAATTTAAAAAAAACTTGAGCTAAGGATTTCAAATTTGAACACGCGTAACAACTCAACTTTCTTAAATTTTCAAACGTATGTTGCTTTAAACTAGAAACGACTTTCAAAGTTTTCATTCTCCTCGGCAAACTACTTTCAAAACGACAAACATTTTGCAAACAAGTTATCTTTTATAAACTATGGATTTTGATTTTAAACTCAGCACGTGTTTTCACCCTTAAAACAAAATTTTTCCAAATGTTTTACCCAATAACATTCCGAATTCGGCCGTGGTGTTTTGGGTCGGGTTTGGGGTGTTACAGTCTGTTTCTGCATAATGTATATCTGCCTGTTTGTATTATAAGGGATTACACACTGAGTTTTCACAAACACACCCTTCTGTCTAACTGTACAGGTAATCCCCAGACTTGGTTTTTTCGTTTACTTCTGCGAGGGACTCAGAGGTGGCCACAGTACTGCTCCTATTTTCGTTTACTTGGTTTTTTATTAGTTTATGTCTGGATTTTTTTATATTTTTAATAAGGCCTCTCCAATTTTATAGTTTTCAAACTAAGGTTTTAATCATTAAGATCTATACATGATAGAAGTAGAACGCGGTTTTCGCAAAATGATAACTATTTTCAAAACACTATGTTTCCGCAAAAATTTTTAAGCTTTCGCAAATAAACAAGGTTTTAGAAGTAATAACGTTTAAAATTGATTAACAAAATGCTGGTTTAACATGAGTTCTACGAAGAGGCTTCAACCTCCTAACAAGTTTTTTTCAGCAAGGAAAAAGAAAAGGGTTTCCAAAAAGCACTCCAATGTGTCACTGCCAGATTTGGCTATAACTTCTAGGCTGGGTTTGGGGTATTACATTTAGTGGTATCAGAGTCAAGATGCAAAACTCGGCTGTGTAATGGGTTTTCAAAATTTTGTTTCACAAGAGGTTGGTTTTAAATATGTGAAGTGTGTTGAGGTATTTTTCTGAAAAGTGTGGCACACTGAGTCTCCGGCACCAAATCTGTAAGTTCTCTCGCTCTGTTTATTGTTATAGGCTAAAATGTTATACTGAGAAACTACTATAGCTAGCAGCATTACACTGAAACTCCATAGATAGAGTAAATTAAGAAAATCGTAGTGAGCTTACGAATGCGAAACCAAACTCTAAACTACTGTTTCTCATATGACATTTGTTTAATTACTGAAATTGTTACTAAATTGCATAAAATTTATAATTTAGATAATACGAAAAGAGAAAATGAGTGCTAGAAGGTGTACAAGAGGCCCCGGTAGAAACCGTGGTAGTGCTAGGGCTGGGTCTTCAGCGTCAGGCCACATGCCCAACGCTGAGGCGAGGGATGAACCTGCTTCACTGGTAGCTGAGATAGGGTCATTTGATCGAGTGGCTGGGGACTATGCATTGTCCCAAGCAATGTTTAGGATTCTCGAAAGGGTTGCAGGTACTGCTAGGTCGAATACCGTTACTGTGGGTCGTGGGTCAGTTACAGAACGACTCCGGTCAAATGGAGCAGAGATATTTAGGGGAGTTTTTCGGGTGGCCCCGAGTGTGGCAGAATACTAGTTGGAGACCACCAGAAGAATTATGGATGACCTCGACTGCACACTGGAACAAAAGTTGAAGGGTGCTATGTCCCTGTTGAGGGATGAAGCCTATCAGTGGTGGCTTACGGTAAAAGAAGGTACTCCGTTTGATCGATTGACCTGGGAATTCTTTAAGTCCACGTTTCAGGAAAAGTTCATGGGTGCTAGCTACGTTGACACTCGTAGGAAAGAATTTCTGATTTTGATTCAAGGTGACAGATCTCTGGCTGAGTACGAGGCAGAACTTTTGCGACTTAGTTGGTATGGTCGAGGAATAGTAGCAATGGAATACGAGCACTGTGTTCGGTTTGAAGACGGCCTCAGGGACAGCCTCTGAGTATTGATAGCTCCACAGAGGGAGCGGGACTTTGCCATGTTAATGGAGAAAGCTAAGATTGCTAAGGAGGTAAAGCGCGACGAGGATCAGAACCTGGAATAGGAAAGGAGTAGAGATAAGAGGGATTTAGAACCCCCCAATTTGGATTAGAGGCCTAAGAGAAAGGTTGGAATGAAAGGGCCAGTTCGAGTTAGGGCCCCTGTTGCTGTTGCTGGATCACAGCCTTGTGCGGGTTGTAGGAGCTATCATCGGGGTGACTGTCCAAAAAGGACTGGGATGTGTTTCAGGTGCGGATCAGTAGAGCACTTTGTGAGAAATTTTCCATAAAGGCCTGGGCAGATGCAGGCTGTAGGGCAGGGTTTTGCTCAGTCGACAAGAGGTGGACAGTAGCCGCCAGGAGGCCATGGTCAGGCCAGGGGTGGAAACAGAGTGGGCCGCGGAGCACCTGGCAGAGGTGCTGGTCAAGCTGAGGCGAGGCAACCATCTTTGGTCTACGCAGCACATCGCCGAGAGGTCAGAGACGCTCCAAACGCAGATACTGGTACGTACTTAAACTGTAGTGTACAACATTTAATTTGGAACTAGTGTGCGCAACAAAAGCGTAGTGGTGTAACCTGTGTTGTACGGCTATTATATAGTTGGAAATTTCGAGAATGAAATTTCTTTAAGGGGGTAGAATTGTAACGCCCCAAATTTTTGGGCCTAGTAGAATTGGGCCTATTGGGCCTTGGGCTTGATAGCATTTAAAATTTTTAAGAATAAGAGAACGACGCTAAGCTAGTTGGACCTATTAGGTGAGTGATTTTGGAAGGTTAGGGGGCTTCTATGAAGTTCCGGGTTTAAACTTGGGCTTTACGAAAATTTTGGTTTTAGGTGAATAAAACCCTGGGAGTTGGTAAGTAGGTTTTAAGAATAAAATGTGGAGAAAAATGACACAAAAGGAGTTTGTGGTCTAGTGGCAAATGGCGCCACATGGGAGACAAGGAAGTGATCCCATAAAGGAAGCAAGGGGTCCGAGGTTCAAGTCTTAGCGCTTGCAATTCATTTTGATTTTCTTTTTAAATGAACTTAGACTTTGGCCCATAGACTTATATTTAGTTGTGCATGTTTTAAGTCACAAAAGGAGCTTGTGTTGTGGTGGCATGTAGCGTTTGAAGCATGGGAGAGGGCAAGGGTTCGAATCTTATTGCAAGCAAAAAGGGATATTTATTTTGCTAAGTTGAGACGACAGGTGGTTGTGATGGAATTAAACGCTGCTGAAGGAGGGATCCCACATCGCGAAGCTAGCATGAGAATAGGTGAGAAGCTAGCTTTAAATAGAGCAATCTATAAGGAGAGTAAGCATACCTTGGTTGGCGTTTGGGCATAGGAGTGTTCAGAGCACGGAGTAACTCCAGATTCTAATCAGGTGTGTATTTCGCACTGCTCTAGCTCAGAGCAGCAAACGCCGAAATGCCGTTCACACGGTAATGGTAGCCACATGAGCGTGCGAGCGCAGGTGTGGGAGATTCGATGCGATAATTGAGGCCATCTTAAGTGTTCTTGTGGGTTTAGGCTGTTTGGGCCGAAAGGGGCCATGTGGGGCCAATGGGCCCATGGGCCCAATCGGATAAGTTGTATGATTGTGTAGTAAATATTAGACTGGATTATGTGAATCTCATATCTATGGCTAGATTTGGGCTAAATGGGCCACACGAGTATGTGGGCCCATTTGGGCCGAGAATGGCCCTAGGCGCATTCATATCGTTCTCTCTGTTTAGAATACCTTGGTTTACAAAATTACGGGAATACCCTTAGTTCAAAAAATTACTGAAATACCATCGACTCGTAAAATTACCGAAGTACCCCAGGTTTGTAAAATTATCGAAATACCCTCTGTTTGCGAAATTACCAAAGTACCCTTAATTTGCAAAATTACTGAAATAACCTCACATTGGAAAATTAGTGAAATACCCTCGAATTGTATAATTATCGAAATACCCCCGATTGGTGAAATTACTAAATACCCTAGATTTGCAAAACTACTAAAATACCCACTGTTTGCAAAATTACGTAGATACCCCGAGTTTGTGAAATTACTGAAATACCCTAATTTATGAAATTACTGAAATACCCTCGGATTGCAAAATTACCGAAATACCTTTAATTTGCAAAATTACTAAAATACCCTCGGTTTGCAAAATTACCTAAATACCCTAGTTTGTGAAATTACCGAAATACCCTCGATTTTCAAAATTATCGAAATACCCCTGGTTTGCGAAATTATGAAATACCCTGGTTTGCAAAATTATCGAAATACCCTCGGTTTGTGAAATTATCAAAATACCATTGGTTTGCAAAATTACCAAAATACCCTTAATTTGTAAAATTACCGAAAAACCATTGTAGCGTAAAATTACTGAACTATCCCTATAGGGTAGGATTACCGAAATACCCTTATAGGGTAAAATGACTATTTTTCCCTGAGGGTAAATGACTGATTTTGTGCCATGACTTGACTGTGATCGTATGACTGTGTTTTAACTGAGTTGACTGTGGTCGTGTGACTAATATACTTGTAATATATGCCTGTTACTGAGTATGGTCATTCTGCATACACCTGTGATGATTGAGCATGACATACACGACATATTGCATGGGGTTGGGACAAAGTTACGGAGGAAGTGTGCGGCACATTGTCGTTCTGTATAGGGCTTTCAGCCATTCTGCGATAATTATGGCTTTAAGTCGTTCTTTTAACCGGCAGCGATGCTGCGATATTTATGGATTTTAGCCGTCCTATCTACGACGCCGAGCCATTCTATTGACTTACTGTCGCAAACGGTGCTACGCTTGTTGTGTTGGCTGGGTGGGTCAATTTTATCCCCACATGGTGAATTGGTTGGATTGGGCTGGATTTCTATCTGCATATCTGCATTTGATACTGATTCTGTAATGGGCTTAAGTCCACCTGGTTCTATTATGGGCTAAGAACCCACCTGTACTGTATCTATCATGGGCTCAGCCCAGTCTGTTTCTGCATACCTTATATCTGACTATTTCTATTATAAGGGATTACACACTGAGTTTTCACAAACTCCCCTTCTATCTAACTGTACAGGTAATAGTGGATTTAGAGCTGCGAGGGACTCGGAGGTGGCTATAGTACTGCTCCTGTTTTCAATTACTTGGCTTTTTATTAGTTTCTGTTTGGATTTTTTTATATTTGTAATAAGGCCCCTCCAATTTTATAGTTTTCAATTTGAGGTTTTAATCATTATGATCTATACATGTTAGAAGTGGAACGCAGTTTTCCCAAAACGATAACTATTTTCAAAACATTATGTTTCCGCAATGATTTTTATGCTTCAGCAAACAAACGAGGTTTTAGAAGTAATGACGTTTTAAATTGATCAACAAAATGCTGGTTTAACATGAATTCTACGAAGAGGCTTCAACCTCTTAACGAGTTTTTTTTTTAAACAAGGAAAAAGAAAGGGTTTCCAAAAAGCACTCCAATGTGACACCGCCAGATTCGGCTATAACTTCTAGGCCGGGTTGGGTGTTACATTACTTGATTCAAGAAACTGAAGAAGGAGTGAAAGTAATTCAAGATAGTTTAAAAGCAGCTTTTGATTGGCAAAAATCGTATGTAGATTTAAAACGTAAATATATTGAATTTCAAATATGCGATAAAGTGTTCTTAAAAGTATCGCCCTGGTGGAAAGTTCTTCATTTCGGTTGTAAAGGAAAGTGAAGTCCGCGATTTATCGGGTCATATGAGATTATTGAAAGAATCTGGCTAGTGGTGTATTGTTTAGCTTTGCCATTGAAGTTAAAAAGGATCCAAATGTGTTTCACATATCTAAGTTACGACAGTGCCGATTAGACCCTTCATATGTTATTTCACCTATTGACATTGAGATTCAACCTAATATGTCATGTAGCGAAGAACCGATGAGAATATTAGCTCGAGAAGTTAAAGAATTAAGAAATAAAAACATAGCTTTAGTGAAAGTTCTTTGGCAGCGACATGGGATAGAGGATGCCACTTGGGATCTGAAAGTAGCTATGAGAAAGTAATATATGAACCTTTTTCTGGTAAGATTTTCGGGGACAAAATTTCCTTTAGGGGAGAGTTTCAACAACCCGCTTTCAGTGAAATTAGAATAGTGGTTTTGGGACCACAAATCATCTAAGCATTCAACTAAACATCACTGTAACACCCCTAACCCATATTCATCGTTGGAATAGGGTTATGGATCATCACAGTAGAAACGTAACCTTGAAACATACATTTCAATCCTCAACATAAACCTATCATAAATCATTCATATACATGTATAACCTTAATCAACCCTTCGAGGCCTTAGACACACTTTAGAAATGATTCGGTCTAAACCGGAATCAATCAGACAGTTCATGAAAAAGTTAGAAAAATTGAATTGCAGGGGTCACACGGTTGTGTGATTCACACGGCTGAGACACACGTCCGTGTCCTAGTGTGACAACCCGTTTTAAGTGAAATCGAAATAGTGGTTTTGGGACCACAAACCCAATGTTTGAATAATTATTTTATTATTATTTTAATGTCTACGGCAAGTTAGTAATATTGTATAAAAAATTTGTTCAAAAATTTTACTATTTGCATGCTTAATTCGATAAAAAAGACTAAATTAAAAAAGGTGCAAAAGAGAGTTCTATTAGCTAAAATGTAAGAGTCCATATGTGGCAACTAGCCTATTAATGAAGTGAGTGGACATTTATGGGCATTTTAGCAAGTGATTTTAATGTAAATAGTTTGAAAAATAAAATAAAATAAAATAAAGAAAAGAAAGATATCGCCTTTCTTCCATTTTCACCACTTAAAATCAAAGAAAGGAAAACACCATGGGTGCATGCTAGGTTCGGCCATGGTATTCTAGCTTGCATGTAAGTCATTTTCGTCCCGTTTATAATGATTTCTATAATTTTGAAATCATTCTAGCTTAATCTAGCTAGCACAGGACTAATTTTCAAAATTGTCAAAAGATTAGGGTTTTTTCATGAATGTATACATGTTGTTTGTGATGTTTGATAGAAGAAAATGAACATTTTTTGTTAGATAAACAACTTTGTTAAATGATTTTTGATGAATTTGTCAATTAGAGATTTAATTGAAAAATATTAAATATTCATGGTTAAATTGTGAAAAAAATGAAATGTATGACCTACTATGAGCCTATATGAAATTCACTTGGGTAGGGATGAAATTTTATGAAATTCATTTTACGAGCTTAAGGACTAAATTGTAAAAAAATTAAAACATTAAGGGCAAAAGTGTAATTTTACAAAATATGAATTTCGATTGACTTGAATAGAATTGCTATTAAATTAGTTAAATTTATTCAATTAGATCAAGATAGACCTCGTATGACTTTAGATCGAGGCAAAGAGAAAGCTTCAGATTAATCGACTCCGTTTTTACATTTTATCATTAACGTAAGTTCGTACGTTTGAATAGCGTTTTAAATTTTGTTTTTAAATGCTATCATTTTATAATATAAGATTATATCTCAGTGGAAAATCCAACGGCGTATCGACGACCATCGATTATGAAAAGGGATGGTGACGGCCATCGATTATGAAAAGGGATAGCTTCGGCTATCGATTATGAAAAGGGATAGCTTTACCTATCGATTATGAAAAGGGATGCTGACGACCATCGATTATGAAAAGGGATAGCTTCGCCTATCGATTATGAAAAGGGATGGTGACCACCATCGACTATGAAAAGGGATGGTGGCGACCATCGATTATGAAAAGGGATAGCTTCAGCTATCGATTATGAAAAGGGATAGTTTCGATTATCGATTATTAAAAGGGATAGCTTTAGCTATCAATTATGAAAAGGGATGCTGGCGACCTTCGATTATGAAAAGGGATAGCTTCGCCTATCAATTATGAAATGGGATGATGATGACCATCATTTTTCCATTTCGTGTAAGGTTCGGTAAGAGTTTTCGATGCAATATTCTTTTGTTACTATGGAAGGTAGGAAGCATGTGTACCCAAGATTGTGAAAAGCAATTTTATCATGTGTTGATATTGAATTTATGTGATCAAGCACTAATTTGGGTTGTTGGTAATGCTTAGGCTTGTGCTAAATGTAACAGCCCGTTTTTAATGAAATCGGAACAGTGGTTTCGTGACCAAAAATTTGAAGTCAAAAATTTTATTTTGTTATTATTTTATTTCATATAACATGATAGTAGTACCATATAAAAGTTTCATTAAGAAAATTTACCGTTTACATGCTCAATTTAATAAAAAGGACTAAATCACGTAACTGCAAAAGTTGAGTTCTAGTAGCTAAAAGTATTAAATAGCTATAGAACCTTAACGTATGAGTCATTTTATTGTAATTAGACAATAAATGTGTTGGCGAATGTACATGGTTTGACATTACTGAAATTATGATTAATTTTAAAGGTTAATTATATAATTATGTAAATAATGACAAAATACAATAAAACAACAATTAGATTATCATCTTTAACCTTTCTTTCAACCGAAAATGAAAGAAAAAGAAAGCAATGGAAGCTTAGCATTCGACCATTCTTGTTTTCCTTGATTGGTAAGATATTTTGTCTCATTTTTAATGATTGCTACGTTTTCGGGATCGTTGTAGCTTAATCTAGCTAGCCCGGGGACTAATTTGTGAAACTATTAAATTATTAGGGTTTTTCCATTATTGAATATACATGATTTTTGAAGTTTGATGATACAAAATGGATGGTTGTTGTTAGATAAACTACTTTTGTGAAGGGATTTTTGGTGAAATTGTCAAAAAAGGATTAAATTGAAAAATAAAAAATATTACATGGTGAAATTGTGAAATAAATAAAATATAGGGCTTGCTAGGGAACTAATTGATATCTGGCCATAGTGGGTTGCGTTGCGATTTCATGAATTTCCATTTTTATGAGCTAGGGACTAAATTGCAAAGAATTTAAAAGTATAGCGATAAAATAGTAAATTTTCCAAAATATGATTTTGGGCTAAATTGAATGAGTTATATATTAAATTGAGTTAAATTTATCCGTATAGATCAAGTCAAACCTCGTACAGAGTTAGATATAGGCAAAGAGAAAGTGTTGCATTAATCGGCTCAATATCTACGTATACTCGTCGAGGTAAGTTTGTGTGATTAAACTGTGATTGTAACAGCATGATTTTGGGCTTAGTCGGAACAGCGGTTTCGGGACCACAAATCCGATGTTGAGAAATTTATTTTATTTATATTTTTATGGTCTCAATTTCACGGAAGGATTTTGTGAAAATCTCATTCGAAAATTTCGACGTTTGGGCACTCAATTTAGTCAAAAGGACTAAATTATAAAAAGTGTAAAAGTTGAGTTCTACATGTTACAAGTGTCCAATTGTTATGAAATTTTAAATTGGAGGTCCTTAAATGATAATTAGACCATTGGTTAAGTTGGTGGACAAAAAAGATGGACATGGATGGGTATGTTTCAAAAGATTCTTTTAAGGGGCATTTTGGTAATTTAGTGAATTAAATGAATTAAAAACAAAATTTAAATGCCAAATTTGTCCATCTTCAAGCTTAGGCCAAATATAACATGTGGGAAGCCATGGATAGACGTTTTCAAGCTTTCCAAGCTTCATGACCCCCGAAAAACAAGATTTGGACCTAGAACGGGAGGAAAATCGAAAATCATGAAAGTTGGTAAAATGACTGTTTTGGTATCGAGGAAAGTTCATATGTTTAATAAGCATTTAATTATGCTTATTTGAATGATAAATTTATATTTTGGCCATAAATACTATAGTATTGAGTTTCAAATATAATGATTAATGTTCGATAGTAATTCGATATTGGAAAGAGAACTTGTATAATTTATATGTTAGACCATATTTTGTATTATGGCTTTGTATGATAACAAGAAAGTATTGACTAGCATAGTTTGATGAGAATAAGTTAAGTTGATGATATGATGAGATTTAGACTGTAAGTATGTAAGTTGAGTAGCATTTTATTATTATGCAATTACTGTTTTTAGTAATGTTATTATTGAGTTATGTGACTAACCTTGAGAATTTGAGCAAGTATGTTTTAGCTATAACTTGACAAGGCATTGATATCTCAAAGTCCATGGCTATACCATGGCAATTAAGGAAGAATTGACGGAAAAGTCCATGTTTATAACATGGCAGTTAAGGAGGAATTGGCGGTTAAGGATACCATATAAGACCATGTCAAGACATGACATTGGTAAGGCAAGGATCCCGTGTAAGACCATGTCAGGACATGGCATCGGCATTGATTAAGGACTCCATGTAAGACCACATCAAGATGTGGCATTGGCAATAAGACAAGGATACCATGTAAGACCATGTTTGGAACATGGCATTTGGTAAGATAAGGATACCATGTATGACCATGTCAAGACATGGCATTGATAAGTTACTATAAGGCAAAGGTCCCATGTAAGACCATGTCAATGCATGGCATTGGTGAGTTCATAAGGCAAGGATACCATGTAAGACCATGCCAAGGCATGGCATTGGTGAGTTCATAAGGTAAGGATGCCACGTAATACCATGTCAAGACATGGCAATGGTAAGTTTAAAAAGGAAAATGTTCCCAAGTAATCCAAAGAGTAAGTCAAAGAAATGACAAGGTGAGAACATGAAGAAAGAGTACAGGTATGCATTTAAGGCTTATTTAATATTGAGATTGTAAGTAATTGAGATTATCAAGTATTAAGTAAGTGATGAGTTTTCAGTTATGCTTGTGACACATTATGACATGATTGGCAATATGCCTATATTATGAAAGAGTACTCATGTGTTAATTGAGATATTGCAGGTATGTAAGCAAGCTATTAAGTAAGGTGCCCTTTGAATTCTGAGCCTTTGGTAAGGTTACCGGTGAGTTCACCGGGAAAATCGATTAAGTGAAATTATGTGTGGCTTGTAGTGATAAGTGTAGGTATATGCATGTGTAACGTATGAGCAATATGCTCGATATGTAATCAGAAATTGGAAAGATTGTTATAGGTAAGTAATGAATACAACTAAAGTGAGTGAGAGCAAAAATTTACAATAAAACTGTTTTGGACAGAAGCAGTTACGTTAATTTGAAAAATCACAAAAAATATTAGAAATTGAATTATAAGTTGAATGAGATATTTATTTAAAACTTATTGAGTCTATTTTCATATAAAAGAAACCAAGCAAACAAAGGATTTGTATATTTTTAGATATTTAAATTCTTGTGAGACTGGTTCAGAATGATTACGTGATCCCCTGTTCTAACTTGAAAAAATCATTAAAAATTGTAAAAAAAATAATCATGGGATAAAATTTATATCCTTGAATTTCTTAATGAGTTTATTTTCAAGATAAATAAACAGTAACATCATTTGAGTTTTGTACAATGAGATAACTAATTTTTAGTAAAGAAAGATTGAAAGCCTCAGACAATAGAATAGGGGATACTTTAATGAATAAAATGTATTAATTGGAAAGATCGAAAATTCTAAAATTTTATGGTATGAAGATATTTGAGTCTAGTTTCAGGGAAAATTATTGGTTTGTAATTCGGAGCTCTGTAGCTCAAGAAATAAATAATTTTGTGATAGCGATTCAAGTAGAGAGATTAATGTGAACATGAGTAATAAGGTATAAGCATGTGATTTAATGATTGTATCAATTTGAGAATTTGTTGTGAGGATTTGTCATGTTGAGGCTTTGTTAAGGCTACAAATGGGTAAGTTGGGAAGTAAGAACTTAGCATTACTTATGCAAGTTATGACAGCTTAGTAGTAAGCTAAATTCATTGCTAATGCTTATTATTTTTACTTGTGAACTTACTAAGCTTTATAAGCTTACCCCTTTTTCTTTCCCATGTTACAGAGTCCTATTAAACAAGCTTGGGTTGGAGGTCGTTAGAGATCACTTCATACTATCAAGCTATCTATGGGTATCTTTATTTATAAATGATTTAAGTTATGGCATATATAGGGTCTTGACTAAGTCATTTTGTATATGTGTTAATTAAATTGACCAAATGCATTGTTAAGTCTGGTAATGCCTCGTACCCAGTTCTAGCGTAGGATACGGGTAAGTGGTGTTATAGTGATTATATGTTTTATTTTGAAATACAAATTTGCTACATGTATACATAGTTACATAACCAAGTACATATGTACCGAGCCTCGTTTGAACCTTAGGAAATTGTAGGATACAAATGACATGTCATTAGGGTTTACATGACTCGGGTATTCGTCCTGAACTTCCTATTGATGGCTGAGCTCCTGCATGTGTTGCGGATACTCCACAGCTCGTGTGAGCAGCATCGTGTAGCTATGTTTTGACCCACAACTCGTGAGAGAATACCGATCTACAGCTCATGTGAGCATACCGGTTTACAGCTTGTGAGAGCATACAAATCTATAGATCGAGTGAGCATACCGATTCACAGCTCGTATGAGTATACATGTATAGGATTTGATGAATTATAGTTATATGAGTTAGCACACTATGTGTGAGCTATCCCGGGTATCCAACGGTATTCTAAATGGTTCAAAGGACAATATTCTGATACAAATTGCTAAGAGTTCGATACAGACTATTACAGGCATACATATGAATTATATGGAAATGTTGTTACATGGTATATGGAAAATGGAATTTGATGATTCATGTATATGAAAAATTAACCATTTGATGTGCTTATCCATGACATTGGTTTATATATGTATTTACATGGCTAACATGGTTGATGTATTTGTGCTTAGGCATTTGGCTAAATTATGCTTGGATATGATATGTTTACTTACCTATTATGTGACTAAATGGCAAGTTTTATTCAATATTATACAGACATACTAAGCTTAAATGCTTACTTTGTGCTATTTTCCATGTTTTATAGTGAATTGGAAGCTCATTTGGGTTGGAAGCTTGTCGGAGCTATATCACGCTATCCATCGGCTCTTTTAGAACATTCTGTTGTTTAATTTTGGTTATAATGGCATGTATAGGTATTTTGGTTAATGTTGGCCATATTCTTTGGTTTTTGTTTTGGACATTTAAATTGGCTTCTGATTTGGCATTTAAGTAGCTTAAAAATGGTTGATGATATTCTTGATAAGGTTGAATGATGGAAGATGAAATGACAGCTGAATGTGCATATTGCATATGTCTTGCAACTTGTTGTGAATTGATACTTGGATATGCATGATCTAATTGGTTATTTGATGCTAGTTATAGAATGGCATTTTGGTACCAAATGGTTGTGTTTTGGTAAGTAAATTATATTGTATGTATTGATGCAAATATACGTACAAGTTAGTTGATTATTTAATCAAATTGAATACATGGTTAGACATGTTTATATATTATCACTTGAGGTGCCTAAGGGCATATTGGTTGTATGATGTTATACCATATGTTTATGGCTTGTTTATGGTTGATTTTGATGCCTTGTTATGGCTTGTAAATATATGCAATGTTGATTGTAGGTACATGCCTAATTGGGTAAGAAAAATGGCTTGTAAAGTGGCTTATTTTCGTCCACACAGGCAGAGACAGAGGTGTGTGTCTCAGCCGTGTGTCATACATGGCTAGGTGTCACGGTCGCATGCCTTCTGTAGCTTTCAAAAGGTTGCAAGTTAGGTTGTTACACACGAGTGTGCAGTTTGGCAGTGTGACCCAAGCCATGAGTTACGCGGACAGACACGGGCTGGGACACGGCCATGTATCCCTATTTTGAATGCCCACGCAGCATGAGACACAGGCGTGCCTCTTGACCGTGTGACCTCTACAGTGTTGAAAATTTTCACTATTTTTTGAAAAATTCTCTGAGTTTCCAAATTAGTCCTGACTTGTTTCTAACGCATATTTAGGGCCTCAATGGCTCGTATAAGGGACAACATGTATGATTTGTCTTGGTTTTAAAATGATTATTTCTATGATATGAAATGTTTGAAATTTTTGTCCGTTTGAATTGTAAACTCCATTAATGCTCTGTAACCCTATTTTGGCAACAAATATGGGTTAGTTGTGTTACACCAAACTTGTGTTGGAATGATTCATATTTATTTTAAGCTTATGCATTGTATTGGTAAGCATCGTTTATGTGTTACAAACTTACTAAGCATTATATGCTTACTTTGTGTTCTTTTTCCATGTTTTGTAGTTAATTGGAAGCTTGTTCGGGTTTGAAGATCGTCAGAGACCTATCACACTATCTATCAGTTATATCGGTAGATTTTAATGTTTTTAATTCATGGTTATAATGGCATGTATAGGTGTTTAGTGCTTTATGACATAGCCATTGTTTTTGCCTTGTAAGTATGGTATTTTGGTTAATGATTTTGGTTGTTATGTTGCCATGTATATGTGGTTTTATGATTGTTGACATTTTGGGCATTTAGTGTTTAAGTGGTTGGTGTTGGAATGATCAAATGTAGAAATGCTATAAATGACTCTTATGGTATTCTTGAATGTGACCAATATGGTATGATTTGGTATGGAATTTAGGTTGCAAATGTTAAGTTGATAATGGCTAATTTATGCTTCTGTTTGGATATGTGTGTGGTTATGTTAATTGAGGTGTTGTAACAACCCTAACCCGTATCCGTCGCTGGATTAGGGTTAAAGAATATACAGAAATGATCGGAAACTTTTACAGAAAGTTCATACAACCATTCATCAATCACAATCAAAGGGTCCCTCGATTTGCAAAATTACTGAAATACTCCCGGTTTGCAAAATTATTAAGATACCCCGAGTTTGCAAAATTACCGAAATACCCTGGTTTTAGAAATTACTGAAATACCCTAGGATTGCAATATTACCGAAATACCCCCAATTTGTAAAATTACTAAAATACCCCTGGTTTGCAAAACTGCCGAAATACCTCAGGTTTGCAAAATTATTAAAATACCCTAATTTGCAAAATTATTGAAATACGCTCGGCTTGTGAAATTATCGAAATACCCTCGGTTTGCAAAATTACTGAAATACCCCTAATTTGTAAAATCACTTAAATTCCCCTATAGAGTAAAATTTCTGATCTACCCCTATAGGGTAGAATTATCGAAATACCCCTGAAGGGTAGGATTACCGAAATACCCTTATAGGGTAAAACGACTATTTTGCCCCTGGGGGTAAATGACTGATTTTGTGCCATGACTTGACTGTGATCGTATGACTATGTTTTAACTGGCTTGACTGTGGTCGTGTGATTAATATTCTTGTAAAATATGTTAAATGACTGTTACTGAGTATGGTCATTTTGCATACACCTGTGATATTGAGCATGACATACACGACATATTGCATGGGGTTGGGACAATGTTACGGAGGAAGTGTACGGCCCATTGCCGTTCTGTACAAGGCTTTCAGCCATTCTGCGATAATTATGGCTTTAAGCTATTCTGTTAACTGGCAGCGATGCTGCGATATTTATGGCTTTTAGCTATTCTATCTACGGTGCCGAGTCGTTCTGTTGACTTAGTGCCGGAACCGGTGCTAAGCTTGGTGTGTTGGCTTGGTGGGTCGATTTTATCCCTACATGGTGAATTGGTTGGATTGGACTGGATTTCTATCTACATATCTACATTTGATACTAATTCTATAATGGGCTTAGGTCTACCTGGTTCTGTTATGTGCTAAGACTCACCTGATACTGTGTCTGTGATGGGCTCAGGCCCAGTCTGTTTCTACATACCGTATATCTGACTTTTTGTATTATAAGGGATTACACACTGAGTTTTCACAAACTCACCCTTCTGTCTAACTGTATAAGAGGCTGCTGTAGAGGCTGTTGTAGTGCTAGGGTTGGGTCTTCGGCGTCAGGCCACATGCCGAACGTTGAGGCGAGGGAAGAACTTGCTTCACTGGTAGCTGAGATAGGGTCGTTTGATCGAGCGGCTGGGGACGACGCATTGTCCCAAGCAATATTAAGGATTCTCAAAACGGTTGCAGGTACTGCTAGGTCGAATACCGTTATTGTGGGCCGCGGGTCAGTTACAGAACGACTCCGGTCAAATGGAGTAGAGATCTTTAGGGGAGTTTTTGGGGTGGCCCCGAGTGTGGCAGAATACTAGTTGGAGGCCACCGGAAGAATTATGGATGACCTCGACTGTACATTGGAACAAAAGTTGAAGGGTGCTGTGTCCCTGCTGAGGGATGAAGCCTATCAGTGGTGGCGTACGGTAAAAGAAGGTACTCTGTCTGACCGATTGACCTGGGAATTCTTTAAGTCCACGTTTCAGGGAAAGTTCGTGGGTGCCAGCTATGTCGACGCTCGTAGGAAAGAATTTTTGAATTTGATTCAAGGTGATAGATCTGTGGCTGAGTACGAGGCAGAATTTTTGTGACTTAGTCGGTATGGTCGAGGAATAGTAGCAACATAATACGAACACTGTGTTCGATTCGAGGATAGCCTCCGAGTGTTGATAGCTCCACAGAGGGAGCGGGACTTTGCCATGTTAATGGAGAAAGCTAACATTGCTAAGGAGGTAAAGCGCGACGAGCGTCAGAATCAGGAAAAGGAAAGGTGTACAGATAAGAGGGATTTAGAACCCCCAAATTTGGATCAGAGGCCTAAGAGAAAGGCCAGAATGGAGGGGCCCCTATTACTGTTGCTAGATCGTAGCCTTGTACGGGTTGTGGGAGCTATCATTGGGGTGACTGTCGGAAAAGGATTGGGATGTGTTTCAGGTGCGGATCAGTGGATCACTTTGTGAGAAATTGTCTACAGAGCCCTGGGCAGATGCAGGCTACAGGGTAGGGTTTTGCTCAACTGGCAAGAGGTGAGCAGCGGCCGCCAGGAGGCCATGGTCAGGCCAGGGGTGGAAACAGAGTGGGCCGTGGAGCACCTGGCTGAGGTGCTGGTCAAGCTGAGGCGAGGCAACCAGCTTTGGTCTACGCAGCACGTCGCCGAGAGGTCAGAGACGCTCTAGATATGGATACTGGTACGTACTTAAACTGTAGGGTACTGTATTTAATTTGGAACTAGAGTGCGCAGCAAAAGCGTAGTGGTGTCACCTGTGTTGTACGGCAATTATATAGTTGGAAATTTCGAGAATGAAATTTCTTTAAGGGGGTAGAATTGTAACACCCCGAATTTTTGGGCCTAGTAGAATTGGGCATATTGGTCCTTGGGCTTGAAAGCGTTTAAAATTTTTTAGAACAAGAGAACGACACTAATGCAAGTTGGACCTATTAGGTGAGTGATTATGGAAGGTTAGGGGGCTTCTATGAAGCCCCGGGTTCAAGCTTGGGCTTTAGGAAAATTTTTGTTTTAGGTGAATAAAACCTTGGGAGTTAGTAAGTAGGCTTTAAGAATAAAATGTGTAGAAAATTGACACAAAAGGAGTTGTGGTCGAATGGCAAATGGCGCCACATGAGAGACAAGGAAGTGACGCCATAGAGGAAGCAAGGGGTCCAAGGTTCAGGTCTTAGCACTTTCAATTCATTTTGATTTTCTTTTCAAATGAACTTAGACTTTGGCCCATAGGCTTATATTTAGTTGTGCATGTTTTAAGTCACAAAAGGAGCTTATGCTGTGGTGGCATGTAGCATTTGGAGCATGAGAGAGGGCAAGGGTTTGAATCCCATTGCAAACAAAAAGGGATATTTATTTTGCTAAGTTGAGACGACAGGTGGTTGTGATGGAATTAAACTCTGCTGAAGGAGGGATCCCACATCGAGAAGCTAGCATGAGAGTAGGAGTGAAGCTGGCTTTAAATAGAGCAATCTATGAGGAGAGTAAGCATACCTTGGTTGGCGTTTGGGCATAGGAGTGTTCGGAGCGCGGATTAACTCTAGATTCCTATCAGGTGTGTATTTCGCACTACTCTAACTGTAGAGCAGTAAATGCTGAAATGCCGGTCACACGACAATGGTAGCCACACGAGCGTGCGAGTGCACGTGTGGGAGCTTCGATGTGATAATTGAGGCCATCATGAGTGTTCTCGTGGGTTTAGGCTGTTTGGGCCGAAAGGGGCCATGTGGGGCCAATGGGCCCGTGGGCCCAATCGGATAAGTTGTATGATTGTGTAGTAAATATTAGACTGGACTATGTGAATCTCATATCTGTGGCTAAATTTGGGCTAAATGGGCCGCACGAGCATGTGGGCCCATTTGGGCCGAGAATGCGCCCTAGGCGCATTCGTATCGTTCTCTCTGTTTAGAATACCTTGGTTTAAAAAATTACAAAAATACCCTTGGTTTACAAAATTACTAAAATACACTCGACTTGTAAAATTACCGAAGTACCCCAGGTTTGTAAAATTACCGAAATACCCTCGATTTGTGAAATTACCAAAATACCCCTAATTTGCTAAATTACTGAAATAACCTCACTTTGGACAATTACTGAAATACCCCCGATTTGTAAAATTCTCGAAATATCCCCGATTGGTGAAATTACTAAATACCCTCGATTTGCAAAACTACTAAAATACCCATGGTTTGCAAAATTACTGAGATACTCTGAGTTTGTGAAATTATCGAAATACCTTGGTTTGTGAAACTACTGAAATACCCTCGGATTGCAAAATTATCGAAATACCCTCGATTTGCAAAATTACTAAAATACCCTCAGTTTGCAAAACTATCGAAATACCCCAGTTTGTGAAATTATCGAAATACCCCATGTTTGCAAAATTATTGAAATACCCAATTTTGAATATTACCGAAATACCCTCAGTTTTTGAAATTATCGAAATACCATCGGTTTGCAAAATTACCAAAATAACCTTGATTTGTAAAATCAACGAAATACCCCTGTAGCGTAAAATTACTGAACTACCCCTCTCGGGTAGGATTATTGAAATAACCTTATAGGGTAAAATGACTATTTTGCCCCTAAGGGTAAATGACTGATTTTGTGCCATGACTTGACTGTGATCGTATGACTGTGTTTTAATTGACTTGACTGTGGTCGTGTGATTGATATGCTTGTAATATATGTTAAATGACTATTAGTGAGTACGGTCATTCTGCATACACATGTGATGATTGGGTATGGCATACACGACATATTGCATGGGGTTAGGACAAAGTTACGGAGGAAGTGTACGGCCCATTGCCATTCTGTACAAGGCTTTCAGCCTTTCTACGATAATTATGGTTTTAATCCGTTCTTTTAACCGACAACGATGCTGCGATATTTATGGCTTTTAGTCGTTCTGTATATGACACCGAGCCGTTCTGTTGACTTAGTGCCGCTAACGGTGCTAAGCTTGGTGTGTTGGCTGGGTGGGTCAATTTTATCCCCACATGGTGAATTGGTTGGATTGGGCTGGATTTCTATCTGCATATTTGCATCTGATACTGATTCTGTAATGGGCCTAGGTCCATCTGGTTTTGTTATGGGCTAAGACCCACCTGATACTGTGTCTATGATGGGCTCAGACCCAGTCTGTTTCTGCATACCGTATATCTGACTGTTTGTATTATAATGGATTACACACTGAGTTTTCGCAAACTCGCCTTTCTATTTAACTGTACAGGTAATCCCAAGACTTAGTGGATGTTGAGCTGCGAGGGACTCGGAGGTGGCCACAGTACTGCTCCTGTTTTCGTTTACTTGGCTTTTTATTAGTTTCTGTCTGGATTTTTTTTTTATATTTGTAGTAAGGCCTCCCCAATTTTATAGATTTCCATCTGAGGTTTTAACCATTATGATCTATTCATGTTAGAAGTAGAACGCGATTTTCCCAAAACGATAACTGTTTTCAAAACACTATGTTTTCGCAACGATTTTTATGCTTTTGCAAACAAACAAGGTTTTAGAAGTAATGACGTTTTAAATTGATCAACAAAATGCTCGTTTAACATGATTTCTACGAACAGGCTTCAACCTTCTAAAGAGTTTTTTATTCAATAAGAAAAAAAAGGGTTTCCAAAAAGCACTCCAATGTGACACCGCTAGATTCGGCTATAACTTCTAGGCCGGGTTTGGGGTGTTACATTACTTGAGTCAAGAAACTGAAGAAGGAGTGAAAGTAATTCAAGATAGTTTAAAAGTAGCTTCTGATCGGCAAAAATCGTATGCAGCTTTAAAACGTAAAGATATTGAATTTCAAGTATGCGATAAAGTGTTCTTGAAAGTATTGCTCTGGTGGAAAGTTCTTCGTTTCAGTTGTAAAGGAAAGCGAAGTCCACGATTTATCGGGCCGTATGAGATTATTGAAAGAATCTGGCTAGTAGTGTATTGTTTAGCTTTGCCATTGAAGTTAGAAAGGATCCAAATGTGTTTCACATATCTATGTTACGACAGTGCCAATCAGACCCTTCACATGTTATCTCACCTATTGACATTGAGATTCAGCCTAATATGTCATGTAACGAAGAACCGATCAGAATCTTAACTTGAGAAGTTAAAGAATTAAGAAATAAAAACATTGCTTTAGTGAATGTTCTTTGGCAGTGACATGGGATAGAGGAGGCCACCTTGGATCTGAAAGAAGCTATGAGAAAATAATATATGAACCTTTTTCTGGTAAGATTTTCGGGGACAAAATTTCCTTTAGGGGAGAGTTTTAACAACCCACTTTCAGTGAAATTAGAATAGTGGTTTTGGGACCACAAATCATCTAAGCATTCAATTAAACATCACTGTAACACCCCTAACCCATATTCGTCGTTGGAATAGGGTTACGGAGCATCACAGTAGAAACGTAACATTGAAACATACATTTCAATCCTCAACATAAGCCTATCATAAATCATTCATATACATGCATAGCGTTCCTTAGTCAACCCTCCGAGGCCTTAGAAACACTTTAGAAATGATTCGGGACTAAATCGGAATCAATCAGGTAGTTCATGAAAAAGTTAGAAAAATTCAACTGCAGGTGTCACATGGCTGTGTGATTCACACGGCTGAGACACACTCCGTGTTCTAGTGTAACAATCTATTTTAAGTGAAACCGAAATAGTGGTTTTGGGACCGCAAACCCCATGATTGAATAATTATTTTATTATTATTTTAATGTCTACGGCAAGTTAGTAATATTGTATAAATATTTCGTTTAAAAATTTTACTATTTGGATGCTTAATTCGGTAAAAAAGACTAAATTGAAAAAGGTGCAAAATAGAGTTCTATTAGCTAAGGTATCAAATGGCTATAGAACTTTAATGTAAGAGTCCTTATGTGGTAGTTAGCCCATTAATGAAGTGAGTGGACATTTATGGGCATTTTAGCAAGTGCTTTTAATTTTATCAAGTGATTTTAATATAAATGGTTAAGGTTAATAAAGTAGTTTGAAAAATAAACATAGAATAAAATAAAGCAAAGAAAGATATCATCTTTCTTCCATCTTCACCACTTAAAATCAAAGAAAGGAAAACACCATGGGAGAATGCTAGGTTCGGCCATGGCATTCTAGCTTGTATGTAAGTCATTTTTGTCCCGTTTTTAATAATTTCTATAATTTTGAAATCATTTTAGCTTAATCTAGCTAGCACAGGGACTAATTTTCAAAATTGTCAAAAGATTGGGGTTTTTTCATGAATGTATACATGTTGTTTGTGATGTTTGATAGAAGAAAATGAACATTTGTTGTTAGATAAACAACTTTTGTTAAATTATTTTTGATGAATTTGTCAATTAGGGATTTAATTGAAAAATATTAAATATTCATGGTGAAATTGTGAAAAAAATGAAATGTATGACCTACTATGAGCCTATATGAAATTCGGCTAGACTTGGGTAGGGATGAAATTTTATGAATTTCATTTTACGAGCTTAAGGACTAAATTGTAAAAAAATTAAAACATTAGGGGAAAAATTATAATTTTGCAAGATATGAATTTCGATTTACTTGAATAGAATTGCTATTAAATTAGTTGAATTTATTCATTTAGATCAAGATAGACCTCGTATGTCTTTAGATCGACGCAAAGAGAAAGCTTCAGATTAATCGACTCCGTTTTTACATTTTATAGTTAAGGTAAGTTCATACGTTTGAATAGCATTTTAAATTCTGTTTTAAATTCTATCATTGTATAATATAAAATTATATCTCGGTGGAAAATCCAACGGCGTATCGACGACCATCGACTATGAAAAGGGATGGTGACGACCATCGATTATGAAAAGGGATAGCTTCGGCTATCGATTATGAAAAGGGATAGCTTCGATTATCGATTATGAAAAGGGATAGTTTTAGCTATCGATTATGAAAAGGGATGCTGACGACCATCGATTATGAAAAGGGATAGCTTTGTCTATCGATTATGAAAAGGGATGGTGACGACCATCATTTTTCCATTTTGTGTAAGGTTCGGTAAGAGTTCTCGATGCAATATTCTTTTGTTACTATGGAAGGTAGGAAGCATGTGTACTCAAGATTGTGAAAAGTAATTTTATCATGTGTTGATATTGAATTTATGTGATCAAACACTAATTTGGGTTGTTGGTGATGCTTAGGCTTGTGCTAAATGTAACAGCCTGTTTTTAGTGAAATCAGAACAATGGTTTCGTGACCAAAAATTCGAACTCAAAAATTTTATTTTATTATTATTTTATTTCCTACAACATGATAGTAGTACCATATAAAAGTTTCATTAAGCATTATATGCTTACTCTGTGTTCTTTTTCCATGTTTTGTAGTTAATTGGAAGCTTGTTCAGATTTGAAGATCGGTAGAGACCTATCACACTATCTATCAGTTATATCGGTAGATTTTGATGTTTTTAATTCATGGTTATAATGGCATGAATAGGTGTTTAGTGCTTTATGTCATAGCCATTGGTTTTGCCTTATAAGTATGGTATTTTGGTTAATGATTTTGGTTGTTATGTTGCCATGTATATGTGGTTTTATGATTGTTGAAATTTTGGGCATTTAGTGTTTAAGTGGTTGGTGTTGGAATGATGAAATGTAGAAATGCTATAAATGACTCTTATGGTATGCTTGAATGTGACCAATATGGTATGATTTGGTATAGAATTTAGGTTGCAAATTTTAAGTCGATAATGGCTAATTTATGCTTCTGTTTGGATATGTGTGTGGTTATGTGAATTGAGGTGTTGTAACACCCCTAACCCGCATCCGTCACTGGATTAGGGTTAAAGGAGTTACCGGACAGATCGAAAAATTTTACAGAAATTTCATACAACCATTCATCAATCGCAATCAAAGTGCCCCTTACATTGGTCAGCGAGACCTTAATCATGCTTTAGAGTATGGCCAGGACTAGACCGAACACATACAAAAATTCTCAAAAATTTAAAACTTACTCAAAACTGTCAACGTCACATGGCCATGTGACCTGGCCGTGTGCCTCCCACGGCTACTGGACACACTCGTGTGTCCTGGTCGTGCCAAATCAGAGTACATATACTGACTTATCCACACGGTTACCAAACATGCCCGTGTGCTATGATCGTGTACCCATAGGCTAAATATTGTCTTATTCGCACGGCTACTAGGCACTTCCGTGTGCCATGGTCATGCAAACTTGGGCTAGCTACTAACTTAATCACACGGCTACTAGGCACACCCGTCTACCATGGTCGTGTAGACAAAACAGGCAACTTGGAAGGCCAAAACGCCACCCACACAAGGGTCAATCCCTACAGGCAAAATACCAATTCATTTCATGCATATTTGGCAACCAAAACATATCAAAGTAATCATCGAATCTTCACATACAATTACAACTCCAATCATGCCAATTTGTACAACTAAACACATATACAATTAAGCATGATTCATCTACATTTACCTTTCCTATATCCCCTTCATTGATCAAACATGCATACTCACATTTCATCCATATACTTACCATTAAATTTGTCCAATTCATTTGCAATCAATTCATACCAAACTATGCATCATGTAACAACCCAAACCCAGCCTAGAAGTTAGGCCCGAATCCAAAATGTCACATTAAAGGCACAATTCAAAACGATTTTGTTAATTAAAAATTTAGGGCCGAAAAGCCCAAAACTTTCAGTCTTATTAATTAAAGATAAAAACCCATTTTATTATTTTAAGTATTTCAGAAACCAAGTTTGAACATAAGAGCTTACTTAGGTTTAATAATTAAATAAACAATTAATCTTAAAACCCAAAATAAATCTGAAGTCAAAACGGAGTACAAGGCCTTATTACATCCACCGAAAATTAAGTAACTAAAAACATGTATTTTGAAACAAATAAATGAAAATTCAAGCCTCTTGTAGTGTGGACATCTCTGAGTCCTCTCCCACGTCGAGTAGTCTATTCGGGATTACCTGAAACATTAAATTAAAGGGGTATGAGTTTCGAAACTCAGTGTACAGAACCCTTGGCAATCAAATCACTTACAAATATTCACATTGGGCCTAAGCCTTATCAAAATCGGTGGTCTTGGGTTTTAGTGCACAATGACCTCATATCATATCATATTGTATCATTTATAAACAAATAATGCAAAATCCACCCCAAAAATCCATCTGCTACACACACCATTTCCTTTCCAATCAGGGGTATTTTGGTAATTTTACAAATCAAGGTATTTCAGTAATTTTGCAAACTAGGGGTATTTTGGTAATTTCACAAATCGAGGGTATTTCGGTAATTTCCCTAATCGGGGGTATTCCGATAATTTTGCAAACCGAGGGTATTTCTATAATTTTGCAAACATAAGGGTATTTTAGTAATTTTATGAGGATAGGGTATTTGGTCCCTTTCGGGTTTCAGTTATGAGCTTTGGCCCATCAAAGAAGGTCTCGCAAACTAAAGTGAATGTACAATGCACACCGTGCAGATTCCAAAGAAGATGAGGTGGGCCACTAGGACCGCTTAAGTATCAAACTCTCCCTAGATCCAATCCTAGACATGCGTATGCCCGCTGCCACACCTTAACCCAGCGACGTGTTCACAGACATGTTTAATTAGATTAAGTCTTATGGAATTTAAGAGTTGTTCAAACTAGGCCTAATGTTCATAAACCCTAACATAATTGTCTACGTCCCCATAAGCCCATCAAGCCCAAATCACATCATTATGGCCCACTAGGCCCAAATCTAATCATATGGCCTATTAGGCCCAAAACAAGTCAAAATCGTGTATCATGTGTGACTAACTCAATACGTTTAACAAACCAAAACATTTCATCAAACTTAGCCTCAGGGCCCATCGGGCCCATTTAGCCCCTTTCGAATTTTTGGCTTTTCGGCATTGCTGATATCATGTGTGTAGTGTTTGTACACACCTTGTAACCTCGCGCGCTGCAAATCCCTTAGTCTCGATCCTACAATTGACATTACTAGCGATTAACCAAGATTTAACACATACTTATCAAAAACTGAAACCTCACCGTACCCTTACCGTGTACCTCACGTTCTAGTAGCCCTTCCTTTGCTACTATTGGTGATTATCCTCTGGATCTGATAGGAATCGAAAACTGCTAATCCACGCTCCGAGCACTCCTATGCCCAACGCCCACCAAGATATGTTTTCTCTCCAATCATAGATAGCTCTATATATAGCTAGCTTCTCACCTTCCCCCTTTGTATCTTTCCGATGTGGGATCCCTCCGTTAGAAGAGTTTAAATCCAACTCAAACTCTTGCCGTCCAGTCCGCAAAATAAATACTCCTTTTCTTGTCATGAGATTCTAACCTAGGCTCCCTTGCAACATAATCCACGCCGCTAGCCATTAAGTCACAAGCTCCTCTTGTGTCTTAAAACATGCCCAACTAAAGCTAAGTCTATGGCCAATGTCTGAATCCATTTAAAAAAATATTCTAAAAGAAATGCAAGTGCTACAACTTGAACCTGGGACCTCCTTCCTTCCCTGTGGCGTCACTCTCTTGCTCCCTAAGTGGCGTCACTTTGCTACTACACCACACACTCCACTTGTGTCATTTTTCCCCACATTTTATTCTTAAAGCCTACCTACCAACTCCCAGGGTTTTTTTTTTTCGCCTAAAACTAAAATTTTTCCTAAGCCCAAGTTTGATCCTGGGACTTCATAGAAGCCCCCTAACCTTCCAAAATCATTCACCTAATAGGTCCAACTTGAAATAATGCCATTCTCATATTCTTAAAAATTTCAAAATGCTCCTACGCTCAAGGCCCAATTCTACTAGGCCCAAATTCGAGTCGTTACAGTTCTACCCTCCTTAAAGAAATTGCGTCCTCAAAATTTCCAACTAACCACTAAATGCACCGCTCAAGACACACCACTATGCTTTCGCTGCGCGCTCTGATTAAACACACTTCCACGGCCTCTACCGCGACCTCTTGCACCTCTTCTAGTGCTCATTACTGTGTATTTCTAAATTAAAAATTTTATGAAATTAATACATAGTTCCACTTGTTTAGGGCACATGTCTTATGCGAGTAACATAAAAACTTACTTGGCACGAGGTCGAGGGCTCGATGAACCACACTTCATAAATCTTGCCAAAACTTTTTTAAAAAACCCAAAATCTAAGGCCCATTTCACAGCCCGAGCTTTGCAACCGGGCTCTGATACCACTAAATGTAACACCCCAAACCCGGCCTAGAAGTTAGGCCCGAATCCGGAATGTCACATTAAAGGCACAATTCAAAACGATTTTGCTAATTAAAAATTTAGGGCCCAAAAGCCCAAAATCTTTCAGTCTTATTAATTAAAGATAAAAACCCATTTTATTATTTTAAGTATTTCAAAAACCAAGTTTAAACATAAGAGCTTACTAAGGTTTAATAATTAAATAAACAATTAATCTCAAAACCCAAAATAAATCTGAAGTCAAAATGGAGTACAAGGCCTTATTACATCCATCGAAAATTAAGTAACTAAAAACATGTATTTTGAAACAAATAAATGAAAATTCAAGCCTCTTTTAGTGTGGCCATCTCCGAGTCCTCTCCCACGTCGAGTCGTCTATTCGGGATTACCTGAAACATTAAATTAAAGGGGTGTGAGTTTCGAAACTCAGTGTGAACAACCCTTGGCAATCAAATCACTTACAAATATTCACATTGGGCCTAAGCCCTATCAAAATCGGTGGTCTTGAGTTTTAGCCCACAATCACCTCATATCATATCATATCGTATCATTTACAAACAAATAATGCAAAATCCACCCCAAAAATCCATCCGCTACACACACCATTTCCCTTCCAACCTTATGGCTCCTGTGGGGAGTTCTAGCTCGACCCACCCCTCCGCTACATACCAAGGGTAGCCCGGTTGTGGTACTACCGAACGTTGCAGCAAAGCTGCTAATCATATTTTGGGCTTAAAGCCCTTATGTGGATCCATACCATACAGCCATGCGACCCTCAAATCTTCCTCCGTACCATAATTCCCACCCATATGCATCCTAAGCAGAATATCATATGAATGCATCAAACACAAAAGTAACATCCACAAACTCATATTCGTCACATAGGGGTATTTTCGTCATTTCACTACATAGGGACATTTTCGTAATTCTACCCTATAGGGGTATTTCGATAATTTGGCAAAAATAGGGTATTTTGGTACTTTCGCAAATCGGGGGTATTTCGATAATTTCACAAATTAGGGGTATTTCGGTAATTTTGCAAATCAAGGTATTTCAGTAATTTTACAAACTGAGGGTATTTTGGTAATTTCACAAATCGATGGTATTTCAGTAATTTTGATAATCGGGGGTATTTCGGTGATTTCACAAATCGAGGGTATTTTGATAATTTTACAACCAGGGGTATTTCGATAATTTTGCAAACCAAGGGTATTTCGGTAATTTTGCAAACATAAGGGTATTTTAGTAATTTTACGAGGATAGGGTATTTGGTCCCTTACGGGTTTTAGTTATGAACTTTGGCCCATCAACAAGTCCATGGGGCTAAAGTGAACAGACACTACGCACCAGGTAGGATTCCAGAGAAGAGGAGGTGGGCAACTAGGACCGCTTATGTACCAAGCTCTCCCTAGATCCAATCCTAGACATGCGTATGCCCGTTGCCACACCCTAACCCAGCAGCTTGTTCACAGACATGTTTAATTTGATTAAGTCTTATGGAATTTAAGAGTTGTTCAAACTAGGCCTAAGGTTCATAAACCTTAACATACTTGTCTATGTCCCCATAAGCCCATCAAGCCCAAATCACATCATTATGGCCCATTAGGCCCAAATCTAATCATATGGCCTATTAGGCCCAAAACAAGTCCAAATCGTGTATCATGCGTGACTGCCTCAATATGTTTAACAAACCAAACCATTTCATCAAACTTAGCCTCTGGGCCCACCGGGCCGATTTAGCCACATTTGGCTTTTCGACATTGCCGATATCGTGTGTGTAGTGTTTGTACACACCTGGTAACCTCGCGCGCTGTAAATCCCCTAGTCACGATCCTAAAATCGACATTACTAGCGATTAACCAAGATTTAATGCATACTTATCAAAAACTGAAACCTCACCGTACCCTTACCGTGTACCTCACGTTCTAGTAGCCCTTCCTTTGCTATTATTGGCGATTATCCTCTAGATCTGATAGGAATCGGAAACTGCTAATCCACGCTTCGAGCACTCCTATGCCCAATGCCCACCAAGGTATGTTTTCCCTCCAATCATAGATAGCTCTCTATATAGCCAGCTTCTCACCTTCCGTCTTTGTATCTTTCGGATGTGGCATCCCTCCGTTAGCAGAGTTTAAATCCAACTCAAACTCTTGCCGTCTAGTCCGAAAAATAAATACACCTTTGTTTGTCAAGAGATTCAAACCTAGGCTCCCTTGCAACATAATCCACGCCGCTAGCCACTAAGTCACAAGCTCCTCTTGTGTCTTAAAATATGCCCAACTAAAGCAAAGTCTATGGCCAATGTCTCAATCCATTTAAAAAAATATTCTAAAAGAAATGCAAGTGCTACAACTTGAACCTGGGACCTCCTTCCTTCTCTGTGGCGTCACTCCCTTACTCCCTAAGTGGCATCACTTTGCCACTACACCACACACTCCACTTGTGTCATTTTTCTCCACATTTTATTCTTAAAGCCTACCTACTAACTCTAAGGGTTAGTTTTTTTTATGTAAAACCAAATTTTTTCCTAAGCCCAAGTTTGATCCCGGGACTTCATAGAAGCCCCCTAACCTTCCAAAATCACTCACCTAATAGGTCCAACTTGAAATAATGCCATTCTCATATTCTTAAAAATTTCAAGATGCTCCTACGCTCAAGGCCCAATTCTACTAGGCCCAAATTTGGGTTGTTACACATCATATAATATAATCACTCAAACATATTGCCAACATTAAACTAGCCACATCTCATTGATAATTATACACTTTTCAACCTTAATCCAAAACAACTAGCCTATACATGCCATATTTAGATATATACATATTTCAAAAGTACTAAAATGAATTTGAATAGTGTGATGACGATCCTCGATGGTCCCCGAGCCTTCAGTAGCTTTGACGATCTAGAAAACAGAGAAATCACACACACAGAGTAAGCTTTCAGAAGCTTAGTAAGCCATATACAAATAAACTTAACATAAAATGCACATAACTATATTGATGCATAACAATAATGGTTCTCGTAGCATATATATCTCATATAGAGTTTGGATCACTTGCTTAGCCTTATTTTACCATATTCTTCAACCCAAATATCGTATATACACAAGCTCATTCAAGCATATATCCACATATTATTCCATCATTTCTTTGCACATATTCATCTTAGTAATATCATATAGGCACTTACCTTTCATACACACTTAGTGTACATATCAAACGTACCTGAAACGGATATACATATCACACGGTCGTTCGTATCTCGGACTTGCCCGTTGAACCATTTAGAATCTAATAGGATACTCAGAGTGCTCGGAATAGTCGTACAATGCCAAGGTCCCAGACGTGGTCTTACATGTAATTAGATATCGATGCCACTGTCCCAGACAGGGTATTACACGAATCAATACGATGCTGATGTCCCAGACATGGTCTTACACGTAAAACTCATATCGATGCCAACGTCCCAGACGTGGTCTTACCAAAATCTAGAGTCAATGCCAACGTCCCTGACGTGGTCTTACATGATATAACATAACAGACACCTATGTCATGACATAGTTAACCTTATCTATTCCTAGGTTCGTACGGGACTTATCGTATGTTAGCAATATGTCGTTCTTATCTCGGATTTCATATATTGCATATCTTATATGCATTCATCATTATCAATATTCATAAGAACATATATAATTCCATACAAATACATTTATCTGTATATTGACTTACATGAGATTCGAATATTTGTTCGGACTCGTTTATTCAACTACCTTCGCTTTCCCGCGATCTAAGTCTGTTTTCTTCAATTCTTGATCTATACATATTCAAATTTAAATCATTTATTCACTAATTCATTCAATTCAATCCAAGAACACACTTTTAGGGCTATTTGCAACTTAGGCCTCATATTTACACATTTTATTAATTTAGTCTATTTTTCCCAAAACATCAAATATACAAAATCACCATATAATCATGCTTAGCTGAATGCCCATGTATCTCATACAAAACCAAACATTTCATCAAATTCACAATTTAGTCCCTCAAATTGCTATTTTCACAATTTAGCCCTAATTAGCTAAATCCATCAAAAATTCAAGAGCAAAACATGTTCATTTAACATATTTCTTTCATTAAACACTTAAACTCATCACAAAGCTCACCATTTCATCAATGGCGCATTTCATAAACATCACCGATTCTTCAAATTACAACATGGGCTTGATAGTAGACTAAGCAACAATCTCAAAAACATAAAAATTATCAAAAACTAAAGTCAAAACATGCCTTAATTTTGGCCAGAAGCTAGCCGAATATTAGAAGCATTCGAACCCTTTCTTTTCTTCTTTGATTTTCTGTGGACGGATGAACATTATGGCTTAATTTTTAAGCCTTTATTTTATGTAATTATAACTTAATAACCAATTTCCAATTTTAGCCTTTTTATTAATAAAAAGGACAAATAATCTATATGGCTATTTTGTCATTTAATCATCCACTAACTAGATAATGGATTAATTACCTCATAAGGCCACAACATTTAAAAGCCACAACACATAGGTACTTTAGAAAATAGCATGCAAATATTGCATTTAATGTAATTTAACCCTTTTCTCAATTTAATCGCACAGACGAACAAATTAACTTACGGAACTTTAACACATGCTTAATCACATATCAAAGACAGAGAAAATAAAATTAAAATATTTCACTGACTCAGATTTTTGGTCCCAAAACCACTGTTCCGACTAGGGTCTAAGCCGGACTGTTACAGGTTCCTTGTGGCATATTGGTTGTATGGAATTTATGCTTGATTATGCATATTTTAGGTACAATTTTGATGCTTGAAGTGGGTGAATTGGGTTGCAAGAGTGGGCATTATTTGGGTGAATGAAATGGCTTGAAAATGGCCTATTTCTTGTCCATATGGCCTAAGACACGGGCGTGTGTCTCAGCATGCAACATGGTCGTGTGTCCCCTGTAGGTTTAAAATGGTTGCAAGTTAGGCCATTACACGGCCTGGCACACGGGTGTGTGGCTTGGCCCTGTGACCCAAGTCAGAGAGTTACACGGGCTGGGACACAGCGATATGCCCCTACTTCAAATGTCCACACGGCCTGAGGCATGGGCGCATGTATTAGTCGTGTGAGCCCTACAGTATAAAAAAATTTAACTTTTTCCCAAAAATTCTATATGCTTCTGATTTAGTCTCCAATCCTTCCTATAGTGTTTTATGGCCTCAAAGGCTCAAATAAGGGACAATGTGCTTATGTTTGAATGGAATACGATGTGATTCATGAAATGTTTTGAAATGAATGTATAAGGTTTAAACTTTTCGGTAATGCTTCGTAACCCTATTCTGGTGAAGGATACAGGTTAGGGGTGTTACACTTAGGCCATGTAACATTTGAAATAGGGACACACAGCTATGACCCAGCCCTTTTCTGTGCCCGTGTAACTCTCTAAGTTGGGTTCCACGACTAGGCCACACGCCCGTGTGTCTGGCTGTGTAACACTCGAAATGGCCTCACACGCCTCTGTGCCAAGCCTTGTGCTAGGCCGTGTAACTACCTGCCTTGTATGACTTAAAACCTTTAGGAGACACACGGTCGTGTCGCAGGGCTGTGTGTCACACACGGTTGAGATAAATGCCCGTGTCTTAGGTCGTGTGGGCATGAAATTGGCTAAAATCAAGCCATTTCTATCACCCATTTCAAGCTTTTACCTAACACAATTTTTACACAACTCGATGGCATAAAACATACCAAAACATGCTTAAAATGATCAATTCAATTAAACATTATCATACAACCAATATGCATGTAAGGCACCCTCAATCACAATCAATCAAACATACCTAAACATATGCATAAATGACTATATTTCGATTATCTCAAAATAAACCATAACTTCACCAATTCCATGTCAACCTAAACTTACCACTTGTACCATTTTTTTCATGCATCCAAAGCACATAAATGACACAATTAAACCATTACTAAAATGGTAATAAATAACATATATATATATATACCAAAATCAACATTTAACATTCAACTAAACATTAAACACAAGTCCACTTATACATGCCATTATAACCTTAGCCAAAACATAAAAAACTACCTATATAACCGTTGGATAGTGTGATAGATCTCTAACGAGCTTCCAAACCAATTAAGTTGTCGATTATCTATAAAACAGGGGAAAGAAAACCACGTAAGCATATAATGTAACATCCCATTTTTTAGTGAAATTGGAACAGTGGTTTCGGGACTACAAATCTGATCCGAAAATAAATCTTATTTTTATTTTATTATATCGTCCGTATTATGATAGACATGTCGTATGAAATTTTTGAGACAAAAATTTTATCAATTAAGTGCTTGATTACGAGAAGGACTAAGTCGCATAAAATGCGAAAGTTGAATTTTATTAGCTATAAGAATTAAATAGCTATGGAATTCAAAACTAGAGGTCCTTATATGTTAATTAGACAATTAAAGAAAACTATATAGATATTATAATGACTCATCCTTGGATAAACTAGAAAAGGCAAGGGACTAAATAAGAAATCAATAAAATGACAAGATGAAAAATCATTAAAAAGGAAATTATCATCTTTTTATTCATTTTCTTCCCTAAACTTTCTATGGAAACCCTAGGAGAGAGGATGAACACTTTTCAAGCTCAATAAGGTATGAAATCAAGTCCTGTTTTAAATGATTTTTATATTTTTGGAATCGGGATAGTCTAATCTATCTATTTGGGGGATTAATTTGAAAAGTTATCAAGGCATGAAATTTGGGTCATGGATGAAGATTCTTAAAATTATAAATTTATTGTAGAAAATGAAAGGTTGTTGATAGATGAACAACTTTTACAAAGTAATTTTTGATGAAAACATGATTTAGGGACTAAAATGTAAAGTTATGAAATTTGATGAAAAATTTCAAATTTTTATGAATACATGTCCTGTAAATTTTGTAATGGGATTCTGGTTAGGCTTGGAAAAGGGAGTAAATTGCACAAGTTTCATATTCCGAGCCTAGGGATGAAATTGGAATTTATTGAAAAGTTAGGGGCAAAATGGTAATTTTTCCTAGGACATAAATTGAGTCCAAATAAGTATGAAATGTGTGAAATTGATGATTAAAGTTATTTATATAGATCTGAACAACTCAAATTCGAGGTTAGATCGAGGAAAGGAAAAGGTTTCAGATTAGTAGATTACTCACGCAAACAAGTGTCGAGGTAAGTTCGTGTAACTTAATCGGACATGTTAATATGTTTAATTCAATGTTGTGCATGTATGGAATATGACTTATATTGATGTACATTACTTGAATACTATAAGGAGAAATTTGATACATGCTCGAATGGTGATAAAGTGTTAAGCCTCGATTGAATATTGAATTCCAATGAATATATTTGGTTTCCCAAAATGGATGAGGTCCAGCATTTGTTGCGGATGGGATTTAGCTCAGATGAGTAATCCTATAGACCTTCTTATAGAAAGGATTTAGCCCGGACAGGTAATCCTGATATAATACGAATTTAGCCTGGACAGGTAATCCTAATATAATACCTCTCAAGTATACGTTTTGATTAGGGTTTAGCCTGGACTAGTAATCCTAATCGAGCTCTTTCAAGCATATGTTATATAAAGTATTTAGCCTGGACTACTAATTCTGTTAAACTATATTGGCTGGAGAATGTGTTTCTTGGTTAAGTGCCTTAATCGGTATCCTTGAATAAGAATTGACAGATTATTGAGTCGTATACCTCGAGTGTACTACTTGAGTATCCATCAAAATTTCAATGATTCAACGGACACAACTATTGACCTGGTATGAGAATTTTGTGATGATATGATAATGGCTTGAAATAATTTTTCTTGATGAGCTTATCTATGTTACTTGATTGATATGAAGGTTTTGGTGACTAACATGTTTGATTGAATACATGTGTTTAGGAAAATTTTGCTAATGGATGGAAAACATGATATTATGTTTAGATTTAATAAATGGGAATGGTAACTTTAGTTTCCGTTATATGAACTTACTAAGCATGTAATGCTTGCTCTATTTTATTTCCCTATTTTGTAGTGTTCAGAAGCTTGCGAAGGTTAGAGATGATTGGAGCATCGTCACACTATCAACTAGTCATTTTGGATACACTTAGTAAAATCATTTTGGTATAATGGCATGTATAGGTGAACTTGGCCATTAGTGGCTTGAAAATGATGTTTTGTAATCTAGCCATTGGAATGGCTAGTAATGGTTCATTTTGGTATGACTAAGTAGGTTATTTTGATACATAAATACACATGTGTTATATTCAGTATATGTGATCACATGTTGTTAATGCCTAAGTTAAACTAATGTAAGTTCATGAACACTTGTGCTTGCATTGATATGCCATATGAATGATGGAGTTGCTTAATTTGAATACTTGAAATAGTTGATATTGGATGTGAGTTTCAAGTGCAGGTGATGGGTGTGATTTTGGGTGATAAATGGAGCTAGAAATGGCTTTATTTTGTCCACACGATCAGACGCACGGGCGTATGTTTAGACTATGTGTGACACACGGTCTGGTACATGGGGTGCAGTTAGGCCGTGTGTCCCCTGCACCTTAATTTTGAGAAACAGAATGCTTAGAATTGAGCACACAGGCAGAGACATAGGCGTGTGCCTCATCCTTGTGTGATACACGACCTAGAACATGGGTGTGTGTCTTGGTCGTGTGAAACCTGCACCTAATTCGAAAAAAATTAATTAACCATATGGCCTAGCACAAGGGCGTGTGGCATGGCAGTGTGCATAAGTCAGAGAGTTACACGGGGTCGAGCACGGCCTGTAGCACGGGCGTGTCTAAGGGTCACACGGGCGTGTGAGCCCTGCACCTTGGAAATTTTTTTGAAATTTTTTGAAAATTTCTTAGGGTTCCCGATTAAGTTCCGACTCAATTCTAATGTTTGTATTGGACCTCGAGGGCCCAATTAAGGGACATTTTGAATAATATCGATGAATGGATAGTGATTAACTTAACATGTCTGTAAATGTTTCAAAAATTTTTGGTAACGCTCCGTAACCCTATTCTGGTGACGGATACGGGTTAAGAGTGTTCATTTAATGGCATCAGAGCTACAGTTTAGCCAATTCTCGAATTTGACGTAGCAAATAGAAGTTTAGCTATACATGCCATTATATAGTTTGTGATAGTGTGATGACTCTTGATCATTTTAAATGTGTTTTTCATGTAGTAATGTCATCCAACCAAGCTAGAGCTGAATTCGAGGAAGCTGAGAGTAATGCTTCAACTTCAGTGAAAAGCTCGTGTCTGAGGGCCGAAATGAGGTGGCATATTCATACTAGACACCAATTTCACACAATCATATGAATGGGCATATCTTGGATCAATCAAAGTAACAACAGAAGTATTATAAAGAGAAAAAGTACCCGTAATCACATCAGGAGATGAAGCCTCTTTGTGAGTGCGAATGGCATCAATCCTCACAAGTTATCTAGCTTCGAGCCTCACATTTGGATCTCTAAGTGCATTCTTGCTACTCGCTCTATTTCTCGAATTTCTTTGTGGCCTTCCTCTAGGAGCAACATTACTAGATCTTGCACTCTGAAATTTCTCTTTTTTCAACCGTCTCGGGACAATCTCTAATGAAGTGATCTTGAGAACCACACTTGAAACAAGTTCGATCATTCACCCGACACTCACCAGGGTGACGTCTACCGTAATATGGACATTCAGGTCTACTAGATCAAGCATTACCCACACTCGCAATTGAAGTAGTCTGAGCCTTATGACCCGAATATTGTTTCCCATGGTTTCTGTTTGAAAACCCAACTGAAGCACTTCATCGAGTATTAAACTCCCTCGGTTTCTTAGATGAGGATTGAAATGACTTACCCATTTGTCTTTTCCTCAGTTACGAGACTCAATTTCAGCTTTTCTTTTCTCTTTAGCTAATTCTTCGGCCTTGCAAGCTCTATCAACAAGTACAACAAATTCGTTTAATTCTAAAATGCCAACCAAAAATCTAATGTTTTCATTCAGTCCATCTTAAATCTCTTACACATGATAGCTTCAGTTGGAACACATTCTCGAGTGTATTTGCTCAGTCTCACAAACTCACGCTCATGCTCCGTTACTGTCATTCGACCCTGTTTTAACTCAAGGAATTCTTTTCGTTTCTGATCTATAAACCTTTGGCTAACGTACTTCTTATGGAACTCTTCTTGGAAAAGTTCCCAATTAACTCTCCCTTGGTACAACCGACACAAGGGTGTTCCACCACTGATAAACCGAGTCTCTCAGGAGTAATACAACACATTTCATACAGTCCTCAGCTGTGCATGATAACTCATCAAATACCCCGATGGTATTTTCAAGCTAGAACTCTGCCCTTTCGGGATCATCATCTATACTAGCTCGGAACTCTTCGGCTTATTGTTTTCGAATCTTATCAACTGGAGGTCTATTCAATCTCATGAAGTCCATACCTTGAGGTGCTACTAGAATAGGTTGAGGAATAGGTGGGGGTGGAGGGGGTTGAACGTTCGGGTTCGTTCGAACGAACTCCGTATACCATGCATTCATCATATGGAGAAAGGCTTCCCTGCCTCCTTTTCCTTGGCTAACTATAAGGGGTCTACTATCAGACGCCGCTGTCCATTGAGCAGGAGCTGGCACATTACTTTTGACTTCATCTACCACAGCTTGATCGAGATTCATTACTATATGAAAACACAATTTCAAAGGTCAGGAGTCGTCACACTATCATATTTCATTCTTGGCATGTATAGCTAGACTCGTACACATGCTACGTTAGCCATAGAATCGACTAAATTGTAGCTCTGATACCGCTAAATGTAACACCCCATACTCATATTCGACGTCGGAACATGGTACTAGGCTTTACCAGACTTATACAAAAGCAATCATACAAAACTGAGTCATGGATTTCCATCCAAATTTAAAAAATTTCACTCATATGCATATCGTCCCTTAAACAAGCCTATGAGGCCTAAAACATACATTAGGAGTGGTTCAGGACTGAATCGAGAACTTTAGAAATTTTTGGGATACGTAGAAAATTTTTCATGAAAAAGGGCCCACACGCTCGTGTGGATGAAGGGACACGCCCGTGTGGCATACCACACACCCGTGCTTCAGGCCGTGTCCAAAATAGAGGGCATTCTGTTTATGACGTTAGCAACAAATGGTAGCCACACGGCCAAGTCACACGCCCTTGTGCTAGGCCGTGTGGTTGATTTTATTTTCATGATTTTTCATAAATCAGGTGCAGACTTCACATAGCCCGGGTACACGCCCATGTCCTATGGCTGTGTCTCTCACACGGTGGAGACACACGACCGTGTCTCATACCCGTGTGTTTACTACTGGGCATTCTGTTTTGCGTTAATTAGGGTGCAGGGGACACACGACCATAACACACGTCTATGGGGTAAGCCGTATGTCACACACGGCCTAGACACATACCCGTGTGTCTGCCCGTGTGGACAAAATAAGGCTAATTACCAAGCCTTTTTGCCACTCATACTTATACCAACCTACACATACATCAAAACCACATCAATCCAAGCATATACATAGCTTCAAGACAATTAACATGGCATAACTAATTGTTTGACCATCATCAAACATCCATAATCACATGCAACACATCATCATTCTACTATCAATAACAATAGACCATATCATAATGACATTGGCACACGCATGCATATATGATTAGGTTTAACCAAATAATAAATATGAGCCACATCCCATGGCCTTATAGAAAATGAATCAAATATCATCATAAGCCAACACATTTGGCTAACCAATATGACATATAACAAAAGGACCAAGTCCCTATACATGCCATACTCAAAATACTTGAATTCACTATACCCAAAAGATTAGTTTGATAGTGTGAATCGAGCTCCGACGTCCTTCGATCCCTGAGTTAGCTTGGCGACACTATAAGAAATGGAAAGGAAGGGGGTAAGCTTAAAGCTTAGTAAGTTTGCATGTAAATAATAAGCAAAGTTAAACATGTAGTAGCATACACATAGCATATTATAAATTTGCACATAATCATCAAATGATCATAGGCATAACTTACTCATTTGCATTCTTACCAAAAATGTATCATAAATCGAGCACATTTCTCATGAGTTTTGCGTACGCACCTATACCACTTCATAACATAATCATATCATTTCGTATCATTGTAGTAATCTTTAAATTACCCGTTGAACCACTTGGAATACTAAAGGATGCTCGGGATACTTCATACACATAGTAAGATGCCAATGTCATATCCCAGATATGGTCTTAAATGGGATCACATATCGATGCTAATAGCCCAGCTCTGGTCTTACACTATGTCTCATATCGATGCCATGTCCTAGACATGGTCTTACAGGAAATCACATGTCGATACCATATCCCAGATATGGTCTTACATGAAATCACACACAACCTTAATGTCATGACATTTTGTATCCTATTTATTCTTGAGGTTCAATTGGGAATTTTACGACATTGAATCTTTGTCGAACGTACTCATAACAATAAATAAACAATTCATGCAATATAAAATATTAAATGCATAATACAAAGTTGCATTATTTACACACGAACCTACTTCAGTACAGAATATGCATAACTAATTCGATTTAGTCCAAAATCTCGTACTTTCCCCTATCTAAATTCGGACTTCGTTTTTTTTTATCTAGAATAGAAAATTTAGCTAATTTAATTATCACATTGTTCAAATCAGTCCAAAATTCATACTTTGGAAAAAAATACAGTTTTGCCCCTAAACTTTTACATATTTACAAATTAGTCCCTAGGCTCGTAAAATGAAATGTGTCCATTTTCTTTGTCACCCAATCCTAGCAGAACCTAATACATACTCATATGAGCCCATATTTCTCGTTAAAACATACATCTTATTACTTATTTTACATCTTTTACAAATAAGTCCTTTTTATGCATTTCCATCGAAAATCACTTAGTAAAAGATGTTAAACACACATCACACTTTCATATTCTACCATGAAACATCAAACTACATGCATGTCACACATGGGTAGATTTTTGAACATGAACCCTTGCTCAAATAAATGTAGAAATAGCTAGATCGGTTGATAACAATTTCAAAAATATAAAGAACATTAAAAATGGGCTACGATGCACTTACTATTGAGCTTGAAAGGATGAACAAAACCCTAGCTACGGCTCCTTAGAAATTTCGGCAATAGGGGAGGAAAATGGACACAATTTTTTACTTATTTTCTCTTTTTATTCTTTTATTAATCAAATGACGACTAAGGCCTTTCTTTCAGATTGTTCCTATCCATGCCCATTTTTGTCCAAAAATATGAAAATTAGTCAAATTTCTATTTAGGGACCCCTAATTAATAATTCAAATCTATTTCATACTTAAAGCTTCTAGAATCTCATATTTTGAAACTTTTTAAATTTAGTCCAAAATGTCAAATTGGACACTTACTCACAAAATTTCTTCATGAAACTTTCACACAATCATTTAAACATGTCATGGAACTCAAAACAATCATAAAACAAATATTTCTACTCTGGATTTTTGGTCTCAAAACCACTATTCTTACTAGACCCAAAACTAGGATGTTACACTTTTTGTCTTTTGAATGCTTTCTTTTCTTTTCTTTGTGCTTCGCACAGTCCTTGGATCGCTCCTCAGTTCCAGGCACTGCCCCAGCATCATCAGCTGCATCTTGTGTAGGAGGGGTCGCCTTGAGTGGTCCGGTATAGACCACTATCCCTAATGAATTGTGGTGATTCTCACTGGTTACTTCTGTAGCTTTCACCGATCTATCTTTATCTCGCTCCAGATTATCAGTAGTTGCACCCATAATCTCGGATGCATTGACAATATTCTCAGTATATTCTTTCTCAGTAGCTTCTTTCTCATTATGTCCAATGAGAATTGTGCCCGCTCAAATAGATCAAACGACTAGATGGCTTTTGATCAAACGTTGGGATCTGAAATTTCTGATATGCCCTCATTCTTGATGAGCCATAAGTGACAGTACAATAGTACGAACTACATTGACAATAAATCCCAAGTGCGTCGACAATGGTGCCTAATTATTTTGCAAAAAAATAAAAAAATAAAACAAGCTTGAATAAAAAAACAAAAAATAAAATAAAATAACATAATGATAAGTTCAATAAAAATTAAATTTTTTTGACCAATTTAATGGTCTCTGCCTGCTTTTGATTAATATTTCCAAAATAGTGTTTTAATTCTTGTCCATTCACTTTGAACTAGTGTCTATCATGTAAATCTCTGATTGTAACTTCACCATGAGAAAATACTTTGACAACTTCGAAAGGTCCAGACCAATGTGAGCGCAATTTACCCAAGTGCAGTTTCAGTCTAGAATTGAATAATAAAACTTGTTGACCCGCAAGAAATTATCGCTACAAAATAATTCTATCATGCCATCGTTTAGTCTTTTCCTTTTAAATTGCAGTGTTTTCATATGTATTTCGCCTAATCTTCTCTAGTTAAGTGATATCCAACAGCCTTTTCTTTTCAGCAACTTCACAGTCCATGTTCACTTACTTAATTACCCACAATGCTTTGTGCTCCAGTTCAATTGGAAAATGACATGCTTTCCCCAAAACCAATTGATACGGCAACATCCCTAATAGGGTTTTGTATGTTGCCCGTAATGCCCATAAAGCGTCATCCTGTTTGGAAGACCAATCTTTCCTCGAAGGGTTCACGACCTTCCCAAGAACATTTTTTAATTTGTCAATTCGATACTTTGGCTTGTCCATTAGTTTGTGGATGATAAGTGATAGCCATTCTGTGATTAACTCCATATCTCTTTAGTGCAGTTACCACTTGGTTGCAATGAAAGTGTGTACCCTAATCACTAATCAATGCCTTTGGTGTGCCAAAGTGGGTAAGTATATGCTTATGAAAAAAATTTAAGCACTGTCTTTGCATAATCTTTTGGGACTGCAATAGCTTTAACCCACTTCGAGACGCAGTCATTAACTACTAATATATATAGATTTCCAAATAAAAATTGGAAATGGTCCCATAAAATCCATACCCCAAACATCGAATAATTTAACCACCATAATTAGTTGTTGCAACATTTCATTGCATCGAGATATAGCACCAGTGCGTTGACACCTATCACATTGATTCACAAAATTGTTGGCGTCTTTGAATAATGCAATCTAGTAGAATCTTGATTGGAGAACCTTATCGACAGTTTGCATGCCACTGAAATGACCTCCATAAGGAGCATCATGACAGTGCTTAAGGATTGAAAGCATATCCTCTTCCGGAACACAACGCCGAATGATGTTGTCATTGCATACCTTGAATAAATACGGCTTGCTCCAACTACTTCACAAATAAATCTTTTTTTTTTATGGCATGTGACACCCAACAGGAATTTTCGACACACTAGATAATTAACAAAATCTGTATACCAAGGGGTTACATCTACAACAAATAACTTCGCTTCTGGGAATGCGCCGACAATTTGAAGTATGTTTCCATTTTTGCTGCCAACTTCAAATCTAGACAGATGGTCTGCAACTCAATTTTCTAAACCCTTGCGGTCTGTAACTTTTCTTCCACTTTTTGGCTTCAAATTGATAAAGTGACTCTTGTCACATGATGATTTACTATTTTGGGTTAAATGTTGCAGACCATCTGATAGTGGCGCCCCACACAATAGATAGTGGCACCCCATGCAATCTCACAATCTCAACAATGTACAATTCAGCCAGTCTATCAAGTGAATAATCTGTTCTCACCGGAACGAAATGAGCCAATTTCGTCAATCTGTCAACTATCACCTAGATCGCATCTTTCTTTCTCAGAGATAAAGGCAATCCCGACACAATGTCTATCGTAAATCTCTCTCATTTCCACTCAGGAATCATGATTGGTTGTAACAAACCAGATGGAACCTAATGTTCAGCTTTTACTTGCTAAAATATTAAACATTTCAACACAAAGTCAGAGATGTCTCGTTTCATACCATGCCACTAATAAAACTGTTTCAGATCGTTATACATTTTCGTACTCCCTGGGTGAACAGTTAGATGACTATTGTGAGCTTCATTCAAAATCATCTGAATCAACTCTGAATTTCTCAGAACACAAATCCAATCTCTAAATCTCAAACTTAGTTCTGGATCATCACTAAATCATCACTATCAACTCGAAATTCTGGATCAACATTCAATTCACACTTAGTTCATTTAGCCATCATTTCAACATCACTTTTCTAGGCTTCACAAATCTATCGTACACACATCGGCTTTACTTTCAACTCGGCCAAAACCACACTATCATCACACAGATCTATCTGAGTACTCATAGCTCGCAAGGCACATAATGATTTTTGAACTCAAGGCATCAGCTACAACATTAGCTTTACCCAGGTGATAATCTATCACAAGTTCGTAATTTATCAACAATTCTAACCATCTTCTCTGTCGCAAATTTAATTATTTCTGAGTCATCAAATATTTCAAACTCTTGTGATCTGTAAAAATATGACATTTCTCACCAAATAAGTAGTGAGGCCAAATCTTCACTGCGAACATAATCGCGGCTAATTCAAGATCATGCATTGGATAGCTTTTTTCATGCGGCTTTAACTCTCTCGAAGCATAAGCAATTACTTTGCCTTATTACATCAGCACACAGCCCAAGCCATTCAATGATGCATCACTATAGACTACGAATTCTTTACCCGATTCTGGTTGAACTAACATTGATGCTTCCTTCAATAACATTTTCAACTGCTCAAACTCTGATGATACTTTTCTCACCACTCAAATTTAACATCTTTCTGTAACAACTTCGTCAAAGGAGTCGCAATTATCGAGAAACCTTTCACAAACTGTCTATAATATCCCGCTAGTCCCAGAAAACTATGGACTTCAAACACATTTCTCGGAGGTTTCCAGTCTAATATAGAAGGGATTTTACTCGGATCAACTCTTATTCTCGTAACTAATACAATATGTCCCAGAAATCCAACTTCTTGCAACCAAAACTCACATTTGCTAAACTTAGCATACAATTGTTTCTCACGTAGAATCTGTAACACAGCTCTCAAATGCTCGGCATGTTGCGTCACATCACAAGAATAAATCAGAATATCATCAATGAACACCACAACAAAATGATCCAAATACGGTCTGAATATCTGGTTCATCAGATCCATAAACACTGCAGGAGCATTCGTTAGTCTAAAAGGCATCACTAGGAATTCATAATGTTCGTTCCTCGTTCTGAAAGCAGTTTTCGATACATCAAATTCTTTAATTCCCAACTGATAGTACCCCAATCTCAAATCTATCTTAGAAAACACTGTAGCTCCTCTCAGCTGATCAAAAAAGTCATCGATATGAGGCAATGGATATTTGTTCTTTATCGTCACTTTGTTCAATTGTCGGTAATCAATACACATTCTCATAGTACCGTCTTTCTTTTTCATAAATAACACAAGAGCACCCCAGGGCTAGAAACTCGGTCTTGCAAACCCTTTATCAGTTAACTCTTGCAACTGTGACTTTAACTCTTTCAATTCCGTTGGTGCCATTCTATACTGTGCATCAAGATAAGAGCTGTTCTCAGTGCCAAATCAATACCAAATTCAACTTCTTGAATCGGAGGTAATCTCGGTAACTCTTCAGGAAACATATCTAGAAACTCACATACCACAGGCACTGATTCAACTTTCTTTTCTAACACTTTTGTATCAATCATATATGCCAGATAGGCTTCTCAACCCTTTCTCACATAGTTCTTAGCTTTCATCGTGGATACAATAGCTGGTAATCGTTTCATATCACTAGATTCCATTCGAACTATCTCATCATTCTGACTTCTAAATCCAATACTCTTCCTTTTACAATTCACAATGGCATTATGCAGAGTGAGCCAATCCATACCCAGAATTATATCAAATTCATCGAACGGTAGCAACATCAAATTAGCCGGAAAACATATATCACAAGACATCAAGGGCAATTCTTACACACTTTATCCACCAAGACACACTTGCCTAAGGGGTTCGATACTCTAACCAAAAATTTAGTAGACTCAACAGGTAGAGTCTTATTCAATACTAGATTCACACACACATAGGAATGAGTTGAACGCGGATCTATTAATGCAATCACATCAGTATCAAATAGAGTAAAAGTAACAGTTATGATGTCTGGAGATGATGCTTCCTCTCGTGCACGTATAGCATAAGCTCGGGCAGGTGCTCTCGCTTCCGATCTCACTACTGTATTGGTGGTCCCTCTCTGGCTTCCACTCACATTTTCGGCATTTCTGGGCGGTCTACCCCTAGCCGTCACATTACTCGATCTCACATTCTGAACATTTTCTTCCTCAACCATCTTTTGGCAGTCTCGGATAAAGTGATCTCGTGATCCACATATATAGCAAACTCTATTGTTGTACTTGCCCCACATTCTACCACATGTCGTCTTCCACACCGTCTACACTCAGATTTGTTGCTTTTGACACTATCAACACTTGATTCTATTGGAGATTGAGTTCTCGGACCAACACTTAGTCTTGTGCGATTTCTATTCGAATGTCCAAATGAAGTATTTGATCGGTTGCTTACATCTCTAAATCTCTTTGTCGAAGGTTGAGAAAACCTACTCATCGACCTTTTTCTTTTATCACGAGCTTCAGAGTCGGCTTTCTTCTTTTCTTTACTGAGCTCCTCGGCTTTGCATGCTCTTTCAACTAACACAAAAAATTTGGTTATATCAAATATCCCAACCAATAACTTAATATCTCCATTCAGCTCTTCTATGAAGCGTTTACACATAGTAGCTTCGATCGAAACGCATTCCCGTGCATACTGGCTCAATCTCACAAATTCTCGCTCGTACTCAGTAACTGACAAACGACCCTATTTCAGCTCTAGAAACTCTTTACGTTTCTGATCAATGAACCGTTGACTAATATACTTCTTTCTGAACTCAACTTGAAAGAAATCCTAGGTAATTCTCTCTCTCAGAACCACGGATGTTAACATCTTCCACTAGTTATAAGTTGTATCTCTCAACAAAGAAACTGCATACGTGATACATTTATCAGGGGTCAACGACATCTCATCGAATACCCGAATTGTATTCTCGAGCCAAAACTTAGCTCGCTCAACATCATCATCAGCTGTAAACTCTTCAGCCCCATACTTGCGTATCTTATCCACAGGAGGTTTATTCAATCTGATCAGGTCTACAACTTGTGGCACAACAGGTACTTGTGGGGGTGGAGGTTTTGGAGCAACCGGGTTCGTTCAAACGAAGTCTGAAAACCACTCACTCATTATTCGGAAGAAGGCTTGCTTAGCCACTCCTCCCTTACTACTTCCAATTGGCCTAGATGTGGCCGGCGCTGTCCCTTGAGCGGGAGCAGGCGTATTACTCTCAACATCGTCAGCAACTACTCGATCGGGACCCATTACTATATAAAAAGACATTTATAATTGTTAGGATTCATCACACTATCGCAATTTCATATATGGCATGTATAGCTAGACTCACACGCTACGTTAGTCCGAGAATAGACTAAACCGTTACTCTGATACCAATAAAACGTAACACCCCTAACCCGAGATCGTCTCCAGAATAGGGTTAAGAGGCGTTACCGAACAACCATAATAATTCGCATCCATTCCATGACACATAGTCTATCATCAATCATACTTAAATACAAACATACAGTCCCTCATCTAGGTCTACGAGACCTTAAACACATGTTAGAAAGGGATCGAGACTAAACCGAACAGTAATGGAAGTTTTCAAAGTTTCAAATATTCTTTAATACTCTTGAGGTCACACGCTCGTGCAATCAGGCCGTATGCCTCACACGATCACCAGACACCTCCATGTTTCCAGGTCGTGCCAAAATAGAGCATGTATTCTGACTTCTCCACACGACCACCAAGCACGCTCGTATGCTAAGGCCGTGTACTCTTAGGCAATATACTGACTTTATCCCACAGTCACTAAGCACGCCTGTAACGCCTCGAATTTGGGCCTAAAAGAATTGGGCCTATTAGGCTTTTAGGCTTTGGATTTCAGAAAATTTTTTAAGTGAGCGAGAAAAATGACAATTAGCATGTGGACTTTGAAGATTAATTAATTTGGAGTGTCTAGGGGAGTTGGAGATGTCCTAGGATCAAGTAAGGGTAAAGGAAAAAATTTTGGTTTTAGCCTTAGGGAATAGTGACTTTAGTTAGTAGGCCTTTTTAATAAATGAAGAAGAAATAGGACACAAATAGGCTTGTGGTCCAGTGGCGTCACTTAGGAGCTATAAGGTGGCGTGTTGTAAGCTGAAGAGGTCCAAGGTTCAAGGCTTAGGAGTGGTATTTTGTGGAGTGTTTATTTTACTGTATGGACGACCAGAGCTGTGTTGTTTTTGAACTCTTGATTTGTGAAATTACCTGAATACCTCTAATTTACAGAATTATCGAAATACCCTGATTTGGGAAATTACCAAAATACCCTTGGTTTGTGAAATTACTAAAATACCCTCTATGGGTAAAGTTACCAAAATACCCTCTAACGGTAAAGTTACCGAAATACCCTTAGTGGATAAGTTATCAAAATACCCTCGATAGGTAAGTTATCAAAATACCCCCAAGGTGTAACACCCCTCACCCATGTCCAACTCCGGGACAGGGTTTGAGGCATTACTGGACTTAAACATTCACAATCGTACAAAACTGGGTAACCAAATTTCACCCAAAATTAAAACTTTTCAAACACATGCATATTGTCCCTTATACGGGCCTTCGAAGCCTATAACATACATCGGGGTGGTTCGGGACTAAACTGAGAACTTTGAAAATCTTTGGAAACTTAACCAATTTTCTTGCTTTGGAGAGTCACACGCCCGTGTAACTCTCTGATTTTGACGTCAGCAACCGTTTAAGGGCACACGGCCAAGGCACACGTCCATGGCCAAAGGCCATATCCTCCACACGGCTGAGACACACGGTCGTATCTGTACCCGTATGGTCAAGACTTAGGCTAACTTCCAAGCCTTTTTGTCATCTTTACATGCACGCACATACATTTGACCTTGTCATCTGTTTAATCACTTATATCACATAATATGACATTAACACATACCATGGAAAAATATGCTTACAAGCCAAAATCATCATAAGCCACATCTCATGGCTATAATTAACAAATCAATATAAGCCAATACATTTGACTAATCACAACAACATCCATCATAGAAAAATTAAGTCCCTATACATGCCACTCACTTGAAAACATTTAACATACATATGCTAATACCCCAAGGATAATGGCTCGATAGTGTGATGTTGCCTCCGACGATCTCCAACCCTGAACTGACCTGACAAAACTAAAAGAAATGGAAAGGAGGGAGTAAGCTTTACGCTTAGTAAGCTCACATGAAAATAATAAGCAATGCGATAACATACTATTTTCATATTCTTTCTATTTATTCAAATTCCAGTTAAGTTGTTTCCTTGAGTCACAGACATTAAATTATTTATATCAAGAGCTACAAAACTCCAAATTAAGATCTGTTAATTTTCCATGAAACTAGACTCGCATATCTTTTTACCATAAAATTTCCAGAATTTTTGGTTTAGCCAATCAATACAGTTTATTCATTAAAGATTCCCCTGTTTTGCTGTTTGATAGCTCTAACACCTCTTCATTAAAATTAAAATTCCTCATTATAAACAATTTGTGATAACCTTCCTGTTTGTCTCTATCAAAAGTAGACTCACCACACCATAATCATTTTTATACAATTTTTAGTGATTTTCCAAATTTGGAACAGGGGATTTCAGAAACCATTCAGACCCTGTCTCATCAAAATTTAAATATCTCATAATAGAAACTTTATTTACTCACACCATTTCTTTTATGTGAAAATAGACTCAATAAGATTTAACTTCATCTCTCATTCAGTATATAATTCAATTTCTACTATTTATGATAATTTTTAAAAATCACATAACTGTTGCTGTTTCAATCTATTTTACTGAAAATTTTACTCTCCCATGTTTTCTTTATGTTACTTCCATATATGCACACATAACACCAAGCATGTTCAATACTAGCCATACAAATGAATAATCATCACCAATATTTACGAGTACTCATAATGGCGCTTACACCATATCAACCTTACCACAATTTCAATTGCATATCACATATCAAACACATTATGCACATACACACGTGGTCACAGGCACCGTTGCTCACACGTATATTTGCCACATTTCTCAATTGGTCACACTCACACCTGTACTTATTCATAACATGATCGCACCAATCACCATTAGTAAGTTATCTCGTTGAATCCCTTCGAAAAATGCCCAATACTCGGTGGTCTCGGCACATAGCTCCACCTAAACATAATTCGACTTTCTTGTACACATGGTGAAGGTCCCTTATCACCCATGTGACCCAGCCATTCCATCTCGTAGCTTTCTTGTCTACATGGCGTCCAACACTAGGAACCACTCATGTGACCTAGCTACCTATAACCCGTAACTTTCTTGTAAACATGGTATACACACAATATTGCACATGTAACCTAGTTACATATGAAATTATTATCCCGTAGCTTTCTTGCACACATGGTGAAAGTCCCTTATCATCCATTTGGCCTAGCTACATATCAATTTTTTCCATCTCGTAGCTTTCTTGTGCATACAGTGAAGGTCCCTTATCACTCGTGTGACCTAGCTACATATTGTACGTATCGCTCGGTTTTCCGAAGGTTCAATCGAGAATTTCTCATTCCATACATTTTTCATATTTTAGTTATCACCCAATGATTTCCATAATAGCTAGCAAAATAATTATTGAACAAGTAAAATAAATGCATTATTTACATATCAACTTTCCATTTCACATAATAACCACAGTCATAGAAAACACCTTTAAGCACAACATTTCAACCCATTTTCCATGTCACCTATGTCACCTTTTACCATAAACATATTATTAAATAATTCACTAACATAATATACTAAACATGTAAGTCAAAAAAATCAATTTAATACCGCAATTTAGGTTTCAAATACACATTATGACATTATTGTATTATTATTAACACACCATCTTACCTCGGATCTAGAAACGACAATTTACCAACTTTCTTGATTTTTTATTTTCCTCTCGTTCTAGGTCCAAATCTCATTTTTTGGGGTCTAAAACATCACATTTCACTTATTTAATTAATGTACTACTTAAAACAGTCCCTAACTCAAACTTTGGGAAAATTACAATTTTGCCCCTAAACTTTTGCATAATTATGATTTTGTCCCTAGGCTCAAAAATTAAACTTCATCCATTATTATTATGTTTTATAACATGCTGATCATTTTTCCCTTCTATGGCAACATCAAATCCTTGCTCTAACATGCACTTATGCACATTAGGTATTTTTGCCGATTATGTTGTTTTACTCGTTTTCATTTAAAATCGCTTAGTAAAAGTTTTTTAACATAATTATAAGCTTCATATTTTGCAATAAAACATCAAACCAAACACATTTCACCTATGGGTATTTTTCCAAAGATGAACCCTAGGTTTAATTATTGCTAGAATAAGCTAAATCAAGTTACCGGGACTCCAAAAACGTAAAGAACATGAAAAACAGGGCTAGAATGGGCTTACCATGAAGCATGGAAAGCTTGAAAGCCCTATCCATGGCTTCCCACATGTTAAATTCGGCCTAAGCTTGAAGATGGACAAATTTGGCATTTAAAATTTGTTTTTAATTCATTTAATTCACTAAATTACCAAAATGCCCCTTAAAAAAAATCTTTTAAAGCATACCCATCCATGTCCATTTTTGCCCACCAACTAAACCAATGGTCTAATTATCATTTAAGGACCTCCAATTTAAAATTTCTTAACAATTGGACACTTCTAACATGTAGAACTCAGCTTTTGCACTTTTTACAAATTAGTTGCTTTGACTAAATTGAGTGCCCAAACGTCAAAATTTTCGAATGAGATTTTCATGAAATCATTCCGTGAAATTGTATACCATAAAAATATAAATAAAATAAATTTCTCAACATCTTATTTGTGGTCCCGAAACCACTATTTCGACTAAGCCCAAAATCGGGCTGTTACACAAGGGGGTGAAATTACCGTGCTACCCTAAGTGACAAAGTGACCATTATACCCTTGGTGGTAGTTAAATATTGTTTATGTGATTTTATATGTATCTGATTACAATTGTAACCTTTAGCATTCATATCATGTTGCATTGGGTTGGGTTTGATGAATGGAGGAAGTACCGTTCTAGTGGCTCTGCCACATACCGTTCGAGTGGCATCGCCACCTACTGGTTTAGTGGCTCAGCCACATATACCGTAATTAGAAGCTTGACTGCAATATTGGAGAGTTGACTGGGCGGGTTCACATGGTCCCCACATGGTGTGCTAGTTGGTACTGGTGGAGAGTTAGTTGGCTGGATATGATTGGGGTGGGTACATATCCACTTGCATTAAGATGATTTGGGGCTCAGGCTCAGCTTGTTACCGAATAGGGCTTAGGCTTAGACCAACACCGTATGGGCTCGGGCCCAGATAATGACCGTTATAGGGGATTACACACTGAGTTCCTATAACTCACCCCTTTCTTTTAACCATACAGGTAATCCCCAGCGTTAGAGGATTTGGAGTTGTGGACGACTCGGAGGTGGCCATACGTCGAATTTGTTACCAAATAGAACTTAGTAATTTTGGATTTAATTTATTTTATATTACTCTTGGGTTAATAATTTATGTAATATGGCCATTTGGATTTTCTTTTTTAACTTTCATTTGGTAATACTTTTAGTTATGAGCTACTAAACGATTAAACACGGGTTTTTAAAGCAATAACAATTGTTTTCAAAATATCACGTTTCTGTAACTTTTAAAGTCAGCCTTCTGCAACAAACAATGTTTTTGAAAATGATAATATGTTTACAAGGAAAATAACTTTAAGCAAATCTTGGTTTGTAAGCAACAAAATTTGGGATTTATAAACGGTAGAAAGTTTAAAATTGAGGAAGGGTTTTCATTGAACGCGTAGTTTTCAAATAGCCTGGCAATGTGAAATGCTAGATCTGGCCATAACGTCTAGGCAGGGTTTGTGGTGTTACAAGGAAAATTTTGGTTTTAGGTGAATAAAACCCTGGGAGTAAGTAAGTAGAATAAAATGTGGAAAAAAATGACACAAAAGGAGTTGTGGTCTAGTGGTAAATGGTGCCACATGGGAGACAAGGAAGTGACACCATAGAGGAAGCAAGGGGTCCAAGGTTCAAGTCTTGGCACTTGCAATTCATTTTGATTTCTCTTTAAATGAACTTAGACTTTAGCCCATAGGCTTATATTTAGTTGCACATGTTGTAAATCACAAAAAAAAAGAGCTTGTGTTGTGGTGACATGTAGCGTCTGGAGCATATGAGTGGGCAAGGGTTCGAATCCCATTGTAAGCAGAAAGGGATATTTATTTTGCTAAGTTGCGACGACAAGTGGTTGTGATGGTTTTAAATCTGCTGAAGGAGGGATCTCACATCGGGAAGCTAGCATGAAGGAAGGTGAGAAGCTGGCTTTAAATAGAGCAATCTATGAGAAGAGTAAGGATAACTTGGTTGGCGTTTGGGCATAGGAGTGTTTGGAGCACGGATTAGCTTCAGATTCCTATTAGGTGCGTATTCCGTACTACTCTAGCGTAGAGCGGCAATTGCCGAAATACCGGTCACACAGCGATGGTAGCCGCACGAGTGTACGAGCGCACGTGTGGGAGTTTAAACACGATAGTTGAGGCCACCGTGAGTATTCTTGTGGATTGATACTGTTTGGGCCACGATGGCCGAAAGGAGCCAAGTGGGCCTATATGAATAACTTGTATGATTGTGTAGTAGATAATAGACTAGTCAACGTGAATCTCATATAAATATAACACCCCAAACCCGACCTAGAAGTTAGGCCCAAATCTAGCGTGTCACATTGAAGAGTTTTTTGAAAACCATGCTTTCATTAGAAACCTGTCTTAAAGAAATTAAAACTTTCAACCATGTAAAACCTCAGATTTCATTTGGTTATCTTGAAAACGTAGTTTATTAAAAGTCATCCTCTTGTAAAACATTATTATCTTTAAAACCTTGTTTGTTACAGAAGCTTAATTTAAAATAAAGAATTTACGAAAAGGTGATGTTTAAAAATTGAGTTGCAGAAGATATTTGAAAACGTTGTGGAAATGTAGTGTTTTGAAGACAATTATCGTTTTGGAAATCGTATTCCACTTTTACCAGTTAGAAAACATCATAAATAAATATCACAAATAATAAGTTAAAAATAGATAGGCCTTATACAACCCAAATCAAAATATTTAAAAGTAAGTAATCATAACAGAAAGCATAAGCAGTGTGTGGTCTTCTCCGAGTTCTCTGCAGCTTAAAATCCTTTAAGGCTGGGGATTACCGTGAAATTCATTTTGATTTCTTTTTAAATGAACTTAGACTTTGGCCCATAGGCTTATATTTACTTGCGCATGTTGTAAGTCACAAACAGGAGCCTGTGTTGTGGGGCCCTGTAGCATCTGGAGCATAGGAGATGGCAAGGGTTCGAATCCCATTGCAAGCAAAAAGGGATATTTATTTTACTAAGTTGGGACGGCAAGTGGTTGTGATGGATTTAAACTCTGCTGAATGAGGGATCCCACATCGGGAAGCTAGCGTGAGGAAAGGTGAGAAGCTGCTTTAAATAGAGCCATCTATGAGGAGAGTAAGGATACCTTGGTTGGCGTTTGGGCATAGGACTGTTCAGAGCACGGATTAGCTTCGGATTTCTATCAGGTGTGTATTTCGCACTACTTTAGTTGTAGAGCGACAAATGCCGAAATGCCGATCACACAACGATGGTAGCCACATGAGCGTACGAGTGCACGTGTGGGAGATTCGACGCGAAAGTTGAGGCCACTATGAGTATTCTTATGGGTTGATGCTGTTTGGGCCACGATGGGCCGAAAGGGGCCAAGTGGGCCCAATGGGCCCGTGGGCCTATATGAATAAGTTGTATGATTATGTAGTAGATATTGGACTAGTCAATGTGAATCTCATATCTGTGGCTAGATTTGGGCTAAATGGGCCAGGCGAGCGTGTGGGCTCATTTGGGCCGAGAATGGACCCTAGGCCCAATCGCATCATTATCTCGGTTCTTTCTGTTAGGGTGATTGGTTACTTTGTGGTTGTGATTTAAGTAGTCGTGTTGACTCCGATTCTGTAAGATCGTGTTCTTGATAAGCATAAGGGGATTCTAGCCATAGGGGGCGGCAAAGGTGGCAGCCGAAACTGTGCACATAGCCTCCACTCCCAAGTTTAAGCAGCGTAGGGTGTCAGCGGTTCGGGACTTTCCGCCTGGATGCGGAAGGGTGTCGACATCAAACTTTGGTTTAACCAGGCAAATCGCAGTTGATCATTCTAGTGAAGGTGAAGGCGCTTGTGATTGTTTAGTACTCTACGTGATAAGGTGTGTAATCTCACACCTCTGTTTGTTCTATTGATGCGATGTTCTGTGAATCGGTTAAAAGCTGAAATACCGAAAAGCCGAAATATCAACATCTGAGATCACTCGAGCGTACGAGCGCTCGTAGAGATAAATCGAGCCACTAGTGTTGGCGATAGACTTGGGAGTGTCAAGAACTATCTCGTGGGACTGAGGCTATAATGAGCCTTGTAGAGCCGAAAAGGGTTAAATGGGCCCAACGGGCTAACAAGCCCATAGGGGCAGAATTTGTGGTAAGTGCAGGATAATAGATGCAGGTGCGAAGTCTACAAAATCGTGACAGAAAGTAGGCTGAAGGGGCCACACAAGTGTGTGGGCTCGTTTGGGCTGAAATTGGACTTTAGGCCTAATTGCATCGTTTTGACTAGAAATGGAACCTGTGTCACTCGAGGTGATCGTGGGCTTCCGAAAAGGTTATTTGAGGGGTCTATTACCAAAATACCCTTAGTGGGTGAACTATCAAAATACCCTTAGTGGGTAAATTACCGAAATACCCCGAAGGGGTGAAATTACCATTTTACCCCTGAACAAAAAAAATGATCGTTATACCCTTAGTGGTAGTTTAAATGTTGTTTATGTGATTTTTATATATTTGTATATGATCAAAATACACTGCATACATAACATATTGCATTGGGTTGGGTTTGCTGATTGGAGGAAGTACTGTTCCAGTGGCATCGCCGCATACAGTTATAGTGGCATCGCCACATATTCTTATTTTAGTGGCTCAACCACGTATACCGTTATTTGCAGCTAGGCTACATTATTGGAGAGTTTGGCTAGGTGGGTCGACATGGTCCCCACATGGAGAGATTGGTTGGTACGGGTGGAGAGTTTGGATGGTATGGGTTGGGTACATGTTCATTGCATTGATTTTGGGGCTTAGGCCCAGATTGTTACCGAATGGGGCTTAGTCCCAGACTGTGACTGTATCAAGAGATTACACACTGAGTTCTCGTAACTCACCCCTTTCTTTTAACCGTGCAGGTAATCCCCAGCCTTAGAGGATTTGGAGCTGCGAGGGACTTGGAGAAGACCACACACTGCTTATGCTTTCCATTTTGTTTATTTATTTTTTTAATATTTTGATTTGGGTTGTAATGAGGCCTCTCTATTTTTAACTTATTAATTGTGATATTTATTTATGATGTTTTCTAACTGCTAAAAGTGGAACACGATTTCCAAAATGATATCTAACTTCAAAACACTACGTTTTCGCAACATTTTCAAAATGCTTCTGTAACTCAATTTTTAAACTTCACCTTTTCGTAAATTGTCTATTTTAAATATCCTTCCGCAATAAATAAAGTTTTAAAAGTAGTTACGTTTTCAAGTGGACAACAATTGCTTAAGTATTTTGAGTTCTAACAAAGAGGTTTTAACTCTCAAGAAAGTTTTAACAACAAGAAATATGGTTTTGTAAAACACTACCATGTGACACGCCAGATCCGGGCGTAACTTCTAGGCTAGGTTTGGGGTGTTACATTTAATGGTATTAGATCCGAGTTACAAAACTCGGCTGTGGATTGGGTTTACAAAATTGAATTTTTGAAAGTGTTGTTTCAAAAAGGCTTGAAAATCAAAAAGGCTTGAAAAGATTTGATGTTCTGAAATGTTGTATTGACCGTTTTCTGAAAGTGTGGTACACCGAGTCTCCGGTGCTGAATCCGTAAGTTTTCTGAATACTTTTTTTGTTTAGAAATTTAAATACAGTAAGTTAGAAATAGGGTGGTTTCTTTAGATATTGGACTGTATTTTTTTGGTATTTATTCTGTGTGTGTTTTGTTTGGATGTGATGTTTGAATATAGAAATTGTATGCATGTGTCATAAATATCTATTTGTTTCTATGGTTAGATATGTGGTTGTGTGTGAGATATTTGTCTGCTTCAATGGTTAGGTGTTTTGAGTAGGTGTAGGGAGTTCCAAGTTCTAGTTAAGCTATGATAGGGATATTAGAATCAGAGTGCGCAGCGGCAGAGTGGTGGTGTAACTTGTGTTGTACGGCTATTATATAGTTGGAAATTTCGAGGAAAAAATTTCTTTAAGGGGTAAAATTGTAACGCCCCGAATTTGGGCCTAGTAGAATTGGGATTGTTGGGCCTTAGGCACAGGAGCATTTAAAATTTTGAGAATAAGAGAACAACACTAATGTAAGTTAAATCTATTAGGTGAGTGATTTTGGAAGGTTAGGGGGCTTCCATGAAGTCTCGGGTTCAAACTTGGGCTTTAGGAAAATTTTGGTTTTAGGTGAATAAAACCCTGGGCATTCATCTATACCTCTTGTTCCTATCGTCTATAGATAGTAGGTCAAGGTTATTTAAGCAAATTCATCTAAGTGCTACTATAAGTTTTGGGTCAACATAGCCTATTGTGCTGGTTCATACTTTAGGCTTAGCCGAAACCATTTCATTGTTAACTAAACCTTCTTAAAACCCTTTTGTTTAAGCCTATCTTTCTCAATTTCGAGTCTATTTTGCAAACAACTCAACCTTACTTAATTTTATAATCGGGCAATCTAAACGACTCGAATCATCACTGAAGTGAGTTCATATCATTTGGTATCAGAGCTGGTAAAAATTAAGTAAGTATCGACATTTTTAGTATAATTAGTTGAAAAAAATCGAAAAAATTCTTGAAAAAAAGAATATATATATTTGTAGTACAAATACAAAAATATTAAAAAAAGAAAACAAAGGGTTACGAAAATATAAAAAAAGGAGAAGCTAGTTGTACAAAGTTTTTCTGCCCGATTCTACTTCATTCATCATCTTATCAAATTCGGCCACACTTCAAACCCTATTACTTTGTTTCTAGCCTACCCTTTTGTAATAACATCAATCCCTACCCAATTATCATCACTTTTGCAAAATGGATCCCACAACGATTGTTGATTTGTCTAAGTAGTCAATTGAGAACTTTGAAAGGTGAACTTAAGTGGAAAAAGGCAAGAGTGCGGTGATAAGTTTATTTTGAAATGTTTAGTTTGTCAGCAAGATAAAGCTGAACATCAGGTTCCATCTGGTTTGTTACAACCGATTCTGATTCCCAGGTGGAAATGGGATAGAGTGACGATGGAATTTGTTTCTGGATTGCCTCTGACTCCGAGAAAGAAAGAAGCGATTTGGGTCGTAGTTGATTCATTGACGAAATCTACCCGTTTTATTCCAGTACGATCTGATTACTCACTTGATAAGTTAGTTGAGCATTACATTTCTGATATTGTGAGATTGCACGGAGTTCCATTGTCCATTGTGTCAGACAGAGATCCGAGGTTTACATCACGGTTCTGGAAGAAACTACAAGAAGCTTTAGGTATGAAATTGCATTTCAGTACCACTTTTCACCTACAAACCAATGGTCAGTCCAAACGGATCATTCAGATTCTCGAGGATATGTTAAGATGTTGCATGCTTGAGTTTGATGGTACCTGGGAATAATATTTCCCACTGATTGAATTTGCTTATAATAATAGCTTTCAGTCGAGAATCACAATGGCACCTTATGAAGCTTTTTGTGGACGCAAATGTCAAACACCTCTGTGTTGGACTGAGCTCAGTGAAAAAAAGATACACAGGGTCGATTTGATAAAAGACACTGAACAAGAAGTGAAAGTAATCTGTGACAATCTGAAAGTAGCGTCTGATCGTCAGAAATCTTATGCAGATTTGAAACGAAAAGATATTAAGTTTGAGATTAGTGACAAAGTGTTCTTGAAAGTGTTTCCATGGAAAAAAGTACTCGGATTTGGTGACAAAGTGTTCTTGAAAGTGTCTCCATGGAAAAAAGTACTCGGATTTGGACACAAAGGCAAATTGAGTCTGAGATTTATCGGGCAGTATAAAATTATTGAGCGAATTGGGCCAGTTGTATATAGATTGTTGTTGCCACCAGAATTAGAAAGAATTCATAATGTATTTCATGTATCGATGCTTAGACGATGCCAATCTAATCCATCACATGTGATTCCCCCGTCTGAGATTGAAATTCAATTTGATATGACTTACGAAGAAGAACCAATCCGTATCTTAGCTCGTGAAGTGAAAGAGTTAAGAAATAAGAAAATTCCATTAGTCAAAGTATTGTGGCATCGACACTGAGTAGAAGAGGCTGCTTGGGAGCCTGAAGATACAATGAGATAACAATATTCGAACCTATTTAACGGGAAGATTTTCTAGGATGAAATTCCCTAAGGGGGGAGAATTGTAATAGTCTGGTGTAGACCCTAGTCGAAATAGTGGTTTTGGGACCACGAATCTGAGTCAAAAAAATATTTAAATATTTTTTTCCATGCCTATGATATGTGATTAAGCATGTGTGAAATTTCTGTGAAGTAATTTGTCTGTTTGTGTACCTAATTTGAGTAAAGGATTAAACCGTATAAAACATAAAAGTAGTTTTCTATTTGATTTAATGGCCGAATTGATGTGGCTTTTAAATGTGGACACTTTATGAGGTAATTAAGTCAATACTAAGGTTAGTGGATGGTTAAGTGACATAATAACCTTATTGTTTATTTGTCTTATATGATTAATAAATAGGTAAAATGGGAAACGAATAATTATGTTTAATTTGATAAAACAAAAGCATGAAAATAGCCATTATTATCATCTTTGTACCGAAATTTAGAAAAGAGAATAGGGTTCATGAGCTTGAAGCATTCGGCCCTTGTCTTCTTTGATTAAGGTATGAGTTTTGTTTGGTTTTTGATAATTTCTACGTTTTTGTAATCGTTGCTTTGTATACTTCAAAACCCAAGATTCAATTTTATGAATTGATGAATATTTTGAAATGTGCTATTCATAAACACATGAGTTTTGTGATGTTTGATGGTGGAATATGAAAGATATGTGTTTGATTAACATGTTTTGTCTTTGAAGTTTTGATAATTTTGAGTATTATGGACTAAATTGAGGAAATAATATTTTGAAGGACTAAATTGTGAAATAAATGAAAGGTGTGGACTTGTATGAACTACATGAAAATTCGGCTAAGCATGGGTTATATGAAATTATGTGTATTTTGTAATTTTGTGAAATAGGGACTAAAATGTCCAAATGTGAAAATATGAGGGTTAATTTGTAAATTGCCCAAAATATGTGTTATTAGATTGATTGAATGAATTGGTGAATAAAAGAGTTAAATTTGAATATGTATAAAACAAGAATCAAAGAAAATGAACTTAGATTGCGGAAAGTCGAAAGTGATCGAATAGTCGACTCCGTACGCTAACCGAATCCGAGGCAAGTCTATATACAAATAAATGTATTTGTATTAATTTCTATATGTTCATATGAAATCTCATTGTGATGAATGTATATGAGAATGATAGTATATGAATCCTGAGAAAGTATCGACAATGTAGCAATGTTCGAGAAATCCCGTCTGAACTTAGGATTAGAAAGGGTTGTATATGTCATGACATAGGTGACCAATATGTGATATCATGTAAGACCACATCTAGGATCTTGGCATTGATTCGAGATTTTGTGCAAGACCACATCTAGGACGTTGGCGTCGATATAAGACTTACGTGTAAGACCATGTCTGGGACATTGGCATCATATTGATTCGTGCAAGACCCTGTCTGGGACAGTGGCATCGATATCTGATTACATGTAAGACCACGTCTGGGATGTTGCCATTGTGCAACTATTTCGAGCATTCCGAGTAACGTATTAGATGTGGTGTAGCTCAAGGGTTTGGGTAATAACTAAAAAAGAAAAGCATAGGGAAAGGGATATCTGAAGGATGGGATGGGAGAAAGGAGATGGGGAGTAGGTATGAAGAAAATGGGGAGGTTAAATGAGTAGCTCAAGGGTTTTGCTTTGTTCGCTTCTCCCACGTCCATGTTCAAGTATCCAAGCCCGTGTATGATTTAACAGTGTCGGCCACGGCCGCATTGCACAACCGTGGTGTGGTAGTTGGAGTCCGTGACTCGAAGATATGATTCGTTCTGACTCGTACCATCTCTACCACGTCAGTACAGAGATTCGGGCTATCCACACGACCACGGCCACGGTCGTGTGCAAGGCCGTGTGGCTTATGAATTTGCATTTTTGGTTAGTTTATATTTAAGTTCTTAAAGAGAAGAAATAAAAGTAAAGAAAGTAATAAAAAAATTGCAAAAATGTAACACCCCTAACTCGAGACCGTCGCCGGAATAGGGTTAAGAGGCATTACCGATCAATCAGAACATTTAACATTTAGAATTTATGACACAAAGCCAATCATCTTTAATCACCTTCATATAAAATCATGTTGTCCCTTATCAAGGTCTACGAGACCTAATTCACATGCTAAAGAGGGGTCGGGACTAAACCGAACACATACAGAAATTCTCGAACACTTAAAAGTTTTTCCAAGATTCAAGGGATACACGCCCGTGGAAGGAGATTGTGCGCCCTCCACGGCTACTAGACACCCCTGTGTGTCCTTCCTTGTCCATATACTAACTATACTAGGACGGTCACTAGGCACGCCCGTGTGCCATGGCCTTGTTCTACTAGGCCATCTATTGACTTTCCCTCCACAGCCACCTAGCACGCCTGTGTGCCATGGCCGTGTGCTCTTAGTTAGCTATTGACTTATACACCACGGCTAGCTGACACCCAGTGTCGACGCTATTGCTACTAAGTTACATTCTTCCAATTCAACCACAGTCTTTAGGCATACCTATGTGCCTAGACCGTGTGACATTATAGGCCATTTTGCAAGGCCAAAGTGCCAACCACTTAGGGTCTAACCTACAAGCCATTTTATCAAGACATCCCATGCACATATAACCACCAAAAACATACCAAAATAGTCATTCAACCCATTCATTCAATACCAATTCCAACCATGACAATTTCACTACCAAATCTTATCTCATCACAAACATAATACATTCCATTCCAAACATCATTCCTTTTTCAATTTCACTAATTCATGCTAGCATTTTATCAACACAAAGTTACCATTCAATAATCAATTTCTCGACCCACAAACCATACCAAAAGATGCATCACATATGTCAATTTCATTCATGTTAAAACTAGCACATATCTAGCCACGTGTAACATCCTAAAATTGGGGTTATTCATGTTTGCATTATTTTGCCTGAGTTTGAATTGCTGGGATATTATTTATGGAATGATAAAACTTAATTAGGGGTCTTGAGTTGGCTCGGGATAGTAGAAAATTTTATTTGGAAGCTTTAAAGGTAGGGAACCTTAGTAGGTAGGGGTTACAAGTTAAAGTAGGGAACATTTGACACAGAAATGGCCTTGGAAAAGTGGCAAAAGGAAGGCCACTTAAGAGCTGTAGATGATGCCACAAGGAGAGTAAGGGGAGCTTGTGTTCGAGTCATGAAATCCTCTTTTGCTCTTAATTGGGACGGCATAGGGGGGAGTGATTTTCTTATTTTTAAACTCTTTTAAATGACAAGAGATAAAAAGGGATAATATTAGTATTTTTATTGGATGGGTTATTATGGGATTAAAGTATGATAGTTGACAGAGGAAAAATAGCCTTGTGATTAATTCAAATTATTTTGGATTAATTCAAATTATTGGCTTATAGTGAATTGGGGAGTTGGCCAAAGTTTGAACTCCTTATTGATAGGAGTGGATGGCAAGTAAGGGGTGAGAGTGCCGAATTTCTTCAATTGGTTTCCTTCTCTTTTTCTTTTGCTATTAGCCGAAATTCCCAACCTCTTCCATCTTTGATTTTTGTCTTTTATTTTCCATTCTCTCAAAACCCTTAGCCGAAACTCCTATTCCACTTTTTCTTCAACCTTTCTTTTTCCACTCAAACCGAATCTTAAGCAACCATAGTCAATTTTTCCTCTTTTCTTTTTGATTATATTAGCCAAATCTACTCCCTTGGTGTGCCAATTTTCCTTCTCCTATTTGGTGTAGTTGGCCGAATATTAGACAAAGGTGGAGGCTTTTCTTAGATCGATTGGAAAGGTAGGCTGAATCTATTTCTTTCTTTTCCCATTCTCTGTCGACTTGGATGTTGGTAAGAGCCAATTTCGGCAACTATTGTTAAGGGTGCTAAATCACATGTTGAAATCGATTTGTTATAGGGCCTTCGGGATTTGGAAGTGAGCAAGTGAGTCCATCATCTTTGATCAATCGGTTTTAGGGTAAGGTGGTAAGGATCTATTTTTATTTTGGTACTCGATTAAGCCGAAGGCTACTAACTTAATAATTCCCGATTTAGGGAAGCAGAAGCACTTTGAGGGTGGTGTCTAGTATTCAAAGACATTTGGGAGCAAGGATATTGAGGGTGGCGGATTGTTTTCCGGGATTTAGAGATAACGTGGGTGACAGGTGTGTACACACACACTTTATGATTAATAACTGTACTAAATCTATTGTGTGCTAATCGGATCTATGTAGATTTGGATTGAATACCATGAATGGTATAAGCAAGGATTCAGGTAAGTCCTTGTTGATTATGAGATTAATTTACGATGCTTTTGGTAAGCATGACACATTTGGTAGGTGTGACTTAAGACATATGGCTGATGTTAAATCTGTTAGATGATGTTAAATAAATCTATTAGCCTGAAGTTTGTATATGCATGTGATTAATTGATGTGGGTTGATGAGAGGAGGAGGCAGTGATATTCGTGTCGACGGACACCAGTGGTTTGGTACCACATTGTGACTACGGTCACCAGAGGTTTGGCACCTCCAGTGGTTTGGCACCTCATAGCGTCCCGTCCCAGTGGCTTAGCACCACAGTGGGTTGGCCCCACAGACTATATTAAGGGATCGACGCCAGTGATTTGGTATCACACGATGGGTTGGCTCCATCAATCGATTGTGTCTTCGGACACCAGAGGTTTGGCATCTCCAGTGATTTGGCATCACATCTGTGACTATAAGTCACCAGTGGTTTGGCACCACTAGTGGTTTGGTACCACACGGGGTAGACAAAGGCGTTTGGATGGCTAGGTTGGGTGCATGACTTAGTGCATGATTGTTAATTATAAATTGTGTATGTAAATTGCTTAAAACCGGGGGAAAGGGTTACACATTGAGTCTTGGTGACTCACCTTTTCCTTTAATTTTTTAGGTGACTCGTAGATCGCGAATGAGGAGCCGGATGGACTCGAGGTGGCCATGCAGTGGGATTCAATATAAATGAACTTTAAATTTTAGTTTATTTTATTTTATCGTGGGTTAAACTTTATTTCAGTTGTAATAAGGCCTCCTAACAGATTGTTTTGATTATCTTATTTATTTTGGATAGTTTGTTTAAATTATTTAATGACTTTAAAATGAGTACACATGTTTCTTAAACTTAAATTGAAAAATGTTTTACCGTGCCATCAGGTGCATCTTAATTCGGTAACAAATTGACTTAATTAATTTTCAAATAAACACTAAGTATGGTTTTAGCAAGACAATTAAAAATGAAAGGATTTTCAACAAAGCTTAAATCGATTTAAAAAGATTTTTACAAAAAGTTTTCCTCCGTAACAAACCAAATTCGGTCATAATGTTTGGGCTGGGTTTGGGCTGCTACAAATTGGTATCAGAGCCCTGTTCAAAGCTCGGTTGTGGGGGCCCAAGGCCCAAAATGATTTGGTAGGCCTTTTTGAAATATTCTTGGTTTTTGAACAGCATGGCACCGAGCCTCCGGCACCAGTCCACCAGGTAAGTACTTCTAAACTTCTTTGTGAATTATTACTTGTAGAAAGGGTAGGAATGGAACGTAGAATAGTCTTATAGGATCTTGAACCCTAGGATTAGGCTACTCAAACACACAAAAACAAAACATAAGACTTAATGAACTAAACCAACCTATGACTAAGTCACCGAGCTAGGGTGTGGTAACCCCTGTACGCATGTCGAGGATTGGATCCGGAAGAGCCTGGTATTTAAGCAGTCCTCATGACTCACCTCCTCTTCGCAGGTATCCTACCTGGTGCGTAGCTTTGGTTCACCCTAACTCAAAAGGGCTCAGTGGTGTGGCAACCTCTGTGCGCGTGTCTAGAATGGTCTCGGTGGGAGCTTGGTATTTAAGCAGTCCGCGTGACTCACCTCCTCTCCACTCGAATCCTGCCTGGTGTGTAGCTTTGGTTCACTCTCGACCAAAGCGGGCTCACATAGATCGAACATAATGACTAAAACCCGAAAGGGAACTAACCATGTTTTTGAAAAAGAAGAAAACAACAAAATCCTAAGTTTCTTTTTCAAAACTTTTAAAATCACTCTTTCAAATTTGAAAACAACCATCTTTACAACTTTTTTTCGAAAAATCTGATTTGTGAAAAAATTACAGAAATGCCCTTAAGGGTAAAGTTACCAAAATGCCCTTGGTCCATAAAATGTCAACACAATGGTTTTACTCAAAAATTTCATTATTTTATAAATATCCAAAAACTCTACTTTGCACATCATCAATAAAATACTTTGGTTTTGGAAAAAGTTACGAAAATGCCCTCAACTTGCAAAAAAAAAAATACCAAAATGACCCTGATTTCTAAAATTTTTGCAACAGCATCGCTTTAAAAGGGAAACTCTCAAAAAGGAACCCTCAGAGATTTACAATTGTTAAAATATCCCTGATTTACTAAATTTACAAAATTACCCCTGATTGACAAAATTACCAAAATACCCCTGGTTCCCAAAATGTTGCCATATCTTTAAATTTTACAAATTTTCAGAAACATCCTCCAGTTTTGGGAATTTCAAAGTGACTGCTTCATTAAAGTTTTGAAATCCTCAAATTTTATTACAAAAATACCCAGTAGGAAAAGAGCATTTAAAATACCCTGGGATAGAAACGGACAGAAAAGTCCAAGGAGTGAATAAGTATGGGAACTATTAGGGAATGGATGTACTCTTTTGTGTGAACTAGGATAGAGGACTTAAAACCTTGTTTGCTCCAAAGAATCCCTAATTAAACTTTCTCCATAAAATTTCTTCGCGGATAACCAAGTGAAACAAGTACTAATCCGTAAAATTTTCTTAATCAGATTAAAAGCGCAGTAGTTAGAATGAGCTCTAGAGGACGTGGACGTCGTCGACGCGGTAGGGGTAGGATGACCGTGTCAGAACCCGTCAGGTCGGGTCAGGCTTCGGAGAATGAAGTACCACCGCCACCACCACCTCCGACTTTTAGAGCTGAGGATAAGGATCAGACGGGGGGTGAGGCAGTATCGCAAGCTGTGTTGCGAGTTCTCAAGATGGTGGCCGGTGCTAGTGGAGGAATGGGAGCTTGGAAATCTATTCCCGAGCGACTCCGGTCCAACGGAGCTGAGGTATTTCGGGGTGTGTGGGGAGTGGCACCCAGTGCAGCGGAGTACTGGTTAGAATCGACCAAGAGAATCATGGACGATCTTGATCTGACAAATAAAGAGAAGCTGAAAGGAGCAGTGTCGCTTCTAAAGGATGAGGCCTACCAATGGTGGCTCACGGTTCGGGATGGTGCTACGGTAGATGATCTGACTTGGGATTACTTCAAAACTACTTATCAGAAGAAGTATGTGGGCACTAGCTACACTGATGCTCAGAGGAAAGCCTTTTTGGGATTGGTACAAGGGAATAAGTCAGTATCTGAGTATGAGGCAGAGTTCTTAAGGCTGAGTCGATGTGCTAGAGGCATCGTGTCAACTGAGCATGATTGTTGTGTCCGTTTTGAGGACGGACTTAGGGATGAGTTAAGGTTGCTGATTGCTCCACAGCAGGAGCAAAAGTTTTCTGTCTTGGTAGAGAAGGCTAAGGTAGCCGAAGGTGTCAAGGAGTCCGTGCGACAGAGTCATAGCAGGAGCAACCAGAAAAGAGGATTTGGGTCATCTGGATCGGGTGGTAATAATGCACAGAAAAGGGCTAGGCAGAGTGGGCCAAAACAGACAGGGAGGCCCATGGCGACTAATCAGAGGCCGGCTCAGTGTAATCGCTATGGAAAATCCCATTGGGGAGGTTGTTGGACCGGTGAGAGGGGTTGCTTTGAATGTGGATCTTTGGATCACCGTGTAAGGGATTATCCTCGGAAGCAAGCTAAGAATCAGCCAGAGGGGCAGAACCGTACTCAGGATAGAAATGTGGGACCACCACAGAGAGGTCGTGGTAATGGTAGAGGAGGAAATGGTCCTAATAGAGGTCGCAGAATTTAGGGCAGAGGTGCGGGCAACACAGAGGCAAGACAGCCTGGCTTAGTCTATGCGGCAAGGCGTCGCTCGGAGGGAGACGCATCGGACGTCATAACTGGTACGTTCCTAATTTTTGGTCTTCCATATGTTGCCTTAATTGATGTGGGTTTGACGCATTCATACGTTGCTAGTAGTGTGGTAGAGACTATGAACTTAGACTCTGAGACTTCTTCTAGGGAGATGACTGTAATTAGCCCTCTAGGTCACTCTGTAGTTGTAAACAAGCTATATAGAGAGGTACCCCTAGAACTCCAAGGGGTAGTGTTTATGGCTGATCTGATGGAACTACTGTTTGGGGAGTTCGATTTGATCCTTGGAATGGACTGGTTAGTTAAGTATCAGGCGAGATTGGATTGCGCTGCTAAGCGCATGGTTCTTAAGATGGCTGAAGGTGATGAAGTGGCCATGATAGGTGATAGAAGAGATTACCTATCTAACGTGGTGTCTGCTGAGAAAATGGTCAAGAAAGGTTGCGAGGCATTTTTGGTTCGAATTTGTGCCTTGGAGGCTAAGGAATCAGCAGTGGAGAAGGTCCGAACAGTAGGCGAATTCGCTGATGTGTTCCCAGAAGAACTTCCGGGTCTGCCTCCAGATCGGGAAGTGGAATTCGGTATAGACTTGCTACCTGGAACGGCACCTGTGTCTATAGCACCGTACCAAATGGCACCAAAAGAATTGGTGGAGCTGAAGGCTCAAATTCAGGAGCTCTTGGATAGGGGGTTTATATGACCAAGTATATCTCCGTGGGGAGCACCGTCTTTGTTAAATCAAGAAGAAGGACGAGTTCAATGAGGATGTGTATCGATTACCATCAATCGAACAAGTTAACGATCAAGAACAAGTATCCGTTGCCTCGGATTGATGACTTGTTTGATCAACTAAAGGGTGCATCTGTGTTCTCGAAGATAGATCTCAGATCGGGTTATCATCAACTTAAGGTGAAGGAGGCTGATGTTCACAAAACGGCATTCCGAACTCGGTATGGGCATTACGAGTTTCTAGTGATGCCATTTGGGTTGACCAACGCGCCGGCAGCGTTCATGGACTTAATAAATAGGGTGTTTCAGCAGTACTTGGATCAATTTGTCGTGGTGTTCATAGACGACATATTGGTTTATTCAAAGACGGAGGAGGAGCATGATATGCATTTGCGTACAATTCTACAAGTGCTGAGGGAGAAGCAGTTATATGCCAAATTCAGTAAGTACGAATTTTGGCTTAGGGAGGTGGCTTTCTTAGGTCACGTAGTGTCGGCGGAAGGGATTAGAGTGGACCCTCGCAAGGTGGAAGCGGTGTTGGATTGGAAGCCGCCTAGGTTAGTGGCAGAAATTCGAAGTTTTCTAGGTCTAGCAGGGTACTATCAGAGATTTGTGGAAGGATTCTCTCTAATTGCAGTGCCGTTGACGAAGTTATTAAGGAAGGGAGTTCCATTTGTTTGGTCGGAGAAGCAGTAAGAAAGTTTCAATAAGCTAAGGAAGATTCTGACAGAAGCTCCAGTTCTGGTACAGCCTGAAGCAGGGAAGCTGTTTACGGTTTATTGTGATGCATCCCATACTAGTTTGGGATGTGTGTTGATGCAGGAAGGGAAGGTAGTGGCTTATGCGTCCCGTCAGTTAAGACCGCATGAGGTTAACTATCCAACTCACAACTTGGAGTTAGCAGCAGTAGTCTTCGTGTTGAAAATATGGAGACACTACTTGTATGGGGAGAAGTCGATAGTCTATACGGATCACAAAATTTTGAGGTATCTTTTGACTCAGAAGGATCTAAATTTAAGGCAACGTCGATGGATTGAACTGTTGAAGGACTACGACTGTTCAATTGAGTACCATCCGGGTAAGGCTAACGTGGTGGCGGACGCGTTGAGCCGGAAGGTCGTGACGGACTTAAGAGCAATGTTTGGTCGTTTGAGTCTATATGACGATGGAAGTCTTTTCGAAGAGCTTCAAGTTAAGCCAACTTGGATTGAGGAGATTAAGGAAAAATAGATGGTGGATGATAGTTTGAGCGCGCAAAGGTTACAAGTACAGGATGGTGGTTTGGAAGGGTACAGTCTGTCTAGGGATGGAGTGCTATGTTTTCAAGGGCGAGCTTGTATGCTGAAGGATGTGGAATTGAGACAAAGAATTCTCCAAGATGCACATAGCAGCCCATACGCTATGCATCCTGGAGGAAGCAAGATGTATGGAGATTTACAGAAACAGTTTTGGTGGCCGGGGTTGAAGCGTGAGGTAACTAAATTTGTGGGAAGGTGTCTGACGTGTCAGCAGGTTAAGGCTGAACACCAGTTGCCATCAGGATTACTTCAACCAGTAAAGATCCCTCAATGGAAATGGGAGAGGATCACTATGGATTTCGTCAGTGGGCTACCCCTCACGCCCAGCAAGAAGGATGCAGTTTGGGTGATTGTGGACCGTCTGACTAAGTCAGCTCACTTCATACCAGTGAGAATGGATTATTCTCTCCAGAAGCTAGCAAAGTTATATGTGTCAGAAATAGTAAGATTGCATGGTGTGCCGGTATCAATTATCTCGGATAGAGATCTGAGGTTTACGTCAAGGTTCTGGAAAGCGTTGTATCAGGCGTTGGGTACACGATTAGATTTCAAAGATCTGACTTTCCATCCACAATCGACGGCGATCGAGAAAGGGTATCTGAGATCTTAGAGGATATGCTGAGAGGTTGTGTGTTGGATTTCAGTGGAAGTTAGGAGGAGTATCTACCATTGGCGAAATTCGCTTATAACAATAGTTATCAAGCGAGTATTCAGATGGCTCCATACGAAGCACTGTATAGACGGAAATGCCGTACTCCTACGTGTTGGACGGAATTGGGTGAACGACAGGTTTTGGGTCCGGAATTGGTGACAGAAACTGAGGATAAAGTTAAAGTGATTCGGGCTCGTCTTAAGGAAGCATCAGATAGGCAGAAGTCCTATGCTGATCTGAAGCGCAAGGAAATGGAGTATGCAGTAGGGGATAAAGTCTTTCTGAAGGTGTCTCCTTGGAAAAAGGTATTGAGATTTGGGCGAAAAGGGAAGCTAAGCCCAAGGTTCATTGGGCCATATATAGTGTTAAAGCGAGTAGGACCAGTAGCTTATCAGCTTGAGTTGCCGGCAGAATTGAATCAGATCCATGACGTCTTTCATGTGTTGATGCTTAGACAATATCGGTCAGATCCATCACACGTTGTGCCAGTGGTAGAGATTGAGGTCAAGTCGAACTTATCTTTCGAGGAAGAACCAGTGCAGATCTTAGAGCGAGATGTCAAGGTTCTACGTAGGAAGTGGGTACCGTTGGTGAAGGTGCTATGGTGGAACCATGGTGCAGAGGAAGCTACGTGGGAACCCGAGGATGTGATGCGACAGCAATACCCCCACCTCTTCTGATCAGGTAATTTCGAGGCCGAAATTATTTTAAGGGGGTAGAACTGTAACATCCTAAAATTGGGGTTATTCGTGTTTGCATTATTTTGCCTGAGTTTGAATTGCTGGGATATTATTTATGGAATGATAAAACTTAATTAGGGGTCTTGAGTTGGCTCGGGATAGTAGAAAACTTTATTTGGAAGCTTTAAAGGTAGGGAACCTTAGTAGGTAGGGGTTACAAGTTAAAGTAGGGAACATTTGACACAGAAATGGCCTTGGAAAAGTGGCAAAAGGAAGGCCACTTAAGAGCTGTAGATGACGCCACAATGAGAGCAAGGGGAGCTTGTGTTCGAGTCGCGGGAAATCCCTCTTTTTGCTCTTAATTGGGACGGCATAGGGGGGAGTGATTTTCTTATTTTTAAACTCTTTTAAATGACAAGAGATAAAAAGGGATAATATTAGTATTTTTATTGGATGGATTATTATGGGATTAAAGTATGATAGTTGGCAGAGGAAAAATAGCCTTGTGATTAATTCAAATTATTTTGAATTAATTCGAATTATTCGCTTAGAGTGAATTGGGGAGTTGGCCAAAGTTTGAACTCCTTATTGATAGGAGTGGACGGCAAGTAAGGGGGGGAGAGTGCCGAATTTCTTCAATTGGTTTCCTTCTCTTTTTCTTTTGCTATTAGCCGAAATTCCCAACCTCTTCCATCTTTAATTTTTTTCTTTTATTTTCCGTTCTCTCAAAACCCTTAGCCGAAACTCCTATTCCACTTTTTCTTCAACCTTTCTTTTTCCACTCAAATTGAATCTTAAGCAACCATAGTCGATTTTTCCTCTTTTCTTTTTGATTATATTAGCCGAATCTACTCCCTTGGTGTGCCGATTTTCCTTCTCCTATTTGGTGTAGTTGGCCAAATATTAGACAAAGGTGGAGGCTTTTCTTAGATCGATTGGAAAGGTAGGCCGAATCTATTTCTTTCTTTTCCGATTCTCTGTCGACTTGGATGTTGGTAAGAGCCAATTTCGGCAACTATTGTTAAGGGTGCTAAATCACATGTTGAAATCGATTTATTATAGGGCCTTCGGGATTTGGAAGTGAGCAAGTGAGTCCATCATCTTTGATCAATCGGTTTTGGGGTAAGGTGGTAAGGATCTATTTTTATTTTGGTACTCGATTAAGCCGAAGGCTACTAACTTAATAATTGCCGATTTAGGGAAGCAGAAGCACTTTGAGGGTGGTGGCTAGTATTCAAAGACATTTGGGAGCAAGGATATTGAGGGTGGCCGATTGTTTTCCTGGATTTAGAGATAACGTGGGTGACAGACATACACACTTTATGATTAATAACTGTACTAAATCTATTGTGTGCTAATCGGATCTATGTAGATTTGGATTGAATACCATGAATGGTATAAGCAAGGATTCAGGTAAGTCCTTGTTGATTATGAGATTAATTTACGATGCTTTTGGTAAGCATGACACATTTGGTAGGTGTGACTTAAGACATATGGTTGATGTTAAATCTGTTAGATGATGTTAAATAAATCTATTAGCCTGAACTTTGTATATACATGTGATTAATTGATGTGGGTTGATGAGAGGAGGGGGCAGTGATATTCGTGTCGACGGACACCAGTGGTTTGGTACCACATTGTGACTACGGTCACCAGAGGTTTGGCACCTCCAGAGGTTTGCGCCTCATAGCGTCCCGTCCCAGTGGCTTAGCACCACAGTGGGTTGGCCCCACAGACTATATTAAGGGATCGACGCCAGTGATTTGGTATCACACGATGGGTTGGCCCCATCAATCGATTGTGTCTTCGGACACCAGAGGTTTGGCACCTCCAGTGATTGGGCATCAAATCTGTGACTATAAGTCACCAGTGGTTTGGCACCACCAGTGGTTTAGTACCACACGGGGTAGACAAAGGCGTTTGGATGGCTAGGTTAGGTGCATGACTTAGTGCATGATTGTTAATTATAAATTGTGCATGTAAATTGCTTAAAACCGGGGGAAAGGGTTACACATTGAGTCTTGGTGACTTACCTTCTCCTTTAAATTTTCAGGTGACTCGTAGATCGCGAATGAGGAGCCGAATGGACTCGAGATGGCCATGCAGTGGGATTCAATATAAATGAACTTTAAATTTTAGTTTATTTTATTTTATCGTGGGTTAAACTTTATTTCAGTTGTAATAAGGCCTCCTAAGAGATTGTTTTGATTATCTTATTTATTTTGGATAGTTTGTTTAAATTATTTAATGACTTTAAAATGAGTACACATGTTTCTTAAACTTAAATTGAAAAATGTTTTACCGTGCCATGAGGTGCATCTTAATTCGGTAACAAATTGACTTAATTAATTTTCAAATAAACACTAAGTATGGGTTTAGCAAGACAATCAAAAATGAAAGGATTTTCAACAAAGCTTAAATCGACTTAAAAAATTTTTTACAAAAAGTTTTCCTCCGTATCAAACCAAATTCGGTCATAATGTTTGGGCCGGGTTTGGGCTGTCACACCACGTCTCATGGCTACTACAAATCTCAAACATGATTCAAATGACCAGCCTATACATGCCATATTTTAACTATGTACATCTTTCCAAAATACCCCAAAAAAGCTTGCAGATAGTGTGACTGAGAAGCTGACGATCCCCTGATCCGAGCTAGCTTTACTGACACTGCAAGGCAGAGAAACAAATCACATAGTAAGCTTTATAAACCTTAGTAAGTTCATAACATAATACATAATATCAACATGTCATCACATAAATTAATTTTTACTATCACAAATATAATACCATCCACAACAAATATGTTCAATTAGCTCATCCACAACCACATTCATAGTTTCACCAACCACATAGATTCCAAGTGTATCTTAGCCAACACTTAGTTGTCAAATACTTTTGCTAATCAATAATCACGATTCATTTCAATCCACATTCGTTTCTTCCTCGATTCATTCACACACTTAGTGCATAAATAGTTAGCCAAAGCTTAATTAGCATCGTACACTTAGTACATCCATCTCAAACTGAACTTAAATCGGACAGAACTAAAAGAAATAGAAAGGAGGGAGTAAGCTTTACCCTTAGTAAGCTCGCATGAAAATAATAATCAATGTGATAACATTTTCATATTCTTCCTATTTATTCAAATTCCAGTTAAGCTATTTTCTTGAGTCATAGTCATTAAATTATTTATATATGAAGCTACAGAACTCCAAATTAAGATCTGTAAATTTTCCATGAAACTAAACTCACATATATTCTTACCATAAAATTTTTAGAATTTTTGATTTAGCCAATCAATATAGTTTATTCATTAAATATTCCCCTATTTCACTATTCGACTATTCTAACCTCTCTTTACTAAAAATCAATTTTCTCCTCTTACGGAGGTCATATGACCTTCTTATTTAGTTCATTTGAAAATAGACACATTCATGATTTCAGGCATATAAATTATATCCCACAGTTATATTTATACAATTTTTAATGATTTTTACAAGGCAGAATAGGGGATCACATAATTATTCTGAACCTGTCTCACAGAAATTCAAATATCTAAAAATATTCAAATCATTTGTGTGCTATATTTCTTTTATATGAAAATAGACTCAATATGATTTAAATCAATATCTCATCCAACTTATAATTCAATTTCTACTATTTTTGTGATTTTTCAAATTCACATCACTGCTACCGTCCAAAGCAGTTCTATTGTAAATTTTTGCTTTCTCTCACTTTAGTTGTATTTATCACTTGCCTATACCAATCTTTCCAATTTCCCATTACATATCGAGCATATTGTTCATACGTACACTTGCCACATTTCTCAATTGCTCACATTCACACTTGCACTTATTTGTAACATGATCGCACCAATCATCATTAGTAAATTATCTCGTTGAACCCCTTCAGAAAACGCCCGTTACTCTGTGGTCTCAGCACATAGCTCCACCTACACATAATTCGGCTTTCTTTACACATGGTGAAGGTCCCTTATCACCATGTGACCTAGCCATTCCATCTTGTAGCTTTCTTGTCTACATGGTGTCCAACACTAGGAACCACTCATGTGACATAGCTACTCATAGCCCGTAACTTTCTTGTACACATGGTATACACACAGTATTACACATGTGACCTAGTCACATATGAAATTATTATCCCGTAGCTTTCTTGCACACATGGTGAAAGTCCCTTATCATCCATGTGGCCTAGCTACATATCAAATTTTTCCATCTAGTAGCTTTCTTGTGCACACAGTGAAGGTCCCTTATCACTCGTGTGACCTAGCTACATATTGTCCGTATCTCTCGGTTTTCTGAAGGTTCATTCGAGAATTTCCATTTCCATATATTTTCATATTTTAGTTATCATCCAATGATTTCCATAATATCTGGCAAAATAATTATTGTACAAGTAAAGTAAATGCATTATTTACATATAAACTTTCTTGTCGAAATCTCGTCAGGTACAACCGTGTAGCAACTCATACAACCCATGTAATATTAATTTAACATTCAATTCTTGTAACATTAATTTGCCATTCAATTTCACATGACACAACAAACATCACATTTTCCATACCATACATACCATCCATCAACTTCTCCTAAACATATTAAATCATACAATTTATGCCATATCAATAGAAAATTACAATTCAAGTATGGTGTTGCATTATTATTAACACACGAACTAACCTCGAATGTCGAAACGACCATTTTACCAACTTTTTTGATTTTCAATTTTCCTCCAGTTCTAGGTCCAAATCTCGTTTTTCGGGGTCTAAAACATCACATTTCACTTATTGAATTAATGTACTACTTAAAACAGTCCCTAACTCAAACTTTGGAAAGATTACAATTTTGTCCATAAACTTTTACATAATTATGATTTTGCCCCTAGGCTCGAAAATTAAACTTTATTTCTTTTTATTATGTTTTATGACATGCTGAACATTTTTTCCTTCTATAGCAACTTCAAATTCTTACTATAACACATTATTATGAACAATAACAACTTTTACGAATTAGCTCGTTCTACTCGTTTTCACCGAAAACCACTTAGTAAAAATCGTTCCTCTACTCATAAACATGCATAATCTACATAAATTCATCAAAATACATAGTTATTCAACATGGGTCAATTTTTAAAATTAAACTCTAGCTCAAAATAATGGTAGAAATAGTTAAACTAAGTTATCGGGATTTCAAAAAATCGATGAACATTAAAAACGGGGCTTAGAAACACTTACTATAAAGCTCAAAAAGCTTGAAACCCTTAGCCATGGAGTCATGAATTTTTTGACAGCAACTTGAAGAAGATGAGCAGATTTTTTTCCTGTATTTTGTCTTTTTTTATTCATTAAAACACTAAATGACTAAAATACCTTTAAGGCTTTTCTTTCAATTTTGTCCTATTCATGCCCATTTTTGTCCATCAAGTTATCCAATGGTCTAATTACACTTTAAAACTCATAGCAATTTGACACTTTTAATATATAGAACTCAACTTTTCACATTTTACAATTTAGTCCTTTTGACTAAATTGAGTGCCCAGACGTTAAAATTTTCGAACGAAATTTTCACGAAATCTTTCCCTGAAATCGTAGACCATAAAAATATAGTAAAAAATAAAATTTTCCTTGTCGGATTTGTGATCTCAAAACCACTGTTCCGACTAGGCCCTAATTCGGGATGTTACATAAATGGCCTGTTTTGCCTACACGGTTATGGCACACGGGCATGCCTAGTGACCGTGGGATAAAGTCAGTAGCTAACTAAAGTATACACGGCCATGGTACACGGACATGCCTAGCCATGTGGATAAGTCAGTATATTGCCTAAGAGTACACGGCATTAGCACACGGGCGTACCTGGTGGCTGTGTTGGGAAGTCAAAATGCATGCTCTGTTTTGGCACGGCCTGGACACATGGGCGTATCCGGTGATCGTGTGAAGCAGACGGTCTAACTGCACTGGCATGTGATATCAATAGTATTGAAGAATGTTTACGATTTGAAAAACTTTTGTAAGTGTTCGGTTTAGTCCCGACCTCTTTCTCGCATGTATTTAAGGTCTCGTGGACCTCATTAAGGGACTAAATGATTATGTTGTGATATGTTTTAATTGATGATTGACTTTGCATCGTAAAATGGGTGTGAAATGTTTCGATTGTCCGATGACGCCTCTTAATCTTATTCCAGCAACGGTCTCGGGTTAGGGGTGTTACATATTGCATCGGCCTCTTGAATTCGAGTCGATCCGAGTAAGATTTTTACTGTTCTGGAATGGAAGGCTCCGAAGAATGTGTCTAAAGTTTGCAGCTTTCTGGGACTTGCTGGTTATTATCAAAGATTTGTAAAAGTCTTTTCGATAATAGCTACTCCACTGACTAGATTGCTTTAGAAATATGTGAGGTATGAATGGTCCGATAAATGTCAAAAAAGCTTTGAGCAATTGAAAGTCCTTTTGACCGAAGCTCCAGTGTTGGTACTGTAATAACCCGATTTAGGGCCTAGTCGAAATAACGGTGTGAGGCCACAAATTTGAGGTGAATTTATGAGTTTTTAAGGTTTATGCCATGTTTTTATGTTAGTATGAAAGTTTCATGAGGCAATTTTGCTAAATTGAGGTTGAATGGTCCAAAAGGACTAAAATGCAAAAATTGCAAAATATGAGTTTCTAGAAGCTTTTGTACGAAATAACTTTAGAATATCAATTAGAAGTCCTTAAATAGGAATTTGCCCAAATTATAATATTTGGACAAAATTAGACATGAGTTAGTAAAATGGAAATTTTTAAAGAGAAGGGCATTTTGGTCATTTATCTAGCAAATGATTAAAATGGGAGAAAGATGACAAAAATATATTCATTTTTTCCCCCTTGTGCCGAAAATTTGGAGACTCCATAGCTAGGGTTCTTCATTTTTTTTCAAGCTTGCTAGTAAGTTCATTTTAGCCCCGTTTTTAATATTCTTCGTATTTTTGAAGTTCTCGTATTATGAATTAGCTAGTTTTAGCTATAAATGAGCTAAGATGCATGATCAAAAATCTACCCATGAATGGCATTCATGTTAAATGATGTTTTCTGGAAGTTTATGAGAGTTTGATGTTAGATAAACATCTTTTCCTTAGTGAATTTAATGAAAAATGATAGTATGGACCAATTTGTAATAGTTATAAAAATTGGAAACATCTTTTCCTTAGTGAATTTAATGAAAAATGATAGTATGGACCAATTTGTAATAGTTATAAAAATTGGTCATACATAATAGAAATAGTTAGAATTGATGATTTTTATAGTAGAGAAAATGAATCAGCTAAGCATGAAGTTTAAGAAAGTTGAATGAAATCGAGGCAAGAACAAAGTCGAGGACTACATTGCATATCTACATACATTTTGTATATTGAGGTAAGTTTGTATGATTTCTAAGCTCTAATATTTCTATTATTGAATTGCTTAGTATAATGTACATTATTTCCATGGAATGCTTAATGCTATGTTAAACAAAGAAATCAATGAGATTAAGTATGAGCAAGTCCAGATTGAAGATGAATTTCTCAGGATACTCGATCCACCACATGAGATAAGAAAGTTCGTATAAGACCAAGCCAAGGCACGGCATTAGCAATCAAGCACAAATATCAAGTAAGTCCAAGGAAAGCTTGGCATTGAACAGATATCAAGTAAGTCCAAGGCAAGCTTGGCATTGAACAGTTATCAAGTAAGTCCAAGGCAAGCTTGGCATTGAACAGTTATCAAGTTAGTCAAAGGCAAGCTTGGCATTGAACAGTTATCATGTAAGTCCAAGACAAGTCTTGGCATTGTAAAGCTATCAAGAGAAGGAGACTTCATGTAAGTCCTAGCCAAGGCTCGGCATTGACCAGTTCATAAGTGAAGACTTCGTATAAGTCCATGTCAAGATATGGCCTCAAAACCAAGATGGGATTTAGTATCCTCGATTATTCGCAGAAATTCATCGGGCAAAATGAGTAAAGTTAAAATGAGATAACAAGAAAGCTAAGTGAGCAAAGTTATTATCAAGTTGAAATTTAGTATCATCTATGCTATGAATGATGAATTAGAGATCAAGATTATTATATTAAAGTATGCTGATCAATATGATCAAGTGATACAGGTACTTTGTTTACCTTACAAGTATGAGAATAGTAAGTATCATGAGACATGGAAGAATCAGTATGAGTAAGTAAGCTCTATAGCTGAAATTTATGATACCACTATTATGTCAAATGGTTTATATTAAGCAAATAAATAATGATATATGCTTTACATGCAAACTTACTACGCTAAATACTTACGTCTTTAATTCCTTCTTTCTATGTAGTTTCGCCAAGCTAACTTGTGGATCGTTGGAGTCGGAGCTCGTAGCACACTATCAATCTTTATTTTGGTATAGCCAAGTTATTTTACTAAGTATGGCATGTATAGAAAGCATTCATTTTGAGATTATGTTTTAAGAAGGGCCATTGTATAGACTATCAAGTCATTATTCTTTTGTATATGGCTAAATGATTGACCAATATATATACTAAGTATGTATGTTTATTGAGATCAATGTAGCATGTAGTATTGGTAATGAATGTTTTGAATTGAGCTTGAGTTGGTCTTGATTTCAGGGTGGCCAATGGCTTGGTAAATAGCCTCTAAGTGCCCACACGGTTAGACACACAGGCCTGTGTCTAGGCCGTGCATACCCTGCACCTTATTGTTTTAAGTTAGGATAGGCCACGGACAAACCCCATGGCCTTTTGTACGAGCTGTGTAAGACACACGGTTTGGACATGGGCGTGTGCCCCAAACCGTGTGATCAAGTCAGTATACCAACGATTAGTAGACGGTCTAAGCCCACGGCCGTGTCAGGGCCGTGTGAATATAGTCAGTAACTCCCCACGGTTTGAAGACATGGGCGTGTCTAAGGGTACACAGGCGTGTTCCAAGTCACATGGGCGTGTGAACCCTATTTCAAGGAATAGTTTTCGATTAAGTTACAAAAGTTTTCTGATAAGTGCTTAAGGCCTTGTAGGCCTATGAAGTGTATAATTAGACTAAGAAAGAGAAGTTTTAAAGTCAGAATGAAATTTCACTGCTCGTAATTGTATGTTTAAGTGAGTTCAAGCAGGGTAAAGTCTCGTATCCAATCCTAGCATCGGTCTCGAGTACAAGGTGTTACAAGTACAGCCAGAATCGGGCAAAGAGTTCGTGATTTATAGTGATGCTTCATTGAGTGGTTTGGGTTGTGTTTTGGTGCAGGTGATGGCATGTCAAAGTCTTAAAGTTTATAACAAGAATTATCAAACCTGGAAACTAAATATGAAAATGATTTGAGGCAAGCGCACCTATCGGACAGTAATATAGTTTAGGCAAGACCGGAATGTCGAATCCCATAGGAACCAAAAGTACTAATACTAATGTCGAATCCCAAAGGAACCAAAAGTACTAATACTAACTCTCTTTTTATTATCTAGCCTAAGAATTAATGGATTTATTTATCTAATCTAAAATTAACTAACAACTAAACTAAAGATGCAAAGACAAAGAGGACAACTTGAGAAAATAACTTGAGAGAAAACTAATTGATTAAGACGGCACCCAAGGAAGAATCCACCTAGACTTCACTTGTTATCTAACTCTGAACCAGACAATTTATTCATTTGACTTGATCCATAAGATTCCCTAAGTTATATTAATCCCTCTCTCGAGGTGACTAACATCTAACCCTAGGTTGATCAATTGAAATCTCTTTCTAATTAAAACCCCTAGAATTGCACTCGACCTATGGACTCTCATATTAGGTTTCACCCTAATTCGGCAAAATCTCATCACCTTATCTCTAAGCGCGCGATCAACTATGCTTAATTATGCTAGATCTACTCCACCTAAGCACATCACACTTGAATTAATATCTCGGAAATATCAACACAAGAATTAAGAACACATAATTAAGAACAAGTCAAATATTTATCATATAGTTCAGAAAACGATAACAAGATTCATCTTAGGTTTCATCCCCCTCATGTATCTTGAGGGTTTAGTTCATAACAATAAAAGAAAACATCTCAAAAGAAAAGATAAAATGAAACATAAGAAATCCCTAAAACCACCTAAAGGAATTGAAGGAGAGAGATCTTCCGTCTTGAGGATAACTCCGACTTTTTTGAGATGGATCAACTGGCTATCTTCGAATAAATTTCCACAAATCTGACCTTTCTAGCTCGGCACCTTGGCCTAGCTAACCGTCCTGGACTAAAGCCTTAGGTTCCGGCTTCTGCCGAACTCCTCTTTAAGTTGCCCCATTGGGTGTTTATATAGGCTTTCAGATGTCTTACTTGGCCCCTAAGTATCCTAATCTAAGTAGAATTCCTACTAGGGTGTTTGAATAGGCTTTGGAATGTGTTTTTTTGCCTCCAAGTATCCCAATCTGAGTAAAACTCCTCTTGGCAGGGGCAGGGACACGCCCATGGCACGTGCCCGTGTAAGTCGTGGCCAGGCCGTGTTCGAGACTGTTGAGTGAGGCACAACCGTGTGGTCTTGGCCCCAGGCAGTGTCAATTTCTATTTTGGCCAAATTTGGCCCGTTTTAAGCCCGTTTCTTGTTCTTTTCATCCTCGGGTGGTTTCCTAAGTATAAAACATGAAAACAAAGGATTAAGAGCACCAAATTACTTAAATCGAGGCTTAAATTATCCAAAAGCATGCTAAATGTGGGCTTAAAATATGTTACTTTTATGGTTTATCAAATATCCCCACACTTAAGCTTTTGCTTGTCCTCAAGCAAAATTCTACAGTCACAATTAAAACGAACTTCCTTGATTCATAATATTCATCAATAATGTTTCATCATAATTCAAAGATAATTCATACATGGATGATTCAACTCAAAGAGCCCTAGAGATTCAAACAATCGAAGTCTTACATTTGTAGCATGAAAACATAGGTGTTTCCCTTCATCTAAATAATTACCCCTGATTCAAAATCGACAAGAATTAACATCCTCACTAAAGATTCACTCAAATCACTCGAAGTGTTTAAGGTTCATAATTAAGCACTCAACAGTCGAACATGAAGAGTTAATCCCATAGGTTTGCATGAAAGTCAAATCTCCACCACTATAATATGAGATGATACACAAATCAAAAGGTCTTTAACAGGGTTGTAAAAGGGTTTAGGTTAAAGGTGTAGATAAAGGCTGAATTAGAGGGTTAGAATCGAGATTGACCTGACAAATTACCTAATATGACTACTCCTAAATAATTACATCAATTGAAAACTAATAATATGAGCTTTTTCTCCTCGAGATCTGAGCTTTAAACGTGTAAGCTCACTTAATTATAAAACTAATAATGAGTATACTTCATTTTTTTTAAGAACAAGTCAAATGATGAATTTACTACTAAAATAATTAGGCAACCAATCAAATCAAATCCCTGATTTAAGGGTAGTCAAATAGGACGATGATAACAAATACAAAGGGTTTTGATTTAATATTAGTAGGTGAATCAATAAAAAGGGTTGTTAGGATGAGCGGGGTTTATCAGGGGTTAATTACGATGGTAGTCTTTTAGTGGAGTGAGTGGGTTAAAACCTAGGTGCCTTTATCATCTCTGTATATCAAATCAAAGGTGTGTTCTCGACATGTATAAACGATGCAAGTTATAGAATAATAGGTCAATGTTGACACACTCATAATCAATAAAGTGAGCAAAAAAAAAAGAATATATGCTCTAAAAGGCTGAAAATCTCATAGAAATTATGGTTAATTGATGTCAACCTCGTAAATATTAAACTTCAAGGTAACATTCAGATTCAGGTAGACAACCTAAAAAATTTTATTCCTGAAAAAAAATAGACTTCATCATGCTTGATTCTCTAATATCCTTCAAATTTAATCATCAATGCACAATTATGAATGGCTTACTCTAAAACATATCAATAAAAATCATAAATAAAAGGAAATTTCATTCTAATCATAATATGAGAAACTTACTTTAGAACAAGGCATAATCCAGGGATTTTCAAATACTACTATAGTTAATCCCCCCACACTTAAGATGTACATTGCCCTCAATGTACAAAGATGTATATGCAATTTAAGAGAGAGGGAGAGGTGAAACTTCCTAAATATGGATGGTCTCTCGGAGTTTAAAGTCGATAGGGGTGGTGGCTACTACTGAGATCTACGCTAGATGAAGAAATTGGGGAGCTCGTAGAGAATTAGCTAGGAATTAATAATACATATTTAAAATAAACTAAATATATAAATAAAAACAAGAAAGATAAACAGAAAGAAAATAAAAATGTAAATAAAATTAAAATGAAAGATGAATGGACTGAGGGGTCCTTATTGTTGGATGGTTCGCGAGGTGGGTGTGACTTCTAAGGCTGCTGAGGTGTTGGCGGTGGCGGAAGTGGCGTGATTCCCAAGCATCTTGAAGAACTTCAAAGGCTGCGGTGGTGGTGGTTGTGGTTCCCAAGACATGATTCCCTAGCAGCCTGAAGAACTGGACACTAAGAAACTAAATTAAAATAAACTAAATTAAGCATAAGATAGTCAAATAGAAGGAAAATAAAGGAGAAGATAAAAGTAAAACAAAAGATAAATGGTCTCAAAGACCCTTGGCTTGTCGTGTGAATGAAGCGGTCGGCATGAACTTATATAGATCGGTCTCCATGAGGGAGACTGTGCTTGAATCCTTCCATTTCTTCCACATGGGCAAAAGATTGAAAAGAATGCTATGAGAACAAAGAATGCTGAGAATGGAGGGTGTAGAAGGGTGTAAGGGAGGAAGAAGGGCGATTATTATATGAGAACAGTGAGGGGTGGGTGGCTTAAATAGATTTCTCAAGTCAGGTACATTCACACGCCCGTGTCTCGTGGGCATGGCATGCCACACGGCCTCATCGCATGGCCGTGGTGGGCTTCATTCGTTTCTTCCACGCCCATGCTCAGCTCGCCACGCCCGTGTGTAATCCGTGGTGTGGTGGTTGGAGTCTGTGATTCTGAAAATTAATTCTCTCTGATTCATACCGTTCCTGCCATGTCAGCATGGAGATTCGTGTGGTCCACACAGCCACGGCCACGGCCGTGTGAAAGTCCGTGTGGCCTGGAGATTATGTATTTTTGGTTAGTTTTGAGTTAGGTGTTGTAAAGAAAGAATAAATAATATAAATAAGATGAAAAATGCAGAAGTTAATGGGGTTAGTACTTGGGTTGCCTCCGAGAAGCGCTCGTTTATAGTCTTAGGCTAGACTCTCCTCTCTTTTGTATATTCATGCTGGTTTGAGGAGTTTAAAGTCCTTCCATGTGCTGGCAATTCCATTATCATGATAGAGTTTAAGACGAGTAGCGTTTATTTTCAAAGTGCCAAAAATAGGGTTACTTACCTCGACTGTTCCATACGGAAAGACATTGATTACCTTGAAAGGGATTTCCTCTCTGGTTTTAGGATCAGGAGGGGACACTCATCGATTTGCTTTATCTAGTAATACCTAATCTCCAATTTTGAACTTTTGTATCTCCTAGGGTGGCTTTGCTGTTTCAGGTATCCCTAGTTCTCTTTTAAAATACTTCTTCCCCTCTCCTAGTTCATCGATCTGAATCCTTTGTTCCTCATGAGTTATTTCTTTGTTGGCACAGGGTTCAGGATCGGGATCATGCTGTGGTGTTTCCTGAAAAGAAGGGTTAGCCGAATGGTTATCAATAGAATTTACCTTCTCACCTTGGTTATTCGATGTTATAGCTGAATCGAGGGGGGCTTGAAGAGTGACTGTCTCGTTACCTACACAAAATATAAGCTCGCCTGGATCAACATCGATTTTAGTTCTAGCAGTTGCTAAGAATGGTCTTCCTAAAATTAGAGGGATCGTGTTGCCCACATTCATGTATAAAACGACAAAGTCTACTGGGAATACTAATTTATCAATTTTTACAAGTACATCTTCGATTATACCCCTAGGAATTCCAAAAGTTTTATCAGCTAATTGAATGCTCATCCTATTTTGTTTGGGTTTCCCTAGACCTATGTAACACCCCAAACCTGGTCAACACACCACGACCGAATCTGACATGTTACGGAGTGAAAATGCTTGAATAAAACAAGTTACAGGTTAAATTTTATTGAAAAACTCTTTATTGTTGTAAAGATTAGGAAACCTCTTATACAGTGATGTTGAAATCATTTTAGTGATGCTTTAAACTCAGAAAGCTTATATTTGAAAAATTCGTCGGTTGTTACTAGCTATTGGTAATCACGTGATTCTGTTAAATTCCAAGTAAGTTGTGTATAGCCAAGATAAAACCATTCGCTTTGAAGTTGTTTGAAAATCAAATACGAAAATCATTTAGGTTACTTGTATACTTATATTGTTAATGTGGTTACCCGTTAATAAGGTTTTGAAAACCCAAAAGAGATATAATTTCAAAAACATTGATTTTACAGGTTAATTAAGCAATCAAGTTGTTAAGCACATGCATAATATAACCAGGAGTAAAACAAATAATTAAAAACCCCAAAAGAATACTTAGCGGCCTTATTACAAAACCAAACCCAAATTTAAAGTAAATAAATAAAACTGAAATAGAAATTTTAAAGTCAAAACCCGGAAATAAGTTTGCATGGCCACCTCGAGTCCTCCCCAGCTCCATATCCGCAATCTATGCCTCATCTGCAAAATATAAGGGAAGGGGTGAGTCACCAAGACTCAGCGTATAAATCCCCAACCCGATAGTTCAAGCATTTACACAGATCATCAGTAAAACATGCAAATTATGCAACCCATAACCTAACCATCCGATCTCCTTTAATTACCCCGTGTGGTCAAAACCACTGGTGACCGAAGTCACAATATCATATATCGGTGTGGTCAAAACCACTGGTGACCGTAGTCACAAATCAAGTGATGGGGCCAACCTATCGTGTGGTCAAAACCACTGATGACAATCCCGTATCAATCATGTGGGGCCAACCCACTGTGGTACCAAACCACTGGGACGAGTCACAATATCCATATATGGTCAAAACCACTGGTGACCGTAGTCACAAATATCAGCAATGTGGTCAAAACCACTGGTGGTCAAAACCACTGGGACATAGTCACAAATAATAGTTTCAATGACGGGGCCAACCCGTCGTGTGGTCAAAACTACTAATGACAAACCCGTATCAATCATGTGGGGCCAACCCACTGTGGTACCAAACCACTGGGACGAGTCACAATATCCATATGTTGTCAAAACCACTGGTGATAGTCCAAATAAATCATCCCCCTCCTCTCATCAATCCCACCATCATGTCCATATCAATCGTGGCATAATAACATATGATGATGCAAAATAACATATGGCATAACATTTAACAGTGACATGATAGCAACTATCGAGAATCCATAATCAAGGGACTTACCCGGAGTCCACACTTATGCCCACAAGGCATAGCTATCGGCTACAATGGCTATAACAGTAACACAATATACATATACTACTAACGAAGTGTGTAAGCGTTACACACCTGATTATCCGTAGATCTACGCGAAATCCCGAAACGTTGCCTTCACCTTTCCTACAATCGGCTGACATCACACTTTTAGATCTAAAGCCATTCGGCTTATTCCCAAAATCCCGAAGGATATGTTGTACAAAGGTAATACTCACCTAAATGCCGATTTGGTTTCCAACCAAATCCCGAAGCTTTGTAATGAATCCCCCTTGCAATCGGCCAAACACTAGCACACACAAAGGTTAGCCTTCGGCTTTTTAACAAATAAGAACTAGATCTAAACGTTAGAACCCTTACCTAAATCGACCACCAAATCCCGCAGATAGGTTGTACTCCTCCCTATAATCGGTTTAACACATCATTAAGAATCCAAAGACCATTCGGCCATAACATGAATCCCAAAACCAAATGAGTTTGTCGCCCCTTACCTTAATGACTGCTTTGGCCTTTAAATACCACAGATTGGCACCCCCGATTGGTGTTAAGGGTTTCGGCTATCAACATGAAACAAGAATGAAGTTTTTAAAATCCCGATTAGTAACAATTGAAGAAAAGAGAGAGACCAATAAGATTCGGCATTAACCAAATCAATCAAGAAGAGAAGAAGAATAGAAAGTTTACCTACCAGAAGATTCGGCTATAATCCTAAAAAGAAAGAGATAGATTCGGCAAAGAAGAGAAATGCAAGAGAACAGAAACTGATGAACAAAGTATTCGGCTATTCAAGAAGTGGAAGGGTGAAAAAGAAAAATGGAATAGAAAGGAACAGATTCGCCAAAAGGGAGAGTGGAAGAAATTTCGGCACAAGAGGATTTGAAAGAGAGAAGAAAAGATGTCGAATGAATGAGGGGTTGTTGGTTTTGGCTTTGAACAAAATAGAAAAAGAAGAAGAAGTGCACAAGGTGATTTCGGCAAAGAGAAGACTAGCAAAAGTTAACCAAAAAGAAAAGAAAAAGAATGGCTATTTGGGTTTCGGCTTTTACCAAGAAAAAGCAAAGGTGGTTCGGCCAAGCACCAAGAATGCCGAAAGGAGAGAATCAAAATGAGGAGAAAGGCAAGAGAGGTTTTGGGTTTTGACCTTAAACACCAAGAGACTGCCCTTCTAAGTTAGCCGTCCCTAGCTATCCCACACAACACATTCGGCCACTCCCCAAAATCCCAAAACTGATTACACCTCCTTCCCCAAAGTCAAAAGTTCTGCCAACACTTCAAATGAGTTTGAAATAATTCAAACTCCTAAATTTCCTCCCTTCCATCAGTTCAAATTTGTTTGAATGAGTCAAACTCTACATTTTTCTCCCCTTCATCCATTTAAAATCTGATAGCTTAATCCTCATCCATCAAGAGAGTCCCACCTGAGCACACTTCCTCCCTACTTCTGGTGTGAAAAAAGAAATAGCAAAGCAGGGATTTCTGCAGCTCGAACCCGAGCTCTCCTTCCCCTGCTTGTGGCGTCATCTCCCTTGTGCTTCAGTGGCTCCTCCTTGCTACTTTTCCAATTGATTTCTTGGGTCACAAACCCCCGATAAATTCTTTTAACACCTAACTCACCTAGCTCATTCTTCCTAAGCACTAAAACAAAATTTTTAACCCTAACTCAGGCCTAACCCAGGGTTATAACTAGACCCCAGAACACAATAGATAACCATAATAGACAATTCATCACATGCAACACAAGCAAAATGCAGAGATCCTGATTTAAGGATGTTACAACCTAGTTGTTTAAACAATTTATAAGGCATGACATTTATGCTTGCCCCTAAATCAGCTAACGCATTATCAATAGATAAACTACCAATTAAGCATGGAATTGTAAAACTCCCTGGATCTTTTAATTTTTGTGGCAGTTTATTTTGCAACATTGCCGAGCACACTGCTTTAAGTTCTACATGTGATTCCTCGTCAATCTTTCGCTTATTTGTCAACAACTTCTTTAAAAATTTTCTGAAATCTGGCATCTGTGAAAGAGCTTCAAGAAATGGTAAGTTAATATGTAATTTTTTTAAAAGTTTAAGAAACTTACCGAACTGTTCCTCTGTATCGTCTTTCGTTACTGCTTGGGGACATGGTATGCGAGGTTTGTACTTTTTGATTACTCGTTTTGGTTTGTTATTGACCTCAACAATATCTTCTTCTACCGTATTCTTTTGTTCTGAATTAGGCGCGTCTAGCCTTTCACTATCTTGAGCTGTTTTGGCTTGAACTTGCTCCCTTGGGTTAGTCTCGGTGTTGCTCGGTAGTTTTCCCTATGGTGTCTTAGAAATCTGCTTAGCAAGTTGCCCGAATTGATCCTTGAACTCTTGTGACAATGCCTCAAGTTTTGTTTCTACCTTCTGAAAACGTGTTTTTGAGGCTGGTATGAAATTTGTCAGTACCTCTTCAAGGTTCGGCTTCTTTTCCTGTGGGTAGGGCGGTTGTTGGAAGTTTTGGGAAGGTTGTTGCCTTTGATTTCTTTGACAGCCCCATGAGAAATTGGGGTGGTTTTTCCAACCTAGATTATAAGTATTACTATAAGGGTTATTGTTAGAACGGAAATTGTTACCCGTATAGTTCATCTGCTCGCTTTTCATGGCCTTTTCGTAGGGTGGGTACTCAGGATTCACCACTACTTCACTTGCATCGTACTGCATAACTGGATGTGCATGCGAAAAACCATAGAAACTATCAAATTTTTTATGTAACAACTCTACCTGATTTGATAGCACGGTTACTGCGTCAATGTTGAAAACTCTAGCTGCTTTGGCTGGCCTTGTCCTTGTAACTTGCCACTGATAGTTGTTCAGTGACATCTCCTCTTAAACTCATAGGCCACTTCAGGGGTTTTGTTATTTAGAGTTCCTCCGGCAGTTGAATCAATTAGTTGCCTTGTCGAAGGGTTCACACCGTTGTAAAAAGTTTGGACATGTAGCCACAAAGGTAATCCGTGGTGTGGACACTTCCTTAACAAGTTTTTGTATATCTCCCATGCATCATAAAGTGTCTCTAAATCTATCTACACAAAAGAAGAGATATCATTCCTTAATTTGGCCATTTTGGCCGGTGGAAAATATTTTAACAAAAATTTTTCGGTCATTTGGTCCCATGTAGTGATTGACCCTCGTGGAAGAGAATGTGACCACTGTTTGGCTTTATTCCTCAAAGAAATAACCAAAGACGGATGGAATCATCAGAAACGCCATTTATCTTGAAGGTATCACAGAATTCTAGAAAATTTGCTAGGTGTGTGTTAGGATCCTCATCCTGCAAACCATCAAACTGAACAAACTGTTGTATCATCTGTATAGTATTAGGTTTTAGTTCAAAATTATTTGTAGCAACGGGAGGCCTAACAATACTAGACTCAGTTCCTGTTAAACTAGGTTTAGCATAATCATACATATTATGTGGAGCATGATGTTCAGCCATCTCTAGAGGTGGCGAACTATTTTCAGCCATCTCTTCCATGGTATTTATTTTGGTTTCTTGCTCTTTGTCTATATAGTTTAAGCTTCACCTTATTTCTCTGCGATTTCTACGAATGGTACCTTCAATATCACTATCGTAAAGCAGGGGTCCTGTCGGGTTCCTTCTAGTCATAAACTAGAGGTACCGGAAAGGAGTAAAAGAAAATTTTAGCAATGTCTAAAAAAAAAACTAAATTGAAAAAATAAAATAAATATGGCTAAAGTAACAAAAACTAGAGGTACCGGTACTTTTTCTCTTTTTGATACTGATATAGTTGCGTTGATAGATCCTGGATCAACCCATTCATATATTTGTCTGAATTTAATATTTAAAAGGAGTTTATATGTTGAGTCAGCAGAGTTTGCAATTAAAGTATCGAACCCCTTAGATAAATTTGTGTTAGTTGATAAAATTTGAAAGAACTGTCCTTTGATGACTCAAGGTTACTGTTTTCGGGCTGACTTGATGTTTCTACTGTTTGATGAGTTTGATGTGATTCTGGGTATGGACTAACTGACTACGCATGATGTAATTGTGAATTGTAGACGAAAGACTATCAAATTTAAATGTCAAAATGGTGAAATTCTTCGGATTGACTCTGATGATTCGAGTGAATTACCTACTGTGATATCATCTATGTTAGCTCAGAAATGTATGAAAAAGCGCTGTGATGCATATCTTGCATATGTATTAGATACAAAGGTGTCTGAATCAAAGATTGAATCTGTAGCTATTGTTTCTGAGTTTTCAGATGTATTTCTAGAAGAATTATCGGGTTTTCCACTGATCAGAGAAGTCGAATTTGGTATTGAATTAGTACCGGGAACAATACCGATATCAATAGCTCCGTACGGAATGGCTCCAGCAGAATTAAAAGAGTTGAAACCTCAGTTGAAAGAATTGATAGACAGAGGTTTTGGAAGACCGAGTTATTTGCCCTGGGGTGCACTGGTATTGTTCGTGAAAAATAAAAACGGCACGATAAGAATGTGTATCGATTACATACAACTGAATAAAGTGACTATAAAGAACAAATACCCTCTACCACGAATTGTTGATTCATTTGATCAGTTGAAAGGGGCTATAGTATTTGCAAAAATTGATTTGAGATCGGGTTATTACCAATTGCGAGTTACAGAATCAGATGTGCCGAAAACTGCGTTTTGAACAAGGTATGGACATTATGAATTCATTGTTATGCCTTTCGGATTAACTAATGCCCTAGCAGTTTTTATGGACTTGATGAACTGGATATTCAGACCATATTTAGACAGATTTGTTGTTGTATTCATTGATGACACTGGATATTCCCGTGTGACTACCTTTGTGTACAAGAACAAGACTATTTGCCAAGTTCTTTTTATCACCCAAACTCCTACAACATAAATCACATTCAACCATTAATAAAACAACCCAATCATGCATCATACCCATTCATGAATAACATCATCCTTTCATATATTAATAATAATGAGCCATCAACTATGGCTATATACAAAAAGTTCATCATTTAAGAGGCCAACACACTTGGCCAAAATAACAAGACATTACACTAAGTCTAGCCCTTATACATGCCATACATAAAAAGCTAAGTCCAAATATATCGAGATGAGCTGATAGTGTGTGCAATCTTCAGATTATCTTAGTATCCCGAGCCATCTCTTTGACACTATAAAACAAGGGAAAAGAAAGGGAGTAAGATTTAAGCTTAGTAATTTTACATGTAAACAATAAGCATCATAACATATGCTAATCAATCAATAACATTACATACTAAGCAAGAAAAATTCACATCTCCATAATCATGCTTACTCATTTCATTTCTTACCACATCCCAAACATATAACCATTACATTGCTCACATTTACTTGTACACATTCCCTGCACTCATCACAACAAAGCAACATGAAACATTTACTTATATAATTTCTTGATGAATCCCTCAGAATAATACTAAGTACCCGGCGGTTTCACACACAGCCCACTTTTAATCAATAATAGTGTGGTATCGCACATAGCCCACCAACAAGAATATTTACGGTGGTTTCATACATAGCCCACCAAATTCATCGAACGACATTTGCACATTTCAATTCAATAAACTTACTACCACAGTTCACTAAAACATTATGAGTAGTCAACCAATCCATACCAAGAATCAATTCAAATTCATTCAACGACAACAACATGAGAATTTCCAGAAAATAATGACCTCTAATTGTCAAAGGACAATTCCTACACACTTTGTGAACTAGCACATGTTTGCCTAACGGGTTTGAAACATTTACTACAAATTTCGTAGACTCAACAATCATACTCATGGCAGATGCCAATTTCATGCAAATATAATAATGAGTAGACCCCGGATCAATCAAAGCAACAACAGAGATATCATGAAGAGAAAAAGTACCCGTTATCACATCTGGAGATGATGCCCTTTCGCAAGCGCGAATGGCATAAGTCCTTGCAGGTGCTCGACCCTCCGATCTCATAGCAGAGTCTCTGGGTGCACCTCTACTACTAGTCCCACCTCCCGGGTTCGTTTGTGATCTACCCCTCGAAAACAGAGTGCTTGATCTTATTTCTTGCTTTGTTTCCTTCTCATTCCTCTCAGGACAATTTCGAATAAAATGATAATGTGAACCACACTTGTAACAATTATGGTTATTCCCCCAACATTCCCCAGCGTGTTGCCTACCACAATTTGGACACTCCGGTTTATGAGACTTTGGATTGCCCACGCTTGCCATCAAGGTGGCTTGAACCAACGAGCTCGAGTATGTATTACCTCGATCTCGATGTGAATATCCTACTGACGCAGTCGTCCGAAGGTTTATTTCCTTGGACCTCTTTGATTGAGTTTGGTACGATTTACTCATTAGCCTCTTTCTTGCATCTCGGGCCTCACTCATGGCCTTTCTCTTTTCCTTATTTAAATCCTCAGCCTTGAATGCCCTATCAACCAACACCACAAATTCTTTCAATTAAAAGATCCCAACTACAAGTCTGACATCCTCATTCAGCCCATATTCAAATCTCTTGCACAGGATAGCTTCTGTGGACACACACTCTTGTGCATACTTGCTAAGCCTAACAAACTCACGCTCATATTCTGCCACAGTCATTTTGTCTTACTTCAGTTCAAGGAATTCTTTTCGTTTCTGATCCACAAATGTCTGGCTTATGTACTTCTTTCGGAACTCATCCAAAAAGAAGTCCCACGTCACTTTCTCCCTTGGAACCACCGACGTTAATGTTTTCCACCAATGATATGCTGAGTCTTTCAACAATGACACTGCACATTTTAAGCTCTCCTCAGGTGTGCAGGAGAGTTCATCAAATACTTGCATTGTGTTCTCAAGCCAAAACTCTGCCCTCTCGAGGTCATCATCTATGTTAGCTCTGAATTCCTCGGCCCCTTGCTTCCGAATCTTATCTACCGAGGGTTTGGTTACTCTCACCAGGTTTTAGTCCGGTTTAGACCCTAGTCAAAATAGTGGTTTTGAGACCATAAATTTGAGTTAGAAGAATATTTTAATATTATTTTTTGTGCTTGCTATATGAGATTAAGCATGTGTGAAAGTTTCGTGATCAAATTTATATGTTTGGGTGCTTAATTTGATAAAAGGATCTAATTGTGAAAGATGCAAAATTAGCATGCCATATGTTAAAAGCACCTATGTGTTATGTCTTCATAAATGTAGTGGCCTTATGTTGTAACTAAACCATTAGCATGGTTAATGGACATTTATAACCAACTATTATGTGTTATATTATATTATTATTAAAGGTTAAATTTGTAAATTAGAAATTATGTTAAGTTAAATAAAATAAAACTTAAAAGATAGCCATTATCATCTTGTTTGTGCCGAAAATACAAAGAACAGAGAAAGAAAAAGCTTGTTAGGTATTTGAATATTGTTCATCTCAATTAAGGTATGTTTTGGTTTCGGTTTTTGATAATTTCAACGTTTTTGTAATCGTTGCTTAGTGTACTTTAACACCCATGCTTCAATTTTTTCGATTGATGATGATTTTGAAATGTTCCATTGATGAGCACATGAGTTTTGTGATGTTTGAAGATGAATTATGAAAGATATGTGATAGATTAACATGTTTTGTCTTTGAAATTTTTTATGAATTTGGGTTATTTGGACTAAATTGAGAAAATAATATTTTGAAGGACTAAAATATAAAATAAATGAAATGTATGGACTTGTATGAAGCACATGAACATTTGGCTAAGCATGGGTATATAGAGATTTTGTGTATTTTGTGATTTTGTGAACTAGGGACTAAAATGTCAAAATGTGAAAATGTGAGGGCTAATTTGTAAATTGCCCTAAATGTGTGTTCTTGGATTGAATTAAATGAATTGGCAAATAAAAGATTTAAATTTGAATATGTATAGATTAAGAACTGAAGAAAACGGATTTAGATCGCAGAAAGTCGAAAGTGATCGAATAGTCGAGTCCGTACGTTTATCCGAATCCGAGGTAAGTCTATATACAAATAAATGTACTTGAATTGATTTATGTATGTTTATATGAAATCTCAGTGTGTTGAATGTTTACGAGAGGATAAATATATGAATTCTGAGGAAGTATCGACAATGTATCAATGTCCTAGAAGTCCCATACGAACCTAGGAATAGATAGGATTACATATGTCATGACATAGGTTTTCGATATGTGATATCGTGTAAGACCACGTCTGGGACATTGGTGTCGATTGAGATTTACGTGTAATACCATGTTTGGGTCATTGGCATCGTATTTGATTCGTGTAAGACCCTGTCTGGGACAGTGGCATCGATATTTGATTACATGTAAGACCATGTCTGGGACGTTGGCATTGTACGACTATTCTGAGCATTCTGAGTATCCTATTTGGTTCCGAATGGTTCAATGGGCAATTCTGAGAAAATAAGGATGATGTGAAATGTATAATTGTTTCAGGTACGTTTGAAATGTACACTATGGAAGGTAAGTATATATATGAACTTGCCTAGATGAGATATGTGTATGGATTTGATGAAGTAAAATGTGATGTATGAATGAATAAGCTATGATCTAATGAAAAACATGGTGATATGCATGCTGGTAAGTAAATGGCTAAACAAATGAGCCAAGAAGAGTTATGAATGTGCAAACGAGTTATTAGTAATCTCATATTTGATATGAATAATGAATGCTTATATGTTAAGTTTATTTGTATATGGCTTGCTAAGCTTTTGAAAGCATGCTTTGTGTGTGTTTGCTTTGTTTTATAGATCGTCAAAGCTACTAAGGGCTCGGGGATCGTCAAGGATCATCATAACACTAATCAAATCACATTTTGGCACCCTTTGAATATGTATATGTTAAGTATGGCATGTATAGTCTAGTTGATATGATTATGTTTTGGAAGGGTGTATAGTTAGCCATGTAATATGGCTAGATAATGAATATGATATGAATGAGTGGTCATGTTTTATAATGCTTAATTTTGGTATGGATTAATGGCTAGAGAAATGGTCAAAGTAATGGTAAGTTTATTGATGCAAAATTGGTACATCATTGATGAAAAGATGTCTTATTATTGTTGTAAGTTGTGGATGAATCATACTTGGATATACTTGTGATTTAGTTGGGCAAATTGGAATATAAGATGTTGTGATGAAATATTATTGAATGAGTCATCTTGGTATGTTTTTGGTTGCTATAAGTGTTGGAATGATCCATGTATGTGCTTGTAGGGATGACTTAAATCGTGGGTGGCATTTTGGCCTTCTAAATGGCCTATAATTGCCCACACGGTTGAGCACACGGGCTTGTGGCTCGACCGTGTCCTTCGTGGTTGTGTTTCAAAAACAAGTCAGACTCGACCACGGGCTGGACACACAGTCATGTGACTAGCCGTGTGGTGCAAGTCAGTACCGACCACGGGTGAGGCATACGGGCATGTCCACGACCGTGTGGACAAGTTAGTATGTATGCCCTTTTTTGACACCACTTAGACACACAGGCGTGTCTGGGGCCGTGGGAGGCACACGGCCTTCCCACACGGGCGTCTGACCTCTGTAACTTTGAAAAATTTTTAAATTTTCAAGAATTTTCGTATGTGTTCAGTTTAGTCCCGGCCTTATTCTAAAGCATGTTTAAGGTTTCGTTGACCTATTCCAAGGACACTTTGATTTGATTCGTTGAATAATATTATGAAATGTCCGTAAAAGGTTCCATTTTGTCTGGTAATGCCTTTAACCATAGACCAGCGACAGTTACAGGTTAGGGGTGTTACACACCAAATCTATACGTTGATGAGCCACAGGAACTGGCTGAGGTATAGGAATAGGTGGAGGAGGTTGAGCATTAGGATTCGCTCGTACATACTCTGTATACCAACAACTCATCATTTGGAGAAGGCTTCTCGAGCCTCTTCCCTTTGACCCATAGTCTCGGGTCTACTCCCTACATGTGCGGTCCCTTACGCGGGAACTGGCGCATTACTAGCAGCGTATTCAATGCCGAAACTGAGTATTCAATGCCAAAACAGGGTACGAGGCATTACCGGACTTAACTCCCTTGAACATACAAATTTGGGCTATAAAGTTTCATTCTAATTTAATACTTCCCAATGACATTAATATCATCCTTATTATGGGCCTATGAGGCCTTAAACATGTAAACGGAGGGTTTTGGAATCAAACCGGAAACTTTTGTATACTTAAAAAATTTTGCCTTAACAGAGCGACACGCCCGTGTGAAATGGGACACACCCGTGTGGGCAGGCTGTGTGGTCACACACACCCATGTCCCTAGCCCATGTGGGATTTATTTTTCATTTTGAACCTACAGGGGTTTTCACACGGCCGGACACACACCCATGACCTTGGCCTGTGTCCTCCACAAGGCCTAGACACGCCCGTGTCCTCCATAAGGCCTAGACACGCCCGTGTCCTCACCCGTGTGTGAAAACTTGGTATTCTATTTATGACATCATCAACCTCATAAGGGGCACACGGCCTAGGCATACGCCCGTGTGTCTAGCCTGTGGTCGACACTGACTTGCAATACTAACATGCAGGGGACACACGACCCAGTCACACGCCTATGGGACTAACCCTGTGTCACAACGGCCTAGACACATGCCCGTGTGCCTACCTGTATGGACAAGAACAAGACTAATTGCCAAGCTCTTTTAATCACCCAAACTTCTACAACATAAATCACATTCAACCATTAATCAAACAACCCAGTCATGCATCATACCCATTCATGAATAACCTCATCTTTTCATATATAAATAATAATAAGCCATCAACTATGGCGATATACAAAAAGTCCATCATTAAAGAGGCCAACACACTTGGCCAAAATAACAAGACATTACACTAAGTCTAGCCCATATAAATGCCATACTCAAAAACCTAGGTCCAAATATACTGATATGAGCTGGTAGTCTGTGTGATCTTTAGATTATCTTCGTATCCCGAGCTAGCTCTTTGGCACTATAAAACAAGGAAAAAGAAAGGGAGTAAGCTTTAAGCTTTGTATGTTTACATGTAAACAATAAGCACCATAACATATGCTAATCAATCAATAACATTACATACTAAGCAAGAACAATTCACATATCCATAATCATGCTTACTCATTTCAATTCTTACCACATCCCAACCATATAACAATTACATTGCTCACATTTACTTGTACACATTCTCTACACTCATCACCACAAAGCAACATGAAACATTTACTTATATAATTTCTCGACGAATCCCACAGAATAATACTAAGTACCTGGTGGTTTCACACACAGCCTACTTTTAATCAATAATAGGGTGGTATCTCACATAACCCACCAACAAGAGTATTTACAGCGGTTTCGTACATAGCCCACCAAATGATAACATAAATGATGGTATCATACATAGCCCATCGTGCATAAGTAATAAGGTGGTATCGCACACAACCCATCAAAATGGATAATTACGGTGGTATTGCACATAGCCCACTAATAATTGTTTCGGACATTTTTCAACACTTACATATCTATTCCGAGGTTCATACAATAATTATTTATTATCTATCAATTTCAATCAATCTCAGTCATAATTGATCTCATTCATACAATGCACCGATAAGTAACATCATATGTATTAAAGGTGTATCATTTACACATAAACTTACCTCGGTGCAAAATGTATTAATCGACGGTTTAGTCCGTAAGCTGGCCTTTTCCTCGGTCAAGGTTGTTTCCACGCTCTTCTTGACTATAAAAATAAAATTCACTCATTCAATCACTTTATAATTCATGATAAATCAAAATTTCTACTTAAGCTAAAATGACCATTTTGCCCTTATTCTTTGGGAAAATTACAATTTTGCCCCTAGGCTCGTAAATCATTTTTCATCACATTTTCTCGTTAAACAAGCCTATCTGAACATTTATTTCTCTTACAACAACTCACAAAACAAATTATTTCATGCATTTATTACACAATTTCAACCTTTACAAATAAGTCCTATTTAGGTGTTTTCATGGTAACACCTTTCACAAAAGTTGTTCCTTAACACACTAGCATTCATTTTCTTCCGTAGAAACTCAGCAAACAACATGAACATTCTCATGGAAAGTCCTTAAACTTTCAATTATTTTACAAAGTAGTCCCCTCATTAGCTAGCTTAAGCTTTGGCGGTTCCAAAAGTACATAAATTATCAAGAAAGACCTCTAAAATAACTTACTTGCAAGTGAATGACTTGGCTGAAAGTTTGGACTCCAAAATCTCCTATTTCCCTGCAATTTTCGATGGAGAAGAAGCATGAATTGTGAAAGATGATATCTCTTTTACTTATCATATTTTATTCATTTTTCTATCATCTAATTTCACAAAATATTTTACCAAAATTTAATACTCTTGTCTCCTTGTCTCTATGGCCGGCCAACACACCCTTAATGGCCTAATTGCACTTTAAGAACCTCTAATTTAATATTCTATGGCTACTAGACACCTCTACCTTGTATAATAGAACTTTTTCACTTTATGCTATTTAGTCCTTTTTCACAATTAAGCATACAATTACAAAAATTAAAGCACCAAAATTTTCATACATCCATTTAATTATGCCGTAACACATAAAATAATATCAAAATAAATTTCTTCAACTTTAGATTATCAATCCCGAAACCACTGTTCTGATTAGCCCCAAAATCGAATTGTTATAGATCTGGGATTTACGTCGGGATTCTGGAAGAAACTGCAAGAAGCTTTAGGTACAAAGTTGAATTTCAGTATAGCTTTTCATCCTCAAACTAACGGTCAAATTGAAAGATTTATTCAGATTCTTGAAGATATGTTGAGATGTCGTATTTTAGAGTTTGAAGGCAGTTGGGAAAAATACTTGTCGTTGATTGAATTCGCGTATAATAATAGTTTTCAGACGAGTATAAAGATGGCACTGTACGAAGCTTTATATGGTCGTAAATGTCAAACTCTTCTCTACTAGACTAAACTAAGTGAGAAAAAGATTCACGGGGTTGAATTGATCAGAGAAACTGAAGAAAAAGTGAAAACGATTCGCTACAGTTTTAAAACAGCTTTAGATTTGACAGAAATCTTACGCAGATTTAAAACATAAAAAAATTGAATTTCAAATCGGGGACTGAGTGTTTCTAAAGGTGTCACCGTGGAAAAAGGTTTTTTGATTTGGCCATAAAGGAAAATTAAGTCCGTGTTTCATCGGGCCATATGAGATTATTGAGAGAATAAGACCTATAGTGTATCGACTAGCTTTACCGTTAGAACTTGAAAAGATTCATAATTTCTTTCACATTTCTATGCTACGTCGATAGACATCCGATTCGTCACATGGAATTTCTCCGGTAGATGTTGAGATAAAGCCTGATTTGACATATAGCGAAGAACCGATCAGGATTTTAGCTCGTGAAATCGAAGAATTGAGAAATAAACGCATAGCCTTAGTGAAGGTTCTTTGGCATAAACACGGGATTGAGGAAGCTACATGGGAAACTGAGGAAACAATGCGAAAACAGTACCCTAACCTATTTACTAGTAAGATTTTTAAGGACGAAAATCCTTAAGGAAGGAGAGTTGTAACAGCCTGCTTTTGGGTCAAATCGGAACAGTGGTTTCAGGACCACAAATCTGAGGTCAAAATATTTATTTTATTATTTTATTGAATTTTACAACATGATAGTATTATTGGGTGAAAGTTTCATAAAGAAATTTTACTGTTTGAGTAATTAATTCAGTAAAAAGGACTAAATCGTATAAAGCGTAAAACTTCTTTTCTATTAGCTAAAAATGTCAAATAGATATAGAACATGAAAGTAAATGTCCTTAAGAGGTAAGTAGACCAGTTATTGTTAGTGGATGATGATATCATGGCAATTGGTGTGATTTTTAATATTTTTAAAGGTTATAAAGGTAAATTAGTAAGTAACGTTAATTATAATAAAACAAAGTCATTTTTATTTCATCTTTCTTCATTATTTTGTCGAAATTAAGAAGAAAGAATAGCAAACTTAAGTTTTCATTCAGCCAAGCTTTGAAGGCTAGACTGAGGTACGATTTTAGCTCGATTTTTATGTTTTTGAGATCGTTGCTTCGTATTCTAGCTAGCCCATACCTTAGATTTTGAAATTTTTAAAGATTTTTCATGTTTCCATTGTTGAATGTTTGAGTAATTGGATTGTTGATGATGGAGTTTGATTAATTGTTAATAGTTAAAGTAGTTTTGTAAAGTGATTTTTGACAAAAATGAAAAATAGGGATGGAATTGTGAAAATGTAAAATGTGGTGGTTAAAAGTTTGAAACAATGAAAGATATGGGCTAGTAGGAGTCCCTATGAAATTTGGCTAGGCATGGGTTGGTACAAAATTGCATGAATTTGCAATTTTATGTGATAAGGACTAAATTGTATATAATATAAAAGTATAGGGGCAAATGTGTAAATTTTCCAAAATATGAATTATGGACTAAATTGAATAGATTGAATGTCAAATGTATTGAATTTGATAATATATAGATCAAGAAAAGCCGAGATCAAGTTTAGATCGAGGAAAAGGGAAGATTGACGAATAACCCATAGTTTTTATCCGAGCAATACGAGGTAAGTTCGTATAATTAGAATCAAACTTTTAAGTACTTGTAATTAATTGAAATGTATAATTATAATTAAGTATTTGATACATTTGGAATACAAATGCTTAATTGATATAGACTGATTATTACCGAGCCCCGTTTGAATTGTATGGATTCGTAGGATACGAGTGACATGTCACTAGGGTTATCGTTTTCGTCAAGTTCCTGCATTTGTTGTGGACTCACCACAGCTCGTATGAGCTTATCGATATATCTCCTCGTAGGAGCTTACTATTTTTAGCTCGTTAGAGCTTACCGTTTTAGCTCAATAGAGCTTACTATTTTCAGCTTGTTAGAGCTTACCGTTTCAGCTCAATAGAGCTTACTGTCCATCAGATCAGGAGGAGCTTACTGTGCATAGCTGAAAAGAGCAGTAAATGATAAGGAATTGACGGATTTATATGTACTGTATATCACCCGAGTTCCCTTGAGATTCTAATAGGTTCAACGGGCATTAATCATGTGATATGGTAAAGTACTATTTATACGAATGAATTGTTGTTCATATGATTGAAAGTAAAATGTTATAAATGATGTATATGATGTATGTGAGCTTAATGTAATAAGTAATTACATTGAGTTATTGGATGGTTTCATGAATTTGGTGACTAGCTTGTGATTATGTTTGTGTTTAGGCATTTGTTAATTGAATTGAATACTTCTTGATTGTTGCCTAGATTATGTATAAATGGTAAGTTTAATTCTGAATTAAACGGGCTTACTAAGCTATAAAGCTTACTCTGTTTCCCTTTCTATGTTTTATAGAGGTTCGTTAGCTTGCTCATTTCGGACAAGTCAGAGTTACACATCACACTATCTAGTTGCTGATTGGTACTTTTGAACTTGTGGATATATCTAAATATGGCATGTATAGGCTAGTTTTAATGGTGATAGTTATGGTTACTTGAGATCATGGTTTTGGTACATTTTGTGTAAAGGTTAAGCCATGTGATTTGGTTAAACTTGATAGTATGTTTTGGTATGTTTTGTCAAATGATGATGGAATGGAAATTATGAAAATGATGTCTTCTTATTTGAAAGGTATATGAATGGAAGATGTACGATATTAGTTAAGCATTTGAATGGTAGGAAGAAATGGTATTATATGTGTATGAATTGTTATGGAATGGCTGCCAATTGGGTTGTAAAATTGTTACCATTATGATTGTGTATGCATATGATAATAGGGTGGCAAGATGGCTTTGCAAATAGCCTATTTTATCCACACGGGTAGGGACACGGGCGTGTGTCTCAGTTGTATGTGACACATGGCCATGTTACATGGCCGTGTGTCCCATAGTGTTGAATTAAATTAAAGTTAGTATGCTCCACACAGTCTCACACACAGGCGTGTGACTGGCCGTGTGGCACAAGTCAGTATACCCCCTAAATGGCACACGGCCTAGCACACGGGCATGTGACGTGGCCGTGATGTATAAGTTAGTTTACCCTATAGTTTTGACACGGTCTGGTACACGGTCGTGTGTGGCCGTTTCGAAGGGCACACGGGCTAGACCCATGGGTGTGTGGTTGGCCGTGTGACCCAAGTCAATATACTCTCCAATTTTCACACGGCCTGGCACAGGAGTGTATACTCGGCCTTGTGATGCAAGTCAGTATGTATGCCCTATTTTCACACGGTCTGAAACACGGGCGTGTCTGGAGCCGTGTGAGGTACACGGTCTGTTCACACGGGCGTGTGACCCCTGAAATGTTGAAATTTTTATAAGTATCCAAAATTTTCATATGTTATCAGTTTAGTCCTGAATCACTTCTAAAGCATGTTCAAGGATTTGTAAACCTTATAAAGGGACAAGATGATAGTGTTGTATGGTATTTGAATATTAATCTATAAATGTATAGGTTATATATGTTAAATTAAGTGTGTTGATCGGTAATACCTCGTAACCCTACTCCGACAATAGACACAGGTTAAGGGGTGTTACATCTTTGAGTGCCACAATTACTCGAACAGTAAGAAAGTGAAGCTCGCGGCCATAGAGTTGGGTTGAGATGAAGGCAGTCATGAGGAAACGTTTCGTTCCATCTTATTATCACCGAGACTTGCACCAGCGATTGCAAAGTTTCACCCAAGGCAACCAGGGTATTGAGGATTACTATAAAAAAATAGAGGTGGCTATGATCCGAGCTCACGTCGAGGAAGATCGTGAGGTAACGATGGCTAGATTTCTTGCTGGGTTAAACCGTGACATCACCAACGTAGTGGAATTACAACACTATGTCGAAGTGATGGACATGGTCCACATGGCTATCAAGGTGGAGAAGCTACTCAAGCGCAAATGATCTGTTCGAGGCTATTCCAACCTAAATGCAATCTTAAAATAGGGCCAAGGTACTAGTAAGGAAGACTCACTAAGTCTTGCGAAAGAACAAATGGTTCCTATGAAGACTAATAAGCCTAGTGCTGAATCTAGCAGAAACAATATCGGGGTTGTTCCTAATTGATCACGGGACATCAAGTGCTTTAAGTGCCATGGGAGGGGACACATTAATAGTCAATGTCCCAATCAACGAGTTATGGTGGTTCGAGCAAATGGTGAAATTGAATCCGAGGAGGATAAGGAGGAAGTGCTCGAAGTACCCACCGAAAAGGAAGAAAATTTAGAATACACAGTGGAGGGAGAAATCCTTGTCATTAAACAGAGTTTGAGCCTACAAAATGCCAAACAAGAGCAGCAAAGGGAGAACCTATTTCTCACCCTTACCATGTCCAAGGCAAGGTGTGTAATTTTGATAATTGACAGAGGAAGCTGCACTAATGTTGCGAGTAGCATGCTGGTGGAGAAACTTGGCCTAGAAACAACCAAGCACCCCAATCCCTACAAGTTGCATTGGCTCAACGAGGGTGGAGAACTCAAGGTTACCAAGCAAGCCTGTGTTGTGTTCTCCATTGGCAAGTATCAAGACGAAGTAATGTATGATATGGTATCGATGCACGTCGACCATCTACTCGTGGGAAGACCGTGGCGATTTGTCCTGCATACAATCCATGATGGTTATGCGAATAGATACACAATCAGACACTTAGGAAAGAATATAACATTAGCACCTCTCACCCCAAAGCAAGTGTATGAGGACAAACTTAAATTCAAAAATTATGTGGAAAAATAGAGAGAAAAGAACAAAGTTTGTGAGAAGAAAATGAGTGGAGAAAAAGAGAGAGAAATTCAAAATGAAATGAGTGAAAAGAAGATGAGTGTTTTAACTAACCAACGTGCAAGTTTCCTTTGTGTTGTTCCTGCAATTCAGGTTCCTAAAGATTCATGTGGCGAATGTCATCTTTAATACCTTCCTAATGAGAGGCGGTTCAAGTTGATCAAGAAAGGTAAGATCGTAGATAACCTTAGACCACAAGTGCTTAAGGGTAAGCAAGGTAAGGGTTCTATAGTAATTGACTCTCAGCAATTCCACTTGAATGTTATTGACAAGATTGCCGAAGACTTAGCTTTTGAAAGAGCTTCGCACCTTAACTTGGCTAATTGCCATTCTCTGATTGTCGATTATTTTGTTTTAAATAGTGGCATGAAGATTTTTTCTACTAATGAGTATGGCGTTGGCAAGTTTGTTGATAAAGTAAGATTAAATCGGCACAAACAAAATTTGATATTGTGTGATAAGGAGTTGTCACGTAAAATGCCTAATCTATTTGTTTGTGATGGTAATGTGAATTCTCTAAATTGTTGTACATGTTTGCGCAAGTCCATTCGAATGAGATTTAAGAGGTTTGATTGTTTGAAAATATGGGTTTAAATTCTCTTTGTTTAGCATGTGTGGATAATTGGAGAGAATGAACCTCTTGTTGCATTTTGGATCTAGTGATCTACCTCATGTGCTCAAACCTGGAGTTTGATATTATGGTTCGTCATTGAGAGAAATCAAGCATCCTAAACTTTGAGAGAATAGATGTATAAACAATTTAAGCTTATTTTATGCTTTACTTGTAACTAAGAAAACAAAACTTGTAAACTATGATTATGACTTCAAATTGTTCCCTGTTCCTTCTATGTTGTCGGTTATGAAATTCTTGATTCATTATGAAAAGGTAAAACCAATCTATATTTTTGAATTACGTAATGGTTTGTGTTCTCAAGTTTGGAATAAGAATTTGGGAAGTACTTTGGTGTTTATAATTCATAGTGTCACTAATTCATTTCATTCTCGTGTAGGAGATACTTTGAAATGGTTCCATCCTAAAGAGGGAGGGCCTGCAAATAACCTGTTTTCTTTTCGAGGCATGTGTGATTATTAGGTGATCGCTGTAAAATCAGAGTTTTAAATATTTATAAAAGAATGATAAAACCTGGAAACTAACTCTGGCAACGATTAACGGCAAGTGTACCTATCAAACAGTAGTATAGTTTAGGCAAGACCGGATATCGAACCCAAAGGAACTAAAAGTATTAATACTCACTTTCTTTTTATTATTTAACCTAACTAAGATAAAGGTTGCTTTTAAACTAAATTGAGGACAACTAAACTAAGGAGACAAAGACAAATAGATGAATTTGGGGATAACTTGAAAAAGACTCAGTTGATTTTTATGATACCTTCTGGAAGATTCCACCTAGACTTCTCTTATTATCTAACCTTAAATTATATGATTTCTTTTACTTAGCTTGATCCGTGAGACTCCCTAACCTATGTTAAACCCTCTCTCGAAGTGAATAACGTCTAATCCTAGGTTAATTAGTGGAACTCTCGTTCGCTTATAATAACCCCCTAGAAAAGCAGTAAATCGAGTAATGGATTCCCATATTAGGTTCCACCCTAATCCGGAAAAATCTCGTAACCCTATCTCTAGGCGCCCGATCAACTCCGCTTAATTATGTTAGACCTACTCTTAGGCATGGTCTGTTCCCACTCCACCTAAGCACATTAAATTTAGATTAAGCAACATAATTAAGAACAAACTAAGTAATTTATCATATAACTTAAAAATCAAATAATAAAATCTGTCTAGGTTTCACCCCTTCAGGTATCTGAAGGATTTAGTTCATATTGTAAAAAGAAAACATCACAAGAGAAAAGATAAAACAAAACAGAAGAAAAATCCTAAAACTCCCTGATGGGATTGAAGGAGAATTCCGCCGTCTTGAGTATAATTTTGGCTTATTGGGATGAACCAACTGGCTATCCTTGTGTTACTCCCTAACTCTGACCTTCTCGGCTTGGCTCATTGGCCTAGCTTTCTCTCCCCTTTCAAAGGTGGTACTTGGGGTATATTTATAGGCTCTTGGAATGCAATTCTTTCTCCCAAAGTATTCTTTTCCGACTGAAATTGCACTTTCCAATGACAGAGGCACGGTCATGTCACACGCCCGTGCAAATCGAGACCTGACCATGTTCGGATTTTACTAATGGCACGACCGTGTGTGGTGGTGATGAGGCCGTGTTCTAGATGTTTGTCGAGACACAGCCATGTGATCCTTGGCCCAGGCCGTGTCGATTTCGTGGAAAGGCCCATTTACTTTGTTTTAGGCCCGTTTAGTGTTCTTTTCATCCTCGGGTGCTTTCCTGGGTATAAGATATGAAAAGAAAGGATCAAGAGCTCCTTTTTACACAAATCAAGGGATGATTATCCAAAAGTATATTAAATATGGGCTTAAAATATGTTACTTTTACGGTTCATCAAATACCCCCACACTTAAGCTTTTGCTTGTCCTCAAGTAAAATTCTCAACTTACAATTAAAACGAACTTTCCATGATTCATAATCCCTATCAACAATGCCTTATCCTAATTCATAGATAATTTATACATGGATAATTCAACTCATAGATTCCTAAAAATTCAAACAAGATAAGTCATAAATTTGTAGCACGAAAATCATAGGTGTTTCCCTTCATCTAAATAATTACCTTTAATTCAAAATCGACAAGGATTGATATCCTCACAAAAGATTCACTCAAATCACTCAAAAAGAGTTTAAGGGTCAAAATTAAGCACTCATAAGTCGAACATGAAAAGTTAATCCCATAGGCTTGCCTGAAAATCAAATCTCCACCACTGTAAAATGATATGATAAATAGATCAAAAGGTCTTTGTTAGGGTTGTAACGGGGCTAGGGTTAAAGGTGTGGATAAAGGCTGAAATTAGAAGGTTAGAATCGAGATTGAATTGATAAGTTACCTACCTAAAAATTTCTAAGATAATAATTGCATCAACTGAAAATAATAAAAATCCTACTAATCCGAGCTTTTTCTTTTGGGAAATAGTCTTTGATTGTGTAAGCTCACTTTCCATACTACTAATATTGAAAACTTGAAAAAATTTTTTAGAACAAACTAAATACAAGATAAATTTAACTACCAGAATAATAAACTTAGATAACTGGCTCAAATTTAATCTCGATTAAGGGGTAGTCAAAATAAAGGGTGATAACAAATACAAAGGGTTTTGGGTTAAAATTAGCGGGTAAGTCAATAAAAAGCGTTGTTAAGCTCAATGGGGTTCACTAAGGGTTAATTATAAGGGTAGGCTATTTAGTAGAGTAAGTGGGTTAAAACCTAAGTGCCTTTATGATCTTGGTATATCAAATCACAAATGTGGTCTTGACATGTATAATCGAGCAAGTTCTAGAATAACAATTCATAGTCGACACACTCATAATCAAGAAGTGAGCATGAAAAAGAATGTATGCTCTGTAAGGTTGAAATTCTCACAAAAATTATGGGTGTTTTTGACATCAATCTTTAAATCTCAAATTTAAAGATAATATTCAAATTCCGGTTGACAACCTTTAATTTTTAAAAAATTAGACTTATCATGCTTGATTCCCTAGTATTCTTCAAATTTAATTATCAATGCACAATTAACTATGACTTATTCCAAAACATATCAATAAAAATCACAAATCATTAGAAATTTCATCTTAGTTAGTAATATGAGAAAATTACTTTAAAACAAGATTAAATTCAGGGATTTGAGAATAATGCAGACAGTTAGGCATTTTTATCCTCAGGGTTTGAGAATAATGAAAAACTAGGCATTTTCTTAGAATAACTATTCACCCCCCACACTTAAGATGTACATTGCCCTCAATGTACAAAGATAGATAATGACATTTTAAAGATAAATCAAAAGAGAAGGAGGAAGAATTACTCCCTGATTTGTGGATGTTTTCCCGAATGAGTGTCTTTGGTGGCGGTGATGGTCAGTCGGGATAATGTTCCTACGCTAGATGAAGAAATTGGGTAACGCTTTGAGAAGTAGCCAGGCTTTATTAAGACCTAATAAAAATAAACTAAATATATAAATAAAGACAAGAAAGATAAAAGGAAAGAGACTAAGAAGGAAAATAGACTAAGGGTAGGAGATAAAGGGGCTTGAGAATCCTTATTGGTAGGTGGTTCGCGAGGTGGGTGTGGCTTCTAAGGCGACGGAGGTGCTGGCGGTGGCGAAAGTGGCGTGATTCCCAAGCAGCCTTTAGAACCTGACACTAAGAAACTAAAATAAAATAAAATAAATTAAGCATAAGATAGTCAAAAAGAAAGAAAATAAAGGAAAAGATAAATGTAAAACAAAAGATAAATGGTCCCATAGGTCCTTAGCTTGGTGTTGAGACGAAGCTACCGGCATGAACTCATGTTGATCGTTCTTTGTTAAGGAGCCTATGCCTAGCTTTCTTCGTTTCTTTGGCATGGTGTTTGGTTGCTCAAGGATCTAGAGTAAAGAATCTGAGATGTAAAAGAATGAGAAGCAAAAATAAAGGTAAAAATCGGATGGAGGGAGGGGGAAGAGTTAAGGAGTTTAAATAGATGGTCATATGTTCTGCTCTGACACGGCTGTTGTCCTAGGGTGTGTCGAATTACACGGCCTCCTCGCACGGCCGTGTTATAGAAGGTGTTGTCACCCTATGCTCGTGCTTGATCCGTCTACGCTGGTGCTCATGATGTTTTTCTTGTTGGCACGGTTGTCTGACACGGGCGTGTCTCACCCGTGCTCGATAAGTTAGTAACCTCAGTAATTTCACACGGTTTGTGGCATGGGCGTGTTCTTTCTGTGGTATGGAAGTCGATAGCCACACACGGTTGGTGCCACAGCCATGCCTTATTTGTTGGTGCCCGTGTCGAGAGTGGTTGGATCTGTGACGTTGGGGTGGTGGTTGGGCTGACTGCACGGCTGCTGCCCTGTCAGGGTGGTGGTTTTGGTGGTCCACACGGCCACGGACACGGCCGTGTGTAAGGCCGTGTGATCTGTTAGTCTGTACTTTTGGTTAGTTAAGAAGGAAAAGAAGAAAAAAGAAAAGAAAATGTAAAATAATGCAAAAAGAAATAGGGATAGTACTCGGGTTGCCTCCCGAGAAGCGCTTGTTTATAGTCTTAAGCTAGACTTTCCTCTTATTTGAAAATTTTAGGGAGGTTTAAAAGTTTGAATATCTTCCCTCATGTTTACAGTTTTAGTTTTATGACAAAATTGAAGTCGAGAAGTGTTAACCTTGAAAGTGCCAAATGTTGGATTGCTTACCTCGACTAGTCCTTGTTGGAAGATATCGTGTACCACAAGAAGAAGTTCTCTCTTTTCCTTCAGGTTTGTTGTGGTGATGTGTGGCTCGGCTGTATCTAACAAAACATGGTCTCCTATTTTGTAGTGATTGGATGTCCCCACGAGCTCTTCTAGTGGTTCCTCTGATTTTACGTTATGTGAATTCGACTCGTCTTTCACCTGTGTTTTCTATTCTTCCTTGTGTAATCCTAATTTTTCCTTGAAGTGCATTTTCCATTCATCTAGGTCATCGATTTGGGTCCTTTGTTCTTCGTGATTTGTTTCTTTATTGGCACTGAACTGATGATCTGGTTCAATCGTTCCCTTTTTTGGAGGTACCTGAAAAGAAGGTGTAATTGAATGATTAACAGAAGAATTTCTTGCTCACCTTGATTCTTTGATGACATAGCTAAGTCGAGGGCTTGAAGACTAATTGAGTCGCCACCTACACAATGTATGAGCTCACCTGTGGCAACATCAATTTTAGTCTTGGCAATGGCTAGAAAAGGTCTTCCTAAAATTACGGGGATTGGATTATCCTCATCCATGTCTAAAACAACAAACTCTACTGGGAAAACAAATTTATTGATTTTTACGAGAACATCTTCAATAATTCCCCTAGGAATTCTAACAGTTTTATCAGCTAATTGAATGCTCATCTTAGTTTGTTTTGGCTTCCCTATACCTAGTCGCTTAAACAATGCATAAGGCATAACATTTATGCTTGCCCCTAAATCAGCTAACGCATTATCAATATTTAAACTACCAATTAAACACAGAATTGTAAATTCCCTAGATCTTTTTGCTTTTGTGGTAGTCTGTTTTGTAACATTGCTGAGCATGTTGAGTTTAATTCCAAATGGTGCTTTTCATCTATTTTACATTTGTTGGTTAAGAGCTGTCTTAAAAATTTCCTCGAGTCTGGCATCTGGAAAAGATCTTCAAGAAGAGGTAAGTTAATATGTAATTTTTTTAAAAGTTTAAGAAACATACCAAACTGCTCCTCTGAATCATCTCTGTCTAATGCTGTGGGATAAGGTATGCGAGGTGTGTACTCTTTGACTATCGGCTTTGGTTTTTCTTGTACTTCCTCTGTTATACCTTTGCCTACGTTACTTTCTGTAGTTGGGTTGGGTGTATCTAACTCCTTGCTACCCTGGACTTTGATGGCTTGAATTTGCTCCTTAGGGTTAATCTCCGTGTTATTAGGTAGACATCCTTGCGGTCGTTCTGACATTAATTTTACAAGTTGTTCGACTGCTTTAGTGATTTCCTTGACTGACTTAGAAATTTCATCAATTCGGCTTTCGTTGCTTTTGATTGTTCTATCAGCTTCTTGGACGCGCTACTCGATGGTTGGCTTCTTGTCTTGTGAATAGGGCTGATTTCGAAAGTTTTTTGGGGGTTGTTGCCTTTGATTTCCTTGATTGCCTTGTCCTCCGCATGAAAATTTTGGGTGATTCCTCCAAACTGGATTGTAAGTGTTACTATAAGGATTATTATTAGATCAGAAATTATTACCTATATAGTTCATCTGTTCATCTTCTCGCTCCTAGTTGGTAGGGTGGGTACTCGGGATTCGCCACGGTTCCACTAGCGCCTTCACATGATGATGTGGATGTATCGTGAAAGAACACAAACTATCAAGCTTTTTATTATTCATCTCTAGCTGCGTTGATAGCATCGTCATGGTGTCGACGTTGAAGACTCCTGCCGATTTTGTTGGTTTAGTCCTCGAAGCATGCCACTGATAATTGTTTCTCGACATCTCCTCAATGAACTCGTAGGCTGCTTCAGGAGTTTTTTTGTTTAGCGTTCCACCGACAGCTGAATCTATCAGTTGCCTCGTTGAGGGGTTTACTCCATTGTAGAAGGTTTGGACTTGTAGCCACAGGGGTAAACCATGGTGTGGACACCTCCTCAAGAGATCTTTGAACCTCTCCCATGCGTCGTATAGTGTCTCTACATCCATCTGCACAAAAGAAGAGATATTGTTACGTAATTTGGCCGTTTTGGCCGGTGGGAAATATTTCATTAAAAACTTTTCGATCATCTGCTCCCATGTAGTGATTGACCCTCGTTGTAATGAGTTTAACCACAGTTTGGCTTTATTTCTCAATGAAAAAGGGAATAACTAAAGACAAATGACATCATCAGAAACGCCATTTATTTTGAAGGTATCACAGAACTCCAAAAAAATAGCTATATGCATGTTTGGATCTTCGTCCTGCAAACCATGAAATTGAACAAACTGTTGAATCATTTGTATTGTGTTAGGCTTTAATTCAAAATTGTTAGCAGATATAGCAGGCCTAACAATACTAGATTCTGCTCCTGTTAACTGCGGTTTCGCATAATCAAACATTGTACGTGGAGCATTGTGATATCCCACATCGCGTAGTGGTGGGTTGTTTCGCCCATCCCTTCAGTAGGATTGGATCTGTTTTCTTCCTCTCTTTCTCTGTAATCTAGGGCTCGCCTGGTTTCCCTGCGATTCCTACGAGCGATTGCTTCGATATCACTATCGTATAACAAAGGTCCTCTCGGATTCCTTCTAGTCATAGACTAGAGGTACCTAGAAAAGAGAAAGAAATAAAAAAATTAAAATTAAAATTAGAAAAATTAAAACTTAACCTAAGAAACAAAAGAAATAAATTGCGAATAAAAAAATGGCTAAAGTAATAAAAATAGAGTTTTCTTAATATTTATAAAAGAATGATCAAACCTAGAAACTAACTCTGACAACGATTAAAGGCAAGTGTACCTATCGAACAGTAGTATAGCTTAGGCAAGACCGGATATTAAACCCAAAGGAACTAAAAGTATTAATACTCACTTTCTTTTTATTATTTAACCTAACTAAGATAAAAGTTGCTTTTAAACTATTGACGACAACTAAAGTAAGGAGACAAAGACAAAAAGATAAATTTGGGGATAACTTGAAAAAACTCAGTTGATTTTTATGATACCTTCGGGAAGAATCCACCTAAACTTCCCTTATTATCTAACCTTAAATTATATGATTTCTTTTACTTAGCTTGATTGGTGAGACTCCCTAACCTATGTTAAACCCTCTCTCGAAGCGAATGACGTCTAATCCTAGGTTAATTAGTGGAACTCTCGTTCGCTTATAATAACCCCCTAGGAAAGCAGTAAATCGATCAACTGGTTCCCATATTAGGTTTCACCCTAATCCGGCAAAATCTTGTAACACTATCTCGAGGCGCCCGATCAACTCCGCTTAATTATGTTAGATCTACTCTTAGGCAGGGTCTATTCCTCCTCCACCTAAGCACATTAAATTTGGATTAAGCAACATAATTAAGAACAGACTAAGTAATTTATCATATAACTTAAAAATCAAATAATAAAATCTGTCTAGGTTTTATCCCGTTTCAGGTATCTGAAGGATTTAGTTCATAATGTAAAAAGAAAACATCACAAGAGAAAAGATAAAACAAAACATAAGAAAAATCCTAAAACTCCCTGATGGGACTGAAGGAGAATTCTACCATCTTGAGTATAATTCCGGCTTCTTGGGATGAATCAACTGGCTATCCTCGCATTACTCCCTAACTCTGACCTTCTCGACTTGGCTCCTTGGTCTAGCTTTCGCTCCCCTTTCAAAGGTGGCACTTAGGGTATATTTATAGGCCCTTGGAATGCTATTCTTTCTCCCGAAGTATCCTTTTTCGACTGAAATTGCTGTTTCCAGCGACAGAGGCACGGCCATGGCACACGCCCGTGCAAATCGAGACCTGACCGCGTTCGAATTTTACTAATGGCACGACCGTGTGTGGTGGTGATGAGACGTGTTCTAGATGTTCGTCAAGACACGGCCGTGTGGTCCTTGGCCCAGGCCGTGTCGATTTTGTGGAAAGGCCCATTTGCTTCGTTTTAGGCCCGTTTTGTGTTCTTTTCATCTTCAGGTGCTTTCTTGGGTATAAGACATGAAAAGAAAGGATTAAGAGCACCTTTTTACACAAATCAAATGATAAATCATCCAAAAGTATATTAAATGTGGGCTTAAAATATGTTACTTTTACAGTTCATCATTAGATTCTTGGGAGCAATTTTGTCAAATTCATCAACCAAGGGGCTTGTGAGGATAAAAGATTTTTCACAAGCAATTGGCCTAATTTGAGGAAAATCGCTTCAAAGAGGGAGGGGATGATAGGGCCACGTCCCGAGACCCTCCTAGAGTTGGTGTGGAACCTTAGGAAGTGCCAATGGGGTTTATCGAGAGTTCATGGAAAAGCAAGTCAAGCATCCCTCACAACCTGATTCGAGCTCATCTAGCCCGTACCTAGCTCATTCAGCTCATTTCAAGACGTTTTAGTTTATGAATAGCTTGCTGGAAATAAACATTTAATTTTGTTTTAGTTAAATTAGTTTATTTAGTTTAAATAATTAATGTTGAGATTAAGTATGTTAAAATCTGGACATTTTAATTAAGGTTTAATGTGTCTTAGTTTAATACATGTTTAATAGTTGTTTTAATTTGTCTAAGTTTAAGATAAATTAATTTCATGTTTCAATTAATTTGTCCAACCGAATTTAATATGTATTGGCCAAATTAACTAGCTGAATTTATTTGTTCCAGGTACATGCATGGATGGCTTAAATGTGGTGTGCTACTGATTTCTCTTCTCTAAGCAACGTTTCGTGAACACCAATAGCCATTGGAGAGCTACTGTTCTCTCTTCTCCAGGCTGCCACTTCGTGGAAACCAACAGCCCAAGAACTTTCACGTTACTGGAAATTCCTTTAACATTAGTTGTCCATTTGGTTTGGGGCTTTCACACACAAAGGCTACTCAATTCCATTTGTTCACACTCAAAAAACCATTGAAGACCCCAAGCTAACTTTAATAAGCTCAAAACCATTCAGCTAATCAAAGCAGCACATTAAAGCAAGTGCACACCTCTTGGCTGAACCTAAGCAAGTTCATTCAACTCAAAATTTATTTCAACTAGCTTGGAAGCTTCAAAGAACATTCTAGGAAGCTTCATGGAAGTTATTAAGCTAATACTTGTTGTCCAATTAGCTCTCCAAAGTGCCTATTCGGCTAGCCTTGTACTTGAGCTATAAAGATGAAGCTCTTAAGATGTATTTCAGAATTTTGATCATTTCATGAATTATAACATATTGGTGAATGTTCAACTCCCTTTGTTCTCGACTGAATTTGCTTATCAAGACAAGTCTTGTGGCGTCAATCCTGTCTTTTCTTTGAACTTATCACTTGTTTAAGTGTGGCGTTCATCTATACCTTTGGATCCTATCTTCTACAGATAGTGGGTCAAGTTTCTTTAGCTTTTAAAACTAAATTTATCTAAGTGCTACTATAAGTTTTGGGTCAACATAGCCTATTGTGTTGGTTCATACTTTACCCTTAGCCAAAACCATTTCATTGTTAACTAAACCTTCTTAAAACCCCTTTGTTTAAGCCTATCTTTCTCAATTTCAAGCCTATTTTGCAAACAACTCAACCTTACTTAGTTTTACGATCGGGCAATCTAAACGACTCGAATCATCACCAGAGCAAGTTCGTATCAGATGTTCTAGTAGAGACCAAGGTAAACAACATTCGAGTTCAAATGAGTAAGCTATGTCTGTAGCCAGCGTAAGTAGTGTTAAATATAATAAGAATCATTATCAACAGTATGGACGTTGACATTTTCATGAATGCAACGCGAAAGACGGTACTTGTTTCAAATGTGGTTCATATAAGCATTTTATTCGAGATTGCCCAAAGGTATCCGAGAAAGAAAAAGTATAGAATATTCGACCTAGCAATACTGTCGTGAGAGGTAGACCACCTTGTAAACTTAGAAATGTGAGTAATAGACATACTTGAACAACATTAGCTGTTGTGAGATCTAAGGCACGAGCACCAGCCAAAGCTTATGCAATTCAAGTACGAGAGGAAGCTTCAACAGCAGATGTTATTACTAGTACATTTTCTATCTTTGATAATAATGTTAGTACTTTAATTGATCCAGGATCAACCCATTCATATGTATGCATGAGTCTAGTGTCGAGTAAGAATTTAACTGTTGAGTCTACTAAATTTGTTGAAATTACCGAATCCCCTAGTTCAGAATGTGTTAGTTGATAATGTTCGCAAAAACTGTCCGTTGATGATTCGGGGTTGTAATTTTTTGACCGATTTTGTAACAGCCCAGTTTTGGGGATAGTTAGAACAGTGACCTCGGTATCACTAATCCAAGGTTTAAGAAAATTATTTGATGTTAATTTATGTGTTGTAGCATAAATATATGGATGCATGAAAAATTGGGTGCTTTAATTTGAGTGATAACATGCTTAATTGTGAGAAATGACTAAATCGCATAATGTACAAAAGTTCTATTTTTCAAGGTAGAGGTACCTAATAGCTATAGAATGTAATTTGGAGACCTTTAGAGTGCAATTAGGCCATTTTGGAGTGCGATGGCCGGCCATGTAGATAAGGGGGACAAGAGCATTTAATTTTTAGTCAAATTTGGTGGAAATTAGGTGATATAATGAATAAAATAAGATGAATAAAAGATGTTAACAACTTTCACTATTCACCCTCCTTCTTTCCACCAAAAATTGAAGAGAAAATAGAGCTTTTGGGGGGTTCAACTTTTCGCCAAGCTATCTCCCTTGCTAGTAAGTGATTTAGATGGTTTTAACTGGTGTTTTTTGTGTTTTTGGAGTCCCCAAAGCTTAAGCAAGCTAATGAGGGACCAATATGCAATATGGTTGAAAGTCTAGGGACATGCCATGAGAGAGTTTATGTTGTTAGCTGAGTTTTTATGGAAGAAAATGAATGTTAGGAAGATGAGAAACAACTTTTGTGAAAGGTGTTAGCATGAAAACACCTAAATAGGACTTAAATGCAAAGAATGAATTTGTGACATAAATTCATGGAATAGTTGGAATTGTGAGTAGTTGTAAGAGAAATAAATGTTCAGTTAGGCTTGTTTATTGAGGAAATATGATGAAAAAATGATTTACGAGCCTAGGGGCGAAATCGTAATTTTGCCATGGTGCAAGGGCAAAATGGTCATTTTTGCCTAAGTGTAGATTTTGATGCAACATGATTGTAAAGTGAGTTAAATGAATAAATTTTATTGTTATAGATCAAGAAGAGCGCGACATTAACCTTGATCGGGGAAAAGGCAAGGTTACGAATTGAATCGCGAATTGAAACGATTTACACCGAGGTAAGTTTATGTGTAAACGATGCATTTTTATATATACATTGTTCTTGCTAATTAGTGCATGGCATAATTGTGAATATGTATGGTTCAAGTGGCTTGAATGAGGTGGTTATTGAATGATTATTGAATGAATGATGAAATAGTCATATAATCACGTAATGGCAACACTTGATGGTGGGCTGAGTGCGATACCACTTTGTTATTTAATTACGATGGGATATGTGCGATCCCATCATCTATTATCATTTGGTGGGCTATGTGCAATACCACTGTAGCTAACATTTTCGGTGGGCTAAGTGCGAAACCACTAAGTAATTTGATTATGAGCGACTGAATGAGAGATTGTGATGTGTTGTTTTATATGACGTTGTGATGCGAAGTGCAGGGAGGTATGCTAACGAATGTACACATTAAGTCTGTGATATGGTTGGAATATGGAAATGGAAAGAATGAGTAAGCATGATTCTGAATGTAGATTGTTCCTGCGTAGTATGTAATGATATATAATTGTTTAACACATACAAAAATGTTATATGGTTTACATGTAAACTTACTAAGCTTAAAGCTTACTCGCCCTTCTCTTTTCCCATGTTTTATAGAGTTTAAGAGCCGAGCGGGGATACGTGGATAACCAGAAGACCGCCCACACTCTCAGTTTATCTCAGTATATTTAGGCTTAGAGATTTTGAATATGGCATGTATAGGGGCTAGACTAGGTGAATTTGTTTTGTTATTTTGGCCAAGAGTGTGTTAGCCCCCTTTGATGAGAAAATTCTTGTGTATATATAGCCATAGTTGTTTGCTTTTTGCTATATATATGAAAACATGAAGTTATTTATGGAAGTTCATGTTGCAAATTATGTGTTATTTATTGTTATGTTGAATGGATTCATGTGGTGTGAGCTAGAGGGATGCAAAGAGCTTGGCAAATAGCCTTATTCTTGTTCACATGGATAGGCACACGGGCGTGTGTCTAGGCAGTGTGTGACATACAACCAGTCCATGGTCGTGTGCCCTGGCCGTGTGAAGTCTGCACCTTGAATTTTGAATTTGAATAGGCACACGATTGAAGTACACGGGCGTGCCCGGGCAATATGGATTAATCAGAGGTGACCATAGGCCGGCCATATGGGCGTGTGTCCAGGTCGTGTGATTCAAGTCAGTGTCAACCATGGGCATCGAACACGGGCGTGTGAGATGATACACGGGCATGTCATCTCCCCCACGGGCGTGTGGCCCTTGTTTAGGTAAAATTTTCTTAAGTACGTAAATGTTTCCAAATTATCTCGAAAACATTTTGGAAACGTGTTTAGGACATTGTAGGTCCATTATAAGGACGATAGGCATATGAATGGAAAAGTTTTAGTCTGAAATAAGTTTAATAGCCCGAAGTTGTATAATCGTGCGAGTTAAGTATGGTAACACCTCGTACCCAATTTTGGTGTAGAATACAGGCAAGGGGTTTACATTTAGTGGTATCAGAGCTATGGTTTAGTTGGTTCTCGGACTACTGTAGCGTGTGTAAGAGTCTAGCTATACATGCCATAAGTGTATAATGATAGTGTGGTCGCTTTTAATGATTCTAAACATTGTTTTTATGTAGTATATGGATCCCGATCAATCGGTTGCTGATGATGCAGCTAGTAATGCGCGCAAGGGACTGCGCCTGTTAGAGTGGACCCAGGACTAGGGGTCAAAGAGAAGAGGCTCGGGAAGCCTTTCTCCAAATGATGAGTAACTATTAAACTGAGTATGTACGAGCAAATCCCAATGCTCAACCTCATCCACCCCCTCCTATACCTCAGCCAGTTCTTGTGGCTCCCCAAGGTATAGAATTGGTGAGGACAACTATGCCCCCGGTAGAAAAAATTTGGAAGCAAGGGGCTGAGAACTTTCGAGCAAATATAGATGATGACCCTGAGAGGCAGAGTTCTGGCTTGAGAACTCAATGAAAGTATTTGATGAACTCTCTTGTACACCTGATGAGAGCTTAAAATGTGGCGTGTCTTTGCTGAGGGACTCAGCATACCATTGGTGGAAAACGTTGACATCAGTGGTTCCGAAGGAGAGAGTGACGTGGGATTTCTTTTTGGAAGAGTTCCAGAAGAAATATATAAGTCAGAGGTTCATGGACCAGAAACAGAAAGAGTTCCTTGAGCTAAAGCAAGGAAAAATGACTGTGGCGGAATATGAGCATGAATTTATTAGGCTCAGTAAATATGCACAAGAGTGCGTTTCTACAGAAGCCAGTTTATGCAAGAGATTTGAAGATGGGCTGAATGAGGATGTCAGACTTTTAGTCGGGATTTTAGAACTAAAAGAATTTGTAATATTGGTGGATAGGGCTAGCAAGGTCGAATAATTGAGTAAGGAAAAGAGGAAGGCCGTGAGTGAGGCCTTGGATGCAAGGAAAAGGCCGATGTGCAAATCCTACCATGTTCAATCGATGAGGTCCAAGGAAGTGAACCCTCAGACGACTACATCAGTTGGGTTTTCGCAAAGAGAGCGAGGTAACACGTACTCGGGTACAAGAGTTCAAGCCACCTCGATGGCAAGTGTAGGCAATTCAAAGTCCAAACCGGAATGCCAAAGTTGTGGCAGACATCACACCAGGGAGTGTTGGGGAAATAATCGAAATTTTTATAAGTGTGGTTCCCCCGACCATTTTGCCTGAAACTACCCCGAGAAGGATGACAAGGAGAGGAAGTAAGAGATAAGATCAAGCAGTGTATCCTCTAGGGGTAGGCCACAAAATAACCTGAGAGGTGGAACTAGTGGTAGAGGTGCATCACGAGACTCTGCTACGAGACCAGAGGGTCAGGCACCTGCAAGGATTTATGCCATTCGCGCTCGCGAAGAGGTATCATCTCCAGATGTAAGAACGAGTACTTTTTTCTTCATGACACCTTTGTTATTGCTTTGATTGATCCGGGGTCTACCCATTCTTATATTTGCATGAGATTGTCATCTATTTTGAGTATGGCTATTGAGTCTATGAAATTTGTGGTAAAGGTGTCAAACCCGTTAGGTAGACATGTGTTAGTTGATAATGTGTGTAGGAATTGTCTTTTGACAATTAGGGGTCATTGTTTTTCGGAAAACCTTATGTTGTTGCCGTTTGATGAATTTGATTTGATTCTTGGTATGGATTGGTTGACTACCCGTAGTGTTTTAGTGAACTATGGTAGCAAATTTATTGAATTGAAATGTGAAAATGGAGATGTTATTCGGGTTGAATCAGGTGGGTCAGATAATTTATCGATGATGATCTCTTCCTTAGTGGCTGAGAAATATTTGAGAAAAGGATATGAGTCCTATCTTGCTTTTGTACTGAATAATTAAGACTCTGAAGCAAAGATTGAAACAATGCCGGTTGTATGTGAGTATCGGAATGTATTCCCGGAAGAGTTACCCGAATTACCTTCAATTAGAGAGGTCGAGTTTGTGATTGAATTAGTTCCGGGAACGACACCTATTTTGGTTGCTCCGTATAGGATGGCACCATTAGAGTTGAAGGAAATGATGGTTCAGTTATAAGAGTTGACGAATAAGGGTTTTGCGAGACCAAGCTATTCACCGTGGGGTGCTCCGGTACTATTTGTGATGAAGAAAGATGGGTCGATGAGATTGTGTATAGACTACAGACAGCTCAACAAAGTGACGGTGAAAAATAAGTATCCTTTACCAAGGATAGATAATCTATTTGATCAATTGAAAGGAGCTACGGTGTTCTCTCTGGCTATTACCAGTTGAAGGTTAAAGAGCAAGATGTGCCGAAAAATGCATTTCGGATGAGGTACGGCCATTACTAGTTTCTGGTCATGCCGTTCTGTTTAACGAATGCTCCTGCGATTTTTATGTATTTAATGAACCGTGTCTTCCTACCATATTTTGACAAGTTTGTGGTTGTATTTACCGATGACATACTGATTTATTCTCGGTATGAGAGTGAGCATGTAGAGCATCTGAGGATTGTTTTGCAGACTTTAAGAGACAAGCAGATGTGTGCTAAATTTAGCAAGAGCGAGTTTTGGCTCCGAGAAGTCAGATTCCTAGGACACATCGTGTCGGCTGATGGTATTAGAGTTGACCCAAGTAAGATCTCGGCTACTGTGGAGTAGAAAGCGCCGAGAAACATGTCAAAAGTTAGAAGCTTTATGGGTTTGGTAGTATACTACAGACGGTTTGTAAAGGGGTTTTCCATGATTGCTACCATGATGACAAAACTGTTGCACAAAGATGTTAAGTTTGAATGGACTGAAAAATGTCAACATAGTTTTGAGAGATTGAAAACATTGTTGACTGAGGAGTCGGTTTTAGTACAACCTGAGTAAGGGAAAGAGTTTGTGGTCTACAGTGATGCGTCATTAAATGGTCTCGGTTGTGTGTTAATACAATAGGGTAAAGTGATAGCTTACGTCTCGAGACAGCTAAAACCACACGAGAAGAATTATCTGACTCGTGATTTGGAGTTGGCTGTGATTGTTTTTGCAGTAAAGATTTGGCGACATTATTTATATGGTGAGAAGTGTCGAATCTTCATGGATCATAAGAGTTTGAAGTACTTGATGAATCAAAAAGATTTGAATTTATGACAACGGCGGTGGCTTGAATTATTGAAAGGCTATAAACTAGTAATCGATTATCACACGGGGAAAGCGGATGTAGTTACGGATGCCCTAAGTAGGAAATCCCTGTTTGCTTTGAGAGTTATGAGCATGAGTTTGGCATTGTCTAATGATGGTACTATATTGGCCAAAATGAGAGCTAGGCCATTATTTATTCAACAAATATGTGAGGTTCAAAGGAATGATAGTGAGATACAAGCTAAGAGAGCTAAATGTGAATTGGGAAATGAATCCGACTTTTGAGTGGGTTTGGATGGCTCTTTAATGTTTCATGATAGAATTTGTGTTCCCAAATATGATGAGTTGATCCGAGAAATTTTACATGAGGCACATAGTATTTACTTGTCAGTACATTCGAGCAGTACAAAAATGTACAATAATCTGAAGAAATTTTATTGGTCACCAGGAATGAAGAGGGACATCTTTAAGTTTGTAACAAGATGTCTAATTTGTCAACAAGTGATAGCTAAACATCAAGTACCTTCGCGATTACTTCAGCAAGTAATGGTTCCTGAGTGGAATTGGGATCGAATCACCATGGATTTTGTGACGGGGTTGCCTACGACTCCGAAAAAGAAAGATGCTGGGTGGGTTGTCGTTGATAGACTAATGAAGTTGGCTCACTTTATACCAGTGCGTGTCGATTATTCGCTAGATAAATTGGCTGAGTTGTATATTGTGGAAGTTGTAAGATTACATGGAGTACCTGTATCCATTATCTTAGATAGAGATCTGAGATTTACTTCGAGGTTTTGGAAGAAGTTATAAGAGGCTTTAAGTACAAGGTTAAATTTTATTACTGCATTCCATCCTCAAATTGACGGTTAATCTGAGAGAGTAATCCAAGTTCTTGAAGATATGCTCTGATGCTGTGTGTTAGAGTTCAAAGGAAGTTGGGAAAGATACCTACCCTTAGTCGAATTTGCTTACAACAACAGTTATCAGTCGAGAATATGGATGGCACCGTATGAAGCATTATATGGTCGTAAGTGTCAGACTCCTTTATATTGGACCGAGTTGAGTTAGAAGCAAATTCATGGGGTTGATTTAGTTAAGGAGACTGAGAAAAAAGTGAAAGTGATCCAGGATAGTGTGAAAGCTGCTTTAGACCGATAAAAGTCGTATGCGGATTTGAAAAGAAAGGAAATCAAGTTTAAAGTGGGTGACAAGGTATTTCTGAAAGTGTCCACGTGGAAGAAAATATTGAGATTTGGTCGAAAAGGGAAATTAAGTCCGCAATTCATAGGGTCATATGAAATTACCGAAAGTATTTGGGCCAGTAGCATTGCGATTGCCTTTATCGGTAGAATTACAGAAAATACACAGTGTGTTTCATGTATCGATGTTAAGACGTTATCACTCCGATCCTTCGCATGTGATTCCTTCAACTGAAATTGAGATACCACCGGATATGACATATGAGGAGGAGTCGATTAGAACCATGGCTCGAGAGGTGAAACAGTTAAGGAACAAGGACATAGCTTTAGTAAAAGTGTTATGGAAAAAACATGGTGTAGAAGAAGCTACGTGCAAACCAGAAGAAGCCATGAGAGAGCAATATCCAAACATCTTTACCGGTAAGATTTTCGAGGGCGAAAATCTCTAAAGGGGGGATAGTTGTAACAGCCCAATTTTGGGGCTAGTCAGAATAGTGATCTTGGGATCACTAATCCGAGGTTTAAGAAAATTATTTGATGTTATTTTATGTGTTGTAGCATAAATATATGGATGCATGAAAATTTTGGTGCTTTAAGTTGAGTGATGACATGCTTAATTGTGAAAAAGGACTAAATCGCATAAAGTGCAAAAGTTCTAATTTTCAAGGTAGAGGTACCTAATAGCTATAGAATGTAACTTGGAGACCTTTAAAGTGCAATTAGGCCATTTTGGAGTGTGATGGTCGGCCATGTAGACAAGGGGGACAAGAGGATTTAATTTTTAGTCAAATTTGGTAAAAATTAGGTGATAAAATGAATAAAATAAGATGAATAAAAGATGTTATCATCTTTCACTATTCACCCTCCTTCTTTCCATCAAAAATTGAAGAGAAAATAGAGCTTTTGGGGGTTCAACTTTTAGCCAAGCTATCTCCCTTGCTAGTAAGTGATTTAGATGGTTTTAATTGGTGATTTTTGTGTTTTTGGAGTCCCCAAAGCTTAAGCTAGCTAATGAAAGGACCAATTTGGAATATGATTGAAAGTCTAGGGACATGCCATGAGAGAGTTTATGTTGTTAGCTGAGTTTTCATGGAAGAAAATGAATGTTAGGAAGATGAGAAACAACTTTTGTGAAAGGTGTTAGCATGAAAACACCTAAATAGGACTTAAATGCAAAGAATAAATTTGTGTCATAAAAGCATGAAATAATTGGAATTGTGAGTAGTTGTAAGAGAAGTAAATGTTCAGCTAAGCTTTTTTATTGAGGAAATGTGATGAAAAAAATGATTTACGAGCCTAGGGGCAAAATCGTAATTTTACCATGGTGCAAGGGCAAAATGGTCATTTTTGCCTATGTGTAGATTTTAATGCAATATGGCCTTAAAGTGATTTAAATGAATAAATTTTATTGTTATTGATCAACAAGAGAGTGACATTAACCTTGACCAGGGGAAAGGCAAGGTTATGGATTGAATCACGTTGAAACGTTTTGCACCGAGGTAAGTTTATGTGTAAACGATGGATTTTTATATATACATTGTTGTTGCTAATTAGTGCATGGCATAATTGAGAACATGTGTGGTTCAAGTGGCTTGAATGAGGTGGTTATTGAATGATTAATGGCATGAATGATGAAATAGTCATATAATCGCGTAGTGGCAACACTTGATGGTGGGCTGAGTACGATACCACCTTGTTATTTAATTACGATGGGCTATGTGCGATACCATCGTCTATTATCATTTAGTGGGCTACGTGCAATACCACCGTAGCTAACATTTTCGATGGCCGACGTACGATGCGACCCTAACAAAGACTGATCGTGGGCTAAGTGCGAAACCACTGAGTAATTTGATTATGAGCGATTGATTGAGAGATTGTGATGTGTTGTTTTATATGATGTTGTGATGCTAAGTGCAGGGAAGTATGCTAGCGAATGTACACATTAAGTTTGTGATATGGTTGGAATGTGGAAATGGAAAGAATGAGTAAGCATGATTGTGAATGTAGATTGTTCTTGCGTAGTATGTAATGCTATATAATTGTTTAACACATACAAAAATGTTATATAGTTTACATGTAAACTTACTAAGCTTAAAGCTTACTCCCCCTTCTCTTTTCCCTTGTTTTATAGGGTTTAAGAGCCGAACCGGGATACGTGGATAACCTCAAGACCACCCACACGATCAACTCATCTCGGTATATTTAGAATTATAGATTTTGAATATGGCATGTATAGGGGCTAGACTAGGTGAATTGTTTTGTTATTTTGGCCAAGAGTGTGTTGGACCCCTTTGATAAGAAAATTCTTGTGTGTATATAGCCATAGTTGTTGGCTCTTTGCTATATATATGAAAACATGAAGTTATTCATGGAAGTTCATGTTGCAAATTATGAGTTATTTATTGATATGTTGAATGGATTCATGTGGTGTGAGCTAGAGGGATGCAAAGAGCTTGGAAAATAGCCTTGTTCTTTTTCTCATGGGTAGGCACACGAGCATTTTCCTTGATTGGTAAGATATTTTGTCCCGTTTTTAATGATTTCTACGTTTTCAGGATCGTTGTAGCTTAATCTCGCTAGCCCGAGGACTAATTTGTGAAACTATTAAATTGTTAGGGTTTTTCCATTATTGAATATACGTGAGTTTTGAAGTTTGATGATACAAAATGGATGGTGGTTGTTAGATAAACAACTATTGTAAAGGGATTTTTGGTGAAATTGTCAAAAAAGGATTAAATTGAAAAATAAAAAATATTACATGGTGAAATTGTGAAATAAATAAAATGTAGGGCATGCTAGGGTCCAAATTGATATTTGGCCATAGTGGATTGTGGTGGGATTTCATGAATTTCCATTTTTATGAGCTAGGGACTAAATTGCAAAGAAATTAAAAGTATAGGTGTAAAATTGTAATTTTGCCAAAATATGATTTTGAGCTAAATTGAATGAGTTATATATTAAATTGAGTTAAATTTATCCGTATAGATCAAGTCAATCCTCGTATGGAGTTAGACCTGGGCAAAGAGAAAGTCTGGGATTAATCAGCTCAATATCTACGTATACTCGTCGAGGTAAGTTTGTGTGATTAAATTGTGATTATATGTTTTATTTTGAAATATACATGAATTGCAAATTTGATACATGTATAAACAGTTACATATCCAACTACGTATGGCTACCGAACCCCGTTTGAACCTTAGGAATTCGTAGGATACAAATGACATGTCATTAGGGTTTACATGACTCGAGTATTCGTCCTAAACATCCAACTGATGGCTGAGGTCCTGCATGTGTTGTAGATACTCCACAGATCATGTAAGTAGCATTGTGTAGCGATGTTTTGACCCACAACTCGTTAGAGCATACCAATCTACAGCTCGTGTGAGCATACCGATTTATAACTTATGATAGCATACAAATCTACAGCTCGAGTGAGCATACCGATTCACAGCTCGTATGAGTATACATGTATAGGATTTTATGAATTATAGTTATATGAGTTAGCACACTATGTGTGAGCTATCCCGGGTATCCAATGGTATTCTAAATGGTTCAACGGACAATATTATGATACAAATTGCTAAGAGTTCGATACAGACTATTACAGGCATACATATGAATTATATGGAAGTGTTGTTACATGGTATATAGAAAATGGAATTTGATGAGTCATGTATATGAAAAATTAATCATTTGATGTGCTCATCCATGATATTGGTTTATATATGTATTTACATGGCTAACATGGTTGATGTATATGTGCCTAGGCACTTGGCCAAATTATGTTGGGATATGATATGTTTACTTACCTATTATGTGACTAAATGGCAAGTTTTATTCTATATTATACAAACTTACTAATCTTAAATGCTTACTTTGTGTTATTTTCTGTGTTTTATAATGAATCGGAAGCCTGTTCGGGTTGGAAGCTTGTTGGAGCTATATCACATCATCCATCGGCTCTTTTGGAACATTCTGCTGTTTAATTTTGGTTATAATGGCATGTATAGGTATTTTGGTTAATGTTGGCCATATACTTTGGGTTTTGTTTTGGACATTTAAATTGGCTTCTGATTTGGCATTTAAGTAGCTTAAAAATGGTTGATAATATTCTTGATAAGGTTGAATGATGGAAGATGAAATGATAGTTGAATGTGTATATTGCATATGTCTTGCAACTTGTTGTGAATTGATACTTTGATATGCATGATCTACTTGGTTATTTGGTTCCAGTTATAGAATGGCATTTTGGTACCAAATGGTTGTGTTTTGGTAAGTAAATTATATGGTATGTATTGATAAAAATATACATATATGTTAGTTGATTATTTGATCAAATTGAATACATGGTTAGACATGTTTATATATTGTCATTTGAGGTGCCTAAAGGCATATTGGTTGTATGATGTTATACCATATGTTTATGGCTTGTTTATGCTTGATTTGGATTCCTTGTTATGGCTTGTAAATATATGCAACGTTGATTGTAGGTACATGCCTAATTGGGTAAGAAAAATGGCTTGTAAAGTGGCTTATTTTCATCCACACGGGCAGAGACACAGGTGTGTGTCTCAGCCGTGTGTCACACATGGCTAGATGTCACGGTCGCATGTCCTCTGTAGCTTTCAAAGGGTTGTAAGTTAGGTTGTTACACACGAGTGTTTGACTTGGCCTTGTGACCCAAGTCAGTGAGTTACACGGGCACAGACATGGGCTGGGACACGACCATGTGTCCCTATTTTGAATGCCCACACAGCATGAGACACAGGCGTGCCTCTTGACCGTGTGAGCTCTACAGTGTTGAAAATTTTCACTATTTTTTGAAAAATTCTCTAAGTTTCCAAATTATTCCTGACTTGTTTCTAACACATATTTAGGGCCTCAAGGGCTCGTATAAGGGACAATATGTATGATTTGGCTTGGTTTTAATATGTTTATTTCTATGATATGAGATGTTTGAAAGTTTTGTCCGTTTGAATTGTAAACTCCAGTAATGCTCTGTAACCTTATTTTTGCAATGAATATGGGTTAGAGGTGTTACACCAAACTTGTGTTGTAGCGATTCATATTTATTTTAAGCTTATGCATTGTATTGGTAAGCATTGTTTATGTGTTACGAACTTACTAAGCATTATATGCTTACTTTGTGTTCTTTTTCCATGTTTTGTAGTTAATTGGAAGCTTGTTCGGGTTGGAAGATTGTCAGAGACCTATCACACTATCTATCAGTTATATCTGTTGATTTTGATATTTTTAAGTCATGGTTATAATGGCATGTATAGGTGTTTAGTGCTTTATGACATAGCCATTTTTTTTGCCTTATAAGTATGGTATTTTGGTTAATGATTTTGGTTGTTATGTTGCCATGTATATGTGGTTTTATGATTGTTGACATTTTGGGCATTTAGTGTTTAAGTGGTTGGTGTTGGAATGATCAAATGTAGAAATGCTATAAATGACTCTTATGGTATGCTTGAATGTGACCAATATGGTATGATTTGGTATGGACTTTAGGTTGCAAATATTAAGTTCATAATGGCTAATTTATGCTTCTATTTGGATATGTGTGTGGTTATATGAATTGAGGAGTTGTAACACCCCTAACCCTGATTCCTCACCAGATTAGGGTTAAAAGAGTTACTGGACAGATCGAAAACTTTTACAGAAATTTCATACAACCATTCATCAATCGCAATCAAAGTGTCCCTTATATTGGTCAATGTGACCTTAATCATGCTTTAGAGTAGGGTCGGGACTAGACCGAACACATCCAGAAATTCTCAGAAATTTAAAACTTACTCAAAACTGTCAACGTCACACGCCCATATGACCAGGCCATGTGCCTCCCACGGCTACTGGACACACTCGCGTGTCCTGGCCGTGCCAAATCAGAGTATATATACTGACCTATCCACACCTGGCACGTGTGCTATGACCGTGTACCCATAGGCTAAATACTGTCTTATTCACATGGCTACTAGGCACATCCGTGTGCCATGGCCGTGTAAACTTGGGCTAGCTACTGACTTAATAACACGGCTACTAGGCACGCCCGTGTGCCATGGCCGTGTACGCAAAACAGGCAACTTGCAAGGCCAAAATGCCACCCACACAGGGGTCAATCCCAACAAGCAATTTACCAATTCATTTCATGCATATTTGGCAACCAAAACATATCAAAGTAATCATCAAATCTTCACATACAATTACAACTCCAATCATTCCAATTTGTACAACTAAACACATATGCAATTAAGCATGATTCATCTACATTTACCTTTCATATATCCCCTTCTTTGATCAAACATGCATACTCACATTTCATCCATATACTTACCATTAACTATGTCCAATTTATTTGCTATCAATTCATACCAAACTATGCATCATATAACATAATCACTCAAACATGTTGCCAACATTAAACTAGCCACATCTCATGGCTAATTATACACATTTCAACCTTAATCCAAAACAACTAACCTATAAATGCCATATTTAGATATATACATATTTCAAAAGTACCAAAATGAACTTGAGTAGTGTGATGACAATCCTCGATAGTCCCTGAGCCTTCAGTAGCTTTGACGATCTATAAAATAGAGAAATCACACACACAGAGTAAGCTTTCAGAAGCTTAGTAAGCCATATACAAATAAACTTAACATAAATACACATAACTATTTTGACGCAATAACAATAATGGTTCTCGTAGCATATATATCTCATATAGAGTTTGGCTCACTTGCTTAGCCATAGTTTACCACATTCTTCAACCCAAATATCATATATACACATAGCTCATTCAAGCATATATCCACATATTATTCCATCATTTCTCTGCACATATGCATCTTAGTAAGATCATATAAGCACTTACCTTTCATAAACACTTAGTATACATATCAAATGTACCTGAAACGGATATACAAATCACACAATCGTTCATATCTCGAAATTTTCTATTGAACCATTCGGAATCTAATAGGATACTTAAAGTGCTTGGAATAGTCGTACAATGCCAATGTCCAAGATATGGTCTTTCATGTAATTAGATATCGATGCCACTGTCCCAGACAGGGTCTTACACGAATCACTACGATGCCGATGTCCGAGACATTGTCTTACACGTAAAACTCATATCGATGCCAACGTCCCAGACGTGGTCTTACAAGAAATCCCGAATCAATGCCAACATCCCTAACATGGTCTTACATGATATAACATAACAGACACCTATGTCATGACATAGTTAACCCTATCTATTCCTAGGTTCGTACGAGACTTATCATATGTTAGCAATATGTCATTCTTATCTCAGATTTCATATATTGCATATCTCATATGCATTCATCATTATCAATATTCATAAGAACATACATAATTCCATACAAATACATTTATTTGTATATTGAGTTACCTCGGATTCGGATATTCGTTTGGACTTGTTTATTCAACTATCTTCACTTTCCCGCGATCTAAGTCCTTTTTCTTCAATTCTTGATCTATACATATTAAAATTTAAACTATTTATTCACTAATTCATTCAATTCAATCCAAGAACACACATTTAGGGCTATTTTGCAACTTAGCCATCATATTTACACATTTTATCAATTTAGTCCATTTTTCCTAAAACATCAAATATACAAAATCACCATATAATCATGCTTAGCCGAATGCCCATGTATCTCATACAAAACCAAACATTTCATCAAATTTACAATTTTGTCCCTCAAATTGCTATTTTCACAATTTAGCCCTAATTAGTTAAATACATAAAAAATTCAAGAACAAAACATGTTCATTTAACATAATTCTTTCATTAAACACTTAAACTCATCACAAAGCTCACCATTTCATCAATGGCACATTTCATAAACATCATCAATTCTTCAAATTACAACATGGGCTTGATAGTAGACTAAGCAACAATCTCAAAAACATAAAAATTATCAAAAACCAAAGTCAAAACATACCTTAATTTTGGCCACAAGCTAGCTGAATATTAGAAGCATTCAAACCCTTTCTTTTCTTCTTTTATTTTCTGTGGATGGATGAGCATTATAGCTTGATTTTTAAGCCTTTATTTTATGTACTTATAACTTAATAAGCAATTTCCAATTTTAGCCTTTTTATTAACATAAAAGACAAATAATCTATAAGGCTATTTTGTCATTTAATCATCCACTAACTAGATAATGGATTAATTGCCTCATAAGGCCACAACATTTAGAAGCCACAACACATAGGTACTTTAGCAAATAGCATGCAAATATTCCATTTAATGCAATTTAACGCTTTTCTCAATTTAATCACATAGACGAACAAATTAACTTACGAAACTTTAACACATGCTTAATCACATATCAAAGACACAAAAAATAATATTAAAATATTTCACTGACTCGAATTTGTGGTCCCGAAACCACTGTTCCGACTACGGTCTAAACTGGATTATTACAAGTGCTTTGTGGCATATTGATTGTATGGAATTTATGCTTGATTATGCATATTTTAGGTACAATTTGGATGCTTGAAGTGGGTGAATTGGGTTGCAAGAGTGTGCATTATTTGGGTGTAAGAAAAGGCTTGAAAATGGTTGTAACAGACACAGGCGTGTGTCTCAACATGCAACATGGCCATGTGTTCCCTGTAGGTTTAAAATGGTTGCAAGTTAGGCCGTTACACGGCCTAATGTGACCCAAGTCAGAGAGTTACACGGGCTAGGACACAGCCATGTGCCCCTACTTTGAATATCCACACGTCCTGAGCCACGGGCGCATGTATTAGTCGTGTGAGCCTTGAAGTATGAAAAAATTTAACTTTTGCCCAAAAATTCTATATGCTTCTGATTTAGTCTCCAATCCTTCCTAAAGTGTTTTATGGCCTCAAGGGCTCAAATAAAGGACAATATGCTTATGTTTGAATGGAATACGATGTGATTCATGAAATGTTTTGAAATGAATGAATAAGGTTTAAACTTTTCAGTAATACTCCGTAATCCTATTCTAATGAAGGATACAGGTTAGGGTTGTTACACCTAAACCATGTAACATTTGAAATAGGGACACACGGCTGTGTCCCAGCCCTTGTCTGTGCCCGTGTAACTCTCTAAGTTGGGTTCCACGGCTAGGCCACACGCCTATGTGTCTGGCTGTGTAACTCTCAAAATGGCCTCACACGCCTCTGTGCCAAGCCTTGTGCTAGGCCGTGTAACTGCCTGACTTGTATGACTTAAAACCTATAAGGGACACACGACCATGTCGTAGGGCCGTGTGTCATACACGGTTGACACACACAGCCGTGCCTTAGGTCGTGTGGGAATGAAATTGGCCAAAATCAAGCCATTTCTATCACCCATTTCAAGCTTATACCTAACACAATTTTTACACAACTTGATGGCATAAAAAAACATACCAAAACATGTTTAAAATGATCAATTCAATTAAGCATTATCATACAACCAATATGCATGTAAGGCACCCTCAACCACAATCAATCAAACTTACCTAAACATATGTATAAATGATCATATTTCAATTATCTCAAAATAAACCATAACTTCACCAATTCTGTAATGCCCCGAATTTGGGCCTAGAAGAATTGGGCCTATTGGGCTTTGGGTTTTAGATCTCAGAAAAATTTTAAGTGAGTGAGAAAAATGACAATTGGCATGTGGGCTTTGAGAATTAATGAATTTAGAGTGTCTAGGGGAGTTGGAGATGTCCTGGGATCAAGTAAAGGTATAGGAAGAAAATTTGGTTTTAGCCCAAGGGAACTGTGACTTCAGTTAGTAGGCCTTTTAAATAAATGAAGAAGAAATAGGACACAAATGGGCTTGTGGCCCAGTGGCAAGTGGCGTCACTTGGGGAGCTATAAGGTGGTGTGTTGTCAGTTGAGGAGGTCCAAGTTCGAGCATTAGGAGTGACATTTTGCGAAGTGTTTATTTTACTATATGGACTGCCAGAGTTGTGTTGGTTTTGAACTCTTGCCGTGGAGAGTTTGAAGTAAGCAGGTGTGTTGGATGTGGAGGAAATTTCAGATAAGATTAAGGTGTTATCAGGGAGAAAAGTCAGGAGATGAGGAGAAGGAGGAGTTGGTGCCAAATGGGACTATGGGGAAAGGAGTGTTCGGCTGGTGGCTATATAAAGGGGGTGTCGAATTCATTGAAGGGTTCCTTGGGTTCTATTGTTTCTTCCTATTCTCCCCCTTAGCCGAACTCTTCCATTTATCGAAAAAAAAACCCATCAATCCTTTGCCTAAATTTTGATTTTCTCTCTAGCCGAATTCCCCAAAACTTCTCTTCTTAAATTCCTTCTCTTGTTCACCTTTAGATCTAGCCGATCACTTCTTCTCTTCTTCTCCCTAATTGTGCCGAATCGTCTCTGTCATCATACTAATCTCAAAAGTCGAATTTAAGTCGCAGGATTAAAGGAGGATTTCGGCAAGTGCTTAGTTGATCTTTTTAGTGAGTTTTGTTGAAAGTCAAAGGGCTATCTAACCCCTCCGTGTTGTTAACTTTGTATTAACAAGGGTAAGGTTCAATAATCACAAGCGTGGTAGGTAAGCATCGTTAGCAAGAGGTAAGTGCACTCGTCCCGGTGGTGGTTTAGTAAATGGCCGAATGTATTATGTCTCATAGGGGTGACGTATATGGAATATGGGTCACTTGATTTTGATGATATATGTTTTGGTGTAGATCTAGGGAACACTTGTGATTAATAGCTAGGGAAGGGCTATTAGAACTCGGTGGCACACGGTAAGGTTACGATAAGGTTTCTGCTTTTGAGTAAATATTTTGATTATGTATGAGTGGTTGATTGAAGGTTAGTTGGTTGTAGGTTCAAAGCTAAGGATAGAATAGCATGTCGCAGTAACCAGGTGTGTACAAACACTATGCACACAAGAAATCGGCAATGCCGAAAAGCCAAAAGTGGCTAAATGGGCCCAGTGGGCCCTGAGGCTAAGTTTGATGAAATGGATTAATTTGATTATATGAATTGGGTTAGGCATGCATGTTACATGATCTGGATTTGTTTTGGGCCTAATGGGCCATATGACTGAGATCTGGGCCTAGTGGGCCATAAAAATGTGATGTGGCCATTATGGGTTATATGATTGTGCAATGGGTTGATGGGCTTTATGGGGACGTAGACTAGTATGCTAGGGTTTTATGGACTTTAGGCTTAATACTGAACACTTCTTAAACCACATAAGACTTTCTAATAATTAAACATTGTCTGTGGACAAGTCGCTAGGTTAAAGTGTGGTAACGGACATGTGCATGTCTAGGATTGGATCTTGGAGAGCTTGGTACTTAAGTGGCCCTAGCGATCCACCTCCTCTTCTCTGGAATCCTACCTAGTGCGTAGTGTTTGTTCACTTTAGCCACAAGGACTTGTTAATGGGCCAAAGTTTATAACTAAAACCCGAGAGGGACCAAATACCCCTAGATTTGTAAAATTACTAAAATACCCCTGATTTGTAAAATTTACCAAAATACCCTTAGACTTGTAAAATTTCTAAAATACCCTTACATTTATAAAATTTACCAGAATACCCCTATTTTGCAAATTACCAAAACACCCTTGTTTTACAAAATTACGAAGATACTCCTATCTTGCCAAATTACCAAAATACCCCTATAGGGTAGAATTACGATTATACCCCTGGGTAGTGAAATGACGAAAATACCCGTATGTGACGAATATGAGTTTGTGGATGTTTGTGTTTGATGCATTCATATGATATTCTGCTTAGGATGCATATGGGTGGGAATTATGGTACGGAGGAAGATTTGAGGATCGCATAGTCGTGTGGCGATGGATCCACCGGTGGCTTTAAGCCCATTATATTATTAGCAGCTTTGCTGCAACGTTAAGTAGTACCGCAACTGGGCTGCCTTTGGTGTGTAGAGTATGGGTGGGTTGATTTAGAAATCCCCACAGGTGTGTAATGGTTGGAAGGGAAATGGTGTGTGTAGCGGATGGATTATTGGGATGGGTTTTGCATTATCTGCTTACATATGATAAGACATGATATGATATGAGGCCAATGTGGGCTAAGGCCCAAGACGACTGATTTTGATAGGGTTGTCCACACTAAGTTTTGAAACTCACACCCTTTTATTTAATGTCTCAACTGATCCTGAATAAACGGCTCAACGTGGGAGAGGACTTGGAGATGGCCACACTACAAGCTGTTCAAATCTTTTAATTTGTTCAAATGAATTTGTTTTAAATACTTTGATTTTTTTTGTTGGATTGTAATAAGGCCATGTAACTCCTAATTGACTTTGGAATTTGGGTTTATTATTATTGTTTCAGCTAGGCACTTAATAAATTTTTATAAAATTTCTAAAGTTAACATGGTTTTCGAAATAACTTAACATATGAACGTTTTTCTAAAATGTGGGCTTTTTCTCTGAACTTAACAAGATATATTTAGATTTTGGGCTTTTGTCCTTAAATTGTTAAATTATAAAGTCGTTTTGGAGTGTGCCTTTAATGTGACATTCCGAATTCGGGCCTAACTTCTAGGATGGGGTTGGGGTGTTACAAATTCCATGTCAACCTAAACTTACCACTTGTACCATTTTTTTCATGCATCCAATGCACATGACACAATTAAACCATTACTAAAATGGTACTAAATAACTAACATATATATATACCAAAATCAACATTTAGCATTCAACTAAACATTAAACACATGTCCACTTATACATACTATTATAACCTTAGCCAAAACATAAAAAACTACCTATATAATCGTTGGATAGTGTGATAGATCTCTGATGAGCTTCCAAACCAATCAAGCTGCCGATTATCTATAAAATAGGGGAAAGAAAACCACGTAAGCATATAATGTAACAACCCATTTTTCAGTGTAATCGGAACAGTGGTTTCGGGACAACAAATCTGATCAGAAAATAAAGCTTATTTTTATTTTATTATATGGTCTGTGTTATGATAGACATGTCGTATGAAAATTTTGAGACAAAAATTCTATCGATTAAGTGCTTAATTATGAGAGGGACTAAATCACATAAAATTTCTATGGAAACCCTAGGAGAGAGGATGAAAACTTTTCAAGCTCAATAAGGTATGAAATCAAGTCTTGCTTTAAATGATTTTTATATTTTAGGAATCGAGATAGTCTAATCTATCTATTTGGGGATTAATTTGAAAAGTTATCAAGGTACGAAATTTGGGTCATGGACGAATATGCTTAAAATTAGAAATTTATGGTAGAAATTGAAAGGTTGTTGATAGATGAACAACTTTTATAAATTAATTTTTGATGAAAACATGATTTAGGGACTAAAATGTAAAGTTATGAAATTTGATGAATAATTTTGAATTTTTATGAATAATGCGTTGTACATTTTGTAATGGGGTTTTGGTCAAGCTTGAAAAAAGGGAGAAAATTGCACAAGTTTCATTTTCCAAGCCTAGGGACGAAATTGGAATTTATTGAAAAGTTAGGGGAAAAATGGTAATATTTCCTAGGACAGAATTGAGTCCAAATGAGTATGAAATGTGTGAAATTGATGATTAAAGTTATTTATATAGATCCGACCAACTCAAATTCGAGGTTAGATCGAGGAAAGGAAAAGGTTTCAGATTAGTAGATTACTTATGCAAACAAGTGTCGAGGTAAGTTCGTGTAACTTAATCGGACATGTTAATATGTTTAATTGAATGTTGTGCATGTATGGAACGTGACTTATATGTAGATTACTTGAATACTATAAGGATAAATTTGATACATGCTCGAATGGTGATAAAGGATTAAGCCCCGATTGAATATTGAATTCCGATGAATATATTTGCTTTCCCAAAATGGATGAGGTCCAGCATTTGTTGCGGACGGGATTTAGCTCGGATGAGTAATCCTATCGACCTTATTATAGAAAGAATTCAGCCCAGGCAGGTAGTCCTGATATAATACCTCTCGAGTATACATTATGATTAGGGTTTTGCCTGGACTGATAATCCTAATCGAACTCTTTCGAGCATATGTTATATAAAGGATGTAGTCTGGACTGGTAATTCTGTTATACTATATTGGCTCGAGAATTTGTTATTTGGTTAAGTGCCTTAATCGATACCCTTGAATAAGAATTGACGGATTATCAAGTCATACACCTCGAGTGTACTACTTGAGTATCCATCGAAATTTCAATGATTTAACAGAGACAACTCTTGACCTGGTATGAGAATTTTGTGATGATATGAGAATGACTTGAAATAATTTTGCTTGATGAGCTTATCTATGTTACTTGATTGATATGAAGATTTTGGTGACTAACATGTTTGATTGAATACATGTGTTTAGGCAAATTTTGCTAATGGATGGAAAACATGATATTATGTTTAGATTTAATAAATCGGAATGGTAACTTTAGTTTCTGTTATATGAACTTACTAAGCATGTAATGCTTACTCTATTTTATTTCACAATTTTATAGTGCTCAGAAGCTCACGAAGGTTGGAGATGATTGGAGCATCGCCACACTATCAACTAGTCATTATGGGTACACTTAGTAAAATCATTTTGGTATAATGGCATGTATAGGTCAACTTGGCCATTACTGGCTTGAAAATGATGTTTTGTAATCTAGCCATTGGAATGGCTGGTAATGGTTCATTTTGGTATGACTAAGTAGGTTATTTTCATACATATATACACATGTGTTATATAAAGTATATCTGATCACATGTTGTTAATGCCTAAGTTAAACCAAGTGAAGTTTATAAACACTTGTGCTTGCAATGATATGGCATATGAATGATAGAATTGCTTAATTTGAATGCTTGAAATAGTTGGTATTGGATTTGAGTTTCAAGTGCAGGTCATGGGTGTGATTTTGGGTGATTAATGGAGCTAGAAATGGCTTTATTTTGTCCACACGGTCAGACACATGGGCGTATGTCTAGACCATGTGTAACACACAGCCTGGTACATGGGCGTGCAGTTAGGCCGTGTGTCCCATGCACCTTAATTTTGACATACAGAATGCCTAGAATTGAGTACACGGGTGGAGACATGGGCATGTGTCTCATCTGTGTGTGATACAGGGCCTAGAACACGAGTGTGTGTCTTGGTTGTGTGAAACCTGTACCTAATTCGAAAGAAATTAATTAACCACACGGCCTAGCACAATGGCGAGTGGCATGGCAGTGTGCACAAGTTAGAGAGTTACACGGAGTTAAACACAGCCTGTAGCACGGGCGTGTCCCAGGGTCACACGGGCGTGTGAGCCCTGCACCTTGGAAATTTTTTTGAAATTTTGCAAAAAATTTCTTAGAGTTCTCGATTAAGTTCTGACTCGATTCTAATGTTTTTATTGGACCTCGAGGGCCTAATTAAGGGATGTTTTGAATAATATCAGTGAATGGAGAGTGATTAATATGACATGTCTTCAAATGTTTTGAAAATTTTTGGTAACGCTCCATAACCCTATTCTGGTGACAGATACGAGTTAGAGGTATTCATTTAGTGGCATCAGAGCTATTGTTTAGCCGATTCTCAAATTTGACGTAGCAAACACGTGTTTAGCTGTACATGCCAATATATAGTTTGTGATAGTGTGATGACTCTTGATCATTTTAAGTTTGTTTTTCATGTAGTAATGTCATCCAACCGACGCTAAATCCGAGGAAGCTGAGAGTAATGCTTCAGCTCCAGTTCAAAGAGTAGCATCTGTGTCTGGTAGTGAAAAGCCTGTGTCTGAGGGCCGAAATGAGGAGGCATATTCATACTAGACACCAAGTTCACACAAAAATATGAATGGGTCTATCCCGGATCAATCAAAGTAACAACAGAAGTATCATAGAGAGAAAAAGTACCCGTAATCACATCAGGAGATGAAGCCTCTTCGTGAGCGTGAATGGCATAAGTCCTCGCAGGTACTCTACCTTCGGGCCTCACAATTGGATCTCTAAGTGTATCGTTGCTACTCGCTCTATTTCTCAAATTTCACTATGGCCTTCCTCTAGGATCAACATTACCATATCTTGCACTCTGAAATTTCTCTTTTTTCAACCATATCGGGGCAATCTCTAATGAAGTGATCTTCAGAACCACACTTGAAACAAGTTTGATCATTCACCCGACACTCACCGGGGTGACGTTTACCGCAATGTGGACATTCAGGTCTACTAGATCGAGCATTACCCCCACTCGCAATTGAAGTAGTCTGAGCATTATGACCCGAATATTGTTTCCCATGGTTTTTGTTTGAAAACCCAACTGAAGCACTTGACCAACTATTAAACTCTCTCAGTTTCTTAGATGAGGACTGAAATGACTTACCCATCTGTCTTTTCTTCAGTCATGAGACTCAATATCAACTTTTCTTTTCTCTTTAGCTAATTCTTCGGCCTTGCAAGCTCACTCAACAAGTACAACAAAATCTTTTAATTCTAAAATGCCAACCAACAATCTAAGTTTTCATTCAGTCCATCTCCAAATCTCTTACACATGATAGCTTCAGTTGAAACACATTCTCGAGCGTATTTGCTCAGTGTCACAAACTTACGCTCATACTCCGTTACTGTCATTCGGCCCTGTTTTAACTCAAGGAATTCTTTTCGTTTCTGACCGATAAACCTTTCGCTAATTTACTTCTTACGGAACTCTTTTTGGAAAAATTCCCAATTAACTATCCCTTGATACAACCGACACAAGGGTGTTCCACCACTGATAAGCCGAGTCTCTCAGGAGTAATACAACACATTTCATACATTCCTCAGGTGTGCATGATAACTCATCAAATACCCTGATGGTATTGTCAAGCCAGAGCTCTTCCCTTTCGGGATCATCATCTATACTAGCTTAGAACTCTTCGGCTCATTGTTTTCAAATCTTATCAATTGGAGGCCTGTTCAATCTCATGAAGTCTATACCTTGAGGTGCTACTGGAAAAGGTTGAGGAATAGGTTGGGGTGGAGGGGGTTAAGTGTTCAGGTTCATTCGAATGAACTTCGTATGCCATGCATTCATCATATGGAGAAAGGCTTCCCTGCCTTCTTCTCCTAGGCTAACTGTAAGGGGTCTATTATCAGACGACGCTGCCCCTTGAACAAGAGCCGACGCATTATTTTCGGCTTTACTTGCCACAGCTCAATCGGGATCCATTACCATATAAAAACACAATTTCAAAGGTCAGGAGTCGTCACACTATCATATTTCATTCTTGGCATGTATAGCTAGACTCGTACACATGCTACGTTAGTCCTAGAATCGACTAAACTGTAGCTCTGATACCACTAAATGTAACACCCCATACCCTTATTCGATGCCAGAACATGGTACTAGGCGTTACCGGACTTATACGCAAGCAATCATACAAAATAGAGGACATTTTATTTATGACGTCAGCACCAAATGGTAGCCACACGGCCAAGTCACACGCCTGTATGCTAGGCCGTGTGGTCGATTTTATTTTCATGATTTTTCATAAATTAGGTGCAGACTACACATGGCCAGGGCACACGCTCATGTCCTATAGCCTTGTCTCTCACACGGCGGAAACACACGACTGTGTCTTATGCCCGTGTGTTTACTACTGGGCATTCTGTTTTGCATTAACTAGGGTGCAGGGGACACAGGACCATAACACACTTCTATGGGGCCAGCCCTGTGTCACCCACGACCTAGACACATGCCCGTGTGGACAAAATAATACTAATTACCAAGCCTTTTTGCCACCCATACTTATACCAACCTACACACACATCAAAACCACATCAATCCAAGCATATACATAGCTTCAAGACACTTAACATGGCATAACTAATTGTTTGACTATCATCAAACATCCATAATCACATGCAACACATCATAATTCTACTATCAATAACCATAAGCCATATCATAATGACATTAGCACATACATGCATATATGATTAGGTTTACAACCAAATAATAAATATGAGCCACATCCCATGGCCTTATAGAAAATAAATCAAATATCATTATAAGCCAACACATTTGGCTAACCAATATGACATATAACAAAAGGACCAAGTCCCTATACATGCCATACTCAAAATACTTGAATTCACTATACCCAAAAGATTAGTTTGATAGTTTGAATCGAGCTCTGATGTCCTTCGGTCCCCGAGTTAGCTTGGCGACACTATAAGAAATGGAAAGGAAGGGGGTAAGCTTAAAGCTTAGTAAGTTTGCATGTAAATAATAAGCAACATTAAACATGTAGTAGCATACACATAACATATTATAAACTAGCACATAATCATCAAATGATCATAGGCATAACTTACTCATGTACATTCTTACCAAAAATGCATCATAAATCGAGCTCATTTCTCATGAGTTTTGTGTACACACCTATACCACTTCATAACATAATCATATCCTTTCGTATCATTGAAGTAATCTTTAAATTACCCGTTGAACCACTTGAAATACTAAAGGATACTCGGGATACTTCATAAATAATAGTAAGATGCCAATGCCATATCCCAGATATGGCCTTAAATGGGATTGCATATCGATGCTGATAGCCCAGCTATGGTCTTACACGATGTCTCATACCGATGCCATGTCCTAGACATGGTCTTACATGAAATCACACATAACCCTAATGTCATGACATTTTGTATCCTATTTATTCCTGAGGTTCAACTGGGAATTTTACGACATCGAATCTTCGTCGAACGTACTCATAACAATAAATAAACAATTCAAGCAATATCAAATATAAAATGCATAATATAAAGTTTCATTATTTACACACGAACCTACCTCGGTACAAAATATGGACAACTAATTCGATTTAGTCCAAAATCTTGTTCTTTCCCTGATCTAGGTCCGGACTTTGTTTTTCTTGATCTAGAATAGAAAATTTAGCTAATTTAATTATCACATTGTTCAAATCAGTGCAAAATTCATACTTTGGTAAATAATAAATAAATTGGTAAATAGTAAAAAAATGGCTAAAGTAATAAAAATAGAGTTTTCTTAATATTTTAGTTCCCTGGCAACGGCGCCACAAACTTGATCGCTAAAATTAGAGCTTTAAAATTTATAAAAGAATGATCGAACCTGGAAACTAACTCTGACAATGATTAAAGGCAAGTGTACCTATCGAACAATAGTATAGCTTAGACAAGACCAGATTGTCGAACCCAAAGGAACTAAAAGTTTTAATACTAACTTTCTTTTTATTATTTAGCCTAAAATAAAGTGAAGTTGTTTTAATCTAAATTAACGATGACTAAGCTAAGGACAAAGACAAAAAGAACGAATTGGGAAATAACTTGAAGAAAAACTCAATTGATCACGACGATACCCTCAGGAAGAATCCACCTAGACTTCACCTGTTATCTAACCATAAATCATATGATTTATTTACTTAGCTTGACACGTGAGACTCCCTAACGTATATTAAACCCTCTCTCGAGGCAAATAACGTCTAACCCTAGGTTAATTAGTGGAACTCTCGTTCTCTTATAATAACCCCCTAGAATAGCAGTAAATCGATCTATGGATTCCTATATTAGGTTTCACCCTAATCTGACAGAATCTCTTCACCCTATCTATAGGCGTACGATCAACTCCGCTTAATTACGCTAGATCTACTCTTAAGTAGGGTCTATTCCTCCTCCATCTAAGCACATCAGATTTGGATTAATCATGCATAGTTAAGAACAAACTAAGTATTTATCATATAATTCAAAAAATCAAATAACAAGATTCATCTAGGTTTCATCCTCTTCAGGTATCTGAGGGGTTTAGTTCATAATGAATAAAGAAAACTTCTCAAGAGAAAAGATAAAACAAAACTTAAGAAATCCCTAAAACTCCCTGAAAGAATTGAAAGAGAATTCCGCCGTCTTGAGTATAATTTCGGCATCTTGGGATGGATCAACTGGCTAACTTCGAGCGATTCCCACAATTCTGACCTTTCCAGCTTGGCTCCTTCACCGAGCAGAACGCCCCCTTTTCAACTGGTACCTAGGGGGTTTATATAGGCTCTTGAAATACGTTTCTTTCTCCCTAAGTATCCAAATCTGAGTGAAATTGCTCTTTCCAGCGACAGGGACACGGCCATGGCACACGCCCGTATGGATCGTGGTCAGGCCGTGCTCGGGCTTCTTTAAATGAGGCACGGGCGTGTGAATCGAGAGAAGGCCGTGTTTTAGATGGTTGGCGTGGCACAGCCGTGTGGGCTTAAGTCTAGGCCGTGTCGATTTCTTCCTTGGCCCAATTTACTCTATTTTAGGGCCCGTTTCTCATTTTTTTTATCATTGGGTGCTTTCCTGGGTATAATACATGAAAAGAAAGGATTAAGAGCACCTTTTTATATGAAACAGAGGATAAATCATCCAAAAGCATACTAAATATGGGATTAAAATATGTTACTTTTACGGTTTATCACATACCATATCCCCAAGCAGTAACGAAAGACGATACAGAGGAACAGTTCGGTAAGTTTCGTAAACTTTTAAAGAAATTACATATTAACTTACCATTTATTGAATCTCTTTTATAGATGCCAGATTCCAGGAAATTTTTAAAGAAGCTATTGACAAATAAGCGAAAGATTGACGAGGAATCACATGTGGAACTAAACGCAGTGTGCTTAGCAATGTTGCAAAATAAACTGCCACAGAAATTAAACGATCCAGGGAGTTTTATAATTCCATGCTTGATTGGTAGTTTATCTATTAATAATGCGTTAGCTGATTTAGGAGCAAGCATAAATGTCATGCCTTATAAATTGTTTAAACAACTAGGTCTAGGGAAACCCAAACAAACTATGATGAGCATTCAATTAGCTGATAAAACTATTAGAGTTCCTAGGGGTATTATTGAAGATGTACTTGTGAAAATTGGTAAATTTGTATTCCCCGTAGACTTTGTCATTTTAGACATGGATGAGGACACCACGATTCCCCTAACTTTAGGAAGACCATTCTTAGCAACTTCCAGAACTAAAATCGATGTTGATGCAGGAAAACTTATACTCTGTGTAGGTGACGAGACAGTCAGTCTTCAAGCCCTCGATTTGTCTAGAACATCAAATAACCAAGGTGAGAAGGTAAATTTTATTGATAACCTTTAGGTTAACCCTTCTTTTCAGGAAACACCACAGCATGATCCTGACCTTGAACCCTATGCCAACAAAGAAATAACTTATGAGGATCAACAGATTCAGATCGATGAAATAAAAGAGGGGAAGACGCACCTTAAAAAAGAACTAGGGATACCTGAAGTAAAACCAAAGCCACCTTACGAGAAACTCAAGTTCAAAATAGGAGATCAGGTATTACTAGATAAAGAAGATCCACGAGTGTCCCCTCCTGATCCGAACACCAGCAAGGAAATCCCTTTCAAGGTAATCGATGTTTTTCTGTACGGAGTAGTCGAGGAAAGTAACCCTATGTCTGGCACTTTAAAAATAAATGCTTCTCGACTTAAACTATATCATGATAATGTAACTGCTAGCACGAGGAAGGACTTTCAACTCCTCAAACCACCATGAATATACAAATGAGAGGAGAGTCTAGCTTAAGACTATAAACGAGCACTTCCCAGGAGGCAACCCGAGTACTAACCCTATTCACTTCAATATTTTTCATTTTTATTTTATTTATCTTATTCTATCCTTAAAGCACCTAACTATAAACTAACCAAGTGCAGATTTCCAGGTCACACGGCCTTGCACACGGCCGTGGCTGTGGCCGTGTGGACTTTGCAAATCTCCGTACTGACATGGCAGGGATGGTACAAGTTAGAAAAAATAAAATCTTTGAGTCACGGACTCAAACCACCACCCCACGGGCATCGACAAAACCCCACGGCTGTGCGATGCAGCCATGGTCGACACTATTTGATCGTACACGGGCGCGGCGACATGAGCATGGGCGTGGGAGAAACGAATGAAGCCAACCACGGCCATGCGATATGGTCGTGTGAGATGCCATGCCCATGAGACACGGGCGTGTGAATGTATCGGACTTGAAAAGTCTATTTAAACTTCCCGTCACTCCCTCTTCTCAACCACTTTCCATCCCCTTTCTTCCATCCTATTCTTCAGAATTCTCCCCTCCATATCTCTCTTCTTTAACCCTTCCCTAATTACCGATCCTCAAAAACTCAATGTCGAAGAAAAAGTAGAATCGAAGCACAGTCGCCCAGAGGGAGACCGATCAACATAAGCTCATCCCGGCCGATTCATCCACTCGACAAGACAAGGGTCTTTGAGACCATTTATCTTTTGTTGTACTTTTAAATTCTCCTTTATTTTCCTTCTCTTTGACAATCTTATGCTTAATTTAGTTTATTCTAATTTAGTTTCTTAGTGTCAGGTTCTTCAGGCTGCTAGAGAATCACACATTGGGAACCACTATCACCACCACCGCAACCTTTGAAGTTCTAAAGGCTGCTTGGGAATCACGCCACTTTCGCCACCACCAGCACCTCCGCAGCCTTAGAGGTCACACCCACCTCGCAAACCATCCAACAATAAGGACCCCGTAGTCCATCCATCTTTTCTTTTAATTTTATTTTACTTTCTTCTTTCTTTCTCTTCATCTTTCTGGTCCTTAATTATATCTTTAGTTTATTTTAAATGTGTCTTAATAATTCCTGGCTAATTCTTCACGAGCTCCCCAATTTCTTCATCTAGCGCAGAGATCGTCAGTAACCACCACAACAAAAGACGACACCTCCAACGTATTTTCCACATCCTCCAAAAGATTTCAGCCATAATTAAAGAAGTTTCACTTCTCTCCCTCTCTTTTGATTATCTTATAAATGTTATCATCTATCTTTGTACATTAAGTGCAATGTACAACTTAAGTGTGGGGGGTTAACTATTGTACTATCTGAAAATCCCTGAATTATGCCTTGTTCGAAAAGTAAGTTTCTCATATTATGATTAGAATTAAAATTCCTTTGATTTATAATTTCTATTGATATGTTTTAGATTAAGTCATTGATAATTATGCATTGATGATTAAATTTGAAGAATACTAGTGAATCAAGCATGATAAGTCTATTTTTCTGAATAATTTTTTTTTGGTGAATCTTAATGTTACCTTGAAGTTTGAATTTTACAAGGTTGATATCAAACACCCATAATTTTTTGTGAGACTTTGAGCATTATAGAGCATATATTCTTTTTCGTGCTCATTTTTTTTGATTATGAGTGTGTCAACATTGATTTGTTATTCTAGAACTTGCATTGATTATACATGTCGGGACCACACCTATGATTTGATACACAAAGATGATAAAGGTACTTAGGATTTAACTCACTTACACCACTAAAAGGCCTACCTTCATAATTAACCCCTAGTGAACCCATTTCATCCTAACAACCCTTTTCATTGACTTACCCACTAATATTAACCCAAAGCCTTTTGTATTTGTTATTACCATTCTTCTTGATTACCCTTTTTGTCGAGATTTGATTTTGAGCAGTTGCGTAACTATGTTCTATATTTAAGTTGTAAAAGTTCTTTCCTATTATTATTTCACTTGCTCTTTAAAAAAATGAAGTATATTCATTATTAGTTCTATAATTAAGTGAGATTACATGTTTAAAGTGAAATTCTTGAAGAAAATGCTCGTATTATTAGTTTTCAATAGATTTAATTATTTAAGATTAGTTCATTTTTCTAGTTAGGTATTTTGTCAGGTCAATCTCGATTCTAACCCTCTAATTCAGCCTTTATCCACACCTTTAACCTAAGCCCAATTACAACCTGTCATTAAAGACCTTTTGATTTATGTATCATCTCATATTATAGTGGTGGAGACTTGATTTTCATGCAAGCCTATGGGATTAACTTTTCATGTTCGACTTTTGAGCGCTTAATTTTGAACCTTAAACACTTCGAGTGATTTGAGTGAATCTTTAGTGAGAATGTCAACTCTTGTTGATTTCGAATCAGAGGTAATCATTTAGATGAGGGGAAACACCTATGTTTTGTGCTATAAATGTATGACTTTGATTGTTTGAATCTTTAGGACCCTTTGAGTTGAATTATTCATGTATGAATTATCTTTGAATCATGATGAAACATTATTGATAAATTTTATAGATCGGTGAAGTTTGTTTTAATTGTGACTTGAGAATTTTACTTGAGGACAAGCAAAAGCTTAAGTGTGGGGGTATTTGATAAACCAAAAAAAGTAACATATTTTAAGCCTATATTTAGCATGCTTTTGGATGATTTAAGCCTCGATTTATGTAATTTGGTGCTCTTAATCCTTTCTTTTCATGTTTTATACCCAGGGGAGCACCTAATAACGAAAAGAATGAGAAACGGGCTTAAAATGGACTAAATTGGGCCAAAATAAAAATGGACCCGACCTGGGCCCAAGACAACACAGTCGTGCCTCATTAAAATTCTAAACACGGCCTGGCCACGATTCACACGGGCGTGTGCTATGGCTGTGTCCCTATCATGGAGAAGAGCAATTTCACTCGGAAAAGGATACTTAGGGGTAAAGAAACCCATTGCAAAAGCCTATATAGACCCCCTAAGTATAACCTAAAAGGGGGCAGTGAGCTAGGCCAAGGAGCCGAGCCAGAAAGGTTAGATTTGTGGAAATCACTTGAAGATAGCCAGTTGATCCATCTCAAGAAGCCGAAGTTATACTCAAGACGGAGGATCTCTCCTTCAATTGGTTTAAGGGGTTTTAGTGATTTCTTATGTTTTGTTTTATCTTTTCTTTTGAGATGTTTTCTTTTATTGTTATGAACTAAACCCTTAGATACCTAAGGGGGATGAAACTTAAGATGAATCTTGTTATCAATTGCTAAACTATATGATAAATACTTGACTTGTTCTTAATTATGTGTTCTTAATTCTTGTGTTGATATTTCTGGGATATTAATTCAAGTATGATGTGCTTAGGTGGAGGAGCAAAAGTCCCTGCTTAAGAGTAGATCTAGCATAATTAAGCAGAGTTGATCGCGCGCCTAGAGATAGGGTGGCGAGATTTTTCCGGATTAGGGTGAAACCTAATATGGGAGTCCATAGATCGAGTTAATGCGATTCTAGAGGTTTTAATTAGAAAGAGATTTAAATTAATCAACCTAGGGTTAGACGTTACTCGCTTCGAGAGAGGGTTTAATATAACTTTGGGAATCTTATTGATCAAGTCAAATGAATAAATCGTCTGGTTCAGAGTTAGATAACATGTGAAGTCTAGGTGGATTCTTCCTTGTGTGTCATCTTAATCAAGTGGTTTTCTTTCAAGTTATTTTCTCAATTCATCCTTTTTGTCTTTGCATCTTTAGTTTAGTTGAGAGTTAAATTTAAATTAGGTAAATAAATTCACTTAATTCTTAGGCTAAATAATAAAAAGAGAGTTAGTATTAGTACTTTTGGTTCCTTTGGGTTCGACGTTCTGGTCTTGCCTAAACTATACTACTGTTCGATAGGTGCACTTGTCTCAAATCATTGTCAGAGTTAGTTTCCAGGTTCTATCATTCTTTATATAAATTTTAAGACTTGACAAACACAATCAATTGCCCAAAGATGGCGAGTGTTGAAAATGTCAGATCCGAGTGACTCAAGTGTAAGCATTGTGGTAAAAGACATCCGGGGAATTGTAGGTTGAATAATCAAGCTTGCTTCAGATGTGGATCGTTAGATCATTTTATTCGAGACTGCCCAGAGTCTGTTGAACAAGAGACTACTCAGAATCCGAGATTAGATAATGCCCCAGAGAGAAATAGACCTTCCCGAAATACAAGAAATGTCTGTAATAATCAGAGGTCTACGAGGGATATTGTTGCAAAATCTGAATTTAGAGAGCCAACCAGAGCGTATGCTACTCCAACTTGTGAGGAAGCTTCATCTTCAAATATTATTACGGGTACGTTTACTCTTTATGATACTTTTTTGATTGTATTGATAAACCCTGGTTCTATTCATTCGTATATATGCATGAATATAGTATTCAGTAAGACTTTGCCTGTAGAGTTGATCGTGTGTCAGAGTCTTAAAAATTTATAAAAAGAATGATCAAGCCTAGAAATTAACTATGACAACTGATCGTGTGTCAGAATCTTACAAAATTATAAAAAGAATGATCAAGCCTAGAAACTAACTATGACAACGATTGAGGCAAGCGCACCTACCGAACAGTAGTATAGTTTAGTGGACAGACCGGATTGTCGAACCCAAAGGAACCAAAAGTACTAATACTAACTTTCTTTTTATTATTTAGCCTAGAAATTAAAGGATTCATTATTTAATCTAAACTTAACTAACTATTAAGCTAAAGATGCAAAGACAAAGAGAATGAATTGGGAAAATACTTGTAGGAAAAACCAATTGATTAAGACAATACCCAAGGAAGAATCCACCTAGACTTCACTTGTTATCTAACTCTGAACTAGACGATTTATTCACTTGACTTGATTCGTAGGATTCCCTAATTTATATTAATACCTCTTTCAAGGTTACTAACATCTAACCCTAGGTTGATTAATTGAAATCTCTTTCTAATTAAAACCCCTAGAATTGCATTAACTCGATCTATGGACTCCCATATTAGGTTTGACCTTAATCCGGTAGATTTTCATCATCCTATTTCTAGGGTTGCGATCAACTCCTCTTAACTATGCTAGATCTACTCTTAAACAGGGACTTTTGCTCCACTGCCTAAGCACATCAATACTTGAACCAGTATCCTGGAATATCAAAACAAGAATTAAGAACACATAGTTAAGAACAATCAAGTATTTATCATATAGTTTAGAAAACAATAACAAGATCCGTCTTAGGTTTCATCCCCCTCAGGTATTTGAGGGGTTTAGTTCATAATAATAAAAGAATACATCTCAAAAGAAAATATAAAACAAAACATAAGAATAACCCTAAAACCCTCTGAAGGAATTGAAGAGAAGATCATCTGTCTTGAGTATAACTCCAACTGCTTGAGATGAATCAACTGGCTTTCTTTGACTAAATTCCACAATTCTGGCCTCTCTGGCTTGGCTCTTCGACCTAACTGGACCCCTAACTGGACTCCCTTTGAAGGTTGGCCTCTAGTAATTACCCTTTGGGATGGATCTCCCAAAATCATACCATCATTCACATAGTTAAACTCTCTTGGATGAGTGACTTCCCTTTCCTCGATTAAAATTTCTTCAAAAGTATCCTGTATTTGTTCTTGAATTTTTCCATTTGAGGATTGATCCTCTTTATTGAAAAAATTTGCATCATCATCATTAACACAAAAATCCTTTCTAGAAGGAGGATTAGAGTCATAAAAAATAACATATATAGACTCTTCTGCTAAAGTTGTTTTGTTAAAGACTCGATAAGTTTTAGTATTTACAGAATAACCAAGAAAAATTCCTTCATCACTTTTTACATCGAATTTACCAAGATTATGTTTCCCATTGTTTAAAACAAAACATTTGCATCCAAAGGGATGAAAATAACTAAGTTAGGTTTTCTGTTTTTGAAAAGTTCATATGGAGTTTTCTTTAATATTGGTCTAATCATCACTCTATTAACCACATAGAAAGCGGTGTTTGCAGCTTCCACCCAAAAATATTTTGGTAAATTATTTTCACAAAGCATGGTTCTAGCCATTTCCTCTAAAGTTCTATTTTTCCTCTCAACAACTCCATTTTGTTGAGGGGTTCTAGGTGCAGAAAAATTATGGCTAACTCCATTTGAGTTGCAAAATTTTCAAAGCCAAGATTTTGAAATTTGGTTCCATGATCACTTCTAATACTAGTGATAGAGTAACCTTTTTTATTTTGGTTCATTTTTCAAAATGTGATGAATTTTTCTAAAGTTTCATCTTTAGTACATAAGAAAAGAACCCATGTAAATCTAAAGTAGTCATCAACAAGCTCAAAAGCATATTATTTTCCACCCAAGCTAGATGTCCTAATTAGACCAAACAAGTCTATGTGAATTAGTTAAAGAACTATACTAGTTGATAAGTCATTGATAGGTTTAAAAGAAAATCTTTTATGTTTACCCTTAATACATGTATCACAAACATTATTCACATCAAGGTCAATTTTAGGTAATCCTCTTACTAAGTCATTTTTAACTAGTTTATACAATATGCTCATGCTAGCATGTCCTAGTTTTCTATTCCATAACAAAGAGCTATCTTATTTTTAGCAATATGGCATAAGCTAGAGGTATGCATATCATCTAAATGAATCATATATATTTTCTATCCTATTTCCTACAAGTATAATTTTATTAGAAGTAATGTCAATAACTTTACAACCTTTAGACTTAAATATGACATTTAAACCTTTATCACATAATTGACTAATAATTTGAAGATTATGCTTAAGACCGTTGACATATAAGACATTTTCAATAATGATATAAGAGTTTTTACCAATAGAGGCTATTCCTTCAGTTTGTTTTGTAGAGTTGTCACCATACATAACTTCTCTTCCATTTTTTGGCTTCAAATTGATAAAGTGACTCTTGTCATCGATCATGTGTCTTGAGCATCCACTATCGAGGTACCATAAGTTTTTATTTGAATAACCCACCTTAAAGCAAGGCTCCTTTCCTACAAACATAGAATTTAGATTTGATTTTTCATTCCTAAATTCTTTTGGGTCCATAAACATTAGTTCCTATAATTTTAGTCCCTTTGGGTATCCATTTTGAAATCAAGCTCCTATCTTGAGAAGGTATGAGTCTTTTAGGGACCCATACACTTTTAATGAATTTTATCTTGTAAAAATTTTGGGGACCTGTATGTTTATAGGAATTAAAGTTATTTTTAACAAAGTTTTGGTTTAAATTTTCTCCTTTTTCTAAAACTTTGTTAGAGTGAGATTTTTCATTCTTAAGCAACTCAAGTTTCTTTTGATGATCCTCATGAGCTTTTGAAAGTAAATTATGCAAGTTTAAATTTTTCTTTTCAAAGTCATTAATAATTTCTTGCATTTTATTTACCTTCTCTTCAAGTTAATGATTGGTTTTAGAAAGTAAGTCATTTTCATTTCTCAATTTTGAAACTTTTTTCTTGTGTTTTGACATCATGACTTCAAATTCCAAACTCAAATCATCATAGGCATCTTGCAACTCATCAAAAGAATAATCATTTAAAGTAGATGGGTTAGAAGTTAGCTTAATATCATAGATGACCATAAGGCAAAGATTGACTCCTTCTTGATCTTCATTGTCCGGTGATTCCTCTTCACTCCAAGTAGCAACATGAGCCTTGATACGGCCACGCCCCGTGTCGTACCTAGCTTGAGTAAGGATCCATTGGAGCTGCTCCAAGGACCAATCACACGAGCTCGAGTGAAGCAATTCAAAGAGGCCATTTCGACCTTAGTCAACCAAGTGTGGGGGGAGACACTGGTCGTACATATTGAGAAAGCTTGGACCAGCTCAATAAGAATACCTTGCAACTTCTTGCAAGCTGAACTCGGCTCAATTTGGCTCATTTGAGCTCATTTCTATTTCTTTTTAGCTCATGCGTTTATTTACTGAAATAAACTAAATATTTATTTTAGTTAGTTAAGATTAATTTTAGCTCATAATTATGTTTTTAGTTCATTACATGATTTTAATATGTTTGTTCCAGCTGAATTAATGTGTCTTATTCTATACAAGTATTTAATGTGTCTTCCTTAGTTACATGTTATTAATGTGTCTAAGTTTAAAGCATGTATTTATTTTGTCCTAGTGCAGCCGAATTAACTTTGTTTTAAACCAATTTAATGTGTTCTTTGAATTATTTGCGGCCATATGCATGAAAGGGATTTAATGCAAAGGTACATGCATGGATGGCTTCAATGCGTAGGGAGATACATGCATGGACTGCTTTAATGTATGGTGTACTGATGTTTGGTTTCTCCCAAACAACTATTCGACCAAAGAGTAGCTACTCCTTTATGTTCCCCAAGCCAGTCGATTAGCTTCCAAGCCTATTGCACTATCCAAGATGCCCAATTAACTTCTCAAAACCATTTAGCTGAATAATAAGCTAGCATTTAAGCTCATTTAAGCACCTTGGCCAAATTTAGACATTGCCTAATCAGTTCCCAATCAATCCAAGTTCATTTCAGCTGAATGTGCATCATCTAGAAGTTGTCTAATGGCATTCCAAGGCTAAACATAGACATGGTATCTTTATGGACTTATTCTAAAATTTTCTGTTCATTTAAAGTTGATCATTAAGTTATTTGTTTGCCAATTCAGCTAGCCTTAGGACCCTCCTATAAATATTGTGTTATTTGCTAGTTGTAGGGACTTTTTGCCATTTTCAATGAATATTGAGTTATTTGTGACGTTTTCATCTCTCAAATTTCATCCAAGACTCAGCTTGACTTATCTGCTAGTCAGTGGCGTCAACCTGTCTCTTTTATCAAACTTATCACTCTCGTAGTGTGGCGTTCACCCTTAACTTTGTACATTTGGTTCTTACCTTCCTAGGTAATAGGTCAAGGTCTCTTTTCCATCATCCATTCACCTTAAGGTCACATAAGTCCCGAGTCAGCACTCACCTATAGTGTTGATTCGATCTTGATACCTAAGTTCGATATCCATTCCATCCAAGCTAACACTTATAACAACAAATACTTAGCCATTTTTGGGCCTATCTGTGTTACCTTACTCCATACTTAGCCTAATTCCAACCATATTTCAAAATTGAACGATACTTCTTCGTTAGATGATCAAACACATAAATGACTCAGACAACTCAACAAGGCCATGGTTGTATCAAGCCTTAAGCTTTTGTTTGGTTGACCCGTTTTTCTTCAATTGAGGACACTCAATCTTGATGTGTCCCGACTACTTGCATTCATAGCATATAATAGCATCCTTCTCTTTCGTAGATTCATTCTTGAGTCCTTTCTTCTTTTGGAATTGTCTTCATTTGTTAGACCAAATGAACCTCTTCAGTCTTATTGCAAACATTGCCATCTCTTCATCACCATCATTATTGCTAGAGTCTTCATCCTTCTCGAAAGTTGTTGATTTGAATGCAACTTAAACTTTCTTTAGAACTTCTTTGATTTCTTTCGTATTGTAGTTGATCTTCATTTCATACATCAAGTAACCAATGAGCTTATCAAGGGAGTGTGTGTTGAGATCCTTTGACTCTTCTATTACCGACACTTTAGGTTCCCAAGATGTTAGGAGACTTTTCAACATCTTCTTTACCATCTCCTTGTTGGGATATGTCTTGTAACACCCTTAACTCGTATCCGTCGTCAAAATAAGGTTACTGAGCAATACTGAATAATCAGAACATTAGAACATACATTTCATATATTAACATAAAAATAACATATATCATTCATTAACATACATATTGCTCCTAAATCGAGCCCTTAAGGCTCTAGAAAACATCTTAGAAACAATTTGAAACATTTGGAAAGTTTAAGAAAAAACTAGAAAAATTTGACTACAAGGGTCACACGGTCGTGTCTCAAGCCATGTAACAATCGAAATATGGAAACACAACCGTGTCTTAGTTCGTCTCCTCACCCGTGTAACTCTCTGAGTAGGGTCACACGGTCGTGTCACACGCTTGTGTGCCAAGTGGTGTAACTTTCGAAATAGACCCACGCCCGTGTGTCAGGCAGTGTGCTAGGCCGTGTAATTGCCTGACTTATATTCAATAAACCTACAGGGGACACACGACTGTGTCACTAGGCCGTGTGTCACATATGACTGAGTTACATATGACTGAGTCACATGCACGTGTCTTAGGTTGTCTGGACATGAATTTGCCCAAAATCAAGCCATTTCCAACACCAACTCATGCATCCACTTAAAGGCATTTGGTGCACATTATAAAAGCATCAAAGCCTTACAAAAACATGCATATAGTGACCAATTCAATGATCCCAAATCAATCAACCAATATGCCAATCAAGGCATCTCAAATGCAAACATTAAAACTTACCTAAACTACATATATATATATGATCACATTTCCATCATCAAACATATTTCAACTTCTAACAAATCATGTCACAAATATGACCATCAACACCTCATCACAAACATACCATTTGAGCCATACCATTCATGCATCACAAGTACTAGAAAAAGAAGAAGACATAATTTGGCAAGCATCAAAAGGTATCAAATCCAAACAACTTAAACATGCCAAAATCATCAACTAACATTCAACTAGATACCATTACAAGTCCTCCTATACACACCATTATAACCTTGGCCAAAACATTAAAAACTATCGATATTTACGCTGGATAGTGTGATAGATCTCCGACAAGCTTCCAAACTAGACAAGCTTTCGATTATCTATAAAACATGGGAAAGAAAACTATGTAAACACATAATGCTTAATAAGTTCGTAAACATGAAACATAAAACATAACATACCATTTCATTGTATAACACTAGGTACAAGAATAATGTAATCCAACCACAAGCTTGGCAAAAGCCTAAGCACCACCATCAATACACAAGTTAGTGTATTCATACATAATTCATTTGAATTAAACATATGGTAGTTCATTTCCATGAGAATATATATCATTTGTGTCATTTAAACTTTTCGTGAACATATGCATATTACCAAATGAACATTTACCTTTTCAATCCTTTTCATTGCCCATTGAACCATTGAACCATTTAGAATATCATCAGATACTCAGGAAAGCTCACACGAAGTGTGCTTAAATATATAATCGTAACCTTTCCTTTACATCATTGCTCACAAGAGCTATGAAATGGGCCTGCTCACACAAGCTGTGGGTCAGAATATAAGCTACACAATTTGCTCACACAAGCTGTGGAGTATCCGTAACAAATGCAGGACCTCAGCCATTGGTAGGACATTCAAGACTAGCACCCAAAACATGAAATCCCTAATGACATGTCATTCCTGTCTTACAAATTCCAAAGGTTCAATTGGGACTCATTAACAGTCATAGCATGATTTTGGATATACATTGTTCAATAACATTTTAAATATGTATTAACATATAATTAAACAACATAAACATAATAACAACATAAACATAATAATATGTACATACGAACTTACCTCGACGTCTAAGGCATAAAAACAAGATCGACTAATTCGAGGCTTTAGCTTTTCCCTGATCTAGATCCGTACATGGTCTATCTTGATTTGTATAGAAAAATTTAATTCATTTAATATCTTTAGCATTCAATTTAGTCCACATTTCATATTTTAACAAAATTACTATTTTGCCCCTAACATTTTAACATTTGAAAATTTAGTCCTTAAGCTCATTAATTGAAATTTAAACATTTTAATCCTCTTCTCATGCTATTCAAATTCTATAGGGACCTAAATCAATCCATACAAAACATCATTTCATAAATTTACCATGAACTTCTATCATTTTTACAAATAGGTCCCTAAATACAATTTTCATCGAAAATCACTTTACAAAACTTGTTTATTTATCAACAAGGACTTATAATCTACCATTAAATATCAAGAATCACATAAGAGCATTCATGGCACAACCTTAAATCTTTAATAGTTTTGCAAATTGATCCCCAAGCTAGCTAGATTAAGCTAAACGATCCAAAAACATAGAAATCACTAAAAATGGAGTTAAAAAATCATACCATGCAATCAATAGACCTCAACCGAACCCTCAAGCTCCAATAATGAAGTTTCTATGCCTAATTTCAGTGCAGAAGAAAAATTAAAGAAGATGATATCCTTTTCTTTTCTTTTCATTTAGTTTTATTTTACTTTTAGTAAATTAACCTTTATAACTTATTAAAATTTCAATAAAACCATGTCATGTATGTCCACTAACCACACAAATGGTCTAATTACCATCGAAGTCCTTTCAGTTTAAAGTTTTATAGCCATTTGACCCTTTTAACTAATAAAACTCCACTTTTGCACCTTTTACAATTTAGTCTTTTTCACTTAATTAATCATGCAAGCATTAAAATTTCTTAACGAAATTTAATACAAACTTACTAACCTCCCATAAACATTAAAGTAATAATAATAAAATAATTTACTCGTTGAATTTGTGGTCCCAAAACCACTGTTCTGATTTCATTGAAAACGGGCTATTACATGTCTTCCTAACAGCTTAGAAACCATTGATGATATGAGTGAAGCGATCAGATATCTCTTTGATTCCTTCGTCCCGTTTGCCTTAAAAAATCCATAATCAAGGGTGAGAAGACTTACCTTGGACTCCTTAACTCTACTTGTCCCTTCATGGGTGACTTCAAGCTTATCCCATATTTCTTTTGCATTGTCACACAATGAGACTTTATTGTACTCATTTGGGCCAAGAGCACAACTAGAGTGTGCATAGCCTTCACATTTACTTGCACCTTCTTGATATCATTTTCATCCCATTCACACTCTTCCTTTGGGACAATAACACCTTTGACCTTCTTTATTGGAATGGATGGCGCATTAGAAACTATCCTCCAAACTTCAGAGTCGTTGGCTTGGATGAATAGCTTCATTCTTGTTCTCCAATATGAGTTGTTGGTGCCATTGAATTGTGGAGGCCTCACGGTGGAATACCCTTCTCCCAAGTTAGTGGAATTTTTCTTCGATGCCATGAAGGAAATTTCTTGACTTGTAGCATCTATCTTGAATACCTTGAGGATCTTCTCTCTTGGTGGTAAAACTGTCTCTAATGTTCTAGCTCTGATACCAATTGTTAGCTCAATGAAGCAAACTCAAAATGCCAAGAGGGGGTGAATTGGCCTTTAAAAATTTGGTGAAAGCAAATACTAGAATGAAATAATGAATACAAAGAATTTAGAGTGGTTCTGTAACACCCCAAACCCAGCCTAGAAGTTAGGCCTGAGTCCGGAATGTCACATTAAAGGCACACTTCAAAATGATTTTACCATTTAACAATTTAAGGCCCAAAAGCCCAAAACCCTTGTATCTTGTTAAGTTAAGTTGAAAACCCCTTATTTTAGAAAACATTCATAGGTTAAGTTATTTTAATTTTAGAAATTTTATGAAATTTATTAAGCGAATAGTTGAAACAATAATAATAAAACCCAAAATCTAAAGTAAATTACGAGTTACATGGCCTTATTACAATCCAATGAAAAAATGTTTTTAAAATAAATTCATTTGAACAAAATAAAATAAATTCATTTAAAATAAATCCATCTCTGAGTCCTCTCCCACGCCGAGCCGTTTATTCAGGATCACCTGAAACATTAAGTAAAAGGGTGTGAGTTTCGAAACTCAGTGTGTACAACCCCTTGGCAATCAAATCACATACAAATATTCACATTGGGCCTAAGCCAAATCAAAATCTGTGGTCTTGGGCCTTAGCCCACAATGACCTCATATCATATCATATCATATCATATCGTATCATATACAAACAAGATAATGCAAAACCCTCCCCAAAAATCCATCCGCTACACACACCATTTCCCTTCCAACCATTACACACCTGTGGGGATTTCTAAATCAACCCACCCATCCTCTACACACCAAAGGTAGCACTCACACTGGCACTACTCAATATTGCAGCGAAACTGCTAATCATATAATGGGCTTAAAGCCTCCAGTGGATCCATGGTCGTCAAGCGACTATGCGATCCTCAAATCTTCCTCCGTACCATAATTCCCACCCATATGCATCATAAGCAGAATATCATATGCCTGCATCATACACAAGAGTAATATCCACAAACTCATATTCGTCACATAGGGGTTTTTTTCGTCATTTCACTACCTAGGCGTATTTTTTTAATTCTACCCTACAGCGGTATTTTGGTAATTTGGCAAGATAGGGGTATCTTGGTAATTTTGCAGAATAAGGGTGTTTTGGTAATTTGTAAAATAGGGTTATTCTGGTACTTTTGCAAAATAGGGGTATTTTAGTAATTTTACAAATATAAGTGTATTTTAGTAATTTTACAAATCTAGGGGTATTTTAGTAATTTTACAAATCTAGGGTATTTTAGTAATTTTAAATCTAAGGGTATTTTAGTAATTTTACAAATTTAAGGGTTTTTGGTAATTTTACAAATCTAAGGGTATTTGGTAAATTTTACAAATTTAGGGGTATTTGGTTCCTTTTGGGTTTTAGTTCTGAACATTGGCCCATCAACAAGTCCTCGCGGCTAAAGTGAACAGACACTACGCATAAGGTAGGAATCCAGAGAAGAGGAGGTGGGCCACTAGGACCGCTTAAGTACGAAGCTCTCCCTAGATCCAATCCTAGACATGCGTATGTCCGTTGCCACACTCTAACCCAGCAACTTGTTCATGGAAATGTTTAATTAGATTAATTCTTAGAAAATTTAAGAGTTGTTCAAACTAGGCCTTAAGTCCATAAACCCTAGCATACTTGTCTACGTCCCCATAAAGCCCATCAAACCCAAGTGACATTTTTACGGCCCATTAGGCCCAAATCACATCCTTATGGCCTGTTAGGCCCAAAACAATTCCAGATCATGTATTATGATTGACAGACTCAATTCATACACCAAACCAAATAAACTCATCAAACCTAGCCTTAGGGCGCACTAGGCCCATTTAGCCACTTTTGGTTTTTCGGCTTTTCAGCATTGCTGATATATGTGTGTAGCGTTTGTACACACCTGGTAACCACGCGCGCTGAAAACCCCTTAGTCACGAACCTACAATCAACATTGCTAGCAATTTACCAAGGCTGTAACACATACTTAGCAAAAATAGAAACCTCACCGTACCTTTACCGTGTGCCTCACGTTCTAGTAGCCCTTTTCTTTGCTACTATTTGCTATTATCCTCTAGATCTGCACCCAAACACCTATATCGTCAAAACCAAGTGACCCATATTGTACATAAGTCACCCCTATGAGCCACATTAGATTCGGCCACTTACTAATCCATGACTGAGTCGAGAACACTTACTAATCCATGACCTACCACAATTGCGATTGTTTAGCCTTTACCCTTGTTAATACAAGTTATCGACAAGGATTGGGTTAGATAGCCCTTCGGCTTTTAATAAAACACACTAAAAAAATTCAACTAAGCACTTACCGAAATTCTCCGTTGATCCAGCGGCTTAAATCCATCTTTTGAGACTAGTAAGTTGACAGGGACAATTCGGCAACACTAGGGAGAATAAGAAAAGAGGTGATACGGCTAGAACCAAGTGGTGAACCAAAAAGGGAATTTGAGAAAGGGGAGTGTGGAGGATTTGCCTTTTGAATACCTAGAGAGAAAAAGGGTGTTTGCGCATCTCACAAGTGAAGAAATTTGGCTAGAGGAAAACAAAATTTCGGGATTACTCTAGGAACTTAATTCGGAACCCATATATATACTAAAATAAATAAATAAATAAATAAATAAATAAATAAACCTACATTCCCTAGTCGACTCAAACTTATCACCAATTAAATTCCTTTATTTTCTCCAAATTTTTTCTTCATCCCCATCCAAAAATTCCTTTATCTAGCCAAAAATCCAATTTGAATTACATTCAAATTGCTTTCCCCGAACAGCAGCCATCCTTTGGTGTTTCGGTCCACTTCAACACCTTTCCCATGCCAGCAGCAAAATAGCAGGCTATTGTTCACAAGGCAACTCGAAACCAAGACCTCTAGGCACCATCACACGCTACCAGCCACTGCACCGCAACTCTTCTTGTGATATATTCCATTCCCAACTTTTTTTAAAGCTTATTTCCCAGCGACTGAATCATCTAAAGAAATCAAAAAATATTCGCCAACACCCAGCTTCGAACCTCCAACCTCTTCACTATGATACACACCCCTTGCCACTGCACCGCCCACTTTATTTGAGTCATAATTCCTCCCCAATTAATTATAAACCTTTCTGCCGCACTCCAGGTTTACTTCAAAAAAACCCAACATTTAGCGCACGTCGCGACTAGAACCCTGCTCCCCCTCCTCCTCCTAACACCTCTACCACTGGGCCAGGCATTTCTTTGTGTCGTGAATCAGACCCAACTAATTATAAGGCCTAAACCCTGGCTTTCATAATAACATATGCGCAATAATTTTTTTTTTTTACCATGTCCAGGACTTGAACCTTTGACCACTAGCATGTTCAAAACGCCCCAAGCCACCAGACCACCTACTTCATTGTGCTATCTTCTAACCCAAAAATATTTTAAAAGCCTTCTGACTAACACCAACCACACTTAAGGGTAAAAACAAAATTTTTCCTAAAGCCCTAGATCGAGCCCAGGACTTTTCCAACACTACCAATCCTTCCCAGATCACCTAAAAATGAAACTAAACATACAATCATAATTATTTTTAAACACCCTTAATTCATTATCCCCTTTTTTTCCGATTGACAAAATCCATTCTCTAGACACACGAAACCTATTAGTCTAGGCCCAAATTCGGGGCGTTACAATTCTACCCTCCATAAAGAAATTTTGTCCTCGAAATTTCCAACTAACTACTAAACGCACCGCTCAAATCACACCACTATGCTTTCACTGCGCACTATGATTTAATAACATATAAACATTGCATGCATATACCCAAAAATATAGCATCCACACAAAACATACCCGACTTAATGGTGATTGAACAATCTCGAGCCTTATGCTCCTTAGACCCGTATCTTAAACACGTTCCTGAGTTCCTCCAACATTCATCCGGATGACGCCTTCTACAATTTTTGTAAGCTGGAAAGTTTGGACGTACCTTAACATGCTTCACAGAACGAGACTGCAACCCTAGAAAACTGCGATCTCTTTTTTTCTTGCAGCCCACGCACCTAACCCGAAGTGTTTCACCAATTTCTTTAACCTACTCCAGTACCTCTCTAACTAGCCGAGTCAGCACATCAACCCTAACACTTCCACGGTAATTAGGCGAGATAGGGGTATCTTGGTAATTTTGCAAAACAGGGGTGTTTTGGTAATTTGTAAAATAGGGTTATTTTGGTACTTTTGCAAAACAGGGGTATTTTAGAAATTTCACAAATATAAGTGTATTTTAGTAATTTTAAAAATCTAAGGGTATTTTAGTAATTTTACAAATCTAGGGGTATTTTAGTAAATTTACATATCTAAGGGTATTTTAGTAATTTTACAAATCTAAGGGTTTTTGGTAATTTTACAAATCTAAGGGTATTTGGTAAATTTTACAAATTTAGGGGTATTTGGTTCCTTTCGGGTTTTAGTTATGAACTTTGGCCCATCAACAAGTCCTCGCGGCTAAAGTGAACAGACACTACGCATGAGGTAGGATTCCAGAGAAGATGAGGTGGGCCACTAGGACCGCTTAAGTACGAAGCTCTCCCTAGATCCAATCCTAGACATGCATATGTCCGTTGCCACACTCTAACCCAGCGACTTGTTCACGGATATTTTTAATTAGACTAAGTCTTACGAAATTTAAGAGTTGTTCAAACTAGGCCTTAAGTCCATAAACCCTAGCATACTTGTCTACGTCCCCATAAAGCCCATCAAACCCAAGTTACATCCTTATGGCCCATTAGGCCCAAATCACATTCTTATGGCCTGTTAGGCCCAAAACAATTCCAGATCATGTATTATGGTTGACAGACTCAATTCATACACCTAACCAAATAAACTCATCAAACCTAGCCTTATGGCCCACTAGGACCATTTAGCCACTTTTGGCTTTTCGACTTTTCGGCATTGCCGATATCGTGTGTGTAGTGTGTACACACTTGGTAACCACGTGCGCTGAAAACCGCTTAGTCACAAACCTACAATCGACATTACTAGCAATTAACCAAGGCTGTAACACATACTTATCAAAAACTGAAACCTCATCATACCTTTACCGTGTGCCTCACATTCTAGTAGCCCTTTCTTTGCTATTATTTGCAATTATCCTCTAGATCTGCACCCAAACACCTATATCGTCAAAACCAATTGACCCATATTGTATATAAGTCACCCCTAGGAGCCACATTAGATTCGGCCATTTACTAATCCATGACTGAGTCGAGAACACTTACCACCTTCTTAGCAAAGAAGGATTGGGTTAGATAGCCCTTCGACTTTTAACAAAACACACTAAAAAATTTCAACTAAGCACTTACCGAATTTCTTTGTTGATACAGCGGCTTAAATTCGGCTTTTGAGACTAGTAAGGTGACAGGGACAATTCGGCAACACTAGGGAGAATAAGAAAAGAGGTGATACGGCTAGAACCAAGTGGTGAACCAAAAAGGGAATTTGAGAAGGGGGAGTATGGAGGATTTTCCCTTTGAATACCTAGAGAGAAAATGGGTGTTTGGGCATCTCACAAGTGAAGAAATTCGGCGAGAGGAAAATAAAATTTCGGGATTACTCTAGGAACTTAATTCGGAACCCATATATATACTAAAATAAATAAATAGATAAACCTACACTCCTAGTCGACTCAAACTTATCACCAATTAAATTTCTTTATTTTTTTCAAATTTTTTCTTCATCCCCATCCAAAAATTCCTTTATTTAGCCAAAAATCCAATTTGAATTACATTCAAATTGCTTTCCCCGAACAGCAGCCATCCTTTGGTGTTTCGATCCACTTCAAACACCTTTCCCATGCCAGTAGCAAAATTGCAGGCTATTGTGCACAAGGCAACTCAAAACAAAGACCTCTAGGCACTACCACACGCTACCAGCCACTGCACCGCAACTCTTCTTGTGATATATCCCATTCCCAACTTCTTTTAAGGCTTATTTCCCAGCGACTGAATCATCCAACGAAATTTAAAAATATTCGGCAACACCCAGCTTCGAACCTTCAACCTCTTCACCATGATACACACCCCTTGCTACTGCGCCACCCGCTTTATTTGAGTCATAATTCCTCCCCAATTAATTATAAACCTTTCCACTGCGCTCCAGGTTTACTTAAAAAAACCCCAACATTTAGCGCACGCCGTGACTAGAACCCTACTCCCCCTCTTCCTCCTAGTACCTCTGCCACTGGGCCAGGCATTTCTTTGTGTCGTGAATCAGACCCAACTAATTATAAGGCCTAAACCCTAGCCTTCATTTTAACATATGCGCAATAAAATTTTTTTTCCAAGTCCAGGACTTGAACCTTTGACCACCAGCTTGTTCAAAACGCCCCAAGTCACCAGACCACCTACTTCATTGTGCTATCTTCTAACCCCAAAAATATTTTAAAAGCCTTCTGACTAACACCAACCACACTTAAGGGTAAAAACAAAATTTTTCCTGAAGCCCTAGATCGAGCCCAGGACTTTTCCAACACTACCAATCCTTCCTAAATCACCTAAAAATGAAACTAAATATACAATCATAATTATTTTTAAACACCCTTAATTCATTATCCCCTTTTTTTTCGATCGAAAAAATCCATTCTCTCGACACACGAAACCCATTTAGTCTAGGCCCAAATTCGGGGCGTTACAATTCTACCCTCCATTTTAAAATTTCGTCCTCGAAATTTCAAACTAACTACTAAACGCACCGCTCAAATCACACCACTATGCTTTCGCTGTGCACTCTGATTTAATGACATATAAACATTGCACGCATACAATTTCTATACCCAAAAATATAGCATCCAAACAAAACATAACCGACTTAATGGTGATTGAATAATCACGAGCCTTATGCTCCTTAGACCCATATCTTAAACACGTTCTTGAGTTCTTCCAACATTCATCCGGATGACACCTTCTGCAATTTTTGCAAGCTGGAAAGTTTGGACGTACCTTAACATGCTTCACAGAACAATATTGCAACCCTAGAAAACTGCGATCTCTTTTTTTCTTACAGCCCAAGCACCTAACTGGAAGTGTTTCACCAATTTCTTTAACCTCCTCCAGTACCTCCCTAACTAGCTGAGTCAGCACATCAACCCTAACACTTCCACGGCCTCTGAATTAGTACATGGTTCCATTTGTTTAGGGCACATGTATTGTGTAAGTAAGAAAAAATTTTAAAGTTATTTCGCGGTCGAGAATCCACTACAGGCTTAAGTTTCCTACGTGTTTTAGTCTCTAAAAGTCTATTTTTTTAAGTAGCCCATTGTCTATATAGTTTCAGTAACTTAAGCAAATGTAGTACAGAAAACTTACTTGGTTCAACGTCGAGGGCTCGGTGAACCACACTTCAAGAGTCCTGCAAAAACTTTTTAAAACCCAAAATCTAAGGCCCATTTCACAGCTCGAGCTTTGCAACTTGACTCTGATACCACCAAATGTAACACCCCAAACCTGACCTAGAAGTTAGGCCCGAGTGCGGAATGTCACATTAAAGGCACACTTCAAAATGATTTTACCATTCAACAATTTAAGGCCCAAAAGCCTAAAACCCTTGTATCTTGTTAAGTTACGTTGAAAAGCCCATATTTTAGAAAACATTCGTAGGTTAAGTTATTTCGAAAACCATGTTAATTTTAGAAATTTTATGAAATTTATTAAGCGAATAGTTGAAACAATAATAATAAAACCCAAAATCTAAAGTCAATTGGGAGTTACATGGCTTTATTACAATCCAATGAAAATAAACAACGTATTTAAAATAAATTCATTTGAACAAAATAAAACATTTGATCAGCTTGTAGTGTGGCCATCTCCGAGTCCTCTCCCACGTCGAGCTGTCTATTCAGGATCACTTGAAACATTCAATAAAACGGTGTGAGTTTTGAAACTCATTGTGTACAACCCATTGGCAATCAAATCACATACAAATATTCACATTGGGCCTAAGCCCTATCAGAATCGATTGTCTTGGGCCTTAGCCCACAATGACCTCATATCATATCATATCATATCGTATCGTATCGTATCGTATCGTATCATATACAAACAGGATAATGCAAAACCCTCCCCAAAAATTCATCCGCTACACACACCATTTCCCTTCCAACCATTACACACCTGTGGGGATTTCTAAATCAACCCACCCATCCTCTACACACCAAAGGTAGCACTCACAGCGGCACTACTCAACGTTGCAGCCAAGCTGCTAATCATATAATGGGCTTAAAGCCTCCGGTAGACCCATGGTCGTCAAGCGACTATGCGATCCTCAAATCTTCCTCCGTACCATAATTCCCACCCATATGCATCCTAAGCAGAATATCATATGAATGCATCATACTCAAGAGTAATATCCATAAACTCATATTCATCACATAGGGGTATTTTCGTCATTTCACTACCCAGGGGTAATTTCATAATTCTGCCCTACAGGGTATTTTGGTAATTTGGCAAGATAGGGGTATCCTAGTAATTTTGCAAAACAGAGGTGTTTTTGTAATTTGTAAAATAGGGGTATTCTGGTACTTTTACAAAATAGGGGTATTTTAGTAATTTTGCAAATATAAGGGTATTTTAGTAATTTTACAAATCTAAGGGTATTTTAGTAATTTTACAAATCTAAGGGTATTTGTAATTTTACAAATCTATGGGTATTTTAGTAATTTTACAAATCCAGGGGTATTTGGTAAATTTATAAATCTAAGGGTATTTGGTAAATTTTACAAATCTAGGGGTATTTGGTCCCTTTCGGGTTTTAGTTATGAACTTTGTCCCATCAACAAGTCCTCGTGGCTAAAGTGAACAGACACTACGCACCAAGTAGGATTCCAGAGAAGAGGAGGTCGGCCACTAGAACCGACTAAGTACCAAGCTCTCCCTAGATCCAATCCTAGACATGGGTATGTCTGTTGCCACACTCTAACTCAGTGACTTGTTCACGGACATGTTTCATTAGATTAAGTCTTATGAAATTTAAGAGTTGTTCAAACTAGGCCTTAAGTCCAGAAACCCTAGCATACTTGTCTACGTCCCCATAAAGCCCATTAAACCCAAATTACATCTTTACGGCCCATTAGGCCCAAATCACATCCTTATGGCCCGATAGGCCCAAAACAATTCCAGATAATCTATTATGGTTGACAGACTCAATTCATACACCAAACCGAATAAACTAATCAAACCTAGCCTTAGGGCCCACTAGGCCCATTTAGGCACTTTTGGCTTTTCAGCTTTTCGGCATTGCCGATATCGTGTGTGTAGTGTTTGTACACACTTGGTAACCACGCGTCTACAAACCCCTTAGTCACGAACCTACAATCGTTATTACTAGCGATTAGCCAAGGATTTAACACATACTTATCAAAAACCGAAACCTCACCGTACCTTTACCATTTGCCTCACGTTCTAGTAGCCCTTTCTTTGCTACTATTTGCGATTATCCTCTAGATCTGCACCCAAACACCTATATCGTCAAAACCAAGTGACCCATATTGTACATAAGTCACCCCTAGGAGCCACATTTGATTTGGCCATTTACCCTTGTTAATACAAGTTAACGACAAGGATTGGGTTAGATAGCTCTTCGATTTTTAACAAAACACACTGAAAAAATTCAACTCAGCAGTTACCGAAATTCTCCTTTGATCCAGCAGCTTAAATCTGACTTTTGAGGCTAGTAAGGTTACAGGGACAATTCGACAATACTAGAACGAAGTGGTCAACCAAAAGAGGAATTTGAGAAGGGAGAGTATGAAGGATTTGGCTTCTGAATACTTAGAGAGAAAAAAGGTGTTTGGGCATCTAACAAGTGAAGAAATTCGGCCAGAGGAAAACAAAATTTCAGCATTACTCTAGGAACTTAATTCGGCACCCATATATATACTAAATAAATAAATAAAATAAAATAAACCTACACTCCCTAGTCCACTCAAACTTATCACCAATTAAATTCCTTTATTTTCTCCAAATTTTATCTTCATCCCCATCCAAAAATTCCTTTATTTAGCCAAAAATCCAATTATAATTCCATTCAAATTGCTTTCCTCGAATAGCAGCCATCTTTTGGTGTTTCGGTCCACTTCAAACACCTTCTCCACACCAGCAGAAAGATAGCAGGTTATTGCACACAAGGCAACTCAAAACCAAGACCTCTAGGCACCACGACACGCTACCAGCCACTGCACCACAACTCTTCTTGTGATATATTCCATTCCCAACTTCTTTTAAAGCCTATTTCACAGCGGCCGAATCATCCAAAGAAATCTAAAAATATTCTCCAACACCCAGCTTCGAACCTTCAACCTCTTCACTATGATACATGCCCCTTGCCACTGTGCCACATGCTTTATTTGAGTCATAATTCCTCCCTAATTAATAATAAACCTTTCTGCCGTGCTCCATGGTTACTTAAAAAAAAAACCAACATTTAGCGCACACCGCGACTAGAACCCTGCTCCCCCTCCTCCTCCTAACGCCTCTGCCACTGGTCCAAGCGTTTCTTTGTGTCGTGAATTAGACCCAACTAATTATACGGCCTAAACCCTGGCCTTCATTTTAACATATACGCAATAAATTTTTTTTTGTCAAGTCCAGGACTTGAACCTTTGACCACCAGCTTGTTCAAAACACCCCAGGCCATCAGACCACCTACTTCCTTGTGCTATCTTCTAAACCAAGCATATTTTAAAAGCCTTCTGACTAACACCAACCACATTTACGGGAAAAATCAAAATTTTTGCTCAAGCCCTAGATCGAGCCTAGGATTTTTCCAACAATACCAACCCTTCCTAAATCTCCTAAAAATGAAACTAAACATACAATCATAATTTTTTTTAAACATCCTTAATTCATTATCCCCCTTTTTTTTTCAATCGACAAAATCCATTCTCTCAATGTACGAAACCCATTTATTCTAGGCCCAAATTCGGGGCGTTACGGGTTCGACCCCAGTTGCCTTCTCCACTACCTTAGCTTTCACCACTAAGGATTTTCTCAAATTCACTAATTTATTAAACCTTGGAGGACAAGGTTTAACCTTAGAACTCCTTAAGATTTCTAACCCAAATCTTAAGTTTCAAACCCTTTCAAAGAGATATAAATGATAAAACAAAGAAACAATCCTTACAAAATAAAATTGGTTGCAAATTGAAGCACAAATACAATGAGATACACTTGAGCAAAAGAATAGAGATAAAGCTTTAAGTGTAATTAAGAAGAATATGAAAATTTAAGCTCTAAGGTTGTTTAATTCATGATTTTTGCTTGAAAGTGATTTCTTGGATGTTGTAGGACTTTGAAAGATGGTATTTATACCTCCTAATAGATTTCCAACCGTTGACATTGTTTGTGAAGTTAATATGGTTGTTAGGGATGTAAAACCATAACATTTATTTCACCTGCAACTACGAGTATCGATACCTCAAAAAAAGGTACCGATATTTTTGTCATTAATGCTAATTCAGTGACCGTTGGAATAAAATAATTGATACGTAAAAAATATTTTATCAATACTTCCTGCAATAGGTATCAATACCAAATCGATGCTTCGTAGGGTTTATGAAAAACCAAATGTTATTTTGGCATCATATTTAAGAAAGGAATCATTTAGTTTTCAAAACGTATCGATACCAGAAACATGGTATCGATAATTTTTAGGGTTTCTTTAAATATAATGCCTTTTTTATCTCAATTTTTCTAAGGGTATTGACATTTCCAAAATTATCGATACCTGACCATAAGGTATCGATACCTTTTGCCTTAGAGCAAATTTTACTTGCTTAAAAATCATTTTAACTTGGTTAAAATCATTTGCACTTAATTTTAAAATTGTTTCAAAGTTTTATCACTTAGACTTCAAATTTTAAAGTTATTTTGTCAATTTTAACTTATATTTAAAAACATTTTTAATTAGTTATATCAAAATCTTTTATCAAATAAAGCCTAGTTTAACAAAAATGTTTTCGACTATTTGTTATATGCCTTGTGAAAATGGTTTGATGTTGGGTTTATTGGATGTATATGAAATATAAGAATAGATATGTTTGTTGGTCCATAAGTTAGGAACATGTGAATTTGGAATAGTATTTTTATTGTGGTGTCATTATGGGCATATTGGTTAAGCACACAGGTTGCATGTTTTTGGTATGTTTTTAGTTTGTATAGATGTGTTCTGAATAGGTGATAAGAGCTGGAATTGTTTAATTTAGTTCTTAGGAAATGGTGCACGAAATTGCTTGTTTTTTGAAAGTTATTTTGGGTGCACAAGGCCTAGGACAATGTCTTCCACATGGTCGTGTGTCTTGTTTGTAACACCCTAACCCGTATCCGTCGCCAGATTAGGGTTAAGAGGCATTACCGAGCATATCAGAACATTTTACACTCATATCACAACATCAATCCTACAACATTATTTTATAGCAATTCATACTCATATAGTCCCTTTTGAAGGTCTACGAGACCTCAAACATGCTTTTGAGAAGGTTCAGGATTAAACCAATCTCATACAGAAACTTTACAGAACTTAGAAAATTTTCTTTTAGAACAGGGCACACGCCAATGTGGCTAGGCCGTGTGCCTCACACGGCCGTGCCTTGTGTAACAGCCCGATTTAGGGCCTAGTTGGAATAGTGGTGCGAGGTCACGAATTCGAGGTGAATTTATGAGTTTTTAAAGATTATGCCATGTTTGTATGTTAGTGTGAAAGTTTCATGAAGCAATATTGTTAAATTGAGGTTGAATGGTCCAAAAGGTCTAAATTGCAAAAGTTGCAAAATATGAGTTTCTAGAAGCTTTTTGTATGAAATAGCTTTAGAATAATAATTAGAAGTCCTTAAGTATCAATTTTCCCAAATTATAATTTTTGGACAAAATTGGTCATGAGTTAGTAAAATGGAAAATTTTTAAGAGAAGGGCATTTTGGTCATTTGTCTAGTAAATGATTAAAATAGGACGAAGACGATAAAAATCTATTCGTCTTCTTCCTCACATTGCCGAAAATTTGAAGACTCCATAGCTAGGGCTCTTCATTTTTTTCAAGCTTGCTAGTAAGTTCATCTTAGCCCCGTTTTTAATATTCTTCGTATTTTTGAAGTTCTCGTATTATGAATTAGCTATTTTTAGCTATAAAATGAGTTAAGATGCATGTTCAAAAAAAATTATCCATGAATGATATGCTTGTTAAATGATGTTTTATGGAAGTTTATGAGAGTTTGATGTTAGATAAACATCTTTTTCTAAGTGAATCTCATGAAAAATGGATATAATGACTACTTTGTGAAAGTTATGAAAGTGAGCATACATAGTAGAAATAGAGGGATTTTGATATTGTTATAGGAGAGAAAATGAATCAGCCAAGTATGAAGTTTAAGAAAGTTGAATGAGAATTATTTTACGAGCTTTAGGGCAAAAGTGCAAATATGAAAAAGTTTAAGGGCAAAATAGTAATTTTGCCAAAATATGAGTAATGAGTCAATTTAGTCAATGTGAGTATTAAATGATCTATTTATGATTATGGATCAAGAAAAATGAAGGCCGGATCAAAACCGAGGCAAGAACAAAGTCGAGGACTGAATTGCATATCTACATACATTTTGTATATTGAGGTAAGTTTGTATAATTTCTAAGATTTATGATTTATATCATTGAATTGCTTAGTATAATGTACATTATTTTCATGGAATGCTTAATGCTATGTTAAACAAAGAAATCAATGAGATTAAGTATGAGCAAGTCCCGAATTAAAGATGAATTTCCCAGGATACTCGATCTAGCACATAAGATAAGAGAGTCCGTATAAGACCAAGCTAAGGCATGGCATCGGCAATCAAGCAGAGATTTCATGTAAGTCCAAGGCAAGCTTGGCATTGAACAGTTATCATGTAAGTCCAAGGTAAGCTTGGCATTGAACAGTTATCATGTAAGTCCAAGGCAAGCTTGGCATTGAATAGTTATCATGTAAGTCCAAGGCAAGCTTGGCATTGAACAGTTATCATGTAAGTCCAAGGCAAGCTTGGCATTGAACAGTTATCATGTAAGTCCAAGGCAAGCTTAGCATTGAATAGTTATCATGTAAGTCCAAGGCAAGCTTGGCAGTGAATAGTTATCATGTAAGTCCAAGACAAGTCTTGGCATTGAAAAGCTATCAAGAAAAAGAGATTTCATGTAAGTCCCAGCTAAGGCTCGGCATACGCAGAAATTAGTAGAAATTCATTGGGCAAATGAGTAAAGTTAAAATGAGATAACAAGAAAGCTAAGTAAGCAAAGCTATCATTAAGTTGAAATTGAGTATTAATTATGTTGTGAATGAAGAATTAGAGATCATGATTATTATATTAAAGTATGCTGATCAATGTGATCAAGCGATACAGGTACCTTGTTTACCTTACAATTATGAGAATAGTAAGTATCATGAGACATGTAAGAATCAGTATGAGTAAGTAAGCTTTATAGCTGAAATTTATGATACCATTGTTATGTCAAATGGTTTATAATAAGCAAGTATATTGATATGTGCTTTACATGCAAACCTACTAAGCTAAATGCTTACGTCTTTAATTCTTTCTTTCTATGTAGTTCCGCCAAGCTAACTTGTGGATCGTTGGAGTTGGAGCTCGTAGCACACTATCAATCTTTATTTTGGTATAGCCAAGTTATTTTACTAAGTATGGAATGTATAGGAAGCATTCATTTTTTTTAGAACATGTTTTAAGAAAGGCCAATGTATAGGCTATCAAGTTATTATTCTTTTGTATATGACTAAGTGATTTGCCAAAATTGACTATGTATGTATGTTTATTGAGGTTAATGAAGCATGTAGTATTGTTTATGAAAAATGTATTGAATTGAGCTTGAGTTGGTCTTGATTTTTCCAGGGTGGCAAATCGCTTGGTAAATAGCCTTTAAGTTCCCACACGATTAGACACACGAGCGTGTGTCTAGGTCTTGTGTACCCTGCACCTTATTGTTTAAAGTAAGGATAGGCCACGATCAAATCCCACGGCCGTTTGTATTAGTCATGTATGACACACGGTTAGAACATGGGCGTGTGCCCCAGACCATACGATCAAGTCAGTATATCAAGGAATAGCACACGGTCTAAGCCCACGGGTGTGTCAAGACCGTGTGAATATAGTCAGTGTCGCCTACGGTTTGAAGACATGGGCGTGTCTAAGGGTGCACAGGCGTGTTCCAAGTCACATAGGCGTGTGAATCCTGCTTCAAAGAAGAGTTTTCGATTAAGTTCCAAAAGTTTTCAGATATGTGTGTAAGGCCTCATAGGCCCATGAAATGTATGATTATACTAAGAAAGAGAAGTTTTTAAGTCGGAACGAAATTTTACAGCTCGTAAGTGTATGTTTAAGTGAATTCAAGGATGATAATGTCTCATATCCACTCCTAGCATCGGACTCGGGTTTGGGGTGTTACACCTTGGACCATGTCTCAGCCCGTGTGCAAAACTAATTTGAATCACACGGCCTGTCACACACTTGTGTTTCTGGCCCATGTGCAATGCTGACTAGCTTCCAATTGGGATAGTGAAAGGCACGGTCGAGACAGTGCAATTTGAATCACACGGCCTGTCACACGCCCGTGTGTCTGGCTCGTGTGCAATTCTTACTAGCTTCCAATTGGGATAGTGAAAGGCACGGTCGAGAAAGTGCTCAACCGTGTGGGCAATTATAGGCCATTTGCAAGGCCAAATTGCCACCCATTTTGGGTCGTACCTACAAGCATAAAACAACCATTAAATTATGACCCAAAAGTAGCCAAAACATAACAGAAATTGACCATCTCATTTGGCCATTCATAAACACATCCAAACATACCAAATTTTGCATCACATAGCATGAACTACATTCACCCATATTCATATTCATTAATATGCCATATCACATGGCTATATATACATTTACCAAAACATATCTTAACATTTGTAGCCTATACATGCCATACTTCAATATGTACATTTTCAAAAGGTACCAAAATATAGTTCGATAGTGTGGTGATGATCCTCGACGATCCCCGAGCTCCCAGTAGCTTCGATAATCTATACAACAATGCAAACACACACAAAGTAATCTTTCAAAATCTTAGTCAGCCATATAAAAATAAACTTAATACATAACACATTTATAGATCCACTGATTCATACAACTCATGAAAAAACACAATTACAAATCTCTATTTCTCTATTAGCTCATTTGATCTTAGCACATTTGTATATAACACATCTTATCTCAATGTTCTCATACATATATCTCAATTCCACACTTTCACATATACTTACTTTTCATACTCAAACTTTGTATACATTTCAAACGTACCTCTATCGAATACACATTTCACATAGTCGTTCATCTTTCGGAGTGCTCGTTGAACCATTTGGAATCCATAAGGATACTCAGATATCTCTGAAAGCTCGTACAATGCCAACGTCCCAGACGTGGTCTTCAATGTAACCAAATATCGATGCCACTGTCTCAGACAGGGTCTTACGCAAAATCATATACGATGCTAATGTCCGAGACATGGTCTTACACGTAAATAACAAATTGAAGCCAGCGTTGCAGACGTGGTCTTACACGATAACACATAACGGAATCCTATGTCATGACATATGTATCCTAACTATTCCTAAGGTTCATATGAGACTTTTCAGACATTGACACATTGTCGAAGCTTTCTCAGATTTCGCATATACATCTTCGATAATCGTTCATCACAGTTCAATTTTATATAAGCATGTATAAATCAACTCAAACACATTTATTTGTATATAGACTTACCTCGTACGGGAAAGAACTGAAATGAATGGCTATTCAACTACTTTTGATTTCCCCCGATCCAATTCCGTTTTCTTTGGTTCTTGATCTATACACATTCAAATTTAACTCTTTTCTTCACCAAATCATTCAATTCAATCGATATACACATATTTAGGGCATTTTACAAATTAGCCCTCGTATTTTCACATTTTGACATTTAAGTCCCTATTTCATAAAATCACAAAATACACATAATTTCTTTATACATATGTTTGGCTGAATATTCGCTTAGCTCATATAAGCCCATATATTTCATTTATTTCACATTTCAACCCTTAAATTTTTTATTTTCACAAATTAGCCCATCATAATCAATTTCATCAAAAATTCAAAGACAAAACATATTAATGTAACATCAAGCTTTCATATTTCACCATTTAACATCACAATGCTCACAACATCAACAATGGCATAACTCAAAATCATCATCAATTTCATGAATTAAGGCATGGGCTTAAGAGAACACGAAGCAACGATCACAAAAACGTAGAAATTATCAAAAACTGAAACAAAAACATACCTTAATTAAGCTAAACCAAGGCCCAATATAGCTAGCTTTAAAGCGCTTCTTTTCATTCTAATTTTCGGTGGAAAGATGATGATAATGGGCATATTTTATGTTTGTTTATTTTATTACATAATAATATATCAATTACTAAAATATCCTTTAATAAAACATAATTAAAACACTTAATGGTTGTCCATCTTTGTCCAATCAAAAATTCATCAGTCAATTTACAACATAAGGACCTCTTCTTTATAAAGACACATCGATTCGGCCAGTATTCAAATAGGACAATTTTTCATTTTCTGTGATTTAGTCCTTTTTGCAAATTAAGCACACAAACGATCAAATTAATTCACAAAAATTTCACACATACCTATTCACATGTTGTAGACTCGAAAAATAATATTAAAATATTTTTCTGACTCAGATTTGTTGTCTCGAAAACACTAGTCCAACTAGGGTATAAACCAAGCTATTACAATTCTCCCCACTTACAGATTTTCTTCCCCAAAAATCTTACCATTGAATAGATTCGGATATTGCTCTCTCATAGCATCTTCAGGTTCCCACGTTGCTTCTTCGACCCCGTGTCAATGCCATAACACTTTTACTAACGGAATTTTCTTATTTCGCAATTCTTTAACCTGGCAAGCTAAGATACGGATTGATTCTTTTTCATAAGTCATAATGGACTGAATCTCTAACTCAGACGGAGAAATCACATGCGAGGGATCGGATCTGTATCGTCAAAGTATTGATACATGAAACACATTATGAATCTTTTGTAACTCAGGTGGTAGCGACAATCTATAAGCAACTGGCCCAATACGCTCAATGATCTCATACGGTCTAATGAATTTCGGACTCAATTTACCCTTTTTACTGATCGGGGTATTTTCTTCCATGAAGACACTTTCAAAAACACTTTATCTTCTATCTCAAATTCATTATCTTTTCATTTCAAATCTGCGTATGATTTCTATCGATCAAATGTTGTTTTCAAACTGTCACGGATCACTATCACTTTCTATTCAGTCTCTTTAATTAAATCAACCCCGTGAATCTTATTCTCACTGAGCTTAGTCCAATACAAAGGTGTCCAACATTTCCTACCATACAAGGCATCGTACAATGCCATTTTAATGCTCGATTGAAAACTATTATTATACGTGAATTCGATCAATGACAAATATTGTTCCTATGTACCTTCAAACTCAAGAATGCAACATGTCAGCATATCCTAATGTATCTGAATAATCCGCTCAGATTAACCATCTGTCTGTGGGTGAAAAGCAATACCAAAATGCAATTTCGTACCTAAAGCCTCTTGCAGTTTCTTCCAAAACTGCAAAGTAAACCGCGGATCTCTATCAGACACAATAGATAATGGCACCCCGTGCAATCTCACAATATCAGAAATGTATAACTCAGCTAACTTATCAAGCGCATAATCCGTTCTCACTGGAATAAAATGAGCTAATTTTGTCAGTTTATCAACTATAACCCAGATTGCATCTTTCTTCCTCGGAGTTAAAGGTAAACCGGAAACAAAATGCATCGTGACTTTATCCCATTTCCACCTAGGAATCATAATCGGTTGTAACAAATTGGATGGTACCTGATGTTCAGCTTTAACTAGCTGACAGATCAAACAATTCAAAACAAAATCAGAAATATCTCTTTTCATTCCAGGCCACCAGTAAAGTTGTTTGAAATCATTATACATCTTTGTACTTCCCGGATGAACAGATAAGCGACTGCTATGTGCTTCTTTCAAAATCAACCGAATCAACTATGGGTTTCTCGAAACACAAATCCGATCTTGGAATCTCAAACAATGATCTACATCAACTCAATAATCAGAATCAGAATTCAAATCAGACTGAGCTCATTTCACTAACATTTCATTATCAACGTTCTGAGCATCACAAATCTGTTGTAAGAACAACGGTCTTGCTTTCAATTCGGCCAAAACCAAACCATCATCAGATAGAACTAAATAAGCATTCATCGCACGTAGCATAAACAGTGATTTTCGACCCAAAGCATCAGCAACAATATTTAATTCTCCCGGATGATAATCTATCATAAGCTCGTAATCTTTTAACAGTTCTAACCATCTCCTCTGTTGCACATTCAAATATTTCTGAGTCATCAAATACTTCAAACTTTTATGATTTAAAAACACATGACATTTTTCACTAAAAAGACAGTGGCAATAAATTTTTAGAGCAAATACAATCGCAGCTAACTCAAGATCGTGCGTCGGGTAATTCTTTTTTATGCGGTTTCAATTGTTCTGACGCATAAGCTATAACTTTGCCTTCCTGCATCAAGACACAACCCAAATCGTTTATGGAACACCCTTTACCCGAGTTCTGCGCCGGAACCGGGCCCAAGTCGTTACCATAATTAAAACCACTTGATCGCCACTTAGTCTCATCGTGACTACTCTCTCAAGTCACCTCAACAACCTCATTCTCGACTTACGAGGCCTCACTCATACATACGAGGACTCTCGAGACTATTCTGAAACTTTTTCGAATCTTAAAATTTTCTCTTTTATACAGGGCTCACACGCTCGTGTAAGATGAGACATGCCGGTGTGTAGACACACACGCCCATGCCTTCAACCCGTGTTGAAACCCTAAGCATTCTGCCAATGCCCCACGACTAGGGTACACGCCCGTGCTCTCCAATCGTGGTGAACATTGACTTCACTTACACGGCCTAAAGCCTAGACACACGCCCGTGTGGCTAGCTCGTGGCCAAATCTAACTTAAAAATTCAACATGCAGGGGACACGCGGCCAAGTCACACGCCCATGGACTGACCATGTGTCACACATGGCCTAGACACATGCCCGTGTGTCTATCCACATGGACAAGAACAAAGCTATTTGCTAAGCCCTTCTCACCCTTATAGCATACACAACATGCACTCATTCAACACATCCATGATCAACTCAAATGAAATCACAATCTCGCATGGATAACTACATCTTTTCATATAATATAACAACCAAAAACTATGGCATTATACAAAATAGATTATCCAACTATTGGCTAAGACATTCTAGCCATTTACAACAAAATTCACTAACTTGTCTAGCCTCTATACATGCCATATACAAAATATTAAGTCTCATGTACTAGAGTGTGCTGATAATGTGGATGATCTTCCAATTGATCCTCGTATCTCTATTCAACACTTTTACTCTATAAGACAAGGGAAAAGAAAGGGAGTAAGCTTTGAGCTTAGTAAGTTTACACATACACAATTAAGCATCATAGTATAGGCTAAACAACAACTAGCATTCTACTAACATATAATGTACAACTATGCTTACTCTTTCTATCCCTTACCACATTTCCAACACATCATGAGTCACATACTCATAACCATTGAAATGCACCCCTGCATTCAATATCACATTTATACAATATACAACACAACATTATTTCTCGATAATTCTTCCACACAGCTCATTAACTCAATATTACAACCACAGAGCTAATCCACACAATTAATCTCTCGGTGGTTTCGCACTTAGCCCACCACAATCAATTAATAAGGTAATATCGCACTTAGCCTACCACAAATGTAATCATAGTGGTTTCGTACAAAGCCTACTAGACAATATAACTAACGATAGCATCACACATAGCCAGCTCATCGTCAATATGCATTAGGATGGTATCACACTTAGCCCACTATTTAGAATTCTCACTACACATTCACATATCAACTTACTTAACCATACATCAATTCACAAATTCTACCACATTCATCCCACATAGGTTCTCAATCATTCTCAATCATGCTACACACTAGCTAGCATTAACAAATTGTACGTATGAATGCATTGTTTAAGCATAGACTTACCTCGATACTCAAAAGTATAGAAATATACAATTTAGTCTACCACCTTGCTCTTGCCTTGGTTTAGATCCGAGCTTTGTCTTTCTAGATTTATAATGAATAAATCAGCTTATTCAATATACACATTGACTAAACTGACACTTATCTAATACATTGGCAAAATTACTTTTTTGCCCCTAATCTTTCTCATAATTACACTTTTACCCCAAGGCTCGTAATGTGATTTTTATTCACTTTTCTAGCCTTTCATGCTTAGCCGAATCACTTGCTCAACTAAAGCTATCATCAATTCTCACTAGATCACACATGTATGACTAAACTCAAGACTTTTACAAACTAGTCCCTACATGCATTTTCATGGAAAATCACTTAGCAAAAGATGTTTCTACTACATCAAACTTTCATATTCTTCCATAAAACACCAAAATACATGCATGTCATACATAGGCACATTTTTGAACATCCATCATAGCTCATCAAATAGCTAAAAATAGCTTACTCATGCTACTAGGACTTCAAAAATACAAAGAATATCAAAAACGAGGCTTGAATGCACTTACTAGCAAGCTTGAAAAATTTGAAGAACCCTAACAATGGCACTCTCAACTTTCTGCTGCCTTGGGGAAGAAGATGAATGAATTTTGTCATCTTTTCTCCCATTTTAATCATTTAACGGGTAAATGACCAAAATGCCCTTTTTGATAAACTTCCTATTTTAACTAATCCATGCCCAATTTTGTCCAAAAATTAAAAATTGGGAAAATTGCTACTTAAGGACCTCTAATATATATTCAAATCCATTTCACACAAATAGATTCTAGAATCTCACATTTTGTAACTTTTGCAATTTAGTCCTTTTGAACAATTCAACCGCAATTTCACAAAATTGCTTCATGAAACTTTCACACTAACATGCAAAAGCATAAACCTCAAAAACTCATACAAAGACCTCGGATTTGTGGTCTCGCACCACTATTCCGACTAGGCCATAAACTGGGATGTTACAGTTTAATGAAGCATCACTATCCAGTTCTCGATCGTATTTCTTTGGGCGCGCAGCTTAATAGGGTTTTCAATTGATCAAAGCTTTTCTGACACTTTTCAGACCATTCAAATTTAACATATTTCTGAAGCAATCTCGTTAATGGAGTTGCAATCATTGAAAAGCCTTTTACAAATCAACGATAATAACCAGCATGTAACATCCCTTACCTGGGTCCGATGACGGGACCGGATGCGAGGCACTCATATATATAATAAAAAAGGTACATAATTCAACACCCATATATATACTAAAAAATAAATAAATAAATAAAATAAACGTACACTCCCTAGTCGACTCAAACTTATCACCAATTAAATTCCTTTATTTTCTCCAAATTTTATCTTCATCCCCATCAAAAAATTCCATTATTTAGCCAAAAATCCAATTTGAATTACATTCAAATTGCTTTCCCTAAATAGCAGCCATCCTTTGGTGTTTCGGTCCACTTCAAACACCTTCCCCACACCAGCAGCAAAATAGCAGGTTATTGCGCACAAGGTAACTCGAAACCAAGACCTCTAGGCACTACGACACGCTAGCAGCCACTGCACCACAACTCTTCTTGTGATATATTCTATTCCGAACTTCTTTTAAGGCCTATTTCCCAGCGACCGAATCATCCAAAGAAATCTAAAAATATTCTCTAACACCAAGTTTCGAATCTCTAACCTCTTCACTATGATACACGCCCCTTGCCACTGCGCCGCTCGCTTTATTTGAGTCATAATTCCTCCCTAATTAATTATAAACCTTTCTGCCGCGCTCCAGGTTTACTTAAAAAAACCAACATTTAGCGCACACCACGACTAGAACCCTGCTCCCCCTCCTAACGCCTCTGCCACTGGGCCAGGCATTTCTTTGTGTCGTGAATCAGACCCAACTAATTATAAGGCCTAAACCCTGGCCTTTATATTAACATATGCGCAATAAATTTTTGTTTTTTTTTTTTGCCAAGTCCAGGACTTGAACCTTTGACCACCAGCTTGTTCAAAACGCCCCAGGTCACCAGACCACCTACTTCCTTGTGTTATCTTCTAACCCAAAAATATTTTAAAAGCCTTCTGACTAACACCAACCACACTTAAGGGTAAAATCAAAAGTTTTCCTAAAGCCCTAGATCGAGCCCAGGACTTTTCCAGCACTACCAACCCTTCTTAAATCACCTAAAAATGAAACTAAACATACAATCATAATTTTTTTAAAACACCCTTAATTCATTATCCCTTTTTTTGATCAAAAAAATCCATGCTCTCTACACACGAAACCCAATTATTCTAGGCCTAAAATTCGGGGCATTACAGGTTCGACCCCAATTGCCTTCTCCACTACCTTAGCTTTCCACCACTAAGGATTTTCTCAAATTCACTAATTTATTTAACCTTTGAGGACAAGGTTTTTCCACCACTAAGGATTTTCTCAAATTCACTAATTTATTTAACCTTTGAGGACAAGGTTTAACCTTAGAACTCCTTAAGATTTCTACCCCAAATCTTAAGTTTCAAACCCTTTTAAAGAGATATGAATGATAAAACAAAGAAACAATCCTTACAAGATAAAATTGTTTGCAAATTGAAGCACAAATACAATAAGATACACTTGAGCAAAAGAATAGAGATAAAGCTTCAAGTGTAGTTAAGAAGAATTTGAAAATTTAAGCTCTAAGGTTGTTTAATTCATGATTTTTGCTTGAAAGTGATTTCTTGGATGTTGTATGACTTTGAAAGATGGTATTTATACCTCCTAATAGAGTTCCAACCGTTGACATTGTTTGTGAAGTTAATATGGTTGTTAGGGATGTAAAACCATAACATTTATTTCATCTGCAACTACGAGTATCCATACCTCAAAAAAAGGTATAAATATTTTTGTCATAAATGCTAATTCAGTGACCGTTGGAATAAAATAATCGATTCTTAAAAAATATTTTATTGATACTTCCTACAATAGGTATCAATACCAGATCGATGCTTCGTATGGTTTATAAAAAACAAAATGTTATTTTGGTATCATTTGTAAGGAAGGAATAATTAGTTTTCAAAACGTATCGATACCAGAAACATGGTATCGATAATTTTTAGTGTTTCCTTAAATAGAATGCCTTTTTTATCTCAATTTTTCTAAAGGTATTGATATTTCCAAAATTATCGATACCTTACCATAAGGTATCGATACCTTTTGTCTTGGAGCAAATTTTACTTGCTTGAAAATCATTTTAACTTGGTTAAAATCATTTGCACTTAATTTTAAAATTGTTTCAAAGTTTTATCACTTAGACTTCAATTTTTAAAGTTATTTTGTCAATTTTAACTTATATTTAAAAACATTTTTAATTTGTTATATCAAAATCTTTTATCAAATAAAGCCTAGTTTAACAAAAATGTTTTCGACTATTTGTTATATGCCTTGTGGAAGTGGTTTGATGTTAGGAACATGTGAATTTGGAATAGTATTTTAATTGTGGTGTCAATGTGGGCATGTTGGTTAAGCACACATGTTGCATGTTTTTGGTATGTTTTTAGTTTGTATAGATGTGTTTTGAATAGGTGATAAGAGTTAGAATTGTTTAATTTCGTTCTTAAGAAATGGTGCACAAAATTGCTTATTTTTTTGAAAGTTATTTTGGGTGCACAAGGCCTATGACAAGTGCTTCCACACGGCCGTGTGTCTTGTTTGTAACACCCCTAACCCGTATCCGTCGCTGGATTAGGGTTAAAAGGCATTACCGAACATATCAAAACATTTTACACTCATATCACAACATCAATCCTACGACATTATTTCATAACAATTCATACCAATATAGTCTCTTTTGAGGTCTACGAGACCTCAAACATGCTTTTGAGAAGGTTCCGGATTAAACCAATCTCATACAAAAACTTTACAGAACTTAGAAAATTTTCTTTTAGAACAGGGCACACGCCAATGTGGCTAGGCCATTGTCCTCACACGGCCATGCCTTGGGCCATGTCTTAGCCACGTGTGCAAAGCTGATTTGAATCACATGTCCTGTGACGCGTTCGTGTGTCTAGACCATGTGCAATGCTGACTTGGGTCACACAACCTGTCACACGCCCGTGTGTCTAGCTCGTGTGCAATTCTGACTAGCTCCCAATTGGGATAGTGAAAGACACGGTCGAGACAGTGCTCAACCGTGTGGGCAATTATAGGCCATTTGCAAGGCCAAATTGCCACCAATTTTGGGTCTTACCTACAAGCGTCAAACAACCATTGAATTATTACCTAAAAGCAGCCAAAACATAACAAAAATTTTGCATCACATAGAATGAACTACGTACACCCATATTCATATTCATTAACAAGCCATATCACATGGCTATATATACATTTCCCAAAACATATCTTAGCATTTCTACCCTATACATGCCATATTTCAACATGTACATTTTCAAAAGGTACCAAAACATAGTTCGATAGTATGGTGATTATCCTCGACGATCCCCGAGCTCCTAATAGCTTCGGTATTCTATACAACAATGCAAACACACACAAAGTAAGCTTTCAAAAGCTTAGTAAGCCATATACAAATAAACTTAACACATACCACATTCATAGGTCAATTCATTCATACAACTCACGACAAAACACAATTACAAATCTCTATTTCTCATACAGCTCATTTGATCTTAGCACATTTGTATTTAACACATCTTATATCAATGTTCTCATACATATATCTCAATTCCACATTTTCACATATACTTACTTTTCATACTCAAACCATGTATACATTTCAAGCGTACCTATATCGAATACACATTTCACATAGCCATTCATTTCTCAGAGTGCCCGCTGAACCATTTGGAATCCATAAGGATACTCAGATATCTATGAAAGATCGCACAATGCCAACGCCCTAGACGTGGTCTTACATGTAATCAAATATCGATGCCACTGTCCCAGACAGGGTCTTACACGAAACATATACGATGCCAATGTCCTAGACATTGTCATACACGTAAATAAAAAATCAAAGCCAACGTCCCAGACGTGGACTTACACGATAAAAAATATCGGAATCCTATGTCATGACATATGCATCCTAACTATATTCCTACAGTTCATACGGGACTTTTCAGTCATTGACACATTGTCGGAACTTTCTCAGATTTCACATATACATCTTCTATAATCATTCATCTCAGTTCAATTTTATATAAGCATGTATAAATCAACTCAAACACATTTATTTTTATATAGACTTATCTCGTACGGGAAAGAACGGAAACAAATGGCTATTCAACTACTTTCGATTTCCCCCAATCCAATTCTGTTTTCTTTGGTTCTTGATCTATACACATTCAAATTTAACTCTTTTATCCACCAAATCATTCAATTCTATCCATATACACATATTTAGAACAATTTACAAATTAGCCCTTAGATTTTCACATTTTGACATTTAATTCCCTATTCCATAAAATCACAAAATACAAATAATTTCTTTATACATATGTTTGGCCGAATATTCCCTTAGCTCATATAAGCCCATATATTTCACTTATTTCACATTTCAGCCCTTCAAATTTTTTTATTTTCACAAATTAGCCCATAATAATCAATTTCATCAAAATTTCAAAGACAAAACATATTAATCAACATCAAGCTTTCATATTTCACCATTTAACATCAAAAAGCTCACAACATCAACAATGGCATAACTCAGAATCATCATCAATTTCATGAATTAAGGCATGGGCTTAAGAGAACACGAAGCAACGATCACAAAAAACGTAGAAATTATCAAAAACTGAAACAAAAACATACCTTAATTAAGCTAAACCAAGACTAAATATAGCTAGCTTTAAAACCCTTATTTTCTTTCTAATTATTGGTGGAAAGATGATGATAATGGCCATATTTTATGTTTGATTTATTTTATTACATAATAATATATCAATTACCAAAATATCATTTAATAAAACATACTTAAAACACTTAATGGTTGTCCATCTTTGTCCACTCAAAAATTCATTGGTCAATTTACTACATAATGACCTCCTCTTTATAAAGACACATCAATTCGTCCATTATTCAAATAGAAGGACAGTTTTGCATTTTCTACGATTTAATCCTTTTTGCAAATTAAGCACAAAAACGATCAAATTAATTCACAGAAATTTCACACATACCAATTTACATGCTGTGGACTCGAAAAATATTATCAAAATATTTTTTGACTCGGATTTGTTGTCCCAAAACCACTATTCTGATTAGGGTATAAACTGGGCTATTACATTGTTAATTTTAGGTGTAGGTTTGACACGGTCTGGCACACAGCCTACGACCATATTTTGAACACTCATACGGGCTGAGACATGGCTGTGTGACCCATATTTCAAATTGTACACGGTTTGGCCACATACTCTGGGCATTGTAACACAGCCGTGCGACCCCTATTTTCAAAATTTTTCATTGTTTTCGATTTTCATTCATATTGGTTTCTGGACAATTCAAAGTTATTTTTAAGTATTATATGCTCGTTTTAAATCTCGTAATTGTGATTATGCTATGAATGAAATATAGAATCAAATATTTGTTTTTTTTTTTTTTTAGTTTAACAAATGAATTGTTTAATGATGTAAATTGTTTTGTTATGTGCTGTAATACTCCGTAACCTTAATTCGGTGATGGAGATGGGTTAAAGGTGTTACAACCTCTATTAATAAGTGTCCCATGAGATGCTAAAGACATATCCGATATCTGTTTCAACTTAATCTCTTTAACAGAGTAGGTCGCAGTTGTAACTCTGTAAGTAACCCTCCATCCTTAAACAAACTCAGTCTACTCAAACATTGCTCTTAACTCTTCCATCGCTTTTCTACATAATGCATCGGCCACGACATTAGCTTTACCCTAATGATATTCAATAGTGCAGTCATAGTCCTTATGTAGCTCTATCCAATGCCTCTATCTCAAGTTTAACTCCTTCTGAGTGAGGAGATACTTAAGACTCTTATGATCTATGTAGATGACACACTTCTCCGTATAAAGATAGTACCTCTAGATCTTAAAAGAAAAAACTATCGTAGCCAATTCAAGGTCATTCGTTAGATAGCTACACTTATGCGGTTTGAGCTTTCTCAAAGCATAAGCCACTACTTTCCCATCTTGCACCAACACACATCCAAGGCCTATATGAGACGCGTCGAGTTGAATCAATACGGGTGCATGTGTTAATATTGCCTTGAGTTTCTCAAAAGTACCTTGTTGTTCAATAATCCATTTAAATCCATTTCAGCCTTTCTTAATAAGCTTCGTCATGGGTGCCGCAATCAATGAAAATCCCTCAAAACACCTCCGAAAATACCTAGCAAGTCCGAGAAAACTCCAAATCTCATTAACATTTTTAAGTTGCTTCCAATCTAGAATAGCTTCGATATTCTTGGGTCAACAAGGATACCTTGAATAGATACAACGTGTCCCAAAAACATCACTTCTCAAAGCCAAAACTCACACTTACTTAGCTTCACATACATCTTTTTCTCACCTAATGTTTAAAGGACTAACCTTAAATGTTCCCCATGTTCCAACTCAGACTTGGAGTAGATCAGAATGTCATCAATGAAGACTAGTACAAACTGGTCGAGGTAAGGCTAAAAAACTCTATGACACCCCAAACCCAACTAAAATGAGCTAGCCCATATCCGTAGCGACACGTTAGCCATCGAAGTGACTCTCTAGCACAAAACCACCTCAAAACACACCCCAACATTATAACACCTCAATTTTAACTAATAACTATCTAATCTTATTGCAGAAGCAATTTGTGAATCATTTTAAAACCATTTTTAAGAATTTAACCCTAAGAGTCTTTTAGTTATTTTTCCATTTAAAACTAAACGATCCCGATTGTAATTCTAAATGATTACAAACTTCCTTTCACTCAATTTTGGGAAACCCCTAAAATTCATTTTAATTAACCATTTCTCCTTAATCCAGTTACTAATTAAGACTATATTAGCTAAGTTTTATTACTTTAATCATATATATACAATTTTAGTTAATCTAATTACAACTAATAAACATATTCAGAATTTAAACATTCAAAATGTAACACCCCAAACCCAGCCTAGACCTTATGGCCGAATCTACCGTGTCACATTGAAATATCTTTCGAAAATTAAACTTGTTGGTAAAACTCGTTTCCAAATTCAAAACCCTGTTATTGTTATTTGACAAATCATCTAGTCAAAATGTTTGCCTTATTATCAATTATTGTTATAATAGGTTGATTTAAAATCGTGGAAGCTTTTGGAAAAATCTAATGTTTAACTTTCGTGTCTTTCAAAACAATAATTATTTTGAAAATTCACCTTATTCTAAACTAGCAGTTTTAAGTAAGTAAGAAAAGCCCAATTAAAATTTTAAACAAACATAAATGGCCTTATTACATAAACAAAACCCAACATAAATTTTAAATTTAAATAACAGCAGTGTAAAACAACTGCAGTAGTCTGGCCACCTCCGAGTCCCTCATAGCACCAAATCGCCTATGGCTGAGGATTACCTGTACAAAAAAAAGGAAAGGGTGAGTTTACAAAAACTCAATGTGTAATCCCCTACTAGTCAGTCAGTATGCAACATGCAGTAACAATCTGGACCTGATCCCTATACAGTAACAGTACAGTGTGAGTCTCGGCCCAATACAGTAACAGTATGGGCCTTAGCCCAATACTATAACACCCCAGACCCGGTCAAACGTTATGTCCAAATCTGGATTGTTACGTGAAGGGTAGTTTTGAAAACTTGAGCAGAATGTCGTAGTTTGAGAAAAACATTTAGCTTAGTGATTCCATGTTAAAGGCTGTTTAAATTTTTGTTGGGAATATTTTACCAACTTTATATCAAACAAGTTAGAGTGAAAAACGGGTTTATTATAAAAGCCGGACTTAGAATATTTTATAAGGTAACAATTGAGAATATTTTATAAGGTAACAATTGAGAGCAAATTTGAGGTTCGTGATCTTTTGAAAATAATATTTGTAGTGTTAAGAAAAATCCCAAGTTTTAATTTTTTTATTGCTTGTGATTCGTTCGTTGATATTTTGGAAAACCCCTATTTACATTTTTAAGAAAACCCCTTTTGATTTTTCCCGATAGTTAATAACGTATATAAAATCAACAATAAATCAAAACCCCAAAATAAAGTTAAAGTGGCCTTATTACAAATTAAAATCCTGAAATAGGAATAAGTTTAAAATAAAGTACGAGTTTACTAAAGAAATCGCAACGCATGGCCACCTTGAGTCCGTCCCGGCTCCAAAACCCGTGATCTACTGATTACCTACGAAGTTTAGCAGAGGGGTGAGTCACCAAGACTCAGTGTGCAAATCCCCGTATATCGCAAACTGGACCTCAAGCCCACAGATGCACTTTGGGCCTTAGCCCACTTAATATGGCATATATCACATGTGTGCAATGTAGCCCAACCCAGTCTTACTTTCCATCCAAACACCCCTGGCATTATGCCACTGTGGTTCTTGACCACCGTGGTCCCAGACCACTCGTGACAATAGTCACTCGTGACAAAGTCACTAAAACATATAATCGTGGGGCCAACCCACTGTGGTCTTAGACCACCGTGACGATATCTGATAAGTTTATGTTTACGTGGGGCCAACCCACTGTGGTACTTGACCACCGAGACAAGTCACTGATTAAATCATTCGTGGTTTCAACCACCGTGGTACTTAGACCACTCGTGACAATAGTCACTAATTCTCCCTTCTCCTTTCATTCAATCCCGAGCCCATGCTCTTTACATCGTGCAAACTATGTATGCAATCACAATCACAATGCATAACAGATAACTATTCTATACATGCATAACATCGAACATACATACATGCATATAAATCAGAAATATCATCATCGAAGAACTTACCCGGTGTCTCCAACCTTACCCACAAGGGTATTTTACCTATCACATCAGTCATTTTGGCTTTCAGCCATTACATTTAATAACACAACAACAAAGAGGTGTGTGAGTAATACACACCTGATAACGCGTAACACTAAGCTTTCTATGTCGACGATTTCACTAGCAGGGATGACGGCTATTTCCCTATCCCAGGCAGACATCGACTCTCTACCACAGCCCAGCGGAAAATCTCAAACCGCCGACACCGCACGCCTTTTAAACTTAGGAGCCGCAACTATGGGTTCGCTCCCCTCCCTTGATTGGCTAGCACTCGCATCCATGGAGAACCATTGATCAGTACACAGCGAGAAGCGTAGATTAACTAATAACAGAATTGGTTAAGGCATATCACACTTGATAGGAATGAAGGACCAAGAAATCACAAGATAGCTCCTTACCTTAAGAATCCGAATGGAGTGATTTAATTCGGCAAACAACAAGCCTTTGACTTTGGGCTACAAATTGCTTAGCTAAAGGTGTTTCCCGGAGTAAGCGTCCTCAACAGAGAGAAGAAGAAAGGAAGAAGGGTTAACCCCAAGCTGTAAATGCTAAGCCAATTAGCCATTCGGCTTTGGCTACAAAAGCCGAAAGAAGGGAAAGAAATAGCAACAGAGTCTCCCTTACATTAACAACAGAACCGATTGAAAAGATCCCCCTGACCAATGATTCCTAACACCTTGCTATGTGATGTTAGGCTTGGAGCAAAGAATGTAAGAACCAAATTCAGTTGTTTACAAAATAGGTTCGGCTTCACCACGAAAAGAAAGAACAGAGGGATTGATCATGAGAAAAATAAAAGAGAGAACCTTACCTTAAAGTAGAGATACTGATTAACACACAAAAAGTTTCGGCTATGGTGTCACTAGCTGAGAACCGAGAGGAGTAGAAGTAACGGTTTACAAGAGAAATAAAAAGGAGAGATGGAGGTTTAGTTATGGCAAAAGATGTAGGGACGAAACACAAAGGGAAAGGGATAAGAAGTAGATTTTGGCTTGAAGGAGAAGGAGTAGAGGAGAAAGATGATACAGAAAGTTTCGATTGTGAGGTTTTAATGAAATGAGCAAAGCAGAAAGGGCTTCAAAGAGTTTCGGCAATCACATGAAATGGGAGAAAACAAATGTAGAGAAAGAAAGTTGAGAGCTATGGTTTTCTTTGGTAACAAGAAGGAAATGAGACCAAAAGATTAAAGAGCAAAAGAAAAGGGAGGACCCTCTAGATAGTTTCGGCTTAAGCCTCACTCAACTGACACTTGCACCAACGGCACTACACCACTCCCCTTATGACCGAATGGCAAAATCAAAAGAGAAAAACAAGTGCCTCAAGCCTTAAGAGTTTCAGTACACACCCAACTAGCACTAAACTAAATTCTCCCCCCTTCAAGCTTCCCACAATCGGCCATCACTTCCACCAACTTGAAATACCTAGATTTGCTCCCCCTTTCACTACTCTTCACTCATTCAAACCTTGTTGACCCATTTAAACCCCACCAACACCTCATGTCCATCCATTCAAACTCATTTGACCCATTCAACCAACAACATTGGAGAGTCCTTACCGAATCTGCCCTCTCCCTATCCAGCTGCAAAAATAAAGCTCCAAAGTGAGGCTTGTTGGATTCGAACCTCCCCCCGCTGTTACTCCCTAAAGTGCCTAAAAACAGAATTTTCACCAAGGATCAAGCTTAACCCAGAGCCTTCCAAGGACCCCCAAACACACCAAATTAACAAACAAAACATGCCAACCACACAGCAGCATAAAATAATGCAGAGCCTCTAATTCCAGGATGTTACAAATACAGTAACAATGGGGGCCTTAGCCCAATACAGTAACAGTGCAATAATGCAACCCATCCCAATCCAGCCAATACACCACTCCGTACCACCAACACACCATGTGGGGTTAAAATTGACCCACCCAGCCAACACACCAATATCATTTTGCAAAGTCGCCAAGAATGATATTGTAGCAAAGTGATAAGAATGAATATGTGGCAAAGCCACCAGTACAGTATACTTCCTCCATAACAGTATCCCAACCCCATGCAGTATGTCATGTCATAAATCATACGTATATGCAAAATGTCATACTCTGTAACAGTCATATATAAATTATGAACACATCAATCAACCTACCTTTAGGGATGTAACGGTCATTTCCATCTATTAAGGGTAAAATAGTCATTTCACCCTCTAGGGGTATTTTGGTCATTTCACCTACTTTAGGGTCTCGGTACAGATATCGACCTATCAGGAGGTTCGTAGTCACCTCGAGCAACTTCGGTAATCTAAATGGTCATAACAGTACAAATGGGCCCAAAGCCCATTACTCGACCCAAATGGGCCCAGACGCTTGTACAGCCCGTTTAGCCCATATTTTGCCACGGCTATGTGAGCTACATAGCCCAGTCCAGTATATGCCACAAATTGTGGATTTCATCCGTGTGGGCCCACGAGCCCATTGGGCACAGACAGGCCATTTCGGCCCAACGTGGCCCAATACGACCTACGCCCATGAGAATGCTCATGAAGGCCTCTTACAGTCTATCGCCCACGTTTTGTAGGTTTGGCTTACCATATGAGCGATGGCACGCTCGTATGGTCTCAAACGTTATGTTTTAGGCTTTTCGGCTTTTTCTGTTCTACAAATAAAGTGGGGTGTTTACACACCTGTTTACGAAACCGCTCCATGTTCCATGAGCACCCAACCTAGATTCAAATATGACCCACTATCAGTCCTTTAATCGTTAGGGTAAACCATCCTTTTATTGACATTTAATCCAAAACCACCATCCTTACCTTGCTTGAATAAGACGACTTTAGTCCTCCAAGACCACTAACTAGAACTGATCACACGCCTTTAGGGAGTATCTCTACCACAGCTAGCGATCAATTAACCAAGGTAGGCCATATAAGTCGCCTCAATCCACAAATGATCTCCTAAGACATAATTAGTATACGACTTAAACTCTAAAAGTGAGATAACACATTATGTTGATTGAACGCTGAGAACGCGGGTTGCGACTATTTCAAAACCACTTACACTCCACCACTCATCAAGGAAAACCCTAGAACCGCAACGAGTAGCACATTGTGGAGAAGGAAACAACAGTTGAAAATCAAAAGATCATTGAGAGGGTATTCAGTTTTAAGAAAAAGAATAGAAGAGGATAGGTTTAAACACAATGTGAGAAGTATAAACACTTACTGATAATCAGAAACACTTGCAACACTAGAATAGCAAGAAGCAGTAAAAAGACAAGTTAGCCCAGAGAGTGATAAACCAAAGGTGTTTTCGGCCAAACCATAATCAACAAGGAGAGATAGCTCTCGGTCAAAACAAGAAAAACATTTAGAAGTAGAAGACGAAAAGGGAAGAATCGGGCCAAAGCCAAACCAATTAAAAGCAGAACCTAGAAAGAGAAAGTAGATAAACTGATTTGAGGCACCGGATATTCGGCCAAGAGAGTACAAATTTAGAAAGAGAAAAAGAGAGAAACGAAAAGGAAGAGTTGCTCACAAAAACAACTGACCACTATCGTCCAAAAAGAAGGGACCTTTGTTGGCTAATGCGCAACAGCCAAAAATAATTTTGAAAGAACCAAAAGCCGCTAAATGGGATGAAAGAAAAGAGAATTCGGCAGATGCTAACCCAATTCCGAAAATGACTAACATCCTCCAAGCCGAATTCTCAAGGCTTTAGTTCCCCCAAACGACACAATACATCCTCTCACTCAAATCCCCTTAATTTCTCCTAAAATCTCTCCCCTTATCCCTCATTGAATCTCTCCATGGCCAGTTCAAACACCATTCAAATTCTATTCAAACTCCCATTAGCTGTGTTTCAGTCCAACTCCACTACCTACACAGCTCAAGCAGCAAAATAAACACTCCATTGTGCAACCCAGGACTTGAACCTCAAACCTCCCAGTTACACAACACGGCACCTTGCCACTAAACCATAAGCTCTTTTTGTGTCATAAAACAAGCACTCTTATATATAAGGCCTATATGACTGTGTCCAGATTCATTTAAGAGCAAAACTAAAAATTCTGCAATACCCAAGATTTGAACCCAAGCTTCTCATAGACTCCCACACACACTCAAATCACTTAGCCATTAAAGCAAACAAGCAATTTGTGACATGACTTGTAAAAATTAAAGACTTAAATTTTGGGGGCGTTACTTAAATTTTGGGGGCGTTACAACTTTACCCCCTTAATGAAATTTCGACCTCGAAATTTACTTGGTCAGAAAAGATGAGGGTATTGTCGATGCATCACCTCCTCAGGTTCCAGTGTAGATTCTTCTGAACTGTGATTGCGCCAAAGAACTTTGACTAATGGAATAGATTTCTTCCTCAGTACTTTAACCTCATGGTCCAATATCTGCACTGGCTCCTCCTTAAAGGTCAGATCTGGTTCTAACCTCGATCTTCTCGACTGGTACTATATGTGTGGAATCAGAGCGATAACGCCTCAGTATAGAGACGTGGAACACATCGTGAATCAAGTCTAACTCTAGAGGCAACTCAAGTTGATAGGCGACTAGTCCCACAGTCTTCAGTATATGGTAAGGCCCAATGAACCTAGGGCTAAGCTTACCTTTCTGCCCAAACCTTAATACCTTTTTCCACTAAGAGACCTTGAGAAATACGAAGTCTTCACAGAATACTCAATCTCTCGGCATTTAAGATCCGCGTAACACTTTCGTCTATCAGATGCTTCCTTCAACCGGTCTCTAATTAGTTTTACCTTCTCTTCGGTATCAAAAATTAACTCTGGCCCTAGAACTCGCCACTCACCCAGCTCAGTCCAACAGGTAGGAGTGCGACACCTACGTCCATATAACACCTCGTATGGTGCCATTAGAATATTGGACTAATAGCTATTATTATATGTGAACTCTGCTAGCGGAAAATAGTCTTTCAGCTACCTCGAAAATCATTTACACAACTTTTTAACATGTCCTCCAATATCTGAATCACCCTCTCTGATGGACCATCTGTCTAAGGATGGAATGCAGTACTGAAGTTCTACCTAGTACCCAAAGCCTCGTGTAATTCCTTCCAGGACTGAGATGTGAATCGAGGGTCTCTGTCGTATATGATGGAAACTGGTACCCATGCAGTCTCACAATCTCAACCACATACAACATTGCCAGCTTCTGCAATGAGTAATCAGTGCGGACTGGTATAAAATAGGCAGATTTAGTCAACCGATCTATAATAACCCATACTGGATCCTTCTTAGCAGGCGTTAAGGGTAGCCCACTCACAAAATCCATAGTTACCCTCTTCCACTTCCAAAGTGAAATCTGAACAGGTTGCAGTAACCCTAAAGGCAGCTATGTGAAGCACTTAGTCACAAAATCAGTATCTTCGCGTTTCAATCTTGGCCACCAGTATAGCTCACGAAGATCTCGGTATAACTTGTTTCTGCCAGGATGCATAGCATATGGACTACTATGTGCATCCTACAGTATAGACTGCCTCAGATCAGAATCCCTCGGTACACAGACTCTCCCATGGAAACATAGTACTCCTTTACCATTCATCCCAATATCCGAAGTTTCCCCATTCTCAACCTATCGAAAACAAGGAACCAGTGACTCATCCAACAATTGTCTACCCTTAATTTGTTCAGTCCACATCGGTCTAACTTACAGTTCAGGCATTAAGCTACCATCATCAAAGAAGATGAGATGAGCAAACATTGCTCTCAAATCATATACAGCCCTGCGGCTCAATGCGTTAGCTACCACGTTAGCCTTACCAGCGTGGTACTCAATTAAGCAATCATAATCCTTAAGCAGCTCTATCCATCTTCACTGCCTAAGATTCAGCTCCTTCGGAGTGAGAAGGTACTTGAGGCTCTTGTTATCTGTGTAGATAATACACTTCTAACCGTATAAATAGTGCCTCCAAATTTTTAGTGCGAATATCATCGCGACTAACTCCAAGTCATGAGTAGGGTAATTCGCCTCGTGAGGCTTAAGCTGATGAGATGCATAAGCTGCCACCTTACCCTCCTGCATCAGCACACAACCCAAACCAACGTGTGATGCATCACTATAGATGGTGAATTCCTTCCCAGAATCTGGTCGTATCAAAATAGGGGCCTCAATTAGAACTTTCTTCAGTTTTTCAAAACTTTATTACTGCTTATCAGTCTAGTTAAACGGTACCCCTTTACGTAGCAACTTAGTCATAGGTGCAGCAATCAAAGAAAACCCCTCAACAAAGCATCTGTAATACCCTGTTAGACCCAGAAAGCTTTGAATCTCAGATACGGTCTTAGGTGGTTTCCAATCCATTACGGTTTCAATTTTTTAAGGATCAACCCTAATCCCCTTGGCAGATACTACATGACCGAGAAATGTCACTTCTCTTATCTAGAACTCAACTTGTTGAACTTAGCGTATAGTTGTTTCTCCCTTAAAATCTGCAGAATAATTCAGAGATGTGCATCTTGTTCAGACTCAGTTCTCGAATACACTAAGATTTTGTCTATCAATACCACTATGAACCGATCCAGGTAGGGCTAGAATACTCAGTTTATCATGTCCATAAAGGTAGTTGGTGCATTCACCAGCCCAAACGGCATTACTAGGAACTCGTAATGACCATAACGAGTCCTAAACGCAGTCTTATACACATCAGCCTCCTTAACTCTCAGCTGATGGTACCTAGAACGAAGATCTATTTTGGAGAAAATCGAAGCTCCTTGCAACTGATCAAATAAATCATCTATCCTCGGCAAAGGATACTTAATCTTGATTGTCAGTTTATTCAGTTGTCGATAGTCGATGCACATGCGCATGGACCCATCCTTCTTCTTTACGAACAACACTGGTGCTCCCCATAGAGATACACTAGGTCGAATGAATCCATGATCCAACAGTTCTTGAATTTGTGCTTTTAACTCCACCAGCTCCTTCAATGTAATCCTATAAGGAGTGATGGACACTGGAGCTGTTCCAGGCAAGAGCTCAATACCAAATTCCGCTTCGCGATTTGGAGGCAACCTAGGGAGCTTATTAGGAAATACATCAGAAAAATCCTAAACTGTTCTGATATCTCCAGTAGAAGGACCCTCAGAGTTAGGTACACCAATATAGGTTAGAAACGCCTCACAACCCTTGCGAACTAGTTTTTCAGCCTTTAATGCAAAGATGACATTAGACAGAAAGTCCCTTCACTCCCCAATCATAGCCACCTCCTCATTATCCGTAGTCTTCAACACCATATGCTTAACGTCACAATCCAAACTTGCACGGTGTTTTACCAGCCATTCCATCCCCAAGATTAGGTCAAATTCACCAAACGGTAGCTCCATCAAATCTACTGGAAATATAACTCATTGAACCTCTAGGGGCACATCTCTGAACAACTTGTCTACTCTTACTGACTGTCCCAGTTGACTTAACACCGTCATCTCATGAACAATACTCTCACACATGTTACCCAAGGTGCCAGACACAGTGCATGCAATGTATGAATGTGCAGACACTATATCAATCAGAGCAGTGTAAGGTACATTACAAATTAAAAATGCACCGGTTATAACATCTGGAGCGTCACCATCATCTCGGTGACGAGTAGCATATACCAGTGCAAGCTGCCCGACCTCAATGTTACTAGCACCTCTACCTGGCACTCCACGACCTCGTCCCACACTATTTCCACCCCTGGCCTGCCCACGTCCTTTCGGGGGTTGCAGACTACCTCTCGCTGACTGAACATAACCTTGACCTGCAGCTTGCATCTGAATAGGCCTCTAAGGACAATTCTTGACTTGATGCTCCATAGACCCACGTCAGAAACATGCCCCAATCTTCTTCCAGCACTCACCCAGGTGATGTCTCCCACAATCAGCACAGGGTTGTGGTCTTGCAATAGGAACCCCAGCTCCGACTATCCCATCAAACATGGCCTTATTTTTAGGCCTTCTAGAAGCACTTGAGGGCTGTGAATCCCTCTTATATCTGCCCCTATCCTTCTCACATTTCTGGCGCTCAGAGCGCTTCACATCCTCGGTAATTTTCACCTTTTCTACTAGGGCTGCAGAGCTATCAAGACTCAAAACTCATCTCGGAGGTCGTCCTCAGATTACACAAAGCGTTTATATCCAGTTGCCACTATCCCACGAGCATAGTGACTTAGTCACTGGAATTCTGGCACAGTTTTATTCCCCTAATTCAAACTCATAAATTCCCTTGTCCGGGAGTCCACATAAGTTATGCCCACATACTTTCCTTGGAATGCAGCCTTAAAGAAATCCCACGTTAACCGGTCGGCCTGAGTAACCTCTCTCAGGGTAAGACACCACTGATAGGCCTCGTCTCACAGTAAAGACACTACACCTTTTAGTTTTTGTTTAGAAGTGTAGTCGAGGTTGTCATTATTCTCTCTGTGGCTTCCAACCAGTATTCAGCCGCATTAGGGGCTACTCCAAAAATACCCCTGAAGATTTTCACTCTATTCGATCGAAGGTTGTTCTAAAATTGACCCACCGCCCACAACACCAGTACTGGTCCCTGCAACTCTTTCTAGAATGCAGAGCATAGCTTGGTATTGTGCATCATCCCCAGATGTTCAATCATATGATCCCATCTCAATCACCGGTGAAGTTGGTGCCTCCCTAGCCTCAACATTGGGCATGTGGCCTGATACGGAAGACCCAGCCCTAGCATTTCCTAGGCCTCTGCCATGGCCTCGTGTACCCCTTCCATGAGTACCTCTAGTGCTCATATCAAATAACGTATTATCTGTTTACGAAGTTTTATGTATCAATTTGTAATTCCAGTAATTATTAATAGATCTCTTATGAAAAACAGTATTCAGAATTTTATTTTAGCAAATCAAGGTCTCCCTACAGTTTCTAGTTTCCTACCGTCTCAGTTTACTCTAACTAAAGTGTTTCAGTATAGTCCTACTATCTATAGTGGTCTCTAAGTGTATTCTAGGTCAATGTAATCTACAGTATAAAGGAAACTTACGAATTCGATGATAGAGACTCGGTGTGCCACACTTGTAAAACCTTCCAAAACACTTCAAGAATAGTTTTCCAAAAATTCCAAAAATTTTTAAAACCCATTCCTGATCCGAGTTTTGTAACCTGGTTCTAATTCCACTAAATGTAACACCCCAAACTTGGCCTAGACGTTATGGCCGAATCTTACTTGTCACATTGAAGTGTCTTTCAAAAATTGGACTTGTTGGTAAAACTCATTTCCAAATTCAAAACCTTTTTATTGTTATTTAGCAAATCATCTAGTCAAACCATTTGCCTTATTATAAGTTATTGTTATAATAGGTTGAATTAAAATCGCGGAAGCTTTTGGAAAAATCTAATGTTTAACTTTTGTGTCTTTGAAAATAATAATTATTTTGAAAATTCGCCTTCTCCTAAACTAGCAGTTTTAAGTAAGTAAGCAAAGCCCAATTAAAATTTTAAACAACATAAATGTTCGTATTACATAAACAAAACCCAACATAAATTTTAAATTCAAATAAAAGCAATGTAAAACAACTACAGTAGTGTGGCCACCTCTGAGTCCCTCACAGCACCAAATCGTCTATGGTTGAGGATTACCTGTACAATAAAAAGGAAAGGGTGAGTTTACGAAAACTCAGTGTGTAATCCCCTACCAGTCAGTTAGTATGCAACATGCAGTAACAGTATGGGCCTGAGCCCTATAGAGAAACAGTACAGTATAGGTCTTGTCCCAATACAGTAACAGTGTGGGCCTTAGCCCAATACAGTAATAGTGCAATAATGCAACCCATCCCAATCCAACCAGCACACCACTTCGTACCACCAATGCACCATGTGGGGATAAAATCGACCCACCCAGCTAACACATCAATATCGCAGAGTTGCCAAGATATGATCGCAAAGAAAGTCGCGATATGATATTAAAGAAAGCCGCGAAGAATGAAATATGTGGCAAAGCTACCAGTACAGTATCCCAACCCCATGCAGTATGTCATGTCATAAATCATACGTATATGCAGAATGTTATACTCAGTAACAGTTATATATAAATCATGAACACATCAATCAACCTACCCTAAGGGATATAACGGTCATTTCCATCTATTAGAGGTAAAATGGTCATTTCACCCTTTAGGGGTATTTTGGTCATTTCACCTACTTTAGGGTCTCGGTGTAGATATGACCTCTCGAGATGTCCGTAGTTGCCTCGAGCGACTTCGGTAACCTAAACGATCATAACAGTGCAAATGGAACCAAAGCCCATTACTCCGCCCAAATGGGCCCACACGCTCGTATGGCCCGTTCAGCCCATATTTCGCCACAGCTATGTGACCTACATAGCCCAACCCAGTATATGCCACAAATCATGGATTTCATCAGTGTGGGCCCATGAGCCCATTGGGCCCAGAGGGCCCATTTCAACCCAACGTGGCCCAATACGACCAAAGCCCATGACAATGCTCATAGAGGACTTTTACAGTCTATCGCCCACGTTTCGTGGGTTATGCTTACCATACGAGCTATCGTACGACCGTATGGTCTCAAACGCCGTGTTTTTGACTTTTTCGATTTTTGGCATTTGCCATTCTATAGTTACAGTGGATTGTTTGCACACCTGTTTACGAAACCGCTCCAAGATCACTGAGCACCCAACCTAGATTCAAACATGACCTAGTGTCAGTCCTTTATTCATTAGGGTAAATCATCCTCTTATTGACACTTAATCCAAAACCACCGTCCTTACCTTGCTTGAATGAGACGACTTTAGTCCTCCAAGACCATAAACCATAATTGATCACATGCCTTTAAAGACTATGTGTACCACAACCACTGGTCCATTAACCAAGGTAGGCCATATAAGTGGCCTCAATCCACAAACGATCTCCTAAGACATAATCAGTATACGGCTTAAACTCCAAAAGTGAGATAATGCATTACCTTGATTGAACGTTGTGAACGCAGGTTGCGACTATTTCGAAACCACTTACACTCCACCACTCCTCAAGGAAAACCCTAGAATCGCAACGAGTAGCACATCGTGGAGAAGGAAACAACAGTTGGAAATCAGAAGATAAATGAGAGGGTATTCGATTTTAAGAAAAAGAATAGGAGAGGACAGGTTTAAACACAAAGTGAGGAGTATAAACACTTACCGATAATCAGAAACACTTGCAGCACTGGAACAGCAAGAAGTAGCAAAGAGACAAGTCGGCACAGAGAGTTATAAACCAAATGTGATATTCGGCCACACCACAGTCAATAAGGAGAGATAGCTGTTGGTTAAAATAAGAAAAATATTCGAAGGTATGAGACGAAAAGAGAAGTATCGGGCCAAAGCCAAACCGATTAAGAGCAGAACCTGGAAAGAAAAAGGAGATAAACTGATTTGAGGCAAGAGAAATTCGGGCAAGAGAGTACAAATTTAGAAAGAGAAGAAGAGAGAAACAAAAAGGAAGAGTTGCTCACAAAAACGATTGACCAAAGAAGGGACCTTTGTTGGCTAATGCGCAGCAACCAAAAATAATTTCAAAAGAACCAAAAGCCGATAAATGGGAGGAAAGAAAAGAGAATTCGGCAGATGCTAACCCAATGCCAAAAATGACTAACATCCCTCTAGCCGAATTCTCAAGGCTTGAGTTCCCCCAAATGGCACAACACCTCCTCTCACTCAAGTCCCCTTAATTTTCTCCTAAAATCTCTCCCCTTATCCCTCATTGAATCTCTCCATGACTAGTTCAAACACCATTCAAATTCTATTCAAACTCCCCTTAGCTACACAACTCAAGAAGCAAAATAAACACTCCATTGTGCAACCGAGGACTTGAACCTCAGACCTCTCAGTTATACAACACGCCATCTTGCCACTAGACCAAAAGCTCTTTTTGTGTCATAAAACAAGCACTCTTATATATAAGGCCTATATGCTAGTGTCCAAATTCATTTAAGAGCAAAACTAAAAATTTTGCAAAGGCAAAGATTCAAAACCAGGCTTCTCACACACCCCTAGACATACCCAAATCACTTAAGCATTATAGCAAATGAGCAATTTGTGGCATGACATGCAAAAAATTAAAGACTTAAATTTTTGGGGCGTTAAATAAAATCATGCTTAACAAATAATAATTCAATCATACAATGGATTTACGTTAACCATGAAGCTATCCACTCATTGACAAGCTACAATTAAAACGTATTAATGAAATTTTCATGCTTCAATCACCATGATATCATTTAGCAACATACCATAATCCACATAACATTTAACCATAAAATCAATCATTAAAAAACATAAGTATAACATCAAAAACTTAAAATCCAAATAAAAGTGTCAAATGTCCATTGCAAGTATATCAAATTATCCCAATTAAGTGCCACAATGCCCTCTAATGTTTCCAAAGAGCAGTCCTTAATCTATACAACCAAATGGACTTAAACTTGGACTAGAGTTGCCCTTCCTCCTCAACTCTCTAAAGCTGAAAAAAAAAACTCTACACAGAGCTGTGAGGGTGTGAGCTGAAAAAGCTCAGTGAGTGGCCATTAATTCAATAAGTAAATCATACTGAAAAACATACTTAAACCAAGGCAAATCATGTATCAGATTTTGAGTATATGAATCATAGTTTCAATTATATTTTCATGCTTAACTATAGCATTTAATTGACTGAAATTTCCAGCAATAATGCAACATAATTCCATATGTTATTCCACAAGTAAAAATCACATTTATTATGGCATATGGAAAGATAATTTAATTAACAATCAAACATTTATATTGGCAAATGACATCCATGGAAAAATATAAACATGTGATCATGCATTGGATAAACAGATCTCTGATCTCATAAAAATCGAATACAATACTTCGATTGAGTAGGGCGTAGCCACACACTTCCTTACATTGTCTTGAAATCACTAATAATTGAGTGGAGAAAAAGGCTCAATAGTCCCTTATCCACTCCAACAAAACCAATACTCCATGAGCCATATGCTCACAAATAACACATATAGTGGTGAGTACTCACTAATCCTATAGCATGCCATCTATATCCAATAGATCCCCCATGCAATGTTGCCAATATAACCAATCATACAGGGCATAAAAACTTATATTTAAATAGTTAATTCATGCTATAAAAATTCAATTTAAATCATGTAACTTAGAAATTTTAGTACGAACATAGATAAGCACAATAAGTGTCTTTGTCCATGGATCTAAAACACGAGCCTTAAGTGATGCCTCCTTGCCACTTTGCCACTTCAATTCTTATGTCATCAAACACGAGCAATAACCCTTAAGTCCCGCCCACCAAGACACTCCTGACAAATACCAAAAACTAAAATTTTGGCGCCTTGCCACTTTAACCCCGAGCCTTCCCTGGACCCCCAACCACCCCAAAATAATGTACAAACACAGCATGCACATACACAACATACATTAGATGCAGAACCCCTAAAACACGGATGTTACAATAATTGAATCCACTGAAAACTAAGTTTAGAAACACCACAAAAGGACCTTGAAAATTGACCAACACCCTTTTGCTTGCATGTGAGTAATTTTTATCCCCCAATACACGGATGTTACAATAATTGAATCCACTGAAAATTAAGTTTAGAAACACCACAAAAGGACCTTGAAAATTGACCAACACCCTTTTGCTTGCATGTGAGTAATTTTTATCCCGTTTCTAATGATTTCTATGTTTTTGAAGTCGCTGTAGCTTAATCTAGCTGACCTAAGGACTGATTTACAAAATTGTTAAAAGATTAAAGTTTTTCCATAAAGGAATTTATGTTATTTGTGAAGTTTGATGATAGAAATAAATCTTTGTTGTTAGATAAACAACTTTTATTAAGTGATTTTTTGATGAATTTGTCATTTAGAGTTTAAATTAAAAATAGTGAATTATTCTTGGTGTAAATTGTGAAATAATGAAATATGTGGGTTGCTATAAGCTTGTATGAAATTCAGTGGAGCTTAGGTAGGGATGAAATTTCATGAATATCATGAGTTTAAGGACTAAATTGAAAAGAAATCAAAAGTATAGGGGCAAAATTATAATTTTTCTAAAATATGAATTTGGGTTAATTTGAATAGAATGATTATTGAATTAAGTTGAATTTATTCATTTAGATCAAGATAAACAACGTACGACCCTAGATTGAGCAAAGAAAAAGCTTTGGATTAGTCGACTTCAATTTCTACGTTTATCGTCGAGGTAAGTTCGTACTTTTAAGTTTTGTTTTTATTTCATGATTTGAATGCTATTATTGTATAATATTAAATTGAATGTTGATGGAAAAACCCAACGGCATAATGGTGATCATCGGTGAATGAAAAGGGACAGTTTCGGCTATCGAATATGGAAAAGGATACCTCCAGCTATTAATTATGAAAAGGGATGGTGACGACCATCGAACTATGAAAAAGGATGGCTTTCGCTATCGATCTTTAAAATAGGATAGCTCCGACTATCAAAATTAAAAAAAGGGATGGTGACGACCATTAAATTATGAAAAGGGATAGCTTCGACTGTTGAACTATGAAAAGGGATAACTTCGGTTATCAAATCATGGAAAAGGATGTGTTAACCACTGTATTATTACCTCGTGTGAGGTTCAGTAAGAGCATTCAATGTAAATTGCATTAGTTTGATGAAAGGTAGGTAATGTGTACCTTGTGAAAATTAAGAGTATGAATGTACATATATAAGTTTTTTAAGTTGGTTATTCTCATGTTGGATTGGGTTATACATGTTTTGTGATTGTATATTATATTGTCAAAGTGAAACTGTATGTGTTATGAACTTACTAAGCATGACATGTTTACTTTGTGTTTATTTTTCCGTGTTTGTAGTTGTCGGAAGCTCATTCAGGTTGAAAAGTCGTCCAAGATCTATCACACTATATATCGACTATATTGGTACCTATGGATGTTTTTAAGTTCGATCATAATGGCATGTATAGGCGTCTTGGCTAATGTTGGCCATGTATTTTGGTTTTGAAATGGTCCCTACTTCGAATGCCCACATGGCTATATGGCCCCTACAGTGTTGAAAATTTTCATTATTTTCTAAAAAATTGTCTGAGTTTTTTATTTAGTCTTGACTTGTTTCTAACACGTATTTAGGGCCTCGGGGGATCGTTTAAGGGACAATATGTATGTTTTGAATTGGTTTTAATGTGTTTATTGATATGATTTGAAAAGTTTGAAATTTGTGTCCATTTGATTTGGAAACTCGGGTAATGCTTCATAACCCTATTTTGGCAACAGATACATTTAGGTGTTTACATTTATTGGTATCAAAGCTATGGTTTAGTCGATTCTCGAACTAAACATAGTGTGTACAAGTATAGCTATACATGCCATTATATAAGCTGTGAAAGTATGATATCTCTTGATCGTTTTAAAATATGTTTTCATATAGGAATGTAGAAAGTAATACGCAAGCCTCCTTTCACGGGGCAACGTCAAGTGATTCGTGGCCCGTATCTGAGAGCTGTAGAGGGGAAGCTAAGGAAGCTTTCTTTCAAATGATGAGTGAGTGGTTTATCGAGTTCGTACGAATGAACCTAGTAGCTCAACGACCTCCACCACCACCTGTTCCTCAATCGGTTCCTATTGTTCCTCTAAGTGTGGAAATAGTGCGAGCTAATAAACCGCCAGTGGATAAAATTTGAAAATATGCGGTTGAAGAATTTCGGGCTATAGTCAATGATGATCTTGAGAGAGCTGAGTTTTGGTTAGTGAATACTATCTGAGTTTTTGATGAGTTATCTGGTACACCAGCTGAATGTGTAAAGTGTGCAATATCTCTACTAAAAGATTTGGCTTACCAGTGGTGGAGCACTTTGACGTTTGTGGTGTCGAGAGAGCGGATCACTTGGGAGTTCTTTCAAACTGAGTTCCAAAAGAAATACATTTGTCAGAGATTTCTGGATTAGAAACGTAAAGAATTTCTTGAGCAAGCAAAGTCGTATGACAATGTCTGAGTACAAACGAGAGATTATTCGATTGAGTAAATATGCCCGAGAGTGCATTTCAACCGATACTGCAATGTTAACTGGTTTGAAGATGGATTAAATGAGGATGTAAAGCTTTTAGTCAAGATCCTTGAGTTGAAAGAATTCGTTGTTTTAGTTGACAGAGCACATAAAGCGGAGGAGCTTAGCAAAGAGAAATGAAAAGCTAATTTTGAAGCTAGAGATTCAAGAAAAAGGTCGACTGGAAAGTCGTATCAGTCACAGCCGAAGAGATAAAAGGAATACCATAATCACTCGATTGCTTCATTGGTTAACCTAATAGAGATCGAGGCAAACGTCATGCAGGTTCTAAGACGCAAGCTACGTCCGTGGCTAGCGTAGGTAGTGCTAAGGATAATAAACAAGATTTTCAAAAATGTGGACAGTGACATTTTGGCGATTGTAGAGCCAAAGACAGGACGTGTTTCAAGTGTGGTTCACTTAAGCATTTTATTTGTGATTGCCTGGAAATATCTGAGAAGGAAGAAGTTTAGGATGTTCGACCCAACAACACTGCCATGAGGGGTAGACCACCTCATAACCCTAGAAATGTGAGTGGTAGTCGTGGTGTAACAAAAGACACTGTTGTGAGATCAGAGGCACGAGCACCAGCTAGGGCTTAAGCTATTCCCATACAAGAGGAAGCTTTTGCGCCAGATTTTATTACAGATACTTTCTATATCTTTGAAACGGACATTATTACTTTGATTGATTCGAGATCAACTCATTCATATGTGTGCACACATTTATTGTTTAGTAAGAATTTACCTACTGAGTCCCCTAAATTCGTGGTCAAAGAGTCAAACCCCTAGGTCAGTGTAACAAACCGTTTTTAGTCAAATCAGAACAGTGGTTTTGGGACATCAAATCTGAGGTCAAAATATTTATTTTATTATTATTTTAATGTCTACAGCATGACAGTATGAGTGAGTGAAATTTTCGTTAAGAAATTTTATCGTTTAAATGCTCAATTTGATAAAAAGGATTAAATCGCGTAAAGTGTAAAACTTGAGTTCTATTAGTTAAAGGTATTAAATGACTATGAAATTAAATAATGGAAGTCCTTATGTTGTAATTGGACCATTGTTAATATGAGTGGACAAAGATGGACATCATTTAGGTGATTTTAATGGTTTTTCATTAAGGTTAATTTTGTAATTTGGTAATTAATGATAAGTAAAAATAAATAAAACAAAGTTACCATCATTTTATTTCTTCTTCAATTGATTTCACAAAGAAAGAATAGCCATTTTTAACGATAGGGTTCAGCCAAGCTTGTGTATGCAATTGGTGAGTGATTTTTGTAATATTTTAATGATTTGTATGTTTTTGGGATGGCTGCAGCTTAATCTAACTTGCCCAGGGACTAATTTGCAAAATTATTAAAGGTTTACGATTTTTCCATTGATGAATCTAGGTGTATTTTGATGGTTAATGATAGAAAATGTATTGTTGTTGTTAGATAAACAACATTTTAAGTGATTTTTATTAAAATGTCCAAATAGGGATTAAATTGTAAAATGTGTAAAATTCAGGGTTAAATGGTAAAATAAAGGAAAAATATGGGCTGTTGGGGACTTAATTGAAATTCGGCTAGCATGGGTATAGGTTGAATCGCATGAATTTGTATTTTTATGAGATAATGACTAAATTGTAAAAATGTTGAAGTATTAGGGGCAAAAGTGTAAAATTACCTTAATGTGTATTTTTGGACTAAATTGATTAGAGTGATAATTAAATAATTTTATTTTGATTACATTTAGATCAAGAAATGCAAAATTCAGATTTAGATCGGGGAAAACAAAGTATCGGATTAATCAATTTATTTCACTGTTTTTACATTCGCGGTAGGTTCGTATGTAATAAGCATTATCATATTTGTGTTTTAAATGCTTTGGTGTTACATGAATTGTGAATACGACCTTGCAGACATATTCGACGACGATTCGGCAAAAGTGAAATCCTGGTTGAACCTTAGGAATAGATTAGGATACGAATAACATGCCATTAGGGGTTATGTTATTTGGGTGCTTGTCTGTACGACCTACTGATGGTTGAGTTATCTGACATGTGTTGCGGATTCTCATCAGCTTGTGTGAGCATCATTGTGTAGCTTTATCATGATCGTCAGCTTGTGTGAGCAGACCTGTTGATAGCTTGAGAGTGAGCATTATATGTGGTACGAGATTGAGATAGCTTCAGCTATATATGTGGCACTTAGGGTGCGAGATTTCTGAGTATTCGATAGTATTCCGAATGGTTCAATGGGTATATGTATATCAAAGATATGAAATGGAGTGAAATAGATACATATCAGTACAGGTATGTATGGAAACTATATAAGCATTGAATCTATGGAAGTTATGAGTTAAAGGTTAATTATGGGTTTGAATATATGTTAACATTGTGATTAAATGTTTTGTAGTATGTTATGTTCATATTCTTGAATGGTAATTGAATGGTGAGCTTTGGTTATTATTTCATATGAGCTTACTAAGCTTTATAGCTTACTTTGTTTATTTTCCCATGTTTTATAGTGTTATCGAAGCTAGCTCAGATTTGGGAATTGCCGGAGACCTCATCACACTATCAAGCTATCATTTTGGTACTTTTGAATCTATGTATTTGGTTATATGGCATGTATAGGAACTTTTTTCATTTTGGATTATGTTGGTAATAGATTTAGCCAATTGAGTTGGCTTGAAAATGTTAAGTGTTTGGTTTTGTATATAGCCATGAGAATTGGCTTATTTTGGCATATTTGGAGATGTATATATATGCGCATATGGTTAGCTATGTGTTTGATGATGAATATCTGATGCTTGTGGATAATTGGCAATTAGGTATACTAAATGGTTTAGATTTGAATTTGGTATGCTTGCAAATTTAGGCAAAATAATGCATGTTTGAAAGTGATCATATTGATGGTTTGAGAATGTAAAATTGGCATGAAAGTAATAGCATATTGTGTTACATGTGTGCCTTATTGTTGTTGGTATTGAAATGCTATGAATTATGCTTGGTTGAGGTTGGTTGAATGCTTATTTCTGCCCTGTTATCTGCCAATTGGGTTGGTGTAGGTGTGTGCTATTTGGGTGAGCAAAATGTCTTCGTAAATAGTCGTGTGTGATACATGGTCATGTGAGACGGCGGTGTGTCCCCTGGTGTTGAATTGGAAATCAAGTCAGTATGCTCCACAAGGCCTAACACATGGGCATGTGACAAAGTTAGTATACCTTATAGGCTTGGCACGGCCTAGCACACAGGCATGTGTCGCCATTTTGAAGGGCACACGGGCTAGTCACATAGGACTGTGTGCTGGCCGTGTGACCCAAGTCAAAGAGTTACACGGGTCAAACAGGGGATAGGACTTGGCCATCTAATCCCATTTCAAATGTCCATACAGTCTGTGACACAGGCGTGTCTTTTGCCGTGTGAGACACACGGCCCGGGCACACGGGCGTGTGTCCCCTGTAAATTGAAAAAATTTCTAAATTTTCTAAAACTTTTCTAAGTTATTGGTTTAGTCCCAAACCACTCCTAATGTATGTTTTGAGCCTCGTAGGCTCGTATTAGGGACATTATGAATGATGTTTATTGATGATTACATGAACTAGAAAATGTATGTGGAATGTATGTTTATTTGTGTAATAAGTCTGGTAATGCTCCGTAACCATATTCTGGCATTGCATATGGGGGAGGGGTGTTACATTTATTGGTATCAGAGCTACGGTTTAGTGTATTCTAGGACTAACGTAGCGTATGTGAGAGTTTAGCTATACATGGTATATATAATCTGTAATAGTGTGATGTCTCCTGAATGTTTTAAATCGTGTTTTCATATGATAAATGGATCCCAATCGAGTTATAGCTTATGATGTTGAAAGTAATGCACCAGCCTCCGTTCATGGAGTAGCGCAATCAGAGTCGAGACCCGTATTTGGTAGTTAAGGAGGAGAGGCCAAAGAAGCCTTCTTCCAGATGATGAATGAGTGGTTTACGGAGTTTTTTCGAACAAATCTGGATGCTCAACAACCTCCACCCCCACCTAATCCCCAATAAGTTCTTGTAGCTCCTCAAGGCGTGGAACTTTTACGATTGAATAAGCCGCTAGTTGATAAGATCCAGAAATATGGTGCTGAAGATTTCAAATCTACTATTGATGACGATCATGAGAGAGCTGAGTTTTGGATTGAAAATACAATCAGAGTATTTGATAAATTATTGTGCACAACTATTTAATGTGTAAAATGTGTTGTTTCACTTCTGAGGGATACTGCGTATCAGTGGTGGAATACTTTTGTATCTATAGTACTGAGAGAAAGGGTTACTAGGGAATTCTTTCAAGCCAAATTTAGAAAGAATTACATTAGCCAACGATTTATTTATAAAAAGCAAAAAGAGTTTCTAGAGCTAAAATAGGGTCAAATTTTTGTGACTGAGTATGAAAGAGAGTTTGTGAGACTCTGTAAATATGCTCAGGAATGTGTTTCAACTAAGGTAATTATGTGTAAAAGATTTGAAGATGGGTTAAATGAAGACATCAAATTGTTAGTCGGGATACTAGAATTGAAGGAATTTGTTGTATTAGTTGATCGAGCTTGCAAAGCTGAAGAACTTAGTAATGAAAAGAGAAAAGTTGATTTTGAGACTAGAGATTCGAGAAAGAGATCGATGAAAAAACCCTATCAATCCTCGTTAAAGAAATCACGAGATTCATATACTCGTTTGAATGCTTCAAGTGGATATCCAAATAGGGATCGTGGAAAGTAATACTCGAGTCCTAAAGCTCAGGCTACTCCAGTGTCGAGTGTGGGTAGTGTGAGAAACAATAAACCCGAGTGTCAACATTGTGGAAGGTGACATTTTAGAGACTGCTGGATGAATAATAGATGTTGTTTTAAATGTGGCTCGCAAGATCATTTTATTCGGGATTGTCCTGAGTTAGCCGAAAAAGATAAATTTTAGAATGCAAGACTGAGCAACACATCTGCTAGAGGGAGACCACCTAGAAATAGGGGAACTGTTACTAGTAACAAAAGAACGACAAAGGACTCTACTGTGAGATTTGAGGCTAGAGCACCAACTAGAGCTTATGCTATTCGTGCTCGCAAAGATGTGTCATCACCTGATGTTATCGCCGGTACATTTTCTCTTTATGACACTAATGTAATTGCCTTTATTGATCCTGGATTGACCCATTCAAATATATGTAAGAATCTGGTGTCTAGTAAGAGTGTGCCTGTTGAGTCTATCGAATTTGTTATTAAAGTGTCGAACCCCTTTGCCAAGTATGTTCTAGTTGATAAAGTTTGCAAGAACTGCTCGGAGTTACTATTTTCTGGCTAATCTGATGCTTCTACCATTTTATGAATTAGATGTGATTCTGGGTATAGATTGGATGACTCTGCATGATGCTGTTGTGAATCGTAGACAAAATATTATTGAATTAAAATGTAAGAATAATGAAATCCTTTGAATTGGATCTGATGAGTCGATTAGATTACTTGTGATATCGTCGATGTTAGCTCAGAAATACGTGAGAAAGGGTTGTGATGCTTATCTTGCATATGTACTGGATACAAAAGTGTCTGAATCGAAGATTAAATCAGTACCAGTGGTTTGTGATTATTGAGATGTGTTTCCAGAAGAGTTGCCTATGTTGCCACCGATCAGAGAAGTTGAGTTTGCTATTGAATTAATGCCGGGAACATCACCGATATCTATAGTTCCATACAGAATGGCTCCGACAGAATTTGTCGTATTTAGACATATTTGTCATTGTTTTCATTGATGACAGTTTTATCTATTCCTGAGATGATCTGAACATGACGAGCATTTGAGAATTGTATTGCAAACATTGAGAGATAAGCAATTGTATGCTAAATTCAATAAATACGAGTTTCGGCTTCGAAAAGTATGATTTTTGGGACATATTGTTTCAGTGGAAGGTATTCGAGTTGATCCGAGTAAGATTTCCACAGTTGTTGACTAGAAACCACCAAGAAATGTGTCTGAAGTCTAAATCTTTTTGGGATTAGCTGGTTACTATTGATATTTCGTAAAAGGATTCTCTATGATTGCTACATCGATGACTCGTTTGTTACAGAAAGATGTGAAATTCGTGTGGTCTGAGAAATGTCAACAGAGTTTTGAACAGTTGAAAGCATTGTTAACTGAGGCTCCAATTTTGGTTCAACCTGAATCGGGTAAAGAGTTTATGATTTTCAGTAACGTGTCATTGAACGGTTTGGGTTGTGTTTTGATGCAGGACGGAAAATTGATAGCTTATGCTTCCAGACAGTTGAAACCGCATGAAAAGAATTATCCAACTCACGATTTAGAGTTGGCCACTATTGTATTTGAATTTAAAATTTTGCGACATCATTTATACAGTGAAAAGTGTCATATCTTTACCAATCACAAGAGCTTGAAGTATATAGTGACTCAGAACGATTTGAATTTGTGTCAACGAAGATGGCTCGAGCTGTTGAAAGATTATGAATTGGAGATTGATTATCATCCGGGGAAAGCGAACGTAGTCGCGGATGCTTTGAGTAGAAAATCCTTGTTTGCGTTGTGAGTGATGAATACGCATTTAACCTTGTCTGATGATGGTTCGATTTTGGCTGAGTTAAAAGATAAACTTGTATTTCTTCAACAAATTTGTGAAGCTCAAAAGTGTGACAACGAGTTGCAAGCTAAAAGAGTACAATGTGAGTCGACTATTTACTTAGAATATTAGATCGGATCCGATGATTGTTTAATGTTTCGAGGTAGAATTTGTGTACCAAAGAATTCCGAGCTAATTCAGAAAATTCTACACGAAGCATGCAGTGGTTGTTTATCTGTTCATCCAAGGAGTACTAAGATGTACAATGATTTGAAACAGTTGTACTGGTGATCTGGCATGAAACGAGATATTTCAGAGTTCGTATCGAGATGGTTAGTTTGTTAGCAAGTTAAAGTCGAACACCAAGTACCTTCGGGATTGCTACAACCAGTGATGATACAAGAGTGGAAATGGGATAGAGTTACGATGGATTTCTTATCGAGATTACCCCTGTCTTCGAAAGAGAAAGATGGTATCTTGGTTGTTGTTGATAGATTGACAAAATCTGCACATTTCATTCTGGTACGTACAGATTTCTCGCTTGATAGACTGGCTGAGTTGTATATCTCTAAGATCGTTAGATTAAACGGGGTGCCAATTTCTATTATTCTGGATAGAGATCTGAGGTTCACATCGCGATTTTGGAAGAAATTGTAAGAAACCTTGGGTATACGATTGCACTTTAGTACTGTATTTCATCCCTAAACCGACGATCAGCCTGAGAGGGTAATTCAGATTCTCAGAGATATGTTTCGTTGTTGTGTTTTAGAGTTCGAAGGCAATTGGGAAAAATATTTACCTTTAGTTGAATTCGCGTATAACAATAGTTTTTAATTGAGCATAAAGATGGCACCATATGAAGCATTGTATGGTCGCAAATGCCGAACTCCATTGTACTGAACCGAGCTTAGTGAGAGAAAGATTCACGGGGTTGATTTGATTAGAGAGACTGAAGATAAAGTGAAAGTAATTTGCAATAGTTTGAAAGCAGCTTCAGATTGACAGAAATCATATGCGGATTTGAAATGTAAAGAAATTGAATTTCAAATCGGTGACAAAGTATTTTTGAAACTATCTCCGTGGAAGAAGATTCTTCGATATGGTCGCAAAGGCAAATTGAGCACACGATTTATCGGGCCATACGATATTATTGAAAGAATAGTGCCAGTGGTTTATCGAGAAGCTTTGCCATCAGAAATAGAAAAGATCCACAATGTATTTCATGTGTCGATGTTACAACGGTATCGATCAGATCCATCGCATGCAATTTCTCCAGCAGATATTGATATTCAACCTGATATGACATATAAAGAAGAACCGATCAAAATTTTAGCTCAAGAGGTGAAAAGGTTGAGAAATAAATGCATAGCTTTGGTGAAGGTTTTCTAACAACAGCACAGTTTCGAAGAGGCTACGTGGGAACCTGAGGAAGTTATGAGAAAATAGTACCCTAACCTCTTTTCTGGTAAAATTTATTGGGACGAAAACTCCTAAGGGGGGGAGAGTTGTAACAACTCGTTTTTAGTGAAATAAAAACAGTTGTTTCGGGACCACAAATCTGAGTTGAAAATATTTATTTTATTATTATTTTAATTTATACAACATGACAGTATGATTGTGTGAAAATTTGTTAAGAAATTTTTCGTTTAAATTCTCAATTTGATAAAAAAGACTACATCGCGTAAAATGTAAATCTTGAGTTCTATTAGTTAAATGTATTAAATAGTGGAAGTCCTTATGTGGTAATTATACCATTGTCAGTATGGGTGGACAAAGATGGACATCATTTAGGTGATTTTAATGGTTTATCATTAAGGTTAATTTTGTAATTTGGTAATTAATGATAATTAAAAATAAGCAAAACAAAGTTACAATCATTTTATTTCTTCTTCAACTGATTTCAAAAAGAAAGAATGGCCATTTTTAAAGCTAGGGTTCGGCCAAGCTTGTGTATGCAATTGGTGAGTGATTTTTGTCCCGTTTTTAATGATTTCTATGTTTTTGAGACCGTTGCAGCTTAATCTAACTAGCCCAGGGACAAATTTGCAAAATTGTTAAAGGTCTAGGGTTTTTTCATTGATTAATCTAGGTGTTTTTTGATGTTTGATGATAGAAAATGTAAGGTTGTTGTTAGATAAACAACATTTGTTAAGTAATTTTTAGTAAAATGTCCAAATAGGAATTAAATTGTGGAATGTATAGAATTCATAGTTAAATGGTGAAATAAATGAAAAATATGGGCTGCTGGGGACTTAATTGAAATTCAGCTAGCATGGGTATAGGTTGAATTGCATGTATTCGTATTTTTATGAGATAAGGACTAAATTGTAAAAATGTTGAAGTTTTAGGGGAAAAAGTGTAAAATTTCCTTAATGTGTATTTCTGGACTAAATTGAATAGAGTGATATTTAAATAAGTTAATTTTGATTACATTTAGATCAAGAAAAGCGGAATTCAAATTTAGATCGGGGGAAAAACAAAGTATCAGATTAATCGACTTATTTCACCATTTTTAGATTCGAGGTAAGTTCGTATGTAATAAGAATTATTATATTTGTGTTTTAAATGCTTTGATATTGCATAAATTGTGAATATAACCTTGCGGACATATTTGACGACGATCCTTCAAATGTGATATCCTGGTTGAACCTTAGGAATAGATTAGGATACGAATGACATGTCATTAAGGGTTATGTGATTTGGGTGCTGGTCCGTACGTCTTACCGGTGGCTGAGTTATCCGGCATGTGTTGCCGGCATGTGTTGCAGATTCTCGTCAACTTTTGTAAGCAGCACCGTGTAGCTTCGTCATTACCATTAGCTTATGTGAGCATACCCGTTGATAGCTTGAGAGTGAGCTTTTTATGTGACACGAGATTGAGATAGCTTTGGCTATATATGTGGCACTTAGGGTGCGAGATTCCCTAGTATCCAATAGTATTTCAAATGGTTCAACGAGAATATGAATATCGAAGATATGAAATGGTGTGAAATAGATATGTATCAGTACAGGTATGTATGAAAACTATATAAGCATTGAATCTATGGAAGTTGTGAGTTCATGATTAATTATGGGTTTGAATACATGTTAACATTGTGATCAAATGTTTTGTAGTATGTTATGTTCATATTCTTGAATGGTGAGCTTTACTTATTATTCCATACGAGCTTACTAAGCTTTATAGCTTATTTTGTTTATTTTATTATGTTTTATAGTGTTACTAAAGCAAGCTCGGATTTGGGTATCGTCGGAGACCTCGTCACACTATCAAGCTATCATTTTGTTACTTTTGAATCTATGTATTTTGTTATATGGCATGTATAGGAACTTTGGTCTTTTTAGTACATGTTAGTAATAGATTTAGCCAATTGAGTTGGCTTGAAACTGTTAAGTCTTTGGTTTTGCATATAGCCATGAGAATTGGCTTATTTTGGCATATTTGGTGATGTATATATATATGTGCATATGGCTTAGTTATGTGTTTGATGATGAATATGTGATGCTTGTTGATAATTGGCAATTAAGGATACTAAATGGTTGAGATTTGAATTTGGTATGTTTGCGAATTAAGGCAAAATAATGCATGTTTGAAAGTGACCATATTGATGATTTAAGAATGCGAAATTGGCAAGAATGTCATAGCATATTGTAGCACATGTGTGCCTTGTTGTCATTGGTATTGAAATGTATGAATTATGCTTGGTTGAGGTTTGTTGAATGCCTATTTGTGCCCTGTTACGTGCCAATTGGGTTGGTGTAGGTGTGTGCTATTTGGGCGAGCAAAATGGCTTGGTAAATAGCCTATTTTTGTCCATACAGACAGAGACACGGGCGTGTGTCTCAACTATGTGTCATACACGGTCAGGTGAGAAGACCGTGTGTCCCCTGGTTTTGAACAGCCTAGCACACGGGCATGCGTGGCCATTTCAAAGGGCACACGGGCTAGTCACACGGGCGTGCGTATTGGCTATGTGACCCAAGTCAGAGGGTTACACGGGTCGAACATGGGCTAAGACACGACCATGTGATCCCATTTCGAATGTCCACATAGCCTGTGACATGGGCATGTCTTTGGCCGTGTGGGACACACGGTTGGGACACACGGGCGTGTGTCCCCTGTAAATTGAAATTTTTTTCTAAATTTTCAAACGTTTTTTTGAGTTATCGGTTTAATTCTGAACCACTCCTAATGTATGTTTTGAGCCTCATAGGCTCGTATTAGGGACAATATGAATGATGTTGATTGTTGATTACATGAATTAGAAAATGCATGTGAAATGTATGTTTATTTGTGTAATAAGTCCGGTAATGCTTCGTAACCCTATTCTAGCATTGGATATAGGTGAGGGGTGTTACAGTTAGCATGTATTAGTTGATAAAGCTTGCAAGAACTATCCGTTGATGACTTGAGGTTATAGTTTTTTGGCTGATTTGATGCTATTTCCATCTGACGAGTTTGATGTGATTTTGGGCATGGATTGGTTAACTCTACATGTCGCTGTTGTAAATTGTAGATGAAAGCTTATTATATTTAAATGCTAGAACAGTGAGACGCTTCATAGTGAATCAGATAGTGTGAGTGGGTTTGCCTATTGTTATTTCGGCTATGTCAACGCAGAAATATGTGAGAAAAGGTTGTAATACGTACCTTGCATTTGTGTTGGCTACTAAAGTGTCTGAATCAAAGCTTGAATCAGAGCTAGTGGTTTGCGAATATCTTGATGTGTTTCTATAGGAGTTACCTGGATTACCACCGAACAAAAGGTTGAGTTTGCTATTAAACTTGTACTGAGAAAATCACCGATATCGATAACACCTTACAGAATGGCTCCTACTGAGTTAAAAGTGTTGAAAGCATAGTTGTAAGAATTGATAGATAGGGGTTTTACTTGACTTAATTTCTCACCTTGGGGTGCACTGGTTCTGTTTATTAGGAAAAAAGGATGGATCAGTGAGATTGTGTATTGATTATCATCAGCTCAACAAGCTTACAATTAAGAATAAGTATCCACTGCCTCGATTTAATTATCTGTTCGACGAGTTGAAAGGTGCAACAGTATTCTCGAAGATTGATCTTCGTTCTGGCTATTATCAGCTACGAGTTAAAGATTCAGATGTCCCAAAAACTTCATTCAGAACTAGTTACGAACACTATGAATTTCTTGTGATGTCGTTTGGCTTAACTAATGGACCTATAGTATTTATGGATTTGATTCTTAGAATCTTTAGACTGTATTTAGATAGATTTTTTGAGGTAGAATTTGATGATTTCAAATTTCAGATAGGACCTGATGATTGCTTATTGTTCAGAGGTAGAATTTGTGTACCGAAGAATTTCGAGCTCATTCAAATAATCTTCCATGAAGCTCATAGTGGTAGTTTGCATGTTCATCCAAGAAGTAATAAGATGTACAGCGATTTGAAACAGATGTACTGGTGGCCGAGAATGAAGCGCGAGATTTCAGATTTTGTATCGAGATGGTTAGTATGTCAACAAGTTAAAGCTGAACATCAAGTACCTTCTGGATTATTGCAACCATTGATGATACTGGAAGGGAAATGTGATCAAGTTAAAGTGGACTTCGTATCGAGTTTACCTCTATCTTTGAGGAAGAAATATGCAATTTGGGCTATTGGTGATCGTTTGGCGAAGTCTGCACATATTATTCCGGTATGTATAGATTACTCCCTTGAGAAATTAGCTGAATTATATGTTTTTGAGATTGTCAGATTGCACGAGGTATCAGTTTCCATCATTTCGAATAGAGATCAGCGGTTTATGTCATGATTTTGGAAAAAAGTTAGAGGAAGCTCTTGGTACGCGGTTGCATTTGAGCACTGCATTTCATCCTCAGACCGATGGTCAGTTCGGGCAAGTAATTCAGATACTTGAGGATAGGCTTCGATGTTACGTGTTAGAGTTCGAAGGTAGCTGGGGGAAATATCTGCTGTTGGTTGAATTTACATATAATAACAGTTATCAGTCGAGCGTAAAGATGGCACCGTATAAAGCTTCGTCTGGTCATAAATGCTGAACCCTGTTATACTGGACTGATCTCACCGAGAAAAAGATTCACGGGGTTGTTTTGGTTTGTGAGACTGAAGAAAAAGTAAAAGTGATTTGGGATAGTTTGAAAGTAGCTTCAGATCGATAGAAATCATATGCGGATCTTAAACATAAAGACATTGAATTTCAAGTCGGCGACAGGGTGTTCTTGAAAGTATCACCCTTGAAGAAAGTTCTTCGGTTCGATAGCAAATGAAAGCTGAGTTCGTGGTTTATCAGGCCATATGAGATTATTGAAAGACTCAGACCTGTTGTGAATCAATTAGCCTTGCCGTCAAAATTAGAAAAGATTCATAAAGTCTTTCACGAGTCTAAGTTATGACAGTACCGATCTGATCCTTCACATGTTATCTCCCCGACGGGTATAGATATTCAGGCTGATATGTCATACAGCGAAGAACCAATCCGTTTTCTAGCTCGAGAGGCTAAACAATTGAGAAATAAGAACATAGCTTTAGTAAAGGTTCTTTTATAATGACATGGGATAGAAGAAGCCACCTAGGAGCCAGAGGAAGCTATGAGAAAGCATTATCCAAACCTCTTTTATGGTAAGTTTTCAGGGACAAAAATTCCCTTAAGGGGAGAGTTGTAACAACCCGCTTTTGGTGAAATTAGAACAGTGGTTTTGGGACCACAAATCTAACATCCAAATAATTATTTTTATTATTATTTTATTGTCTACAACATTATAATAGTACCGTATAAAAATTTCTTTAAGAAATTCTACGATTTGCGTGCTTAATTCGATAAAAAGGACTAAATTGCAATAGGTGCAAAACTTGAATTCTATAAGCTAAAGGGATCTAATGGTTATGCTATTAAATATTTGAGGGTTTTATGTGGTAAATAGACCATTAGAATGTTGAGTGGATTTTTATGGACATCTTTAAATGATTATTAAATGTTAATGATAATGTGATTTATGTAAATTAGTAAATACATTAAGTAAAAATTAAAAGAAAACAAGTTTTCATCTTCAACCTAATTGATTCCACCAAAAATTAAGTTTAGAAACACCATAGGAGGAGCTTAAGATTCAACCAACACCCATTTGCTTGCTTGTGAGTAATTTTTATCCCTTTTTAATGATTTCTACGTTTTTGAAGTCGTTGTAGCTTAATCTAGCTAGCCCAGGGACTAATTTACAAAACTATTAAAAGATTAAAGTTTTACCATGAGAGAATTCATGTTGTTTGTGAAGTTTGATGATAGAAAATAAATCTCTGTTGTTAGATAAACAAATTTTATGATGTGATTTTTTATGAATTTGTCCTTTAAGGATTAAATTGACAAATGTGAAATATTCTTGGTGTAAATTGCAAACTAATGAAATATGTGGGCATCTATAAGCTTGTATGAAATTTGGTTGAGCTTAGGTAGGGGTGAAATTTCATGAATTTAATTGTATGAGTTTAAGGACTAAATTGAAAAGAAATCAAAGTATAGGGGTAAAATATTAATTTTGCTAAAATATGAATTTGGGATAAATTGAATAGAATGATTATTGAATTAAGCTGAATTTATTCATTTAGATCAAGATAAATCACGTACGACCCTAGATTGAGGCAAAGAAAAAGCTTCGAATTAGTCGACTTCATTTTCTACATTTATCGTCGAGGTAAGTTCGTATGTTTAAGTTTAAGTTTTATTTTATGATTTGAATGCTATTATTGTGTAATATTAAATTGAATGTTGAAAGAAAAATCCAACGACATAATGATGATTATCGATGAATGAAAAGGGATAGCCTCGGCTATCGAATACTGAAAGGGATAGCTTCGACTGTCGATTATGAAAAGGGATGGTGACGACCAGCGAACTATGAAAAGGGATGGCTTTGACTATCAATCTATGAAAAGGGATAGTATCGGCTATCAAAATATGAAAAGGGATGGTGACGACCATCGAATAATGATAAGGGATGGTGACGACCATCAAATTATGAAAAGGGATAGCTTCGACTGTCGAACTATGAAAAGGGATAACTTCTGTTATCGAATTACGAAAAGGAATGTGTCAACCATCGTATTATTACCTCGTGGGAGGATCGGTAAGAGCTTTCAATGTAAATTACATTAGTTTGATGAAAGGTAGGTAATGTGTACCTTGTGAAAATTAAGAGTATGAATGTACATATATAAGTTTTTGAGTTAGTTATTCTCATGTTGGATAGGGTTATACATGTTTTGTGATTGTATATTTTATTGGCGAGGTTAGACTGTATGTGTTACGAACTTACTAAGAATGACATGCTTACTTTGTGTTTATTTTTCTGTGTTTATAGTTGTCGGAAGCTCGTTTGGGTTGGAAAGTTGTCGGAGATCTATCACACTATCTATCAGCTATATCGGTACCTATGGATGTTTTTAAGTTCGATTATAATGGCATGTATTGGTATTTTGGCTAATGCTGGCCATGTATTTTAGTTGTTGAAATGGTCATTTTGCTTGGCTTGTGTTCTTGGCATTTTGTTGGTGGAATGGTATATTTTGGCATGTAAATATTAGCTTCATAATGGTTGATGAATGATCAAATATAGTTGAATGATGGAAGATGAAATGATAATTGAATATGCATATTGCATAAGTCTAGTATCTGGTTGTGAATTGATATCTAGTTATGAAAGGCATATATGTCTAATAATGTTAGTGATTGAATGGCATAATTGGTACTGTTTGATAGGTTATGGTAAATCAATTCAATAGTTTGAATTGATGCATTCTTGATTGGAAGCTAGTTAATCATTTTGGCCAAATTGATTACATGATTGTACATGTTCACATACTGTTATTTTAAGCTGCCTAAGGGCATACTGTGTAACAGCCCGATTTTGGGTCTAGTCGGAACAGTGGTTTCAAGATCACAGATTTGACACAGTAAAATTTATTTTTATGATATTTTTATGGTCTACAATTTTATGGAAAGATTTCGTGAAAATCTCGTTCTAAAATTTTGACGTTTGGGCACTCAATTTAGTAAAGAGGACTAAACTGCAAAAAAGTGCAAAATTTGAGTTCTATATGTTAGAGGTGTCCAATTTCTATGAGATTTTAAATTGAAGTCCTTATATGATAATTAGACCATTGGTTAAGTTAGTGGACAAAAATGGACATGAAGTAAGAGAATTTTTATATTTTAAGTTAGAGGCATTTTGGTCACTTGGCTAATTAAATGAATTAATAAGTAAAATAAAGGCCAAATTTAGTTCATCTTCTTCATGCTAGTGCCGAAACTTCAGGGGTGTCCATAGTTAGGATTTTCCATCTTTCAAGCTCGATATCAAGAAAAATCAGGTTCGAATCTAGACCGGGGAAAAACAAAGTGTTTGACAATTAGGTCAAATTCTACTATTTTTGTACTGAGGTAAGCTCATATGTAAATAATGCATTGTTATATTTATGTTTTAAATGCTCTAAGGTTGTATGAATTGTGATTGACTCTATGGAAGTATCCGTCAAAGTTTCGGCAAGCAAGAAATCCGATTGAACCTTCGGAATAAAATAGGATACAAGTGACATGTCAATAGGAACCCATGTGTATATGCGATTATGTGATCCGGGTGCTGGTCTCGTACGTCTTACTAGTGGCTGGGTGGCCCGGTATGTGACCTAACAGCTTGTGTGAGTAGGCCCGTGAATAGATCGAAAGCGAGCCTATATGTGTTGTAAGATATGAAGTAGCTTTGGCTACATATATGGCACTTATGTGCAAGACTTCTGAGTGTTCAACGGGAATGTCAAAGTTCTGAAAGGATATGGTTATGTTGCGAGTTGGTACAAGTATGTACGTAAAACTCATAATTAATAAGCTAGAAGTGTGATGAAACTTTTGTAACGTTATGGTTAAGTAAGTTTTGACTATAAGATTTTAATAACATTGTAACACCCCAAACCCGGCCTAGAAGTTAGGCCCGAATCTGGCGTGTCACATAGAAGTGTTTTTCAAAACCATATTTCTTGTTGTTAAAACTTGTTTGAGAGTTAAAGCCTCTTTGTTAAAACTCAAAACACTTAAGCAATTGTTATCCACTTGAAAACGTAATTACTTTTAAAACCGTATCAGTTGCGGAAGCAAAAATAAACAAATTACGAAAATGTTATGTTTAAAAAAAAATGAGTTGCAGAAGCATTTTGAAAACTTTCCTGAAACGTAGTGTTTTGAAGACAGTTATCGTTTTGGAAATAGTATTCCACTTTTAGCAGTTAGAAAACATCATAAATAAATATCACAAATAATAAGTTAAAAATAGAGAGGCCTTATTACAACCCAAATCAAAATATTTTAAAGTAAATAATCAGAATAGAAAGCATAAGCAATGTGTGGTCTTCTCCAAGTCCCTCGCAGCTCCAATCCTTCTACGGCTGAGGATTACCTGCACAGTTAAAAAGGAGGTGAGTTTACAAAAACTCAGTGTGTAATCCCGTTACTAGAGTAACAATCAGTATACAGAAACTGAAACTAAAATTGTCTGGGCCAAAGCCCTTTAACAGTAATAGTATAGTCCAGTTCAAAGCATACGTGGGCCAAAACCCACTACAATATCATTTGGGTCACAGGCCATAACAGAATCAATTAGGCGTAGCCCAAACCAATAACAGAACAAGTGGGCCTAAGCCCAGCACAGTGACAGATCTCATAAACAAGTGTGCAACAGTATGAGGATGCAACCCAACTTGGTCCAGCCAACACACCTCCTGTACCAACCAACACACCATGTGGGCACCAAGTCGACCCACCCAGCCAGCACACCAATACGCAGCCTAGCTGCTAATAACAACGCAACAAAGCTGCTGAAAATAGTATACATGGTTGAGCCACTAAAATCAGATTACGTGGCGATGCCACTATAACAATAAAACATGGAAGAGCCACTAGAACATAGTACTAACCAGCAGAGCTGCTAATAACAGTGCACGTGGCCAGGCCATTAAAATCAGTATTCGTGGCGAAGCCACTAAAGCAGTAAAACGTGGCAGAGCCACTAGTACAGTACTTCCTCCCATTACAAATCCCCAACCCTATACAATATATCGTGTATGTCATGCTCAATCATTACACGTGTATGCAAAATGGCCACGCTCGGTAACAATCATTTAAACATGTAGTAAAAGCATATCATCCCTACCACCATCGTCAAATCAATTAAAACACAGTCATAATCAATTAAAACACAGTCATACATTCACAGTTAGATCAGTCATAGTCCTAATCAGTCATTTACCTGCAAGGGCAAAATAGTTATTTTACCCTACAAGGGGATTTCTGTAATCCTTCCCTTCAGTGGTATACTTGTAATTCTACCCTACAGGGGTAATTCAGTAATTCTACCCTATAGAGGTAATTCAGTAATTTTACAAACTGAGGGTATTTAAGTAATTTTACGAATCGGGGGTATTTCAATAATTTTATAAATTGAGGGTGTTTCAATAAATTTTCAAACTGAGGGTATTTTCGTAAGTTTACAAACCGAGGGTATTTCAGTAATTTTACAAATCGAGGGTATTTCAAAAATTTTCAAACTGAGGGCATTTTAGTAATTTCACAAATTAAGGGTATTTTAGTAATTTTGCAAACCAGGGTATTTCAATAATTTTGCAACCCGAGGGTATTTCAGTAATTTCACAAATCAGGGGTATTTCAGTAATTTTGCAAACCAGAGGTATTTCAGTAATTTTGCAAAATGAGGGTATTTCAATAAATTCACCCATTGAGGCAATTTTAGTAATTTTACGACCTTCTAGAAGGTCTACAGTGACCTCGAGCGACTTAAGAAACCTAATTTGACTTATCGATGAAAATGGGCCTGAGGCCAATTACTCTGCCTGTAACAGACCAATTTTGACCTTAATCGGAACGGTGGTTTCGGGACCACGAATCCGAGCCTGAGTAATATTCTAATAATTTATTCTATGTCAATTATATGTGAATTATTAGAGGTGAAAGTTTCGTAGAAGAAATTCATCGTTTAAGTGCTTAAATTGATAAAAAGGATTTAATCGCGAAAAGCGTAAATGTTACATGCTAAGGTGCAATGTACTAAATTGTTTGTGGCTTTATAAGTAGGTGTCCAAAAAGGGCAATTAGCCATTGACCATAGGGATGGACGGCAATGGGCTAAGTTAGCTAAATATATATGTTAGTTTAATTATATTTTTATTATGTGCTTATGATAGTATTTTCTAAGGAAATAATGAAAGTGTACATGATAAATAAAACATAAAATAAGGCCACTATCTTCTTCATTATCTCATGGCCGATTTTAGCTAGTGAAAGGGGTAAATTAAATTGTTTTCTTGCATGGGAGGACTTGCATGTCAAATTCCCCACAATTTAATATGGTGGACGGTAAGCATGCTAGGAAAATTATAGTTTTAGTATTTTATAACTAAAATAGTATTATTATAATAAGCATGCTAATATGTGTTAGGAAATTAAAACAAAAAGAAGTATTTTCTATTTTAATCTCTCTTCTCTCCCCACCTTCTTCACGAATTCAAATTGAAAGAAGAGAAGAAACTTGAAACCTCCATTGTTCGGCCTTGCATGTAGTAGAAAGGTGGGTATTTTAGCTTGATTTTAGTAAGTCTTTTTATATAGTAATATTTTGCTTTGGATGCTAATAAAATCATGTTAAAATTTTGGGTTTAAGCAAGCTAATATTCGGCCTAAGATGAACACTCTTGAGCTGTTGTTTTTTTTTTTATGTGATAAATGTTTAGTTTGGATTCAAAAATGACATGAATAGCTTAAGAGACTTAGAAGAATTGAATGACTTGTTGTTTAAAGTATATGGAAGTTATAGGAATTTGTTTGAAATTGAGCATAGAGATGCTCTTATTATTCGGCTGGAATTTGGATGACTAAATTGTGGTTATTTAGCTTGTTGCTTGGTCTTATGTTGAAGAAAATGCATGGGTACATTGAATTAGCAAAATTCGGTCATAAGAGAAAATGAAATTCAGCTATTATATTCGGTTATATATATATATATAAAGTTAATGTACGGCCATAGATAAGAAGGTAAGTTTTAAGTTAAAATACATTAAATAGATTATTACCAATATGTTCAATAATATTATTGAATATACTTGAACAAGATAGTGGGTGATAGCCGAATATAAATGTTCATGTCTTGGATTGAATATGTTTGGAAATGTAACGTGGGTTAATACAGTTGATATGGTATGTGAATGTGATGTACGTGCATGAATAAAAAAATGATGTACGACTTGAGCGATGTTTGTTAGTTAAATTATTATAATCGCATTATATTCAAATTGACGTTCGAATTTGAATGATAATGTTTGAATGTATAGGTCATAATTATTGCTCGTATTCGGATATGCATAATATACATGTTGGAAAAATTCTATTTTAATGCCGAAAGCATGGAATTAATATGTTTAAATATTACAAATGTCGGGGGAATAATTGGCAAATTATATATTATAGGATTTTGCTTTTAAATTGAATGAAAGTGTGGTTTAATTGGTTTAATTGAACCGAATTAGATCAAGAACAAAAGGAGAAGAATTTGGAGCGAGGAAAAGTAAACTAAACGAATAGTTGGAGATTCGAATCTATCGACTTCTAAGGTAAGTCCTTAAGCTATAGTATATTGAAGAATTATTTACGAATCTATTGTACGATAATGCTTGATAAATTTTAGTAGATATTCATGTCATAGCCGAATGTATATAATAGCCATGCGAATATGGCTAAATTTTTAGTTAAGTATGCTTTTTGTGTTTTGATACGAACATCGGTTTATGTTGCTAATGTTTATGCATTCTTAATCGAAGTTTAATCGTTTTTGGATACGAAATGAATCCTTGAATTAGGGATGTGGGTATGTTCGGTTAGAAGCTAGTTTTTCATAAATTGCAACGAAACAGCTTGTAGTAGCAGCAGTGATGTGATTTTGAAAAATCACCAAAAATAGGTTATATTGAATTAGAAAGTTAATAAGATATTAAATTAAACCTTATTGTGTCTATTTTTACATGAAAGAAATAGAGTAGGCAAAGGATTTATATATTATGAGATATTTAAGTTTTAGTGAGACTTGCTCTGAATGAGTTCGTGAGTCTCTGTTCTATTTTGGAAAAATGGTTAAAAATTGTATAAAACTAATTAGGGAGCATGGTATATATGTTTGAAATCCTTGATGAGTCTATTTTTAATGTGAATAAACAAGAACATTATTGAAAATTTGTGCTATGAGATAAATGAGTTTTTGTAATGACAGGTCAGAATCATCAACAGTGAAAAAGGGGTAACTTTGATGAATAAAATGTACCAATTGGCCACATGAAAAATTCTGGAAAAATTAAGGTAAAAAGTTATATGAGTCTAGTTTCAAGGAAAGTTTACGGATCCAAATTTTGAGTTTTGTAACTCGATTTATGGTCAATTTAGTCAGCATGACGCAGTTGGACAGCTTTAAAACTTTATGTTCCGAACTTGTTGTCGAGTCTTGTAATGCCACATACTCGACTCCGGAAAAGGTTTCGGGTAAAGGGTGTTACATTTGATTGGTATCAGAGCTTACGGTTTAGTCAATTCAAGGACTACCGTAGCGCGTGTGAGTCTAGCTATACATGCCTTTATTATATGTTGATAGTGTGGTGACTTCTGACAGCCTGAACTTTGTTTTATATAGTAAATGGACACTCGATCACGAAAGAGCAGCGATGGTGATGATGTAGAGAGCGTAGCGCTGACCGTGCACACGATCGTGCGCACGTAGACTCTCGACTGTTTTGGGTAGCCACGAAGGAGAGACTAAACAAGCCTTTTATCGGATGATGAATGAATGGTTTGCCTAATTTATTCAAAATAACCCGGCTGTACACCAACCTCCACCCCCGAATAATCCAACTCCGATTCCTTCAACACCCCCGATGATAGATCCGATGAGATTTAGTAGGCCCCCAGTTGATAAAATTCGAAAATTTGGGGCCGAAGAATTTAAAGCCAATGATGATGATGACGCAGAGAGAGCCGAAATGTGGCTTGATAACACTATTTGGGTACTTGATGAGCTATCTTGTACTCCTGATGAATGCACAAGTGTGCTATATCTCTTCTCATGCGGGACATCTGATATCACTAGTGGAATACACTAGTATCGGTGTTTCCGAAAGAAAAAGTGACCTGGGATTTCTTCCAAAATGAATTTCGCAAGAAGTATATTAGCCAAAGATTCATTGATCAAAAACGAAAGGAGTTCCTTGAGCTGAAACAGGGGCGAATGACCATAACGGAATATGAAAGAAAATTTGTCAGGCTCAGCAGATATGCTAGAGAGTGTATTTCTACTTTTGAAGCTATTATGTGTAAAAGATTTGAAGATGGCCTAAATGAAGATATAAAGATGTTTGTTGGCATTCTTGAAATTCAAGAGTTTGTGACTTTAGTTGAGAGAGCTTGCAAAGCTGAAGAGCTCGGGAAAGAGAAAAGAAAGGCTGAGATAGAAGCTAGAGACATTCATAAAAGACCTTCGGGTAAGGTCTTCAATTCCACATCCAAGAAGTCCAGAGACGATTACAGCCGACATAAAGCTACTACAGATCCACCTAGACGGGATCGACCTCCTATGAGCTCTCGAGCTACCTCGATAGCCAGTGTTGGTAACGTCCCTCAGAATAGAGCTGAATGCAAGCACTGTGGGAAATGGCACTCAGGGAGTTGTAGATTTCATGATCGGTCTTGCTATAAATGTGGATCGTCAGATCATTTTATTAGAGAATGTCCAAGGTTAGTGAGAGCAAAATACGATTCGAAACACTAAGCCGAGTAACACATCGATGCGAGGTAGACCACCCAGACATTCAGGCAATGTAGGTGGTAGTCAGAAAGGAACAAAGAACACTACAGTTCGATCTGAAGCTAGAGCTCCGGTTAGAGCATATCTTTGCCGCGAGCCGAGAGGATGCTTCCTCCCCCGACGTCATCACCGGTATTTTCACTCTTTATGATACTACTGTAATTGCACTAATCGATCCTGGTTCGACTCATTCTTATGTGTGTGAAACTTTAAAATTTGGCAAGACTCTGCTAGTTGAGTCTACCGAGTTTGTGATTCGTGTGTCCAACCCTTTGGGTAGATGTGTGCTTGTTAATAAAGTGTGTAGAGGTTGCCCGTTGATGATTCGGGATTATTGCTTCCCAGCTGATTTAATGTTGTTGCCCTTTGACGAATTTGATATAATCTTGGGTATGGACTGGTTAACTTCACATGAGGCAGTAGTGGATTGTAAAAGAAAGCTTATCGATTTGAAATGTCGAAACGGTGAGACCATCAGAATTAAGTCCTGTGACGTAAATGGGTTGCCTACAGTAATATCTTCAATGTTAGCCCGAAAGTATGTGAGAAAAGGGTGTGAAGCTTATTTGGCTTATGTACTGGATAATAAAATGTCCGAGAAACAAATTGAATCTGTATCAGTTATATGTGAATACCCCGATGTGTTTCCTGAAGAACTACCGGGTTTACCTCCAGTACGAGAGATTGTGTTCGGCATTGAGTTAGTGCCGGGTGTGGCTCCGATTTCGATAGCTCCGTACTAAATGGCACCTACTGAATCAAAAGAATTGAAAGCGCAGTTGCAAGAATTGACAAATAGGGGCTTCGCGCGACCGAGTTTTTCTCCGTGGGGTGCACCGATTTTATTCGTGAAAAAGAAAGATGGGACTATGCGAATGTGTATCGACTACCGGCAACGAAATAAGGTAACTATAAAGAATAAGTACCCATTACCTCGGATTGATGATTTATTTGATCAGTTGAAGGGGGCTTCAGTGTTTTCGAAAATAGATTTGAGATCGGGCTATTATTAGTTGCGAGTCAGAGATTTAGATGTACCAAAGACTGCATTCCGAACGAGGTACGGACATTATGAGTTTTTGGTTATGCCTTTTGGACTCACTAATGCACCTGCTGTTTTTATGGATCTAATGAACCGAGTCTTCCGACAGTTTTTGGATCGGTTTGTAGTAGTGTTTATTGATGACATACTGATCTACTCCATAAATGAAACGGAACATGCTGAGCATTTGAGATTAGTACTACAAACTTTGAGAGATCAACGATTGTATGCAAAGTTCAGTAAGTGTGAGTTCTGGATGAATGAAGTCAACTTCTTGGGTCATGTTGTTTCGATGTCAGGTATTCGGGTGGATCCAAACAAAATAGCAGCCATACTCGATTGGAAACCACCAAAGAATGTTTCCGAGATCCGAAGTTTCCTAGGCCTTGCGGGATATTATAGATGATTTGTAAAAGGTTTTTCTTAATAGCTACACCTTTGACGAGACTACTACAGAAAGATGTCAAATTTGAGTGGTCAGAAAGGTGTCAAAAAAGTTTCGAGCAGTTGAAAGCCCTTTTGACCGAAGCCCCAGTGTTAACTCAGCCTGAATCGGGTAAAGAATTTATTATTTTTAGCGATTCTTCCTTGAATGGGTTGGGTTGCGTTTTAATGCAAGAAGGCAAGGTGATAGCCTACGCTTCGAGACAATTGAAGCCGCATGAGAAAAATTATCCAACTCACGATCTGGAGTTAGCAGCCATTGTGTTCGCATTGAAAATTTGGCGTCACTATTTATTCGGTGAAAAATGTCACATTTATTCAGATCACAAAAGTTTAAAATATTTGATGATTCAGAAAGATCTAAACTTGAGACAACGCAGATGGTTAGAATTGCTGAAAGATTATGAATTAGTGATTGACTACCATCCGGGAAAAGCTAATGTTGTTGCGGATGCGTTAAGTCGAAAATCATTATTTGCTCTTCGTGCATTGAACGCACAGGTGACTATGTCTGATGATGGTTCGATCATAGCCGAGTTACAAGCAAGACCGATGTTTATTCAGCAGATTTGTGATACACAGAAAGTTGACAAAAAGTTGATTGCTATTCGGAGTCAGTGTGGAAGTGGTACAGAATTAGATTTTCAGATTGATGCAAATGATTGTTTGAATTATAAAGGCCGATTATGTGTTCCAAAGGACTCAGATTTGATATAGATGATCCTGTGTGAGGCCCATAGTGGTCGACTATCGATACACCCGGGTAGCACTAAAATGTATAACGATTTGAAGCAATTCTATTGGTGGCCTGGCATGAAACGAGATATATCCGAGTTTGTTTCTAAGTGCTTAATCTGTCAACAAGTAAAAGCTGAGCATCAGGTACCGCCCGGAGCACTTCAACCAATCATGATACCCGAATGGAAATGGGATAGAATTAAAATGGATTTTGTATCCGGTCTTCCTATGACACCGAATAAGAAAGATGTTGTATGGGTTATCGTTGATAGATTGACTAAATCAGCTCATTTTATCTGCCAGACGCGTCTGACTATTCACTTGATAAGCTTGCCGAATTGTATGTGTCACAGATTGTAAGGTTGCACGGTGTGCCAAGTTCCATTGTTTCAGATAGGGACCCGAGATTTACATCGCGGTTCTGAAGAAATTACAAGATGCTCTGGGTACTAGACTTCATTTTAGTACCACCTTCCATCCGCAAACAGACGGTCAGTCTGAGCGAACTATTTTGATACTTGAGGACATGTTGAGGTGTTGCGTTCTCGAGTTTGAAGGTACGTGGGAACGATACCTACCTTTGATTGAATTTGCTTACAATAATAGCTTCCAATCTAGTATAAAAATGGCGCCTTATGAAGCCTTATACGGGCAAAAATGTCGCACGCCGTTGTATTGGACTGAGCTCGGTGAAAATAAGATACACGGGGTTGATTGGATTAAAGAAACAGAACAGAAAGTAGTTGCTATTAGAAACAATTTGAAAGCTGCTTCGGATCGTCAAAAGTCCTATGCCGATTTAAAGCGAAAGGACATTGAATTTCAGGCCGGAGATCGGGTGTTCTTAAAAGTTTCTCCGTGGAAGAAAATACTCCGATTTGGTCGAAAAGGTAAGTTGAGTCCGAGATTTATCGGACCCGTTGCTTACAGATTGAGATTGCCCCTTGACTTAGAAAAGATACACAATGTATTTCACGTTTCGATGCTTCGCAAATACAGATCGGACCCGTCCCATGTGATCACACCGTCAGAGATTGAAATTCGATCCGATTTGACATATGATGAGGAACCGATTCGTATCTTGGCTCGAGAAATGAAGGAGTTGAGAAATAAGAGGATTCCATTAGTGAAAGTATTATGGAATAGACACGGAGTTGAAGAGGCCACGTGGGAACCTGAAGATTCAATGAGGCAACAATATCCGATCTTATTTAACGGTAAGATTTTCGAGGACGAAAATCTTTAAGGGGGGAGAGTTGTAACAGACCAATTTTGACCCTAATCGGAACGGTGGTTTCGGGACCACGAATCCGACCCCGAGTAATATTCTAATAATTTATTCTGTGTCAATTATATGTGAATTATTAGAGGTGAAAGTTTCGTAGAAGAAATTCATCGTTTAAGTGCTTAAATTGATAAAAAGGATTTAATCGCGAAAAGCGTAAATGTTACATGCTAAGGTGCAATGTACTAAATTGTTTGTGGCTTTATAAGTAGGTGTCCAAAAAGGGCAATTAGCCATTGACCATAGGGATGGAAGGCAATGGGCTAAGTTAGCTAAATATATATGTTAGTTTAATTATATTTTTATTATGTGCTTATGATAGTATTTTCTAAGGAAATAATGAAAGTGTACATGATAAATAAAACATAAAATAAGGCCACTATCTTCTTCATTATCTCATGGCCGATTTTAGCTAGTGAAAGGGGTAAATTAAATTGTTTTCTTGCATGGGAGGACTTGCATGTCAAATTCCCCACAATTTAATATGGTGGACGGTAAGCATGCTAGGAAAATTATAGTTTTAGTATTTTATAACTAAAATAGTATTATTATAATAAGCATGCTAATATGTGTTAGGAAATTAAAGCAAAAAGAAGTATTTTCTATTTTAATCTCTCTTCTCTCCCCACTTTCTTCACGAATTCAAATTGAAAGAAGAGAAGAAACTTGAAACCTCCATTGTTCGGCCTTGCATGTAGTAGAAAGGTGGGTATTTTAGCTTGATTTTAGTAAGTCTTTTTATATAGAAATTGTTTGCTTTGGATGCTAATAAAATCATGTTAAAATTTTGGGTTTAAGCAAGCTAATATTCGGCCTAAGATGAACACTCTTGAGCTGTTTTTTTTTTTTTTTTTTTGATGTGATAAATGTTTAGTTTGGATTCAAAAATGACATGAATAGCTTAAGAGACTTAGAAGAATTGAATGACTTGTGGTTTACAGTATATGGAAGTTATAGGAATTTGTTTGAAATTGAGCATAGAGATGCTCTTATTATTCGGCTGGAATTTGGATGAATAAATTGTGACTATTTAGCTTGTTGCTTGGTCTTATGTTGAAGAAAATGCATGGGTACATTGAATTAGCAAAATTCGGTCATAAGAGAAAATGAAATTGAGCTATTATATTCGGTTATATATATATATATATAAAGTTAATGTACGGCCATAGATAAGAAGGTAAGTTTTAAGTTAAAATACATTAAATAGATTATTACCAACATGTTCAATAATATTATTGAATATACTTGAACAAGATAGTGGGTGATAGCCGAATATAAATGTTCATGTCTTGGATTGAATATGTTTGGAAATGTAACGTGGGTTAATACAGTTGATATGGTATGTGAATGTGATGTACGTGCATGAATAAAAAAAATGATGTACGACTTGAGCAATGTTTGTTAGTTAAATTGTTATAATCGCATTATATTCAAATTGACGTTCGAATTTGAATGATAATGTTTGAATGTATAGGTCATAATTATTGCTCGTATTCGGATATGCATAATATACATGTTGGAAAAATTCTATTTTAATGCCGAAAGCATGGAATTAATATGTTTAAATATTACAAATGTCGGGGGAATAATTGGCAAATTATATATTATAGGATTTTGCTTTTAAATTGAATGAAAGTGTGGTTTAATTGGTTTAATTGAACCGAATTAGATCAAGAACAAAAGGAGAAGAATTTGGGGCGAGGAAAAGCTAAACTAAACGAATAGTTGGCGATTCGAATCTATCGACTTCTAAGGTAAGTCCTTAAGCTATAGTATATTGAAGAATTATTTACGAAACTATTGTACGATAATGTTTGATAAATTTTAGTAGATATTCATGTCATAGCCGAATGTATATAATAGCCATGCGAATATGGCTAAATTTTTAGTTAAGTATGCTTTTTGTGTTTTGATACGAACGTCGGTTTATGTTGCCAATGTTTATGCATTCTTAATCGAAGTTTAATCGTTTTGGATAATGAAATGTATGTATACGAAATGAATCCTTGAATTAGGGATGTGGGTATGTTCGGTTAGAAGCTAGTTTTTCATAAATTGCAACGAAACAGCTTGTAGTAGCAGCAGTGATGTGATTTTGAAAAATCACCAAAAATAGGATATATTGAATTAGAAAGTGAATAAGATATGAAATTAAACCTTATTGTATCTATTTTTACATGAAAGAAATATAGTAGCAAAGGATTTATATATTATGAGATATTTAAGTTTTAGTGAGACTTGGTCTGAATGAGTTCGTGAGTCTCTGTTCTGTTTTGGAAAAATTGTTAAAAATTGTATAAAAATAATTAGGTAGCATGGTATATATGTTTGAAATCCTTGATGAGTCTATTTTTAATAGGAATAAACAAGAACATTATTTAAAATATTTGCTATGAGATAAATGAGTTTTTGTAATGACAGGTCAGAATCGTCAACAGTGAAAAAGGGGTAAATTTGATGAATAAACTGTACTAATTGGCCACATTAAAAATTCTGGAAAAATTAAGATAAAAAGTTATATGAGTCTAGTTTCAAGGAAAATTTACGGATCCAAATTTTGAGTTTTGTAACTCGAGTTATGGTCAATTTAGTCAGCATGACGCAGTTGGACAGCTTTAAAACTTTATGTTCCGAACTTGTAGTCGAGTCTTGTAATGCCACATACTCGACTCCGGCAAAGGTTTCGGGTAAGGGGTGTTACACTGCCCAAGTGAGCCCACACACTCGTGTGGCGCATTTAGCCTAAAAACAACCATGGCTGTGCAACGGCACAGCCCAAATCAATAACTTATCACATCCCAGGCATTTCATCTATGTGGGCCCACAAGCCCATTGGGCGCACACAGCCCCCCTTTCGGCCTTACGCGGCATGATAAGCCTATCTATTTCCCATTTAACAGTGAGATTTGACCCAATGGGCCCACAGACCCATTGGGCCCTCTCGGCCCATCGAAGCCCAAAACGGCCCATGCCATGTGCGTGTCATGACAAGCCTCCTTATCTCCCATTTGACAATTTAACTTACATTCGCGTGCCCTATAGCCCATTGGGCCCATCGAGGCCCATTTTAGCCCAAGTGGCCCACTATGGCCCAAGCCCATGAATTCTCTCATGGTGGACTTTCTCATCACACGCTCACGCTCCGTGAGCTCGGTTCACCATGCGCACGATCGCACGCTCGTATGGCATCATTCGCCGATATTTCGACTCTTCGGCATAATGCCGATCAACAGCCAAGATAGAACAAGATACGCGCCTTCAGCTTTTCAACCTTTAACAATTAGAACAGTGTATACAGATACACACCTTATCACGTAGAGTACTAAATAATCACGAGCGCCGTCACTTATACCAAACATAACACACAATTAACTCACTTAACAAAAGAATTGGGAGATCTCTATTCCAATCACCTAACCATGAGATTTACTATCACTAGCCTTCACTAGAGCGATCAATTGTGATTTGCCTAGTTAAACAAAATTTTGATGCCATCACCCTTCCGCATCCAGGTTGAATGTCCTGAACCGCTGACACCCTACGCCTCTTAAACTTGGGAGTGGAATCTATAGGCTGAATGTCCCGAACCGCTGACACCCTACGCCTCTTATGACTAGAATCCCATTTGCTCATCAAGAACACGATCTTATAGAACCGGAGTCAACACGAATGCTTAAGTCACAACCACAAAGTAACCAATCACCCAAATATCAAGATAAACTAAACCAAAAGAAATGGAACCGAGAAAGTAAGTAGAATTCGGCCAAATAAGAATTAAGAAATAGAGAGAGAAAAAGGGTATATGGGGATGATGACACAAAGGTAGAGAAAGTGGCACAAATCGGTAGAATAAGAGTAGAAAGGAGTTGAATTCAGTCAACAGAAAATGTAATACCCCGTACCCAAGACCGATGCGAAGACTGGATGCGAGCCATTACCATGCTTGAACTCACTAAAACATATTCTTACGGGCTATAAAATCTTGTTTCGATTCAAAGGCTTCTCTTTCTTAGTCAAATCATACATTTCATAAGCCCACGAGGCCTTAAGCACGTATTTAGAAACTTTTGTAACTTAATCGAAAACCTCTTTTTAAAACAAGGGCCACACGCCCATGTTGCTTGAGACATGCCCGTGTACCATTAGACACGCCCATGTCATCAATCGTAGGGAGTTACTGACTATTTTCACACGGCCTTGACACGCTCGTGTCTATTGATCGTGTGAAGCTACTGACTTGTTCCACACGGCTTGAGCACACGCCCATGTCAAAATCGTGTGTCCTACACAGCTCATACAAATGGCCGTGGGGAGTAACCATGGCCTATCTTGTTTTAAAACAATAAGGTGCAGGGTATACAGGGCCTAGACACACGCCCGTGTATCTAACCGTTTGGGCACTTAAAGGCTATTTACCAAGCCATTTGCCACCCAGAAACTAAGATCAGCCAATACATTCTCAATGTCAATACTACATACTTCATTGACTTCAATAAACATACATAGTCAATTTGGCCAATCACTTAGTCATATACAAAAGAATAATAACTTGATAGTCTATACAAAGGCCCTTCTTAAAACATGTTCTTAAAATGAATGTTTCCTATACATGCCATACTTAATAAAATAATTTGGCTATACCAAAATAAGGATTGATAGTGTGCTACGAACTCCGACTCCGATGATCCACAAGTTAGCTTGGCGGGTCTACATAGAAGAAAGATTTAAAGACGTAAGCACTTAGTAAGTTTGCATGTAAAATACATATCAACACACTTGCTTAATATAAACCATTGACATAACAATGGTGTCACAATTTCATCTATAAAGCTTACTTATTCGTACATGATTCTTACTTGTCGCATGATACTTAATATTCTCATACTTGTAAGGTAAACAAGGTACCTGTAACACTTGATCACATTGATCAGCATACTTTAATCTCTAATTCCTCATGCAAAACTTAATAATACTCAATTTCAACTTGATGATAGCTTTACTTTCTAAGCTTTCTTGTTATCTCATTTTAACTTTACTCACTTGACCGATAAATATCTGCGAATAACCGAGGATACTAAATCTCTTGCCAAGAACTTGACGCCAAAGCCATATTCTAGATGTGGACTTACATGGAATATCTCTTCTTGAAACAATGCCAAGCTTACCTTGGACTTGCAAGGTAACTTGCTTGATAACTTGATCAATGCCAAGCTTGAGTCCTTGGACATACATGATAACTTGCTTGATAACTTGATCAATGCGAAGTTGAGTCCTTGGACTTACATGATAACTTGTTCAATGCCAAGCTTGAGTCCTTGGACTTACATGATAACTTGTTTCCATGCCGATGCCATGTTCCAACATGGTCTTACACAGACTTTCTCATTTCATGAGGTAGATTGAGTATCCTGGTAGTTCGTTTTCAATCGGGTCTTTCTCATGCTTAATCTTGTTGATCTCTTTGTTTAACATAGCATTAAATATTCCATGATAATAGTGTACATTACACACAAAAATCAAATGATAATAATCATAAATTTTAGAAATCATACAAACTTACCACAAAATACAAAATGTAGGTAGATAGGCAATTTAGTCCTCAACTTTGTTCTTGCCTCGGTTCTGATTCGGGCTTCGTTTCTCTTGATCTATAGTCATAAATAGATCATTTAATAAACATATTTACTAAATTGACTCATAACTCATACTTTGGCAAAATTACTAATTTTCCCCTATACTTTCCCATATTCGCACTTTTGCCCCAAGGCTCGTAAAATAATTTTCATGCAACTTTCTTAAACTAAATGCTTAGCTGAATCATTTTCTCTACTATAGCAATCATCAATTCTCTCTATTTCTAGTAGGTATGACCAATTTTATAACATTTGCAAAATGGTCCACACTATCATGTTTCATGAAATTCATTAAAGAAAAGATGTTTATCTAACATCAAACTCTCATAAACTTCCATAAAACATCATTTAGCATACATGTCATTCATGGGTAAATTTTTGGATATGCATCTTAGCTCATTTAATAGCTAAAAATGGCTAATTTATAATACGAGAATTTCAAAAATACGAAGAATATCAAAAATCGAGCTTATGAGCACTTACTAGCAAGCTTGAAAAATTGAAGAACCCTAGCTATGGCTTCCTTCAATTTTCGGCAATGGGGGAAGAAGATGATGAGATTTTTTTATCATCTTTTTCCTATTTTAATCACTTATTAGACAAATGACCAACATGCCCTTATCACTAAAAATTTCTATAACACCATATCATGACCAATTTTGTCCAAAATTATATTTTTGGAAAAATTGCTATTTAAGGACTTCTAATTACTATTCTAAAGCTATTTCATACAAAAAGCTTCTAGAAACTCATATTTTGCAACTTTTGCAATTTAGTCCTTTTGGACCATTTATCCACAATTTAGCAAAACTGCTTCATGAAACTTTCATACTAGCATGCAAACATGACATAAACCTTAAAAACTCATGAATTCATTTAGGTTTCGTGGTCTCGCACCACTATTCCGACTAGGCCCTAAATCGGGCTGTTACAATTCTCCCCCATTAGGGATTTTCGTTCTCGAAAATCTTACCAGCAAAAAGGTTTGGATACTGGTTTCTCATACTCTCTTCTGGTTCCCATATAGCTTCTTCTATTCCATGTCTTTACCACAATACTTTCACTAAGGCAATACTTTTATTTATAACTGCTTGACTTCCCGAGCTAAAATCTTGATTTGTTCTTCACCATAAGTCATGTCGGGAAGTATCTCTATTTCTGACCGGGTAATTACATGTGAAGGATCTGACCAGTAGAGTCTCAACATTGACACGTGAAACACATCATGTATCTTTTTCTAATTCTGATGGCAAAGCTAAACGGTAAGCTACTGGCCCAACTCTCTCAGTAATCTCGTAAGGTCCGATGAAACATGGACTCAACTTGCCCTTTCGGCCAAATCTGAGAACTTTTTTCCACAGCGACACTTTCAATAAAACTTCATCCTTGACTTGATACTCTATCTCTTTTCTTTTTAAATCCGAATAGGATTTCTGTCTATCGGATGCCGCCTTTAAACATTCATGTACTATCTTCACTTTCTCTTCAGCTTCTCTAACCAAATCAACCTCGTGTGCACTTACGCCCATATAGAGCCTCATAAGGCGCCATCTTTAAGCTTGACTGAAAGCTATTATTATAGGCGAATTCTACCAATGGGGGAAATTTTTCCCAACTGCCTTGGAATTCGATAATACAACATCTGAGCATATCCTCAAGTACTTGAATTACTCTCTCTGACTGACCGTCGGTTTGAGGATGAAAAGCCGTACTAAAGCTTAACTTCGTACCCAAGGCTTCTTGCAGCTTCTTCCAAAATCTGGAGGTGAATCTCAGAACTCTATCCGATATGATCGATAAGGGAACTCCGTGAAGCCTTACTATTTCTGAAACATACACATTTGCCAACTTATTTAGAGAATAATCAACTCGTACAGGTAAGAAATGAGCTGACTTTGTGAGTCTATCAACCACTACCAATACAGCATCTTTCTTGCTCGGAGACAACGATAAGCCCGTTACAAAATCCATGGTGATACGGTCCCATTTCCACTCGGGAACCAAGATGGGCTGAAGTAAACCCGAAGGTACTTGGTGTTTGGCCTTTACTTGTTGTCAAATCATGCACTTGGAAACAAACTCGGAAATATCTTTCTTCATTGTCGGCCACCAATACTGTTGCTTCAAGTCATTATACATCTTAGTGCTACTTGGATGTACACATAAACATTCGTTATGTGCCTCACGCAAAATTCTCTAAATAATCTCCTCTTTTCTCGGTACATAAACTCTATCTCTAAACATCAAGTATCCATCATAATTCATCTGAAAGTCGAATTCAATACCTGACTCGCACTGAGCTGTCTTGACTTGCAATTCGTTATCTTCTTTTTGAGCCTCAAAGATCTCTTGAAGAAACATTGGTCTAGCTCTCAACTCAGCTAGAATAGAATCAACATCGGATAAGGTCATCTGTAAATTCACTGCTCTTAACGTAAAAAGGGATTTCCTACTCAAAGCATCGGTGACTACATTCGCCTTTCCTGGATGGTAGTCAATGACTAACTCATAGTCTTTTATCAACTCTAATCATCTCTGTTGCCTTAAGTTCAACTCTTTCTGCGTCATCAAATACTTTAGACTTTTGTGATCAGTAAAAATCCGACATCTTTCACCATATAAATGGTGTCTCCAAATCTTCAGAGCGAAGACTATGGCAGCTAATTCTAGATCATGCGTCAGATAATTCTTCTCATGAGGTTTCAACTGTCTGGAGGCATAAGCAATCACCTTGCCTTCTTGCATAAGTACACAGCCTAATCCATTTAAGGATGCATCGCTGTAAATTATAAATTCTTTCCCTAACTTAGGTTGTACCAAAATTGGAGCTTCTGTCAACATTGCTTTTAGTTTCTCAAAACTTTGTTGGCATCTTTCTGTCCACTCAAACTTCACATTTTTATGTAACAATTTAGTCATCAGGGTTGCAATCATGGAAAACCCCTTGACGAAACATCTGTAATAGCCGGCTAGGACTAGAAAACTTCTAATCTTAGAGACGTTCTTCGGTGGCTTCCAGTCCATTACGGTCGAGATCTTACTTGGATCTACTTGAACTCCACCTTTCAAGACAATATGTCCCAGAAATCCTATTTCCTTGAGCCAAAACTCGCTTTTACTGAACTTGGCATATAATTGATTTTCTCGAAGAGTCTACAAAACTGTTTGTAGGTGCTTAGCATGCTCATTCTCATCTCGGGAATAAATCAGCATGTCGTCAATAAAAATGAGCACAAACTTGTCGAGATATGGCCTAAAGATGCGGTTCATTAAATCCATGAATACCGCAGGAGCATTGGTCAACCCAAAGGGCATGACTAAAAATTCATAATGCCCATACCTCGTTCGAAAGGCAGTCTTGGATATATCTGAATCTTTTACTCTCAGTTGATAGTACCCTGATCTCAAGTCTATTTTGGAAAACATAGCGCCTCCTTTCAATGGATCGAACAAATCATCGATCCTAGGCAATGGGTGCTTGTTCTTTACTGTCACTTTATTAAGCTGATGATAACCTATGCACAATCTCATGGTGCCATCTTTCTTTTTCACAAATAAAACCGGAGAACCCCATGGTGAACAACTTGATCTTGCAAAGCCTTTATCTGTGAACTCTTGCAACTATAATTTCGATTCTTTCAACTCTGTTGGAGCCATTCTGTAAGGAGTAATAGATATTGGTTCAGTACCGGGAGCCAACTCAATACTGAACTTAACTTCTCTAACCGGCGATAGTCCTGGCAATTCCTAAGGAAAAACATCCTGGTACTCACATAGTATCGGTATTGACTCAATCTTTAAACCTATTTCTTTGTCATTCATCACAAATGCTAAAAATACCTCATACCCCTTTCTCAAATATCTTTGTGCTATCATGTGAGAAATCATTACCGGCAATCCATCTTGTTTATCTGATGATACATGAAGAGTATCCCCATTTTCACATTTCATCTCTAGGCACTTCTTCCCATAATTGATTATTACATTATGAGCAGTCAACCAATCCATTCCAAGAATGAGGTCGAATTCATCAAATGGTAACAACATAAGATTTTCTTTAAAGCAATGACCTCTAATTATTAATGGACAATCTTTACATACTTTATCAACTAACACACTCTTGCCTAAAGGATTAGACACTTTAATTGTAAATACTGTAGAATCTATAGGCATACTCAAATCGGATACTAATTTCATACAAATGTAAGAATGTGTAGATCCGGGATCTATTAAAGCAATAATTTTGGTATTGTAAAGAGAAAAGGTACCCGTAATAACATTAGGGGAAGATGCCTCTTCGCGAGCGCGAATGGCATAGGTCCTTGCAGATGCTCTACCCTCAAGTCCGGTGGCCTGCTCTCGAGGGTTACCTCTTTCACTTGCCCCACCTTCTGGGTTCCTTTGTGGTCTCCCTCTGACCATACTCTCGGATCTCGGGTTTTGAGTTCTCTCTTCTTTAGTCATCTCTGGACAATCTTTTATGAAATGGTCTTAGGAACCACATCTAAACCATGCATTTTCATGTGCTCGGCATTCCCCAAAATGACGTCTGCCACACTGTGGGCACTCAGGTCTATCATATCGAATATTTCCCACACTAGCAACTGAAGTCGTCTGTGCTTTATTTCCCATATTTTGCTTACTCTTGGCTTTTCTTGAAAATCCAGTGGAAGTAGCCGATCAAGCAGGGAAATCTCTTGACTTCTTAGACGAAGATTGGAATAACTTATTCCACTATCACTTTCTAGAGTCACGAGACTCCATTTCAGACTTCTTCTTCTCTTTTACTAGTTCTTCGGTTACAAGCCCTTTCTACTAGTACAACAAATTTCTTTAACTTTAGGATAGCAACTAACAACTTTATATCTTCATTTAATCCATCTTCAAACCTTTTACTCATAATGGCCTCAGTGGATACACATTCGCGAGCGTACTTGCTGAGTCGTACAAATTCTCGCTCATAATCAGTTACTGACGTCTTGCCTTGCTTCAGCTCTAGAAATTCCTTCCTCTTCTAATCTACAAACCTTTGGCTGATATACTTCTTTTTGAACTCCTCTTGGAAGAATTCCCATGTGATTATTTCCCTCGATACTACTGATACTAGGGTGTTCCACCATTGATAAGCAGAATCTCTTAAGAGATAGATTACACACTTTATGCATTCTTCAGGTGCGCATGACAATTCATTGAATATCCTGATGGTATTTTCTAACTAGAATTCAGCCTTTCCTGGATCATCATCTCTTTTAGCTCGGAACTCTTCTGCCCCATGTTTCCTGATTCTATCAATTGGAGGTTTATCTCCTCTTACTACCTCTACTACTTGAGGCTATTGTAGCAAGTTGTGGAACAAGCAGGGGTAGAGGGGGTTGTGCATTCGGGTTCGCTCGAACGAACTCCATATACCAGGCGTTCATCATATGGAGGAAGTCTTCTCTAGCCTCTTCTCCTCCTTGACTCACCGTAGTGGGTCTATTCTCATTCTCGTCCGGCACCGTCCCTTCTGCGGGAGCTGATGCATTACTTTCTACATCATCCGCCATAGCTCTCTTGGGATCCATTTTCTATATGTATGAACATAATTTCAGTAGTCAGGAGTCGTCACACTATCATTATATAAACATTCTTACGTATGGCATGTATAGCTAGACTCGTGCTTAAGCTATGTTAGTCTTAGAACCGACTAAACCATAGCTCTGATACCACTAAATGTAACACCCTGTACCCAACACCGATGTGAAGACTGGATACGAGCCGTTACCATGCTTGAACTCACTAAAACATATTCTTACGGGCTATAAAATTTTGTTCTGATTTAAAGGCTTCTCTTTCTTAGTCAAATCATACATTTCATAAGCCCACGAGGCCTTAAGCAGGTATTTAGAAAGTTTTGTAACTTAATCAAAAACCTCTCTTTAAAATAGGGGCCACACGCCCATGTTGCTTGGGACATGCCCGTGTACCCTTAGACACTCCCATGTCATCAACCATAAGGAGTTCCTGACTATTTTCACACGGCCTTGACATGCCCGTGTCTACTGATCGTGTGAAGCTACTGACTTTTTCCACATGGCTTGAGCACACGCCCATGTCCAAACTGTGTGTCCTACACGGCTCATACAAACGGCCGTGGGGAGTAACCGTGGCCTATCTTGTTTTAAAACAATAAGGTGCAGGGTATACACGGCCTAGACACACGCCCGTGTGTCTAACCGTATGGGCACTTAAAAGGCTATTTACCAAGCCATTTGCCACCCTGAAACTATGATCAGCCAATACATTCTCGATATCAGTACCACATACTTCATTGACTTCAATAAACATACATAGTCAATTTGGCCAATCACTTAGCCATATACAAAAGAATAATAATTTGATAGTCTATACAATGGCCCTTCTTAAAACATGTTCTCAAAATGAATGTTTCCTATACATGCCATACTTAATAAAATAATTTGGCTATACCAAAATAAGGATTGATGGTGTGCTACGAACTCCGACTCCGATGATCCACAAGTTAGCTTGGCGGATCTAAATAAAAGAAAGAATTAAAGACGTAAGCACTTAGCTTAGTAAGTTTGCATGTAAAATACATATCAACACACTTGCTTAATATAAACCATTGACATAGCAATGGTGTCACAATTTCAGCTCTAAAGCTTACTTATTCGTGCATGATTCTTACTTGTCTCATGATACTTAATATTCTCATACTTGTAAGGTAAACAAGGTACATGTAACACTTGATCACATTGATTAGTATACTTTAATGTAATAAACAAGATCTCTAATTCCTCATGCAAAACTTAATAATACTTAATTTCAACTTGATGATAGCTTTACTTTCTAAGCGTTCTTGTTATCTCATTTTAACCTTACTCACTTGCTCGATGAATTTATGCGAATAACCTAGTATACTAAATCTCTTGCCACGAACTTGATGTCAAAGCCATATAATAGATGTGGACTTACATGGAATATCTCTTCTTGAATCAATGCCAAGCTTACCTTGGACTTACAAGGTAACTTGCTTGATAACTTGATCAATGCCAAGCTTGAGTCCTTGGACTTACATGATAACTTGCTTGATAACTTGATCAATGCCAAGTTGAGTCCTTGGACTTACATGATAACTTGTTCAATGCCAAGCTTGAGTCATTGGGCTTACATGATAACTTGTTCAATGCCAAGCTTGAGTCCTTGGACTTACATGATAACTTGTTTCCATGCCAATGCCATGTTCCAACATGGTAGATCAAGTATCCTGGTAGTTCATGAGGTAGATCAAGTATCCTGGTAGTTCGTTTTTAATCGGGTCTTTCTCATGCTTAATCTTGTTGATCTCTTTGTTTAACATAGCATTAAATATTCCATGATAATAGTGCACAATACAAATAACAATCAAATGATAATAATCATAAAGTTTACAAATCAGACAAACTTACCACAAAATACAAAATGTAGGTAGATAGGCAATATAGTCCTCGACTTTGTTCTTGCCTCAGTTTTGATCCGGGCTTCGTTTCTCTTGATGTATAGTCATAAATAGATCATTTAATAAACATATTGACTAAATTGACTAATAACTCAAACTTTGGCAAAATTACTAATTTGCCCCTATACTTTCTTATATTCGCACTTTTGCCCCAAGGCTCGTAAAATAATTTTCATGCAACTTTCTTAAACTACATGCTTAGCTGAATCATTTTCTCTACTATAGTAATCATCAATTCTCTCTATTTCTAGTAGGTATGACCAGTTTTATAACTTTTATAAAATGGTCCATACTATCATGTTTCATGAAATTCATTAAAGAAAAGATGTTTATCTAACATCAAACTCTCATAACTCTCATAAAACATCATTTAGCATACATGTAATTCATGGGTAAATTTTTGGATATGCATCTTACTCATTTAATAGCTAAAAATGGCTAATTTATAATACGAGAACTTCGAAAATACGAAGAATATCAAAAACCAAGCTTAGGAGCACTTACTAGCAAGCTTGAAAAATTGAAGAACCCTAGCTATGGCTTCCTTCAATTTTTGGCAATGGGGGAAGAAGATGATGAGATTTGTTTATCATCTTTTTCCTATTTTAATCACTTATTAGACAAATGACCAAAATGCCCTTATCACTAAAAATTTCTATAACACCATCTCATGACCAATTTTGTCCAAAATTATATTTTTGGAAAAATTGCTATTTAAGGACTTCTAATTACTATTCTAAAGCTATTTCATACAAAAAGCTTCTAGAAACTCGTATTTTGCAACTTTTGCAATTTAGTCCTTTAGGATCATTCATCCACAATTTAGCAAAATTGCTTCATGAAACTTTCATACTAGCATGCAAACATGACATAAACCTTAAAAACTCATGAATTCATTTCAGTTTCGTGGTCTCGCACCACTATTCTGACTAGGCCCTAAATCGGGCTGTTACAAAAATTTAGGGTAGAAAGATGATAAATTCGGTCCTAAGGAAATCGTGAGAAGAAAAGAAGATGGGTAATCCGAAAAAACAATAATCGGCTAGGCTTAAAATGAAAAAGGAAGAGAGAGCAAAACTGGAATTAATGGTGGAGGTAGGAAACATTCGGCCTACAAGAAACAATAGTGTTGAGAGGGGATCTTAGCTATTCGATACAGCTTGACAGAAGAGGGGAAAAAGAAAAGCACATGAGTTGAGACCCAAAAGGAGAAGAAAAGATGCACTAAGGGTCCCCAACAACCAATACCATGAAAAGAAAGAAAGAAAAATAAATACCTCCAATGCCAAAAGAGAATTCGGCTACCAAAATGCTCAAAATGTCGAAATGCCTATTCCCTAATGCTCTTAGCTGAAATTTACCTACTCAACACCCCCCAAATTGGCTAGCACATTCCATCAAGCTCAACTCCCTGCTTTCCACCCTAGATTACTCCTTGATTTACTCCAAACCATTCATTCTGATTCAAATCAAATTCCAACCACTATGACCAAGTCAATTCCCTTCTTTTACCAAGTCTTCAACCAACTCCAAGTGTTTGAATCTAAATCCATCTCTTACCATCCCCAAGTAGCAAAATAATAACTATTTACTTGCAATAGGACTCGAACCCAAGCCCCTTTCATTGATCAAATATGCCACTTGCCTCCTTGCCATCCAACTCCTTGTGTCACACTCTATCCTTAACTAAATATAATGTCTATAGGCCCAAGGTCTAGGTTCCTTTAAAAGTAAAAACAAAATAAATTTCAAGGGACAAGACTTGAACCCATGCTCCCTTGCAACCTTAATGATGCCTTGCCACTAGACCACTCAATTTCTTGTCTCATTTTTTCCATATTTTATTCTTAATGCCTACTTATTTACTCCTAGGGTTTTATTCACCTAAACCAAAATTTTTCCTAAAGCCCATGTTTGAACCCAAGACTTCATGGAAGCCCCCTAACCTTCTGAAATCACTCACCTAATAGGTACAACTTGAATTAGTGCTGTTCTCTTATTCTAAAAAAATTTAAATGCTCTCATGCCCGAGGCCCAATTGACCCAATTCTACTAGGCCCTAATTCAGGGTGGTACAAACATTCATGCCAATTTTCATCATGATAATTTGTATGTTAAATGTGTGGTTATGATGCTTATTATTTGCATATGAACTTACTAAGCTATAGAGCTTACTCCCTTTTTCTTTCCACGTCTTATAGTGTCACCAAGCTATTGTTGGTAGAGGTAATTTTTATGATGATGCCTTTCATGGATGTGGGAATTTACATGATATGAGTTGATAAGTATGTAATGTTTGTGTATAATAGATGGCAGCATGTGAATGATGTGTTGGTGTCTTGGTTGTGCCTAATTTGGTTATATGTATACGCTTAAATTGGTGATATGTTATATGGTGTAGGTGTGTGCATTAAAAGGTGGCAAGATGGCTTAGGTAAATGGCCTTATTTTTGTCCACACAGGTAGACACACGAGCGTGTGTTTAAGACGTGTGTGACACATTCCATGCTAATGACATCAGGAACTAACTAAAATATGACAAAGGCAAACACACCTATCGAATGGTAGTATAGCTATGGTGAGTCAAGAATATCGTAACCACAAGAATATCGTAACATCCGGGATTTATGGCTTAGGCATTATTGCTTAATTGTATGAAGTAGCATGCCTATGTGTATTATGAGTATGTTTTATGAATTTTGTGAACCCTAGTGTGTAGTCAAATGCCTTAGAAATTATTTGACTTTAAGTCTAAAAAGGGGAAGTCAGGCTAAGGAGGCCTTAAGAAAATTAGTAGGGGAAATATGACACAAAAATGGGCTTGGTATAGTGGCTTGGAGGCGCCACTTAGGGCCTGGGTAGGTGACGCCATATGCAGTGGAGAAGGGGCTTGGGTTCGAGCCACAAGGAAAGCAAAATAGGAGTTTTATTTTAATGAAAGGGTAAGCAATGATGGACGGCATTATGAGACTGAGTGGATGTGTATGGATTAAGTCAAATTCCTTTTAAAATTTTGGCTAATGTAAGGATAAATGATGATTTTATTTTGAATTATTTTTGAATGGGTAAAAAGAGAGAAAAGAGGAGAAAAATGAGGAAGCTGATAAGGGAGTGTGTGCTGGCCGGTCATGGGACTCTCTTGGTGGTATTTTCGGCCAAGGAAGGAGAATAAGGCCATTCTTTATTCTTTTCTTCTCTTTTGAGTCTCTACCGATTCTCCCTAAGTCCTATACTTTTCTTTTCACTCTTGTTAAAGCCAATTCTTTCACTTGATCAAAAGCCGAAATCTGTTGATTAATATCTAGCCATAGTCAAATTTCTCTGTGGATTCAAGTGAAGGTGCAGTCGATTTTTGTAATAAAGGTAAGGGTCAATTATCAATTCTTTTCTTCCTTTTCTTTAGCCAAAAGATGGAATCTAACCCCATTAATGTGCTTGGCCGAAACTATGAAGGAAGTTTCGGGATTTCTTTTGGTAGCCGATTGCAAGGGGGGAGATCTTCGGGATTTCTAATATAAGGTAAGTAAAGTTTAGTGTTAGGCCGAAGGCCATTTATTAAGTTCATTAAGTGATTGGAAAGCGGATCTAACATAAGGCTTATAGGTATTTCGACATCTTCATAGCCAAGTGACCACTTTCGGGATTTAGATCCACAAGGTAAGTGCTTAAGATATTCGACCAACGCCCTATTTAGTGACTTAGATCTGTTTCTTACTTATTCAAAAGCCGAAAACTAACCTGTGAAGTGATTTAGTGCTAGGCGATTTCAAGGAAGAAACACTACAAAGTTTCGAGATTTGATTAGTAATTGAATTGGCACCAAGGTAAGGATTTTGGGTGCAATAATCCTTCGGGATTTGATTATATAGCCGAATAGGCTTTTGCTAAACAATAAGTGCTGGCTGAATGTAGGGACTAAGATCTAGAGCATTAGATCGGGATTCTTCGGGATTTCAGTGAACTCGCTAAGTAAATCAGGTGTGTACCCCACACTAACTCTTAATAGATTTATGGCATTAATTTGATATGTGTGTTTATAATAATGTGAAAAGTGGGCAAGGGTACCATGTGATGGTACAAAGTACTCAGGTACGTAATCTTAATATTATGCTAATAACTGATATGATTATTATCATGATATGAATATTTGGAATATGTACGTATGTGAAAATCGATAAGAATGTGAAATAAGGCATAAGGCATGATATTATACGTTTTGTATGACATGGGGCGTATGGGTTTTATGGAAAGGGGAAGGGATCTGGTGGTTTATAGCACAATATCTGAATGTGGTGACTCATGTCACGAAATCTGAATGTGGTGACTTATGTCACAAAATAATACCTGGTGGTTATGCCACAAATTTATAAGGGCGATGAGCACGTCGTCTGCAGTGACTGCCTTCGATGATGTGTAGCGGATGGTGGGTCGACTTAGTAGTCCCCACGGTGTGATGGTTGGTATGGGTGATGTGTAGCAGATAGCTATTTAGGTTTGGGTTTGGGTGTTTTAGCTTGGTATCACAGCCCAGTTTTAAACTCTCAGCCTTGGGTTTAAAGCCCAAAACGTTTTCAAAGTTAAGCCCAAATGAGTTTTGTGAATGATTTTGTGAAACGAGTAGGTTTTCTGGCATGACACCTAAGTCTCCGACCCAAAGTCCACCAGGTAAGTACTTCTAACTGTTGTGTGATTTATAGTATGATTTGTAGAAGGGTATATCGGGAACGTAGACTAGCATAGTAAGTTATTGAACTCTAGGATTAGTTTTCCCCAACATAAGAATTACATAAAACTTTAATGCCTAATTAAACAAACCTGTGGCTAAGTCGCCGAGTTAGGGTGTGGCAACCATTGTGCGCATGTCTAGGATTGGATTCAGGAAGAGGCTGGTATTTAAGCAGTCCTAGTGACTCACCTCCTCTTCGATCGAATCCTACCTGGTGCGTAGTGACGGTTCACCCTAACCAAGAGGACTTATTCACGGGCTAAACTCAATAACTAAAACCCGAAAGGGATTAGCCGTATTTCTATAAAACCCTAGTTTTAAATCACCAAATTGCCTCTTTGAATTGAAAAAGAATTATTTTGAAACTTTTTCTGATTTACAAAATTACTCAAATGCCCCTAGTGGTAAAATTACTAAAATACCCTTGGTTTCTAAAATTACCAGATTACCCTCGAATTTTACTAGAATGTTCTTACTTTACAAACTATCAAAAATCCCTATTTTGCGAAATACCAAGATACCTTGATTTGGAAAATTTACTAAAATACCCATGACTTACAAATTACCAAAATAACCCCGATTTCAGAATTTCTGCAACACCTTTGATTTGGGAAAAATTTTTGAAATACCCTCGAGTTTTGAAAATTCCAAAGTACCCTGATTTATTAAGATTTTCAAATTGACCCCGATTTATGACCAAAATGCCCCTGTAGGACAAATTATGAAAATACCCCTGGGATTAGAACAGACGAAAATATTCGAGTGATGAATGTGTGTGTATAGTAGATACCACTGAATGAATGTATTTCTCTGAATTAGGATAAAAAACTTGAAACGAAAACTCTAAATGATCGAAAGAAACCCTATTAATTTTCTTTTCATATAATTTCTTTGCGGGTAATCAGTGGAACAATCACTAATGCATAAAATTTCTTAATCAGATTAAAGCGCGATCGTAGAAATGAGTTCTAGGGGACGGGGTCATAATGTGCGAGGATGGGGTAGAGGTAGAATGACCATTTCGGAACCCGTTAGATCGGGTCAAGGGTCTGAGAATGAGGTACCACCGCCACCACCACCACCACCACCACCGTTGGTGTTGGCGCAAGAAGATCGACGACGGGGATGATCTTGTATCTCAGTCGTGGCCGCGAGTTCTTAAAATGGTGGCTGGAGCAGGTGGAAGTATGGGAGCTCGAAAGTTTGTACCCGAGCGACTCCGAGCCAATGCGGCTGAGGTATTCCGTGGCGTTTCTGGTGTGGCACCCAGTACAGCTGAGTATTGGTTGGAGGCAACAGAGCGAATTATGGATGAGCTCGATTTAATCACGAGAGAAGTCGAAAAGGAATGGTGTCGCTTCTCCGCGATGAGTCATATCAATGGTGGCTCACAGTTCAGGATGGTGCTACGGCTGAGGAACTCACTTGGGACTATGTTAAGGCGGCATACCAGAAGAAGTATGTTGGTACTAATTATATTGATGCGCAGAGGAAGGCATTTCTAGGGCTGGTTCAAGGGAATAAGTCCGTAGCGGAGTACGAGGCTAAATTCTTAAGGCTGAGCCGGTATGCTCGAGGGATAGTGGCTACGGAGCATGAACGATGTGTCCGGTTTGAGGATGGACTGAGAGATGATCTGAGGTTATTGATAGCTCCGCAACAAGAGAAGGAATTTGCTGTGTTGGTGGAGAAGGCTAAGGTAGCCGAAGGAATTAAGGACTCTGTAAGGCAGAACTCTGATCGGAATAGACAAAAGAGAGGTTTTGGGTCGTCAGGATCGTCTGGGAATGTACAGAAGAGGCCTAGAGTTGATGGGCCGCGAGGTCAGCAAGTTGGTTAAGGAGAGCAGTACCGTACTTGTACTCAGAGTGGGAAGATGCATTTAGGGGAGTGTTGGAAGAAAACGGGAGGATGTTTTAAGTGTGGATCCAAAGATCATATGATTAAGGACTGTCCTATTAAGATAGATGGGTGCCGACCCACAAGTCAAGGTTCTAATCAGGCTGGGAGAGGGGGACAGCAGCCTTAGAGGGGTCGTGGTCCGATTGGCAGAGGAAACGGTGTTGGAAGAGGACGTGGAACACCAGGCAGAGGTGTTGGTAATACTGAGGCTAGGCAGCCAGGACTGGTGTACGCAGTTCGCCGGAGAGAGGATGGAGACGCACCGGACGTCATAACCGGTACGTTCTTTATAGCTGACAAGCCTTATTTTGCTCTGATTGATGTGGGCTCAACCCATTCTTATATTGCATGTAGTGTAGTTAAAACACTAGGTATAGCCTCTGAACTATCCGATAAGGAGATGACTGTAGTAAGCCCATTAGGCCAAACTATAGTGGTGAACAAGATCTTTCGGAGTGTACCTCTAGAGATTCAGGGAGTGATATTTTCTGCCGACTTAATGGAACTACCCTTCGGAGAAGTCGATCTCATACTTGGCATGGATTGGCTAGTGGAACATCGAGCTATTTTGGATTGTACAGCTAAGTGAATGGAATTAAGGACGCCGGAGGATGAGGCGATAACTATGATAGGGGAAAGAAGGAACTACTTGTCTAATGTAGTTTCAGCACTGAAGGCTGATAAGATGGTTCGGAAAGGGTGCAAGGCATTTTTGACGCTCGTTAGGGCGGTGGATGCAAAAGAAGGGGGAGTTAGTGGAGTTAGAACAGTAAGAGAGTTTGTGGATGTTTTTCCAGAAGAGTTACCTGGAATACCCCCGGATAGGGAGGTGGAACTCGGAATTGGCTTGCTACCGGGTACAGCTCCTGTGTTAATTGCCCCGTATAGAATGGCACCAAAGGAGTTTGGTTGAGCTCAAGGCTCAGATTCAGGAGTTGCTTGATCGTGGGTTTATTCGACCCAGTGTGTCTCCATGGGGAGCACCGGTCTTGTTTGTGAAGAAGAAGGACAGAACTATGCGTATGTGCATAGATTATCGTCAGTTGAACAAGCTGACCTTCAAGAACAAGTACCCTTTGCCAAGGATAGACAACTTGTTCGATCAGCTTGAGGGAGCCGCGGTTTTCTCAAAGATCGACTTATGGTTTAGATATCATCAGCTTAAGGTGAAGGAAGCAGATATCCATAAGACAGCTTTCCGGGCAAGATACGGCCATTATGAGTTCTTAATAATGTCGTTCGGATTGACAAATGCCCCAGCCGCGTTCATGGATATGATGAACCGGGTTTTTCAACCTTACTTGGATCGGTTCGTCGTTGTATTTATCGACGACATCCTAGTATACTCCAAGTCTGAAGAGGAGCATGATGAGCATCTCCGGGTTGTGTTGCAAGTGCTGAGGGAGAAAAAGCTCTATGCCAAATTTAGCAAGTGTGAATTTTGGCTTAAGGAAGTTGCATTCTTAGGGCATGTGGTGTCTGCTGAAGGGATAAGGGTGGATCCTAGGAAGATCGAGGCTGTGTTAGATTGGAAACCACCTAGTATGTGGCTGAGGTTCGTAGTTTCTTGTGATTGGCAGGCTACTACAGAAGGTTTGTGGAAGGGTTCTCATCAATAGCCGCACCTTTGACGAAGTTATTAAGGAAGGAGGTACCTTTCGTATGGACGGATAAACAACAGGAGAGCTTTGAGAAGCTTAAGAGGGTTTTGACTGAAGCTCCGGTTTTGATTCAACCTGAGGCAGGGAAGGATTTCGTGGTGTATTGTGACGCTTCCCATACAGGATTGGGATGCGTATTGATGCAAGACGGGAAAGTAGTCGCCTATGCATCTCGACAATTAAGGCCGCATGAAGTTAACCATCCGACGCATGATTTGGAATTGGCGGCGGTGGTCTTTGCTCTTAAGGTATGGAGGCTTTATCTTTATGGAGAAAAGTCAGTGATCTACGCAGACCACAAGAGTCTTAAGTATTTGTTGACTCAGAAGGAGTTGAATCTGAGACAGCGAAGGTGGGTGGAATTATTAAAGGACTACGATTGTTCCATAGAGTATCACCCAGGCAAGGCGAATGTAGTGGCAGATGCCCTAAGTCGGAAAGTATTGTCGGATCTGAGAGCGATGTTTCACGCATCTGAGCTTGTATGACGACGGAAGTTTGCTGGCAGAGTAGCAAGTTAAGCCAACATGGTTGAGTGAGGTGAAAGAGAGTCAGTTGGCAGATGATGATCTAAGTGCTAAGTTGCAGCAAGTGCAGAGTGGGGAGTTGAAAGATTATGGTATTAACGACGAGGGAGTATTGTGTTTCCAGGGCAAGGTCTGTATGCCAAAGAATGAGGCCTTAAGCCAGATAATTCTTCCGGAATCGCATAGTAGCCCTTATGCTATGCATACTAGAGGTGCTAATTTGTACAAGGATCTAAAGGAACAGTTTTGGTGGCCTAGTCTTAAAAGGGAAGTTATCGAATTTGTGGGGAAATGCTTAACGTGTCGACAGTTAGTTAAAATTTGAACACCAAGTTCCGCCGTGGTTGCTTCAAATAGTTAAATATTCCGCAGTGGAAGTGGGAGAGAATCACCATGGACTTCGTTAGTGGGCTTCCCCTTACGCCTACTAAGAAGGACTCGGTATGGGTGATAGTGGATCGGTTAACAAAGTCCGCGCATTTCATTCCAGTGCGGATTGACTATTCTTTGCAGTAGTTGGCAAAATTATACGTGGCAGAAATTGTAAGGTTGCATGGAGTTCTGGTGTCAATTATTTCAGATAGGGATCCAAGGTTTACGTCTCGATTTTAGAAAGCTCTACATCAAGCTTTAGGCACCAGATTGGATTTCACTACGGCATTTCATCCACAATCGGACGGTCAATCTGAACGAGTAATCCAAGTGTTAGAGGATATGTTGAGAGGTTGTGCAATAGACTTCAGAGGAAGTTGGGAAGAATATCTGCCGTTTTGCATACAACAATAGCTATCAGGCTAGTATTCGGATGGCACCGTATGAAGCGTTGTATGGACGGAAGTGTCGCACTTCTACATGTTGGACGGAATTAGGGGAACGTCAATTTTTAGGGCCAGAAATTGTAGCAGAATCCGAGGTGAAGGTTAAGGTAATTCGGGCACGATTAAAGGAGGCATCTGATAGGCAGAAGTCGTATGCGGATCTTAAGCGAAAGGAGATAGAATTTGCTGTGGGAGATCAAGTGTTTCTTCAGGTGTCACCTTGGAAGAAGGTGATGAGATTTGGTCGCAAAGGGAAGCTAACTCCCAGGTTTATAGGACCTTAGTGGATATTGAAGCGAGTTGGACCAGTGGCATACCAGTTAGAGCTGCCTACGGAGTTGAAGCAAATACACGACGTATTCCATGTTTCTATGCTACGTCGGTATCGAGCGGATCCATCTCATGTAGTACCGGTTGAAGAGGTGGAGCTAAGGCCAGATTTGTCCTACGAGGAAGAGCCAATTCAGATTTTCGAATGAGATGTGAAGGTGTTACGGAAGAAGTCAGTTCCTTTAGTCAAATTGTTATGGCGTAATCATAGATCAGAGGAAGCTTCGTGGGAGCCAGAGGAAGCAATGCGACAGCAATACCCTCACTTATTTCAGCCAGGTAATTTCGAGGACGAAATTATTTTAAGGGGGTAGAACTATAACATCCGAGATTTATGGCTTATGCATTATTGCTTAATTGTATGAAGTAGCATGCCTATGTGTATTATGAGTATGTTTTATGAATTTTGTGAACCCTAGTGTGTAGTCAAATGCCTTAGAAATTATTTGACTTTAAGTCTAAAAGGGGAAGTCAAAGCAAGGAGGCCTTAAGAAAATTAGTAGGGGAAATATGACACAAAAATGGGCTTGGTACAGTGGCTTGGAGGCGCCACTTAGGGCCTGGGTAGGTGACGCCATATGCAGTGGAGAAGGGGCTTGGGTTCGAGCCACAAGGGAAGCAAAATAGGAGTTTTATTTTGATGAAAGGGTGAGCAGTGATGGACGGCATAGGGAGACTGAGTGGATGAGTATGGATCAAGTCAAATTCCTTTTAAAATTTCGGCTAATGTAAGGATAAATGATGATTTTATTTTGAATTATTTTTTAATGGGTAAAAAGAGATAAAAGAGGAGAAAAATGAGGAAGCTGATAACGGAGTGTGTGTTGGCCGGTCAAGGGACTCTCTTGTTGGTATTTTCGGCCAAGGAAGGAGAATAAGGCCATTCTTCATTCTTTTCTTCTCTTTTGAGTCTCTGCCGATTCTCCCTAAGTCCTATACTTTTCTTTTCACTCTTGTTAAAGCCGATTCCTTCACTTGATCAAAAGCCGAAATCTGTTGATTAATATCTAGCCATAGTCGAATTTCTCTGTGGATTCAAGTGAAGGTGCAGTCGATTTTTGTAATAAAGGTAAGGGTCAATTATCAGTTCTTTTCTTCCTTTTCTTTAGCCAAAAGATGGAATCTAACCCCATTAATGTGCTTGGCCGAAACTATGAAGGAAGTTTCAGGATTTCTTTTGGTAGCCGATTGCAAGGGGGAGATCTTCGGGATTTCTAATCTAAGGTAAGTAAAGTTTAGTGTTAGGCCGAAGGCCATTTATTAAGTTCATTAAGTGATTGGAAAAGCGGATCTAACATAAGGCTTATAGGTATTTCGACATCTTCATAGCCAAGTGACCACTTTCGGGATTTAGATCCACAAGGTAAGTGCTTAAGATATTCGGCCAAGGCCCTATTTAGTGACTTAGATCTGTTTCTTACTTATTCAAAAGCCGAAAACTAACCTGTGAAGTGATTTAATGCTAGCCGATTTCAAGGAAGAAATACTACAAAGTTTCGAGATTTGATTAGTAATCGAATTGGCAGCAAGGTAAGGATTTTTGGTGCAATAATCCTTCGGGATTTGATTATATAGCCGAATAGGCTTTTGCTAAACATTAAGTGTTGGCTGAATGTAGGGACTAAGATCTAGAGCATTAGATCGGGATTCTTCGGGATTTCAGTGAACTCGCTAGGTAAATCAGGTGTGTACCCCACACTAACTCTTAATAGATTTATGGCATTAATTTGATATGTGTGTTTATAATAATGTGAAAAGTGGGCAAGGGTACCATGTGATGGTACAAAGTACTCAGGTACGTAATCTTAATATTATGCTAATAACTGATATGATTATTATCATGATATGAATATTTGGAATATGTACGTATGTGAAAATCGATAAGAATGTGAAATAAGGCATAAGGCATGATATTATACGTTTTGTATGACATGGGGCGTATGGGTTTTATGGAAAGGGGAAGGGATCTGGTGGTTTATAGCACAATATCTGAATGTGGTGACTCGTGTCACGAAATCTGAATGTGGTGACTTATGTCACAAAATAATACCTGGTGGTTATGCCACAAATTTATAAGGGCGATGAGCACGTCGTCTGCAGTGACTGCCTTCGATGATGTGTAGCGGATGGTGGGTCGACTTAGTAGTCCCCACGGTGTGATGGTTGGTACGGGTGATGTGTAGCAGATAGCTATTTAGGTTTGGGTTTGGGGTGTTTCAAGCCTAATAATTAAGGGGATTGTTTTTAATCTAAATCTAAACTAATTAATTGTGAACGCGATAGAGAGTGAAGAATATAATCGAATAAACCAATGACAAAGACAATACCCAAGGAAGAATCCACCTAGACTTCACTTATTATTATGTGTAACATCCCGAAATTGGGCCTAGTAGGATTGGGTCGATTGGGCCTTGAGCTTTGTTTAAAATCTTCAAGAATATGAGAATGGTGTTTTTGCAAATTGGAATTATTAATTAAGTGGATTTGGAAGGTTATGAGGTTTCTATGAATTCTCGGGTTTAATTGGGCTTTAGGAAAAATTTGAGTATCATCTTGTTGCTTGTGATAGCTCGGATATGATTTTATCGTGTGCCTAGTATAGTCTTGTGAAGGCTTGGAATTATTTGGATTTAGAATAATTTTAATATGTAGAATTTAGTGAACTGGATTAGGTGATCTTGACACTTAAGTTAATTTAAGAGTTAATTTTAGCACAAGAGGAGTTAGTGGCAAGATGGTTATGGCGCTTGAAGGGTTGCTTGAGGGAAGTGGTTCGAGTAGCATGGAATGCATTTTGAGGACTTTATTTTTATGCATCCTAGCATTAAATGTCGGTCAAGTTTTACATATGGTAAGTTGGACTTTAAATTTTATGGCAAGTTGAATTATAGATTAGGAAAGCTTGTATTTTGGGATAAGAATCTTATGGATTAAGGAAAGATAGGGGGACAAAAGGCTTGAATGTTGGAGAGTTGTTTTGGAAACTCTTCTATGGCCATTAGTCCATGTATGTGGACGGCATTTTGGTCTAGGGGAGGGGTTGACCGATTCTTCCTTCTCCCCAACTCTCTTTTCTTTCTTCCACTTTTGCTTAAGCCGAACCTCTCATCCATTTTATTTTACCTTTGCCACAACTTCTAAGCCTCACACTATTCTTTTTTTTTATTCTTTTGTTAAGCCGAATCTACCATCTTTCTTCTCTTCTCTTCTCTTCTCTTCTTTTCTTTTATTGTGTTTAGGCCGAACCTCTCTCTCTCAAAGTTCACCATTGTCGCAACCTCTTCAAACCACATCATTGCCCAATCTTCTTAAACTCTATTTCTTTTCCTTCTTATTTATTAAGGCCGAATATCTCTTTGGATACCAAAGCTTAATCGGTTTTGAAGATAGGCTCTTCGGGACTTTCGAAGCAATCGATTTAACCCTATTTCTCTAGCAATCGGAGTTGGTAAGTCAAGTGGTAAGGATTTTTATATTACTTGTTATATCGTTTTAGATAGACTACTAATCGATTTCGTTTTAGAGGACTCTATCGCTTCATTATTATTTTCTGTGAACGTTAGATTTTGGGGCAATCAAGAATGGGTCCAAAAAGAGCGGTAAATAGTGTTTGAAAGAGGGGTGGTTCTACTATACCCTCAAATTTCAAACGAAGGGCTGTGTCGGGAGTCCGAGACTTTCCACCGGGATGTGGACCCTCTGCCGGTTATAATCGATTATTTGAAGTCGTTCGTACCCCTGAGCCATTGTTTGTTCATGGTTCTTCATCGGGTTATGAACCAACAATCAGAGAGAAATCGTATATAGTTGTTGTTCGAGATTTGGAGGGTATCGACGAGCGAGAAAGTGTAGTTCTCACTGTTATCAGGTGTGTACCTTACACACTTTATAACTCGGTAATATATATTTATAAATATACTAATCATGATTATTAAAGTTGGAAACTGTGTGATTTTGATATGATACCGTAAAGGGTATAAGCAAGGATTCGGGTAAGTCCGTTTTGATATGTTTTGCTATATGATACTTATTACCATGACATGTGATATATATATTTCTATATGATACATAAATGAGCATATGGCATGATTTGCATAATATTTGCATGGTTATGGGTAACATGAGAGGAGGGGGAAGATTTGATATCCGTGTCTTTGGACACCAGAGGTTTGGCACCTCATAGCGACTTGTCCCAGTGGCTTCGCACCACAGTAGGTTGGCCCCACATTTGATATTACGAGATCGTCGCCAGTGATTTGGTATCATACGTGGGTTGGCCCCACAACTTTATTGTTCGTGACTTTGGGTCACCAGTGGTTTGGTACCACATATTTCGTGCCTTTGGGACACCAGAGGTTTGGCACCTCATAGCGACTTGTCCCAGTGGCTTCGCACCACAGTAGGTTGGCCGCACATTTGATATTACGGGATCGTCGCCAGTGATTGGGTATCACACGTGGGTTGGCCCCACAACTTTATTATTCGTGACTTTGGGACACCAGAGGTTTGGCACCTCATGGCGACTCGTCCTAGTGGCTTAGTGCCACCGTGGGTTGGCCCCACTTCTGATATTTTGGGATCATCGCCAGTGATTTGGTATCACATGTGGGTTGGCCCCACAACTTGATTATTCGTGACTTTGGGTCACCAGTGGTTTGGCACCACATTATTGGATATCGTAACTTTGGGTCACCAATGGTTTGGCACCACCAGTGGTTTGGTACCACACGGGGTAGAAAAGGAGTTATGGATGGCTAGGTTGGGTGCATTATATATATATTGCTTGGTTATAAATTGTGTAAGTTTGTTGCATCAACTGGGGGAAGGATTTATGCACTAAGTCTTGGTGACTCACCTTCTCCCTTATCTTTTCAGGTGATTCGTGAATCGCTAATGAGGAGCCGGATAGACTCGAGGAGGCCATGCAATAAAATTCGATTTACACGGATTTTAGTTTGGGTATTATATTTTATTTAAATTTGGGTTTTCATTTTAATTTGGATTTGTAATAAGGCCTTTCAAATTATGTTTTTGGATTATTTATATGCTTTGGACTTGTTTTAAACATGGCTTAATAAACTACATGGTTAATTAAATAATACGAGCGCAAAGTTTTCTAAACTACAAAAAGCAATGGTTTTCAAAATGTTACCATCGGGTAATATAAATCATTTGATAATATTTAACAACTTAAGTGTTTTCGATAACTCATACTATTTTCCAAAACTCAAATTCCCAAATTTCAATTAGAAACAGTTTTCAAACTATTCGCTTTGGTTTCTTTTAAATTATAAAAGGTTTTCTAATCCATGGATTTACAACTTAGTTTTAAAAGATTTACTTACGGGATTTTAAAAGTAAACTATCATGCACCTATTTTTCTAAAATTTAATCGGTAACTCAATTTCTTCAAAATGTTTTCCTCTGTGACATGTCAGATTCGGTCATGGCGTATTGACCGGGTTTGGGGTGTTACATTATGACTCTGAATTAAACGATTTATTCACATGTCTTGATCCATAGAAATCACTAATTTATGTTAATATCTCTTCCAAGAATAAAAACAATTATTCACTTGTCTTGATCCATAGAAATCACTAATTTATGTTAATATCTCTTCCAAGAAAAAAAAACAACTGACTCTAGGTTGATTAATTGAAATCTCTTTCTAATTAAAACCCCCATTGTCGCATTAACTCGATCTATGGATTCCCTTATTATATTTGACTCTAATTCGACAGATTTATGTCGTCCTATTTCAAGGATTGCAATCAATTGCGCTTAATTATGATAGATCTACTCTTAAGCAAGGACTTTTGCTCCACTTATTAAGCACATCAAACTTGGATTATTATCCTAAAAATATTAAGGCAAGGATTAAGAACACATAATTAATAACAAAAACAAGTATTTATCACGTAATTAAGATAATTAAATAATAAGATCCATCATAGGTTTCATCCTCCCTATGTATTTAGGGAGTTTAGTCCATACTCATAGAGGAAACCATCTCAAAATAAGAATAACAGCAAGACATGAAAAACCCAATATAACTTTGAAGGAAATTCGACTGGAGATCTTCAATGTTGGAGTGGATCTGCTTCTTAGATGATTTCAATGACATTCTTCGAGTAATTTCTGCGTTCTACTCTGTGTGTTCCCTTATGTCTTCCTGCTAATATGTATTTATAGAGTTTTGAATGCTCAGAAACCCTAAAAATTGGCTTTTTTCGCGTGTTTGGGAAACAAGGAGCGATATCGACACGGGCTGGCACATGGGCGTGTGGCCTGCCCGTGCGGATCACATGGGTGTGTGCCCAGCCTGTGTGGAAAATGCCTAGGCCATGTGGATCCTGAAAACTCCGATTTTGGCCCCTTTTTCGCTCTTTTTGCTCCCAAATGCTCTCCTATGTATAGAAACATGAATTTAAGGGATTAGGAGCATCAAATTCACTAATTCTCATCATAAATCATCCAAAAATATGCCAAGCATGAAATTAAAATATGTTACATTTATGGTTTATCAAATATCCCACACTTAAGCATTTGCTTGTCCTCAAGCAAAATCCTAGACTCACAATTAAAACTAATTCTTCTCAATGTATAATCCCCATCAATAGTGTTTCAAAATAATTTACAAATAATCATGCATTGAAATTTCAACTAAAAGAAAAATAAAGTCTCAAACAATCCAAGTCGAGTATTTTAACATGAAAACATAGGTATTTCCCCTTATCTAAGTAATTACCTTTAATTCAAAACCAACAAGAGTTGACATCCTCACTAAAGATTCACTCAAATCAATCAAAATGTTTTAGGTTCAGAAATAAGCACACAATAGTCAATTATGAAAAGTCATTACCATAAGCTTGCATGAAAATCAAATCTCCACAAATCAAAAGGTCTTTAAAGGGTTGTAATGGGGCTTCGGTTAGGGGTTCGGGTAAAGGCTGGAAAAGAAGGTTAGAATCGAGATTGAATTGAGAAAATAGACTAGTGATGAATAATTACATCAATGGATAACTAATCACGAATAAAAACGAGCTTCTCCTTAAAAATTAAACTGTTCAAGTTCAAGCCTCATAGAACTAAGTAGTAAACAATGTGTTTTTTTTTTTCGAACAATAGAGATAATAAGCAATAATATGCATTTTTTTCTCTTTTTTTTTTTGAATAATAAGAAATAATTTACTAACTAAACAAAAGAACATCGTCAGGCATCAATTCAAATCAAATCTCGTCAAAAAGGGAGTCAATAAAATAGGAAAAATTCTCAATGAATCAAAAAGAGTAAGTTATGGGTTAATATTAAGGGTAAATTAAGAATGGTGTTTTAGGCTCGAAAGGGGTTCACTAAGGGTTAATTTTGAAGATAGGCTTTTTGTGGGACAAGTGGTTAAATCCTAAGTGCCTTTATCTTTTCAGTATACCAAATCAAAGGTGTGGTCTCGACATGTATAATCGAAGAAAGATCTAGAATAACAAATCAATATTAAAACACTCATAACCAATAATAAAAGTGAGCAAGAAAAATATATGCTCTAAAGGCTCAAATTCTCACAATAATTTATGGCTTTTGATGTCAATCCTGTAAATTTCAAACTTCAAGATAATACCTCAATTTAGGGAAACAACCTATAAATTTTTAATTCTGAAAAATCAACTTATCATGCTTGATTCTGTAATGTCTTAAATTTTAAACATCAATGCACAATTACCTATGACTTAATCCAAAACATATCAATAAAAATCATAAATCAATAAAATTTCATTCTAATAGTAATATGAGAAAATTACTTTAGAACAAGACAGAATTTAGGGATTTTCTAATAATCATATAAATAACCTCCCCACACTTAAGATGTACATTGTATTCAATGTATGAATATATATAATGACAGTATAGGTAGAATATCATAAGAGAAGGAGAGAAGTGAAATTGCCCTAAATTTTGGATGAAGTCCTCAAATTAGTGACTAGCGAAATTGTAGAGAAGGCTAAATGTAGTGCATGATTCTGAGCAAGCTATTAAGAAAATAAACACAACTGGTGGAGAAGATCAAAGGATTACTTGATTAGGAACAACCATAATAACTAAAATAAAGTTCAAAATATAATAGACAAGTCTTTAAAAGATAATAAGAAACATAAATGACAAATAAAATAAAAATAAAAATAGAAATAAGATAAAACAAGAAGACAAAATAAGAAAAGAGAAAAGGGGTTAGGATTTTTATAGGGTGACATGGTTGTGTGAGGGTCCTTGTTCAGCCACACGGTCGTGTCACATGCCCGTGTGGCTTATTTTCAACCCGTGTTCGTCGAGAGGAAAAAATAGCCCAGTCTTCACACGGCCTCGGACATGCCCGTGTGTCCAAGCCATGTGGTTCACATGATCGAGTCTCGCACACGGTCGTGTGCCTTTCCCATGTAACTCTCTAACTTATTTTAAAGTTCAAAAAAATTTTCTCCAGGTTTTACACGACCATGTCGCACGCCCATGTGGTTTAATTTAAGGCGGTGTCACTATCGATTTTTGGGAAAATTTTAGCCCTATTTCCATACGGTCAAGGACACGGCCGTGTGGGTCAAAAACCTGCATTTAAACATGAAAAGAAGTAAAAATAAACTAATTAGTAGGGTTAATGCTCTAGTTGCCTCCCGAGAAGCACTTATTTAGAGTCTAAACTCGACTTACCTCTTATTCGCATGGTCATGATGTTTGAGGAGTTGAAACTCCTCTCTCCTACTATTAGTTCTAACATCAAAATAAGGTTTAAGTCGAGTACTATTTACCTTAAAAGTACCAAATTTAGAATGAGTTACCTCGACTGTACCGTATGGGAAGACATTTAGTATCATAAAGGGAGTTGCTCCGTTTGCATAAGGCTTTGAAGTGACAACTCGAGGATCCATTTTATCTAACAGTACCTGGTCCCCAACCTTAAATTGATTGGTTTTATCCTTAAGCTCGACATGGTGTTGCTCCTATTCCTCTTTGACATAAGTCTGCCATTTGTCTAGTTCATCTATCTGTAGCATTCGTCTTTCATGGATGGTTCCATTGTTGGGGCATGAGCCAGAACGTGGCTCATTTGTGTTTTTTGAAAGATTTTCCTATAAAGAGGGTTGAATCCCGTGTTAGTCTTATTAACAGGATTTATAGAATCGTCTTTAGTACTTGATGTCTTAATCGAATCACGAGCTTGGAGCGTGGTCGTATCATCACCTCCACGAAGTGTGAGTTCACCTGTACCAACATCAATGATAGTTCTGGCAGTTGCAAAAAAAGGCCATCCTAAAATTTAAGGGACGTCACTATCCTCATCCATGTCTAGAACAACAAAGTCAACTAGGAATATAAATTTATCGATTTCGACTAGAACGTCTTCAATAATACACCTAGAAAATCTAATGGTTCTATCAGCTAACTGGATACTCATCTTAGTTTGTTTGGGTTTCCCAGGACCTAGTTGCTTAAACATTTTATAGGGCATGGCATTAATGCTTGCCCCTAAATCAGCCAAAGCATTATTAACATTTAAACTACCAATTAAACAAGGAATAGTAAAACTCCCTGGATCTTTTCAATTTCTTGGGTAGTTTATTTTGTAGAATGGCTGAGAAAACTACATTCAGCTCCACATGTGAAGAATCATCTAACTTTCGCTTGTCAATAAACGCTAAGTTAATATGCAACTTTTCCAACAATTTAAGTAATTTAATGAATTGTTCGTTTGTGTGGTCCTTCCTTGTCGCATTTGGATATGGCACACGAGGTTTATATTCCTTACCGACTAAATCTTGCTTATTTTGGCTTACCTCAACCTTACCATTGCTTACCACAGTTTCTTGCCTTAGCTCTGGTTTAGGTTCAACAAACCCTTATTCATTTCGAATTGTAATTACATAAAGCTGCTCTCTTAGGTTAGTTTCGGTGTTTCTAGGCAAGCTACCTTATGGTCTTTCTGAAATTATTTTAGCAAGCTGCCCTCTGGTTTTTAAGTCCTTGAATCGACGCTTGTTGATTCTTAAGTGCGGTTTCAGTTTTTTGAAAACGGGTTTTTGACACTGAAATAAATTTCGTCAGCATCTCTTTAAGGTTTGGCTTCTTCTTTTACTGGTAAGGTGGTTGTTGGAAGCCTGGAGGGGGTTGTTGTCTTTGATTTACTTGACCACCCTAAGAAAAATTGGGATGGTTCCTCCAACCTACAGTATAAGTGTTACTATAAGGATTATTCTGAGGTCTAGAGTTGTTATCCATATAGTTGACTCGTTTGTCTTCTGTGCTAAGGTTGTAGGATTGATTTTCTGGATGGTTCCCTCCTCCATTTGCGTTGCATTACATCATCGGATGTATCTGCATAAAACCATATAAACCATCAATCTTTTTATTCAAGAGTTCTACCTGGTTCGATAACATGGTAACTGCATCAACATTAAAAACACCGACTGCTTTCATCGGCTTTGTCCTCATAACTTGCCACTGATAATTATTCAGTGACATCTCTTCTATAAAATCATAAGCCTCCTCAGGTGTTTTATTAATCAAAGTACCATCGGCGGATGCATCTATCAACTGCCTAGTTGAGAGGTTCAAACCGTTGTAAAAAGTTTGAACCTGTAGCCGTAGAGGTAACCCATGGTGAGGGCACCTTCTCAATAAGTCCTTATACCTCTTCCATGCATCATATAGGGTTTCCAAATCCGTCTGTACAAAGGAAGAGATATCATTCCTCAACTTGGCTGTCTTATCCAGTGGAAAGTACTTCAACAAGAATTTTTCGGTCATTTGTTCCCATGTAGTAATAGATCCTCGTGGTAGGGAGTTCAACCACTGTTTAGCTTTATTTCTTAATAAGAATGGAAACAACCATAGCCGAATGGCATAATCAGAAATGCCAGTTATCGTGAAAGTATTGAAGAATTCTAGGAAATTAGTCAAATGAGTATTTCGGTCTTTGTCCTGCAAACTATCAAACTGGACAAACTGTTGAATCATTTGAATAGTGTTAGGTTTCAGTTCAAAATTATTTGCAGCAATAGCAAGTTTAACAATACTTGATTCAGCCCTAGCTAATTTGGGCTTGGCATAATCGTACATAGTACGAGGAGTAGGATTTGCGGTAACCACAGGAGGTAGCTGATTATTCTGATTTTCAGCCATCTCCTTAGTAATAACAATAACTTCCCCTTGCTCTTCTATTGTACTCTGTCGACTCTGCCTTGCTTCTCTACGATTTCTACGACCTGTACTTTTGATCTAACAGTCGAATACTAGAGGTCCTGATGGGTTTCTTCTAGTCATAAACTAAAGGAACCTGCCAAAAGCAAATAAAGAAAAGTTAGTTAATTAAAATAAAAAAGACTAAATTGCAATAAAAATAAAAAATGGCTAAAGTAATAAAAATTAAGTGTTACTAATATTTTAGTCCCCGGCAACGGCGCAAAAAACTTGATGACATCACGAACTAACTAAAATATGACAAAGGCAAGCGCACCTATCGAATGGTAGTATAGCTATGGTGAGTATGGAATATCCTATCCATAAGGACTAAAAGTACTAGTAGTATCTATCTTTCTATTATTTAGCCTAATAATTAAAGGGATTATTTTCAATCTAAATCTAAACTAATTAACTATGAATGCGACAGAAAGTAAAGAAAGTAATTGAATAAACCAATGATAAAGACAATACATAAGAAAGAATCCACCTAGACTTCACTTATTATTATGACTCTGAATTAAACGATTTATTCACTTGTCTTGATCCGTAGAAATCCCTAATTTATGTTAATATCTCTTGCGAGAATAAAAAAACTAACTCTAGGTTGATTAATTGAAATCTCTATCTAATTAAAACCCCTATTGTCCCATTGTGTAAAGGGGTATCGTTTGTCTGGACTGATAAGTAGCAAGAGAGTTTTGAGAAACTTAAGAAGGTTCTAGTGGAGGACCCTGTCTTAATACATCCAGAGTCTGGGAAAGAAACTGTCTACAGCACTATATCACATGTCAGTTTGGGATGTGTGTTGATGCTAGAGGGTAAGGTAATGGCATATGCGTCTCACCAGCTTAAGTCTCATAAGGCGAATTATCCGATGCATGACTTGGAGTTGGCCGCGGTGGTATTCGCACTGAAAATCTAGAGGCATTACTTATACAGTGAAAAGTGTACCATTTACACAGATCACAAGAGCCTCAAATACCTCCTCACATAGAAGGAGCTAAATCTTAGGCAATGTAGATGGATTGAGCTGCTTAAGGATTATGACTATTTGATTGAATACCATCCTGGTAAGGCCAATATGGTGGCTAACGCATTGAGCCATATGGCTATGGTGGATCTGAGGGCGATGTTTGCTTGTCTCAGCTTATTTGATTATGGTAGTTTGTTGGTTGAACTTTAAGTTAAATCGTCTTGGATTGAACAGATTAAGGGTAAACAGTTAGAAGATGGGTCTTTGGGTCCTCAATTCCGGCAGATTGAGTGTGGGGAAACTTTAGATTTTGGACTGAATAGCGAAGGGGTCTATGTTCCCATGGGAGAGTCTGTGTACCAAGGGATACTGATTTGAGGCAATCTATACTACGAGAGGCACATAGTAGTCCTTATGTTATGCATCCTAGCGGGAATAAAATATACCGAGACCTTCATGAGTTATATTGGTAGCCAGGTCTTAAGAGTGAAGTTACCGACTTTGTGAGTAAGTGTCAGACTTGCTAGCAGATGAAGGCTGAACATCAATTAGCTTCAGGGTTGCTTCAGCCAATTAAGATTCCACTTTGGATGTGGGAGAGAGTAACAATGGACTTCGTTAGCGGGCTGCCCTTAACGCCTACTAAGAAGGATGCAATATGGGTCATCGTGGATCGGTTGGCCAAGTCAGCCCATTTCATACCAGTTAGTACTAATTACTCTTTGCAGAAGCTGGGTAAATTGTATGTGGCTAAGATAGTGAGACTACATGGAGTATAGGTGATAAACCATAATTATAACATATTTTAATCCCACAATTAGTATGCTTTTGGATGATTTATCCCTTGATTTATGTAAAAAGGTGCTTTTAATCCTTTCTTTTCATATCTTATACCCAGGAAAGCACCCAAGGATGAAAAGAACATAAAACGCGCCCAAAACAGAGTAAATGAGCCTTAGCACGAAATCGACACGGCTTGGCCCAAAGCCCACACGGCCGTGCCTCGCCGATCACCTAGAGCACAACCTGACTCTTGACTTACACGATCGTGCCTCAAATTAGAAATCTGAACACGGCTTGAAATCGATCCACACGGGCGTGTTCCATGGCCGTGCCCCTGTCACTGGAAAGAGGAATTTCACTTAGAAAAGGATACTTAGTGAGAAAGAGTCGCATTCCAAAGAGCCTATATATACCTCCTAAGTATCACCTTTGAAGGGGCATCGAGCTAGGCCAAGGAGCCAAGCCGGAAAGGTCAAAATTGTAGGAATTGCTCGAAGTTAGCCAGTTGATCCATCCCAAGAAGCCGAAATTATACTCAAGACAGCGGAATTCTCGTTCAATTCCTTCAGGGAGTTTTAGGAAATTCTTATGTTTTGTTTTATCTTTTCTCTTGAGATGTTTTCTTTATTCAGTATGAACTAAACCGCTCAGATACCTGAAGGGGATGAAACCTAAATGAATCTTGTTATTTGATTTTTGAATTATATGATAAATACTTAGTTTGTTCTTAATTATGCATGCTTAATCCAAATCTGATGTGCTTAGGTGGAGGAGGAATAGACCCTACTTAAGAGTAGATCAAGCATAATTAAGCGGAGTCGATCGAACGACTAGGGATAGGGTTACGAGATTTTGCCAGATTAGGGTGAAACCTAATATGGGAATCCATAGACCGATTTATTACTATTCTAGGGGGTTATTATAAGAGAACGAGAGGTCCACTAATTAACCTAGGGTTAGACGTTATTTGCCTCAAGAGAGGGTTTAATATACGTTAGGGAGTCCTACGGATCAAGCTAAGTAATTAAATCATATGATTCAAGGTTAGATAACAAGTGAAGTCTAGGTGGATTCTTTCTGAGGGTATCGTCGTGATCAATTGAGTTTTGCTTCAAGTTATTCCCCAATTTGTTCTTTTTGTCTTTGTCCTTAGCTTAGTCGTCATTAATTTAGATTAAAACAACTTCACTTTATTTTTAAGGCTAAATAATAAAATGAAAGTTAGTATTAGTACTTTTAGTTCCTTTGGGTTTGACAATCCGGTTTTGCCTAAGCTATACTACTGTTCAATAGGTACACTTGCCTTTAATCGTTGTCAGAGTTAGTTTCCAGGCTCGATCATTCTCTTTTATAAATTTTAAAGCTCTGATTTCAGCGATCAAGTTTTTGGCGCCGTTGCCGGGGAACTAAAATATTAAGAAAACTCTATTTTTATTACTTTAGCCATTATTTTTTATTTTCCACAATTTATTTTCTTTTTTAGGTTAAATTTTAATTTTGCTAATTTTTCTTTCTTTCTTTTCTTTTCAGCTACCTCTAGTTTATGAATATGAGGAAACCGAGAGGACCTTTAGTATACGAAAGTGATATTGAAGCAACTGCTCGTAAGAATCACTGAGAAATCAGGCGAGCCCTAAATTATACAGAGGAAAACCAAGAAGACAGATCCAATCCTATTTAAGAGATGGACAAGAATAATCCACAACCCCATGATGTGGGGGAACGCAATGTTCCACGTACTATGTTTGATTATGCTAAACCACATTTAACTGGAGCAGAATCAAGTATTGTTAGGCCCGCTATAGCTGCTAATAATTTTGAATTAAAACCTAACACAATATAAATGATTCAACAGTTTGTTCAATTTGATGGTTTGCAGGATGAAGATCCAAACACTCATATAGCTAACTTTTTAGAATTCTGCGATACCTTCAAAATAAATGGCGTTTCTGATGATGCCATACGTCTTCGGTTATTTCCCTTTTCATTAAGGAATAAAGCCAAACAGTGGTTAAACTCGTTACCACGAGGGTCAATCACTACATGGGAACAAATGACCGAATATTTTTTATTAAAATATTTCCCACCGGCCAAAATGGCCAAATTACGTAATGATATCTCTTCTTTTGTGCAGATGGATTTAGAAACATTATACGACGCATGGGAGATATACAAGGATCTTTTGAGTAGATGTCCACACCATGGTCTACCTTTGTGGCTACAAGTCCAAACATTCTATAACGGTGTAAACTCCTCAACAAGGCAACTAATCGACTTAGTCGCTAGTGGAACCCTGAACAACAAAACTCCTAAAGCAGCGTACGAGTTCATTGAAGAGATGTCACTGAATAATTATTTGTGGCAAGTTACGAGGACGAAACTGACAAAATGAGCCGGAGCTTTCAACATAGACACAGTGACCATGCTATCAACACAGATGGAGATAATGAATAAAAAGCCTGATAATTTGTGTTCTTCGCAGGCACATCCAGTAATGCAGTGCGACGCAAATGGAACAACGGCGAATCCTGAGTACCCACCCTACCAACCAGAAGCAGAGAGCGAATAGATGAACTATATAGGTAACAATTTCAGATCCAATAATAATCCATATAGTAATACTTACAATCTAGGTTGGAGAAACCACCCAATTTTTCATGGGGATGTCAAGGAAATCAAGGAAATCAAAGGCAACTACCTCCTCAAAACTTCCAAAACCAGCCCTACCCACGAGAGAAGAAACCAACTCTCAAGGAGATGCTAACAAAATTCTCGGCAAACACAGAAAAACGTTTCCAAGAAACTGAGAGAACAATTAAAAGCAACAAGGGCTGAATCGGGGAAATTACTAAGTCAGTCAGAGAAGTCACTAATGCAGTCGAACAACTAGCAAAGCTGATGTTAGAACGACTGCAAGGACGTCTACCAAGTAACACTGAGATTAATCCAAAGGAGCAAATTCAAGCCATAGCAGCTCAGGAAAATGCAGAGATAGACGAACCCATCTCAAAAAAAGAAGACAAGGTAGACGAAGGTAAGCTAGAGGTAACACAAGAAAAGCCAAAACCGGTAATCAAAGAATACCAACCTCGCATACCTTATCCCGAAGCATTAAAAAGAGACGATTCAGAAGAATAGTTCAGTAAGTTTCTTAATCTTTTAAAGAAATTACATATTAACTTACCTCTTCTTGAAGCTCTCTTTCAGATGCTAGACTCGAGGAAATTTTTAAGACAGCTCTTGACAAACAAACGCAAATGAGACGAAGAGCCACACGTGGAACTCAACGCAAAATGCTCAGCAATTCTACAAAATAGACTACCGCAAAAGCAAAATGATCCAGGGAGTTTTACAATTCCATGTTTAATTTGTAGTCTAACTATTGATAATGCGTTAGCTGATTTAGGGGCAAGCATAAATGTCATGCCTTATACATTATTTAAATGACTAGGTCTAGGGAAACCTAAACAAACTAGGATGAGTATTCAATTAGCTGATAAAACTGTAAGAATTCCTAGGGGTATTATCGAAGATGTTCTTGTAAAAATCGATAAATTTGTTTTCCCAGTAGACTTTGTTGTCTTAGACATGGATGAGGACAATTCGATCCCTTTAATTTTAGGAAGACCTTTTCTAGCAACTGCCAAGACTAAAATTGATGTTGCGACAGGAGAACTCATACTTTGTGTAGGTAATGAGGCAGTGACTCTTCAAGCTCTCGACTCAGCCAGAACATCGAAAGACCAAGGTGAGAAAGAAAAATCTACTGATAACCATTCGATTAACCTCTCTTTTCAGGAACCACCAAAAAAGGACATGATTGAATCTAATCCTCAGTTTGGTACCAACAAAGAAATGACTCACGAGGAGCAAAGGATTCAAACCCATGACTTAGACGAGTGGAAAACGCACTTCAAAGAAAAATTAGGGATACCGGAAAAAGAATCAAAACCACTCTACGAGATAAACAAGTCCAAAGACAGAGATCAGGTATTGTCAGATATAGCAGACCCACGACTATTCCCTCCAGACCCTGACATAAACAAAGAAATCCTTTTTAAGGTAATCAATGATCTTCCATACGAAACAGTCAAGGTAACACTCCAACATTCGATATTTTTAAGGTAAACGCTTCTCAACCTAAACTTTATCAAGAAGATAAAACTATAAGTATGAGGGAAGATATTCAAACCTTCAAACCTCCCTGAAATTTCTACATGAGGAAAGTCTAGCTTAAGACTATAAACAAGCGCTTCTCGTGAGGCACCCGAGCACTAACCTTACTTATTTTTGCATTTATTTTCATTTTACTTTATTTTTCTTTTTTTTTATTTTTCTTTTAAACTAACCAGAGTTGTAGATTTCGAGGCCACACAGTCCTACACACGGCTGTGCTTGTGGCCTTGTGGACCATCGGAATCTTTGTACTGACATAGAAGAGGCCGTGCAACTCAGTCCCAACCATTTCCCGACGTCACGGACCCAACCATCCTCCCCACGGGCACCGACAGAATGGCACGGCCGTGCCCCTAAACCATGTGAAGCTACTGATTTACCAACCACGAGTAGAACACGCCCGTGCCTTCCACCCGTGCCAACATGCTGACTTGACGAAAACGGGCATGTCGAGCGGAGGAACGGGCATGAAGAGGCAACACGCATAGGCACACGACCGTGCAAAGGGGCCGTGTGAATTGACACACCCTCGGGCCACGGGCGTGGGAACATGCCAGATTTGAAATTCTATTTAAACTCCATAGCTCTTCCCTTTCCCCCCATCTAATTTCATCTTACTTTCTCCTTCCTCCCTTCTCCCCCTCAGACTTTTCACTCCATATACCAAAGTTGTAGCACTTTTGAGCCACACCAAAACCATGATGAAGAAGCGTAAAAGGCCAAACTCCTTAAAGGAGAACAATTTAAATGAGTTCATGCTGTAGCTTCATCCAACCAACAGGCCAAGGGTCTTTGAGACAATTTAGTTTCTATTTTTCATTTCTCTTTCCTTTCATTCTCCTTTTCTTTAACAATCTTATGCTTAATTTAGTTTAACTTAATTTAGTTTCTTAGTGTCAGGTACGCCAGGCTGCTTGGGAATCACGCCGACCACCACGATAACCACGCCACTTCTGCCACCGCCAGCACCTCCCCAGCCTTAGAGGTCACACCCACCTCGCGAACCATCCAACAATAAGGACTCTTCGGTCCATTTATCTTTTATTTTCATTTCGTTTACATTTTTGTTTCCTCTTTCTTTATTTTTCTTATCTTTAATTATATATTTAGTTTATTTTAAATAGGTCTTAATAATTCCTGGCTACTTCTCAAAGCACTACCCAATTTCTTCATCTAGTGCAGGTTCGTCATCCAGACCGATCATCACCACCACCAAAGACACTCATTCGAGAAAACATCCAAAACTCAGGGAATAATTCTTCTTCCTTCTCTTTTGATTTATCCCTTAAACGTTACTATCTATCTTTGTACATTGAGGGCAATGTACATCTTAAGTGTGGGGGGTGAATAATTATTTTGAGAAAATGCCTAACTTTCTACATTATTCTCAAACCCTGAGAATAAAAATGCCTAACTTTTTGCATGATTCTCAAACCCCTGAATTTAATCTTGTTCTTAAGAAATTTTCTCATATTACTAATTAAGATGAAATTTCTAATGAGTTATGATTTTTATTGATATGTTTCTGAATAAGTCATAGTTAATTGTGCATTGATGATTAAATTTGAAGAATACTAGGGAATCAAGCATGATAAGTCTAATTTTCAAAAATTTAAAATCTTAGGTTGTTAACCTGAATTTGAATGTTATCTTGAAATTTTAATTTTACAAGGATGATGTCAGAAACACCCATAATTTTATTTTACGGCAACCAGGGAGAGTAATGGACGGCATTGGGAGACTGAGGGAGGAGCTTTAGATGTGATCAGATTCTTTTAAAACTTTGGCTAAAGTAAAGGATAATTATTGAGTTATTTCAATTATTTTTGAATGAGCAAAAAGGAGAGAAAATAGGAGAAAAATAAGGGATTTGATAAGGAAGGATGTAGTGGCCGAACGTGGGTGTCTTTTGGTGTTATTTTCGGCCAAGGTAGGAGAGTAAGGCCATTTACTTTCTTTCCAATTAAGCTTCTGCCGAAATTTAGCTCTCTCCTCATCTTTCTCTTCTGTGCTGAAAAGTTCTTAGGAATTCAATTTGCTCTCTTTGTTTCATCTACCCTTCCTCTTCAAGTGACCAAAGCCGAATATCCCTCTCCCAAATTCCATCAGTGCCAATTCTCCCTAAGCCTCATAGCTCTTCTTTTCTTGTCCTTGTTGAGCTGAATCTCTCAAGTGTTCATCAAAAGCCGAAGACTTAAGGTAATCCCTAGCCGATTGCTCAGTGAATCTTAAAGCCGAAAGTTCACTTTATTAACACACTTTGAATCGATTTCTTTTGCAAGTGTTCTTGGCAATTTCGTGAAAATAGTTGACCAATTGCGTTTTGGTCTTTCTTATTTGGTAAGAAACCTCTCCTCTGTCGATTTACTTTTTCTTATTCTTTTCTGACGGTTGGAAATCGAAATCTAATCCCTCCTATTCTTGTTGGCCGAAACTTGAAAGGTGAGTTTCGGGATTTCCATAGAAGCCGACTTCTAGGGAGATCATTCGGGATTTCAGATCTAAGGTAAGTGAGGTGTAAGATTAGGCCGAAGGAAATTTATTTGAATGTTAGAATCAAATCTAACATGTACTCTGTAGGTATTTCGACAGATATCCCAACCAAAAGATTACTTTCGGGATTTAATATCGCAAGGTAAGTGTACATGTATATTCAGCCAAGACCATAGTTAATATTTTAGATCTGTTTCTTATTCATTCAAAAGCCGAAAACTAACTAGTGAAGTGATCTAGTATTAGCCGATTTTAAGGGAGAAACACTATGAAGTTTCGGGATTTGATTAGTGATCAAATCGGTAGCAAGGTAAGGTTTTGGGTTGTGATAATCCTTCGGGATTTGATTATTTAGCCGAATGGCTCTTTGCTAACATGTTTAGGGTTGGCCGAATATAGGAACTAATGATCTAAAGCATTAGATTGGGCTTTTCAGGATTTGAGTGAACTCGTTAAGTAAACCAGGTGTGTATCTCTATACTAAGTCTTAAAAGATTTATGGTACTATGTAATGCATATGTTAATAATAATGTGAAAAGTGGCCAAAGGTACCATTCAATGGTACAAAAGTACTCAGGTACGTTAATCTACTACTACGGTAGTTATAATATTATGAATATCTGTTATGGCACGTATGTGAATATTGATAAGAATGTGGAATAAGGAAAATGGCATGATATTTGCATGATTTGTATGACATGGGGCATATGGGTGATTATGAAAGAGGACGTGATCTGGTGGTTTTTACCACAATATCTGGTGACTTTGGTCACATAATCCGAATGTGGTGACTTATGTCACAAAATAATATCTAGTGGCTATGCCACAAAATTTATAATGGCGATGAGCACGTCGTCTGCAGCGACTGCCTTCGATGATGTGTAGCGGATGGAGGGTCGACTTAGTAGTCCCCACGATGTGATGGTTGGTACGGGTGATGTGTAGAGGATGGTTATCTAGGTTTGGGTTCGGGATTGCATCATTATATTTAATTGCTATATGTATATGTATGATCTGATATGCCTGAATCGTGGGACTTAGTGTTGGTTGTTACACACTGAGTCTGTTTGACTCCCCCCGTTGTGGGATATCTCTTCAGGTGACACTCAGTGATGGATCGGGTCGGCAGGAGCTTAGTGGTAGCCATGCACAGCTCAGGATTTATTTTATTTTGGACTTTCTATTTTCAAGTATTTTGGATTTATTCGGGTTTGTTTTGATGTAATAAGGCCACTTGATATTAAACTGTTTATGCATGCATTTTTAATTATTTAGTATGATAAGATTTTCATCATATTAATGTTCAAGTTATTTTTCTTAAAAATAAATTCTAAATGTTTTGGCACTTTCCAATTTAAATAGTAAACTCTAAAAACTCAACTTTTACCTTTAACTTATGGCGTTGAAATATAACAATAAAGTTTTAATAAAGCCTAATCTTCAAGAATAACGATGTCTTCAATTTGAACCCAAATCAAAATTTCTCCAAAATCACCCAAAGTTTTCCAAAGAAACAAACAAGTTTTGAACTGTTTTACCGAGGAACATACCGAATTCGGTCAAGGCTCGTGGGCTGGGTTTGGGGTGTTTTAGCTTGGTATCAGAGCCCAATTTTTAAACTCTCTGCCTTGGGTTTAAAGCCCACAACGTTTTCAAATTCGAGCCCAAATTAATTTTGTAAAAATTTTTGGTGAAATGAGCAGGTTTTCTGGCATGGCACCTAAGTCTCCGACCCGAAGTCCACCAGGTAAGTACTCCTAACTATTGTGTGAATTATATTATGATTTGTAGAAGGGTATATCGGGAACGTAGATCAGCATAGTAAGTTATTGAATCCTAGGATTAGTTTTCCCAAACATAAGAATTACATAAGACTTATGCCTAAATAAAACAAACCTGTGACTAAGTCGCCGAGTTAGGGTGTGGCAACCATTGTGCGCATGTCTAGGATTGGATTCTGGAAGAGTCTGGTATCTAAGCAGTCCTAGTGACTCACCTCCTCTTCGCTCGAATCCTACCTGGTGCGTAGCTACGGTTCACCCTAACCAAGAGGACTTACTCACGGGCTAAACTCAATAATTAAAACCCGAAAGGGACTATTCGTATTTCTATAAAACCCTAGTTTTAAAATCACCAAATTGCCTCTTTGTATTGTAAAAAAAATTATTTTTAAAAGTTTTTCTCGATTTACAAAAAAATTACTTAAATACCCCTGGATTGTGAAACTACTAAACTGCCCTTGGCTGAAAAGAATTTAAAGTACCATACTACCCTCGATTTTTACTAGGATATTTTTCAAAATACCAGAAACCCCTATTTTGCGAAATACCAAGATACCTTGATTTGGAAAATTTACGAAATTACCCCTGATTTACAAAATTACCAAAATGACCCCGATTTCCAAAAATTCTGCCATACATCTGATTTGAGAAAATTTTACCCTCGAGTTTTGAAAATTTCAAAGTGCCCTGATTTATTAAGATTTTCAAATTGACCTCGATTTATTACCAAAATACCCTTATAGGAGAAATGACGAAAATACCCCTGGGTTAGGAACAGATAAAAATGTTCAAACGATGAATGTGTGTAGTAGATATTACTGAATGGATGTGTTCCTCTGAATTAGGGTAGAAAACTTGGAACGAAAACTCTGAATGATCGAAAGAACCACTATTAAATTCCTTTTCATAAAATTTCTTCGCAGATAATCAGTGGAACAAAATACTAATGCATAAAATTTCTTAATCAGATTAAAGCGCGATCGTAGAAATGAGTTCTAGGGGACGTGGTCGTAATGTGCGAGGACGTGGTAGAGGCAGAATGACCGTATTGGAACCCGTTAGGTCTGGTCAAGGGTCCGAGAATGAGGTACCATCACCCCCACCACCAGCTGTTGGTGTTAAGCAGCAAGATCAGACGGGGGATGATGCAGTATCGCAGGCGGTGCTATAAGTTATGGAGATGGTGGCTGGAGCAGATGGAGGTATGGGAGCTCGAAAATCTGTACCCGAGCGACTCTGAGCTAATGAAGCTAAGGTGTTTCGTGGTGTATCTGGAGTGGCACCCAGTACAGCTGAGTATTGGTTGGAGGCGACAGAGGGAATTATGGATGAGCTGGATCTGACCGCTGAGGAGAAGCTGAAAGGAATGGTGTCGCTTCTTCGCAACAAAGCATATCATTGGTGGCTCACAGTTTGGGATGGTGCCACAGCTGAGGATCTCACTTGGGAGTATGTTAAGGCTGCGTACCAGAAGAAGTATGTTGGTACTAGTTATACTGATGCACAGAGGAAGGCATTTCTGGGGCTGGTTCAAGAGAATACGTCCGTAGAGGAATATGAGGCTGAATTCTTAAGGTTGAGCCGGTATGCTCGAGGAATTGTGGCTACGGAGCATGAACGGTGTGTCCAGTTTGAGGATGGACTTAGGGATGACCTGAGGTTATTGATAGCTCCACAGCAAGAGCGAGAGTTTGCTGTGTTGGTGGAAAAGGCTAAGGTAGCTGAGGGGATTAAGGACTCGGTGAGGCAGAATACAGATCGAAATAGGCAGAAGAGAGGTTTTGGATCGTCTGGGTCATCTGGGATTGTGCAAAAGAGGCCTAGAGTTGATGGGCCGTAAGGTCAGCAGGCTGTGACAGGAGGGCAGTATTGTACTTGTACCCAGTGTGGGAAGATGCATCTAGAAGAGTGTTGGAAAAAGACAGGAGGATGCTTTAAGTGTGGGTCCAAGGAACACATGATCAAGGACTGTCCTATTAAGATAGATGGGAGCCGACCGACAGGTCAGGGTTCTAATCAGGCTGGAAGAGCTGGACAGCAGCTTCAGCGAGGTCGTGGTCCGAATGGTAAAGGTAACGGTGCCGGAAGAGGACGGGGAACACCGGGTCAAGGTGTTGGAAATACAGAGGCAAGACAGCTGGGTCTGGTGTATGCAGTACGTCGGAGGGAGGATGGAGACGCGCCGGACTTCATAACCGGTACGTTCCTTATAGCGAACAAGCCTTATTTTGCTTTGATTGATGTTGGCTCTACCCATTCTTATGTTGCATGTAGAGTAGTTGAAACTCTAGGCATAGCCTCTGAACTTTCTAATAAGGAGATGATTGTAGCGAGCCCGTTAGGTCAAGCTGTAGTGGTGAATAAGATCTTTCGGAGTGTACCTCTAGAGATTCAGGGAGTGGTATTTCCTGCCGACTTGAAGGAACTACCCTTCAGAGAATTCGATCTCATACTTGGCATGGATTGGCTAGTGGAACATTGAGCTGTATTGGATTGCGTAGCTAAGCGAATGGAGTTAAGGACCTTGGAGGATGAGACGATAATTATGATAGGAGAAAGAAGGAACTACTTGTCTAATGTAGTTTCAGCACTGAAGGCTGATAAGATGATTCGGAAAGGGTGCAAGGCATTTTTGGCCTTTGTTAGGGCGTTGGATGCAAAAGAAGGGGGAGTTAGTGGAGTTAGAACAGTAAGGGAATTTGTAAATGTTTTTCCGGAGGAATTACCTGGAATACCCCCGGAGAGGGAGGTGGAATTCAGAATTGACTTGCTACCGGGAACAGCTCCTGTGTCAATTGCTCCGTATAGAATGGCACCAAAGGAGTTGGTTGAGCTCAAGGCTCAGATTCAAGAGTTGCTTGATCGTGGGTTTATCGGACCCAGTGTGTCTCTATGGGGAGCACCGGTCTTGTTTGTGAAGAAGAAGGACGGAACTATGCGTATGTGTATAGATTATCGTCAGTTGAATAAGCTGACCATCAAGAACAGGTACCCTCTGCAAAGGATTGACGACTTGTTCGATCAGCTTAAGGGGGCCGCGGTATTCTCAAAGATCGAATTAAGGTCTGGATATCATCAATTGAAGGTAAAGGAGGCAGATATCCATAAGACAGCTTTTTGGACAAGATACGACCATTATGAGTTCTTAGTAATGCCGTTCGGGTTGAAGAACACCCCAGCCGCATTCATGGATATGATAAACCGGGTTTTTCAACCTTACTTGGATAGGTTCGTCGTTATGTTCATAGACGACATTCTAGTGTATTCCAAGTCTGAGGAGGAGCATGCTGAGCATCTTCGGGTAGTGCTGCAAGTGTTGAGGGAGAAAAAGCTATACGCCAAATTCAGCAAGTGTGAATTTTGGCTGAAGGAGGTTGCATTCTTAGGACAGGTGGTGTCCGTAGAAGGAATAAGGGTGGATCCTAAGAAGATTGAGGCAGTGCTGGATTGGAAACCGCCTAAGTCTGTGGCTGAGGTTTGTAGTTTCTTGGGTTTAGCAGGCTACTACAGAAGGTTCATGGAAGGGTTCTCATCGATAGCCGTACCTTTGACAAAGTTGTTGAGAAAGGAGGTACCTTTCGTATGGACGGCTAAACAACAGGAGAGCTTTGAGAAGCTTAAGAGGTTTTGACTGAAGCTCCGGTTTTGATTCAACCTGAGGCAGGGAAGGATTTCGTGGTGTATTGTGACGCTTCCCATACAGGATTGGGATGCGTATTGATGCAAGACGGGAAAGTAGTTGCTTATGCGTCTCGACAATTGAGGCCACATGAGGTGAACTACCCGACGCATGACTTGGAATTGGCGGCAGTGGTCTTTGCTCTTAAGGTATGGAGGCATTATATATATAGAGAAAAGTCAGTGATCTACACAGACCACAAGAGCCTTAAGTATTTGGCTTGACTCGAAAAGAGTCAACTCGAGACAAAAAGGTGGGTGGAGTTATTAAAGGACTACGATTGTTCCATAGAGTATCACCCAGGCAAGGCAAATGTAGTGGCAGATGCCCTAAGTCGGAAAGTAGTGTCGGATCTGAGGGTGATGTTCGCACATCTGAGCTTGTATGACGATGGAAGTTTGCTGGTAGAATTGCAAGTTAAGCCGACGTGGTTGAATGAGGTGAAAGAGGGACAGTTGGCAAACGATGATTTAAGTACTAAGTTACGGAAAGTGCAGAGTGGGGAGTTGGAAGATTATGGTGTTAAAAGCGATGGAGTATTGTGTTTCAAGGGTAAAGTTTGTATGCCGTAGAATAAGGAGTTAATGCGGAGAATTCTTCAGGAATCGCATAGTAGCCCTTATGCTATGCATCCTAGAGGTACCAAGTTGTACAGGGATCTAAGGGAATAGTTTTGGTGGCCTGGTCTTAAGAGGGAAGTTACGGAATTTGTAGGGAAATGCTTGACGTGTCAGCAAGTTAAGGCTGAACACCAAGTTCCATCAGGATTGCTTCAGCCAATCAAGATTCCACAGTGGAAGTGGGAAAGGATCACTATGGACTTCGTTAGTGGGTTTCCCCTTACGCCTACTAAGAAGGACTCGGTATGGGTGATAGTGGATCGGTTGACAAAGTCCGCGCATTTTATTCTAGTGCGGGTTGACTATTCTTTGCAGAAGTTGGCGACGTTGTATGTGGCGAAAATTGTGAGATTGCATGGAGTACCGGTGTCAATTATTTCAGATAAGGATCCAAGGTTTACGTCTCGGTTTTGGAAAGCTCTACATCAAGCGTTAGGCACCAGATTGGATTTCACTACAGCATTTCATCCACAATTGGACGGTCAATCTGAACGAGTAATCCAAGTGTTAGAGGATATGCTGAGGGGATGTGTGATAGACTTCAGAGGAAGTTGGGAAGAATATTCGCCTCTAGCTGAGTTTGCATACAACAATAGCTATCAGGCCAGATTCGGATGGCACCGTATGAAGCGTTGTATGGACAGAAGTGTCGCACTCCTACGTGTTGGACAGAATTAAGGAACGCCGAGTTTTGGGTCCGTAGATTGTGGCGAATCAAAGAGAAGGTTGAGGTAATTCGGGCACGGTTGAAGGAAGCATCTGATAGGCAAAAGTCGTACGCAGATCTTAAGTGGAAGGAAATAGAATTTGATGTGAGGGATCAAGTGTTTCTTAAAGTGTCGCCTTGGAAGAAGGTGACGAGATTTGGTCGTAAAGGGAAGCTAAGTCCCAGGTTTATAGGACCTTATCGGGTATTGAAGCGAGTTGGACCAGTGGCATACCAGTTAGAGTTGCCTTCGAAATTGAAGCAGATGCACGACGTATTCCATGTTTCTATGCTACGTCGTTATCGATCGGATCCATCTCATGTGGTACCAGTTGAATAGGTGGAACTAAGGCCAGATTTGTCCTACGAGGAAGAACCGATTCAGATCTTCGAACGAGATGTGAAAGTGCTACGGAGGAAATCAGTTCCTCTAGTTAAAGTGTTATGGCGTAATCATGGATCGAAAGAAGCTTTGTGGGAGCCGGAAGAAGCAATGCGACAATAATACCCTCACTTATTTCAGCCAGGTAATTTCGAGGACGAAATTATTTTAAGGGGGTAGAACTGTAACATCCGGGATTTATGGCTTATGCATTAATGCTTAATTGTATGTGGAAGCATATGTGTATGTGGAATGTGTTTTATGAATTTTATGAACCCTAGTGTGTAGTCAAATGCCTTAGAAATTATTTGACTTTAAGTCTAAAAGGGGAAGTCAGGCTAAGGAGGCCTTAAGAGAAATTGTAGGGAGAATTAGACACAAAAATGGGCCTGTTAAAGTGGCAAGGAGGCGCCACTTAAAGCCTCTGTAAGTGAAGCCATATGTAGTAGACAGGGCCTAGGTTCGAATCACAAGGGAAGCAAAATAAGAGCTTTTATTTTGAGGCAACAAAGAGGAGTAATGGACGGCATTGGGAGGCGAGGGGCAGCTTTTAGATGTGATCGATTCTTTTAAAATTTCTACAAAGCAAAGGATAATTATTGATTTATTTCAATTATTTTTGAATGAGCAAAAAGGAGAGAAAATAGGAGAAAAATAAGGGATTTGATAAGGAAGGATGTAGTGGCCGAATGTGGGTCTCTTTTGGTGTTATTTTCTGCCAAGGAATGAGAGTAAGGCCATTTACTTTCTTTCCAATTAAGCTTCTACCGAAATTTAGTTCTCTCCTCATCTTTCTCTTGTCTGCTGAAAAGTTCTTAGGAATTCAATTTGCTTTCTTTGTTTCATCTACCCTTCCTCTTCAAGTGACCAAAGCCGAATATCCCTCTCCCAAATTCCATCAGTGCCAATTCTCCCTAAGCCTCATAGCTCTTCTTTTCTTGTCCTTGTTGAGCCGAATCTCTCAAGTGTTCATCAAAAGCCGAAGACTTAAGGTAATCCCTAGCCGATTGCTCAGTGAATCTTAAAGCCGAAAGTTCACTTTACTAACACACTTTGAATCGATTTCTTCTGCAAGTGTTCTTGGCAATTTCGTGAAGGTGGTTGACAAATTGCGTTTTGGTCTTTCTTATTTGGTAAGGAACCTCTCCTATGTCGATTTACTTTTTCTTTTTCTTTTCTGATGGTTGGAAATTGAAATCTAATCCCTCCTATTCTTGTTGGCCGAAACTTGAAAGGTGAGTTTCGGGATTTCCATAGAAGCCGACTTCTAGGGAGATCATTCGGGATTTCAGATCTAAGGTAAGTGAGGTGTAAGATTAGGCCGAAGGCCATTTATTTGAATGTTAGAATCGAATCTAACAGGTACTCTGTAGGTATTTCGACAGATATCCCAACCAAGAGACTACTTTTGGGATTTAATATCACAAGGTAAGTGTAAATGTATATTCGGCCAAAGCCATAGTTAATATTTTAGATCTGTTTCTTATTCATTCAAAAGCCGAAAACTAACTAGTGAAGTGATCTAGTATTAGCTGATTTCAAGGGAGAAACGCTATGAGGTTTAGGGATTTGATTAGTGATCAAATCGGCAGCAAGGTAAGGTTTTGGGTTGTGATAATCCTTCGGGATTTGATTATTTAGCCGAATGGCTCTTTGCTAACATGTTTAGGGTTACCTGAATATAGAAACTAAGGATCTAAAGCGTTAGATCGGGCTTTTTGGGATTTGAGTGAACTCGTTAAGTAAACCAGGTGTGTATCCCTATACTAAGTCTTAAAAGATTTATGGTACTATGTAATGCATGTGTTAATAATAATGTGAAAAGTGGCCATAGGTACCATTCAATGGTACAAAAGTACTCAGGTACGTTAATCTACTACTACGGTAGTTATAATATTATGAATATCTATTATGGTACGTATGTGAATATTGATAAGAATGTGGAATAAGGAAAATGGCATGATATTTGCATGATTTGTATGACATGGGGCATATGGGTGATTATGAAAGGGGAAGTGATCTGGTGGTTTTTACCACAATATCTGGTGACTTTGGTCACATAATCTGAATGTGGTGACTTACGTCACAAAATAATATCTAGTGGCAATGCCATAAAATTTATAAGGGCGATGAGCACGTCGTCTGCAGCGACTGCCTTCGATGATGTGTAGCGGACGGAGGGTCGACTTAGTAGTCCCCACGGTGTGATGGTTGGTACGGGTGATGTGTAGCGGATGGTTATCTAGGTTTGGGTTCGGGATTGCATCATTATATTTAATTGCTATATGTATATGTATGATCTGATATGCCTGAATCGTGGGACTTAGTGTTGGTTGTTACACACTGAGTCTGTTTGACTCACCCCGTTGTGGGATATCTTTTCAGGGGACACTCAGTGATGGATCGGGTCGGCAGGAGCTTAGTGGTGGCCATGCACAGCTCAGAATTTATTTTATTTTGGACTTTCTATTTTCAAGTATTTTGGATTTATTCGAGTTTGTTTTGATGTAATAAGGCCACTTGATATTAAACTGTTTATGCATGCATTTTTAATTATTTAGTATGATACGATTTTCATCATATTAAAGTTCCAGTAATTTTTCTTAAAAATAAATTCTAAATGTTTTGGCACTTTCCAATTTAAATAGTAAACTCTAAAAACTCAACTTTTACCTTTAACTTATGGTTTTGAAATATGACAATAAAGTTTTAATAAAGCCTAATCTTCAAGAATAACGACGTCTTCAATTTGAACCCAAATCAAAATTTCTCCAAAATCACCCAAAATTTTCCAAAGAAACAAACAAGTTTTGCACCGTTTTACCGTGGAACATACCGGATCCGGTCAAGGCTCGTGGGCCGGGTTTGGGGTGTTTCATTTAGGGCAATTTGCAAATTAGCCCATACATTTGGACATTTTGACATTTTAGTCCTTATTTCACAAAACATCAAATGTACAAAATTTATTCACACACATGTATAGCCAAAATTCTCTAAGGACCATACAAGTCCATATTTTTCATCAAACTCACAATTTAGTCCTCCAAAATAATTATTTTCACAATTTAGCCCTAATTAGCTAAATTCACCAAAAATTCAAGTACAAAACATGTCCATTAAACTCATATCTTTCATTTAACACCAATACTCTTCACAAAGCTCACCATTTCATCAATGGCACATCTCATAAACATCATCAATTCTTCAAATTACAACATGGGCTTGATAGTAGACTAAGCAACAATCTCAAAAACATAAAAATCATCAAAAGCTAAAGTCAAAACATACCTTAATTTGGATCAAAAGCTAGTTGAATGCCCTAGCTAAATTTTCTTTTCTTCTTATTTGATGTTTCGACCAAAATAAGATGATAACCATCATGTTTCAATTATTTGTTTTATTTAATATCATATTATTAACCCATTTAGAAAATTATCCTTATTAAAAAACATATATATAACATATATATAAGGCCATCAATGTCTTTTAACCATCCACTATCTAAATATTGTCATAATTGCCTCATAAAGCCTCCACATTTAAAAGCCGCATCAAAAAGGCACTTAATCAATTAGAAGGCCACTTTTACACTTTATACAATTTAATCTTTTTGTCAAATTAAACACACAAACGAACAAATTAACTTACGAAACTTTAACACATGCTTAATCACATATCAAGGGCACAAAAAATAATATTTAAAATATTATTCTAACTCAGATTTGTGGTCTCGAAACCCCTATTCCGACTAGGGTCTAAATTGGACTGCTACATGGGTCACCCGAGACAACTATGGACCTACTGATGGGTCGGTAAGTACACCTAGACCCCACACTGATAAAATGATTGTTATGCCCCTAAGATATAAATGATTGTTATACCCCTATGATATAAAATGATTGTATGCCTTATGTTATGTATAACTGTATATGAGCATGCCCTGATATATAGGTTGCATACATGTGTGATATGTTGCATGGGGATAGGATTATTATGATTGGAGGAAATGTACTTTACTGGTAGCTCTGCTGCAAATACTGTTTAGTGCCGCAACTGGTGCTAATTTTTTTAGTGTAGGGGTGGCTGGGTGATTTTATCCCCACATGGAGTGTAGGGCCGGATGGAGTGGAGTGTAGAGGCTGGATGGGTAGGATTTCATATTGCATGCCTAAACTGTTACTGTCACTAAAATGGGCTAAGGCCCACACTTCTACTGATACTGTATTAGGCTAAGGCCCAACTGAACTGAACTGTTATTGATTTGGGCTTGGCCCCAAACTATACTTTCCTATGGCATGATTGGAATTTTACTTACATGGGGTTACACACTGAGTTTCGTAAACTCACCCTTCTGTTTATCTGTACAGGTAATCCCCAATCTTAGGCAAATCGATGCTGCGAGGGATTCGAAGGTGGCCACACAGCCGTACTGCTTTTATATTTGACTTTTTGATTTACAAGAAATTTAATTTGGGTATTCATTTTGTAATAAGGCCTATTTAAATTTTAACTTTTAATTTGGGGATTTTACTTAGTTAAATTCACATCTGAGAGTAGTAGGATGCAGATTTTAAAAAGATAAATGCTTTTCAAAACACCACGTTTTCGTAACATTCTATAAAAGCTTCTGCATCAAGCATTGTTTTAAAGTATAGTAACAAATTAATATGATCAACGTTCTGCTAAAAACAACTTGAGTTTTAAAAGAACAAGATAGCCTAAAATTTTTCTTCAAGATCATAAACGAGATTTGATAATAATAATGGATTTTCCAAAGAAACTATGTTTTTGAAAAAAAAAACTTCAATGTGATATCGCCAGATTCGGCCATAACGTCTGGGCCCAGTTTGCAGTGTTACAAGTGGTGTCGGTGAGTGTGGTTTTGGAACCTCGTTTCCATGAACCAAACTCGTAAATATTTTTATTAAAAATTTACAGAGTTATTTTAAAAGTGAATTGAATTTCGGTCAGGAAATTTTATTAAATTAGGGCTTAATTAGTGTACAGGGACTAACTCGTATAGGTGATAAAACTGCGAATTGTTATTAAATTGTAAGTTAGTATATGACCAATGAACTTTTGAAGCAATTTGACTCGTAGGTTGATAATAATGGACGGTAACATAGTTTATTTGTTAAAAATGTTGCAAAATTGTAAGATACAGTAATTAAGTAAAACAAAACATATGAATAAAATTAAAACAAGTAAGTGGATGGAAAGAGAAAGCAAATCTCCATCCAAGAAGCAAACCAAAACTATTGAAGAAGAAGAAGACAATTGACCAAGGGCTTTTGGTTTTCATGCTCAATTTGGTTAGTTCAATTATTGTGTTTTCAGAATCTCAGTAATTCAAGCTACCTGACCCATGTCATAATTTTCTATATTGTTAAAGATTGTGAATGTTCTCATTGTTATATAGTTGATGGTTTTGGTGATATTTTAATAGATTTTCAGTTTAGTTTAGAAAAATGATTAAATTATAAAGCCAATTGATGATTTTGAGTAATAGGGACTAAAATGCACAAATTGTGAAATTTTTGGTGCAATTTAAAAATTGGAAGGCCTATAGGGACTCTACTAATTTTGGTATTAAATTAGAGGGCTAAATGCGAAAGTTATGTTAATCCCTATTTTATAGACTAAATTGAATAAAATTAAAAAGTTGCATAATTTAGCAATTAAATGGGAATTTGGTTGTATGATGATAAATTATTTATATTCTTTTAATCTGTAGCTAACGCCAATCCAGATTCCTCAAAAAATAAAAGAGAAGACAAATTCATCGACTTGTAGCTCGGAGCTCACGATTTGTGTTTCTATAATCCGAACTATCTTGTAATTGCTACATTTTGAATTGTTTATGCATGATAAGAATGTAAGGTAAGATTGCTTGTTCACTTAAGATGATTTGAATTGATTGAATTGGTTGATGACTATGGGAGCTTAATTGAATATATGTGAAAAGTGTGTGTGTTTGTATAAATATGAAATTGAATACATCACGAGATGTTTGATGCTACAATATATTGGAATAAATAAATTCATGATAAAATTTTTGTGAATTCAGATATTGTTTGGGATTGGAATAAATAATGAATACCATATTAATTGTTCGGGTAGAGTCGAATATAGTTGCCATGCCATAGTATAGGAAGAGCTTAGGGTTACTTCGACCACAACTCAATGAGGCACTAGGAGCCAATTTGATTCAGTTTAATTGATGAGACACTGGATGTCAAACATATTGATAGCGCTAGATGCAATTATCTGCTTTTATTTATCCAATAAGGCAGAAGGTGCCAAACTAGTGTGTTGTTTGGATCCGTGTATCCGTCTAAGTCCAAGTCGTATTAATAGGGAAATAAATGATAAAATAAGTTATTTGATTCTTGAAATAGTAAATGGATGATAATTGGGATCAAAATGATAAATGATATATGATCTTGAGGATTTAGTTGGACTCCAAGTGGAATTGTGTTCTATGAACTCATGAAATTGGATGTGGATATGGATAATGTCTTATGAAATGTAGTTGTCATGACTTGGAATTAGTAAAGTTGAGTTACTTTTAATAAATGAATAAGTGAATTCATATATTTTTGAATTGCTATCTGCCAAATTAACATCTACATTACTTCATTCATTTAAATGACGTATTCTATGCTTAATGTTTGGATTATAGATATGCAACTAAGATATACTCAGCGTACGGATTTTTTCCCCATGCACAGGTTAGGTAATTATTGGTTCAATCGTTGACTCAACATCCAGTGGCAATCTCAAACACAAGTCTCGGTGAAAATTTCCTTTTTGGTCTTGGCATGTACCTAGGATGTTTAATGCCTATTATGATCATTTTGAATCTTGTTGGTCTATTAAGAATATGTAATTAAGTATACATGTGGTGGCAATGGTCATTTTTGTGCATGATTTGATAGTTTGTTTGGATTATATGCTTAAAATCATCATGGATGAGAAAGTAACATGCTAAACCTTGTGTTTCAGTTGATGCTTGGATGTGGGTTGGTAAATGTATGCTTAGATCATGCTTTAGCACGGAGTTGGTAAGTTCATGTTTATACTATGATTTTCTTGAAATAGATTTGGTAGTTCAAGTCTCTAGATTTTAAAGCTTAGAGGAAATCAAATGTTGAAGGGTTGAAGGGTTGAATGGTTGTATATTTGGCTTGTTATTGAGGTGCCCATTTGCGGCATATTGTTTACACATTTCGATTGATTGTATAGTTGATAATGTAATATACTCTTTGTTGATATAGTTTTCATTTGTGTGGTAGGTGAATTCGGCTGATTGTATAGTTGATAGTTATCTTTTTTACTATTTTTGAACTTAAGTATCGAAATTTGGCATTTTGTATCGGTACATGCCCATTTAAATAGTTTTGATACAAACAAAATGCCAAAATGGTATCAATATTTAATTGAGTATCGATACCTTTTTCATAAAATATCGATACCAAAACATAATCATTAATACCCTTGTTTTTCATGACAAATAGAATTGTGAATTGGTATCGATATTTAATATGATATCGATACCCAATAATTAAATATCGATACGCTAATAAAAGATACCTAGGATGTTGGATTACCCTAATGAAGGTTGGTGATTGTATGGTGAAGTACTTCGTAGAACTTCGCCAATGCAGCAAATATATTGGTGAGTAATGGAAATGTAGTGATTAGGGTTGGGATCTTATTAGGCAGACATTTTAACATAGTGGCTAGAGTAAGTAAAATAGCTTGTAGGAACACGTTTAAGTCATTTAACATCTTATTGGAGGTAATGTCTCAAGAATTTAGACACTTGGAGGGCCTCGTAGGATGCGATTAATTAGTGGAAGTGTGCGAAAGCTAGAAATGATTAGAGATAGTTTTAATTAGGATTTTTCCATAAGTTATCTATAAATTGGATAGAATTGAGGTGGTTTTTGTTTATTTTTATACATTTTAAGTTTCAATTACGTTTGGGATAATTTTTATTGTAATAAGGCCACTTTAAATATTTGGGGATTTTATTATGTTTAAGTTAGAATGATTAGTAGATTAATAATTGAGAATAGTTTTCGAGACATTTATAACTTAAAGATCAATTTAAAGTTTTCAAACCTGGAATACTCTCAACTACTCGGCTTTGTTCGAATTTTCAAACGTATAACGATTTAACTACACAAGACCTTCAAAGTTTTAGTTTTTCGGCAAACTACTTACAAAACGACAAACATTTTATAAATAAGGTAACCCTTATAAACTTAAAATTTATTTTAAACTCAATACGTGTTTTCACGCTTAAATCGAATTCTTTTCAAACACTTTTCCCAGTAACATTTCGAATTCAGCCGTGGTGTTTTGGGCCGGGTTTGGGGTATTACACTACCCACTTCGAACAATTATCATTCTTATTTGCCTTACATAAAAATTTCCAACTATCTCATTCAAAGAAATGCATTCATTCTTACATTCTACGAAATTTGAATAACTTACTTATCACACTCACTAATCAATTTTAGTCAAGCATGCTACAGTATTTGAAGGTCAGAAAAATATGAATAAGCATATCACTGTATAAACTTTCATTTCACATATTATCACATATACACATTATGAATTCTTATTCATACTTTTCCGGGTTTAACTCATCATAGCTACACTTTATTCAAATACTTCAGTATCACTATCAAATGGTCGAATATAGCTCGGTTGGAGAGTATTTCTCTTTTAATAAGATTGTCCTCAATCGCGTCTGAAGGCATCACACTATCACATATTGGTGGCATGTATAACTAGACCCTCACACTTGCTATGTTAGTCCGAGAACCGACTAAACCATAACTCTGATACCACTACAATGTAACACCCCTCACCCATGTCCAACTCCGGAACAAGGTTCGTGTAACATCCTAAATTTGGGGCTAATTGTGATTGCATGATTATTCTTGTGTTTGAATTATTATAGTATTATTTATGGAATAATAAAGGTTAATTAAGGGTCTTGAGTAGGCTCGGTTTAGTAGAAAATTTCATCTTGAACTTTAAAGGCAGGGAGCCTTAGCAGGAGGGTGTTATAAGAATAAATGTGGATAATTTGACACAAAAATCAGCTTGGAAAAGTGGCAAGAAGAAGGCCACTTAAGAGCTAGTGTTGACGCCACCAAGGGGAGCTAGGGAGCTTGTGTTCGAGTCGCAGAAATCCCCCTTTTTGTACTAGTTTGGACAGCACAAGTAGGTGAGTTTTTCTCAATTTAAACTCTTTTAAATAATGAGGATATTATTAGGATTAAATAGATTATTAATTAGATATTGTTGGATTTTATTTTGATTAATTCCAAGAGAAATAGTAGGCACATGTTAATTCAAATTCTTTTTGAATTATTTGAAATCAAGTGTTGGCCGAAATTTGGACTCCTCATGAGAGGAGTGGATGGCAAGGTAATAGGGGGAGGGAGAGTGCCGAAATTTCATTAAAGCACCTATTCATCTTTTAATCTTTTTTTTCTTTTCTTTTTTCTTCCTTCACTAGCAAGTAGTCGAAATTCTCTAAACTACTCCATATTTGATTTTTCTCCTTTCTCATTCTTTCAAAACCGAAAACTATTCTCCTTGTTCATTAGAGTTAGCCGAAATTTCTAACCCTTTTCCTTCTTATTTTTCTTTCATCATTCTATTTTCTCAAACACCTCTAGTCGAAACTCTTATCATCTTTTCCTCTCCATTAGTTTTCTACCATTGTTCTCTTCCTAATAGCCGAATACACCCAATTGAAAGTGCCGAATCTATTTCTCCTTTTTAAAGCACCTTGGCCGAATATTATGCAAGAGATGGTGGCTTTCCTTTAGTCGATTTCGGAAGGTAAGGGTCTTAGGCCGAATACTTGTGTTTTTTTTTATGTCGACTGTGGTAAAGGTAGGTGTGGATTTCGGCCACTGTTAATTAAGGGTGCTAATCACGGATTAAATCAAATTATTGTAGGGTCTTTGGGATTTGGGAACAAGCAAGTGAGTTCGTCAACGTTTGATAATCAAATTTTCTGTAAGGATCTACATATGTATTTAGTGTTCATTTAAAAGCCGAGGCTATGGTTATCAATAATGACCGATTGTAGTTTGTGACCCGTTCGCGATTCGGGTGTTGAAGCCGATATTCAAAGTGATTAGGTAAGGATTCGGGTACAAAAGATGACCCCTTTTGATTGCTTTGGTTTGGGCGAATGGCCCATATCACTAACACTATAATAGCCAATATATAGGGGCAAGGACTTGAGTGTGGTCGATTGATTGTTTCGGATTTTAGACTTCTCGTTGGTGACAGTGTGTACATACACACTTATAGCAATTAATAGATTGTATTAAATACATGTTGTATGTAAATCGCTTGATGTAGATATCTGATTTGGTACCTTAACTGTACAAGTGAGGATCCCGATAAGTCTCTCGTTAATATGAGATTATTTTAATGCTTTTGGGAAGCATGGCTTATTGATACATGTGATAAATGTATGAGATCTATTGATAATCGTTTAACTACATGTGGGTTATATGAGAGGAGGGGCGGTGATATTGTGCCGACGGGCACCGATGTTTTGGTAACACATGCGTGACTACGGTCCACCGAGGTTTGGTACCTCCGCAGGTTTGGCACCTCATAGCGACTTGTCCCCGTGTTATCACCACCGTGGGTTGGCCCCACTTGAGATATGGGATCGCCCGCGCGGTGATTTGGTATCACACGATGGGTTGGCCCTATTAATCGATTTGTGTCTACGGACACCCGTTGTTTTGGTAACACATTGTGACTATATGTCACCAGTGGTTTTGCACCACCAGTGGTTTGGTACCACAACGGGTAAAGTATGCGTTTGGTTGGCTAGGTTGGGTACATAGTATTCTCGCATATTAATTGTTATATGTTGTGTATGAAAATGTTTTTAAAATGGGGGAAGGGTTACATACTGAGTCTTGGTGACTCACCTTCTCCTTTACATTTTTCAGGTGACACGTAGATCGCGGATGTGGAGCCGGGTTGACTCGAGGTGGCCATGCAGTGGATTTAATTTAAATGAACTTTAATTTTAGTTATGATATTTTTATTTCCGGTTTTTATTTTATTTGGATGTAATAAGGCCTCTTGATATTTTATTTTTGTTATTTTTCATATGTTGAATACTTTGTGTTAAACTATGATTATCAATATTAAATTAAAGTCACATGTTTTCACAAATTAACACGAAAATGTTTTCATCGTGCCATCGGGCACACTCGATATTTTATAATAACTTGGTTGAATTAATTTCAAATAAACTCTAAGTAAGGTTTAACAAAACAATCAATTGAAAAGGTTTTCGGCAACTAAAAATTTTTACTTAGCAAAAGTGTTTTCCAAAAATATTTTCCACTGTACCAAACTAGATTCGGCCATAGTGTTTGGGCCGAGTTTGGGTTGTTACAGTTCGAGGCGTTACCGTATTTCAACATTCATAATCATACAAAATCGGGTTACCAAATTTCACCCAAAATTTAAAACTTTTCAAACACATGCATTTGACCTTGTCATCTATTTAATCACTTATACCACATAACAAGACATTAACACATACCATTGACAAATAGGCTTACAAGCCAAAATCATTATAAGCCACATCTCATGGCTATAATCAACAAATCAATATAACCTAATACATCCATCATAAAAAAATTAAGTCCCTATACATGCCACTCACTTGAAAACATTTAACATACACATGCCAATACTCCTAGGATAATGGCTCAATAGCGTGATGCTGCCTCTGACGATCTCCAACCCTGAGCTGACCTGACAAAACTAAAAGAAATGGGAAGGAGGGAGTAAGCTTTACGCTTAGTAAGCTCGCATGAAAATAATAAGCAATGCGATACCATGCTATTTTCATATTCTTTCTATTTATTCAAATTCCAGTTAAGCTATTTTCTCGAGTCATAGTCATTAAATTATTTATATCTGGAGCTACGGAACACCAAATTAAGATTCGTTACTTTTCCATGAAACTAGACTCGCATATCTTCTTACTATAAAATTTCTAGAATTTGTGGTTTATCCAATCAATATAGTTTATTCATTAAATATTCCCCTATTTTACTATTTGACTATTCTGACCTCTCTTCACTACGAATCAATTTTCTCCTCGTATAGAGTTCATATGACCTTCTTATTTAGTTCATTTGAAAATAGACGCATTCAGAATTTTGAGCATATAAATTATATCCCACAATTATTTTTGTACAATTTTTAATGATTTTGGGATCACATAATCATTCTGAACCAGTCTCACAGAAATTCAAATATCTCAAAATATACTAATCATTTGTTTTCTATGTCTCTTTTATATGAAATTAGACTCCATAAGCTTTAAATCAATATCTTATAAAACTTACAACTCAATTTCTACTATTTTTGGTGATTTTTCAAATTCATGTCACTACTATTGTCCAAACAGTTTTATTGTAAATTTTTGCTCTCTCTCTCACTTTAGTTGTGTTCATCACTTGCCTATGTCAATCTTTCCAATTTTCGATTACATATCGAACATATCGTTCATACGTACATTTGCCACGTTTCTCAATTGGTCACATTCACACTTGCACTTATTCATAACATGGTCGTATTCAATTACACTTAGTCATTACACAATCACATGTATTTTCACTTAGTCAATTTCCCGTTGAACTCATCGGAATAATAACAGATACACAGTGGTCTGCACATAGTACCACCCTTGTAGTCAAAGCTATTTGGTGCACATAGTAGCCTGCACTTAGTACTACACATGTGACCAAAACCATCACTTACACATAGTGGCCTGCACTTATACCACACATGTGATCAAAGCTATCGGATACGCATAGTAGCCTACACTTAGTACTACACATGCGACCTATCTGTCTGGTGCACGTAGTAGCCTGCACTTAGTACTACAGGCATAACCTAAAACCATCTCGTAGCTCTCTTGTACACATAGTGGCCTACACTCAGTACCACACATGTGACCTAGCTACCTCATTCATATCTTTTCATTTTCAAAGGTTCAACCGGGAATTTTATCTTTTCAACATTTTACCAATTCATAAATTTTCATGCCATCATTTTATTGAACTATCATACATTCATAAGACATGCATTTAGACATATTATGGGTTTACTTTAGGTTATTAGAACTTACTTGTCGAAATCTCGTCAGGTACAACCGTGTAGAAACTCATACAACCCATGTAATATTAATTTAACATTCAATTCAAGTAACATTAATTTGTCATTCAATTTCACAGAACACAACAAACATCACATTTTCCATATCATACATATCATTCATCGACTTCTCCTAAACATATTAAATCATACAATTTATGCCATATCAATAGAGAATTACAATTCAAGCATGGTGTCGCATTATTATTAACATACGAACTTACCTCGAATGGCGAAACGGTCATTTTACCAACTTTCCTGATTTTTTTATTTTCCTCCAGTTCTAGGTCTAAATCTCATTTTTCAGGGTCTAAAATATCACATTTCACTTATTTAATTAATGTACTACTCAAAACAGTCTCTAACTCAAACTTTGGCAAAATTACAATTTTACCCCTAAACTTTTGCATAATTACAATTTTGCCCCTAGGCTCGAAAATTAAACTTCATCCCTTATTATTTTGTTTTATAACATGCTGAGCATTTTTCCCTTCTATAGCAACATCAAATTCTCACTCTAACATGTACTTATGAACATTAGGTATTTTTACCGATTATGTCGTTTTACTCGTTTTCATGTAAAATCGCTTAGCAAAAGTTGTTTAACATAATTTTAGCCTTCACATTCTATCATAAAACATCAAAATAAACACATTTCACCTATGGCTATTTTTCCAAATATGAACCCTAGGTTAAATTATTGCTAGAATAAGTTAAACCCAGTTACCGGGATCCAAAAACGTAAAGAACATTAAAACGGGGCTTGGAATCACTTACTATGGAGCTTGGAAGCTTGAAACAAACCCTAGCTATGGAGAACCCTTGTAATTTCGTCCTAATGAAGAAGATGGACATATTTGGCCTTTAAATTTTGTTTTTAATTCATTTAATTCACTAAATTACCAAAATGCCTCTTAAAAAAATCTTTTGAAACATACCCGTCCATGTCCATTTTTGTCCACCAACTTAACCAATGGTCTAATTATCATTGAAGGACCTCCAATTTAAAATTTCATAACAATTAGACACCTCTATCATGTAGAACTCAACTTTTCCAGTTTTTACAATTTAGTCCTTTTGACTAAATTGAGTGCCCAAACGTCGAAATCTTCGTGAAATTTTCACGAAATCTTTCCATGAAATTGTAGACTATAAAAATATAATAAAAATAAAATTTTCCTGGTCGGATTTGTGATCTCGAAACCACTGTTCCGACTAGGCCCTAATTCGAGATGTTACAAAATCTCATGGATAAATACATATCAAGCACATATGCATCAATCACCAAAATTATTTATGCTCAACAAATAACCACAAAACCTATACATGCTATATAACCAATATCATAAAGCTTGTAAGTATCAAACCATACCTGGATAGTGTGATATGATCTCCGATGACTTCCAACCCGAGCGAGCCTCCGAATCACTATAAACATAGCAAATATAACAAAGTAAGCTATAAAGCTTAGTAAGCTCGTATGATGGTAACTCATCTCATCAAATAAACACATTTTCGGCCATTATAAATACTATAATATAACTTGTATAATTCCACCTCTATGTCATGTATTCATTCACATAGTTAACCGAGAATTTCATAGGTTTATTTATTTCCATGCTTATATAGCTTGAATACTTCTTATCAATTCATTCACATTTAAGCATAAGCAAATAGAAATAAACTATATTCAATTTAACAGCCATCACATTTATATATATTCAATTGAACCATATGAATTCTCATAATTTTCCACTTACTCATCATATGAAATTCACTTTTAACACTTGTCGATTTCTATCACGAATACCTTGAATAAGTTGTACCATCACTTGTAACCACATTTCATCAACATTTCCCATTGAATACTAGATATCTCGCACACCAGGTGCCATACATAGCCAAAGCTATCTCAAATCGCACACCAAGTGCCATACATAGCCGAAGCTATCTCGATCTCATACACTAAGTGTCGATACATAGCCGAAGCTTTTTTGAATGTTTCCGTACAATTGTTTTCAGCAACAGTTCAGTATAAAGCATTAAATCTCAATTATAATAATGCTTATTAACATACGAACTTACCTCGTTCGCTGTAACGACGGATTAGGTTTACTAATCTGATACTTTGTTTTCTCCCATTCTAGATCCAAATCTCGTTTATCTCAATCTATATAATATCAAGATTTACTTATTTAATCATCATTTCATTCAATTTAGCACATTTTACACATTTTGGCAAAAATACACTTTGCCCCGATTATTTCACATTTTTTGCAATTTAGTCCTTATCATATAAAATCACAATTCATTCAATTTAATGCAAATTCATGCTGGCCGAATATTACCCATTCTCATATCAGCCCATATTTTTCATCTATTTTAAAATTCAACCACTAATTTTTCATATTTCACAATTTAATCCAAAATTGACATTTTTACCAAAATTCACTCATATGCAATGATTTTTTTTTCATCATCAAATAACAATATACTCATATGCATTCAGCAATGGCAACATTCAAATACTTTAACAGTTTTGAAATTGGAGATACGGGCTAGCTAGATTAACCTGCAACGATCTCAAAAACATAGAAATTATTAAAAACCGAGTCAAAAATGAACTTACAATTAAACCTTGAGATAGCCGAACCATTGAAGCTATTTCCATGGCTTTTTCCTCTTCAATATTCGGTTAAGAAGATGAAGATGGACACAAATAATTATTTTGTTTTCATTTAATTAACCCTTGTTTACCAATTTACAAAATTAACCTTACTATTAATTCAATATTTCAATAATGCCAAGCTAATGTCATCCACTATCCAAGAAATGGGCTATTTATCACATAAGGACCTTAACTTTAAGGTTGTTTAACACCTTTAGCTATTAGAACTCAAGTTTTACACTTTACGTGATTTAGTCCTTTTTACCGAATTAAGCATTTAAACGGTAAAATTTCTTTACAAAACTTTCACGTAATTAATCTATCATGCTGTAGACCTTATTAAAATAATAAAATAAATAATTTAACTTCGGATTTGTGGTTTCGAAACCACTATTCTGATTTGAACCAAAAATAGGTTGTTACACTTGCTGTAGACATTCAAATAATAATAAAATAAATATTTCGACCTTGGATTTGTGGTCCCGAGACCACTGTTTTGATTTTACCAAAAACGGGCTGTTACATTATATTTCCCTCAATCTAGATCCATACGAGGCTTAACTTGATCTAAATAAGAAAATTCAATCCATTAAATATTCATTCAATTCAATCCAATCCAAAATACATACTTTTTCAAATTTACACTTTTACCCCTAATATTTTAACTTCTTTACAGTTTAATCCTTAAGCCCGCAAATTGAAATTCATGCAATTTCATCTACATACTAAGCTAGCCAAACTCAATATAATCCCATAGCAACTCATACAAACCATTATTTCACAATTTCACCATTAATTTTACACAGTTTACAAGTAAATCCCTAATTAACATTTTCAACAAAAATCACTTTGCCAAAGTTGCTTATTTATCAACAAAGGTTCATTTTCTTCCATCAAACATCAAAAATCACATGCGCACATTCATGGTAAAACCTTAAAATTTTAACATTTTTGTAAATTAGTCCCTGGGCTAGCTACCTTAAGTTACAACAACTTCAAAAACATAAAAATCATTAAAAACGTGACAAAAATCACTTACATGCAAGCTAGAGATTGAACCGAATGCTTCAAAGCCCTAAAATGTTTTCTTTCTTCTTCACTTTTGGTGAATAAACCAAGGTTGAAGATGATACAACCTTTTACTTATTTTAATTATGATATATTTATTTAATTACCTTTTACTTAATTCATACCCATAAATTTTGACTCATATTAAAAATGGTCTAATTACCATTTAAATCCATTAACCATTTAATTTCATAGCCATTTGGTACCTTTGACTTATAGAACTCTAATTATGCACCTTTTACGATTTAGTCCTTTTTACTTAATTAACATGCAAACGAAAATATTTCTTAATGAAATTTTTATACGACACTACTAACATGATGTAAACAATAAAATATTAATAATAAATATTTTCACGTCAAATTTGTGATCCCAAAATTGCTATTCTGATTTCACTAAAAATAGGCTGCTATAAATCTCTTATCATTAATATTACACATATATATAAGTGTCGAGACATGCTTATGTAACAATGCACATTTTGAAGAATTTCCTACCCATCTCCGCTACACACCAATTCGAGTTCCCTAGAACACGTCCATCTAATAACACATCATTTTTGGACAAGCCACCACATAATTGCCGATAACGACCGCATAATCACATATAACTTGCCATATAACTTCCACCTTTCAAAAGACCCATCCCATCCATGTGATATGGCCATTTTAACACATCTAATTCACTTTTCACATTTTTCATATAATAATGTTCATAATCTCACATAAAACAAATTTCTCGATTTTACACATTTGCATGAAAACATTCTCACATAATCACATATCACATATTATTCACTTTTATTTCACTTTAGCATCCTTAAATATATATTTATGTATTAAATCATGGTCTCATCAAAAATATATATAACACACATATTTAAGTTGTTAACAAATCAAATGAGCAATGTATCACATAATATAGAGATGAGATTTATGCACAAGTCATCATCACATACATTAACACATCACAATTCGTAATTTTCATGAAACAATGATTTAAATCACTTGGGTTTCCCTTTGATGAGTTTCTCAATTCTGTTTTGAGTACTTATTGTACTCCCGAATATTTTTTTAGTAACATATTATTAAAAATTAGAGTGACATTTATACTTAGACTAAAGATGTAGATCCCACACCTTATTTAGAAGATCCGATTACCTTAATCTTATTAGTGATTTCACTCGATCTATCACCCAAGACAATTTAACAAAAAGATAACATTTATTAATTAAGATATCTTGATAATATTTTTGTCACTTTAAAGATCTCTTAACAAAAGTCTCCTGAATGCTTACCACATGATCTAGGACTCTCGAAAGAAGGATTTTTAATTGAAAAATTAAGGGTCTTCCCTTTGAATATGGTTTGGCCCTTCAAGTTGATATAAGATCATATTATTACGATAATAATCAAATAATAAAATATTATGATGACATTATGGCATTATATCAATCGGCCAAGTTGCAAACTCCCTAAGTGAAGGATGTACGATCCGAATAACCATACTTACACTTGATTCAACACAGAATGGTCGAGTAATTGAGAAAAGAATGAGATCAATGATTTGAGTGATCTAAAAATAATTGGTAGAGTGAAGAGAAAATGTGAGTTTTAACCACTAAATGAATTGACAAAAGAATGCGGAAGAAAGAAAAAGAAGAATTCAGTCACTGGCGGTAGCGACAATGGTCTGACAGTGGCGTTAGTGACGGCTCTACGGTGATCCGACAACAGAGGACTGACGGTTTGACAGTGGAAGGCTATGGCATCTCGACAAAAGAGAGGGGGTGAAAAGAGTAAGAAAGGATATAAGATGAAGAAGGATAAAGAATCTGCGGTGGCTTGCGGGGGCAGTCATGGCGGCGCACGGTGGCGGAAGGGAGGAGGAGTGAGATGGGCAATGCCAAAGGTAGCTAAAAGGACACTTGATGGTGGTACAAGGGTCAGTTGTGGTGGTAGAAAAATAAAAATTAAAGAAAATGGGTGGTGGTTCTTATTCAAATGGAGAGAAAATGGTGATGCATGTAAATAAATAAAAAGAAAAAGAATATGGGTGAAATAAGGGAGGTAGGGACAACAATGGGTGTGTGAAGCTTGCTCAACAGTGACCAGGTTCACTGAATCATAAGAAAAGGCAAGAAAGGAGTGAAAGGGAAAGAAATAGGTCATAGCAGCATAAAAAGGGGAAGGAAATCAACCTATTAGAGGCAACTAAGGGGGGTTGGACGACAATGCATTAATACACATGGGAAAATTGGAAAAAAAATTAAATTAGAAGGGTGTGAACATTCAAACTTGGGCATTGGACCTTTAGTTTAGCTAAGAAGTCTCTAAACCACTAGACTACACATTCCCTTGCTTTCAATCTTGCGCACATATTAATAAAAATATGGGATGTGACAACTCTACCCTCCTTAAAAGAAAATTTCATCCTTGAAATTAGCTAATGGGAAAAGGTGAGGATCTTGTTGCTGAATCGCACCCTCCGGTTCCTAGGTAGCCTTATTGCAACTATGATTCTTCCACAAAACTTTTACAACCAGTACTTGCTTTCTTCTCAACATTTTGACATCATGATCGATAATTTGCACCGGTTCTTCATTAAAAGTCAAGTCATGACAAACTTCTATCTCCTCAATTGGAATGACATGAGAAGGGTCATGAAACACCCCAAACCCGGCCCACGAGCCTTGACCGGATCCGGTATGTTCTTCGGTAAAACGGTTCAAAACTTGTTTGTTTCTTTGGAAAACTTTGGGTGATTTTGGAGAAATTTTGATTTGGGTTCAAATTGAAGACATCGTTATTCTTGAAGATTAGGCTTTATTAAAACTTTATTGTTATATTTCAAAAACATAAGTTAAAGGTAAAAGTTGAGTTTTTAGAGTTTACTATTTAAATTGGAAAGTGCCAAAACATTTAGAATTTATTTTTAAGAAAAATTACTTGAACTTTAATATGATGAAAATCGTATCATACTAAATAATTAAAAATGCATGCATAAACAGTTTAATATCAAGTGGCATTATTACATCAAAACAAACCCGAATAAATCCAAAATACTTGAAAATAGAAAGTCCAAAATAAAATAAATTCTGAGCTGTGCATGGCCACCACTAAGCTCCTGCTGACCCGATCCATCACTGAGTGTCACCTGAAAAGATACCCCACAACGGGATGAGTCAAAAAGACTCAGTGTGTAACAACCAATACTAAGTCCCACGATTCAGGCATATCAGATCATACATATACATATAGCAATTAAATATAATGATGCAATCCCGAACCCAAACCTAGATAACCATCCACTACACATCACCCGTACCAACCATCACACCGTGGGGACTACTAAGTCGACCCTCCATCCACTACACATCATCGAAGGCAGTCGTTGCAGACGACATGCTCATCGCCCTTATAAATTTTCTGGCATAGCCACCAGATATTATTTTGTGACATAAGTCACCACATTCAGATTATGTGACCGAAGTCACCAGATATTGTGGTAAAAACCACCAGATCACTTCCCCTTTCATAATCACCCATATGCCCCATGTCATACAAATCATGCAAATATCATGCCATTTTCCTTATTCCACATTCTTATCAATATTCACATACGTGCCATAACAGATATTCATAATATTATAACTACCGTAGTAGTAGATTAACGTACCTGAGTACTTTTGTACCATTGAATGGTACCTTTGGCCACTTTTCACATTATTATTAACACATGCATTACATTGTACCATAAATCTTTTAAGACTTAGTATAGGGATACACACCTGGTTTACTTAATGAGTTCACTCAAATCCCGAAAAGCCCGATCTAACGCTTTAGATCCTTAGTTCCTATATTTGGCAAACCCTAAACATGTTAGCAAAGAGCCATTCGGCTAAATAATCAAATCCCGAAGGATTATCACAACCCAAAACCTTACCTTGCTGCCGATTTGATCACTAATCAAATCCCGAAACTTCGTAGTGTTTCTCCCTTGAAATCGGCTAATACTAGATCACTTCACTAGTTAGTTTTCGGCTTTTGAATGAATAAGAAACAGATCTAAAATATTAACTATGGCCTTGGCCGAATATACATGTACACTTACCTTGCGATATTAAATCCCAAAATTAGTCTCTTTATTGGGATATCTGTCGAAAAACCTACAGAGTACATGTTAGATTCGATTCTAACATTCAAATAAATGGCCTTCGGCCTAATCTTACACCTCACTTACCTTAGATCTGAAATCCCAAATGATCTCCCTAGAAGTCGGCTTCTATGGAAATCCCGAAACTCACCTTTCAAGTTTCAGCCAACAAGAATAGGAGGGATTAGATTTCGATTTCCAACCGTCAGAAAAGAATAAGAAAAAGTAAATCGACATAGGAGAGGTTCCTTACCAAATAAGAAAGACCAAAACGCAATTGGTCAACCACTTTCACAAAATTGCCAAGAACACTTGCAGAAGAAATCGATTCAAAGTGTGTTAATAAAGTGAACTTTCGGGTTTAAGATTCACTGAGCAATCGGCTAGGGATTACCTTAAGTCTTCGGCTTTTGATGAACACTTGAGTGATTCGGCTCAAGGAGGGCAAGAAAAGAAGAGCTATGAGGCTTAGAGAGAATTGGCACTGATGGAATTTGTGAGAGGGATATTCGGCTTTGGTCACTTGAAGAGGAAGGGTAGATGAAACAAAGAGAGCAAATTGAATTCCTAAGAACTTTTAAGCACAGAAGAGAAAGATGAGGAGAGAGCTAAATTTCGGCAGAAGCTTAATTGGAAAGAAAGTAAATGGCCTTACTCTCCTTCCTTGGCTGAAAATAACACCAAAAGACACCCACATTCTGCCACTACATCCTTTCTTATCAAATCCATTATTTTTCTCCTATTTTCTCTCTTTTTTGCTCATTCAAAAATAATTGAAATAAATCAATAATTATCCTTTGCTTTAGCCGAAATTTTAAAAAGAATCTGATCACATCTAAAGCTCCTCCCTCAGTCTCCCAATGCCGTCCATTACTCCTCCTTGTTGCCGCAAAATAAAAGCTCTTATTTTGCTTCCCTTGTGATTCGAACCTAGGCACTGTCCACTACATATGGCGTCACTTACAGAGGCTTTAAGTGGCGCCTCCTTGCCACTTTAATAGGCCTATTTTTATGTCTAATTCTCCCTACAATTTCTCTTAAGGCCTCCTTAGCCTGACTTCCCCTTTTAGACTTAAAGTCAAATAATTTCTAAGGCATTTGACTACACACTAGGGTTCACAAAATTCATAAAACACATTCCACATACACATAGACATGCTTCCACATACAATTAAGCATTAATGCATAAGCCATAAATCCCGGATGTTATAGTTCTACCCCCTTAAAATAATTTCGTCCTCGAAATTACCTGGATGAATTAAGTGAGGGTATTGTTGTCGCATTGCTTCTTCCGGCTCCCACGAAGCTTCTTCCGATCCATGATTACGCCATAACACTTTAACTAGAGGAACTGATTTCCTCCGTAGCACTTTCACATCTCGTTCCAAGATCTAAATCGGTTCTTCCTCGTAGGACAAATCTGGCCTTAGTTCCACCTCCTCAACTGGTACTACATGAGATGGATCCAATCGATAATGACGTAGCATAGAAACATGGAATACATCGTGCATCTGCTTCAATTTCGAAGGCAACTCTAACTAGTATGCCACTGGTCCAACTCACTTCAATACCCGATAAGGTCCTATAAACCTGGGACTTAGCTTCCCTTTGCGACCAAATCTCATCACCTTCTTCCAAGGTGACACTTTAAGAAACACTTGATCCCCCACATCAAATTTTATTTCCTTCCGCTTAAGATCTGCTTACGACTTTTGCCTATCAGATGCTTCCTTCAACCGTGCCCGAATTACCTCAACCTTCTCTTCAGATTCTGCCACAATCTCTGGACACAAAACTCGACGTTCCCCTAATTCTGTCCAACACGTAGGAGTGTGACACTTCCGTCCATACAACGCTTCATACGGTGCCATCCGAATACTGGCCTGATAGCTGTTGTTGTATGCAAACTCAGCTAGAGGCAAATATTCTTCCCAACTTCTTCTGAAGTCTATCACACATCCCCTCAGCATATCCTCTAACACTTGGATTACTCATTCAGATTGACCGTCTGATTATGGATGAAATGCCGTAGTGAAATCCAATCTGGTGCCTAACGCTTGATGTAGAGCTTTCCAAAATCGAGACGTAAACCTTGGATCCCTATCCAAAATAATTGACACCGGTACTCCATGCAATCTCACAATTTCTGCCACATACAACGTCGCCAACTTCTGCAAAGAATAGTCAACACACACTGGAATGAAATGCGCGGACTTTGTCAACCGATCCACTATCACCCATACCGATCCTTCTTAGTAGGCGTAAGGGGAAACCCACTAACGAAGTCCGTGGTGATTCTCTCCCACTTCCACTGCGGAATCTTGATAGGCTGAAGCAATCCTGATGGAACTTGGTGTTCAGCCATAACTTGCTGACACGTCAAGCATTTCTCTACAAATTCTGTAACTTCCCTCTTAAGACCAGGCCACAAAAACTATTCCCTCAGATCCCTGTACAACTTGGTACCTCCAGGATGCATAGCATAAGGGCTACTATGCGATTCCTGAAGAATTCTCCGCCTTAACTCCTTATTCTTCGGCATACAAACTTTACCCTTGAAACACAATACTCCATCACTGTTAACACCATAATCTTCCAACTCCCCACTCTGCACTTGCCGTAACTTAGCACTTAAATCACCGTCTGCCAACTGTCCCTCTTTCACCTCATTCAACCACGTCGGCTTAACTTGCAATTCTGCCAGCAAACTTCCATCGTCATACAAGCTCAGATGTGCGAACATCGCCCTCAGATCCGACACTACTTTCCGACTTAGGGCATCTGCCACTACATTTGCCTTGCCCGAGTGATACTCTATGGAACAAACGTAGTCGTTTAATAACTCCACCCACCTTTGCTGTCCCAGGTTCAGCTCTTTCTGAGTCAGCAAATACTTAAGGCTCTTGTGGTCTGTGTAGATCACCGACTTTTCTCCATATAGATAATGCCTCCATACCTTAAGAGCAAAGACCACTGCCGCCAATTCCAAGTCATGCGTCAGGTAGTTCACCTCATTTGGCCTCAATTGTCGAGACGCATAAGCGACTACATTATCGTCTTGCATCAGGACACATCCTAATCCTGTATGAGAAGTGTCACAATACACCACGAAATCCTTTCCAGCCTCAGGCTGAATCAACACTGGAGCTTCAGTCAACACCCTCTTAAGCTTCTCAAAGCTCTCTTGTTGCTTATCTGTCCATACGAAAGGTACCTTCTTTCTCAACAACTTCGTCAAAGGTGCGACTATCGATGAGAACCCTTCCATGAACCTTCTGTAGTAGCCTGCTAAACCCAAAAAACTACGAACCTCAGCCACAGACTTTGGTGGCTATTCCTTCTGCGGACACCACATGTCCTAAGAATGCAACCTCCTTCAGCCCAAATTCACACTTGCTGAACTTGGCGTATAGCTTCTTCTCCCTCAACACTTGCAGCACTACCCGAAGATGCTCATCATGCTCCTCCTCAGACTTGGAATACACTAGAATGTCGTCTATGAACACAACGACGAACCTATCCAAGTATGGTTGAAAAACCCGGTATATCATATCCATGAACGCGACTGGGGCGTTTGTCAACCCGAACGGCATTACTAAGAACTCATAATGGTTGTATCTTGTCCGAAAAGCTGTCTTATGGATTTTTCTGCCTCCTTTACCTTCAATTGATGATATCCAGACCTTAAGTCGATCTTTAAGAATACCGCGGCCCCCTTAAGCTGATCGAACAAGTCGTCAATCCTTGGCAGAGGGTACCTATTCTTGATGGTCAGCTTATTCAACTGACGATAATCTATACACATACGCATAGTTCTGTCCTTCTTCTTCACAAACAAGACCGGTGCTCCCCATAGAGACACACTGGGTCGGATAAACCCACGATCAAGCAACTCTTGAATCTGAGCCTTGAGCTCAACCAATTCCTTTGGTGCCATTTTATACGGAGCAATTGACACAGGAGCTGTTCCTGGTAGCAAGTCAATTCCGAATTCTACCTCCCTATCTGGGGGTATTCCAGGTAATTTCTCTGGAAAAACGTCTACAAATTCCCTTACTGTTCTAACTCCACTAACTCCCCCTTCTTTTGCATCCAACGCCCTAACGAAGGCCAAAAGTGCCTTGCACCCTTTCCGAACCATCTTATCAGCCTTCAGTGCTGAAACTACATTAGACAAGTAGTTCCTTCTTTCTCCTATCATAATTATCATCTCATCCTCCGAGGTCCTTAACTCGATTCGCTTAGCTGCGTAATCCAATACAGCTCGATGTTCCACTAGCCAATCCTTACCAAGTATGAGATCGAATTCTCCGAAGGGTAGTTCCATCAAGTCGGCAGGAAATGCCACTCCTTGAATCTCTAGAGGTACACTCCGAAAGATCTTACTCACCACTACAGTTTGACCTAACGGGCTCACTACAGTCATCTCCTTATTAGAAAGTTCAGAGGCTATGCCTAGAGTTTCAACTACTCTACATGCAACATAAGAATGGGTAGAGCCAACATCAATCAAAGCAAAATAAGGCTTGTTCGCTATAAGAAACGTACCGATTATGATGTCTGGCGCGTCTTCATCCTCCCTCCGACGTACTGCATACACCAGACCCAGCTGTCTTGCCTCTGTATTTTGAACACCTCAGCTCGGTGTTCCCCGTCCTCTTTCAGCACCGTTACCTCTACCATTCGGACCACGACCTCGCTGAGGCTGCTGTCCAGCTCTTCCAGCCTGATTAGAACCCTGACCTATCGGTCGGCTCCCATCTATCTTAGTAGGACAGTCCTTGATCATGTGTTCCTTGGACCCACACTTAAAGCATCCTCTTGTCTTCTTCTAACACTCTCCTAGATGCATCTTCCTACACTAGGTACAAGTACGATACTACCCTCCTGTCACAGCCAGCTGACCTCGCGGCCCATCAACTCTAGGCCTCTTTTGCACATTCCCAGACGACCCAGACGATCCAAAACCTCTCTTTTGCCTATTCTAATATGTATTCTGCCTCACCAAGTCCTTAATCCCTTCAGCTACCTTAGCCTTTCCCACCAACACAGCAAACTCCCGCCCTTGCTATGGAGCTATCGATAACCTCAGGTCATCCCTAAGTCCATCCTCAAACCGGACACACCATTCATGCTCCGTAGCCACAATTCCTCGAGCATATCGGCTCAACCTTAAGAACCTCATATTCCACTACGGACTTGTTCCCTTGAACCAGCCCCAGAAATGCTTTCCTCTGCGCATCAGTATAACTAGTACCAACATACTTCTTCTGGTACGCAGCCTTAACATACTCCCAAGTGAGATCCTCAACTGTGGCACCATCCCGAACTGTGAGCCACCGCTGATATGCTTCATCGCGAAGAAGCGACACCATTCCTTTCATCTTCTCCTCAACGGTAAAATCCAGCTCATCCATAATTCGCTCAGTCGCCTCCAACCAATACTCAGCTGTACTGGGTGCCACTCTAGATACACCACGAAACACCTCAGCTCCATTAGCTCGGAGTCGCTCGGGTACAGATTTCTGAGCTCCCATACCTCCACCTACTCCAGCCACTATCTCTAGAACTCGCAGCATCGCCTGCGGTACTGCATCATCCCCCGTCTGATCTTGCTGCTCAACACCAACAGCTGGTGGTGGGGGTGGTGGTACCTTATTCTTGGACCCTTGACCAGACCTAACGGGTTCCGATACGGTCATTCTGCCTCTACCACGTCCTCACACAATACGACCACGTCCCCTAGAACTCATTTTTATGATTGTGCTTTAATCTGATTAAGAAATTTTATGCATTAGTATTTTGTTCCACTGATTATCCGCGAAGAAATTTTATGAAAAGGAATTTAATAGTGGTTCTTTCGATCATTCAGAGTTTTTGTTCCAAGTTTTCTACCCTAATTCAAAGAAGCACATCCATTCAGTAATATCTACTATACACATTCATCGTTTGAACATTTTTGTCTGTTCCTAACCCAGGGGTATTTTTGTCATTTCTCCTACAGGGGTATTTTGATAATAAATCGAGGTCAATTTGAAAATCTTAATAAATCAGGGCACTTTGAAATTTTCAAAACTCGAGGGTAAAATTTTCTCAAATCAGAGGTATGGCAGAAATTTTGGAAATCGGGGTCATTTTGGTAATTTTGTAAATCAGGGGTAATTTCCTAAATTTTCCAAATCAAGGTATCTTGGTATTTCGCAAAATAGGGGTTTCTGGTATTTTGAAAAATATCCTAGTAAAAATCGAGGGTAGTATGGTACTTTAAATTCTTTTCAGCCAAGGGCAGTTTAGTAATTTCACAATCCAGGGGTATTTAAGTAATTTTTTTGTAAATCGAGAAAAACTTTCAAAATAATTTTTTTTACAATTCAAAGAGGCAATTTGGTGATTTTAAAACTAGGGTTTTATAAAAATACGGCTAGTCCCTTTCGGGTTTTTACTAATTTTTTTTACAATTCAAAGAGGCAATTGAGTTTAGCCCGTGAGTAAGTCCTCTTGGTTAGGGTGAACCGTAGCTACGCACCAGGTAGGATTCGAGCGAAGCGGAGGTGAGTCACTAGGACTGTTTAAATACCAGGATCTTCCTGAATCCAATCCTAGACATGCGCACAATGGTTGCCACACCCTAACTCGATGACTTAGTCACAGGTTTGTTTTATTTAGGCATTAAGTCTTATGTAATTTTTAGGTTTGGGAAAACTAATCCTAGTTGTAACAGACCAATTTTGACCCAAATCGGAACGGTGGTTTCGGGACCACGAATCTGAGCCTGAGAAATATTTTAATATTATATTTTGTGTTTATTATATGTGATTTAGTGAGTGTGAAAGTTTCGTAGAAAAATGTAGTCGTTTAAGTGCTCAATTTGATAAAAAGGATTTAATCGAGAAAAGCGCAAAAGTTGCATGCTAAAGTGAGGAGTACTAAATTGATTGTGGCTTTTTAAGTGGGTGTACCAAAAGGGCAATTAGCCCATTAACCATATTAAGGGACGGCAATGGGCCTTTATAAGTCCAAATTATATGTTAATTTAGTTTATTATATAGTTATATTAATGTGTTAAAATAATGTTAATAATATGTGTTTGTTTTATCATTAAATAATAAAAACAAGTGGGGAGAAAGAGAACATACCTTGTTCTCTTCTTCTTGGCCGAATGTAGAAAGTAGAGACTCCATTGTTGAAGCTTGATTTTCGGCAAGATAAGGAGCTTGATTGAGGTATGGTCGGTTTTTGTTTTTGATAATTTTTACGTTTTTGAGATCGTTGCTTCAGTATATTATCCGACCCATGTCTAAATTTTTGAAAATACCATGTATATAAGATTCGGCCATTAACATGTTTAGATAGTTTTGATGTTTAATGGTTCTAGATTAAAGGTATGTTAAGGATTTACAAGTTTTGTATTGGAGTTTTTGGTGATTTTGAGTATATAGGGCTAAATTGAAAAGAATAAATTTGTGAAAAATTAAAATGTTAAATAGATGAAATGCATGGACACCCATGGTTATGGGGAAGATTCTGCCTAGCCATGGTGTTAGAAAATTTTGCATATTTTGAGTTTTGTGTAAATTGGATCAATTTGTAAAAATGGGAAACATTAGGGGCAAAATAGTAAAATTGCCCATTTGTGTGTTTTGGGACTAAATTGAGATGAAATGCGATTAAATGAGCTAAATTCTAATGTGTTTTAGATCAAGAGCAAAGAAAACGCGAATTAGACCGGGAAGACGAAGGTTCTCGAATAGCCGATTCGCACTGACTATCGACAACCGGGTAAGTCCTTTAGCTAAAATATGCCAATAAATTAATTATGAACTTAGTGAATGATGAATTGTGGAAACTTAGAGTATAAATTCATGATATAGCCGAATGTGAATGAATAGTATTGAAGTGAATTTATTTTGGCTAAAGCAAGGTGAATAAGTAAGTTCTTGAGCTACCTTATGTTTAAAGGTTATTTACAAATCTAATGAATGATAAAATTTGTATAAGTTTGGTGTAAAACCATGAGTTGGCCGAATGTGATGATGATGGATTGGATTGATTTCAAATATTTTTAATGCAATGTGAATAAATGCATATGGTTCGATATGTGATAGTGAAATGTGAAAACCATGTAAAACTATTCTAACATTCGGGCTTCGAGCCTAGCAGGCCTCGTGCCGGTGACATAATCGGGCTTTATGCCTAGCAGGCCTTGTGCCTGTGTTATTTATCGGGCTTTACGCCTAGCAGGCCTTGTGCCAATGTTACTTTTCAGGCTTTTACGCCTAGCAGGCTTGATGCCGGTGATGTATTTTACAAAAGAGAAATTGAATCTTTGTTCAAGACAATTTAAAGCTATTTTATTGAGTATACGGTTCAGGTAAGCATGTAAGGTATGCTATGTTTAATATTACTTGGGTCAAATTAATATTATGAGAATTGTGTTATATGTGTTCGAAGTTAATATTGATGGATGTAATATGATGGAATTCGAGCTTAGAATGTGCTATTATGGAACAATTGGTTTTCAAGTATAAATGTTAAGAAAGGAGATTTTCATGCGATATGCTTATATGAACAACAAAGAAATGTAGGTTGAAGGAAATGATTCCTAATTACTTTGGGTTAATGAATTTCTAGTATCCGGCTTTGTATAAATAATTTACTTAATTGCCTATGTGAAATGCCATAAGTTGATTGCTTTCAGTTCGTAAATAATTAAATGTTTTATTATCATGAGATAGGACTTACTAAGCTAGTAAGCTTAATTATGTGAAATGTTCTCCTTTGTTTTATAGATTTTGGTCACGTTGCGGGCTCGTGAAGGATTTTCAAGAAGTCAACCACACTATCGCCTTCCTTTGGTATTTTGAATTTTGGTTACGAATTAGAAGGCATGTATAAGCTAGATGAAGTTTTAGAAACATACGATGTTTGACCTTGTTCATGAATATAGCCATGCGAAAATGGCTATTTCCTTTGGTTGTGTATCGTTATATGTTCAAATTTTATAGCTTGCTCGTTCATAAATGTATGTTTCAAATTTGATCATGGCCTAAATTACATATGGGATAGTTTTTTTTTTGTATATATATATATGTATGGTTAAGGCATAGAGTTTAAATAAAATTGAGTAAGGAGGTTATAAACTAGTTAATCGTATTTTCGAAATAAAAAGAATTCGAGTTGACAGCAGTGATGTGATTTTGAAAAATCACCAACAAATTGGATAAGTTGAGTTAGAAGGTGAATGAGGTATATAATCAAAGCTTAATGGGTCTATTTTGATATGAAAGAAACAGAGTAGGCAAAGGAGTTTTATGTTATAAGATTTTTAAATTTTAGTGAGACCTGTTCTGGATGAATTCGTGAGTCCATGTTCTGTTTTGGGAAAATTGTCATAAATTGTACAAATATAATTAGAGAACATAGTTTATATGCTTAGAATCCTTAATGAGTCTATTTTTGATTGGAATAAGCAAGAACATTATTGAAATTTTGTACCATGAGAAAAGTGAGTTCTTGTAGTGATAGGTCAGAATCATCAACAGTGAAACAGGGGAAACTTTAAGAAAAATCTGGTATTGATTGACCAGACCAAAAATTCTGGAAAAATTATGATAAATTCTTATATAAGTCTAGTTTCAAGGAAAATTTACGGATCTGAATTTCGAGTTTGGTAACTCGAGTTATGGTAAAATTAGTCAGCATGATGCAGTTTAACAGTTTTAAATTTTTATGTCCTGAACTTGTAGTCAAGTATAGTAATGCCACTTACTCGACTCCGGCGATGGTCTCGGGTAAGGGGTGTTACATTTGATTGGTATCAGAGCTTACGGTTTAGCCGATTCTAGGACTATCGTATGCGCGTGTGAGTCTAGCTATACATGCCTTTAATATATATATTGATAGTGTGGTGACTTCTGACAGCCTGAACTTTGTTTTATATAGTAAATGGACACTGATCCTGAAAGAGCCGTAGCTGATGACGTAGAGAGTGTAGCGCCTGACCGTGCACATGGATTAGCGCCGGTCGACTCTCGACTTGTTTCGGGTAGCCACGAAGGAGAAACTAAACATGCCTTTTATCGGATGATGAATGAGTGGTTTGCCCAATTTATTCGAGATAACAGAATGTACATCAACCTCCACCCCGAATAATTCAACTCCGATTCCTTCAAAGACTTCCCGATGATAGATCCGATGAGAGCTAGTAGGCCCCCATTTGATAAAATTCGAAAATTTGGGGCCGAAGAATTTAAAGCCAATGATGATGACGACGCAGAGAGAGCCGAAATGTGGCTTGATAACACTATTCGGTACTTGATGAGCTATCTTGTACTCCTGATGAATGCCAAGTGCGCTATATCTTTCTTCATGGGACACTTTGCATATCACCGTGGAACACACTAGTATCGATGGTTCCGAAAGAAAAAGTGACATGGGATTTCTTCCGAATGAATTTCGTAAAAAGTACATCAGCCAAAGATTCATTGACCAAAAACGAAAGGAGTTCCTTGAGTTGAAACAGGGGCGAATGACCGCAACAGAGTATGAAAGAAATTTTGTCAGGCTTAGCAGATATGCTAGAGAATGTGTTTCTACCGGCTATTATGTGTAAAAGATTTGAAGATGGCTTTGAATGAAGATATAAAGATGTTTGTTGGCATTCTTGAAATTCAAGAGTTTGTGACTTTAGTTGAGAGAGCTTGCAAAGTCAAGAGCTCGGGAAAGAAAAGAAAGGTGAGACAGAAGCTAGAGACATCCGTAAAAGATCTTCGGGTAAGGTCTTCCATTCCACAACCAAGAAGTCCAGAGATGACTACAACTGACATAAAGCTACTACGGATCCACCTAGACGGGATCGACCTCCTATGAGCTCTCGAGCTACCTCGATAGCTTGATGTTGGTAACGTTCCTCGAATAGGGTTGAATGCAAGCACCGTGGGAAATGGCACTCGTGGAGTTGTAGATTTCATGATCGGTCTTGCTATAAATGTGGATCGTCGATCACTTTATTAGAGAATGTCCGGTTAGGTGAGCGGAATACGATTCGAGAACACTAAACCGAGCAACACGTCAATGCGGGCGCGACCACCCGACATTCCGGCAATGTAGGTGGTAGTCGAAAAGAACGAAGAACACTATGGTTCGATCGAGGCTAGAGCTCCAACTAGGCGTATGCTGCACGAGCTAGAGAGGATGCTTCCTCCCCGACGTCATTACCGGTACTTTCACTCTTTATGATACTACCGTGATTGCACTAGTTGATCCCGGTTCGACTCATTCTTATGTGTGTGAAACTTTAGTATTCGGTAAGACTCTGCTAGTTGAGTCTCATCGAGTTTGTGATTCGTGTGTCCAACCCTTTGGGTAGATGTTTGCTTGTTAATAAAGTGTGTAGAGATTGCCCGTTGATGATTCGGGATTATTGCTTCCCAGCCGATTTAATGTTGTTGCCCTTTGACGAATTTGATATAATCTTGGGTATGGACTGGTTAACTTCACATGAAGCAGTAGTGGATTGTAAAAGAAAGCTTATTGATTTGAAATGTCGAAACGGTGAAACCATCAGAATTAAAACCTGTGACGTAAATGGGTTGCCTACATTAATATCTTCAATGTTAGCCAGGAAGTATGTGAGAAAAGGGTGTGAAGCTTATTTGGCTTATGTACTGGACAATAAAATGTCCGAGAAACAAATTGAGTCGGTATCAGTTGTATGTGAATACCCCGATGTTTTTCCTGAAGAACTACCGTGTTTACCCCCAGTGCGAGAGATTGAGTTTGGCATTGAGTTAGTGCCGGGTGCGACTCCGATTTCGATAGCTCCTTACCGAATGGCGCCTACTGAATTAAAAGAGTTGAAAGCGCAGTTGCAAGAGTTGACAGATAGGGCTTCGCACGACCGAAGTTTCTCTCCTTGGGTGCACCGGTTTTATTTGTGAAAAGAAGGATGGGACTATGAGAATGTGTATCGATTACCGGTAACTAAATAAGGTGATTATAAAGAATAAGTACCCGTTACCTTGGATTGATGATTTATTTGATCAGTTGAAGGGGGCTTCAGTGTTTTCGAAGATAGATTTGAGATCGGGTTATTATCGGTTCATGAGTCGAGATTCGGATGTGCCAAAGATCGCATTCGAACGAGGTACGGACATTATGAGTTTTTAGTTATGCCGTTTGGACTCACTAATGCACTGCTTTGTTTTATGGATCTAATGAACCGAGTCTTCTTGGCGCTTTTGGATCGGTTTGTAGTAGTATTTATTGATGATATATTGATCTACTCCAAAAATGAAGCGGAACACGCTGAGCATTTGAGAGTAGTACTACAAACTTTGAGAGATCAATCATTATATGCAAAGTTCGATAAGTGTGAGTTCTGGATGAATGAAGTCGACTTCTTGGGTCATGTTGTTTCGGTGTCAGGTGTTCGGGTGGATCCAAACAAGATAGCAGCTATACTCGATTGGAAACCACCAAAGAATGTTTTCGAGATCCGAAGTTTCCTAGGCCTTGCGGGATATTATAGACGATTTGTAAAAGGTTTTTCCGTAATAGCTACACCTTTGACGAGACTACTACAGAAAGATGTCAAATTTGAGTGGTCAGAAAAGTGTCAGAAAAGTTTCAAACAGTTGAAAGCCCTTTTGACCGAGGCTCCAGTATTAACTCAGCCTGAACCGGGTAAAGAATTTATTATTTTTAGTGATGCTTCCTTGAATGGGTTGGGTTGCGTTTTAATGCAAGAAGGCAAGGTGATAGCCTACGCTTCGAGACAATTGAAGCCACATGAGAAAAATTATCCAACTTACGATCTGGAGTTAGCAGCCATTGTGTTCGCATTGAAAATTTGGCGTCACTATTTATTCGGTGAAAAATGTCATATTTATTCAGATCATAAAAGTCTAAAATATTTAATGACTCAGAAAGATCTAAATTTGAGACAACGCAGATGGTTAGAACTGCTGAAAGATTATGAATTAGTGATTGACTACCACCCGGGGAAAGCTAATGTAGTTGCGGATGCGTTAAGTCAAAAATCATTATTTTCTCTTCGTGCATTGAACGTACGGGTGGCTATGTCTGATGATGGTTCGATCATAGTCGAGTTACAAGCAAGACCGATGTTTATTCAGCAGATTTGTGATGCACAAAAAGTTGACAAAAATTTGATTGCTATTCGGATTCAGTGTGAAAACGGTACGGAATCAGATTTTCAGATTGATGCAAATGATTGTTTAAGTTATAAAAGTCGATTGTGTGTTCTAAGAACTCAGATTTGATACAGATGATTCTGAGTGAGGCCCATAATGGTCGAATGTCGATACACCCGGGTAGCACAAAAATGTATAACGATTTGAAGCAGTTTTATTGGTGGCCTGGCATGAAACGGGACATATCTGAGTTTGCTGAGCATCAGGTACCGTCCGGATTACTTCAACCAATCATGATACCCGAATGGAAATGGGATAGAATTACAATGGATTTTGTATCCGGTCTCCCTATGACACAGAGTAAGAAAGATGCCGTATGGGTTATCGTTGATAGATCGACTAAATCACCCATTTTGTGCCTAAGACGCGTCGACTATTCACTTGATAAGCTTGCCGAATTGTATGTGTCGCAAATTGTAAGGTTGCACGGTATACCGAGTTCCATTGTTTCAGATAGGGACCCAAGATTCACATCGCAGTTCTGGAAGAAATTGCAAGATGCTCTAGATACTAAACTTCATTTTAATACAGCCTTCCATCCGCAAATAGACGGTCAGTCTGAGCGAACTATTTTGATACTCGAGGACATGTTGAGGTGTTGCGTTCTCGAGTTTGAAGGTACGTGGGAACGATACCTACCTTTGATTGAATTTTCTTACAATAATAGCTTTCAATCTAGCATAAAAATGGCGCCTTATGAAGCCTTATATGGTCGAAAATGTCGCACACCGTTGTATTGGACTGAGCTCAGTGAGAATAAGATACACGGGGTTGATTGGATTAAAGAAACAGAACAGAAGGTGGTTATTATTAGAAGTAATTTGAAAGCTGCTTCGGATCGTCAAAAGTCCTATGCCGATTTAAAACGTAAGGACATTGAATTTCAGGTCAGAGATCGGGTGTTCTTAAAAGTTTCTCCGTGGAAGAAAATACTCCGATTCGGTCAGAAAGGCAAGTTGAGTCCTAGATTTATCGGACCGTATGAAATCATAGAGCGTATAGGGCTTGTTGCTTATAGATTGAAATTGCCCATTGACTTAGAAAAGATACACAATGTATTTCATGTTTCGATGCTTCGCAAATATAGATCGGATCCGTCCCATGTGATTGCACAGTCAGGGATTTAAATTAGATCTGATTTGACATATGATGAGGAACCGATTCGTATCTTAGCTCGAGAAATAAAAGAGTTGAGAAATAAAAGAATTTCATTAGTAAAGGTTTTATGGAATCGTCACAGAGTTAAAGAGGCTACGTGGGAGCCTGAGGAGTCAATGAGGCAACAATATCCAAACTTATTTAACGGTAAGATTTTCGGGGACGAAAATCCTTAAGGGAGGAGAGTTGTAACAGACCAATTTTGACCCAAACCGGAACGGTGGTTTCGGGACCACGAATCCGAGCCTGAGAAATATTTTAATATTATATTTTGTGTTTATTATATGTGATTTAGTGAGTGTGAAAGTTTCATAGAAAAATTTAGTCGTTTAAGTGCTCAATTTGATAAAAAGGATTTAATCGAAAAAAGCGCAAAAGTTGCATGCTAAAGTGAGGAGTACTAAATTGATTGTGGCTTTTTAAGTGGGTGTACCAAAAGGGCAATTAGCCCATTAACCATATTAAGGGACGGCAATGGGCTTTTATAAGTCCAAATTATATGTTAATTTAGTTTATTATATAGTTATATTAATGTGTTAAAATAATGTTAATAATATGTGTTTGTTTTATCATTAAATAATAAAAACAAGTGGGGAGAAAGAGAACATACCTTGTTCTCTTCTTCTTGGCCGAATGTAGAAAGTAGAGACTCCATTGTTGAAGCTTGATTTTCGGCAAGATAAGGAGCTTGATTGAGGTATGGTCGGTTTTTGGTTTTTGATAATTTTTACGTTTTTGAGATCGTTGCTTTGTATATTATCCGACCCATGTCTAAATTTTTGAAAATACCATGTATATAAGATTCGGCCATTAACATGTTTAGATAGTTTTGATGTTTAATGGTTCTAGATTAAAGGTATGTTAAGGATTTACAAGTTTTGTATTGGAGTTTTTGGTGATTTTGAGTATATAGGGCTAAATTGAAAAGAATAAATTTGTGAAAAATTAAAATGTTAAATAGATTAAATGCATGGACACCCATGGTTATGGGGAAGATTCGGCCTAGCCATGGTGTTAGAAAATTTTGCATATTTTGAGTTTTGTGTAAATTGGATCAATTTGTAAATATGGGAAACATTAGGGGCAAAATAGTAAATTACCCATTTGTGTGTTTTGGGACTAAATTGAGATGAAATGCGATTAAATGAGCTAAATTCTAATGTGTTTTAGATCAAGAGCAAAGAAAAACGGAATTAGACCGGGGGAAGACGAAGGTTCTCGAATAGCCGATTCGCACGGACTATCGACAACCGGGGTAAGTCCTTTAGCTAAAATATGCCAATAAATTAATTATGAACTTAGTGAATGATGAATTGTGGAAACTTAGAGTATAAATTCATGATATAGCCGAATGTGAATGTATAGTATTGAAGTGAATTTATTTTGGCTAAAGCAATGTGAATAAGTAAGTTCTTGAGCTACCTTATGTTTAAAGGTTATTTACAAATCTAATGAATGATAAAATTTGTATAAGTTTGGTGTAAAACCATGAGTTGGCCGAATGTGATGATGATGGATTGGATTGATTTCAAATATTTTTAATGCAATGTGAATAAATGCATATGGTTCGATATGTGATAGTGAAATGTGAAAACCATGTAAAACTATTCGACATTCGGGCTTGAGCCTAGCGTGCCTCGTCATGAGTGACATAATCGGGCTTTATGCCTAGCGTGCCTTGGGCGGTGTTATTTATCGGGCTTTACGCCTAGCGTGCCTTGTGCCGGTGTTACTTTTCAGGCTTTTACGCCTAGCGGTGCCTTGTGCCTGTGTTACTTTTCGAGCTTTTACGCCTAGCGTGCTTGATGCGGTGATGTATTTTACAAAAGAGAAATTGAATCTTTGTTCAAGACAATTTAAAGCTATTTTATTGAGTATACGGTTCAGGTAAGCATGTAAGGTATGCTATGTTTAATATTACTTGGGTCAAATTAATATTATGAGAATTGTGTTATATGTGTTCGAAGTTAAAATTGATGGATGTAATGTGATGGAATTCAAGCTTAGAATGTGCTATTATGGAACAATTGGTTTTCAAGTATAAATGTTAAGAAAGGAGATTTTCATGCGATATGCTTATATGAACCACAAAGAAATGTAGGTTGAAGGAAATGATTCCTAATTTACTTGGGTTAATGAATTACTAGTATCTGGCTTTGTATAAATAATTTACTTAATTGCCTATGTGAAATGCCATAAGTTGATTGCTTTCAGTTCGTAAATAATTAAATGTTTTATTATCATGAGTTAGGACTTACTAAGCTAGTAAGCTTAATTATGTGAAATGTTTTCCTTTGTTTTATAGATTTTGGTCACGTTGCGGGCTCGTGAAGGATTTTCAAGAAGTCAACCACACTATCGCCTTCCTTTGGTATTTTGAATTTTGATTACGAATTAGAAGGCATGTATAGGCTAGATGAAGTTTTAGAAACATACGATGTTTGACCTTGTTCATGAATATAGCCATGCGAAAATGGCTATTTCCTTTGGTTGTGTATCGTTATATGTTCAAATTTTATAACTTGCTCGTTCATAAATGTATGTTTTAAATTTGATCATGGCCTAAATTACATATGGGATTGTTTTTTTTTTTTTTGTATATATATATATGTATGGTTAAGGCATAGAGTTTAAATAAAATTGAGTAAGGAGGTTATAAACTAGTTAATCGTATTTTTGAAATAAAAAGAATTCGAGTTGACAGCAGTGATGTGATTTTGAAAAATCACCAAAAAATTGGATAAGTTGAGTCAGAAGGTGAATGAGGTATAGAATCAAAGCTTAATGGGTCTATTTTGATATGAAAGAAACAGAGTAGGCAAAGGAGTTTTATGTTATAAGATTTTTAAATTTTAGTGAGACCTGTTCTGGATGAATTCGTGAGTCCATGTTCTGTTATGGGAAAATTGTCATAAATTGTACAAAAATAATTAGAGAACATAGTTTATATGCTTAGAATCCGTAATAAGTCTATTTTTGATTGGAATAAGCAAGAATATTATTGAAATTTTGTACCATGAGAAAAGTGAGTGATAGGTCAGAATCATCAACAGTGAAACAGTGGAAACTTTATGAAAAATCTGGTATTGATTGACCAGACCAAAAATTCTGGATAAATTATGGTAAATTCTTATATGAGTCTAGTTTCAAAGAAAATTTACGGATCTGAATTTCGAGTTTGGTAACTCGAGTTATGGTAAAATTAGTCAGCATGACGCAGTTTGACAGTTTTAAATTTTTATGTCCTGAACTTGTAGTCAAGTATAGTAATGCCACTTACTCAACTCCGGCGATGGTCTCGGGTAAGGGGTGTTACACTAGTGTTCAATAACTTACTATGCTGACCTACGTTCCCAATATACCCTTCTACAAATCATACTATAATTCACACAATAGTTAGGAGTACTTACCTGGTGGACTTCGGGTCGGAGACTTAGGTGCCATGCCAGAAAACCTGCGCACACCAAAAATTTTCAAAAAATTCATTTGGGCTTGAATTTGAAAACGTTGTGGGCTTTAAACCTAAGGCCGAGAGTTTAAAAATTGGGCTCTGATACCAAGCTGAAACACCCCAAACCTGGCCCACGATCCTTAACCGGATCCGGTATGTTCCTCGGTAAAAAGGTTCAAAACTTGTTTGTTTCTTTGGAAAACTTTGGGTGATTTTGGAGAAATTTTGATTTGGGTTCAAATTGAAGACATCGTTATTCTTGAAGATTAGGCTTTATTAAAACTTTGTTATTATATTTCAAAACCATAAGTTAAAGGTAAAAGTTGAGTTTTTCGAGTTTACTATTTAAATTGGACAGTGCCAAAACATTTAGAATTTATTTCTAAGAAAAATTACTTGAACTTTAATATGATGAAAATCGTATCATACAAAATAATTAAAAATGCATGCATAAACATTTTAATATCAAGTGGCCTTATTACATCAAAACAAACCCGAATAAATCCAAAATACTTGAAAATAGAAAGTCCAAAATAAAATAAATTCTGAGCTGTGCATGGCCACCACTAAGCTCCTGCCGACCCGATCCATCATTGAGTGTCACCTGAAAAGATATCCCACAACGGGGTGAGTCAAACAGACTCAGTGTGTAACAACCAACACTAAGTCCCACGATTCAGGCATATCAGATCATACATATACATATAGCATTTAAAAATAATGATGCAATCCCGAACCCAAACCTAGATAACCATCCGCTACACATCACCCGTACCAACCATCACACCGTGGGGACTACTAAGTCGACCCTCCATCCGCTACACATTATCGAAGGCAGTCGCTGCAGACGACGTGCTCATCGCCCTTATAAATTTTGAGCCATAGCCACCAGATATTATTTTGTGACATAAGTCACCACATTCAGATTATGTGATCGAAGTCACCAGATATTGTGGTAAAAACCACCAGATCACTTCCCCTTTCATAATCACCCATATGCCCCATGTCATACAAATCATGCAAATATCATGCCATTTTCCTTATTCCACATTCTTATCAATATTCACATACGTGCCATAATAGATATTCATAATATTATAACTACCGTAGTAGTAGATTAACGTACCTGAGTACTTTTGTACCATTGAATAGTACCTTTGGCCACTTTTCACATTATTATTAACACATGCATTACATAGTACCATAAATCTTTTAAGACTTAGTATAGGGATACACACCTGGTTTACTTAACGAGTTCACTCAAATCCCGAAAAGCCCGATCTAACGCTTTAGATCTTTAGTTCCTATATTCGGCCAACCCTAAACATGTTAGCAAAGAGCCATTCGGCTAAATAATGAAATCCCGAAGGATTATCACAACCCAAAACCTTACCTTGCTGCCGATTTGATCACTAATCAAATCCCGAAACTTTGTAGTGTTTCTACCTTGAAATCAGCTAATACTAGATCACTTCACTAGTTAGTTTTCGGCTTTTGAATGAATAAGAAACAGATCTAAAATATTAACTATGGCATTGGCTGAATATACGTGTACACTTACCTTGCGATATTAAATCCCGAAAGTAGTCTCTTGGTTGGGATATCTGTCGAAATACCTACAGAGTACATGTTAGATTCAATTCTAACATTCAAATAAATGGCCTTCGGCCTAATCTTACACCTCACTTACCTTAGATCTGAAATCCCGAATGATCTCCCTAGAAGTCGGCTTCTATGGAAATCCCGAAACTCACCTTTCAAGTTTCGGCCAACAAGAGTAGGAGGGATTAGATTTTGATTTCCAACCGTCAGAAAAGAATAAGAAAAAGTAAATCGACATAGGACAGATTACTTACCAAATAAGAAAGACCAAAACGCAATTGGTCAACCACCTTCACGAAATTGCCAAGAACACTTGCAGAAGAAATCGATTCAAAGTGTGTTAATAAAGTGAACTTTCAGCTTTAAGATTCACTGAGCAATCGGATAGGGATTACCTTAAGTCTTCGGCTTTTAATGAACACTTGAGAGATTCAGCTCAACAAGGACAAGAAAAGAAGAGCTATGAGGCTTAGGGAGAATTGGCACTGATGGAATTTGGGAGAGGGTTATTCGGCTTTGGTCACTTGAAGGGGAAGGATAGATGAAACAAAGAGAGCAAATTGAATTCCTAAGAACTTTTCAGCACAGAAGAGAAAGATGAGGAGAGAACTAAATTTCAGCAGAAGCTTAATTGGAAAGAAAGTAAATGGCCTTACTCTCTTTCCTTGGTCGAAAATAACACCAAAAGAGACCCACATTCGGCCACTACATCCTTCCTTATCAAATCCCTTATTTTTCTCCTATTTTCTCTCCTTTTTGCTCATTCAAAAATAATTGAAATAAATCAATAATTATCCTTTGCTTTATCCGGAATTTTAAAAAGAATCTGATCACATCTAAAGCTCCTCCCTCAGTCTCCCAATGCCGTCCATTACTCCTCATTGTTGCCGCAAAATAAAAGCTCTTATCTTGCTTCCCTTGTAATTCAAACCTAGGCCCTCTCCACTACATATGGCGTCACTTACAGAGGCTTTAAGTGGCGCCTCCTTTCCAATTTAACAGGCCCATTTTTGTGTCTAATTCTCCCTACAATTTCTTTTAAGGCCTCCTTAGCCTGACTTCCCCTTTTAGACTTAAAGTCAAATAATTTCTAAGGCATTTGACTACACACTAGGGTTCACAAAATTCATAAAACACATTCCACATACACATAGACATGCTTCCACATACAAGTAAGCATTAATGCATAAGCCATAAATCCCGGATGTTACAGGTCAGATCGATATTGTCACAACATAGATTGTAACATCCCAAACCTAGCCTAGACGTTATGGCTGAATCTGGCATGTCACATTGAAGTGTTTTTTGAAAACCATGTTTTCATTGAAAACCCTTCTTGAAATTTAAAACTTGTACAAAACCTAAGTTTGTGTTTGCTTATTTTTAATCGTGGTTTATTAAAAAGTTATCCCTTTTTAAAATGTTATCACCTTTAAATCCTTATTTACTGTAAAAGCTTAATTTAAAACAAATGATTTACGTAAAAGTGATATTTAAGAATTGAGTTACGAAAACGTAGTGTTGGAAAACAATTATTGTTTTGGAAAATCGTGTTCTATTTCTAGCAGATATAAATCACAATCAAATCAAATCCCAAATTTAAAATCCAGATATTAGAAAGGCCTTATTACAATCCGGACCAACAAGATCATTCTTAAGTAAATGAGCTAAACAGAATAAAACTTATGCAGTTGTGTGGCCCTCTCTGAGTCCCTCACAGCTTTGAACTGTCTAACACTGGGGATTACCTGAAAGGTTAAAATCGAGGTGAGTTTACGAAAACTCAGTGTGTAATCCCTTATTAAAGAAGCAGTCAGTATATAGGAACAGAATTAGTCTGGGCCTGAGCCCTTTAACAGTAACAGTAGAGTATGGCCCTTAGCCCCCATTAGCCTCGGTTGGGCCTTAGCCTCCATTAGCCTCGGTTGGGCCTTAGCCAATAACAATGTCACATATCACATCTATCTGGGCCTAAGCCCATCTCAATATTAGAATTAGTATATGCAATGTGTAAATACCCATACCAACACTGCACTCCATCTTCTGTCCAACCTTACACTCCTATGGGGATTAAATCGACCCACCCATCCCTACACTCCTTATGTAGCACCGGTTGCGACACTAACCAATATTGCAGCGTAGCTGCCAATAATAATAACGCAGCAGAGCTACCAGTAACAGTATATGTGGCAAAGCCACCAGTAATAGTTTTGCAGTAGAGTTGCCAGTATCAGTATCGCAGCAAAGTTGCCAGTAACAGTACACTTCCTCCATAACAGTCTCCCAACCCCATGTAGTATGTCGTGTATGCAGTACGCCATGCTCAAAATTTGTCATACCATTTATAGTTAAGTCAATCAAATCATAATCATACAATCACAGTCAAATCAGTCAAGTCATAGCACAAGTCAATCATTTACCCTCGAGGGGCAAAACAGTCATTTACCCTACAGGGGCATTACGGTTATTTTACCCTACAAGGGCATTACGGTCATTTTACCATACAGGGGCATTACGATCATTTTACCCTACAGGGGCGTTACAGTCATTTTACCCTACAGGGGCATTAGGGTCATTTTACCCTATAGGGGCATTACGGTCATTTTACCCTACAGGGTCATTATGGTTATTTTACCCTATAGGGGCATTATAGTCATTTTACTCGATGGGGATATTTTGTCATTTTACCATATGGGGGTATATCAATCATTTTACCCTATGGGGGTATTTCAATCATTTTACCCGATGGGGTATTTCGGTCACTTTACTTATTTTAGGGTCTCGGAGGAGCTGATGACCTCTATGAAGGTCTACAGTCACCTCGAGGGACACAAAAAACCTAAATGGTCATAACGGTGTAAATGGGCCCAAGGCCCATTAGTCGACCCACGTGGGCTCACACGCTCGTGTGGTCCATTTAGCCCAAATTCAATCACGGCTATGTGAACTACATAGTCCAATCCAGTATTTACCACTTAACGTGGATTTCATTCTTGTAGGGCCCACGAGCCCTGTTGGGCCCACACACCCATTTCAGCCAAATGAGGCCCAAGATCACGAGAATGCTCGTAGTGGCCTCTACAATCTATCACCCATGATTTGTGGGCTCAGTTTACCATACGAGCGATCGCATGCTCGTGAGGCCTCAAATGTCGTAGTTTCGACTTTTCGAATTTTCGGCTTTTGCCGACTCACAGAAACGATAGTGTGATTACACACCTTTTTATAGAGTCATTACAAGATCTACGAGCACCCAACCTAGATTTATCGAGATCCAATGATAGTCCTTAATTGTTAGGGTAACACCCTTTCAATAACACTTAATCCGAATTACCCTTCTTAGCTTATTTGAATGAGGGTGCCCTTAATCCCTCAGCGATTGCTATTCAAAAATGATCACATGCCTTCACTGCTTTCCTAAAGTACAGTCAAGAACTAATTACTAAGTGGTAGGGCATATTCAGCCAACCGCAAAAACATGAGATAACCTTATTACCTTACCAGACGTTTGAGAATGAAAGGGAGACTCCTCCAAACCGTTCACATTTCACCACTCCTTAAGGAAGACCCTAGAATCGTAATGGTGCAATACGTGAAGAATGAAATAGCAATCGGTTAATGAGGTTATTCAGTTTTGGAAAAGGAAGGAAGAGCATAGGTGCATTCGGTCTTAAAAGAAAAACAGAGAATAGTTTTTGCTCACTTACCAATAGTCAAAACCTTTGCAGTAGATCCACCCAGAGAAGGATTCATAGAAGTGATATTTGGCCAGAAAAGTATAGAAGATGAACAGGAAATAAAAGAAAAGAAGGGAAGATTCGACTATGAAAGAAAGAAAGTTTCAAGGATGAGGAGAAAGAATGACACGAATGGTCAGAAGGGAAATGACGCGAGTGGTCAGTTTCGTAGTACAGATAAGACTTGAGAGAACCCAAAATGCAAAAGTGAAAAGCCCCAAACTCTTAGCAAAGAAATTCGGCACTTTCCTATCATTCTAGTGCTGAAAATGCTCCCTATTTTTCCCCTAGACGAATTAGATTGTGCGGCTAAACGAATGGAACTAAGGACTCCGAAGGATGAAGTAGTAGTACTGATTGGAGAAAGAAGAAACTACCTGTCACACGTAGTTTCGGTGTTGACGGCTGAGAAAATGGTTAGGAAAGGGTGCAAGGCGTTCTTAGCCTTCGTGAGTGCGTTGGGTGAAAAGGAAGAAGGTGTTAGTTGAGTTAGAACGATAAGGGACTTTGAAGATGTGTTTCCGGAGGAATTACCAGGAATACCCCCAGATAGGAATTACCAGCAACTCCTGTGTCAATTGCCCCGTATCGAATGGCACCAAAGGAGTTGGTTGAGCTCAAGGCTCAAATCCAAGAATTGCTGGATCGTGGGTTCATTCAACCCAGTGTGTCTCCATGGGGAGCACCGGTCCTATTTGTAAAGAAGAAGGACTGAACTATGTGTATGTGCATAGATTACCGTCAGTTGAATAAGCTGACCATTAAGAACAAGTATCCTTTGCCAAGGACCGATGACTTGTTCGATCAGCTGAAGGGGGCCGCAGTGTTTTCAAAGATAGACTTGAGGTCGGGATATCATCAGTTGAAGGTGAAGGAGGCAGATATCCATAAGACCGCTTTTAGGACAAGATACGGCCATTTTGAGTTTGTGGTGATGCCGTTTGGGTTCACGAACGCTCCAGCCGCATTCATGGATATGATGAACCGAGTTTTCCAACCCTACTTGGATAGGTTCATCGTTGTATTCATCGACGATATCTTGGTATACTCCAAGTCTGAAGAGGAGCATGATGAACACCTACGGGTTGGAAGTATTAAGGGGGAAGAAGCTCTATGCCAAATTCAGCAAGTGTGAATTTTGGCTTAAGGAGGTGGCATTCTTAGGACATGTAGTATCCGCAGAAGGTATAAGGATGGATCCTAGGAAGATCGAAGCAGTGTTGGATTGGAAACCACCTAGGTCCGTGGCTGAGATTCAAAGTTTCTTAGGTTTGGCAGGCTATTACAGAAGGTTCGTGGAAGGGTTCTCGTCAATAGCCGCACCTTTGAAAAAGTTGCTAAGGAAGGAAGTACCCTTTGAGTGGACTGATAAGCAACAGAAGAGCTTTGAAAAGCTTAAGAAGGTGTTGATGGAGGCTCCAGTGTTAATTCAACCGGAGGCAGGAATGGATTTTGTGGTATATTGTGACGCTTCGCACACAGGATTAGGCTGTGTCCTAATGCAAGAAGGAAAAGTGGTCGCTTATGCGTCTCGGCAGTTAAGGCCTCATGAGGTTAACTACCCAACCCATGATTTGGAATTGGCAGCTGTGGTTTTCGCCCTTAAGGTGTGGAGGCACTATATCTATAGAGAAAGGTCGATGATCTACACAGACCACAAGAGCCTTAAGTATCTGTTGACTCAGAAGGAGTTGAACTTGAGGCAGCGAAGGTGGGTGGAGTTATTGAAGGATTATGATTGCTCGATAGAGTACCAGCCGGGCAAGGCAAATGTAGTGGCTGATGCCCTAAGTCGGAAGGTTGTGTCGGATCTAAGGGCTATGCTCGCTCACTTAAGTTTATATGATGACGAAAGCCTGTTGGCAGAATTACAAGTCAAGCCCACATGGCTGAATAAGGTGAAAAGGGGACAGTCGGCGGATAAGGACCTAAGTGCTAAGTTACAGCAAGTACAGCATGGAGAATTAAAGGACTATGGCGTTAATGATGAAGGAGTATTGTGCTACAAGGGAAAAGTCTGTATGCCGAGAGACGAGGAGTTAAGACAAAGGATTCTTCGGGAGGCGCATAGTAGCCCTTATGCTATGCATCCCGGAGGCATTAAGCTGTATAGAGATCTAAGGGAACAATTTTGGTGGTCTGATTTTAAACGGGAAGTTACTGAATTCGTGAGGAAATGTCTGACGTGTCAGCAAGCTAAGGCTAAACACCAAGTTCTATCGGGATTGCTTCAACCAATTGAGATTCCGCAGTGGAAGTGGGAGAGAATTACCATGGACTTCGTTAGTGGGCTTCCCCTTACGCCTACTAAGAAGGACTCGGTATGGGTGATAGTGGACCGTTTGACCAAGTCCGCGTACTTCATTCCGGTAAGAGTAGACTATTCTCTTCAAAAGTTGGCTAAGTTATATGTGGCAGAAATTGTGAGGTTACATAGAGTACCGGTGTCGATCATCTCCGATAGAGACCCAAGGTTTACATCTCGGCTTTGGAAGGCACTTCATCAAGCTTTAGGCACTAAGTTAGACTTCACTACGGTTTTTCATCCACAATCAGACGGGCAGTCTGAATGGGTTATACAAGTGTTGGAGGATATGATGAGAGGCTGTGTGATGGATTTCTGAGGAAGTTGGGAAGACTGCTTGCCTTTAGCAGAGTTCGCCCACAACAACAGCTATCAGGCTAGAATCCGGATGGCACCATATGAAGCGTTGTACGGTCGGAAGTGTCGAACTCCTACTTGTTGGACTGAGTTAGGAGAACGTCGAGTTTTGGGTCCAGAGTTAGTGGCAGAAACTGAAGAGAAGGTGGAGATAATTCGGGCACGGTTAAAGGAAGCCTCTGATAGGCAGAAGTCGTACGTAGACCTCAAGCGGAAGGAAATAGAGTTTGAAGTGGGAGACCAAGTGTTTCTGAAGGTCTCGCCTTGGAAGAAGGTGATGAGGTTTGGTCTCAAAGGGAAGTTAAGCCCAAGGTTTATAGGGCCTGCTCGAGTAATCGGCGAGTTGGACCATGGCATACCGGTTGGAGTTACCACCAGAGTTGCAGCAGATGCACGACGTATTCCATGTATCCATGCTACGTCGTTACCGATCGGATCCATCTCATGTGGTACCAGTTGAAGAAGTGGAGCTAAGGCCAGACTTATCGTACGAGGAAGAGCCGATTCAGATATTGGAACGTAATGTGAAAGTGCTACGGAGGAAGTCAGTTCCTCTAGTCAAAGTGTTATGGCGCAACCATGGATCGGAGGAAGCTTCGTGGGAACCAGAAGAGATGATGCGACAGCAATACCCTTAATTGTTTTAGATAGGAAATTTCGAGGACGAAATTATTTTAAGGGGGTAAAACTGTAACATCCTGAAAAGGGCCTATGCATTTTCGGTTTAGTTGTACGATGTGACATGTTTTATGTACTAAGAATAAATTTTGAATATTTTTGGAAACCTGGAAATGAATGAAAATGAGTTAGAAATGAACATTTTTGGAAACCTGAAAATGTATGGAAATGTTAAGTTAAAAATGGAAGGTGAACATTTTTGGAAACTAGGAAAAGTAAGGAAATGATTTGGAAATGATTCAAAAATGGAAAGTGAACATTTCTGGAAACTTGGAAATGTAAGGAAATGTCAAGTTTAAAGAGCCGAACGAAAATTTTAGGAAACTTAGAAATGACTTAGAAATGTCGTGTTTAAAAGTTTAAAAGAGGAAACTAAGGCAAGGTGGCCTTAAAAGAAAAAGTATGTGAAATTTGACACACAAACAAAGCTTGGAAAAGTGGCTCAAGATGTCACTTAGGGCCTATGGAAATGGCGCCACATGCAAGGTGTTGGGCCCGAGTTCGAGTCACAAGGGAAGCAAATAAAAGAAGTTTTATTTTTGCTTCCGTGCTTGAGGTGGACGGCACAAGCTTTCTAGAAAGGAGGAGTTTTATTCTCTTTAAAATACGGCTAATTAAGGGGATAAATAAGGATTTAATGTGGAGAGATAATTAAAGGATTATTCTTTTAATTATTTTAAAATAAGGGATTTAGTATTATTTTTTTTTAGAGAGATAATTGTTGGATTAACTGCTTTTAATTTAAATAAAGTGATAACTAAAGGATAATATTATCACATAGGAAGAGTGGTGGCCAAGTAGGGGACTTTAGCCTAGTAATTTCGGCTAAGGAAGGAAAAGTTAGGCTATTCTTTCATCTTTTCTAAGTGTTTGCCGAAAATCCTCTAGCCAACTCTCTCTTTGCCGAATTTCCCTTGACCAAGTAGCCTCTCTTTCATCGATTCTTTTCCTCTCCAAAATCCTTCTTTTTCTTCTCTACTTTTCTCTTTTCTTTATCACAAAGCCGAAACCTTTTTGATCCCTGTCTAAGTCTCCATAGCCGAATCTTTGTGGCTTCAAACAAGGGTACAGTCGACTGTGGTGTTAAGGTAAGAACAATGGATTTTTGTTGTTCAATCTCTTTTAATCAAGATATAGGAACTGGTTCTCTTGTCGTTTCTTTGACTGAAATATTAAGGAGAAATTTCGGGATCTTTGCTAGTGTCGACTCTTAAGGAAGATAGTTCGAGATATAGCCAACCAAGGCAAGTGTACAATCAGCCAAGGGCTATATAAAGGTGATTTAAATGTTAGAAGTAGATCTAACAGATATCATGTAGGTTTCAACATCTCCATATCCAAGGGATACTTTTCGGGATTTGAAATCACAAGGTATGTGTTTAAGACATTCAGCTAAGGCCTATTTTAAATGTTTCGATTTATTATCAGAAGCCGAAAACTAACCCGTGGAGTAATATAGTGTTTAGCCGATTTCAAAAGGGAGGAATACAAAGTTCCTAAGATTTGATTCTTAATTCAATTCACCGCAAGGGTAAGTTTTAGTAATACTAATCCTATTAGGATTTGGATTAATGGCCGAATGGTTTTTATTAAATACTAAGTGATTAATTTATGTAGGACTTGAGATTTAAATCTGTAAATCGATTTTGTTCGGGATTTCAAGGACTTCGTTAAGCGAATCAGGTGTATACCCCACACTAATTTTTAATACGATCTATGGCACATTTAATATAAATATGTAAAAGTATGAATAAGAATGTGAATATGGCTAAGGTACCTTATTGTGGTACAAAGTACTCAGGTACGTTTCCTACTCCTACTAGGATTACGAAATATGTTATATTTAACATGTGAAAAGTGACATGAATGTGAATTTAAGTATGATATGCATGATATGAATAATATGGGACATTCGGGTCATATGAAAAAGGGGAAGTGAATGTGGTGACTTCGGTCTCACTATCTGAATGTAGTGACTTCGGTCACATTATCTAAATGTGGTAACTTCGGTTACATTATCTGAATGTGGTGTCTCACGACACAATTATCTGGTGGCTATGCCACAAATTTTATATGGGCGATGAGCACGTCGACTGTAGCGACTGCCTTCGATGGTGTGTAGCGGATGGAGGGTCGACTTAGTAGTCCCCACGGTGTGCAGGTTGGTACGGGGATGTGTAGCGGATGGCATCTAGGTTTTGGGTATGGGTTGCATCATTATTTTATCTGTATATGAATGTGCATGTGATACGTTATGGTATGCCTGATCTATTAAATTTTAGTGTTGTGTACACATTGAGTCTGTTGACTCACAGTGATGGACCGGGACGGTAGAACTTGTGGTGGCCATGCTCAGCTAGAAGTTTTATTCATTATGGACAATTTATTTTATCTAAGTATTTAAGAATTCTATTTTGGGTTTTTACTTGATGTAATAAGGCCATAGTTGAATTTTCCTTATTTTTATTTTCAATTATTATGTTTACGAATTATTATCAATCAAAGTTTGGGTAAATTTATTTTTAAAACAAACCCTAATTGTTTTGTCGCCTTAATTAAATGGAATTCAATATAAGATAACTTGGTTTTCAACACAAGCCCAACCCAAAACGATATTTTTCTTAAAATCGCACAAGTTTTTCCCAAGAAACAAATGAACTTTGAATCGGTTTACTTGAGGAACATACCAGATTCGGTCTAGGCTCGTGGGCCGGGTTTGGGGTGTTTCAGAATTAGTACCAGGACCAACACCGATATTGATAGCTTCGTAAAGAATGGCTCCAACAGAATTAAAAGAGTTGAAAGCTCAGCTGTAAGAATTGACAGACAGAGGTTTTGCACGACCGAGTTATTCGCCCTGGGGTGCACCAGTATTATTTGTTAAGAAGAAAGACGGCATGATGAGAATGTGTACCGATTACAGACAGCTGAATAAAGTGACCATAAAGAACAAATACCCTTTACCACGGATTGATGATTTATTTGATCAGTTGAAAGGGGCTACAGTATTTTCAAAGATTGATTTGAGATTGAGTTATTATCAGTTGTGAGTTAAAAAGTCAAATATGCTGAAAACCATATTCAGAACGAGGTACAAGCTTTATTAATTCTTGGTTATGCCTTTCGACTTAACTAACGCTCTTGCAGTTTTCATGGACTTGATGAACCAGATATTCAGACCGCATTTAGATAGATTTGTTATTATATTCATTGACAACATTCTGATCTATTCGTGAGATGAATCTGAACATACCGGGCAATTGAGAATTGTGTTACAAACTCTACGTGATAAGAAATTATTTGCAAAGTTTAGTAAATGTGAATTTTGGCTCCGAGAGGTTCGATTTTTGGGGCATATTGTTTCAGCCAAAGGTATTAGAGTTGACCTGAGTAAAATCTCTGCTATTCTTGACTGGAAACCTCTGAGAAATGTGTTTGAAGTCCGTAGTTTTCTAGGCTTAGCAGGCTATTACTGAAGATTCATGAAAGGATTTGTTATGATTGCGACACCGATGACTCGACTACTTCAAAAAGATGTGAAATTTGAATTCTCAGAAAAATGTCAGTAGAGTTTTGAACAGTTGAAAGTACAGTTAACTGAAGCACCAGTTCTGGTACAACTTGAATCAGGGAAAGAGTTTGTGATTTATAGTGACGCGTCATTAAATGGCTTGGGATGTGTTTTGATACATGAAGGAAAAGTTATAGCCTATGCTTCCCGACAATTGAAACCTCATGAAAAGAACTATCTGACGCATGACTTAAAGTTGGCTGCCATTGCGTTCGCATTGAAAATTTGGCGACACTACTTATACAGTGAAAATGCTACATTTATACGGATCCTAAAAGCTTAAAATATCTGATGTCACAGAATGATTTGAACCTACAACAACGAAGATGGCTCGAGGTACTGAAAGATTATGAGTTTGTGATTGATTACCACCCGGGAAAAGCTAATGTTGTTGCTGATGCCCTGAGCCAAAAATCTTTGTTTGCATTACGAGCAATGAATACCGAGTTGATGATTTGTCATTATGGGTCTGTTTTAGTTGAATTAAAAGTGAAACTGGTATTTCTTCAAAAAAATCTGTGAAGCTCAAAAAGATGACCGTGAATTGCAAGTTAAACGAATTCAATGTCAAACTATCCCTAATTCATAGTTTCATATTGGAGCCAATGATTTTTTAAGGTTCCGAAATAGAATTTTCATACCGAGAGATTTAGAGCTCAATTAGAAGATTTTGCACGAAACGCACAATAGCTGCTTATTTGTTCATCCGGGAAGTACCAAAATGTACAACGATTTGAAACAATTTTATTGGTGGCAAGGCATGAAACTCAGAGTTTGTTTCTAAATGCTTGATTTGTCAACAGGTTAAAGCTGAACATCAAGTACCATTGGGTTTACTATAGCCTGTGATGATTCCCAAGTGGAAATCGAATAGAATTATAACAGATTTTGTGTCGGGATTGCCCCTAACTCCGAAAAAGAAAGATGCTATCTGGGTTGTCGTTGATTGACTAACATAATATGCTCATTTCATGCCGGTACGTACATATTTCTCACTTGATAGACTAGCTGAATTATACATTTTTGAGATGGTACGATTGCACGGGGTGCCATTATCTATTATTTCTGATAGAGATCCAAGATTTAAATCGCGATTCTGGAAGAAATTGCAATAAGCTTTGGGTATAAAGTTGAATTTTAGTATAGCTTTTCATCCTCAGACTGACGGTCAGACTGAGAGAGGTATATAGATTCTCGAAGACATGTTGAGATGTTGTATTTAAGAGTTTGAGGGCAGTTGGGAAAAGTACTTACTGTTAATTGAGTTCGCATATAACAACAGTTTTCAGACGAGTATAAAGATGGCACCGTACGAAGCTTTATATGGTCGCTAATGTCAAACACCGCTATACTAGACTGAACTAAGTGAGAAAAAGATTCACGGGGTTGAGTTGATTAGAGAAACTGAAGAAAAAGTGAAAATGATTCGCGATAGTTTAAAAGCAACTTCAGATCGACAAAAATCATATGCGAAATTAAAACGTAAAGAAATTGAGTTTTAAGTCAGAGACCGAGTGTTTCTAAAGGTGTCACCGTGGAAAAAGGTTCTTCGATTCGGCCGTAAAGGAAAGTTGAGTCCGCGATTTATCGGGCCATATTAGATCATCAAAAGAATAGGGCCTGTAGTGTATCGACTAGCATTACCGTCAGAACTTGAAAAAATTCATAATGTATTTCATGTTTCTATGCTATGTCAATATAGATCCGATCCGTCACATGTGATTTCTCTAGTAGATGTTGAGATACAGACTGATTTAATGTATAGTGAAGAACTGATCAAGATTTTAGCTCGTGAAATCAAATAATTGAGAAATAAACGCATAGCCCTAGTAAAGGTTCTTTTGCCATAAACACGGGATCGAGGAAGCTATGTGGGAACCCGGGGAAGCTATGAGAAAACAATATCCTAACCTATTCACCGATAAGATTTTCAGGGACGAAAATCCCTAAGGGGGAGAGTTGTAACTGTGCGTTATTGGTCAAATTAGAGCAATGGTTTTGGGACCACAAATCTGAAGTTAAAATATTTATTTTGTTATTTTATTAAGATATACAGCATGATATAATTATTGGGTGAAAGTTTCGTAAAAAAATTTTACCATTTGAGTGTTTAATTTGGTAAAAAGGACTAAATCGCGTAAAGTGTAAAATATGAGTTCTATAAGTTAAATGAACCAAATGACTATAGAAATGAAATGAATGAGTACTTGCATGGTAATTAGCCCATTAGTAGCATTAGTGGACGGTAATGGGCATGGGTTATGTGATTTTTATATTTAATAATAAAGGTTAAAAATGGTAAAATGGTTATTATAGTTAAGTAAACAAATAAAACATGAAAATGCATACAAATGTTCATCTTCTCCACTAAAACTAAAGATTGAGACAGCTATTAAACAAGTTTGAGCATTCGACTACTTTGAATGCTAGATTAAGGTATGGTTTTAACACGATTTTTAATTATTTTTACGTTTTTGAGATCGTTGCTTCGTATTGTAGCTAGTCTGTACCCGAGATTTTGAAACTGTTAAAGATTCATCATGTTTCCATTGTTGAATGTTTGAGTAATTTGATGAATTATGATATATTTGGAAGGTTTAATGTTAGATTAATAGTTTTTGTAAAGTGAATTTTAACAAAAATGTCAAAAAGGGGCCAAGTTGTGAAATTGTAAAATTACTGGGTAAAAGTGTGAATAAATAAAAGATATTGGCTGTTAGGGAGTCCATTAAAATTTGACTAATTATGGTTTTGGACTAAATTGCATTAATTTGCAATTTTATGTGATAAGGACTAAATTGCAAAAATGTAAAAGTTTAGGGGTAAATGTGTAAAATAGCCCTAATGTGTGTTTTGGACTAAATTGAATAAATAGTTGATTAAATAAGTTGTTTTTATTAATATATAGATCAAGATAAGTTGAGATCGAGATTAGATCGGGGAAAAGGAAAGATTGACGATTAGCCGATATTTCTATTCGAGCAACTCGAGGTAAGTTCGTATAACTAGAATCGAACTTTAAAAAACTAGTAATTATTTGAAATGAATGTGTATAATTGAGCAATTGATTTATTTGAAATACAAATGCCTTGTTGATATAGTCTGATAGTTACCGAGCCCTGTTTGAACCATAGTAATTCGTAGGATACGAGTGACATGTCACTAGGGTTACCGTTTAGGTCGAGATCCTGCATGTGTTGTGGACTCACCGCACTGTATGAGCTTCTTGATATATCACCGTTCTCATTTCGTCGAGCTTCATCGTTTCACTCAATAGAGCTTACTATCCATCAGCTCAGGAGGAGCTTACTGATCATAGCTTGAAAGAGCAAAAATGATAATGAATTGAAGGATTACTAATTTATATGTTATGTATATCACCTAAGTATCCCTAGATATTCTAATAGATTCAACGAGCATAAGTTCTGTGATATGGTAAAGTACTGTTTATACGAATTAGTTACTGTTATCGAATGAATTACTGTTTGTATGATTAAGAATGAAAGGTTATAAAGGATGTACATGATATGATACAATGTATTGAATATTAAGTTGTGATAATGATTACATGTAGTTATGTGACTAACTTGTTGATGAATGCTTGTGTTTAAACATTTGGAAATTGAATTGAGTATACCTTATTTATTGTCTTGATTATTTATAAATGGTAAGTTTAATTTTGAATTATACGGACTTACTAAGCTCTAAAGCTTACTCTATTTCTTTTCTATGTTTTATAGAGGTTCGATAGCTTGTTCGATACGAATAAAGTCGAATTTACGCATTACACTATCCAGTTGTTGTTTGGCACTTTTGAACTTTTGGATATTTGTAAATATGGCATGTATAGGCTAGTTATAAAGATGATAATTATGGTTACTTGAGGTAGTGATTTCGGTACATGTTGTGGTATAAGTTAAAGCCATGTGATTTGGCTTAAAATGGTGTAATGTTTTGGTTGGATATAATTGTTCAATTATGGTATGATTTGGCAAGTAGTAGATGTAATGGAAATATGCAAATGTTGTCTTGATTTGTAATAGGCATATGAATGGAAAATGCATGTTATAAATTAGGTATTTGAATACTATGTTGAATTGGTATAAAATGTGTATGAAATGTTATGGATTGGCTACCTATTGGGTTATAAAATGTTGCAATTTACGCTTGTGTATGTATGTATAAATAGGGTGGTAAGATGGCTTTGCAAATAGCCTATTTTTATCCACACGGGTAGAGACACGGGCGTGTGTCTTACCCGTTTGTGACACACAGTCATGTTACACGGCCGTGTGTCCCTTGGTTTTGATATTAGAACCAAGTCAATATGCTCCACATGGTCTCACACACGAGCGTGTGACTGGCCGTGTTGCATAAGTCAGTATACCCTACAGTTTTGGCATGGCCTAGCACTCGGCCTGGCACACGAGCTTGTATGGCCACTTCGAAGGGAACACGGGCTAGACACACGGGTGTGTGGTTGGCCGTGCAACCCAAGTCAGTATGTACTCCCTATTTTCACACAGTTGGAGACACGGGAGTGTCTGGTGGCTGTGTGAGACACACGGACGTGTGTCCTCTTTATTAAGAAAAAATTTCAAAGTTTTGTGGAAGTTTATAAGTTATCAGTTTAGTCCCAAACCACTCCTAAAGCATGTTTAAGGCCTCGTAGGCTATTGTAAGGGACAAATTGAAAGATGATTGTATGAAATGATTGAATGTATGAGAAAATTTTGGTTATATGTGTTATAACTCTGGTAATGCTTCGTAACCCTATTCTGGTGTTGAATACGAGTGAGGGGTGTTTCAAGGAAGTATTTGGGAAAAAACCCAGAAGGAAGTGATAAAAATATTGGAAAAATCCAACATTAATGAATTAACCTAGGAAGAATGTCCTGTATTATGAAAGAATGAAACCAATTAGCGTTCAGTACGAAAGAATCAATGGGTTATGAAACAGAAGAAGAAGGGGACAGTGCAGAATAGGAGAACAATCACATGGTAACCCAATTAGACTGGTGGAGACAAAATAAGGAACAACCAGAGCAAATGATCACAACCTTAGTAAAAATGGTACCATCAATTGTCAAACCCCCAAAATTAAAGCTAAAGTCATTACTTAACCACTTAAAATATGGATATCTAGGGAAGCAAAACATTTTACTAGTAATTATTGTTGCAGGCTTAGATTCAAAGCATGAAGAAGTTCTACTAAATTTCTTGAAAATTAATAAAAAAGTGATAGGATGGACAATTGTTGCCCGGCCTAGACGTTATGACCGGATCTAACGTTTCACATCAAAGTGTTGTTTGAAACTACGCTTTCATTGGAAACCCTTCTTACTATTTGAAACTTTCTACCATTTAAAACCTCAGATTTTGTTGCTTATTTTCAAAACATGATTTACTCAAAGTGAATCTCTTACAAAATATTATTACTTTTAAAACCTTGTTTGTTGCGAAAGTTTAATTCGAAACAGTTGCGAATGCATGATATTTTGAAAACAGTAGTTATTGTTTTAAAAACCCATGTTTATTAGACTAGCGGGTTGAAAATTAAAAGAAACACCATATAAATGTTATAAATCCCAAACAGCCTTAATACAAAATTTATAACCCAATAAATTAAAATAAAATGAAATAAAGTCGCTAAGTTTAACTTTAAAGCATATCTGACGTGTGGCCACCTCCGAGTCCCTCGCAGCTCCAAATCCTCTAAAGCTGGGGATTACATGCACAGTTAAAGGAAAGGGTGTGTTAAGAGAACTCAGTGTGTAATCCCCTATTACGGTCACAATCTGGGCCTAAGCCCTAAATCATATCAATGCAAAACAGACATGTAACCCAACCCTGTCCAGCCAACTCACCACCCGTACCCACCATCTCACCATGTGTGTAACATCCTAAAATTAGGGGTCTGGCATTTTTGCACTATGGCATGTGTTGAGCTGGTTTAGCTTGTTGTTTGGGTGTGTTTGGGGGTCTTAGGGAGGCTTGGGTTCAAGATTGAACCTTGGAAAAATTTTGGTCTTTGGGCTCTTTAGTGGGCAGAGCTGGTGGAGGCAAGGCTTATATTAAATAATGTGTGTTTATTAGCATAAGTCAGCCAAGTGGTAGGATGTCTGTGGTATGACAAGGGATGCTTTGAGGAGGGGAGTTCGAATCCCACAGGCTGCATTTGGTAGCTTTTATTTTTGTGCTCAGGAAAGGAGGAAGCAGAGTTGAGATCAAACTCTGCCTTGGAGGTTGGAGACCTGGTCAAACATTTTGAATGGGTGATGGAGGGCATGTTGGGGAGTAAAAAGGGGAGAGAATCAAGGGATTGGGTGTGAGAGGAGGTAGTGGCCGAATATGAGGAAGTGGATGGAGGATCTTCGGTCAAGATTTGTCATGTGGAAGAATTCATATTCCGCATTGAGTAGGGAAAAGAGTGTAAAAAATTCCTTAGTGTTTTTACTTTGTATTTGTGCAATTTGAGTGTTTTCTTTTTGTGCATTTCGGGTCACCTTGTTTCATTTTCTTGTTTGTCAAAATCATTCTCTCCTCTCTTCTTCTCCATTTAGTTTCTATCCTTTTCTCTTTAAGCCGAATCTCCTCTCTTCTTCCATCTAAATCTGTTCCTCTTTTCTTTTGCTGTTAGCCAAATTCTAAGTAGCCCGAAGCTTGGGTGTCTTTTGTCTGCCGAAGTCTTTCTCTGACCTTTTCTCTTCTAGAAGCCGAATCCCTCCTATATGCACTTTTCATTTTGTGTTCTTTGATTGGTAAGCCTCTATTCCCATGTTATCTTTTTCTTTTCGCATTAGTTTTCTTTCTTTGACCGAAAGCTCCATTCTCACAGTTATTACTCTTTCTTCCCTCCTTACTTAGCCTAAACCGAAACCCTTTCCAGGGAGTAGATAGAGTTCTTTAGCAAACAATGGACGTAGGCTGGTAGCATTGGTCTTGGGTAAAGGTAAAGTTATTCGTTTACCTTCTTATTTGATGCTAATGGTATCCGTGTGATCCTACCTTATGAAGTTGGCATGGGTTTCTTCCTTTCTTATAAGGGAACCGAAGTTTGTTTGGATGCTAACCTCTTTGGTGCATCAATGGGTTCGTTTAGGTATTTGTGGTTGTAGCCTGATAAACTGTAAAAGTAACATACTTTAAGCCCACATTTAATATGCTTTTGGATGATTTATCCATTGATTTATGTAAAAAGGTGATCTTAATCCTTTCTTTTCATGTCTTATACTCAGGAAAGCACCAAAGGATGAAAAGAACGTAAAACGGGCTTAAAATAGGCCAAATGGGCCAATTCACGAAATCAACACGGCCTGGACTTCAAGCCACACGGCCTTGCCATGCAAAACATCTAGAACACGGTCTCTCCCCCCAATTTACACGGCCGTGCATCAAGTTAGAAATCCAAACACGGCCTGGAGTCGATCCACACGGGCATGCTACATGGCTGTGCCTCTGTCGTTAGAATGAGCAATTTTAGTCAGAAAAGGATACTTGAGGAGAAAAATTTGCATTCCAAGAGCCTATATATACCCCCTAAGTACCACCTTTGAAGAGGCGTCAAAGCTAGGCCAGGGAGCCAAGCCGAGAAGGTCAAAGTTAGGGAATAAACGTGAAGATAGCCAGTTGATCCATCCCAAGAAGCCAGAATTATACTCAAGATAGTGGAATTCTCCTTCAATTCCTTCAGGTAGTTTTAGGATTTTCTTATGTTTTGTTTTATCTTTTCTCTTGCGATGTTTTGTTTATTCATTATGAACTAAACCCATCAGATACCTGAAGGGGATGAAACCTAGATGAATCTTTTTATTTGATTTTACAGTTATATGATAATTACTTAGTTTATTTTAGTTATGTTGTTTAATCCAAATCTAATGTGCTTAGGTGGAGGAGGAATAGACGCTGCCTAAGAGTAGATCTAACATAATTAAGCGTAGTTAATCGAACGCCTAGAGATAGGGTTACGAGATTTTGTCGGATTAGGTGAAACCTAATATGGGAGTCCATTGATCGATTTACTGCTATCCTAGGGAGTTATTATAAGCGAACGAGAGTTCCACTAATTAACCTAGGGTTAGACGTTATTCGCCTCAAGAGAGGGTTTAATATAGGTTAGGGAGTCTTACGGATCAAGCTAAATAAAAGAAATCATATAATTTAGGGTTAATTAATAAGTGATGTCTAGGTGGATTCTTCCTGAGGGTATCGTCGCAATCAACTGAGTTTTTCTTCAAAGTTATTTTCCTATTCGTCCTTTTTGTCTTTGTGTCCTCAGTTTAGTCTTCGTCGAAAGCAACTTTACTCTAATTTTAAGGCTAAATAATAAAAAGAAATAGTACTTTTAGTTCCTTTGGGTTCGATATCCGGTCTTGGCTAAGCTATACTACTGTTCGATAGGTACACTTGCCTTTAATCATTGTCAGAGTTAGTTTTCAGGTTTTGATCATTCTTTTATAAATTTTAAAACTCTGATTTCAGCGATCAAGTTTTTGGCGCCGTTGCCGGGGAACTAAAATATTAAGAAAACTCTATTTTTATTACTTTAGTCATTATTTTTTATTTTTCAGCAATTTATTTTTATTTTTTTAGGATATTTTTTAATTTTGCTAATTTTTCTTTCCTGCTTCTCTTTTCAGGTACCTCTAGTTTATGACTAGAAGGAACCTGAGAGGTCCTTTAGTATACGAAAGTGATATTGAAGCTACCACTCGAAAGAATCGTCGGGAAACAAGGCGATCCCTAAATTACACAGAAAGAGAGGAAGAAAATAAATCCAATCCTACTGAAAGGATGGATGAAAACAACCCACCACCACGCGATGTGGGAGATCGCAACGCTCCACGTACAATGTTTGATTATGCGAAACCGCATTTAACTGTAGCAGAATCGAGTATTGTTAGGCCTGCTATAGCTGCTAATAATTTTGAATTAAAGCCTAACACAATACAAATGATTCAACGGTTTGTTCAATTTGATGGTTTGCAGGACGAAGATCCAAACATGCATGTAGCTAACTTTTTAGAGTTTTGTGATACCTTCAAAATAAATGGCATTTCTGATGATGCCATACGTCTTCAGTTATTCCCTTTTTCATTAAGAAATAAAGCCAAACAGTGGTTAAACTCGTTACAACGAGGGCCAATCACTACATGGGATCAAATGACCGAAAAGTTTTTAATGAAATATTTCTCACCGGCCAAAATGTCCAAATTACGGAATGATATTTCTTCTTTAGTGCAGATGGATGTAGAGACATTATACGACGCATGGGAGAGATATAAAGATCTCTTGAGGAGGTGCCCACACCATGGCTTACCCTTGTGGTTACAAGTCCAAACATTCTACAACGGTGTAAATCCTTCAACGAGGCAACTGATTGATTCAGCCGCCGGTGGAACTCTGAACAACAAAACTCCAGAAGTAGCCTACGAGTTCATTGAGGAGATGTCATTAAACAATTATCAGTGGCAAGCTTCGAGGACTAAACCAACAAAATCGGTAGGAGTCTTCAACGTCGACACCATGACCATGCTATCAACGCAGCTTGAGATGATGAATAAAAAGCTTGATAGTTTATGTTCCTCCTCACAGTAAATCCAAATATGCGATTAGTGACGCAAGTGGAACCATGGCGAATCCTGAGTACCCACCCTACCAACCTGAAGCAGAGAACGAACAGATGAACTATATAGGTAATAATTTCTGATCCAATAATAATCCTTATAGTAACACTTACAATCCAGGTTGGAGGAACCATCCAAATTTTTCATGGAGAGGTCAAGGCAATCAAAGAAATCTAGGGCAACAACCTCCTCAGAACTTCCAAAATCAGCCCTATCCACGAGAAAGGAAACCACCCTACGAGGAGGAACTAAAAAATTCAGCAAACACAGAAGAAAGCCTACAAGATATAAATAGAACAATCAAAAGCAATGAGAGCAGAATGAGTGAAATTGCTAAGTCGGTCAAGGAAATGACTAATGTAGTCGAACAACTCACACGACTCATGTTAGAACGACCACAAGGACGTCTACCAAGTAACACCGAGATTAATCCAAAGGAGCAAATTCAAGCCATCACAGCTCAGGAGAACGAGGAGTTAGATGAACCACAACCAATTCCAGAAAGTAAGGTAGACGAAGGGATAACAGAGGTCGCACAAGAAAAGCCAAAACCGGTAATCAAGGGGTACAAACCTCACATACCTTATCCCAAAGCATTAAAAAGAGACGATTCAGAGGAACAGTTCGGTAGGTTTCTTAAACTTTTAAAGAAATTACACACTAACTTACCTCTTCTGTAACAGTCCGATTTAGACCCTAATCAGAATGGTGGTTTCAGGACCACGAATTCGAGTCCGAAAAATATTTAAATACTATTTTTGTGTTAATTATATGTGAATTTGTATGTGTGAAAGTTTCGTATAAAAATTTGATTGTTTGTGTGCTTAATTAAAATAAAAGGACTTAATCGCATAAAGAACAAAAGTTATAAACTATAGTGTAAAGTACTAAATTGATAATGGTTTCATAAACTAAAGTATTGGAATGTTCATATAGCCAAAATTAAGATAGTGGCCGTCCAAATGAAGCATGAAATGATGGTTGGAATTTGTTTATTATATTTTACTATGTTTTAATGTTATTGTAACACCCCTTACTCGGGACCATCGCCGGAATTAAGTAAGAGGCATTACTAGACTTGACTACAAGTTCAAAACATGAAAATCTTAAAGCTGTCAAACTGCATTGTGCCGACTAATTTGGCTATAACTCGAGTTACAAAATTCGAAATTCAGATCCGTAAATTTTCCTTGAAAGTAGACTCATATATCTATTCACCATAATTTTTCTAGAATTTTTCATGTGGCCAATTTGTACAGTTTATTCTTCAAAGTTACCCTTATTACACTGCTGGACAGTTCTGACCTGTCCCTATAAAACTGCAGTTATCAGATTGCACAATTTTCCAATGGTGTTCTTATTTATACCAATGAAAAGTAGACTCATTTAGGATTCTACACATATAAACCATGATTCTTGATTATTTTTATACAATTTATGGCAATTTTTCCAAAACTGAACAGTGACTCACGAATGCATTCAGAGCAGGTTTCACTAGAACTCAATTATCTCATAATATATAAATCGTTTGCGTACTCTATTTCTTTCATATAAAAATAGACACAATAAGGTTTAATCTCATATCTCATTCACTTTCAAATTCAATGTACCCAATTTTTAGTGATTTTTCTAATTTACATCAATGCTGCCACTACAAGCTGTTCTGCTAAATTTTATGAAAGTTAAACTTCTAGCCGAACCTACCTACTTCCCAAATTCAAGGATTTATATGTATGCAAATGTTTCTTAGCAAAAACGATTAAACCTGGATTTAAAATTTCATGAACATTGCCGTCATGTACCAACATACATATCGTAACACAACATCATATTTACTAAGAAAAATTGTAGCCATTCTCGCATGGCTATCATAAACACTTACAAGGTTAAGTATCGCATATTTCTAAGACTTCATCTAGCCTATACATGCCTTCTAATTCGTAACCAAAATTCAAAATACCAAAGGAAGGCGATAGTGTGATGAGCTTCTTGACGATCCTTCACGAGCCCGCTACGTAACCAAAATCTATAAAACAAAGGAATCATTCCACACGATAAGCTTGCTAGCTTAGTAAGTCCTAATTAAACATATACTTATTTAAGTAAAAAATACATACAACCATTCGAATTAATATCTTCTATCACTAATCCGAACATGAATAATACATAACCTCTTTTATTTATAAAGCCGAAACAACTTAATATCATTGATGCACTTAATACTAAGCTTTACCTTTCTTATTCACATACATCAATCATCAAGTATATCACGCACTTATGTACATATCATATGCTTATCCAATCAACTAAATACATTCATGCTTCCAAATATTTACTATCACATGATATGATTTGCGTATACATATTCATTCATCTCTAATAAATTAATGTATAAAACTTTCACTTACTCGAATACTTGTTTGTCATTTTATTGAGTAACACAATTATAAAATACATACCTCTCTGTCGAATTTATACGAATCATGCTTCTAAACCGAAATTTCTTGATATGTTCATAACTTGATTTTCATGCACTTAGAGCTCAAATACATTCACCAAGACTAGGCCCTGCTGGACTTAAGGTCCGAAGTATATCACCGGCATTAAGCACCGCTAGGCAATAAGCCCGAATTGTTTCACCTAAGACGTGGCACTCGCTAGGCTAAAAGCCCGAATTATTTCACCGGCACAAAGCTCGCTGGGCTCAAAGCCCGAATTACTCACTGGCTCAAGGCCTGCTAGGCTCAAGCCCGAATTACAACATAATTAAACCTTCAATACATATTTATTAATGCTAACATCACAACCAAATCATATACATCATATTACATTCACATATCATATCGAAAACATATACTTGTTCAAATCACATTAACAAAATATATTTAACCCAATTTAGCACCTTTACATTCGGCTAACACAAAGTTTTATAGTCAACATTATTAAATTTCATCCTTTAACATGTTCATAATAACTCTTTAACATATAAGTACTTAAGGACTTACCTCGGTTGTCGATAAGCCGTGCAAATCGGCTACTCGATAATCTTTGCTTTTCCTCGATCTTGATCTCTCTCTTTTTGTTCCCGATCTAATTTGATTCAATTTTAACCAATTAACTACACTTCCATTCAATTCAAGAGCAAAATCATAAAATACATAATTTCAAGACATAACAATGTGCATTCGCCTACATCCCCTACTTTGTTCAAGTGCATTCAATTTATTAGGAAACACTTTGGCGATAATTCCCTTGATGCGTTTTAACTTACAACTTACCTTCTTATCTAACCGTACTTTAACTTTATATAATTACACATATATAATCAAACACATTAGCTCAAATTCATTTTCTATTATGGCCGAATGTACTACTTCCATACCCTTGCATTTTTCTTCAACATACAACCAAGAAACAAGCTAATAACCACATCTAATTCAAGCATTCAACTAATCCAATTTCCTATTGAACACCACAATAAAAATTTCAAACCATTTGGGTTGTTTCTACATGGCCGAATGGCCCTTAGGTGCTTAGGATTCTCTATAACTCTTCCATCCATCAAATTTACCCCTTGCACTAGTTTACTTCAATTAATCAATTTTTAAACTTAGTTCACCCCATAACTTAAACATCACATATAACAATCTTATATGGTAACTTCATCATAAGGAAATGGCCGAACATCAAGATACAAGAAGAAATTATTTTCATGAATGTCCAACCCAATATTCGCCAAACATGAAGGTATCTTCAAGCCAAAAATCGACAAAGCTTTCTTACAAGTTCAAGCTATTTCTTCTCTTACCATTTAAGTTTATTTTCAGCTCAAATCATAAACCCCCCCCCATGGCCGAACTTCATCATGCATGGCATTTCAAATCTCTACTTGATTTTTCAATGTTGATCAAGGAAATCAACCTATTTCAAAGAAAGATTGTTAAACTAGAGTTTGAAATATCACCTTGCTCAACACATGCAATAGCCGATTGAAGAAGAGGAATTTCTTCTTCTCTTGATGATAGCTTCGGGTGGGTGAGGAGGAAGAAGAAAGATGAAATTGATTTTTCTTTTTTTTTTTTTAAAAAATTATCTACACATTATTATTATTATTTTAGCATGCTTATGACAATTTAATACTTTAAAATAGAAAATGCATAGAAAGCATCTTAGTCTTGCATGCTTGCCGTCCACCTTATTAATATGGGGGATTTGACATGCAAATCCCCATGTTTTATGGGCAATTCACTTAGCTCCCTTTTCATTAATGCCCACTACCTTAATCCTTCTTGCAATTTAAGCCTTGTTAGCAAATTAAGCACTTAGATAGCTAAAATTTTCTACGAAATTTTTTACACTCACTAAAAACACACATAATAAACACAAAACATAATATTATAATATCCCACAGGCTCGGATTCGTGGTCCCGAAACCACCGTTCCGATTAGGGTCAAAATTGGTCTGTTACAACTCTCCCCCCCTTTAAGGATTTTCGTCCCCGAAAATCTTACCGTTAAATAAGTTCGGATATTGTTGCCTCATTGACTCTTCGAGCTCCCACGTAGCCTCTTCAATTCCGTGACGATTCCATAATACTTTCACTAATGGAATCCTCTTATTTCTCAATTCTTTCATTTCCCGAGCTAAAATACGGATCGGTTCCTCATCATAGGTCAAATCAGATCGAATTTCAATCTCTGACGGGGTGATCACATGGGACGGTCCGATCTGCATCTGCTAAGCATCGAAACGTGAAACACATTGTGTATCTTTTCTAAGTCAAGGCGCGCTTCAATCGATAAGCAACAGGCCCTATTCGCTCGATGATTTCATATGGTCCAATAAATCTCGGACTCAACTTGCCTTTTCGGCCAAATCGGAGTATTTTCTTCCATGGAGAAACGTTTAAGAACACCCGATCTCCGACCTGAAATTCAATATCCTTACGCTTCAAATCAGCATAGGACTTCTGACGATCCGAAGCAGCTTTCAAGTTATTTCTAATGAGTACCGCCTTCGCTCGCTTTCTTTAATCCAATCAACCCCGTATCTTATTTTCACGAGTTCACCCAATACAATGGTGTGCGACATTTTCGACCATATAAGGCTTCATAAGGCGCCATTTTTATACTAGATTGGAAACTATTATTGTAAGCAAATTCAATCAAAGGTAGGTATCGTTCCCACGCACCTTCAAACTCGAGAACGCAACACCTCAACATGTCCTCAAGTGTCAAAATAGTTCGCTCGATCGACCGTCTGCTTTGCGGATGAAAGGTCAGACTAAAATGTAGTTTTGTACCTAATGCCTCTTGCAACTTCTTCCGTAATCGCGAGGTAAATCTTGGGTCTCTATCTCAAACAATGGAACTTCGGTGACACCGTGCAATCTTACAATCTGCGACACATACAATTCGGCGAGTTTGTCAAGTGAATAGTCGGTGCGCACTGGGTACAAAATGAGCTGATTTTGTCAATCACAACGATAACCCACACGGCATCTTTCTTACTAGGTGTCATAGGGAGACCGGATACAAAATCCATGGTAATTCTATCCCATTTCCATTCGGTATCATGATTGGTCAAGTAAACCGGATGGTACCTGATGCTCCGCTTTCACTTGTTGACAGATTAAACACTTGGAGACAATTTCGGATATATCTCGTTTCATGCCAGGCCACCAATAAAACTGTTTCAAATCATTATACATTTTCGTACTACCCGGGTGTATCGACATTCGGCCATTATGGGCCTCGTTCGTAATCATCTCAGATCAAATCTGAGTTCTTAGGAACACACAATCGGCCTTTATAATTCAAACAATCATTCGCATCGATCTGAAAATCTGATTCGCTCGTATTTTCACACTGAGTCCGAATGGCAACTAACCTTTCATCAACTTTCTGTGCGTCACAAACTTGCTTTGAATAAACATTGGTCTTGCTTGTAACTCGGCCATGATCGAACCATCATCAGACATAGTCACCCGTGCATTTAGTGCACGAAGAGTAAATAATGACTTTCGACTTAACGCATCCGCAACAACATTAGCTTTTCCCGGATGGTAGTCAATCACTAATTCATAGTCTTTTAGCAATTCCAACCATCTACGTTGTCTCAAGTTTAAATCTTTCTGAGTCATCAAATACTTCAAACTTTTGTGATCTGAATAAATGTGACATTTTTCGCCAAATAGATAGTGACGCCAAATTTTTAAGGCGAATACAATGGCTGCTAACTCCAGTCGTGAGTTGGATAATTTTTCTCGTTGCGGCTTCAATTGCCTCGAAGCGTAGGCTATCACCTTGCCCTCTTGCATTAAAACACAACCCAGCCCATTAAAGGAAGCATCACTAAAAATAGTAAATTCTTTACCCGTTTGGCTGAGTTAATACTGGGGCTTCGGTTAAAAAGGCTTTCAACTGCTCGAAACTTTTCGACATTTCTCTTGACCACTCAAATTTGATATCTTTCTGGTAGTAGTCTCGTCAACGGTGTAGCTATAACAAAAAACCTTTTACAAACCGCTTTGTAATATCTCTCGCTGTGCCTAGGAAACTTCAAATCTCTAAACATTCTTTGGTGGTTTCCAATCGAGTATGGCTGCTATTTTGTTTGGATCCACCCGAATACCTGACACCGAAACCACATGACCCAAGAAGCTGACTTCGTTCAACCAAAACTCACACTTACTGAATTTTGCATATAAACGATGATCTCTCAAGGTTTGTAGTACTACTCTCAAGTGCTCAACGTGTTCCGCTTCATTTTTGGAGTAGACCAATATATCATCGATAAACACTACTACAAACCGATCCAAGAACTGTCGGAAGACTCGGTTCATTAGATCCATAAAGACAGCGGGTGCATTAGTGAGTCCAAAAGGCATAACCAAAAACTCATAGTGCCCGTACCTCGTTCGAAATGCCGTCTTTGGCACATCTGTATCTCTGACTCGCAACTGATAATAGCCCGATCTCAAATCTATTTTCGAAAACACTGAAGCCCCCTTCAATTGGTCAAATAAATCGTCAATCCGAGGTAACGGGTACTTATTCTTTATGGTTACCTTATTTAGTTGTCGGTAGTCGATACACATTCGCATAGTTCCATCTTTCTTTTTCACGAATAAAACCGGTGCACCCCACGGAGAGAAACTCGGTCGCGCGAAGCCCTTATCTGTCAACTCTTGCAACTGCGCTTTCAATTCTTTTAGCTCAATAGGTGCCATTCGGTACGGAGCTATCGAAATCGGAGCCGCTCCCGGTACTAACTCAATACCGAACTCAATCTCTCGTACTGGGGGTAAGCCCGGTAGCTCTTCAGGAAACACATCGGTGAATTCACATACAATCGGTAATGCGATTCCATTTGTTTTTCTGGACATTTTATTTCCCAAGACATAAGCCAAATAAGCTTCACACCCTTTTCTCACATACTTTTGGGCTACCATTGAAGATATTATCAGTAGGCAACCCATTTATGTCACAAGATTTAATTCGATCGTTTCACCGCTTTCGACATTTCAAGTCAATAAGCTTTCTTTTACAATCCACTATTGCCTCATGTGAAGTTAACCAATCCATACCCGGATGATATCGAATTCGTCAAAGGGCAACAACATTAAATCACCGGGAAGCAATAATCTCGAATCATCAACGGGTAACTTCTACACACTTTATTAACAAGCACACATCTACCCAAAGGGTTGGACACTCGAATTACAAACTCGGTAGACTCGACCAGCAGAGTCTTGCCAAATTTTAAATTTTCACACACATAAGAATGAGTCGAACCAGGGATCAATTAGTGCAATCACGTAGTATCATAAAGAGTGAAAGTACCGATGTGACGTCGGGAGGAAGCATCCTCTCTAGCTCGTGCAAAGATAAGCTCTAGCCGGAGCTCTAGCCTCGATCGATCAGTAGTGTTCTTTGTTCCTTTCTCGACTACCACCTACATTGCCCGAATGTGCGGGTGGTCTACCTCGCATTGGCACTTTGCTCGGTGTGTAGTGTTCTCGATTGCATTCTCGCTCGCTTAACTTCGGACACTCTCTGATAAAATGATCTGACGACCCACATTTATAGCAAGACCGATCATGGAATCTACAACTCCCGGAGTGCCATTTCCCACAGTACTTGCATTCGACTCTACTTTGTGGAACATTTCCAACATCAAGCTATCGAGGTAGCTCGGGAGCTCATAGGAGGTCGATCTTGTCTAGGCTGATCTGCAGAGTGCCTTTCTCATCGATCGTAGTCATCATCTCTGGGCTTCTTGTTCGTGGAATGAAAGACTTTACCCGAAGATCTTTTACGAAAGTCTCTAGCTTCTGTCTCAGCCTTTCTTTTCTCCTTCCCGAGCTCTTCGGCTTTGCAAGCTCTCTCAACTAAGGTCACAAACTCTTGAATTTCAAGAATGCCAACAAACATCCTTATATCTTCATTCAAACCATCTTCAAATCTTTTACACATCATCGCTTCGGTGGTAACACACTCTCTGGCATATCTGCTGAGCCTGACAAATTTTCTTTCATACTCCGTTACAGTCATTCGTCCTTGTTTCAGCTCAAGGAACTCTTTTCGCTTTTGATCAATAAATCTTTGGCTAATATACTTCTTGCGGAATTCAGTTTGGAAGAAATCCCATGTCACTTTTTCTTTCGGAACCACTGATACTAGTGTATTCCACCAGTGATATGCAGTGTCCCGTAGTAAGGATATAGTACATTTCAAGCATTCATCCGAGTACAAGACAAACTCACCAAGTACCGAATAGTGTTATCGAGCCACATTTCGGCTCTCTCAAAGATCATCATCGTCATTGGCTTTAAATTCTTCGGCCCCATATTTTCGAATTTTGTCAACTGGGGGCCTACTAGATCTCATTGGATCTATTATCGGGGAGCTAGAGGATCCGGAGTTGGATTATTCGGGGTGGAGGTTGGGGCATATTCGGGTTATTCTCGAATAAATTGGGCAAACCAATCATTCATCATCCGATAAAAGGCTTGCTTTGTCTCTCCTTCGTGGCTACCCGAACAGGTCGAGAGTCTATCGGCGCTGATCCGTGGTGCGGTCAGCGCCACGCTCTCCACATCATCGACCACAACTCTTTCTCGGTTCGAGTCCATTTGCTATATAAAACAAAATTCAGTGTCCGAAGTCACCACACTATCAACATATAATAAGGCATGTATAGCTAGACTCACACGCGCTACTTGAGGTAGTCCTAGAATCGACTAAACCGTAAGCTCTGATACCAATCAAATGTAACACCCTTTACTCGGGACCATCGCCGGAATTAAGTAAGAGGCATTACTAGACTTGACTACAAGTTCAAAACATGAAAATCTTAAAGCTGTCAAAAACTGCGTTGTGCCGACTAATTTGGCTATAACTCGAGTTACAAAATTCGAAATTCAGATCCGTAAATTTTCCTTGAAAGTAGACTCATATATCTATTCACCATAATTTTTCTAGAATTTTTCATGTGGCCAATTTGTACAGTTTATTCTTCAAAGTTACCCTTATTACACTGCTGGACAGTTCTGACCTGTCCCTATAAAACTGCAGTTATCAGATTGCACAATTTTCCAATGGTGTTCTTATTTATACCAATGAAAAGTAGACTCATTTAGGATTCTACACATATAAACCATGCTTCTTGATTATTTTTATACAATTTATGGCAATTTTTCCAAAACTGAACAGTGACTCACGAATGCATTCAGAGCAGGTTTCACTAGAACTCAATTATCTCATAATATATAAATCGTTTATGTACTCTATTTCTTTCATATAAAAATAGACACAATAAGGTTTAATCTCATATCTCATTCACTTTCAAATTCAATGTACCCAATTTTTAGTGATTTTTCTAATTTACATCAATGCTGCCACTACAAGCTGTTCTGCTAAATTTTATGAAAGTTAAACTTCTAGCCGAACCTACCTACTTCCCAAATTCAAGGATTTATATGTATGCAAATGTTTCTTAGCAAGAACGATTAAACCTGGATTTAAAATTTCATGAACATTGCCGTCATGTACCAACATACATATCGTAACACAACATCATATTTACTAAGAAAAATTGTAGCCATTCTCGCATGGCTATCATAAACACTTACAAGGTTAAGTATCGCATATTTCTAAGACTTCATCTAGCCTATACATTCCTTCTAATTCGTAACCAAAATTCAAAATACCAAAGGAAGGCGATAGTGTGATGAGCTTCTTGACGATCCTTCACGAGCCCGCTACGTAACCAAAATCTATAAAACAAAGGAATCATTCCACACGATAAGCTTGCTAGCTTAGTAAGTCCTAATTAAACATATACTTATTTAAGTAAAATACATACAACCATTCGAATTAATATCTTCTATCACTAATCCGAACATAAATAATACATAACCTCTTTTATTTATAAAGCCGAAACAACTTAATATCATTGATGCACTTAATACTAAGCTTTACCTTTCTTATTCACATACATCAATCATCAAGTATATCACGACTTATGTACATATCATATGCTTATCCAATCAACTAAATACATTCATGCTTCCAAATATTTACTATCACATGATATGATTTGCGATACATATTCATTCATCTCTAATAAATTAATGTATAAAACTTTCACTTACTCGAATACTTGTTTGTCATTTTATTGAGTAACACAATTATAAAATACATACCTCTCTGTCGAATTTATACGAATCATGCTTCTAAACCGAAATTTCTTGATATGTTCATAACTTGATTTTCATGCACTTAGAGCTCAAATACATTCACCTAAGACTAGGCCCTCGCTGGACTTAAGGTCCGAAGTATATCACCGCATTAAGCCTGCTAGGCAATAAGCCCGAATTGTTTCACCCAAGACGTGGCTGCTAGGCTAAAAGCCCGAATTATTTCACCGCAAGCACAAAGCTCGCTAGGCTCAAAGCCCGAATTACTCACCTGGCTCAAGGCCTCGCTAGGCTCGAAGCCCGAATTACAACATAATTAAACCTTCAATACATATTTATTAATGCTAACATCACAACCAAATCATATACATCATATTACATTCACATATCATATCGAAAACATATACTTGTTCAAATCACATTAACAAAATATATTTAACCCAATTTAGCACCTTTTTACATTCGGCTAACACAAAGTTTTATAGTCAACATTATTAAATTTCATCCTTTAACATGTTCATAATAACTCTTTAACATATAAGTACTTAAGGACTTACCTCGGTTGTCGATAAGCGTTGCAAATCGGCTACTCGATAATCTTTGCTTTTCCTCGATCTTGATCTCTCTCTTTTTGTTCCCGATCTAATTTGATTCAATTTTAACCAATTAACTACACTTCCATTCAATTCAAGAGCAAAATCATAAAATACATAATTTCAAGACATAACAATGTGCATTCGCCTACATCCCCTACTTTGTTCAAGTGCATTCAATTTATTAGGAAACACTTTGGCGATAATTCCCTTGATGCGTTTTAACTTACAACTTACCTTCTTATCTAACCGTACCTTAACTTTATATAATTACACATATATAATCAAACACATTAGCTCAAATTCATTTTCTATTATGGCCGAATGTACTACTTCCATACCCTTACATTTTTCTTCAACATACAACCAAGAAACAAGCTAATAACCACATCTAATTCAAGCATTCAACTAATCCAATTTCCTATTGAACACCACAATAAAAATTTCAAACCATTTGGGTTGCTTCTACATGGCCGAATGGCCCTTAGGTGCTTAGGATTCTCTATAACTCTTCCATCCATCAAATTTACCCCCTTGCACTAGTTTACTTCAATTAATCAATTTTTAAACTTAGTTCACCCCATAACTTAAACATCACATATAACAATCTTATATGGTAACTTCATCATAAGGAAATGGCCGAACATCAAGATACAAGAAGAAATTATTTTCATGAATGTCCAACCCAATATTCGGCCAAACATGAAGGTATCTTCAAGCCAAAAATCGACAAAGCTTTCTTACAAGTTCAAGCTATTTCTTCTCTTACCATTTAAGTTTATTTTCAGCTCAAATCATAAACCCCCCCCCATGGCCGAACTTCATCATGCATGGCATTTCAAATCTCTACTTGATTTTTCAATGTTGATCAAGGAAATCAACCTATTTCAAAGAAGGATTGTTAAACTAGAGTTTGAAATATCACCTTGCTCAACACATGCAATAGCCGATTGAAGAAGAGGAATTTCTTCTTCTCTTGATGATAGCTTCGGGTGGGTGAGGAGGAAGAAGAAAGATGAAATTGATTTTTCTTTTTTTTTTAAAAAAAATTATCTACACATTATTATTATTATTTTAGCATGCTTATGACAATTTAATACTTTAAAATAGAAAATGCATAGAAAGCATCTTAGTCTTGCATGCTTGCCGTCCACCTTATTAATATGGGGGATTTGACATGCAAATCCCCATGTTTTATGGGCAATTCACTTAGCTCCCTTTTCATTAATGCCCACTACCTTAATCCTTCTTGCAATTTAAGCCTTCTTAGCAAATTAAGCACTTAGATAGCTAAAATTTTCTACGAAATTTTTACACTCACTAAAAACACACATAATAAACACAAAACATAATATTATAATATCCCACAGGCTCGGATTCGTGGTCCCGAAACCACCGTTCCGATTAGGGTCAAAATTGGTCTGTTACAGTTATAAAATATAATTTAATAAATATTAAATGAATAAAAGTGATGAAAGATGGAAAAGGTCTCCATCTTCTTCTTGTTTTAACTAAAACCAAAAGAAAAGAGAAAGAAAGAATCCTAGTTACATCCTAGTTACATTCGGCCATTGTTGAGCTTAATCAATGTATGTGTTCAACTCGATTTTTGATAATTTCTACGATTTTGAGATCGTTGCTTAGAAATCTTCAAGACCCATGTTTTAATTTTTGATTTGGATGAATATTTTGAGTTGAGCCATTGATGATAGCATGTTGTTTATGTTGTTAAATGGTGAAATATGATACATATGTGTTAGATTAACAAGTTTTGTCTTTGAATTTTTGATAAAATTGAGTATATTGGACTAGATTACAAAAATAAATTTTTGAGTGACTAAAATATGAAATAAACGAAACGTATGGACTTGTATGAGAACTAGGAACATTCAGCCCTTAAGGTGTTTAGTCAAATTTTGTGTATTTTGTGTTTTGTGCATATAGGACTAAATTGTAAAAGTGTGAAATATTAGGGGTAAAATGGTAATTTGCCCATTTATGTGTTGTTGGATTAAATTGAATGAAAATATATTTGAATGAGCTTAATTTGAACATGTTTAGATCAAGAACCAAATAAAACATATTTGGATCAGGGAAAAATGAAAATAGTCGAATAGCCGATTTTCGTCGTTCGTCGATATCCGAGGTAAGTCTTTAAGCAATAAAACATTGTAAATTATGTACGTAACATAGTACATGTTGATTTGAAAATTTTGTATCAATATTTTTAAAGAGCCGAATGTGATTAAAGCTAAGATTTTAAAATGTTGAAGTTATTCGATTATGATATGATATTTAAGTGCTAGTACAAAGTATAAACTATATGAGATATTGGATATATGAAATATATGTGTGAGACAGCTTAAAAGTGTTACTATTCAGGCTGTGAGCCTAGCAAGCGTTGGGCTGGTGAATTTAATCGGGCTTTGTGCCTAGCAAGCTTAATGCCGGTGATTTTATATCAGACCTCGGGTCTAGCAGGCCTAGTGCCGGTGTGTGTTTCAGGCTTTATTGCCTAGGAAGCTTATTGCTAGTGATTTGTTATAAATATATGCTTCAAAGGATCATTAACGATGTGGAATTTAAATACAGCAAATAAGCTAAATGTTCAGGTACATATAAGCCTAATGGTTATAAGAGGTAAGGTAAGTTCGTATTTTAATAAACATTATAAAATTATGTTATAAATGCATAATATTTGTATGATTGAATTCAATGCCGAATGGTAATACAAATGCATGTATTTTAAATAAGTTATATATATTTCATTATGATATTGAATTATTCGAGAAGCAGGATATATGAATACGAGAAAGTTTCGATAATGTAACGACGTCCGAAAAGCCCCGTTCGAACATTAGGAATAGTAGAGGATACATGTGTCATGACATAGGATTCCGAGATATGATTTCGTGTAAGACCACGTCTGGGACGTTGGCAACGATTTGTGATATCGTGTAAGACCATGTCTGGGACACTGGCATCGATCAGAGATTACGTGTAACACCATGTATGGGACATCGGCATCGTATATGATTTCGTGTAAGACCCTGTCTGGGACAGTGGCATCGATATTTAATTACATGTAAGACCACATCTGGGACGTTGGTATTGTATGAGCTTTTTGATCTATCCGAGTATCCTTATTTATTTCGAACGGTTCAACGGGCATTCCGAGATATAAATGGTTAAGTGAATGACATTCCGATTCAGGTACGTTGAAAATATATAATATGTTTGAAAATGGAAGGCAAGTATATGTACAAAGAAGGCTATGTGATGTAAACGAAAAAGAAATGTGAATTTGAGTATAAATAATGAAAGTGAATACGTAGAAATCATGAAAAATGAAATTTGCATTAAAATAGTACTGGACAACTGCAATTGTGTACTTTTGAAAAATCACCGAAAATAGTGGAAATTGAATTAGAAAGTGAGAGAGATATGTATTAAAATATCATTGAGTCTATTTTCATATAAAATAAATTGAGTAAGCAAAAAAAGTAGAAATTATGAGATATTTAAATTTTAGTGAGACTGGTTTTGAATGACTTCGTGATCCTGTATTCTATCTTGGAAAAATTATTAAACATTGTACAAAAATAATCATGGATCATGGTTTATATGTTTAGAATCGTTAATGAGTCTATTTTTGATTGGAATAAACGAGAACATTATTTTAATTCTATACTATGAGATAACTTGGTTTTTGTAAAGATAGGTCAGAACTGTCAAATAGTGAAATAAAGGAAACTTTAAGAATAATCTGGTATTGATTGACCAGACCAAAAATTCTGGAAATTTTATGGCAAGAAGGTATATGGGTCTAGTTTCAGGGAAAATTCACGGAACTTAATTTCAAGTTTTGTAACTTATGAAATAATTAAACCAGTGACTGTGACTCAGAAAAATAGCCTAAGCTAAACTTAAGAAAAAAGTGAAACCATGTGAATATTGATTCTATTTCCTTGAGCATATTTATTGAGAAATGGGTTAATATTGTTAATTAAATTGCTTATTATTTTTAATATGCCAACTTACTAAGCTTTCAAAGCTTACACTTTGCGTTTGTCCTATGTTTATAGATTTTCGGACATTTGCTCGGGTTGGAAGTCCCTGGAGGCCTTATCACACTATCTGGTTATTGTTTCGGTAAATAAAATCTTTGAGTTTTGGTTATGTGGCATGTATAGGCTATTTTTAATATGGTTTATTCTGATTTGCGTATGTATAGCCATGCGAAAATGGCTTGATTGTAATGTTAATGTTGGTATATTTTTGGTTTTGCTATAAGTCTATTTTGGAAGTATGTCCTTACGATCTTGAAACATGTGGTGTTTGGTTATATAAATTCAGCATTGATTAGTGGTATGTATGGCTTATAATTGGCTCATTTTGGTAAGGTTGATACATGCTACATTTTGCATTTGTGAATTGATAAATGATACTAATAAGGTAAATTAATAAAAATGTTCTGTATATGTGAAAGAGTTAAATAAGCATGATATGATTTTGTTGGTCATGTGGTTCGTATGACCGAATGTGATTTATTTGATTGAGTATATGGTTACTATTCGAGTTTAAAATTGTTTGTAAAAGAGTTAATAACACTTTGTGCATAATTGAATCGAATGACCGTATTGTAAAGAAGTTGATATTTCTCTGTACATGTAATGTAGGAAATATAGCATGTATGATCTTATTTGGCTATGCATTATAATTGTGCAAATTTGGCTGGTTTGATAGAGTAGATATTTGCTATTTGATTATAAAGTATATTATAGAAGTTGATATGGCATGGTGCATGAATTGCAACATATGACCATACTGAAATGTGTATTGTCCGGTAAGGCCTCGTAGCCCTAGTCCGACAATAGACTCAGGTTATGGGTGTTACATTTAGTTGGTATCAGAGCTATGGTTTAGTCGATTCTAGGGCAATTATAGTGTATGTGAGTCTAGCTATACATGCCATATATAACTTGTGATAGTGTGATATCTCCTGACTCTGACAAAAATTGTTTTAATTAGACAAATATGCTTTCCAACAGAGCTAAATTTCGATAGTACGGAATGTGTACTCAAATGTTAAAGTGAAAATATATTGGTGATGAGTTGACACTCGTAAAAGTATGAATCAAAGTGTATGACATTTTTGTTATTGATAAATATTATAATTATATGAGCATGTGAGTTATGACATTTGAGTTATGATGCTATATAAGAATTTCGATTGTGAATTAGTGATTTGAGTTGGCTTATGAACTATGTGTTAAGAACAAAAGTGATTATAAGAAAATGTTTATTAAATATTTTGAGAATGTGAAATTAGAAATGAACTGGCTATTTGTGATAGTATGTGTTATGTGCATTTATGTGCGAGTTAAATTTGAGACTTTACTACCCTCACCCCCTTATTAGTTAAATGTTATAATAAAATCTATAAGATTTGGGTTGAATAAGCTCACGAATGTTGAGTTACAGAAGTCTGTGTTCGGAATATTAACAACGCAGTCAGAAAAGAGATTGAATCAACAAATGAAGACCGTATTAAAAGAGATATTGGATAGTTCTAAAAAAAACTATTTAAATTATGTAAAGACACTGTTGCAGAAGAAGTAAACTTCGATTAAATGACCTATTCAGGTATGTTATCTAAAGAAAGTATTAATTAGAAGCTTCTCTGGATTGATTTCTGTTATTGATGGGATAGTATGAACTTAATGATGACAGAATTAGACAGTTGAATAATGTTTGAATTATATTGATTGTTTGAGTGCGATGGTTATGTTACTGATCGAGCGCTTACTATGATTCCTTCTGGGCATTCTATGTGTACATTTATCCTCAGAAGTATATGTGACTGTTTAATTTCAAAAAGAAAGTCTTATCATATGAGAACATTAGCTAAACATATTAATAGACGAAAGCATCGTTGATCTATTTGGGTTATGTTCGACATTGTTATGTCTTTCTCTAATAATTTATTCCATTCTGTGGATATAAAAGTCGACGGTGAAATCTATACGAAGTTAATATTTTGTTTCTACTGGTTATTGTTATGTTGAATATACGTGAAGATTATATTGCTTCTGTTACTGAGGATTTCAGGATTTATGAGTGACATTGTTCTTCCTGGACATTTTCTGGGATAGCATTGGAATTGATATCATTCTATATGGGTTGTAACATCCAGGTTTTAGGGGTTATGCATTTAGTGCATAGTGCAGGTGTGAGTGGGTTTAGTGTATGCTTGGATGTGTTTTAGGGGTTTCTAAAACTCTAGGATGAAAGAGAAGGCTTTGGAAAATTTTAAATTTTAAGCTTAAGAGGGGAAGCCAGGTGAAAGAGGCCTTAAGGGAAATTGTGGGGAATTTAGGACACAAGATAACCAGGTGGCAAAGTGGCTTGGGACGCCACCTAGGAGCAGGGAAGCTTGCGTCAATGGGAGCTTCAGGAGGGAGGAGGTTCGAGCTGCAGAAATTGCATTGAGGGCATTTCTTTTTACGTCAAGAGAAGGGGAAGGAGTGGGACGGCTTGGACTTGAATTGGATGAGGATAATGCTTGGGTAATTCTTTTAAAATTCGGCTAGGAGGGAAGAGATAATATTTGACTCATTCAAACCTTTTGAATGAGTGTCAAGGAGGAAGAATAGGAGAAAATTTAGGGATATGATAGGAGAGGAAGCAATGGTCGAATGTGGGACTCTTGAGGTGTGCATTTTCGGTTTTGAAGTTTATAAGGAGGGGTGCCGAAATTTGGTTTTCTTTTTCCCATTTGTGCCGTTTTCTCTTTGAAGAAGAGCCACATAGTTTCGACTTTCTTTCCCTTTGATTGGTGACCGAAACTTCAAAGACAATTAAGGTCATTAACATTTTCTTCTCTTCTCTATTTGTTTCTTGGCCGAATCTATTTCCTTTCCCAACTCTCTTCTTTTCTTTTGGTTAGCCGAACAACCATAGCCTTCACTTCTTCTTGTCATAAGTTTCTCAAAGGACGAAATATACTTGTGTTAGTCAAATACACTTTTCTCTTGTGGCCGACTTTTCCATCATTATTTGAAGGGCTTAGCCGAATCTTGTAAGTGCTCTTTCTCCCATTTGAATTTTATTTTAAGTCCCATAACCGAATCTTAAAGTGCTCTTAATCTCTGCTTTGCTGCAAGTCATAAAAGCCGAAACATCTAGCCGAAACCTACTCTTCTCTAGTCTCTTCAAGCGTGTGGTGGTAAATGTATTCTTTCTTAACATTTGGTTGTGAGTTCTTCTTCAAATGGTGGCCGAAACCAATTATTTGGCTTTGGTATTTGGGTTGGCCGAATGGTTATAGGGCCTTTACCTTGTGTTCTTTTGTATGTAGCCGAAGGAAGGAGGCACTAAGGAATCTTCGGGAATTCGATTCATCAAGGTAAGGTGGTATATACCATTCGGTCAAGGGGCCTTGTTCATGGATGTATGATTAGGGCTGATTCTAACAATAGTGTAGCAGGGATTTCAACAGCTCTAGGAGTAAGCAAATATTTCGGGACTTGGAAAAGCTAGGTAAGTGGTTGTTGACATTCGGCCATAGGCCATTTGGGTTATTAATATTAGCTGATTTTGACTATGATGTTCCAGGGCTAAATCGACAGGAGTAAAGAGAAGCTTTTGGGATCCAAGTTCATTCTTGGTAAGGGTATTTAGTAAGTATAGTTTAGACTTGATGCATTTAGATTGTGACTATCGATTAACCGGTTGATTCTGATTAAGTGACTTTCGATGGAGGCAAATACCAGTCAAGAAGGAAAAGGGGTAACTCCTATCCTGAAGTTTAAGAGGAGATCCATTTCTGCTGTTCGGGATTGGCCACCGGGGTGTGAGCCAGCAGCAGGGGAAAGTTATAGGCAGATAGCCGTAGTGTCGCTTGGTGATAGCATTAGGATCGAGAGCTTAGAACTTCAAGTGATCAGGTGTGTAGTTAGCCTACTGTTTTCCGGGATATATGTGATATTTGCGTGTGTTATGTGTTTATTAATAAGTGCAGTGACAAATATGGAATAGATACCCTTAAGGGGTATATCGATAGTCAGGTTAGTATCGAACCTAATGAATTCTGGTCATTAATGAGGATATGTGAATATGTCTATGGTAATATAGTGGAATGAATAACCTGTACATGCATTTATTATTATGTCACTATTACATGTTGCATGTGCATGGGATGGGTTATGAATATGAAAGAAGGTACGGGTGTACTTCGAGTACGTGGTGTGGTGTTAGCCTTGAGCTACATCGTGGATTGGCGCTGACTGAGGTCGCGTTGTGGATTATTTGTGATTAAGTTCACGTGGCCTGATGAGTAGCTCTGTGCCTCATCGTGGTTGATATCGGCTCTGTGCCATATTGTAGTTTGATGGGTGCTATGTGCCTCATCGTGGTTTGTTGTTAGCTACGTGCTACATCGTGGACGGCATTATTTGCCTTATTGGAGTGAAAAGGGGAGGGTGATTTAATAATCCCCTGGTGTGTGGTGGCTGGATACGGGGGTGTGTAGAGGATGGACCCTAGGTTGGGTTGGGTGCACTTTGCATAATTATATCCGATATGTGTTTTGATGTGGAAATGGGCCAAGCCCAGTATATGAATGTGGATCAGTGTGGTAATGGGCCAAGCCCAATACGTGGAAATCATGTGGTTAATTACCCTGTTACCTGATAAGGGATATGAATATGGGCCAAGCCCAGAATGTGATATTATGTGAATACGTTATCTTGTTATTTGTTATATAGGTTGATATGTGGTTTGATATATGGGTGGAATTCAGTGGATTAATTACACACTGAGTTTGTAGACTCACCCAAATTTTACCAACATCGCAGGTGATGCATAAAGCTTGGACCGGGTTGGAGTGGATACGAGGTAGCCCATGCAGAAGATATTTCAATCGATTAAGTATTTTAATTGTGTTCAGTATTTTTAAGTATTTATTTATTGTAATAAAGGCCTCCTAAGATGTTAAAGTATTTTTACTATGTTTGAGAGGGATTGTCGATTTGAATCATTATCTGTGAATGTCTTTATTTAAGCATCTTACATATTAAAATATATATACTAACATTTTAATTCCGGAGAATTTGTAACATCAAAGTTTCACTTATAATTTTAAATGGACACGGTTTTACAAATGACATTCAAATTTTCAAGTTTTCACCTTTAAGTCAAAATCTTTCAAACGTTTTCCGCAGTGACATACCAGATCCGATCAAGGCTCGTGGGCCGGGTTTGGGGGTGTTACAATTTGGTATCAGAGCCAGGTTCAAAACTCGGCTTTGAGGGATTTGGGTCCAAAAATGTTTTCAAAGATGGGCTTTTCAAAAATATGGACCTTTATTTCAGGTTATTCTCGCATGGCACCTGCATCTCCGTCCCGAGGTCCACCAGGTAAGTACTTCTGACTTCTGAAGTGAATTGAGTATGTGAATTGTATGGGCTTATATGGGAACGTAGAATAGTAGAATAGGGCTACTGAACCCTAGGACTAGTCTACTCCAAACACAAGATTCATAAGATTTAAAAACCACTAAACAAACCTATGAATAAGTCGCCAAGCTAGGGTGTGGCAACCATTGTGCGCATGTCTAGGAGTGGATTCAGTAAGAGCTTGGTACATAAGCAGTCTTAGCAACTCACCTCCTCTTCGCTGGTATCCTACCTGGTGCGTAGTAACGGTTCACCCTAACCAAGAGGAGTTACCGGCTAGCCTTACTGTTTTATAAAACCCTAGTTTTAAAATCACTCAATTTACTCCTTTAATTTGTAGGAAAATTATTTTGGAAGTTTTCTCGATTTACAAAATTACGTAAATACCCCTGGTTGTCAAATTACTAAAATGCTCTTGGTTTCTAAAATTACCATACTATCATCGGTTTTAATAAAATTTTCTTACTCTGCAAAAGTATCCAAAAATCCTATTCTGTGAAATATTAAGATACCTCGATTTGGAAAATTTATGAAAATACCCCTGACTTTCAAATTATCAAAATGACCCCGATTTTCAAAATTTCTGCAACATCCCCGATTTGAAAAACAAACTCTCAAAAAGAACCCCAAGTTTTACAAATTTTGAAATACCTTTGATTTATAGAAATTTTTCGAATTGACCATGGTTTATTACCAAAATACCCCTGTAGGAGAAATGACGAAATTACCCTTTGGTTGGGAACGGGCAGAAATGCCCAAAAGTAGTGAATGTGTCTCTGTTGATGAATATAAATGTGATTCTCTAAATTAGGATAGTGAACTTGAGCTGAAACTTTGATTGATCGAAAGAACTACTAAATCTTCTTTACATAAAACTGTTCGCGGTTAATCAGTGGAACAAAATGCTAATGCATAAAACTTTTTTATCAGATTAATCGTGACACTAGATATGAGTTCTAGAGGACGTCCGAATGACGATGCTCGTAACCAGCAACCCGGTCGTAGGTTGTGCGCGATGTGCCACGCCAAGAGGCGCGGAGGATCGTGATCGGCAGAGGAAATGACGCAGTATCGCAAGCTATCCTACGAGTGCTACAGCAAGTGGCAAGAGCTGGTATGGGAAGTGGAGCTTGGAAGTCTGTATCAGAAAGACTTAGGTCGAACGGAGCTAAAATTTTTAGAGGAGTATCTGGAGTGGCTCCGAATGTAGCGGAGTATTGGTTAGAGGCAGTCGAAAGAATCATGGACGATTTGGACTGTACAGCTGAGGAAAAGTTGAAGGGTGCTGTTTCGTTACTTCGGGATGAAGCTTATCGATGGTGGCTCACTGTCAGGCAAGGTGTCCCGGTGGATCGATTGGATTGGGATTATTTTAAGGCTAAGTTTAAAGGGAAGTATGTAGGAGCCAGTTACTTAGACTCGCAATGGAAGGCGTTTCTAAACTTGGTACAATGAAGTAAGTAGGTAGCAGAGTACAAAGCGAAATTTGTGAGGTTAAGTCAGTACACCAAGGGGATCGTGGCTACTGATTATAAAAGGTGTGTTAGATTCGAAGATAGGTTACGGGATAAGCTACGAGTGTTGATCGCTTTGTAGAGAGAAAGAGGCTTTGCTATTCTAGTGGAGAAAGCTCGAATAGCTGAAGAGGTGAAGAAGACCGCGAGGCAGAACCGAGAGAAGAATAAGAATTGGAACAAGAGGAGTTTTGGACCGTCAGCATCGTCTGGAGATTTTCAGAAAAGACCAAGGATTGAGAATTCTGTACGCACGTCTGTGCCAGTTGTGGAGAATCGAAGTCGTTCATGTGCTCAATGTGGGAGAGCTCATGCAGGAGAGTGTTGGGGAAATAATAAGGAATGTTTCTGGTGTGGATCTAAGGCTCATCTAGTTAAGAATTGTCCTCAAGCGACAAAGAGTCGCGGTCCGAACCATCGATGAAATGGTTCCGGCCGAGGTCATGGAACACCCGGCAGAGGTGCTGAAGGTTCGGATGCGAGGCAACCAAGGATATGATAACGGGTACGTTCTTTGATCTGGGATACCTTTTATTTCCTTGTTTGATAGGAAGTTAGCTCATTCTTGTATTATTAGTAAGGTGCTTAGAATCTTGAGTACGAACTTAGAGACTGTGGCTAGAAAGTATGACGATTCTATTAAGATCAGAGTGCGCAGCATAGGCGTAGTGCGGGGAGTAGGATTGCACGACTGTTAGTTAGTAAGTAATTTCAAGGACGAAATTATTTTTAAGGAGGGTAGAACTGTAACATCTAGGTTTTATGGGTTATGTATTTAGTGCATAGTGCAGGTGAGAGTGGGTTTAGTGTATGCTTGGATGTGTTTTAGAGGTTTCTAAAACTCTAGGATGAAAGAGAAGGCTTTGGAAAATTTGAGATTTTAAGCTTAAGAGGGGAAGCCACGTGAAAGAGGCATTAAGGGAAATTGTGGGGAATTTAGGATACAAGATAACCAGGTGACAAAGTGGCTTGGGACGCCACCTAGGAGCAGGGAAGCTTGCGTCAATGGGAGCTTCAGGAGGGAGGAAGTTCGAGCTACAGAAATTGCATTGAGGGCATTTCTTTTTGCGTCAGGAGAAGGGGAAGGAGTGGGACGGCTTGGACTTCAAATGGATGAGGATAATGCTTGGGTAATTCTTTTAAAATTTGGCTAGGAGGGAAGAGATAATATTTGACTAATTCAAACTTTTTGAATGAGTGTCAAGGAGGAAGAATAGGAGAAAATTTAAGGATATGATAAGAGAGGAAGCAATGGCCGAATGTGGGACTCTTGAGGTGTGCATTTTCGATTTTGAAGTTTATAAGGAGGGGGTGCCGAAATTTGGTTTTCTTTTTCCCATTTGTGCCATTTTCTCTTTGAAGAAGAGCCATTTAGTTTCAGCTTTCTTTCCCTTTGATTGGTGACCGAAACTTCAAAGACCATTAAGGTCATTAACGTTTTCTTCTCTTCTCTATTTGTTTCTTAGCCGAATCTATTTCCTTTCCCAACTCTCTTCTTTTCTTTTGGTTAGCCGAACCACCATAGCCTTCACTTCTTCTCATAAGTTTATCAGAGGCCGAAATATACTTGTGTTAGTTGAATACACTTTTCTCTTGTGGCCGACTTTTCTATCATTATTTGAAGGGCTTAGCTGAATCTTGTAAGTGCTCTTTCTCCTATTTGAATTTTATTGTAAGTGCCATAACCGAATCTTAAAGTGCTCTTAATCTCTGCTTTGCCGCAAGTCATAAAAGCCAGAACATCTAGCCAAAACCTACTCTTCTCTAGTCTCTTCAAGCGTGTGGTGGTAAATGTATTCTTTCTTAACATTCGGTTGTGAGTTATTCTTCAAGTAGTGGTCGGAACCAAATGTTTGGCTTTGGTATTTGGGTTGGCCGAATGATTATAGGACCTTTACTTGTGTTCTTTTGTGTGTAGCCGACGGAAGGAGACACTAAGGAGTCTTCGGGAATTCGATTCATCAGGGTAAGGTGGTATATACCATTCGGCCAAGGGGCCTTGTTCATAGACGTATGATTAGGGACGATTCTAACAATAGTGTAGCAGGGATTTCGACAGCTCTAGGAGTAAGCAAATATTTCGGGACTTGGAAAAGCTTGGTAAGTGGTCGTTGACATTCGGCCATAGGCCATTTGGGTTATTAATATTAGTCGATTTTGACTATGATGTTCCAGTGCTAAATCGACATGAGTAAAGAGAAGCTTTCGGGATCCAAGTTCATTCTCGGTAAGGGTATTTAATAAGTATAGTTTAGACTTGATGCATTTAGATTGTGACTATCGATTAACCGGTTGATTCTAATTAAGTGACTTTCGATGGAGGTAAATACCAGTCAAGAAGGAAAAGTGGTAACTCCTATCCCGAAGTTTAAGAGGAGATCAGTTTCTGCTGTTCGGGATTGGCCACCGGGGTGTGGGCCAGCAGCAGGGGAAAGTTATAGGCAGATAGCCGTAGTGTCGCTTGGTGATAGCATCGGGATCGAGAGCTTAGAACTTCAAGTGATCAGGTGTGTAGTTAGCCTACTGTTTTCCGGGATATATGTGATATTTGCGTGTGTTATGTGTTTATTAATAAGTACAGTGACAAATATGGAATAGATACCCTTAAGGGGTATATCGATAGTCAGGTTAGTATCGAACCTAATGAATTCTGGTCATTAATGTGGATATGTGAATATGTCTATGGTAATATAGTGGAATGAATAACCTGTACATGCATTTATTATTATGTCACTATTACATGTTGCATGTGCATGGGATGGGTTATGAATATGAAAGAAGGTACGGGTGTACTTCGAGTACGTGGTTTGGTGTTAGCCTTGAGCTACATCGTGGATTGGCGCTGACTGAGGTCGCGTTGTGGATTATTTGTGATTAAGTTCACGTGGCCTGATGAGTAGCTCTGTGCCTCATCGTGGTTGATATCGGCTCTGTGCCATATCGTGGTTTATGGGTGCTATGTGCCTCATCGTGGTTTGATGTTATCTACGCGCTGCATCATGGACGGCATTATTTGCCTTATTGGACTGAAAAGGGGAGGGTGATTTAATAATCCCCTGGTGTGTGGTGGCTGGATACGGGGGTGTGTAGAGGATAGACCCTAGGTTGGGTTGGGTGGACTTTGCTTAATTATATCCGATATGCGTTTTGATGTGGAAATGGGCCAAGTCCAGTATATGAATGTGGATCAGTGTGGTAATGGGCCAAGCCCAATACGTGGAAATCATGTGGTTAATTACCCTGTTACCTGATAAGTGATATGAATATGGGCCAAGCCCAGAATGTGATATAATGTGAATACGTTATCTTGTTATTTGCTATATAGGTTGATATGTGGTTTGATATGTGGGTGGAATTCAGTGGATTAATTACACACTGAGTTTGTAGACTCACCCAAATTTTACCAACATCGTAGGTGATGCATAAAGCTTGGACCGGGTTGGAGTGGATATGAGGTAGCCCATGCAAAAGATATTTCAATCGATTAAGTATTTTAATTGTATTCAGTATTTTTAAGTATTTATTTATTGTAATAAAGGCCTCCTAAGATATTAAAGTATTTTTACTATGTTTGAGAGGGATTGTCGATTTGAATCATTATCTGTGAATGTCTTTATTTAAGCATCTTACATATTAAAATATATATACTAACGTTTTAATTCCGGAGAATTTGTAACATCAAAGTTTCACTTATAATTTTAAATGGACACGGTTTTACAAATGACAATCAAATTTTCAAGTTTTCACCTTTAAGTCAAAATCTTTCAAACGTTTTCCGCAGTGACATACCAGATCTGGTCAAGGCTCGTGGGCCGGGTTTAGGGGTGTTACACGGGTTGTAAATTCCAGATATCCTGTATAGCTTCATATGTTGAAATCTCACTATTTCGGTTTTCTTATGATTCTATGTGATTATCTGCAAGAGATCTCTATATGACAGAAAAGACTATGTTTATTATGATGATAATTTCTGGCTTAAAATGTGAGAGTACAGTGGTACCGTCCTCAGAGTTATAGAAGTTGTGCCTCTACAGTGGTTGCTACTAAAATCATATTTGATTATTTTCTGTGTTCAAATGTTTCCTTAACAGCCAGGATAATATTTATTATAGGGTTGAGACACTGTTCCTAGTAAGGCCCAATGATTTCTATTTGGTTAAGGTGATTTCAGTATAATTCAAAGTTTTGATGATTAATATATGAGACAGCTTCATTATAAACTCTTTTCTAGTTCTCGTGAATGTTTGGCATAGATAAAAGTAAAAATGATAGAAGATCAATATAAATCTATATAAAGTTATTTCGATTGTTGAAGTTTTCTTTTGCATGAAGATGATTTTGACCGAAACATCAGTTTTGGTTCAGTCTGAATTCAATAAAGAGATTATGATTTTCAGCTTTACATTATTGAATGGTTCGAAATGTGTTCTAATTTTGGAATGTGTAGAGATATTTTGTGATTCTATACAGTTAAAGCTGCATAAAAGAGTTATGTGACATATTTGATGACTATAAGAGTTTAAAGTGTTAATGTCAGAGAAAGATCCAAATTTGGGGAATAACAAGATGCACAACAGTCCGAGATATGATATCGATGATGAGTGTAAAATGTGATATTTCTGACTTTGTTAATTATAGAAATGGACGGTTGATGAATTTTGTATCGGGATTGTCTTTATCATTGAAAAAGATAGAGTTATCTGATATATGGTTAATTATCTAAGGAAATCTCTCTATATGTATAAATTTTCTCTTTTGATAAAACAGTTGAGTTATCTGTTTCTGTGTTGGTAAGTCTGTCTATGGTGTTAGTTATCATTGTTTTGGATTAAGATCTGGAACATATATGATAATTCTGAGAGAAATTACAGGAATCTATGAGAATGAGATTTGCATTGAAAATCAGGAAACGCAATTCAAATTCTTGAAATATTTATTTGTTACTGTGTTTTAGAGTTTCAAAGCAACTAAGAAAGACTGTTGTTGTTCTAAGCAGTTACTGAACTCTGCTATTTCAAGATCAAGCTCTGTGAAAATATGATCCACGGGATTAATATCGTCAGAGAAATTGAACAAAAAATAAAAACAATCAAATACAATTATAAACAATCTCAGCTAGAGATGATGTACAGTGAAAGTCAGATCAGAATTTTAGTTGTGACATTAGAGAGATTTGATATCCTAAATTATGTGAGGATTTGAAATGTATAGTGTGGAAGCAAATCCTTAATCTATTTTCTGGTAAGATTTTCGAGGACGAAAATCCCTAAGGGGGGAGAGTTGTAACAATTCGATTTAGACCCTAATCGAAATGGTGGTTTCGGGAACACGAACCTGAGTCTGAAAAATATTTAAATATTATTTTTTGTGTTAATTATATGTGAATTAGTATGTGTGAAAGTTTCGTATAAAAATTTGATTGTTTGTGTGCTTAATTAAATAAAAGGACTTAATCGCATAAAGAACAAAAGTTATAAACTATAGTGTAAAGTACTAAATTGATAATGGTTTCATAAATTAAAGTATTGAAATGTTAATATAGCCAAAATTAAGATAGTGGCCGTCCAAATGAAGCATGAAATGGTGAAATATGATACATATGTGTTAGATTAACAAGTTTTATCTTTGAATTTTTGATAAAATTGAGTATATTGGACTAGATTACAGAAATAAAATTTTGAGGGACTAAAATGTGAAATAAACAAAATGTATGGACTTGTATGAGAACTAGGAACATTTAGCCCTTAAGGTGTTTAGTCAAATTTTGTGTATTTTGTGTTTTGTGCATATAGGACTAAATTGTAAAAGTGTGAAATATTAGGGGTAAAATGGTAATTTTCCCATTTATGTGTTGTTGGATTAAATTGAATGAAAATATATTTGAATAACCTTAATTTGAACATGTTTAGATCAAGCCAAAGAAAACAGATTTGGATCGGGGAAAAACGAAAATAGTCGAATAGCCGATTTTCGTCGTCCGTCGATATCCGAAGTAAGTCTTTAAGCAATAAAACATTGTAAATTATGTACGTAACATAGTACATGTTGATTTAAAAATTTTGTATCAATATTTTTAAAGAGCCGAATGTGATTAAAGCTAAGATTTTAAAATGTTTAAGTTATTCGATTGTGATATGATATTTAAGTGCTAGTACAAAGTATAAACTATATGAGATATTTGATGTAATATCCCGAAATAGGGGTTGCGAGTTTGGAAAATAACTCGAGTGTTTTAGGCCTCAATAGTGGTTTTGATGTGTTTTTGGAGTTCCTAAAACTCCCGGATTAAAATGGGGTACTTTTGAAAATTTTGAAAATTTAGGGTTTAAAATGGAAAATTGGCTGAAGATGCCTTAATAATAAATTTTGTAAAATTTGGACATGAAAGTCCAGTAGTAAAGTGGCTTCCGTGTGCCACTTAAGGGTCGGCCAAAAAAACAGTCACCGGTTCGAGTCTCGTGTGCGGCAAAATCTTTTTATTTTGAAAAATAGCCTCGCTTTGGAGGAGGGCTTAAAACAAATTATTGGCGCGTTATTAGCACAAATTAAACACTCACCAAATGGTTAAGGACTTGGCTTGAGAGTCGAGTCTAAGGGGACTCATGTTCGAGTCCGGAAATCGCACATAAGGCGCTTTATTTTTATTTCATTTCTAAAGTGAAGGGAGCCAAGGCAAGGATAGCTTAAAAGAAAATGCGATGCAATTAGTCGCATGAAATTCACCGTGGCCGAATGGTTAAGACGTTGCAGCATGGAGGCCTCTACAAGGACTCGTGTTCGAGTTCCATTAAGGGCACGAATGTTTTCATTTTTTCGGTTCCTAGCGCTAAAATGGAGAAGCCAGCGAAATAAGGTTCAAAAGAATTTATATGCGTTTATTGTCATGAGACACGCAAAGGATTAAATGGCTGGAAGCAAGAGGACTTTTCTCCGTGTCTCGGGTTCGAGACACAGAAATTTGCTTGGCCTTGTGTTTTGTTTTGGCCGCGTGAGGAGGCCTGCATGGCACATGCATGCACGCATGCAGCCTTGGGGGGGTTTGCTCCTCTTTGTTGTTATTTTTATAAGTATTATTCTTATTATTTTTTTGTTGTTTTTTTTTTTTTTTTGTTGTTTCAAGCTGCTAGAGCATGGGAGTAAAGAATAAACAATGTGTTGTTATTTCATTAAAGGATGGGTTATATTTTTAGTTTATTTTATTAATAAAGAATGATGGAATAATAATATTATTATTATTATTAGTTATGCATGGATGAATTTTGGCCTTGGGAAGGTTATATGCGTGGCCGGCCTTGGGTTGGTGAAAAGATAAGCATGGCCATTAACTTTTATTTTTTTTTATTCTTTTGGAAGGTATGGAAATTATAAGTATTATTATTTTTATGCATGGGAATTTTTTAAATTTGATTTTAAATTTCAAATGGTGTTGAGCATGCTAGTTAATAAGGAATTTTCTTTGTTGTTGTGATAATGGGAACAAAGCCTGCTGTTGGAATTGGGTATGCCTTGGGGTTGATCATTTTTTTTTTTAATTGTTGGATGAAGGAACTAAGGGAGGAGCTTGCTAATCAACTATGTTATTGGTATTTTGATGTTGAAAATTTCAATTAGATATGAGAAAGAAGGTGAAGCTTGGCCGGCTATTTTGCTTAACAAAGCATGGCTGAATGCTTGATTTGTTTTAGCTTTTCATTTCCAACTATCTTGACCGGAAATAGAAGATGGGAAGGAGCGTGGCTGAATTGCATGCTTGAAATTCCTTGTTAGTCGGCCATGTGTGTTGCATAGAGAACTGCCAAGATTCTCGTTTTGCTTTTGATTTTCCTTCCAAATTCTTCACTACCGAATCTCTTAGATTGTTTTTGGTTCCTTTCCATGTGTGCATGGCCGATTGTGGGGCTCTCAAAGTGACCACCATACTCGGTTGTGAGCTTAGCAAGGATGACCGAATGCTTCTCTATGTCTTCCCTTTTCCCCATTTTGTGCATGGCTGAAGTAGAGACTTAGGGGAGTTAAGTTTTGATTTTGAGGAGCTAGAGAGCTTTTTGGCTAACAAATATTGCTTGCATGGCCGATTTTTCCGATTTCCTTTTTGGTGTATATCCCGTTTGGAGTAGAACAAAAATGAGCAAAATTCATCTCTTCTTCTTTGTCCTTTCCAAACTATTCTTAGCCGAATCATTAAAGGTGAGTAATTGTTGATTTTCGGCCATAATCTATATTTTAGACTTTGAAAATCAAACAAAATGTTGACCTTGGATTAAAGAGGTGGCCGAATGTGAATAAGGCTTTTATAATGTGCTCTATTTGTGTGTAGCCAGTTTTAAGAAGCATAAAGAAGCCTATTGGTTTCGACTATTCAAGGAAATGGTAAGTATAATTTTCGGCCAAAGACCTTTGTTCATGGATTAGTATGTTTGCCGATTCTAACAATATTTTAATAGGATTTTCGATGACTTCGAGAACAAATCGACAAGAACAAGTGGTGTTTCGGGGTCGAAATGAGTGCTCAAGGTAAATGACTTATGGTATTTGGCCTAAAGCCATGTATTTGGTACAGTGTGACCGATTTTCGTTTATGTGTTTTAGTAGGCTAATCGATTAATAATGTAAGCTTTCTGACTTTAGTTGATATTAGAATCGATAAATCGAATATCACTTTAAACAAAAGCGTAGTTATCGCCTTTTTCTTTTTGTTGTTATATGTGTTGTGTGTATTATTTCATGTAAAAGTAAGTATATTGAGCATGTTAATTGAAATAAAAACTATGATGATGGATAACCGTGGTGGGTGATTGAATAACCAGGTTAGTGATTATTGTATTAACCTTTCGATTATAAATGATTATCGATGAGTGTAAAATAATGTGATGACATGTGATGTGTATCATTTTGAATAGTATGTGCCATGGAATTATATGTATAGACTATGTGAATATGGGCTTTGTAATTGTATATTTTGTGTATGGACTATGTGGATATGGGCTTTGAAATTGTATAATTATGAGTATGCACTGTGTGGATATGGGCCAAGCCCATTCGTGAGGACATTGTGTATTAACTATGCACTGAGTCTTGGTGACTCACTCCGATTTTTATTAAACCTTTCAGGTAGCGCTTAACGCTTGGACTGGGTTTGGAGAGGATACAAAGGTGGCCATGCAAAAGTGAATTTTCATGCAAGGGAATCTCTTGGTTAATGAACTAAATATTTATGTTCTCCGTATTTTGATTAAGTGTGTATTGTAATAAGGCCCACTAAAGTATTTCAGTTCCCTTTTTAAGTATCTTTATTATGCCCTATTATGAATGTATGATTTAAAGGTTGATTACAAATGGTTTTATTTTTCTCAAGTAAAGTTTAAATCCGATATTTTTATAATGAACTTCGATTTTTACTTAGAATATTACAAGTCAGGAAAATGCTTTATTAAAGGAAACAAATTTTAAATGGTTTATTTCTTAAGTAAGAATGTTCTTCGAAAGTGTTCCGCAGTGGCATTCCAAATTCGGTCGGATTAAATGGGCCGGGTTTGGGGTGTTATATTTTGGTATCAGAGCCTGGTTCAAAACTCGGCTTTGAGGTTTTGGGCCCGAAAACAATTTTAGAAAGTGGGCTTTTCAAAATGTGAACTTCTATTTTGGGCTTATTCTGGCATGGCACTGCACTCTCCGACCAAAGTCCTCTGTAAGTACCTCTGACTATTGAGGTATAGTGAATATATGAATTGTATGAGCATAATTGGGCTTGTAGATTGGAAAATTTGGACTATTGAACCCTAAGCCTAGCCTATTCAAAAACAAGTGCATAAAACTTAAAGACTGAAATGATCTTAGAGGTGTAGTAAATGAATGTGTCCCTGCTTATGAACGTGTATGTGACTCTCTGAATAAGAAGTAGCGAACTTGAATCGAACCTATGTGTGATCGAAAGAACCACTTCTAAAATACTTTATTTCATAAAATTGTTCGTGGATAATCAAGTGGAACAATTTATAATGCATAAAACTTATAAGTCAGATTGTGCGATAAGAAATGAGTCCTAGAGGACATGATCGAGGCAAAATGGCCGTATCGGGACTCGTTAGATCGGGTCAAGGTTCTGTTAATGAGGTATCATCCCCACCACCAACCGTTGACAATGAGTAGCAAGATCAGACGGGGGAAAAGTCTGTATTGTGCTGCAAGTTTTAGAGATAGTGGCTAGAGAGGGAGAAATATGAGAGCTCGAAAATTTGGTTCCGAGCAACTTTGAACCAATAGAGCGAAATTGTTCCGTGATGTATCGGGCGTGGCACCCAGTGTGATTGAATATTGGTTGGAAGCAACCAAGCGAGTTATGGATGAACTCGATCTAAACCCCGAGAGAAAAAGTGAAAGAAATAGTGATGCTACTTCATGGTGAGACGTATCAATGGTGGCTCACGGTTCGGGATAGTGTCACAACGAGGACCCCACTCAGAGTATGTCAAGATGACATACCAAAATAAGTATGTCAAGATTTATTACATTGATACTCAGAGGAAATGCGTTTTTGGGACTAGTTCAATGGAACAAGTCCATAACGAAATACGAGGTTAAATTCCTAAAGTTAAGCCAATATGTTCAAAGAGTAATGGCTACGAAACATGAATGATGTGTCCAGTTTAAGGACGGATTAAGAGACGGCCTGAGACTGTTGATAGTTCCTCAACGGGAACGGGAATTTGCTGTGATAATCGAAAAAGTTAAGATAGCTGAGGAGATTAAGAACTCGATGAGATAAAATAGAGATAAGGATACAAACCGTGATAAGAGAAATTTTAAATTGTTTAAATTATTTGAGGATCTTCGGAAAAGACCGAGGGTTGAAAGTTTTGCTCATGTGATTAAGCCAGCTATTGAAAATCGGGACGTCCGTGTGCTCAGTGTAGAAAATATCGTGTCGGCGAGTATTGGAACCAGAAATTGAGAATATTTTAAGTATAAGTCTATAAGCAATTGAATATTGTTAAGGTTAGTTATAACCTCGTGTACATGTTGGAATTCTGGTTATAAATATAGTGAAAGCCGACTGTGGATAGACTTTCTATCGTGAAATATTACTGAAGTGGTAAGCACAAGTGATATGTGGATAGACTATCTATCATGAAATATTATTGAAGTGATAAATACAAGTGATGTGAATTATATATGGTTTACAATTTTGGTCCGCTTGTAATGTGATTCAAATGATGATAATCTCGTATTTCGGGCTTTCAGCCTAGCAGGTCTTGTGCCGGTGTATTATTTCGGGCTTTCAGCCTAGCAGGCCTTGTGCCGGTGTATTATTTCGGGCTTTCAGCCTAGCAGGCCTTGTACCGGTGTATTATTTCAGGCTTTCAGCCTAGCAGGCCTCGTGCCGGTGTATATTTCAGGCTTTGATGCCTAGCAGGCTTAATGCCGGTGATGTGTTATAAAAGAGATTTCATGAATCACTTACAAGATGGAACATGTTTATTATCATAAGCTAAATGCTCGGATAAGTGCAAGTCTTTCGTACTTGCAAGGAATAAGGAAAGTTAGTGAGTTCCCATTTGAGTTAAATAAGATGCGATATAGTTGAAGCTTCGGTAAGACTTTTAAAATGTGCAATTGATCTTACCATTGATGTGTATGGTATCCGTAATGGAATTTAAGCTTGAATATGGTTATGGAAAAGTGGCCATATGTGAAAATGATAAATGTGAAAAAGTTTGAAATGTGTTTGCATATGTGTATAATTGTGTATATGATTGAGATATGGTGAATTGAAAGGTACGGATGTTGTACATAAGTAATTTCGAGGACTAAATTATTTTAAGGGGGTAGAATTGTAATATCCCGAAATAAGGGTTGCGAGTTTGGAAAATAACTCGAGTGTTTTAGGCCTCAATAGTGGTTTTGATGTGTTTTGGAGTTCCTAAACTCCCGGATTAAAATGGGGTACTTTTGAAAATTTTGAAAATTTAGGGTTTAAAATGGAAAATTGGTCAAGATGCCTTAATAATAAATTTTGTAAAATTTGGACATGAAAGTCCAAAGAGTAAAGTGGCTTCCGTGGTGCCACGTAAGGGTCGGCCACAAAAACAGTCACCGGTTCGAGTCTCGTAAAGCGCGGCAAAATCTTTTTATTTTGAAAAATAGCACTTTGCTTTGGAGGAGGGCTTAAAACAAATTATTGGCACGTTATTAGCACAAATTAAACATCGCCAAATGGTTAAGGACTTGGCTTGAGAGTCGAGTCTAAGGGGACTCATGTTCGAGTCTCCGAAATCGCACATAAGGCGCTTTATTTTTATTTCGTGAGCTAAAGTGAATGGAGCCAAGGCAAGGATAGCTTAAAAGAAAATGCGATGCAATTAGTCGCATGAAATTCACCGTGGCCGAATGGTTAAGACGTTGCAGCATGGAGGCCGCTACAAGGACTCGTGTTCGAGTTCCATTAAGGGCACGGATGTTTTCATTTTTTCGGTTCCTAGCGCTAAAATGGAGAAGCCAGCGAAATAAGGTTCAAAAGAATTTATATGCGTTTATTGTCACGAAACACGCAAAGGATTAAATGGCTGGAAGCAAGAGGATTTTCTCCGTGTCTCGGGTTCGAGACACAGGCCGCAGCTTGGCCTTGTGTTTTGTTTTGGCCGCGAGAGAGGCTCAGATGGCACATGCATGCACGCATGCAGCCTTGGGGGGGTTTGCTCCTCTTTGTTATTATTTTTATAAGTATTATTCTTATTATTTTTTTTTTTTTTTTTTTTTGTTGTTTCAAGCTGCTAGAGCATGGGAATAAAGAATAAACAATGTGTTGTTATTTTATTAAAGGATGGGTTATATTTTTAGTTTATTTTATTAATAAAGAATGATGGAATAATAATAATATTATTATTATTAGTTATGCATGGATGAATTTTGGCCTTGGGAAGGTTATATGCGTGGCCCGCCTTGGGTTGGTGAAAAGAGAAGCATGGCCATTAACTTTTATTTTTTTTTTATTCTTTTGGAAGGTATGGAAATTATAAGTATTATTATTTTTATGCATGGGAATTTGTTAAATTTGATTTTAAATTTCAAATGGTGTTGAGCATGCTAGTTAATAAGGAATTTTCTTTGTTGTTGTGATAATGGGAACAAAGCCTGCCGTTGGAATTGGGTATGCCTTGGGGTTGATCATTTTTTTTTTAATTGTTGGATGAAGGAACTAAGGGAGGAGCTTGCTAATCAACTATGTTATTGGTATTTTAATGTTGAAAATTTCAATTAGATATGAGAAAGCAGTGAAGCTTGGCTTTCATTATTTTGCTTAACAAAGCATGGCCGAATGCTTGATTTGTTTTAGCTTTTCATTTCCAACTATCTTGACCTAAATAGAAGATGGGAAGGAGCGTGGCTGAATTGCATGCTTGGAAATTCCTTGTTAGTCGGCCATGTGTGTTGCATAGAGAACCCGCCAAGAATCTCGCTTTTGCTTTTGATTTTCCTTCCAAATTCTTCATGGCCGAATCTCTTAGATTGTTTTTGGTTCCTTTCCATGTGTGCATGGCCGATTGTGGGGCTCCTCAAATGACCACCATACTCGGTTGTGAGCTTAGCAAGGATGGTCGAATGCTTCTCTATGTCTTCCTTTTCCCCATTTCGTGCATGGTGAAGTAGAGACTTAGGGAGTTAAGTTTTGATTTTGAGGAGCTAGAGAGCTTTTGGCTAGCAAATATTGCTTGCATGGCCGATTTTTCCGATTTCCTTTTTGGTGTATATCCCGCTTTGGAGTAGAACAAAAGGAGCAAAATTCATCTCTTCTTCTTTGTCCTTTCCAAACTATTCTTAGCGAATCATTAAAGGTGAGTAATTGTTGATTTTCTACCATAATCTATATTTTAGACTTTGAAAATCAAACAAAATGTTGACCTTGGATTTAAGAGGTGGCCGAATGTGAATAAGGCTTTTATAATGTGCTCTGTTTGTGTGTAGCCGCTTTTAAGAAGCATAAAGGAGCCTATTGGTTTCGACTATTCAAGGAAATGGTAAGTATAATTTTCTGCCAAAGACCTCTGTTCATGGATTAGTATGTTTGCCGATTCTAACAATATTTTAGTAGGATTTTCGATGACTTCGAGAACAAATCGACAAGAACAAGTGGTGTTTCGGGGTCGAAATGAGTGCTCAAGGTAAATGACTTATGGTATTCGGCCTAAAGCCATGTATTTGGTACAGTGTGACCGATTTTCGGTTATGTGTTTTAGGGGCTAATCGATTAATAATGTAACCTTCGGACTTTAGTTGATATTAGAATCGATAAATCGAATATCACTTTAAACAAAAAGTAGTTATCGCGACCGTTTCTTTTGTTGTTATATGTGTTGTGTGTATTATTTCATGTAAAAGTAAGTATATTGAGCATGTTAATTGAAATAAAAACTATGATGATGGATAACCGTGGTGGGTGATTGAATAACCAGGTTAGTGATTATTGTATTAACCTTTCGATTATAAATGATTATCGATGAGTGTAAAATAATGTGATGACATGTGATGTGTATCATTTTGAATAGTATGTGCCATGGAATTATATGTATAGACTATGTGAATATGGGCTTTGTAATTGTATATTTTGTGTATGGACTATGTGGATATGGGCTTTGAAATTGTATAATTATGAGTATGCATCTTTGTGTGGATATGGGCCAAGCCCATTCGTGAGGACATTGTGTATTAACTATGCACTGAGTCTTGGTGACTCACTCCGATTTTTATTAAACCTTTCAGGTAGCGCTTAACGCTTGGACTGGGTTTGGAGAGGATACAAAGGTGGCCATGCAAAAGTGAATTTTCATGCAAGGGAATCTCTTGGTTAATGAATTAAATATTTATGTTCTCCGTATTTTGATTAAGTGTGTATTGTAATAAGGCCCACTAAAGTATTTCAGTTCTCTTTTTAAGTATCTTTATTATGCCCTATTATGAATGTATGATTTAAAGGTTGATTACAAATGGTTTTATTTTTCTCAAGTAAAGTTTAAATCCGATATTTTTATAATGAACTTCGATTTTTACTTAGAATATTACAAGTCACGAAAATGCTTTATTAAAGGAAACAAATTTTAAATGGTTTATTTCTTAAGTAAGAATGTTCTTCGAAAGTGTTCCGCAGTGGCATTCCAAATTCGGTCGGATTAAATAGGCCGGGTTTGGGGTGTTACATTTGATATATGAAATATATGTGTGAGACAGCTTAAAAGTGTTATTATTCAGGCTGTGGGCCTAGCAATCCTTGGGCTGGTGAATTTAATCGGGCTTTGTGCCTAGCAAGCTTAATGCCGGTGATTTAATATCAGACCTCGGGTCTAGCAGGCCTAGTGCCGGTGTGTGTTTCAGGCTTTATTGCCTAGCAGGCTTATTACCAGTGATTTGTTATAAATATATGCTTCAAAGGATCATTAACGATGTGGAATTTAAATACAGCAAATAAGCTAAATGTTCAGGTACATATAAGCCTAATGGTTATAAGAGGTAAGGTAAGTTCATATTTTAATAAACATTATAAAATTATGTTATAAATGCATAATATTTGTATGATTGAATTCAATGCCGAATAGTAATGCAAATGCATGTATTTTAAATAAGTTTTATATATATCATTATGATATTGATTTATTTGAGAAGCAGGATATATGAATACGAGAAAGTTCCGATAATGTAACGACGTCCGAAAAGCCCCGTTCGAACCCTAGGAATAGTAGAGGATACATGTGTCATGACATAGGATTCCGAGATATGATTTCGTGTAGGACCACGTCTGGGACGTTGGCAACGATTTGTGATATCGTGTAAGACCGTGTCTGGGACACTGGCATCGATCAGAGATTACGTGTAAGACTATGTATGAGACATCGGCATCGTATATGATTTTATGTAAGATCCTGTCTGGGACAGTGGCATCGATATTTAATTACACGTAAGACCACATCTGGGACGTTGGCATTGTATGAGCTTTCTGAGCTATCCGAGTATCCTTAATCTTATTCCGAACGGTTCAACGGGCATTTCGAGATATAAATGGTTAAGTGAATGACATTCCGATTCAGGTACGTTGAAAATATATAATATGTTTGAAAATGGAAGGTAAGTGTACGTACAAAGAAGGTTATGTGATGTAAACGAAAAAGAAATGTGAATTTGAGTATCAATAATGAAAGTGAATACGTAAAAATCATGAAAAAGTGAAATTTGCATTAAAATAGTACTGGACAACTGCAATTATGTACATTTAAAAAATCACTGAAAATAGTGGAAATTGAATTAGAAAGTGAGAGAGATATGAATTAAAATATCATTGAGTCTATTTTCAGATAAAATAAATTGAGTAGGCAAAGGAAGTGGAAATTATGAGATATTTAAATTTTAGTGAGACTTGTTTTGAATGACTCCGTGATCCTCTGTTCTATATTGAAAAAATTATTAAACATTGTAAAAAAATAATCCTGGATCATGGTTTGTATGTTTAGAATCCTTAATGAGTCTTTTTTTGATTGGAATAAACGAGAACATTATATGAATTCTGTACAATGGGATAACTTGGCTTTTGTAAAGATAGGTCAGATCTGTTGAACAGTGAAATAAGGGAAACTTTAAGAATAATCTGGTATTTATTGACCAGACCAAAAATTCTGGAAATTTTATGGCAAGAAGGTATATGGGTTTAATTTCAGGGAAAATTCACAGAACTTAATTTTGAGTTTTGTAACTTATGAATAATTAAATCAGTGACTGTGACTCAGAAAAATAGCCTAAGCTGAACTTAAGAAAAATGTGAAATCATGTGAATATTGATTCTATTTCCTTGAGCATATGTATTGAGAAATGGGTTAATATTGTTAATTAAATTGCTTATTATTATTAATATGCCAACTTACTAAGCTTTCAAAGCTTACACTTTGCGTTTGTCCTATGTTTATAGATTTTCACAAATTTGCTCGGGTTGGAAGTCGCCGGAGGCCTTATCACACTATCCGGTTATTGTTTCTATAAATAAAATCTTTGAGTTTTGGTTATGTGGCATGTATAAGCTAGTTTTAATATGGTTTATTCTGATTTGCCTATGTATAGCCATGCGAAAATGGCTTGATTCTAAAGTTAATGTTGGTATATTTTCGGTTTTGCTATAAGTCTATTTTGGGAGTACGTCCTTGTGGTCTTTAAACATGTGGTGTTTGGTTATATAAATTCAGCATTGAGTAGTGATATGCATGGCTTATAATTGGCTCATTTTGGTAAGGTTGATACATGCTACATTTTGCATTTGTGAATTGATAAATGATACTAATAAGGTAAATTAATAAAAATGTTCTGTATATGTGAAAGAGTTAAATAAGCATGATATGATTTTGTTGGTCATGTGGTTCATATGACCGAATGTGATTTATTTGATTGAGTATATGTTTACTATTCGAGTTTAAAATTGTTTGTAAAAGAGTTAATAACACTTTGTGCATAATTGAATCGAATGACCGTATAGTAAAGAAGTTGATATTTCTCTGTACATGTAATGTAGGAAATATAGCATGTATGATCTTATTTGGCTATGCATTATAAATGTGCAAATTTGGCTGATTTGATAGAGTATATAATTGTTATTTGATTATAAAGTATATTATAGAAATTGATATGGCATGGTGCATGAATTGCAACATATGACCATACTGAAATGTGTATTGTCCGGTAAGGCCTCGTAACCCTAGTCTGACGATAGACTCGGGTTATGGGTGTTACATCTTCTTAAAGCTCTTTTTTAGATACTAGACTCGAGGAAATTTTTAAGACTGCTCTTGACAAACAAACGCAAATTAGACGAAGAGCCACACATTGAACTCAACGCAAAGTGCTCAACAATACTACAAAATAAACTACCACAGAAATTAAAAGATCCAGGGAGTTTTACAATTCCATGTTTGATTGGTAGTTTAACTATTGATAATGCATTAGCTGATTTAGGGGCAAGCATAAATGTCATGCCTTATGCATTGTTTAAACGACTAGGTCTAGGGAAGCCCAAACAAACTAGGATGAGTATTCAATTAGCTGATAAAACTGTTAGAATTCCTAGGGACATTATTGAAGATGTTCTCGTAAAAATCGATAAATTTGTTTTCCCAGTAGATTTTGTTGTTTTAGACATGGATGAGGATAATTCAATCCCCTTAATTATAGGAAGACCTTTTCTAGCAACTGCCAAGACTAAAATTGATGTTGCCTCAGGTGAGCTCATACTTTGTGTAGGTGAGGACTCAATTAGCCTTCAAGCCCTCGACTCAGCTAGGTCATTAAAGAATTAAGGTGAGAAAGAAAATTCTTTTGATAATCATTCAATTACACCCTCTTTACAAGAACCACCAAAAAAGGGAACGAGTAAACTGGATCCTTAGCTCTGTGCCAACAAAGAAATAACTCACGAGGAGCAAAGGATTCAAATCGATGACCTAGATGACTGGAAAACACACTTCAAAGAGGAATTAGGGATACACTAGGAAGAACTAGAGCTACACACTGTAAATCCGAAGGAGCCACCAGAAGAGCTCATAGGAACATCAAATCACATCAAAATAGGAAATCAGGTACTAATCAATAAAGCCGGTCTTAGCATCATAACAGCAAACCTGAAGAATGAAATCCCTCTTGAGGTACGCAATATCTTCCTACATGAAAGAGTCGAGGTAAGCAACCCAACATGCGGTACTTCTAAGGTAAACGCTTCTCGACTCAACCTTTGTCAAGAAAATAGGACTATAAGCATGAGGGAGGATATCCAAACTTTCAAGCCTCCCTAAAATTTTCAAATAACGAGGCAAAGTCTAGCTTAAGACTATAAATGAGCACTTTTCAGGTGGCAACCCGAGTATTAACTTTATTTCTTTTTTCTTTTATTTGCATTTATTTTTTTAAAACTAACCAAAAATGCAGGATTTACAGGTCACACGACCTTACACATGGCTGTGTCCATGGCTGTGTGGACTACTGGAACTGTCACACTGACAGAGCAGAGGCCGTGCAAGTCAGTCCAACCACCCTCCAACGTCACGGATCCAACCACCCTCCCCACGGGGACCGACAGACAAAACACGACCGTGCCACATAACCGTGTGAAAATTCTAAGGATACTGAGTTGTTATACATGGGCTACACAGGCCCGTGGGACCTCACCGTGCCTACCATTTACTATGTCAAGCACGGGCACGAAGGGACCAAACACGGGCATAGGGTGACAAAACCCTCTAAAACACAGTCGTGTGAAGAGGTCGTGTAAATCGACACACCCTGGGACCACGGCCGTGGGAGAGTACCAAACTTGAGCATATATTTAAACCCCTCAACTCTTCCTCTTCCCTCCATCTGATTTTCACCTCTATCTTCTTTGCTTCTCACTCTCTTCCATATCAGATTCTTCACTCACTAATACTCTAGATCCTTGAGCAAGCCAACACCATGCCGAAGAAATGGAGAAAGCTAAGCATAGGCTCCTTAATAAAGAACGATCAACATGAGTTCATGCCGGCAGCTTCGTCTCAACACCAAGCCAAGGATATTTGAGACCAATAAGTTTTTATTTTTCATTTCCCTTTCCTTACATTCTCCTTTTCTTTAATAATCTTATGTTTAATTTAGTTTAGCTTACTTTAGTTTCGTAGTGTCAGGTTCGCCAGGCTGCTAGGGAATCACGCCGACCACCACGATAATCTCTTCACTTCTGCTACCGCCAGCACCTCCCCAGCCTTAGAAGTCACACCTACCTTGCGAACCATCCTGCAATAAGGACTTCACAGTCCATTAATATTTTCTTGTCATTTTAGTTTTCTTCTTAGTCTCCTTCCCTTTAATTTGTTTTTCTATAACTTTATATTTAGTTTATTCTTATTAGGTCTTAATAAAGCCTGGCTACTTCTCAAAGCGCTACCCAATTTCTTCATCTAGCGCGGGAACGTTATCCCGACTGACCATCATCGCCACCAAAGACACTCATTCGATAAACCATCCACAATTCAGGGAGTAATTCTTTTCCCTTCTCTTTTGATTTATCCCTTAAATGTCATTATCTATCTTTGTACATTGAGGGAAATGTACATCTTAATTGTGGGGGGTGAACAGTTATTTTGAGAAAATGCCTAACTTTTTTCATTATTCTTAAACCCTGAGGATAAAAATGCCTATCTTTCTGCATTGTTCTCGAAACCCTGAATTTAAACCTGTTTTAAAGTAATTTTCTCATATTACTAATTAAGATGAAATTTCTGATGATTTGTGATTTTTATTGATATGCTTTTGAATAAGCCATAGTTAATTGTGCATTGATGATTAAATTTGAAGAATATTAGGGAATCAAGCATGATAAGTCTCATTTTCTAAAAATTAAAATTTTAGGCTGTCAACCGAAATTTGAATGTTATCTTGAAATTTGAGATTTACAAGGTTGATGTCAAAAAGACCCATAATTTTTGTGAGAATTTGAGCCTTATAGAGCATATATTCTTTTCCATGCTCACTTCTTGATTATGAGTGTGTCAACTATGAACTCTTATTCTAGAACTTGCCTCGATTATACATGTCAAGACAACATGTTATGATTTGATATACCGAGATGATAAAGGCACTTAGGTTTTCACCCACTTACTCCACTAAATATCCTACCCTTATAATTAACCCTTATTGAACCCCGTTGAGCCTAACAACCCTTTTATTGACTTACCCTCTAATTTTAACCCAAAACCCTTTGTATTTGTTATCACCCTTTCTTTTGACTACCCTTTAATCGAGATTTGATTTGAGCTAGTTTCCAAAGTTTATTATTCTGGTAGTTAAATTTATCTCGTATTTAGTTTGTTCTTAAAAAAAAAAAGTATACTCAGTATTAGTTTTATGAAAAGAGAGCTTATACAAGTTAAAGTCTAATTATCAAAAGAAAAACTCATATTAGTAGGATTATTTTCAGTTTATGCAATTGTTATCTTAGAAATTTTTAGTAGGTAACTTATCAATTCAATCTCGATTCTAACCTTCTAATTTCAGCCTTTATCCACGCCTTTAACCCTAGCCCCGTTATAACCCTAACAAAGACCTTTTGATCTGTTTATCATTTCATTTTACAGTGGTGGATATTTGATTTTCAAGCAAGCATATGGGATTAACTTTTCAGGTTCGACTTATGATTGCTTAATTTTGACCCTTAAAACACTTTTCGAGTGATTTGAGTGAATCTTTTGTGAGGATGTCAATCCTCGAAGGTTTTGAATTAAAGGTAATTATGTAGATGAAGGGAAAAACCTATGTTTTCGTGCTACAAATGTATGACTTATCTTGTTTGAATCTTTAGGAATCTTTGAGTTGAATTATCCATGTATAAATTATCTATGAATTAGGATAAAGCATTGTTGACAGGAATTACAAATCATGGAAGGTTTATTCTAATTATAAGTTGAGAATTTTTCTTGAGGACAAGCAAAAGCTTAAGTGTGGGTGTATTTGATAAACCGTAAAAGTAACATATTTTAAGCCCATATTTAATATGCTTTTGGATGATTTATCCCTTGATTTATGTAAAAAGCTGCTCTTAATCCTTTCTTTTCATGTCTTATACTCAGGAAAGCACCAAAGGATGAAAAGAATGTAAAACGGGCTTAAAACGGGCCAAATGGGCCAATTCATGAAATCAACACAGCCTGGACTTTAAGCCACACGGCCATGCCACGCCAAACATCTAGAACACGGTCTCTCCCTCGATTTACACGGCCGTGCCGCAAGTTAGAAATCCAAACACGGCCTGGAGTCGATCCACACGGGCGTGCTACATGGCCGTGCCTCTGTCGTCAGAATGAGCAATTTCAGTCAGAAAAGGATACTTGGGGAGAAAGAATCACATTCCAAGAGCCTATATATACCCCCTAAGTACCACCTTTGAAGAGGCGTCAAAGCTAGGCCAAGGAGCCAAGCCGAGAAGGTCAAAGTTAGGGAATAAATGCGAAGATAGCCAGTTGATCCATCCCAAGAAGCTGGAATTATACTCAAGACGGCGGAATTCTCCTTCAATTCCTTCAGGGAGTTTTAGGATTTTCTTATGTTTTGTTTTATCTTTTCCCTTTCGATGTTTTGTTTATTCATTATGAACTAAACCTTCAGATACCTGAAGGGGATGAAACCTAGATGAATCTTTTTATTTGATTTTTAAGTTATATGATAATTACTTAGTTTGTTCTTAATTATGTTGCTTAATCCAAATCTAATATGCTTAGGTGGAGGAGGAATAGAACCTGCCTAAGAGTAGAACTAACATAATTAAGCGGAGTTGATCCAACGCCTAGAGATAGGGTTACGAGATTTTGCTGGATTAGGGTGAAACCTAATATGGGTGTCTATTGATCGATTTACTGCTATCCTAGAGGGTTATTATAAGCGAACGAGAGTTCCACTAATTAACCTAGGATTAGACGTTATTCGCCTCGAGAGAGGGTTTAATATAGGTTAGGGAGTCTTACGGATCAAGCTAAGTAAAAGAAATCATATAATTTAGGGTTAATTAATAAGTGAAGTCTAGGTGGATTCTTCCTGAGGGTATCGTCGCAATCAACTGAGTTTTTCTTCAAAGTTATTTTCCTATTCGTCCTTTTTGTCTCTGTGTCCTTAGTTTAGTCTTCGTCAAAAGCAACTTCACTCTAATTTTAAGGCTAAATAATAAAAAGAAAGTTAGTATTAGTACTTTTAGTTCCTTTGGGTTCGATATTCAGTCTTGCCTAAGCTATACTACTGTTCGATAGGTACACTTACCTTTAATCGTTGTCAGAGTTAATTTTCAGGTTTTGATCATTTTTTATAAATTTTAAATCTCTGATTTCAGCGATCATAGCTTGGAAGCAAGGCCAGATTTTAGAACTTTGTAGGGAAGATCACGTTTGTGTAGGTGATTCTAGTGAGGTAAAGCATTTGGACTTATGAAATCTTTTGAGAGTCGAGGCTAACATTTGATCAGTATTATTCTAGAGGCAACGAAGAGTGGTTCTTTCGGAAATCCAAATCAGGTGTGTAATCTCACACCCCTCTGGATGAATGCTTACAATGTTCTGTGACTCGACCGAAAGCCGAAAAGCCAGAAAAGCGGCAACTGTGACCACTCGAGCGTACGAGCGCTCGTAGTGGTAAATCGAAACACATATAATGACGATAAGTCATTGAGGGAGTTGCGAGCACTCTCGCGGAATTGAGGCTATAATGGGCCGACTGAGCCGAAACAGGCCAAATGGGCCCAATAGGCTATCCGGCCCAAATAGGAAAAATTGATAGAAAACCATCCAATGATAGATTTGATTGCGTAGTCTGAGAAAAAACTGAGACCGAAACCATGTGAAATGGGCCACACGAGTGTGTAGGCCCGTTTAAAATGGACTTTAGGCCCAATAGTTCTAAAAAGACCCAAAAAGGTCCTGTGTCGCTCGATGCGACAGAAGGCCTATGGAAAGGTCGTTAAATGCGAAATTATCGAAATACCCCTGGAAGGGTAAATTACCAAAATACCCCTGGAGGGCAAATGACTGTTATACCCTTGATTATGGTTGGTTATCAGGTTTATGCATTATTTACATTTTTGTATGAATGATGCAATGCATTTATAACATGTTGCATGGGTTGGGTTTGATGATCGGAGGAAGTGTATTCTGGTGGCTTCACCACAATCTGTGTAGTCGCCATGCCACGTATATTATGTTATTCTGGTCGCTCCACCACAAATTCTGTGATTAGCAGCTTGTCTGCCATATAGGTGTGTAGGGCTAGGTGGGTTGACTTGATCCCTACAAGTGTGTAGGGTTGGTACGGGGGTGTGTTTGGTTGGATTGGGTTGGGCTGCATTCTCTGTTTGCATTATCACGTTGATAGGGCTAAGGCCCAGTTTCTCACCTAATAGGGCCTCGGCCCAGTCTGCTTCTATATGGGCTCAGGCCCAGTTAATGACCGATTAGGGGATTACACACTGAGTTCTCGTAACTCACTCCTCTACTTTATCCGTGCAGGTGATCCCCAGCGTTAGAGGATTTGGAGCTGCGGAGGACTCTGTAGTGGCCATACATCAGAGTACTTTTCACAAACTTTAGTAAATTTCAGTTTTGCTTCATTTTAAGATTATTTTAATTTGGGTTTAATATTATGTAAAAAGGCCATTGGGTTTGATTTTTCTTTTAAACTTTCATTTCTGTTATATTCAAACTATAAATGATTAAACTCGAGTTTTTTCTTAAAATGACAATAGTGGTTTCCAAAATTTCTCATTTCCACAGTTCACTGAATCTAATTTCTGTTATTAACAAAGTTTTCGAAAATAATAATAACAACGTTTTTACAAGAAAACCATTAAAACAAATCTGAATTTCACAAACAACAAGGTTCGAAGTTCCAAAAAGAATACGAGGTTTTAACGAATGCACAATTTTTAAACAATCCTCTTATGTGACATGCCAGATCTGGTCATAACATCTACGCCGAGTTTGGGGTGTTACAATCTGGGGACCAAATCGACCCACCCAGCCAACACACCATCCGTACCAACCAGCTCACTATGTGGGGACCAAGTCGACCCACCCACCCTACTCACCAATAACGTAGCCTAGCTGCTAATAACAATGCAACAAAGCTTCTAATAACAATATACATGTCTAAGCTACTAGAATAAGAATACGTGGCGATGCCACTATAACGGTACTTCCTCTAAATCAGAAAAATCCAACCCAATGCAGTATGTCATGTCGTAACTAACCCATGTATGCAGTGAACCACAATCATAATCAATCATACAATTATTATACATGCATCGCTGGTACTACCACTAAGCGTATAATGGTCACTAAGTCGGTTGGGGTAAAACGGTAATTTACCCCTCACGCGTATTTCGGTAATTTTAGTATTTTCAGACATCTAATAGCCTTTCCAAAGGACTACTATTACCTTGAGCGACGCAGGCACCCTTTTTAGTCAAAATGGTGCAATTGGGCCCGAAGCTCAATTTTTTGTCCAAGTTGGTCCACACGTCCGTGTGGCCCTCACCGCCCAATATCAGTTGCGGCTAAGCGAATTTCGCAGCCTGGTTCATTATTATCATTCTACTAGGGATTTCACCCCTGTGGGGCCTATCGGGCCCCCATAGCCCATCAAGGCCCAGTACGACCTAAACCCAATGAAAAGTACGTGGCGACCTCAACGATCTAACGCCAATAATTGTGGCTCGATTTATCCCTACGAGTGCTCGCACGATCGAGGGTGTTCAGATGCCGAAATTACAGCTTTTCGGCTTTTATCAATATACAGTAGCACAGAAGTGAAAAACAACAATATCGGTGTTTGAACAGTATGGTAATAGGTGTACAATTACACACCTACTTTGGATTGCCGTTTGAGACACTTCCCGAGGCACCTATGATAACAATGTTCATTTGTTAGTCTCAATGCTCTCGGAGATTCATAATATTGAAATACCCTACTCAATTAACTTCACTTACCACGAGACGCGATCCCATACAATGCAACGGTAATCGACCCTATTTCTTGGCTCATGAAAACGGGTCCCTAGCAATATTTGATGAACAAGAGAGAGTTCGCAACCATCCAACATTCGGCCCCCCACAGAGAAAAGAGGGAGACAGAAGTTTACTCATGAAGTCCCAAGAATACCAACTAGCAATGAATTATGAAAGCATTTGGATTACTCCACCCTTACCAATACCAATGAAAGACGACAATCGTCAGTTGTTTAGCAATAAGATCCGGCCCCAACCACCAAGGATAAAAAGATTCGGGATGAAGAGAGTATGAAAATTAGGCTTAAAAGATTCGGCCAGCAGAAAGAGAACCAAAGCTTTAAGAAGAAATGATGTTCGGCTAAAGGAGAAATCGAAAAGGGAGAAGTGTAGCTATACGGCCTAGAGAGGAAAGAAAATAGAAACGAATGAAATGTGAAGAGAGATGGGAAGAAAAGTAAGATTCGGCCAACCAAGTGGAAGCTAAAGCGAGTGAAAAAAGTTTATGAAAGGCTATTAACAAGAAGAGAAGAATAAAAGAAAAAATGCACGAAAGGTAAAGAAAAGTGCACGAAATACTTCAGAGAAGAAAACTCGAAAAGAACAAAAGGAGAACTTCAAAAGCAAAAAGGGTTTCGGTTTCTACTAACACTTAAGGTTGCCAAAAATGCTCCCAATGACCCCCTATAGCTGAATTTCTCACTTAGCCACACTCCCAAATTTGGTAAACACTCCCACACACATCATTTCCGTGATTTTCTCCACCAACAACTCCTAGAATTTCTCTCCACCTTTCGTTTGAAATATTTGACCAAGTCTTCAACCTCCCTTGTAAAGTTTGATCCCAACTCTACTTCCTCCACTCCCAAGACACAAAATAAAAGCCCTCATTTGCTTTCCATGGGATTCGAACCCCACTCCCCCATACTACTTCATTGACGCCACAGCTACAAGTCACATGCTCATCATGTGACTCCTAAATGCACACAAATATACTTAATTCTTACAGCTAACAACCTTCTCCTCCTTAGGTCCAAACAAAAAATTTTCGAAGGCTCAGACTCGAACCGAGGCCGCCTTGGAACCCCCAAATACCATCAAATAGCTAGCCATTCAAGCACAACATGAAATTTAAGAAAAATTATAGCACCTAATTTTTGGGATGTTACAACTCTACCCCATTAAATAAATTTCAGCCTCAAAATTTACCTGATCAGAAGAGGTAGGAGTATTGTTGCCGCATTGCTTCCTCAGGCTCCCATGTGGCTTCCACCTTGACTAATGGGACAGTTTTTCTTCTTAACACTTTAACATCTCGATCCAGTATCTGCACCGGTTCTTCCACAAAGGTCAGATCAGGTCTAACTTCGATCTCCTCCATCAGCACTACATGTGCAGAATCAGAATGGTATCGCCTCAGCTTAAAAACGTGGAACACATTATGTACATGATTTAACTCAGAAGGCAGCTCCAGCTATTAGGCAACCGGTCCCACATGTTTTAATATCTGGTAAGGTCCGATGAATCTAGGGCTCAGCTTGCCTTTTCGCCCAAATCTCAGAATCTTCTTCCACGGTGAGAACTTTAAGAAGACATAATCTCCCACTACGTATCCAATCTCTTTATGCTTTAAATCAGCATATGACTTCTGCCTATAAGATTCTTCTTTTAACCTATCACGAATCAATTTTACTTTCTCCTCTGTTTCAAAAACTAGTTTTGGCCCCAAAATTTGCCGCTCACCTAATTTTGTCCAACAAGTAAGGGTATGACACCTACGATCATATAACGCCTCGTACGGTGCCATCTGAATACTGGATTGATAGCTATTGTTATAAGCAAATTCTGCTAATGGCAAATAGTCTTCCACCTACCCTTGAAATTAATAACACAACTTCTTAGCATGTCTTCCAAAATCTGAATTACCTTCTCTGACTGACCATCAGTCTGTGGATGAAATGCCGTGCTGGAATCTAGCCTTGTACCCAAAGCTTCATGCAACCCCTTCAAAAATTGTGATGTGAATCTAGGGTCCCTGACCGAAATGATAGACACTGGCACCCCATGTAACCTCACAATTTTCGCCATGTATAACTTGGCCAACTTCTACAATGAGTAATCAGTGTGAACCGGTAAGAAGTGGGTGGACTTAGTCAGACGATCAATAATAAACCATACTGAATCTTTCTTTGTAGGCGTCAAGGGTAGCCCACTAACAAAGTCCATGGTTACCCTCTCCCACTTCCAGAGTGGAATTTTAACAGGTTGCAGTAATTCAGAAGGTAGCTGATGCTTAGTCTTCACTTGTTGGTATGTCATACACTTACCTACGAAATCGGTAACCTCATGCTTAAATCCTGGCCACCAGTACAGTTCGCGTAGATCTCAGTATAACTTGTTTCCACCTGGATGCATAGCGTATGGCCTACTATGCGCCTCCCGCAGTATAGACTGCCTTAACTCAGAATCCCTCAGTACACAAATTCTCCCACGGAAGCATAATACTCCTTCACTATTCAGCCCAAAATCCACAGTCTCTCCCTTCTTCACCCATCGAAAACAAGGAATCAACGATTCATCCAGCAACTACTTCTCTTTAATTTCATCAATCCAAGTCGGTTTCACTAAAAGTTCAGCTAACATACTACTATCCTCAAACAGGCTGAGACAAGCAAACATTGCTCTTAGATCAGATACAATCTTATGGCTCAATGCATCCGCTATTACATTAGCTTTTCTCAGATGGTACTCAATCGAGTAATCATAATCCTTAAGCAACTCTATCCATTTTCGTTGCCTAAGGTTCAACTCCTTCTGAGTAAAGAGGTACTTGAGACTTTTATGGTCGGTATAAACAATCAACTTCTCCCCGTACAAGTAATGTATCCAAATCTTTAGTTCGAACACCACCGTAGCTAGTTCCAAGTCATGAGTGGGGCAATTCATCTCATGCGACCTAAGCTGATGAGACGCATAAGCTACCACCTTACCCTCCTGCATCAGCAGACAACCAAAACCCATCTGTAACGCATCACAATAGACAATAAATTCCTTTCCAGCCTCTAGCTGTATTAATACTGGGGCTTCAGTCAGAATCTTCTTCAGTTTTTCAAACTCTCCTGCTGTTTATCAGTCCAATTAAACGGTACACTGTGCGTAGTAACTTAGTTAGGGGTGTAGCAATCAATGAAGACCCCTCAACAATTCATCTGTAATACCTGGCCGGACCCAGAAAACTTCGAATCTCAGATACCATCTTCGGTGGCTTCCAGTCTAATACGGCCTCAACTTTCTGAGGATCAACCCTAATCCCCTCGGCTGATACTACATGACCCAAAAATGTCACCTCTCGCAGCCAAAACTCGCACTTGCTGAATTTGGCATAAAGCTGCTTTTCTCTCAATATTTGTAGAACAATTCAGAGATGTGAATCATGCTCCTCCTCGATTCTTGAATACACCAGAATATCATCTATAAGCACCACTATGAACCGGTCCTAATAGGGTTGGAAAACCCAGTTCATCATATCCATGAAAGTAGCTGGTGCATTCATTAACCCAAACGGCATGACCAGAAACTAATAGTGTCCATAATGAGTCCTGAATGCAGTCTTGTACACATCTGCCTCCTTAACCCTTAGTTGATGATATCCTGATCTAAGATCTATCTTAGAGAAAGTCGAAGCTCCTCGCAGCTGATCAAACAAATCGTCTATCCTTGGTAATGGGTACTTGTTCTTAATCGTCATTTTTTTCAGTTGACGATAATCAATTCACATGCGCATGGACCTATCCTTCTTCTTCACGAACAATACCGGTGCTCCCCATGGAGACATACTCGGTTAGATGAATCCTCGGTCCAGTAGCTCTTGGATCTGAGCCTTTAATTCTACCAGCTCCATCGGTGCCATCCTATAAGAGGCGATGCACACCTGAGCCATTCCTGGTAGGAGCTCAATGCCGAATTCGACCTCACGGTTTGGAGGCAACCCTAGAAGCTCTTCAGAAAATAAATCCAGAAACTCCTTAACCATTCTTACATTCCCAGCAGACGAACCCATAGAATCAGAAATGCCAACATAAGCTAGGAATGTCTTGCAACCCTTGGGAATCAATTTCTCGGCCCTTAATGCTGAGAATACATTCGATAAATAATCCCTTCGCTCCCCTATCACAATCACGTCCTTATCCTCCAAAAAAGTTAGTACCATACGCTTAGTAGCGCAATCCAAATTCGCACAGTGCTTCACTAACCAATCCATGCCCAAAATAAGATCAAATTCACCAAACGGCAGTTCCATTAAATCCACCGGAAAAATAACCCCTTGGACCTCTAGGGGTACATCTCTAAACAATTTATTCATTCTAATCAACTGTCCCAGTGGACTGATCACCGACATTTCCCTATCAGTAATTTTGAACTGTATGCCCAATATTCCAGGCACAGTACATGCAACATACGAGTGCGTAGACCCAATATCAATTAAAGCGGTATATGGTTCATTATGTATGATAAAAGTACCAGTTATGACGTCAGGAGCATCGCCATCCTTTCAGCGCCGAGCAGCATACAGCAACGCTGGCTGTCTCACCTCTGTGTTACCAACACCTCTGCTCGGTGCTCCACGACATCGTCCAAACCCATTTCCTCCTCTGGATGGACCACGGCCTCTTGGTGGCTGCAGACCACCACTCCCTGGCTGCACATAGCCTTGACCTGTAGGTTGCATCTGAACGGGCCCCCGAGTACAGTATCTAGCCTGATGATCCCTGGACCCATATCTGAAGCACGCCTTAGCTCTTTTCCAGAACTCTCCCAAATGAGATCTCCCACACTCACCGCAAGGCTACGGTCGAATAGCAAAAACAGGAACCCCAGCTCGGACTGGCCAACCAAACCTTGGCCTTTTCTTAGGTCCACCAGAAGAACTTGAATGCCCAAAATTCCTCTTACTTCTACCCCTATCTTGCTCACGGTTCTGACGCTCTGAGCGTTTCACATCCCCGGCAATCTTTACCTTCTGTTTTTTCCCTCTGTGGGGCTATCAGTACCCGCAACTTATCCTGGAGACCGTCCTCGAACTGCACGCAGTACTCATACTCAGTCGCAACTATGCCCTGAGCATACCAGCTCAACCATAGAAACTCTGCCTTATACTCTGCTACAGACTTATTTTCCTGGATCAAACTCAAGAATTCCTTCCCTCGGGCATTTACATAACTTGCCCCAACATATTTTCCTTGGAAGGCCGTCTTAAAGAAGTCCCATGTCAAACAGTCGACCTGCGTGCCTTCAATTCAATCCAATGACATACATTTAGGGCTATTTACAAATTAACCCTCACATTTGCACAATTTATCAATTTAGTCCAATTTTTTTCAAAACATCAAATTCAAAAAATCATCACACATCAAGCCTTAGCCGAATGCATATATATATCATACAAGCCCATATTTTCCATCAAATTTGCAATTTAGTCCCTCCAATTACTATTTCCACAATTTATCCCTAATTAGCTAAATTCATCAAAAAGTTAAGAACAAAGTATGTTCATCTTGCTCAAATCTTTCATTTAACACCATAAATCATCACAAAGCTCAACATAACATCAATGGCATATCTCATGAACAACATCAATTCTTCAAATTGAGACATGGGCTTGATATTTCAAAAACATAAAAATCATCAAAATCCAAAGCAAAAACATACCTTAATTTTGCATGCATAAAGCCGAATGCACTAGCAAATTTCTCTTCTTTTTCATTCTTCAAATTCGGCACCCAAATAAGATGATAGCATTCATCTTTTCTTTTGTTTATTATAATACAAACATATTATTATTCATTTTACTAAATTAACCTTTTATAAACATAAAAGACAAATATAATTCAATGTCATTTTTGTCCATTAACAAACCACTAACTTATAAATGGCTTAATTGCCATATAAGGCCTCCACCTTTACAAAGCCACAACACATTGATACCTTAACAAATAGCATGCTAAGTTTGCATTGATGCAATTCAATATTTTTTTATCAAATTAAGCACACAAATAGATAAATTATCCTATGAAACTTTAACACATGCATAATCATTTATCAGAGGCACAGAAAATAATATTAAAAATATTATACAGACTCAGATTTGTGGTCCTGAAACCACTGTTCCAACTAGGGTATAAACCAGACTGTTACAACTCCCCTTTTAGGGATTTTCGTCCCCAAAAATCTTACCGTTAAACAGATTCAGATATTGCTGTGTCATTAAATCTTCAGGCTCCCACGTTGCCTCTTCAATTCCGCGTCGACTCCACAATATTTTCACTAATGGAATTTTCTTGTTTCTCAACTCTTTCACTTTACGAGTTAAAATACAGTTTTGTTCTTCTTCATAAGACATATCAGATCGAATTTCAATTTCAGATAGAGCAATCACATGTGACAGATCGGATCGATATCTACGGAGCATCAAAACATGAAATACATTATGTATCTTTTCTAGCTCAGATGGCAACCTTAATCTATATGCAACAGGCCCAATTCGTTCAATGATCTCATACGGTCCGATGAACCTCGGACTTAACTTGCCTTTACGTCCGAATCGGAGTACTTTCTTCCATAGAGACACTTTCAAAAATTCTTTGTCGCCGATCTCAAATTCTATATCTTTTCGTTTCAAGTCCGCAGCTTTCAAACAATCTCAGATTAGTTTCACTTTTTGTTCTGAATCTTTTATCAAATCGACCCCATGTAGTTTATTTTCATCGAGCTCGGTCCAATACAGAGGTGTATGACATTTATGTTCGTACAAAGATTCATAAGGTGCCATTTTGATGCTTGACTGAAAATTGTTATTGTATGCAAATTCAATCAATGGTAGGTACTGCTCCCACGTACCGTTAAACTCAAGTAACAACATCTTAACTTATCTTCAAGAATCTAAATGATTAGCTCGAATTGACCATTTGTAACATCTGGGATTTAGGGGTTATGTGGTTAGTGCATAATTTAAGTGATAGTGGGCCTAGTGTGTGTTTGGATGTGTTTTAAGGATTTTGAGGACCCTAGGATGTGGGGGAATGTTTTGGAAAAAAAAAATATTGAGTTTGAGTTTAAAAAAGGGGGAAGCTAGGCAGATGAGGCCTTAAGGAAATTTGTAGGAGTTCTTGGACATAAGATTGGGCTTGGTAAAGTGGCTTGGAGGCGCCACTTAGGGCCCTGGTGAATGACGCCTCAAGCAAGTGGAGAAGGACTCAGGTTCGAGTCATGTTGGCAGCAGGGGAGTGTGGCTTTATTTTGCATTTTGGCGTCAAGGAAGGGGGAAGGAGTTGGACGGCATGTGACTTTGAAAAGATGAGGATAAAGACTTGTTTTATTTTTTAAAATTCGGCTAAGGTGAAGTGATAAAGGTTGGACTCATTCAAACTTTTTGAATGAGTGTTGAAGAGAGAAAATGGGAGAAAATTTTGGGATGTGAGAGGGGGGATGAGAAGTGGCCGAATATAGGACTCCAAGGGGGTGGCATTTTCGGCTTTGAAGTGTGTTAAGAAGTGGGTGCTGCATTAGTTGAAGAGTATTCATCTTTTTCTTTCTCTTTTAGTACCTTGCCGAATTTCTTCTCACTTTCTCTTCCTATTCTTTTTCTCTCAACCCCAATTCTAGTCTTTTCTTGAATGGCCGAATAACTCTTTGTCATTTAGAACTTTAACCGAAACTTTGATCACTTTGATCTATTTGCTCTCTTGGCCGAATTCACATCTCTTTCTCAAACTCTCTTCTTTTCTTTTGGTTAGCCGAACCTTATAGCCCCATTCTCTACTCTTTTTCTCTTCACCATTAAAGTTCCAAAACACCATCTCTACCTTGAAGATGAATTTCAATCTTAGTGCGGGCCGATTCTTTGTAAAGTCGAAGGGGTCTATCATTAAGGTAAGGTTGCGACAACTCCTCTTCGTTTGGGATTTATGTCATGGCCGAATGGCACTATGATTCTTTAAAGTGTGTTTAGGCCGATTGTAGGGGGGAGGTACAGCCAAACGTAGGAGATCTTTCAGGATTCTTGTAGCCAACGTTTGCAGAAGGGATCTTCCGGGATTTGGAGGCTTGTGGTAAGCAACTATAATATTCGGCCAAGGATCACTTTCCTAAGATATATGCTTAAAGCTAATTCTAATGTAGTTTCACTCAGGGATTTCGACAACTCCATTGATAAGCGGTGAATCGGGATATAGGGAAGCAAGGTAAGTGGTTTGTGGTATTCGGCCTTAGGGTATTTTATCTATTTAAGTTAGCCGATTCTGACTATGAGTATTTAGGGGCAAATCGACAAGAGTAAGCAGGAGCTTTCGAGATTCTAATCCATTTTTGGTAAGGTTGTTAAGATTTAGTTTCTATTCATTTAAAATCTTATATTAATCGATTTTTATTTAAGTGTTCGTCGATGGATGCGAATACTAGTCAAGGAGGTCAAGGGGTAATCCCTATCCCTAAGTTTAAGAAGAGATCAGTCTCTGCAGTGCGAGATTGGCGAACGGGGTGTGGGCCAACAGTAGGGGAAAGCTATAGGCAGATAGCTGTAGTTTCGCTTAGTGATAGCATCAGAATCGAGAGCGTAGTGCTTCAAGTTATCAGGTGTGTGATTAACCCACCGTTTTTCGGGTATCTGATGATATTTGCATGTGTTATGTGTATGCTAACAAGTGCAGTGGATATTATGAAATGGATACCCTTAAGGGGTATGTCGATAATCAGGTCAGTATCAAATCTGATGGAAATATAGTTATTAATGTGTATGTGTGTGAATATGCCAATAGGAATAGGATGGTATGCCTGAATAACATGTACATGCAGTATTTATCATGGCATTATTATATGTTGCATGTGCATGGGATGGAATATGAATGTGAAAGAAGGTACGGGTGTACATTTATGTCCGTGGTTTGATGTTAGCCATGAGCTACATCGTGGATTACCGCTGACTGAGGTCACGTTGTGGATTAACTGTGATTAATTTCACGTGGCTTGATGAGTGGTTCTGTGCCTCACCATGGTTGATATAGGCTTTGTGCCATATCGTGGTTTGATGAGTAGCTTTGTGCCTCATCGTGGTTTGATGTTAGCTACGAGCTACATCGTGGACGGCATTAATTACCAAATTGGTGTGTAGCTGTTGGAGGGTCTATTTAGTAATCCCCTGGTGTGTGGTGGCTGGATACGGGGGTGTGTAGAGGATGGACCCTAGCTGGGTTGGGTGCACTCTACATAAACATGTGTGGTGTGGGGATAATATGTGGAATTGGGCCAAGCCCAATATGTGGAATCATGTGGTTAATTACATTATTATCCGATATGTGGAATTATGTGGATAACTTGCCTTATTATCTGATATGTGATTTGATATGTGGGTGGAATTCAGTGGAATAATTATACACTGAGTCTGTATGACTCACCCAACCTTTTACCAAACATCGCAGGTGATACGTGATGCTTGGACCGGGTTGGAGAGGATGCAAGGTGGCCATGCAGAAGATATTTTTTTATTTATGTTGTGCACTTAAGATTTTCAGTATTTGAATAACTATTTATTGTAATAAGGGCCGCTTAAAGTATTTGAAGGTTGTTATTATGTTTTAGTTGGAGTGACGATTAAATTACTATTTGGAAATGATTTTATATTTAGCAACTTATATCGTAAAATATATATACTAAAGTTTTAAACCCGGATATTTTTGTAACAATCAAACTTTTACCTGGCATTTTAAATATATAATGTTTTACAAGTCACAACAAATTTTCAGGTTTTCACCTGTACAACAAAATCTTTTCAAACGTTTTCTCAGTGACATACCAGATCCGTTCAAGGCTTGTGGGCCAGGTTTGGGATGTTACACCATCCGTTTGCGGATGAAAAGCTGTACTAAAGTGCAGTTTCATGCCTAATGCTTCTAGCAATTTCTTCCAGAACCTCGATATAAATCTAGGATCTCTATGTGACACAATGGATAGTGGCACCCCGTACAATCTAACAATCTTAGAAATATAAAGCTCAGCTAATTTATCAAGTGAGTAGTCAGATCTTACCGGAATAAAATGGGCAGATTTCATCAATTGGTCAACTATGACCCAAATTGCATCTTTCTTTCTCAGATTCTGAGGGAAACCATAAACAAAATCCATTATTACTCTATCCCATTCCCATTCAGGAATTAGAATCGGTTGTAGCAAGCCAGACGAAACTTGATGTTAAGCTTTCACTTGTTGATAGATTATACATTTCAAAATAAAGTCAGAAATATCTCGCTTCATACAAGACCACCAATAATGTTTCTTCAAATCATGGTACCTTTTAGTACTCCCCGGATGGACAAATAATTGACTATTATGTGCTTCACCCAGAATCAACTGAACCAACTCTGCATTTCTCATAACACAGATACGACCTCGGAATCTTAAGCAATCATCAACAACTAAAAATTCAGATTCAGAATTCGAGTCACACTGAGCTCGTTTCACTAATAACTCATTATCAGACTTCTGAGCATCACATATCTGCTGTAAGAACAACAGCTTCGCTTTTAATTTAGCTATCACAGAACTATTTTCAGACAAAACAAACTGAGCATCTAGAGCACGTAGTGTAAACAATGATTTTCTACTCAATGCACCAGCAACAATATTTGCTTTACCCGAATGATAATCTATGACAAGCTCATAATCTTTTAACAGCTCTAACCATCTTCTTTGACACAGGTTCAAATCTTTCTGAGTCATCAGATATTTCAGACTTTTATGATCCGAAAACACGTGACATTTCTCACCATACAAATAATGGCGCCATATTTTAAGTGCAAACACAATCGTAGCTAACTCAAGGTCGTGCGTCGGATAGTTCTTTTCATGCGGCTTCAATTGCCTCGAAGCATAAGCTACAACTTTGCCTTCCTGCATCAAAACACATTCCAGACCATTTAATGAAGCATCACTATAAATCACAAATTCTTTGCCCAATTCCGGTTGTACTAACACTGGAGCTTCTGTTAACAGAGTTTTCAACTGATCAAAACTTTTCTGACATTTATCAGACCATTCAAATCTAACATCTTTCTGAAGTAGTTTCATTAACGGAGTAGCTATCACTGAAAATCCTTTTACGAATTGACGGTAATAACCAGCTAGCCCTAAAAAACTATGAACTTCAGACACGTTCTTCGGAGGTTTCCAATCCAGAATAGCAGAAATCTTGCTTGGATAAACTCGAATTCCAGAAGCTGACACAATATGCCCCAGAAAACTAACCTCGTTTAAATAGAATTCACGTTTGCTAAATTTCGCGTACAATTGCTTTTCTCTCAAAGTTTGCAACACAATTTTCAAATGTTCAGCATGCTCATTTTCATCACGTGAATAAATCAGGTTGTCATCTATGAATACCACAATAAACCGATCTAGGTACGGTCTGAAAATTCTGTTCATCAGATCCATAAAAATAGCAGGAGCATTGGTTAGTCCAAATGGCATAACTAAAAACTCATAGTGCCTGTACCTCGTTCTAAAAGCAGTTTTCGGTATGTCTGAGTCTTTTTGATACAAACTCACCTACGACACCTGTGACGGACGTAAACCATGACCCGATTGAGCTACCTAATGGGCCGATTACACATTTTCGTACCAAACAATTCAAAGATGCCGCAATGGTCTTAGTGGCACAAATTTGGAATGACGATAGAAGAGAGCCAAAAAACATGCTAAACTATTACAACTTATTTGAAGTTGAATATACTAGCTGGTCTGACTGCTAGTTTATTTAACACCTTAAAATTACGCATGTTTTTATTTTCAGTAGTAGCTTCATTTTCTTATTTCATATTAATTTGTTTAGGTAGCATGAGTTTTTAATAAGTCCTTTGTTATAGTTGAATGTTAGTGTGTTTTGTTAGTGTTTTAAATAAAGTGATTAAAGTGTGTGCTAACTATGTTCATCCGAAAATTCACTAATATTTTGGGTTTATATGTTTGTAGAATGCTCCACGTTCTGATGCATGGAAAGATAATGGGGAGGGAGAATATTGGTGTGGTGCTTGGAATAAAATTGGAATGCAAACCATGATAGGAGTTTTCAATTGTTTATTGTGCTTAAAGGCAAGGGACGGCACTAGTATTGAAAGAATGGGGACGGTATGCTCCATTATTTTAAGATGATGGAATTGACTAAATATTGGGGAGCAACTTGAAGCATATGGACGGCTATGAAGGATGTGTATGAATTAAATAAACAAAAGTCAATTGGAGATGGCTTAATGTTGGACGGCACAAAAGAATAAATAAATAAAGACCACCAAGGCATGGGTGAGCACTTGGACGGCAATGGCAACTTAAATGGAGTATGATTGTTTTGTTTTATTAAAATAAGCTTGGTTGTATAAGGCATGGACGGCATGAACAATTAGTGGTGATTAAATAAATGGGAGGATAAACAAAGTGGAAGCTTAGACGGCATGTTTGTTGAATAAAATAAACATAGGCCTTGTCTTCTTATGAACATGATGGACAGCTATGGTGGAGAATAAAATCAAGCATTTGGGTGTGTAGTGCATAAAGGGCACAATCATTTGATTAATCAACATGATGATCCTAGTGGAGCAAAACGGCACAACAACCTGAAGCATTTGGCACCTAGCATGGGACGGCCACAACTTGAATAATTTTAATTTCCTTTAATTTGTTTGAGACATTGGGCTACCGAGATTTAGCCTATAAATATTTGTCATTTTTGTTCATGAAGGGACTTTTTTTTTTTTGAATTTGAATGAAAGAAGAATTTCTTTTGGTGAGTATTCACTCTCCTAATTCTCAAGGTTTGAATTGACTTATCTAGTTTTCTAGTAGCGTCGTTTTATCCTTGTTTTGAACTTATCATCCTTTCGGGTGTGGCATTCATTTACCTATACCGTTGGTTCCTATCTTGCTAGATAGCGGGTCTTGGTTTTATTTCAAAACTCCTTTCATCAATTTGAAACTTATAAGATTCGGGCTTTAATTTTTATTAAAGGTTCTTTCTTGTTTCAAATACGTATCCATCTCACCCCGTACCTATCTTTACCTTCGAAGAATTATCCTTTTTTTTATTCAAAAGAAAAACTACCTAATTTACGATCGGGCAACATTTACGATTCATTTTCAAACCCGAGATGATTCGTATCAGTTGGTATCAGAGCCAATCAAATTAGGCACATTTTGATCATCTCGAGTTTTTTTCTGAGTAAGTTTAAAACAAAAAAAAATTTCAAGTCAAAAAACAAAAAAAGAGTATCGTAGTATCTTGATTTTCAAACTCTTCATATTTCACCATCTCTACTGTCGAACCTTATTTTCTGATCCACCACCTATCAACATTTCTACCCTTTCAAAGCCTACCTTTTTTCGAAACTAATTTTAACCTTTTCTTTTGAAACGACCTACGGGTTGCTAGTAAGTCGAAGACAACCTTCTAGAATCTAGAAGAGTGAATTCGAACGGTATAAGGCAAGAGTGATTACATTAAGGAAAAAGCCAGAAATTGAGTAAAAACACGAGTGTGAGTGTTGATAATTTCTTTGTGAGTGAACAAGTGAGGATTGTAGTGAGGATTCATTAATTTTGTTTAACATGTCTAGGAGCCCCGAACGTTGAATAATAAGCGACGAAGCATCCGACGCCGCCAGCGGTGGAAGAGGATTGCAACCCCGAAGGAATGATCCCGAAGGGAGAGATCCGGATTTACAAACAGTAATGCATGAAATCACACGTTTGGTCCAATCAATCAACGAACAATTGGATCGAAGAGATGAACGAAGGCCTCGAGCAAACACCCCTCCAATTCTGAGGAGGGGACGAGAACAACCTTGGTTACATGACAACGACATCTACGAACTGAGTGAGGCCGACAGCAATTCGGCTTTCGAATACAATGAACGGAGAGGAGGTCCATGAGTCCGTGAGCGAAGAGATCGAGAATGGGCTGATGACGACTTGAAGAATATTAAAATGGCGATTCCTGCTTTCCAAGGGCGGTCCGATCCGAAAGCCTACCTTGAGTGGGAAAAGAAGGTGGAGTTAATTTTCGAATGCCATAATTATTCAGAAAATAAGAAGGTGAAACTTGCTGCCGTCGAATTTTCTAATTATGCCATTATTTGGTGGGATCAATTAACAACGAGCCGAAGAAGGAATGGTGAACGTCCAATATCTACATGGGCGGAAATGAAGGCACTAATGCGGAAAAGATTCATCCCAACCTACTATCACTGCGAGCTGCATCAAAAGTTGCAAAGCCTAACTCAGGGTCACCGAAGCGTGGAAGATTACTACAAGAAAATGGAAGTGGCCATGATCCGAGCCAATGTAGAAGAAGAACAAGAAGCCACAATGGCACGCTTTAGCGCCGGCCTTCATCAGGATATTGCAAATGTTGTAGAATTACACCATTACATCGATATCATCGAGATGGTTCACATGGCAATAAAGGTCGAAAACAGCTAAAATAAAGATCTACGCCACGAGCAACCCCCAATCATGCTTCAACATCTAAGTGGGGGCAAGTGGCCAACAAACGGGACATACCGAACCGAGCCAAAGAAACAAGTGGCACACCCAAGTTTAACAAACCAATCGGTGAGACGAGCAAGGGAAAAATGGAAGCTCTTTCGAATCGGTCCCGAGACATTAAGTGTTTCAAATGTTTGGGATGAGGCCATAGTGCAAGTCAATGTCCAAACCGAAACTCTATGTTTATTCGAGATAATGGCGAGATTGAATTCGAAAGTGAAAAGGAAGATGATGCCAGTGAGACGTCCCAAGACGAGGAAGAAGTAGAACAAGCCGAAAATGGAGAGATCTTGGTTGTAAAAAGGAGTCTTAGCTTACAAGGTGTCGAAAATGAACAACAACGTGAAAACATCTTCCATACGCGTTGCCAAGTGCAAGGGAAGATTTGTTGCGTCATTATTGATGGAGGAAGCTGTACTAATGTGGCCAGCACCATATTGGTGGAGAAACTCGGATTGTCTACCACCAAACATCCCCATCCGTATAAGCTACAATGGCTTAACGACGCGGGAGAACTTAAGGTCGCAAAACAAGTTTTGGTTTCCTTTGCAATACGGAAGTATCAAGATGAGGTCTTGTGTGATGTGGTTCCAATGCTAGCGGGACATCTCCTGCTTGGACGATCTTGGCAATTTGACAAGCGAGCAATCCATGACGGCTCCACTAATCGGTACACTTTCAAACACTTGGGCCAGAACGTGACACTAGCTCCGCTAACACCCAAGCAAGTTTACGAAGATCAATTGAAGATGAAGGCTTCAATTGAAAAATCAAAAGAAAGTGAGTGGAAAAATGAGAAAGAAAAAGAAAAGAATTTAAAAAAGAAGAAGAGTAAGAAAATGAGTGATAAAAAAAGAGAGTAGGAACAAAAAGAAAAAGAAATGAAAGACGAGAGTGAAAAAGAAAGTTTTTATGTTAAAGAGAAAGAAATCCGGAAGTCTATGTTGTTAAAACAACCACTGTTGGTACTTATGTACGAGGAAAGTCTCTTTGGAACTAACGATTTTGATGACAAGTTACCTTCCTCTGTTTTGTCTCTATTACAGGAATTCCAAGACGTATTTCTGGAAGAGATTCCAAGCGGATTACCCCCTATTCGTGGAATAGAACATCAAATAGACTTTGTGCCGGGCGCCGCAATTCCAAATAGACCAGCTTACCAAAGCAACCCGGAAGAGACGAAGGAACTCCAAAAACAAGTGAATGAACTTCTTGAAAAGGGGTATGTATGCGAGAGCTTAAGCCCTTGTGCTGTGCCCGTCTTGTTAGTTCCCAAGAAAGATGGGACATGGAGGATGTGCATAGATTGTCGAGGCATTCCGCGATTGGACGACATGCTCGACGAATTAAGTGGAGCAAGCTTATTTTCAAAGATCGACCTTAAAAGCGGATATCATCAAATACGTATGTGCGAGAGTGACGAGTGGAAGACTGCTTTCAAGACAAAGCAAGGACTTTATGAATGGCTCGTTATGCCATTTGGGCTAATAAATGCCCCAAGCACGTTCATGCGACTCATGAACCACATGTTGCGATCATTCATCGGTAGATTTTGTGTCGTATACTTTGACGACATACTTGTCTATAGTAAAACTTTAGATGAGTACGTGAAACATTTAACGTCTGTCCTAGAAGTTTTGCGAAAAGAGACTTTATATGCAAATTTACAGAAATGTGATTTTTATACTAACAAAATTGTGTTTTTAGGTTTTATTGTCAGTTCGGAAGGCCTTGAAGTTGATCAAGAGAAGGTTAAGGCAATCCAAGAATGGCCCCATCCGACAAATATTTCTCAAGTTCGGAGCTTTCATGGATTGGCTAGTTTTTATCGACGGTTCATACCGAACTTCAGCACGTTGGCCGCACTATTGACCGATGTAATCCGTAAGAATTCTAACTTTGTTTGGGGAGAAGAATAAGAGAAAGCATTTTTGAAAATTAAAGACTGTTTGACTCGAGCACCATTATTAGCTTTACCAAACTTTGACAAAACTTTCAAGTTAGAATGTGATGCCTCAGGGTTAGGTATTGGCGCTGTACTTATGCAAGACGGACGCCCCATTGCGTACTTCAGTGAAAAGCTCAACGGTGCTGTCTTAAACTATCTGGCATATGACAAGGAATTGTATGCTCTAATTCGAGCCTTGGAGACATGGCAACACTACCTTCTGCCCAAAGAATTTGTGATTCATACCAACCACGAGTCATTGAAGTATTTAAAGGGGCAGCATAAACTCAATAAACGACACGCTAAGTGGGTAGAAATTCTCGAATCCTTTCATTATGTCATTAAATACAAAAAAGGTAAGTAAAATGTAGTAGCTGATGCACTATCCCGAAGGTATGCTTTGTTAAATGTGTTGGATTCTAAACTGATGGGGTTTGTATTTCTTAAGGACCTCTATGCGAATGATACTGATTTTGGTGAATTTTTCAAGTTATGTGAAAAGGGAGCCTACGATAAATACTACCGCCATGATGGATATCTGTTTCGAGAAGGTAAACTATGCATTCCAGAAGGATCTGTGCAAGAAGTGCTAGTAGATGAAGCTCATAGTGGCAGATTGATGGGACATTTCGGAATTGCTAAAACTTTAGCCACCCTTGAAGAGCACTTCTTTTGGCCTAAGATGCGAGGAGATGTAGAACGATATTGTGAGAGATGCATTACCTGTAGAAGGGCTAAATCTCGAACTAACCCGCACGGTTTGTATAAACCTTTACCCATTTCTGAAACTCCTTGGACTGATGTTTCTATGGATTTTATGCTAGGTATGCCAAGGAGCAAGAATGGACGAGATTCGATATTTTTGGTTGTGGATAGGTTCTCTAAAATGGCTCACTTTATAGCTTGCCATAAAACTGATGATGCTGTGAATATTGCTAATCTTTTTTTTTAAGGAAGTGGTTAGGTTGCATGGCATGCCTAAGACGATCGCGTCCGACCGGGACGCAAAATTTCTTAGCCATTTTTGGAGGACATTATAGGGATGGTTAGGAACCAAGTTACTATTCTCTACCACTTGCCACCCACAAACGGACGGTCAAATCGAGGTGGTAAATCGAATTCTTTCAACATTACTGCGAGCAATCATTCGAAAGAATTTAAAAACATGGGAAGATTGCCTACCGCATGTGGAGTTTTCTTACAATCGCTCTATACACTCTGCTACTAAGTTTTCTCCATTTGAAGTTGTGTATGGTTTTAACCCATTAACACCGCTTGATCTAATACCTTTTTCTTCTAATCAACTTGTGCATGTAGATGGAAAACGCAAAGCTGAATATGTTAAGCAGTTGCACCAAAAGGTTAGGGACAACATAAAGGTAAAAACTAAGGAATATGAGCAACGAGCCAACAAAGGCCATAGGTACATTAGCTTTGAACCGGGGGACTGGGTTTGGGTTCATATGCGAAAAGAAAGGTTTCCCGCGCAAAGACGATCTAAACTTCTTCCGAGGGGAGATGGACCATTTCAAGTCCTTGAGCGAATAAATGACAACTCTTATAAATTGGACTTACCAGGTGAGTATAATGTGAGTGCAAGTTTTAATCTTTCTGATCTTTCTCCTTTTGATGTAGGTGACGATTCGAGGACGAATCAACTTAAAGAGGGAGGGGATGATACGAACTCTCCTACGACACCTGTGACGGACATCAACCATGACCCGATTGAGCTACCTAATGGGCTGATTACACGTTTCCGTACCAAACAATTCAAAGATGCCGCAATGCTCTTGGTGGCACAAATTTGGAATGACGATAGAAGAGAGCCCAAAAACATGCTGAACTATTACAACTTATTTGAAGTTGAATATACTAGCTAGTCCGACTGCTAGTTTATTTAACACCTTAAAATTACGCATGTTTTTATTTTCAGTAGTAGCTTTATTTTCTTATTTCATATTAATTTGTTTAGGTAGCACGAGTTTTTAATAAGTCCTTTGTTATAGTTGAATGTTAGTGTGTTTTGTTAGTGTTTCAAATAAAGTGATTAAAGTGTGTGCTAACTATAATCATCCGAAAATTCACTAATATTTTGGGTTTATATGTTTGTAGAATGCTCCATGTTCTGATGCATGGAAAGATAATGGGGAGGGAGAATATTGGTGTGGTGCTTGGAATAAAATTGGAATGCAAACCATGATAGGAGTTTTCATTTGTTTATTGTGCTTGAAGGCAAGGGAGGGCACTAGTATTGAAAGAATGGGGACGGCATGCTCCATTATTTTAAGATGATGGAATTGATTAAATATTGGGGAGCAACTTGAAACATATGGACGGCTATGAAGGATGTGCATGAATTAAATAAACAAAAGTCAATTGGAGATGGCTTAATGTTGGACGGCACAAAAGAATAAATAAATGAAGACCACCAAGGCATGGGTGAGCACTTGGACGGCAATGGCAATTTAAATGGAGCATGATTGTTTTATTTTATTAAAATAAGCTTGGTTGTATAAGGCATGGACGGCATGAACAATTAGTGGTGATTAAACAAATGGGAGGATAAACAAAGTGGAAGCTTGGACGGCATGTTTGTTGAATAAAATAAACATAGGCCTTGTCTTCTTATGAACATGATGGACGGCTATGGTGGAGAATAAAATCAAGCATTTGGGTGTGTAGTGCATAAAGGGCACAAGCATTTGATTAATCAACATGATGATCCTAGTGGAGCAAAACGGCACAACAACCTGAAGCATTTGGCACCTAGCATGGGACGGTCACAACTTGAATAATTTTAATTTCCTTTAATTTGTTTGAGACATTGGGCTACCGAGATTTAGCGTATAAATATTTGTCATTTTTGTTCATGAGGGGACTTTTTTTTTTTTGAATATGAATGAAAGTAGAATTTCTTTTGGTGAGTATTCACTCTCCTAATTCTCAAGGTTTGAGTTGACTTATCTAGTTTTCTAGTGACGTCGTTTTATCCTTGTTTTGAACTTATCATCCTTTCAGGTGTGGCGTTCATTTACCTATACCGTTGGTTCCTATCTTGCTAGATAGCGGGTCTCGGTTTTATTTCAAAACTCTTTTCATCAATTTGAAACTTATAAGATTCGGGTCTTTAATTTTTATTAAGGGTTCTTTCTTGTTTCAAATATGTATCCATCTCACCCCGTACCTATCTTTACGTTCAAAGAATTATCCTTTTTGTTATTCAAAAGAAAAACTACCTAATTTACGATCGGGTAACATTTACGATTCGTTTTCAAACCCGGGACGATTCGTATCACTTTCACTCTCAACTGATAATATCCTGATCTCAGATCAATCTTGGAAAACACAGTAGCTTCTTTTAACTGATCAAATAAATCATTAATTTTGGGCAATGGGTATTTATTCTTTATAGTCACCTTATTCAGCTGACAATAATCGATGCACATTCTCATCGTGCCATCTTTCTTTTTCACAAACAGAACAGGAGCTCCCCAAGGCAAAAAACTCGGTCTAACAAACCCTCTATCGGTCAATTCTTGCAACTGTGACTTTAACTCTTTTAACTTTGTTGGTGCCATTCTATACGGAGCTATCGAAATAGGTGTAGTACCAGGCAACAATTCAATACCAAACTCAACTTCACGAATCAGAGGAAAACCCAGTAACTCTTCGGGGAACACATCAGAATACTCACATACAACAGGCACTGATTCAAATTTCTTTTCAGATGCTTTCGAATCAATCACATAAGCAAAATATGCTTCATATCACTTTTTCACATAACTTTGGGCTTTTAATACAGATATCACAGCTGGCAATTCATTTAAATCATCAGACTCAACCCGTAAAATTTCATTATTCAGACATCTTAAATCAATAGTTTTTCTTTTATAGTTCATAATAGCATCATGCAAAAACAACCAGTCCATACCCAGAATCATATCGAACTCATTAAATGGCAAAAGCATCAGATCAGCAGAGAAACAGATATCTCGAAACATTAACGGATAGTTCTTTCATACTTTGTCAACCAAGACACTTTTACCTAAGAGGTTCGAAACTTTTATAGTAAACTCAGTAGACTCTAGAGGAAAAGTCTTACTAAATACTAAATTCATGCATATATACGAATGCGTATAACCAGGGTCTATCAATGCAATCACAGAAGTATCATAAAGAGTAAAAGTACCCATTATAACATCTGGTGATGAAGCTTCCTCACGAGCTCGAAGAGCATACGCTCTGGCAGGCGCTCTGGATTTAGATACTGTAACAGTGTCTCTCGTAGTTCTCTGACTACCACTGATGTTCCTTACATTCTTCGAAGGTCTTCCTCCCCTAGGTGCGTTACCCGATCTCAGATTCTGAACAATTTCTAGCCCAACAGACTCTAGACAATCACGGATAAAATGATCAAATGATCCACATCTGAAACAAACTCTGTCATTTAGTCTACAACTTCTGGGGTGCCTTTTTCCACAATTTACATTCAGGTCTCTCCTATCGAACATTACCAACACTGGCCACTGAAGTTGTTGGAGTTTTGGAACTCATTTGCGATCTAGCTAGATTTTTGTTCGAATGTCCCACATTATCTCTGAAACGGCTTTGATCATCTCTGAATCTTTTTGGAGCAGACTAAAATGATTTACTCTAAAATCTCTTTCTCACATCTCGAGCTTCAGACTCAGCTTTTCTTTTATACTTTCCAAGTGCTTCAACTTTGCAGGCACGATCAACGAGTATAACGAACTCTTTTATTTCTAATATCCTGACCAATAGGCGAATATCTTCATTAAGACCATCTTCAAATCTCTTGCACATTATAGCTTCAGATGATACAATTCTCAAGCATACTGACTCAGTCTCACGAACACTCATTCATATTTTGTAACAGTCATACGACCTTGTTTCAATTCCAGAAATTACTTTCATTTCTAATCAACGAATCTTTCACTAATATATTTCTTCCGAAACTTAATCTGAAAGAAGTCCTATGTAACTCCCTCTTTTGAAACAACAAAAATCAAAGTTTTCCACGATTAATACGCTGCATCTCGGAGTAATGATACAACACATTTTATGCATTCTTCCGGAGTTAGAGACATTTCATTGAATACCCGAATAGTATTTTCTAACCAAAACTCAGACTTTTCAGCATCATCATCATTAGTAGCTCGGAACTCTTCAGCCCCATACTTGCAGATCTTGTCAACTGGAGGCTTATTCCACGGATTTAGATTTGCAGTCACAGGTATATTGGATATCTGAGGGGGATTAACTGGGGGCGGGGGTCACGAAATAGTCGGGTTATTCTTTACGAATTTAGTGAACCACTCACTCATCATCTGGAAGAAAGCTTGTTTAGCGTCTCCCTCTTGACCACTTGTAGCTGGTCTCGGATCAGAGGGCATTGTCCCTTGCGTGGGAGCAGGTGCATTACTTTCTACGTCGTTAGCTACGGCTCTTCCGGGGTCTATTGCTATACAAAAAATCACATTTTATGCGTCAGGATTTATCACACTATCACAATTCAGATATATGACATGTATAGCTAGACTCTGAAACGCTACGTTAGTCCGAGAATCGACTAAACCGTAGCTCTGATACCAATCAAATGTAACACCCCTATACCGTATCCGTTATCGGATTAGGGTTAAGAATGTTAATTGACAGATCAGAAACTAAATTAGACATTTCATCAAGTATCTCATCACTTACCATCATAGTGTCCCTTCGGTAGGTCATCAAGACCTAAAGTATGCTTAGAAATAGGGTCGGGACTAAACCGGAACACATACAAAAATTCTCATAAATTTAAAACTTTTCTAAGTTTCAGGGCTTACACGCCCGTGTGGTAGGCCGTGTGCCTCCCACGGCTTCTAGACACACCCGCGTGTCCTCCCTGTGGTCGAAACTTACTTTGTTCCAGGGCCACCAAGCACGACTGTGTACCTTGGCCGTGGTCGATCCGATTGAAAACCACACAGCTACTAGGCACGTCTGTGTGCCAAGGCCGTATACTCTTATGCTAGCTACTGGCTTTGTCCCACGGTCACTAGGCATGCCCGTGTGCCACAACCGTGTGGAAAAATAGGCCATTTGCAAGGCCAAAATGCCACATACATGGGTCCTACCTACAAGCAAAATCATCAAGACATCTCATGCCTATTTTGAAACCAATAACATACCAAGATAACTATCCAAATTACAAGACTAAAACTCATCTCATCAAAAGCATAATTCATTCATTTGCTTAATCAAAACTTGACCATTTTATGTATCAACTAAACATGCCAAAAACATCACATATCACATTCATTAAAGCAAATTCTCAACTCATAACTTGCTAAATCCGATGACTAAGTTCATATAACAAACTTATATCAAATACTAGCCTATACATGCCATATCTAGCTATATACATTTCCAAAATGTACCAAAATGAGTTTGGTAGTGTGATGACGATCTTTTATGGTCCCGAGCCTTTAGTAGCTTGACGACCTATAAAACAGAGAAAACACACACACAGAGTAAGCTTTCTAAAAGCTTAGTAAGTCATAATACAAATAAACTTAACATAAAAGGCATATATGCATAAGGTACATTGGCACATAACATTTACTTAACAAACTAACACATATTTGCTTTGGTTCATATACTTGGCCATAAATGCCACATTCATCGATTCAAGAATCATATATATATACATAACTCTTTCATAATCATTCTTGCATCACATTCTCGTTCTCATATTCAATCATACTTTTCTTTAAATCAAAGTCATATAGGTACTTACCTTTTATACACACTTATTGTACATACCAAACGTACCTGAAATGGATATACATTCACGTAATTGTTAATAGCTCGAATTTCCTCATTGAACCGTTCGGAATCTAATAGGATACTCGGAAACTCAGAATAATCATACAATGCCAACGTCCCAGACGAGGTCTTATATGTAATCGATATCGATGCCACTATCCCAGACAGGGTCTTACACGAATCAGTACGATGCCGATGTCCCATACATGGTCTTATACGTAAAGCTCATATCGATGCCAACGTCCTAGACATGGTCTTACACGAATCAATACGATGTCGATGTCCCAAACATGGTCGTACACGTAAAGCTCATATCGATGCCAACGTCCCAAACGTGGTCTTACACGAATATCAAACCAAAGCCAACGTCCCGGACGTGGTCTTATATGATAAAACAAAATAGATACCTTTGTATTCCTAAGTTCATACGGGATTTCTCAGGCTTATCACTATATCAACCTTATCTCAGAATTCATATACATAACATCTCGTAAGCATTCATTATCATCAATAGTCATATGAATATGCTAAATTCAATACAATTACATTTATTTGCAATATGACTTATCTTGGATTCGATTTAACTGAAACGGAAATGGCTACTCGGTTACTTTCGCTTTCCCACGGTCTAAGTCTGTTTTCCTTAGTTCTTGATCTAAACATAGTCAGAATTAACCCTTTTATTCACTAATTCATTCAACTCAGTCCAAGGATACACATTTAGGGCTATTTACAAATTAATCCTCACATTTGCATAATTTATCAATTCAGTCCAATTTTTTTTTCAAAACATCAAATTCACAAAATCATCACACATCCAAGCTTAGCCGAATGCATATATATATCATACAAGCCCATATTTTCCATCAAATTTGCAATTTAGTCCCTCAAATTACTATTTCCACAATTTATCCCTAATTAGCTAAATTCATCAAAAATTCACGAACAAAGTATGTTCATCTAGCTCAAATCTTTCATTTAACACCATAAATTATCACAAAAGCTCAACATAATATTAATGGTATATCTCATGAACAACATCAATTCTTCAAATTGAGACATGGGCTTGATAGTAGACTAAGAAACAATCTCAAAAACATAAAAATCATCAAAATCCAAAGCAAAAACATACCTTAATTTTGCATGTATAAAGCCGAATGCCCTAGAAAATTTCTCTTCTTTTTCATTCTTCAATTTCGACACCCAAATAAGATGATAGCATTCATCTTTTCTTTTGTTTATTATAATACAAACATATTATTATTCATTTTACTAAATTAACAAACCACTAACTTATAAATAGGGTCATTGTCATTTTTGTCCATTAACAAACCACTGACTTATAAATGGCTTAATTGACATATAAGGCCTCCACCTTTACAAAGCCACAACATATTGATACCTTAACAAATAGCATGCTAAGTTTGCATTTGATGCAATTCAATCCTTTTATCAAATTAAGCTCACAAACAGATAAATTATCTTTCGAAACTTTAACACATGCATAATCATTTATCAGAGGCATAGAAAATAATATTAAAAATATTATACCCACTCGGATTTGTGGTCCCAGAAACCACTGTTCTGACTAGGGTATAAACTACACTGTTACAAATTTCTTAGCCGAAGATTTAATATCATTGCACACTTAGTGCCTTTACATTAAATCAAATTTGACTCGGTATCGCACACACAGTGCCAATCAATATAGTCGATGCTTTCCATATTTCGCACACATAGTGTCGTTCACCACTGTATCGATCCTATTTACACACAGTTAGTGCCACATCTCTTCAAACCCATCATTCATATTACTAACTCAACAACCACATATGCATTCATTGCATAATATCTGAACATAAATTTAACAATTCCTATTATACACGAACTTACCTCGAATGTAGAAACAATAATTCAAGTCGATTAATCGAGCATTTTGTTCTTTCGTCGATCTAAGTCCGAATTTCTCTTTTCTTGATCTATACATATTCAAATTTAGCTCATTCATTCACCAAATCATTCAATTTAATCCAAAAACACATATTCGTTTGATATTTGGCCATCTAGATTGGTTTATTTGGGCTATCATGGTTGTAAGCCTAAGTATATATATTTATGTGCGAATATCTTTGGTGATATGGTCATGGTATACTTGGTAAATGATAGAAATATGCTTTATGACATGAATGTGAAATGTTTAGAAATGTGGTCTATTGATGAAATGATAAAGTGGTGTACAATTAGGTATCTTGAAAGTAGTCAAGTGTGACTTAGTAATGTTGTGAGTATGATAGATATGGATATTATGTTGGTCCTAATTGTGGATGATTTAGTTACCTAAGTATGTTATGTATGTGCCTTGAATTGGTCTAAGTGTATGTATATACAAGGGTGGCAAATGGCTTGGTAAATAGCCTTTAATTTGTTAGACACGTGGGCATTTGTCTAGGCCATGTGTGACATACGGTCAGCCTCATGGGAATGTTTTCCGGCCGTGTGTCCCCTACACCTTAATTGTTGCAAAATAGAATGTCTAGAATTGAGTACACGGGCAGAGACACGGGCGTGTGTCTTAGCCGTGTGTGCTACACGGCTTAGCACACGGGTGTATGGCACGGTTGTGTGGTACAAGTCAGATAGCACCCAAAGTTGGACACGGTCTGAAGAAGAGGCGTGTCTAAGGGTCACACGGGCGTGTGAGCCCTATAACATGAAAAATTTTCTATGTTTTGTAAAATTTTCTAGAATTCTCGGTTTAGACTCGAACCACTTTCAATACATGTTTTGGACGTCGTAGGCTCATAATAGGGACTTCATGATCGAATATGAATGGTTTTAATTTGAATGGAAAATTTATGAGTCAGAAATGTTTGTTTGTTTGTGTTTATGTTTAGTAATGCCTTGTACCCTGTTCCGGGATTGAATACAGGTAAGGGGTGTTATAATTAGCCCTGAACTCTTCAGCTCAACGTTTACGGATCTTGTCAACTGGAGGCTTGTTCAATCTTAGAAGCTTGACTCCTTGAGGAGCTACGGGTACAGGTTAGGGAGCAGGAGGTGGTGAAGGTTGTTAAGCAGCCGGGTTAGTTTAGATATATTGCGTAAACCATTCATTCATCATTTAGAAGAAGACTTCTTCAGCCTCTCCTCCTTGGCTGCCCGTCACAGGTCTAGAATCAGATGGCACTGTCCTCTGTGCGGGAGCAGGTGCATTGCTCTCAACCTCATCAGCTATCGCTCGATTGGGATCCATTTCCTATATAAAAAGACATTTTTAAATGTCAGGAGTCATCACACCATCACAGTTTATATATGGAATGTATATCTAGACCCTCATACGCGCTACGCTAGTCCTAGAATTGACTAAACTGTAGCTCTGATATCAATTTATGTTCATCTTGAGTTATTTACTCGGGTTACAGTAATTAAATTATTTTTATCTAGAGCTATGAAACTCCAAATTAAGATCCGCTAATTTTCCAGGAAACTAGACTCACATATCTTCTTACCATAAAATTTCCAGAATTTTTGGTTTAGTGAATCAGTACATTTTATTCTTTAAATTCTCCCTTGTTTCGCTATCTGACAGTTCCAACCCCTCTTCACTAAAAATTAATTATCTCGTTGTACAGAACTCAAATGACATTCCCATTTGTTTATCTTGAAAATAGGCTGATTAAGAATTTCAGAAATTTAAAATTTATCCCATTATTATTTTTGTACAATTTTTAATGAATTTCCCAAGTCAAAATAGGGGATTCCGAAATCATTCTGACCCTGTCTCACTAAAATCCAATTATCTCACTATATATAATCCTTTTGCTTATTTTGTTTCTTTTATGTAGAAATAGACTCAATAAAATTTAATTTCATATCTCATTCAACCTCAAATTGGATTTCCAACATTTCTGGTGATTTTTAAAAACTTACACAACTGCTGCTGTCTAAAACTATTTTATTTGAAATTTCACTCTTTCATGAAACATCATAAGAATATGCTCACATCCATAAACATAATTTGATTAGCTTGAATAATACAAAACTTTATCACTTCACTTACTCGTTTTAATCCTCACCAACATTCATCACATATCAAATTAATTTCTCACATGAAATTCCACTTAGTCGAATTTTCCCAATGAACACTTCAGAGTAATTATGGATACACGGTGGTTTCGCACATAGCACACCCATAATAATAGATACACGGTGGTTTTGCACACATCCCACCAATAATAATAGATTCATGGTGGTATCGCACACAGCCCACCAATAATAACATATTCACGGTGGTATCGCACACAGCCCACCAATAATAACAGATTCACCGTGGTATCACACACAGCCCACCAATAATAATAGATGTTATCCGGTGTACATAGTAGCCTGCACTTAGTACTACACATGTGACCATAGCTATTTTATTCCATAATCTCACATAGAACCATATCTCGATGCCATAGTCTAACTATGGCCTTACACGATTTCACTTAGTCACACTTTGCCATGACTCATTCATGGTCTTTTCAGTCAATTCACCTTTTAGTACCAAACAAAAGTGTTCAACTTTGCATTCGCTACCTCGAACATCAGATTTTCATTGTACAACAGATAATATAATTAAATTCACCAATATTCATCAATTAATCCAATAAACATTTAAGATTAACATACGAACTTACCTCGATATGAAACGACGAAATAAGTCAATTACTTGATTATCTTGCTTTCGTGTAAGACCACGTCTGGGACGTTGGCATCGATGTGAGACTTACGTATAAGAACATGTCTGGGACATTGGCATCGTAGTAATTCGTGTAAGACCCTGTCTGGGACAGTGGCATCGACATCTGATTACATGTAAGACCACGTCTGGGACATTGGCATTGTACGACCGTTCTGAGTATTTTGTATATCCTATTAGATTCTGAACGGTTCAACGGGCAATTCTGAGCTATGAACGAGTACGTGAAAGTTTTATCTGTTTCAGGTATGTTTAATAAGTACACAAGGTGTGTATGAAAGGTAAGTGTCTTTATGAATTTACCAAAATGAATATGTGCAATGATATGATGAGATGTTATGTGATATTATGCTTAATTGAGCTATGTGCCTATAAGGTATATGAGTTGAGAATGTGGTAAGTTATGGCTAAGTAAATGCGCCAAAGAAAGAAGGAGATGAATTTGTTATGGGAACTATTATGGTCATTAGATCAATATGACTCTGTGTGTGTTTGTTTCTATTTTTTAAGATCGTCAAAGATACTAAAGGCTCGGGACCATCGAGGATCGTCATCACACTACTTAAACTCATTTTGGTATCTTTTGAAAATGTATATAGTTAGATATGGCATAGATAGGCTAGTCACCTTGGATATCTTTGAAATGTGTATAAAGTAGCCATGAGATGTGGCTTGTTAAGTGTTGGTAATATACATTGTGAATATGATATATGATGCTTGTTTTGGTATGTCTTGATGGCAATGAGATAGCCTTATGAATGGTAAGCTTGTGGATGAACTAATGCCTTAGTAATTTAGTGAGGTTATGGTTGAATTATACTTGGATTTACATGGAAATTGATTGAACAAATTAGCATAATTAGTAATAAGGTTGAATGGAATAATATGATGACCATTTGGTATGTTTTTGGTTGTCATTTGATTTTGGAAATAGGATTGCTTATGCTTATAGGTATGACCCTATTGTGGGTGGCAATATGGTTTTACAAGTAGCCTCTTTTGCCTACATGGTCGTGGCACACAAGTGTGCCTAGTGACTGTGGGATTAAGTTAGGATCTAGCTAAGTGTGCACGGCCTTGGCACATGGATGTGCCTGGTACCTGTGGGATTAAATCAGTATACTACCTATGAGCACACAGCCATGGTACACTGGCGTGCCTAGTGGCCCTGTGAAAAAGTCAGTATCCATGCCCTGATTTGGCATGACCATGACATGGGGGTGTCTGATGCCCGTGGAAGACACACGGCCTGCATAACTTAGAAAAGTTTTAAATTTCTGAGAATTTTTGTATGTGTTCGGTTTTGTCTCGGCCCTACTCTAAAGCATGATTACGGTCTCGTTGACCTATTTAAGGGACACTATGATTGTGATTGATGAATGGTTGTATGAAATTTCTGTAAATGTTTTTGATCTATCCAATAATGCCTTTAAGCCTAGTCCGACAACGGACACGGGTTAGGGGTGTTACAACATGAATAAGCATTGCATATTCACACATAATCTTGGCATGATATATAGCTGACTGAACACTTTTCATATTAAACACCTAAGTTCAGTATATTACAAAGCAAACAAGCATTAAGGGTCTCAATGTAAGGATCGATCAATAAATTATACAAGTAATTTGGTTATCCTAGCAGAGTACAAATTGTAAATAAATCTACCTAAATCACCTAGGACTTTCCAGCTTGTAACGTTCTGAGGCTTGGGACAGGTATGGAGTTCAAGAATAGGAAGCATCAAATAGTTTAGGTAGATAATTTTCTGGTACATCGTATTGTCCCTTATTGTCCCCCTTAGTGACCCTTTCCCGCTCACCGTCTTATTTCTCATTCTCTCACATTCTTTCTTTCTCCTTATAGAAAATCTTAGCATCATATAGTAACTACAACTAGCTCACGAGTTTTTTTTTCATTTAGTGAACGAGGATCTCTATTTTTGTGACTTTGCCACTTTTCCTTCTTTTTCATGGTACCTCACTCACAAAATATTATATTGTTTTCACGTCCTTTTTCTACTCATTCAATTTTTTTTGTTTTCACTTTTAAGCTAACTTATAATCACCATGCTACAGTAATGTATCTTTTTTAACCCTCAATATGTATGGCTAGACGTCTATAATCATGTAATTCAGGACCAAATAAAAGGGTAAGCACAAATTATTATTTTTAGCTCTGGTTTTGGGTAGAAGTTCATGAAGAAGTGTTTTCTGGCTCAAAATAGGTACTAAAGATAAACAAACAAGGGTTAGCTTTTTTGCTTTGAGTGTATACCAATATTCACAAATTTAGTCAACCAAACAATCACAAATTCAACAATCTATTATTCATAGAGCATGTTTGTTTCCTTGTATTCTCTATATCAGTTGATACATTTAAGTGCTTAATACCTACTTACATTTTAATATATAGAACTTAATAGTCTAATAGTAAAAAAAATTACAATCACCTATCATCATGTCAAATTTACTGTAAATACAATCAACATATGTATATGCTCCTAACCAATCACTTGTATTTCTACAAGCTTAAGCACACAATTGACAAGGAAAACAAAAGAAAAGCATAAAAATTAAGCAAATTTTCTATGTTACCCCACACACTTTAGATAACACATTGTCCTCAAAGTGTAACCCCAGGAAAGAAGTTACTCGATTGGTCGTGATAGCTCTGTAGGCAATTGGTGGGTGCGTCCTCCTTTGGTCATTGAAAGCTCAAAATCATTTTGCCTCTTCCATGTAGGGTTCCTACATAGAAAATTTAACACAACACAAATAATAATCTATTATTAATCCTACTCCTAACAGTAAAAAAAAAAAATAATCCCAAATTTAATACAATCTTTAAAAACAAAAATTAGAGGTTCAATCATCCTTCTCAAAATCCACCTCATCATCTTCCTCCCCTTCCTTATCTCATTCTTTCCATTTGCTCTTATGCTCCTCTTATTTTTGCTCTGTTTATGTCTACCCAAACATACCAACGTGTAATTAGATACCCTAATTTTTTTCTACCATGCAACCTCCTGAAAAATTAGGCCTAACTCCTTCATCCAGTGTATCATCCAATCTAGCTTTGGATGACTGCTCTCGCAAATATTTTATCAAGTGGCCGATTTTGCTTTCTTTTAAGGCGATGTCGAAGCGGTTGTTGTCTTTTTTTGGCGTTTGTTCCATTCCTTTATATGCTTTTCCCAAAGCTCAATGTACTGTGTATACAAGGTGTCACCAATGATGCTTCGAGATGGCTTCATTGATTTCCCTATGGACGCCATCAGAATGCCTACTTTTTTTACATAAAGCCGTCACTAAGTGAGGAAAGAAGACTTTCGGTTTCTGGCCACTAATGCATTGCTTCTTATTTTGATATATCCATTTCCAAACGCATATATATTTTTTCTGCAAAATAGCATAAAGTAAAACCGTTTGAAAGGTATTGACATTAGACACATTTAAACCAGGAGCTATTTGAGTGCACAAATATTTAATTCACATTTTTGCTTTAGGAAATATTATTACATCATTAAAGGAGGTCGGGATGTTAGTACCTCGGCGACATTTCCATTCACCCCTCCCTTCTGTTAGGAAGTTTATAATGTTATCCAGGTTTATATCACAAAAATATTCTAAAATAGTTTCTTCTATAAAATATTTTTCATAAAATGAACCACTATATAATTCACAAATAACCCAAGGAGTGATTCATACTTCATTTTCTTACACAGGTACCATTTCTCGTGCACGTCCTTCGACTTTTTTAAACTCTTGGTCCCGTAAAGATGCATAGAATTCCTGAAGTACAGGGACCATAGAAGAGTCTTTTAGGATCATACAAAAATGTTCCCCTCTATGATATCTAACCAAAGGCCATATCTCCTAATAGAGGACCATCGATTGCTTAAATTCCCTCTCTTGAATAAACATTTTCCCTTGAAGTTCTACGAAATATTTCTATGTATGGATTTGAGAAATTAGAGGTATTCAGACTCATCGTCTAACAGTTCGGTTTATACCCTAGTCGGAATAGTGGTTTTGGAACCACAAATCGAGTCTGTTGTAACACCCCAAACCTGGCCCAAACACCATGACCAGATCTGGCATGTTACTAGGAAAAAGGTGTAAAAACTAATTTTATTCTGAATGCAGGAAAGTACCGTGTTTATGCTAATGATTATGAATATGCATCTTTGAGCATTCCTAGTGATTTATCGGGATGAATAGATCAGCTTAGAAATAGAAACGAGAATTTTATTAAAGTTATGTGATTGAGTTAACACAGGTACTCGTAAGTAATTCACGAAGAAACATTTTATTAAAGTTATGTGGCATGGTATGTGCTAAATAAGGGCAAGTATGAGTAAGTATGGCAAGAAGCCTATAACTTTGTGTATGGTTAATTAATGCCTTGGATGGATTTTATCATGAGCTTATTATTGCTATTTATTTCCATGCAAACTTACAAAGCTTTATGCTTACCCCTTTCATTGCCCTTTTCCTTGTAGTATTGCAATGTTAGCTTGAGAATTCGCAGACGTCAGAGTTGGGGATCACACTATCGACCACTTTTTGGAATAACCAAATTTGACTTATTTTGAGTATGAAATGTATAGGACTTGAATGTTTTGGTTTTGTCATATTTGCAAGCCAAATGTGTTGGCTACTAAGGTTGTTCCAATTCATTTTGTAAATGGTCATTAAAGTTGGGCCAATACTTTACTAGTTCTTATATATATATTCATTAATGATGAATCATGAAGTGTATGCTTGTGCGGATACTTGTTTTAAGTTGGTATAAGTATGCTTGCTATGTAGGGTGGCATTTGATTTGGAATATAGCCTTTTTAATGCCTACACAGTCAGCCCCAATGGCGTGTTGATCGGTCGTGTGTTCCCTTGTGAGCTAGGTTTACAAGTCAGTATGCTCAGTAGTAAACACAGGGGCAGAGACACGGCCGTGTGTCTCGACCGTGTGGGAGGCACGGCCTTAGACATGGGCGTGTGCCCAGGCTATGTGAAGTCTGCACCTGAAGTTAGGAATTTAATTCGACACATGGTCTAAGGACACAGGCGTGTGCCTTGGCCATGTGACTTTGGTGAGGTGATGACATCATAAACAGAATGCCAAGGTTTTGGCACATAGGCTAAGACACGGGCGTCTCGAGGCCGTGTGAGGGACATGGGCATGTGACCAGTAGTGTGAAATAAGTCAGTGTCGACCACAGGTGAAGAACACGGCATGTCACAGGGGCACACGGGTGTGTCCCTAGAACAACACGGGCATGTGGCCCATGTTTGGATAAAAATTCTCTAAGCAAGTAAAACTTCTCGGTTTAATTCTGAAACCTCCCAGAAGTATGTTTAGGGCCTTGTAAGCACAGGATGAGCAGGTTATGTAACACTCCTAACCCAAGACCATCACCGTAATAGGGTTAAGAGGCATTACTGAACAACCGCAACATTTCACATCCATATCACGAAACAAAGTCAATTATCCAACAAACATATTCAATTATATACATATGGTCCCTTTTGAAGTCCACAAGGCCTTAATCACATGCTAGAAAGGGGTCGGGACTAAACTGAACACTTACGAAAATTTTTCGAAATTCAAGCATTCTTCAACACTGTCGAGGCCACATGCCCATGCAGTCAGGCCGTGTGCCTCACACGGCTATTAGTCACACCATGTGTCCAGGCTGTGCAAAAACAGAGACACACCGTGTACCCTATCCAGACACACCTAGAAGTAATCCTTAACCCACACAGCAAAGACACACGCCCCTGTCTCTTAGCCATATATGCAAAATAGGCCATTTGCAAGGCCAATTTCCCACCCACACAAGGGTTAACCAACAAGCTTCAATACAATATCAAATCATGCTTTTATATGCATTCAAACATAGCTTTTTAAGCACCAAATAATCATCAACATTACCATCTACTTCCATGCCTAATCTTATCACAATGAGTCCATTCAAAGTAACAATTATATATCTCAATATATATATATCAAGCATTATGTAATTCATGCCATAATTCGTTTTCTAACCATATCTTTCATAATTCACAAAGTCATGAAATATACCACATTCATAGCTCATTCATAAATTCTACATCATTCAACTTCCAAACCAAATCACATGGCAAGGATTAAACATTTCAAGACATATCATAACTTCTAGCCTATACATGCCATATTTCAACTATACACATCTTTCCAAATGTACCAAAATAGATTGCCGATAGTGTGATAGAGATGCTGATGATTCCCAGATCTGATCTAGCTTTACTGACACTGTAAAACAGAGAAACAAACACACAGTAAGCTTTCAAAAGCTTAGTAAGTTTGAAATACAATACAATTAAATTCATTGAATCAAATAAATGTAGACATTAAACCATCACATAGGTAATTTATCAATATCACACAAATTCAACCATATCCAATACTCACATAGCATCCTATTCATCTACTTTAAAGTTCATCAACCACATAGGTATCATACATACCTTTGCCAACACATAGCTAGTCACCAACAATGCTACTCACCACTTGACTTACATTTCGATTAACCTTTGCTATTCTCTTGCTTTATTCGCACACTTAGTGCCAACTTATAGACAAACATAATTGTCATCGCACACTTAACTTATAGACAAACATAATTGTCATCGCACACTTAGTTCCAGTACATTAAATCAAGCTGATATTGATATCGCACACAGTGCCAATTCAATAAGCCAAAGCTTCTATCATTTCGCACACAAAGTGCCAATCATTTCTATCCCGTTTCTAATTTCGTACACCTAATGCCCTCTAATTCAAATCAGCGATAGCATTTCTAATCTCATAGTTGTATAGATAATCATTCAATTCACATCATAAAGAACATAAATTAACAACTTGTACTGTATTCGAACTTACCTCGGACGTCGAAATACTGAAACGGTCGATTAATCGAGCACTTTATCTTTGCCTTGATCTCGATCCGAACCTCTTCTCTGTTTGTCTATACACATTCAAATTCAATCTATTCAATCACCAAATCATTCATTTTAGTCCAAACACACATATTTACGGTATTTTACATAATAGCCCTCACATTTTCACATTTCGACACTTTAGTCCCTAATTCACAAAATCACGAAAGACACATAATTTCATTTCACCCATGCCTAGCCGAATTCTCTTTATATTCATACAAGTCCACACATCTCATTTATTTCATATTTTAGTCCTTCAATTTACACTTTTCAGAATTTAGCCCAAAATACTCAATTTCACCAAAAATTCAAAAACAAACTATGTTAACCCAACACCAAGCTTTCATATTTCACCAACTAACATCACAAAGCTCATATGTACTTCAATGGAACATCTCATAAACATTATCAATTCCTTAAATTACAACATGTGCTTGATAGTAGACTAAGTAATAATCTCAAAAACATAAAAATCATTAAAAACCAAAGTCAAAACATACCTTAATCAAGTAAATGCCTAGCTGAAAATCACAAAGTATCAAACCCTCCTCTTCTTTTCTTATTTCAGTGGAAGATACATAAATAATATGAGCATTTTGGCTTTATTTTGTTTATTATAACATTAATAATTAAATACCAATTTTTCCCTTAATGAAATGTTTATGAAAATCATTTAAACTATAGGCATATTTGTCCATCAACCTATTCACTGCTAAATAATGGGTCAATTGCTTCAAAAGGCCTCCTCATTTAAAAGCCAACAACAATTAGACACTTTAACAATCAGCACATAGCATTTTACACTTTACACGATTAAGTACTTTCTCTTAATTCGACGCACAATAGATAAAATTTCCACACAGAATTTTCACACAGGCTATATCACATATAATCAACACCTAAAATAACATTAAAATATTATTCCGACTTCGGATTTGTGGTCTCAAAACCACTATTCTGACTAGGGTTTAAACCGGGCTTTACAACTCTCCCCCCTTAGGGATTTTCATTCCTGAAAATCTTAAATCTTACCAGTGAATAGATGTGGATATTGCTCTATCATAACATTCTCAGGCTCCCACGTAGCCTCTTCAATTCCGTGCTTGTACCACAATACTTTTACTAAAGAGATTTTCTTATTTCTCAACCTCGGTAGAAGTAACCACATGAGATGGATCAGACTTGTACCGTCTAAGCATCGAAACATGAAACACAATATGAATTTTCTCTAATTCAGGTGGCAACTGCAGTCTATAAGCAACCGGCCCAATTGGCTCAATAATCTCATACGGGCCGATGAACCTCCAACTTAGCTTGCCTTTTCGGCCAAATCGAAGTATTTTCTTCCACGGAGACACTTTCAGAAACACTTTGTCCCCAAACTCAAATTCGATATCCTTCGGTTTCAAGTCTGTATAAGACTTCTGACGATCTGAGGCCGCTTTCAAACTATCACGAATCACCTTTACTTTCTGCTTAGTTTCTTTTATCAGATCAACACTGTGAATCTTATTCTCACTCAGTTCAGTCGAATACAATGGAGTTCATCATTTTCTACCATAAAGATCCTCATACAGTGCCATTTTGATACTAGATTGAAAACAACTATTATACGTGAATTCAATCAACGAAAAATGTCTTTCCCACGTACTTTCAAACTCAAGTATATAACATCTCAACATATCTTCAAGAATCTGAATGATCCGCTCGGATTGACCATCCGTTTGCGGATGAAAAGAAGTACTGAAATGCAGCTTTGTGCCTAAAGCCTCTTGCAATTTCTTCCAAAATCGCGAGGTAAATCTCGGATCTCTATCAGATACAATAGATAATGGCACCCCATGTAATCTCACAATCTCAACAACATACAATTCAGCCAATCTATCGAGTGAATAATCATTCTCACCGGAATGAAATGAGCTAGTTTCGTCAATCTGTCAACTATCACCCAAATTGAATCTTTCTTTCCTAAAGATAAAGACAATCCCGACACAAAGTCCATCGTAATTCTCTCCCATATCCACCTAGGAATCATGATTGGCTATAACAAATCGAGTGGAACCTGATGTTCAGCTTTAACTTGCTGACATATTAAACATTTTGACACAAAGTTAGAAATGTCCCGTTTCATACCATACCACCAATAAAATTGTTTCAGATCATTATACATTTTTGTACTTCCTAGGTGAACAGTCAAACGACTATTGTGAGCTTCATTCAAAATCATCTGAATTAACTCTGAATTTCTCGGAACACAAATTCAATCTCTAAATTGTAGACAATCATCTCTATCAACTCGAAATTCTGAATCAATATTCAATTCACATTTAGTTAATGTAGCCATTATTTAAACATCAGTTTTATGAGCATCACAAATTTGACGTACAAACATTGGCTTTACTTTCAACTCGGCCAAAACCTCACTATCATCACACAGATCTTTCTGAGCATTCATTGCTCGCAAAGCACATATAGACTTTTGGCTCAAAGCATCAGCTACTACATTAGCTTTACCCGGATGATAATCAATCACAAGTTCATAATCTTTCAGCAATTCTGACCATCTTCTCTGTCGCAAATTCAATTCTTTCTAAGTCATTAAGTACTTCAAACTCTTTTGATCGGTGTCAATATGGCATTTTTTACCAAATAAGTAGTGACACCAAATTTTCAATGCAAACACAATTGCTGCTAATTCAAGGTCGTGCATCGGATAGTTCTTTTCATGCTGCTTTAACTGCCTCAAAGCATAAGCAATGACTTTACCTTCTTGCATCAACACATAGCCCAAACCATTCAATAATGCATCACTATAACCTATGAATTCTTTGCCCAATTCAGGCTGAATTAACACTGGTGCTTCCGTCAATAATACTTTAAACTGCTCAAAATTATGTTGGCACTTTTCTGACCACTCGAATTTAACATCTTTCTGTAGCAACATCGTCAACGAAGTCACAATCATCTAGAAGCCTTTCACAAATCGTCTATAATATCCCGCTAGTCCTAGAAAACAACAGACTTCAGAAACATTTTTCGGAGGCTTCCATTCCAAAATAGCTAAAATCTTACTCGGATCAACTCGTATTTCCGCAGCTGATACAATATGCCCCAAGAAACTAACCTTACCCAACCAAAATTCACATTTGCTAAACTTAACATACAAATGTTTCTCACGCAAAGTTTGTAGCACAATTCTCAGATGCTCGGCATGCTGTGTCTCGTCACATGAGTAGATCAAAAATATCATCAATGAACGCCACAATAAAACGATCCAAATATGGTCTAAATATCTAACTCATCAGCTCCATAAACATTGCAGGAGCTTTGGTTAGTCTGAAAGGCATCACTAAGAATTCGTAATGTCTGTACCCCGTTCTGAAAGCAGTTTTTAGCACATCGGATTCTTTAACTCTCAACTGATAGTAGCCTGAACTCAAATCTATCTTAGAAAACACTGTAGCTCCTCTCAGCTGATCAAACAAAACATCAATACGAGGTAACATATATTTCTTCTCTATCTTCACTTTACTCAATTGTTGGTAATCAGTACACATTCTTATAGTACTATCTTTCTTTTTCACAAATAACACAAGAATGCCCCAAGGCGTGAAACTCAGTTGTGTAAATCCTCTGTCAGTCAACTCTTGTAACTGAGACTTTAACACTTTCAATTCTGTTGGTGCCATTCTGCATGGAGCTATTAAAATGGGAGTAGTCCCCGGCACTAATTCAATACCAAATTCAACTTCCCGAATTAGAGGTAATCCCAGTAACTCTTCAGGAAATACATCTGGAAACTCACAAACCACAGGCACCATTTCAACTTCCTTTTCTGTCACTTTTGTATCAATCACATATGCTAAATAAGCTTCACAACCCTTTCTCACATAGTTCAAAGCTTTCATGCAGATATAATAGCTGGCAACCCTTTCCTATCACTAGATTCAATTCGAACTATCTCACCATTCTAACTTCTCAATTCAAAACTTTTTTGTTTACAATTCACAATAGCATTATCCAAAGTGAGCCAATCCATACCCATAATTATGTCAAATTCATCGAATGGTAATAACATTAGATTAACCAGAAAGCATATATCCCGAAACGTCAATGGGCAATTTTTACACACTTTATCCACCAAGACACACTTCCCTAAGGGGTTCGATACTCTAACCACAAATTTAGTAGACTCAACAGATAGAGTCTTACTCAACACTAGATTCACACACACATAGGAATGAGTAGAACCTGGATCTATCAATACAATCACATCAGTATCAAACAGAGTAAAAGTACCAGTAATAAAATCTGGCGATGACACTTCCTTTCGCGCACGTATAGCATAAGCTCGGGTAGGTGCTCTCGCCTCGGATCTCACATCTATATCAGTAGTCCCTCTCTAGCTTCCACTCACATTTTTTGGTGTTTCTGGGTGGTCTACCCCTAACCGTCACATTACTCGATCTCATATTCTGAACATTTTCTTCCTCAACCATCTTTAGGCAGTCTCGAATGAAGTGATGTTATGATCCACATTTATAACAAGTTCAATTATTATATTTGCCCCAACATTCCCCACATGTTGTCTTTCACACTGTCTACACTCAGGTTTATTGCTTTTAGCACTTCCAACACTTGATTTCAATCGAAGCTTGAATTTTTGAACCAACATTCTGTCTCGGACAATCTCTACTAAGATGTCCAAACGAAGCATTGGAACAATTTCTTGAATCTCTCGAAGGTTGAGAAAACTTACTCATCGATCTTTTTCTTTCATCTCGAGCTTCAAAATCGACTTTCTTATTTTCTTTACTGAGCTCCTCGGCTTTACAGGCTCTTTCGACTAACACAACAAATTTATTTATATCAAGAATCCCAACCAACAACTTAATATCTTCATTCATCCCTTCTATGGAGCGTTTACACATAGTAGATTCAGTCGAAACACATTCCAGTGCATACTGGCTCAATCTCACAAATTCCCGCTCGTACTCAGTAACTGACAAACGACCTTGTTTCGATTCTAAAAACTCAACTTGAAAGAAATCCCAGGTGATTCTCTCTCTGATCTATGAATCATTGACTAATATATTTCTTTCTGAACTCAACTTGAAAGAAATCCCAGGTGATTCTCTCTCCCGGAACCACGAATGTCAACGTCTTCTACCAGTTATAAGCCGTATCCCTCAACAAAGAAACTACACGTTTAATACGCTCATCTGGAGTCAACGACATCTCATTGAATACCCGAATTGTATTCTCGAGCCAAAACTCAGCTCGCTCGGCATCATCATCAATTGTGGCCTTAAACTTTCCAGCCCTGTACTTACGAATCTTATCCACAAGAAGTTTATTCAGTTGGATCGATTTTATTCAGTCAAATCGGATCTATCACTTGTGGCACAATAGGTACTTGTGGGGATGGAGACTATGGAGCAGCCAGATTCATTCGAACGAACTTCGAAAACCACTCACTCATCATTCGAAAGAAGGCTTGCTTAGCCTCTCTTCCCTCACCACTATCATTAGGCCTAGATATGGCCGACGCTATCCCTTAAGCGGGAGCAGGCGCGTTACTCTCAACATCGCCGGCAAAAGCTCGATCGGGATCCATTATTATATGAAAACACATTTATAACTGTCAGGATTCATCACACTATCGTAATATTTATATATGGCATGTATAGCTAACTCACACACGTTACGTTAGTCTGAGAATCGACTACACTGTAGCTCTGATACCAATAAAATGTAATACCCCTAACCCGAGACTGTCGTCGAAATAGGGTTAAAAGGCATTACCAAACAACTGCAACATTTCACATCTATATCACAACACAAAGTCAATCATCCAACAAACATATTCAATTATATACATATGGTCCCTTTTGAGGTCTACAAGACCTTAATCACATGCTAGAAAGGGGTTGGGACTAAACCGAACACTTACAAAAATTTTCAGAAATTCAAGCATTCTTCAACACTGTTGAGGTCACATGCCCGTGCAGTCAGGCCGTGTGCCTCACACGGCTATCAGACACACCATGTGTCCAGGCCGTGCTAAACAGAGCATACATACTGACTTGTTCACACGGCCACTAGACATGCTCGTGTGCCATGGCCGTGTGATATTAGACTAGTTACTGACTTGATCGCACGGCCACTATTCACGCTCATGGGCCTCGGCCGTGTACCTTATCCAGACACACCTAAAAGTGATCCTTAACCCACACGGCAGAGACACAAGCCCGTGTCTCTTAGCCATATTTGTAAAATAGGCCATTTGCAAGGCCAATTTGCCTCCCACACAAAGGTCAACAAACAAGCTTCAATACAATATCAATTCATGCTTTAATATGCATTCAAACATACCATTTTAAGCACCAAATAATCATCAACATTACCATATACTTCCATGCCTAATCTCATCACAATGAGTCCATTCAAAGTAACAATTATATATATCAAGCATTATGTAATTCATGCCATAATTCATTTTCTAACCATATCTTTCATAATTCACAAAGTCATGAAATATACCATATTCATTGCTCATTCATAAATTCTACATCATTCAACTTCCAAGCCAAATCACATGGCAAGGATTAAACATTTCAAGACATATCATAACTTCTAGCCTATACATGCCATATTTCAACTTTATACATCTTTCTAGAAGTACCAAAATATATTGCCGATAGTGTGATAGAGATACTGACGATTCCCGGATCCGAGCTAGCTTTACTAACACTGTAAAATAGAGAAACAAACACACAGTAAGCTTTCAGAAGCTTAGTAAGTTCAAAATACAATACAATTAAATTCATTGAGTCAAATCAATGTACACATTAAACCATCACATAGATAATTTAACAATATCACACAAATTCAACCATATCCAATACTCACATAGCATCCCATTCATCTACTTTAAAGTTCATCAACCATATAGGTATCATACATACCTTTGCCAACACATAGTTAGTCACCAATAATGCTACTCATCACTTGACTTACATTTCGATTAACCTTTTCTATTCTCTTGCTTTATTCACACACTTAGTGCCAACTTATAGACAAACATAATTTTCATCGCACACTTAGTGCCAATACATTAAATTGAGCTGATATCGATATCGCACACATAGTGCCAATTCAATAAGCCAAAGCTTCTATCATTTCGCACACACAGTGCCAATCATCTCTATCTCGTTTCTAATTTCGCACACTTAGTGCCCTCTAATTCAAATCAGCACATAGCATTTCTAATCTCATAGTTATATAGATATTCATTAAATTCACATCACAAAGAACAACAAATTAACAACTTGTACTATATTCTAACTTACCTCGGACGTCGAAATACCGAAATGGTCGATTAATCGAGCACTTTATCTTTGCCTTAATCTCCATCTTAACCTCTTCTCTGTTTGTCTATGCACATTCAAATTTAATCTATTCAATCACCAAATCATTCATTTTAGTCTAAACACACATATTTAGGGCATTTTACATAATAGCTCTCACATTTTCACATTTCGACACTTTAGTCCCTAATTAAAAAAATATGAAAGACACATAATTTCATTTCACCCATGCCTAGCCGAATTCTCTCTATATTCATACAAGTCGACACATCTCATTTATTTCACATTTCAGTCCTTCAATTTATACTTTTCACAATTTAGCCCAAAATACTCAATTTCACCAAAAATTCAAATACAAACTACGTTAACCCAACACCAAGCTTTCATATTTCACCAACTAACATCACAAAGCTCATATGTCCTTCAATGGAACACCTCATAAACATCATCAATTCCTTAAATTAGAACATGGGCTTGATAGTAGACTACGCAACAATCTCAAAAACATAAAAATCATCAAAAACCAAAGTCAAAACATACCTTAATCAAGCAAATCCCTAGCTAAAAATCACAAAGTCTCAAACCCTCCTCTTCTTTTCTAATTTCAGTGGAAGATACATAAATAATATGAGCATTTTGGCTTTATTTTGTTTATTATAACATTAATAATCAAATACCAATTTTGCCCTTAATGAAATGTTTATGAAAAGCATTTAAACTATGGGCATATTTGTCCATCAACCTATCCACTACTAAATAATGGGTCAATTGCTTCAAAAGGCCTCCTCATTTAAAAGCCAACAACAATTAGACACTTTAATAATCAGCACATAACATTTTACACTTTACGCGATTAAGTCCTTTCTCTTAATTCAGCGCACAATCGATAAAATTTCCACATAGAATTTTCACACAGGCTATATCACATATAATCAACACCAAAAATAACATTAAAATATTATTCCAACCTCAAATTTGTGGTCTCAAAACCACTATTCCGACTAGGGTTTGAACCGGGATGTTACAGGTTATGAGTTTAAATGAAAGGTTTCTAAGCTGCAGCAAAATTTTATAGCCCGATGTGTTATGTTTAAGCAAGTTAAGTTAGGTAATGCCTCATATCCGGTTCTAACTTTGAACTCGGGTAAGAGGTGTTACATCGGTTTTGAATGTGTGCTTGTGAATAAGTCTGGTAATACCTCGTACCCTATCTCGGTGTCAGAAATGGGTAAGGGGTGGTACACGGATGCACTGAGGATCTGTTAGCCAACTGTAGTGTAATTTACATACTCTTAAGGTCTCCTAACCCAAGTTTTTCACATATAGATAAAGGCATTAAATTGATTTTGGCTCTTAAGTCACATAGTGTAACAGCCCGTTTTTCAATGGTGTCAAAAATAGTGGTTTCTGGGCCACCAATTCGATGAGTAAGTTTGTAATTATTATCATTTAATATTTACGAGTCAAATATGGTTTTAAAAACAATTTTGATATGGTAATTTATGCTATATAAATGATTAATTAAGTTTAAATGGTAAGACCCTAAAGTTAAGTGGTTTTTAAAAATAAGGTATCAGGACCTCATTTCTATAAAGCGAGCTAGAAATATTTTTATAAATAATTACGGAGTGTTCTAAGGGTTGTATTAAAGTTTCGTTAGGAAATTTTGATGTTTTAATAGTTAATTAATACAAAAGGACTAAATTGTAAAGGATGCAAAATTCAATCATTATTAGTTTAATTGTACTAAAGGGTTTAAAAACCATGAATTTAAGGTTTTAAAAGGTAATTATACCTTTTTTCTATTAATGGACTCTTTTGAAGGTGTAATTTTTAAACAATTTTAGTTTATAAGCAATGGTAATATGGTAAATAAATAAATTAATTAACATAAATAAAGAAATTAGTGGCTATCTTCTTCATTCCTTGTTTTTCATGACTGAATGTGGGAGGAAGAAACACCATGTTGATTATAAGGCTCGGCTAGCATATATTGTAATGCATGGTAAGTAATTTTTACCCGTTTTTAGTAATTTTGATGTTTTTGAGATTGTTGCAACTAGGTCCAGCTAGCCCGTACCTTCGATTTTAAAATTGTTAAAGATTTTGAATGTTTTCATTGATGAATCTAGTGATTTTTTATGTTAAATGATGAATTTGAGATACTAGTTGTTATTTAAAAGTATTTTGTTAAGTGATTTTTGATGAATTTATCAATTAGGGACTAAATTCTTAAAATAATAAAAGTGCAAGAATTTGATGTGAAATTTTATAGATATGGGCTGTATTGGAAGCTATGAACATTCGACTAAGATTAGATTTGGGAAAAAAATTGTTAAATTGCATGTTTTAGGCTCAGGGACTAAAATGAATAAAAGTAAAATGTTAGGGGCAATTTTGTAAAAATGTCCAAAATGACTAAATTGCATAAAATAAATTATTTTACTATCTAAATTAATAAATTAAATGAAATTATTAATTTAGATCAAGACCAAGTGAAAAATCAAAGAGAATATAAAATTACCAAAAAGCCCCTATATTTTGACATTTCTGCAATTTAGCCAGGTAAGTTCGTATGAACTGTAATCACTTAAATGTTGATTAAATTAAATGTTTAATGTGTGGTTTTATTGTAAATAAATCAATATAAATATGTTATTATACAATTTATCAAGTAAAGAGACGATGGAAATCCAACGATGCTCGACGACTATCGAGCCCCATTTGAACCTCAGGAATATATAGGATACAAATGAATGTCATTAGGGTTACCATGTTTCGAGTGCTAGTCCTGAATGTCCTACCGATGGCTGAGTTTTGGCATTTGTTATGGATACTCGTCAGCTTGTGTTAGCGGCATTGTGTAGCAACATTCCAATCGTCAGCTTGTGTTAGAACACCCATGTTACCATGTTTCGGGTGCTGGTCTTGAATGCCATATCGATGGCTGAGTTGTAACAACCCATTTTCAGTTAAATCAGAACAGTGGCTTCGGGACCACAAATCTGATGTCAAAATATTTATTTTAATATTATTTTAGTGTCTACAGCATGTTAATTGAGTCATATAAAATTTTCGTTAAGAAATTTAATCATTTACATGCTCAATTCGATAAAAATGACTAAATCGCGTAAAGTATAGAACTAGAGTTCTAATAGCTAAAGGTGTCTAATAGCTATGGAACCTTAAATTAGAGGTCCTTAAGTTGTAATTAAACCATCCATAAAGTGAGTGGACTTTCATGGACAAGGTATATGTGTTTTCTAAGGTTAATATTTAAGGTTAATATAATAAATTAGTAAACAAACAAATTAAAATAATGAAAACAAAGGTGTTTTCTTCCTAAATGGTTTTATCCACCGAAAATTTAAGCTAATGTAACACCCTTCACCCATATTCAACACCGGAATAGGGTTACGAGGTATTACTGATCATTTCGCAACATATATAGCATACATTTATGCAACAATAAGCATTCATTCTCATAAATCATTCAACACAATCACATTGTCCCTTATAAGGGCCTACAAAGCCTTAAACATGGTTTAGAAGTGGCTCGGGAAAAAACCGATATCATACGAAAATTTTGGAAACTTAGAAATTTATCATGTAAACAAGGGTCACATGCCCGTGTGCCTCACACGGCTAGTAGACATGCCCATGTCTCAAGCCGTGTGAAAATAGGGCATACATACTAACTTGGGTCACACTGCCAACCACACGCCCGTGTGTCTAGCCCGTGTACCCTTCGACGTGGCTACACACGCCCGTGTGCCAGGTCGTGTGCTAGGTCATGCCAAAACTGTAAGGTATACTGACTTATGCAACACGACCAAGTCACACGCTCGTGTGTTAGGCCATGTGCCAATTAGGGGGTACACTGACTTGTACCACACGACTAATCATAGGCCCATGTGTGAGACCGTGTGGAGCTTACTCACTTCACTTCAATTTCAACACTAGGGACACATGGTCGTGCAACATGACCGTGTGTTATACACGGCTTAGACACACGCCCGTGTCTCTGCCCGTGTGGAAAAAAAAATAGGCTATTTACCAAGCCATTTTGCCACCCCATTTGGTATACATCTCCACCTATACAAATGACACCAAGCCATAGCATAATATACCATCCAAATCAACCCAGCCAAGTCTAAATCTTACCATTTCAATACTAACCAATTCAAAGCATATAAGTAGCACAATATGGTATCTAAATTCATACCAATCCTTATAACCTCAAATCATCGAAATGACCTTTATCAAAGATGCATTATTTGGCCTAATTTCACAAGCACACATATATCTACAATTCATTAATTTACCATTTGTAGTACATATTATCATCAATCATCACAACAAACTCAATATCCCCAAGACATAAGCATATATATAAGCGCATGATTCAAACATACAAATAAATCATAATGATCCATCACACATGGCTATATATACATACCAAACATGAACATTTACAAGCCAATTCATTTGGCCAGAGTCATTACCAAATATAACCAAAATGACTCAAAGACCCTATACATGCCATATAATTAAATACACATTCCTAGGTACCGAGTGATAGGTGGATAGTGTGAAGTGATCTCCGTCAATTCCCAAATCCGAGCTAGCTTTGATATCACTATAAAACACGAGAAAATACACAAAGTAAGCTCTAAAGCTTAGTAAGCTCATATGAAGTAAACTTAATGCAATCACATAACTATAATTCAATAATTAGCTAATAAACCTTTCTCATACTCATTCACTAAATTATATACTTTCATCATCATTTCCTCAATTCAATGCTACAATAGTTTATGCACACACCTTTACCATCTCGTACACATCTCACACACATCCTCGTCTTTCATTTACCCGTTGAACTATTTGAAATAGGAGTCGGATACTCGAGGATCTCATGCAATAAGTACCTATACCATGGCCCGAAGCCAAATCAAGGTAACTTATCTGAAACGCTGATATCATGGCCCGAAGCCAAATCAGTTTATCTTGGACACAAAGTGCTATATCATGGCCCGAAGCCAAATTGGTTTATCTTGCACACAAAGTGTTATATCATGGACTGAAGCCAACTCAATATATTCCCTAATGACTTGTCACTAGTATCCTAAACTATTCCTAAGGTTCAACCGGGATTCCAAATGTCGTATCTTTGTCGGATCATTCCCAAACTTGTCCGTAGGCATATAATTACAATTTATACCATATCAAAGCATATAGAATGCATTTGAAATGAAATTATAACATACGAACTTACCTCAGATGTGAAAATGACTAAATAGGTCGATTAGTCGATAACTTTAGTTTTCCCCCGATCTAGGTGTGAATTCTTCTTTTCCTGATCTATATGATATCAAATTCAACTCATTTAATCATTCATTTATTCAATTTAGTCTAAATTTCACTTTAGGGCATTTTTACACAATTGCCCCTAGTATTTCACATCTTTTACAATTTAGTACTTATTACACAAAATCACAAATTCATGAAATTCCAAATACACCCATGCTACCCGAATTACCAATATGCCCCTAGCAGCCCATATTTTTCATTTAATTCACATTTTAACCACAAAGTTTCAACATTTCTCAATTTAATCCCTATTTTGCATTTTCACCTAAAATCACTTTATAAAACTTGTATAATTCACAACAAGCATTCATAATCTATCATCAAACATCAAAACACACATGTATTCATCAATGGCGTCATTCAGGATCTTTAACAATTTTTCAAATTAGTCCCTGGGCTAGCTAGTACTAGATGTAACGGTCTCAAAAACATAGAAATCATCAAAAACGGATTAAAAATCATACCTTAACTGATGGAAAAGAGGTTGCCAAAATTTTAGCACAAAAATGGTTAGGTTTTGTTCTTCAATCGGTGAGAATAAGAAATAAAAGATGAACTTTTGTTTTGGATTTAATTTAATTAAGCATTAAAAATCAATTTACATACTTAAACTTTAAAATACTTAATATTTACACCATATACCAAGCTACCAACATCCACTAAGTTTCAAAAGGGTTAATTACCACTTAAGGACCTTAACTTTAAGGTCCTATAGCTATTAGACACCTTTAGCTATTGGAACTTAAGGTTTACCCTTTATGCGATTTAGTCCTTTTTCTCAATTTGACCATTTAAACAACGAAATTTCTTAACGAAATTTTCACACAAACATATTATCATGTCATAGACATTAAAATAATAATAAAATAAATATTTTGACTTCAGATTTGTGGTCCCGAAACCACTGTTCTGATTTGACTAAAAATAGGCTGTTACAGCTAAAACCCTTAATGGAAGCTTGTTAGATTCGACTAAGCTAAATTTGGTGCATGGTGAGTATTTTTCAATCCATTTTTAATGATTTATATGTTTTTGAAGTCGTTGTAGCTTAATCTAGCTAGCCCAGGGACTAATTTGCAAAACGGTTAAAAGTCTAAGGTTTTACCATTGATGACTGTGTATGTGTTTTGAAGTTTAATGGTAGAAAATGAATGGTTGTTCTTAGATAAACAACATTTGTTAAGTGATTTTGAATGAAATTGTAAATTAGGGATTAAATTAAGAAATATGATAAATTGTGTGGTAAAACTGTGAATATGTGAAAAATATGGGCTGCTATGGGTCTAAATAATATTCGGCTATAATGGGTTGAAATTGAATTGCACGGGTTTTCATTTTTATGAGTTAGGGACTAAATTGTAAAGTAGTTAAATGTTTAGGGGCAAAATAGTAATTTTGCCATAATATGAATTTTGGGCTGAATTGAATAGAATAAATAATAAATGAATTGAATTTGATTTATTTAGATCAAGTTAAGCCTCATACGGATCTAGAACGACGAAACAATAAAGTTTTGGACTAGTCGGCCCATTTTGTCGTTTTTGTGATCTAGGTAAGTTCGTATGTTTAATAAGCATTAAATTACACATGTGTGAATGCTTAATTGATATAATTGTGATGATATGACACCACTGAAATTCTCAACAAGTTATCAACAATGTATAAATCCTGGTTGAACTTTAGGAATGATAGGATACAAATGATATGTCATTAGGGGTTACCTTGTTTTGGGTTCTGGTCCGTACGTTCCACCCGTGACTAAGTTTTTCAGTATGTGTTGTGGTTACTCGTCAACTTGTGTGAGCAGCTCCGTGTAGCTACGTCTTGATCGTCAGCTTGTGTGAGCAGACCTGGTGATAGCTCGAGAGTGAGCATTTATATGAGATATGAGATTAAGATGGTTTCGACCATGTATTGGCACTTAGTGTGTGAGATTCCCGAGTATCTGATATTATTCCAAATGGTTCAACGTGTATATTAATGATATGAAAAATTAAGAGATTAATATGTATCAGTACAAGTATGTTCATGAATTGTATAAGCATTGAATCTATGAGAATTGTGAGTTCATGTCTATCCTTTTGGTGGATTATGTGTTAGGCCTTTGGGATTCAAATTAAATTGCATTATGCTATGTTTATTTCCTTAAATTATGATTAAATGATAAGTTATGCTTTAACCATACAAGCTTACTAAGCTTAATAGCTTACTTTGTTTACTTTTCCGTGTTTTATAGTGATTTCGAAGCTTGCTCGAATTGGAAGTTATTGGAGATCTCATCACATTATCCAGCCATTGTTTTGGTACTTTTGAACTATGTGTATTTAGGTTATGTGGCATGTATAGGTGTTTTGGCTAACATAGCTTGTTTATCTCATAATGTTTTGGTTATGTGTTTATCCATATGATTTGGCTTATTTTGGTATACTTGGTTATGTAAATATGTGCAAATGGCCCTTTGATATTTGGTTTATAATTGCTATATAAATGCCTTGTTGTGAATTGGTATTTAAGGTAGCAAATGGTTGAAATTAAGAATGCATTAGCATGCTAAGCATTTGGCAAGATAATGCATAAAGAAAGTGACCATTTAGGTGAATGCTTGAAGGTGAATAGGTATGTATTGAAATGGCATATTGAATGTGTGTTAGGCAAAAATGTGTATATGTAGACATTTGACCATTTAGGTAACTTTTGATAGTGATAATGGTATGTTTTTGAATGGTTAGTTGTGATACTTATGAGCCTTGTAGTTGTTGGTATTGATATTGCATGAATTGAACTTGGTTTAGATGGGTTTGAATGCCTATTGAAGATATTGTCATATGCTATTTGGTATGTGTAGGTTGTTGCAAGTTTGGGTGAGAAAAATGGCTTAGATAATAGCCTATTAGTTTCCACACGGGTGACACACGGCTAGGTGACACGGTCGTGTGTCCCCTGGTACTTATTTAGAAAGCAAGTTAGTAGCTTCACATGGCCTAGCACACGAGCTATGGCTTAGCCGAGTGGCATAAGTCAGTATACCCTCCAGTTTTCGCACGGCCTGACACACGGACGTGTGAGGCCATTGCGAAAGGTACAAGGGCTAGTCATATGGGTGCGTGGTTGGTCGTGTGAACCAAGTCAGAAAGTTACACGGGGTCGAACACGGGCTGGGACACGACCATGTGATCTCATTTCGAATGTCCATACAGCCTGTAACACGGGCGTGTCTCTTGGCCTGTAACACGACCATGTGATCTAATTCTAGACCTGTTACAAGTAGCCATGAGGGAGAGGCTAAGCAAGCCTTCTTCCAAATGATGAACGAGTGGTTCACGGAGTTCATTCGAACGAATCCGGCTGCTTAACAACCTCCACCCCTGCAAGCTCCTGTAGTGCCACCAATTATAGAGCTGATTCAACTGAGTAAACCTCCAGTTGATAAGATTCGTAAGTATGGGGCCGAAGAGTTCAGGGCCACAGCACGATGATGATGATGAAATGAGTGAATTACGGCTTGAGAATACCATTAGAGTGTTTGATGAATTATCATGTACATCAGATAAATGTCTTAAGTGTGCTGTTTCACTGTTGAGAGATACAACGTATCATTGGTGAAAAACATTGATATCTGTGGTTCCAAGAGAATAAATCACCTGGGATTTCTTCCAAACTAAATTTCAGAAGAAATATATCAGTCAACAATTTATAGATTAGAAACGCAAAAAGATCCTTGAGCTGAAACAAGGCCGTATGTCTATTACAGAATGCGAGCGAAAATTTGTGATATTGAGCCAGTATGCACAAGAATGTGTTTCGACGAAAACTACCATGTGTAACCAATTCACTGAAGGGTTGAATGAAGATATTAAACTTCTGGTCAGAATTCTTGCCTTGATTGGATTTGTGGTATTGGTTGAAAGAGCTTGTAAAGCCGATGAGCTTAGTAAAGAAAAGAAGAAAGCAGACTCAAAAGCTAGAGATGAGAGAAAAAGGTCTATGAGTAAGTCGTATCACTCCTCGTCAAATAAATTCCGCGATGCAACTAGTCGTTCAAATGTTTCGATTGGACATTCGAGTAGATCGTATTCAACAATATACGAGTCCTAAAGCTCAAATTCCAATGGAATCATGTAACACCCTTAACCAGTATCCGTCACCGAATTAGGGTTAAGAGGCATTACCAAACATATATGAACATTTTACACTCCTTTCAAAATATCAATCATTCAGGATCATTACATAATAAATCATATTCATATAGTCCCTTTAGAAAGTCTACTAGACCTTAAAAATGCTTTAGAGAAGGTTCGGGACTAAATTGATCTCATACGAACACTTTGCGGAATTTAAAAAATATTACTTTTAAAATAGGGCACACACTTGTGTGGCTAGGCCTTGTGCCTCACACGGCCGTGCCTTGGACCATGTCTCAGCCCATGTGCAAAATTGACTTGAATCATACAACCTATCACACGCCCGTGTACAAGCCTGACTTACTTCAATTGGAACATTGAAGGACACGGTCGGAACACACGTCCATGTGCTCAACCGTGTAGGCAATTATAGGCCATTTGCAAGGCCAAATTGCCACTCATTTTGGGTCATACCTATAAGCATAAAACAAGCATCATTTCATGTCCCAAATGCAGCCAAGAACATACCAAATCAAGCACAATTTGACCCGTAACAACATCATTTATTTCCATATACAAATCCAACTCAAACATACAAATTCAAAGTACCAACTTCACATCAAGAACATGTGATTAATACATCATATTAATCTATTTCAATTCATAGCATTTTTCATCATATCAGTTTCCCAAATCAACCATGAAACTTACCAAAATTGACCATTTCTTTTGGCCATTCATGAGCATATCAAACATACCATATTTTGCATCACATAGCATGCACTAAATTCACTTTATAATCACATTCACTATCAAGCCATATCACATGGCTATATTTACACATTTCAAAACATAATCAAAGTTCTCTAGCCTATACATGCCATACTTCATTATGTACATTTTCAAAATGTACCAAAATATAGTTCGATAGTGTGGTGATGATCATCAATGATCCTGAGCTCCCAGTAGCTTCGATAATTTATAAAACAATGCAAACACACATAAAGTGTAACAACCCTTACCCGTGTTCGAAGTCGTAATCGGATATGAGGGATTACCTAACTTAACTTGCTTAAACATAACACATCGAGCTATAGAATTTTGCTGCAGCTTAGAAACTTTTCATTTAAACTCACAACCTGCTCATTCTAGTCTTACGAGGCCCTAAACATACTTCCGGGAGGTTTTGGAATTAAACCGAGAACTTTTACGTACGTAGAAAATTTTTATCCAAATAGGAGCCACACGCCCATGTTGTTCTAGGGACACGCCCGTGTGCCCTTGAGACATGCCCGCGTTCTTCACCCATGGTCGACACTGACTCATTTCACACGGCCGGACACACACCCGTGTCCCTCACACGACCTCGACACGCCCGTATCTTATCCCGTGTGCCAAAACCTTGGCATTCTATTTATGACATCATCACCTCACTAAGGTCACACGGCCACGGCACAGGCCCGTGTCCTTAGACCATGTGTCTAATTAAATTCCTAACTTCAGTTGCAGACTTCACACGGCCTGGGCACACGCCCATGTCTAAGGTACGGCCTCCCACACGGTAGAAACACACGGCCGTGTCTCTGCTCGTGTGTTTACTATTGAACAAACTGACTTATAAACCAAGCTCACAAGGGAACACATGGCTGGTCAACACGCCAATGGGGCTGACCGTGCATCACACACGGCCTAGACACACGCCTGTGTGTCTAACCCTGTAGACATTTAAAAAGGCTATATTCCAAGCCGAATGCCACCTTACATAGCAACCATACTTACACCAACTCAAATCAAGCATAAATTTCATGATTCATCCTCAATGAATATATATATATATATAAGAACTAGTCAAGTATTGCCCCAACTTTAATGACCTTTACAAAATGAATTGAAACAACCATAGTAGCCAACACATTTGGCTTGCAAATATGACATAACCAAAACATTCAACTCCTATACATGCCATTCTCAAAATAAGTCTAATTTGGCTATACCAAAAAGTGGTCGATAGTGTGATCTCCAACTCCGATGTCCCGAAATTCTTGAACTAACTTTGCAATACTACAAGGAAAAGGGCAATAAAAGGGGTAAGCATAAAGCTTAGTAAGTTTGCATGGGAATAAATAGCAACAATAAGCTCATGACGAAATCCATCCATGGCATTAATCAGAGGACTTTCCTCCAAGGTGATACTTTTAGAAACACTTTATCACCGACTTGAAACTCAATCTCTTTCCTTTTTAAATCCGAATAGGACTTTTGTCTATCTGAGGCGACTTTCAGACAGTCACGTATCACTTTTACTTTCTCTTCAGTTTCCTTGATCAAATCGACCCCATGTATCTGTTTCTCATCGAGTTATTTCCAGTACAAGGGCGTTCGACACTTTTGCCTATACAATGCTTCGTAAGGTGCCATTTTAAAAAATTGACTGAAAACTGTTGTTGTAGGCGAATTCCACCAACGGTAAGTATTTTTTTGAATTACCTTGGAATTCCAAAACACAACATCGAAGCATGTCTTCAATTATCTATGTCACCCTTTCTGACTGCCCGTCGGTTTGTGGATGGAAGGCTATACTGAAGCTTAATTTATGCCTAAGTCCTCTTGTCACTTTTTCTAAAACTCTGACGTGAATCTCGATTCTCTATCCAAAATAATAGACAATGGTACACTATGAAGTCTTACTATCTTTGACACGTACAATTCAGCCAACTTATCAAGCGAGTAATCGACTCGTACTGGTATGAAATTGGCTGACTTTGTAAGTCTATCTACTACGACCCATATAGCATTTTTCTTTTTCGGTGTCAACAGTAAACCCATCACGAAGACCATAGTAATACGGTCCTATTTCCACTCAGGAACCATAATGGACAGAAGTAGACCCGAAGGTACTTGGTGTTCAGCCATCACTTGCGGACAAATCAGACATCTCGATACAAACTCAGAAATGTCCTTCTTCATACTAGGCCACCAATACCACTTTCTCAAGTCATTGTACATCTTCGTGCTACCTGGGTGTACAGTTAAACATCCACTATGTACTTCATGCAAAATATTATGAATAAGCTCATCATTTTTTGCGTACACATACCCTGTCTCGAAACGTCAAACATCCATCAAGATTTACCCGAAAGTCTGACTCACATAAAACTCTTTTGGCTTGTAAGTTGCTATCCTCTTTCTGTGCTTCACAAATCTCTTGAAGAAATAATGGTCTAGCCCTCAGTTCGACTAGAATAGAAGCATCGTCTAACAAAGCCATCCGTGTATTCATCGCTCTCAACGCAAATAATGATTTTCTGCTCAAAGCATAAGCGACCACGTTTGCCTTTCCCGGGTGGTAATCAACTACTAAGTCATAATCCTTGATCAGCTCTAACCACCTTCGTTGCCTCAAATTTAACTCCTTTTGAGTCATCAAGTATTTTACGCTTTTATGGTCGGTGAATATCCGACACTTTTCACCATATAAATGGTGTCTCCATATCTTCAATGCAAATACAATTGCAGCTAATTCTAAGTCATGGGTTGGGTAATTCTTCTCGTGAGTCTTTAATTGTCTAGAGGCATATGCTATCGCCTTGCCCTCTTGCATAAGAACACAACCCAATCCATTCATGGATGCATCACTGTAAACCACAAATTCTCTTCTAGGTTCAGGTTGCACCAAAATAGGAGCTTCAGTCATCAACGCCTTTAGTTTCTCAAAACTCTGTTGGCACCTTTTTTTCCATTCAAACTTTACATCCTTCTGTAACAACCTCGTCATCAGAGTAGCTATAACGAAAAACCCTTAACAAAACGTCTATAGTAACCGGCTAGGACCAGAAAGCTCCTAACCTCAGTTACATTCCTAGATGGCCTCCAATCAACAATAGTTGAAATCTTACTCGGGTCAACTCTAATTCTATCTCCCGAGATGATGTGCCCCAAAAAACCAACTTCCTTAAGCCAAAATTCACTTTTACTAAACTTGGTATATAATTGTTTATCTGTCAAAGTTTGCAGAACCTTTCTCAAATGCTCGGCATGATCGTTCTCATCTCGAGAGTAGATCAGTATATCATCGATGAAGACAACAACAAATTTGTCCAAGTATGGCTGAAAAATGTTATTCATCAAGTCCATGAAAATGGCAGGGGCATTCGTTAGACCAAAAGGCATGACCAAAAATTCATAGTGGCCATACCTCATCGAAAATGCAGTTTTCGCCACATCCGAGTCCTTGGCTCCAAATTGATAGTACGTAAACCTTAAGTCTATATTGGAAAATGCCGTGGCCCCCTTCAATTGATCAAACAAATCATCGATTCTTGGCAGCGGGTACTTGTTTTTCACAGTTACCTTGTTAAGTTGTTGTGTAACACCCCTTACCCGTATCTGTCGCCGAATAGGGTTAAAAGGCATTACCGGACAAAACCCAACTTTTGACTAACCACATAAGTTATAGATGAACCAATATATATATAGAAAAATACAAATGATTAAAAGTATTAATCCTGCGTATTATAAGTATTACATTCAATTTCTTAAACATACTTCACATGATTCCTTGCAACAATTTACAAATTGATTCATTTCATTTAATCAATCAAGTCACCTTAACCTAATACACATATATAATTATACATGTGATTTAAAACTTAACTAGGTGATAAAACAAGGCATTCCAATAAACCTATTCGAGATCACATATGCATTTTATTATACCAAAATCAGATAAAACCAACACTCAGTCGATCCAATGCACACTTTAATCTGTTGATATGCGCATAATCAAACTACAATTAGTTATGCAACTTATTCATTTCTAATGCTTTCACCAATCGTACTTTATAAGCAAATCATTTAAACATATTTTAATTTCTCAAATGTAAACTCTTTTGTCTCAGCATACATAGTAAAATTAACTTCCCAAAGGAAAACAATCTAATAGATATCCCGCATATCATATTAAACTCAAAATTCAATCAAACTAACATCACATGCATACATATAATACAAATTGGAAATTTATTATTGATCATGCATATGGCCGAATGCCATCAAGTCCATATCTCCAACATTTACCTATCTCTTTACCAATTCACATAATAAAAGTTGGATATACAAGTACCCACGATTTCCATACCAGTGTATGCCATTCAAAAACATGTCTATCAATATTCCATGTTAACAATTACAAAGTTTACAAATTTAACTTATGCTTCCCAAAATTTGTATCTACTTTAATATCGATACATGTGACTAAACCAAATAATCATTTGTAAAACACATTAGACCCAAAGCACATAGAATCATTTTTAACCACAAACATACTCTCTATAACATACATGGACCTAAATATACATGTAACTGGCCATGGATAGATTTGCTAAGAACTAAGCACTTCAAGCATGCAACCATTTACACATATATTCAGATATAACTTTAAAATCCAACCATTATGTTAAAGAGCATTAAAACTTAAGTTAACCAAAGGAAGTAAGCCTTTTTAGCAAGGCTAGGCTATACTTGTTTACAAGACCAAAGTTCATTAAATACAACTTATCTTGTAATATCCCGGGTTAGGGGCTATTTTGTTATTGCATTGTTTGCATGTGGTTGATATTGCAATGGGGTTGTTTTGATGTTTTAGGGGCTTAGTTGTAAGCTAGGTGTAAGCCTGAGAGGTAGGAAAAATTTTAGTTTTAAGTTTTATGTGAGAGGAGCTGAAGGAGCTGGGGTTTATAAATAATTTTAGGTGAAAAGTAGCACAAGAGTTGAGGTAGTAAAGTAGCACAAGAGTTTGGGTAGTGGTGGATCGTTTGACTAAGTCAGCTCACTTCATTTCGGTAAGGGTTGATTACTCACTGCAGAGGTTGGCGAAGCTGTATGTGTCAGAGATAGTGAGACTGCACGGTGTGCCAGTATCGATCATCTCGGATAGGGATCCCAGATTTACGTCAAGATTTTGGAGAGCGTTACATCAGGCTCTGGGTACGTGTTTGGATTTCAAAGACGGGTTTTCACCGCATCGACGGCAATGGAGAGGGTGATACAAATCTTAGAGGATATGCTGAGAGGGTGTGTTCTGGACTTCAGAGGTAGTTGGGAGGAGTTTCTGCCATTAGCTGAGTTCGCTTACAACAATAGTTACCAAGCAAGCATCAAGATGGCACCATATGAGGCGTTGTATGGTAGGAAATGTCGCTCACCTACGTGTTGGGCGGAGTTGGGAGAACGTCAGTTGTTAGGACTAGAGTTGGTTGCAGAAACTGAAGACAAGGTTAAGTTGATTCAGGCTCGATTAAAGGAAGCTTCAGACAGGCAGAAGTCCTATGCCGATCTCAAGTGGAGAGATATAGAATTTGCTGTGGGAGATCAAGTTTTTCTGAAGGTCTCACCATGGAAAAAAATGCTGAGGTTCGGTAGGAAAGGCAAGTTAAGTCCGAGGTTTATTGGGCCGTATAGAGTACTGAGACGAGTGGGACCAGTAGCGTATCAGCTTGAGTTGCCAACAGAGTTGAGTCAGATTCACGACGTATTTCACGTTTCGATGCTTAGGCGTTATCGTTCAGATCCATCGCACGTCGTAGCAGTGGATGAGATTGAAGTAAATCCAGATTTGACCATGGAGGAAGAACCTGTGCAGATTTTAGATCGGGATGTGAAGGTTCTGCGTAGGAAGGCAGTGCCTTTGGTAAAGGTACTTTGGCGGAACCATGGCGTGGAGGAAGCTACGTGGGAACCAGAGGATGTGATGAGACAGCAATACCCTCAACTCTTTTGACCAGGTAATTTCGAGGCCGAAATTATTTTTTAAGGGGGTAGAACTGTAATATCTCGGGTTAGGGGCTATTTTGTTATTGTATTGTTTGCATGTGGTTGATATTGCAATGGGGTTGTTTTGATGTTTTAGGGGCTTAGTTGTAAGCTAGGTGTAAGCCTGAGAGGTAGGAAAAAGTTTAGTTTTAAGTTTTATGTGAAAGGAGCTGAAGGAGCTGGGGTTTATAAATAATTTTAGGTGAAAAGTAGCACAAGAGTTGAGCTAGTAAAGTGGCAAAGCATGCGCCACTTGGGGCTTGTGTTTGGCGTCACTTGTAGGGGAGGAGGTCCTGTGTTCAAGCTGCGAAAATCCCACATTTCTGCTCCTATTTTGACGACATGAAGGGGAGAAGTTGTAGGCAGTTCAAACTCTGCCATGGACCAAGTCAAATATTCAAAGGAAGGGTGGAGAGTGTTTTTAGGAGGTTGACTAGTTCAAACTAGTTTGAATGGGTGGCTTGGAGTGTTTGTAGGTGATGGCCGAATGTGGGGGAGGTTGTGGAGAGAGTGGCCGGTTTTGGTAAGTGGGGAGAGAGAATGCCGAAATTCAATAGGCAATTTTGTGCATGTTTTGGCCAAAAGCAATTGGTAAGCCAAATTCTCCTTTTTTGTCAAAACTAGCCGAAAGTTCAAAAGGGTTCTTCATTTTTTCTTCTTGTGAAACCGAGAGTCCAAACACTTACTTGCTTAAATTGCCTTATTTTTCTTGATTTTGTGCTTGTGGCCGAATATTCTTCTTCCATTTTTCTTTCTTTGTCATTTGTGTAAACCGAAATTTGTATTCTCTCTTTCCCATATTTTTCTTTCTTTGTTGAACTTTGATAGCCGAAACTTCCTTCTCCAAAATACCTTCTCTCCATTTCTTCTCTTGCAAGCCGAAACTTCACCCACCTATACCTTGCCATTTCTTCTTCTTTTCCCCATTTCTGTTGTTGGCCGAATATCAACCCCTATCTTTTTTCATTTTGTTTTCTCTTTTCTTTCACTCTGACTGAATCTTGTTGATCATTATAAACCACCCTAGCCGAATCCTCTTTTTCATCTTGTTTTAAAAGTTGGTCGAATCTTTCCTCGCTCCTAGTGGTTCTTGGCCGAATATTGGATGGCGTTAGGTAAGTGCTTGGCTGAATGGCCATTTCTCTCCTCTCTAAGTGCTTTGTTGGTTTCGGTTTGGTTAAAGTCTATGTTGGTTTTGGTTGAAGGAGTTAATCTTTGTTAACTATTATGTTATAGGGCCTTTGGATTTTGGAAGCAAGCAAGAGGAGTCTTCTTTCTTGGTTATTCGTTGGTAAGTGGTGGTTAGTGGTTGGTTCTTTAAGTCTAATCTTTTGGTTTCATTTAGTCAAGACCCCAATGGATTAACTGTTTACATTTTAGGGTGAGGCCGATTGTCAGAAGAAGCATTGGTTGGTTCGGGTTTTGGTAGGAAACCAAACCAAGTGAAAGGTAAGGGATTCAATTGTTAACCCCTTGGTTTAATGGTGTTGGCCGAATGGTATAAGTGGCTAATCTATGTTTGGCCGATTATAGGAGCAGGGTAATCGGGGGATTAAGACCGGTTCTTTGGGGGATTAAAAGCTTGCGTTAACAGGTGTGTAACTTACACACTCTTGCTTAGTAATATGTTAATAACCTGATTGTTAATAAGCCGATACAGTGGGTGATTGATATGATACCCTGTAGGGTATGAGCACGGATACGAGTAAGTCCGTTTCATTACGAGCTATGTTGTGGATATATATTGATATCATGAGTATGATATATGTGCTATGATATGCAGCATTAAACATGTTAGTATGATTGTATGAGTTGCATGATTTTGCATCAGTATAAGATGTTATTGGGTGATATGAGAGGAGGGGGAATATGATATCCGTGTCTTTGGGACACTACAGGTTTGGCACCTCATAGCGTCTCGTCCCAGTGGCTTCGTACCACAGTGGGTTGGCCCTACAGATGATTATACGGGATTGACGCCAGTGATTTGGTATCACACGATGGGTTGGCCCCATCATTGGATTATTCGTGACTTTGGGTCACCAGTGGTTTGGCACCACACTTATGGATATCGTGACTTTGGGTCACCAGTGGTTTGGCACCACCAGTGGTTTGGTACCACACGGGGTAGAAATGGAGTATGGATGGCTAGGATTGGGGTGCATTACTTGTATTGCTTTGCTATGATGTGTGTTAGCATGTTGTATTAATCGGGAGAGGGATTTATGCACTGAGTCTTGCGACTCACCTTCTCCCTTATCATTTCAGGTGACACATAGATTGCGGACATGGAGCCGGGTGGACTCGAGGTGACCATGCCATGAATAAATTGGACTTGCACTGTTTTGAAACATGGTACTTTATTTCATTATTTCTATTTGGTTTATTGGGTTGTAAAAAGCCGTTAAGATTATGCTTTGATTAATTATATGCTTGGATTCGATTTCAAATGTGCCTTAACAAATTATTGTTTTAATAAATCCGATAAAACTTGGAAATAAAAGGGGTTTTCAAAACTACAACGCGATACATTTTAAACTCTACCATCGGGTAGAACACGGTAATTTAAAATGAATGAAACCCAAATGTTTTCCAAATTCAAGATTTTCCCCCACTAAGTTCATAATGTTTTAAGCAACTAAATGAAATTACTTGGTTTTCTAATTGGTTTTACTTACGGATACACCTAAGTTTTCCAAGGTTCCGGGTTTTAAAATGCACCATCAGTTTGAATAATCATACTCAAGATTTTAACTACAACAAGGATTTTTCTCAAATGAATTTCTAAACGATAACCTGTTTTAAATGACTCGTTTTCCCCTGTAACATACCAGATTCGATCGTGATGTATTGACCGGGTTTGGGGTGTTACATATCTAACCTATACATGCCTTTGATTAAAAAACCAAGTGTATAAGTACCAAAAAGGGATTTGATAGTGTGGTTGATTCCTCTGACAATCCTCGGAGCCCATAACTTGAACGAGATCTATAAAACAAACAAAGTCCACACACAAGGTAAGCGCACTAGCTTAGTAAGTCTTAAGCATCCACAATATAACATTTGGTTGCACAAACATTTAAATAATCAATTTCTAACATTAAGCATTCATGAATTAACACATATGTAATACCCTGAATTTGGGCTTGTGCATTTTTGCTTAAATTATATGAAATAGTATGTCTTATGTGTTATGGATGTGTTGTGTGCATTTTTAAAATCTTGGAAATGTAAGGAAATGCCTTAGAAATGTTAAGTTTTAAAGTTTATAAGAGGGAACTAAGGCAAGGTGGCCTTAAGAAAATTTATGGAGGAAATATGACATGAAATTGGGCTTGGAAAAGTGGCCTGGAGGTGCCACTTAGGGCTTTGGAAATGACGCCATATGCTAGAGGGGAAGGACTTGTGTTCGAGTTGCATGGGAAGCAAAATTTTAAGGATTATTTTGCTAAGTGGCGTCAATGAGAGGGAGTAGGGAGGACAGCACTTAGGCTAAATTCTAGGAGTTTTTATCCCTTTTTATTTTTAGAGATAAGTGGTGGATAATTGAAGGATTATTTCTATTAATTTTAAACGAAGTGATAAAGATATGAGAAGTGATGGCCAAGTAAGGGACTTTAAGCTTAGTAATTTCGGCTAAGCTAGTAAAAGGGTATAGCCGAATATCATTTAATACTTTTGCCTCTCTTTCAAGCACTCTTTTCTCTCCAAGCTATCGTCTTCTTCTTCTTTTCTTTATCTGTTCTAGCCGAACTTTCCATTCCCCTATTTTCACCATTGCCGTTACCCTTAATACTTCATACCTTTTTCTTTTGTGATCCTTGTGGAAGCCGAATCCATAACCCTTGCTACCCTTTTCAAGAGCCGAATATATAAGGAACTTCTAGTCAAATTTTTCATCAAGTTTCAAAGCTGAATATCTCAGTGGTGGTATCGCATAGAGTCTTTGTCGAATTCTTCATGAGGTAAGATCTCAATTTTCAATCTTTTTCTTTTAGCCGAAACTTAAGGACCAAGTCATTTATTTTTGTTGGCTGAAACTTGGAAGATCTTTCAGGATTTGTTAATTGTGGTCGACTACAAGAGAAAAGGATCTTTCGGGATTTGAGATCCGCAAGGTAAGTCAATAGGTACATTCGGCCAAGGCCCTATTCAATGAATAGATCTATTCCTTATTTTATTCAAAAGCCGAAAACTAACTAGTTTAATGATTAAGTGTATAGCTGATTGCAATCAAGAAGCGTCACAAAGTTTTGGGATTTGTTTAGGAATCAAATCGACAGCAAGGTAAGATTTAGATTGTGATAAACCCTTCGGGATTTAATCTTTTAGCCGAATAGGGTTTTGTTCAACATAGAGTGATTGACTGAATATAGGAATTGAAGATCTAAAGCAATGGATCGGGATTCGGGATTTCAGTAAACTTGCTAAGAAAATCAGGTGTGTACCCTTCCCTAAAACTTAATAGATTTAAGGCATTAAAATTAATATATGTGATATAGAGATGTGAAAACTATGGCTAAGGTCCCATGTTATGGTACAAAGTACTCAGGTACGTTTTCCTACTCCTACTAAGATTATGATAAATATCTGTTATGGCACCTATTATAATTATAAGAATGTGAATAAAGAATTTGTCATGATATTGCATGTTTAGTATGACGTGGGCATACGGGTTATTATGAAAGGGGAAGTGAATGTGGTGGTTATTTACCACGATATCTGAATGTGGTGACTTCGGTCACATTATCTGAATGTTGTGACTCATGTCACAAATATTTTATCTGGTGGCCATGCCACGAATTGTATAAGGGCGATGAGCACGTCGATTGCAATGATCGCCTTCGGTGTGTAGCGGATGGAGGTTGACTTAGTAGTCCCCATGGTGTGCGAGTTGGTACGGGTGATGTGTAGCGGATGGCATCTAGGTTTTGGGTTCGGGTTTGCATCATATTATTTAAATGCTATATGTACATGTATGATTTGATATGCCTGAATTTGTTAGGACTTAGTGTTGTGGTTACACATTGAGTCTATTGACTCACCCTGTTGTGGGATTATTTTTCAGGTGTGATCGGTGATGGGCCAAGGTCTGCCTAAAGCTTAGGGTGGCCATGCTCAACAAGGAATTTATTTTATTTGGATCTTTTTATTTTAAGTACTTTAAATTTAATTTTGGAATTATTTGATGTAATAAGGCCATAGTTGAACTACTTTATTTTTACTTTTATTTATTATGTTACGAATTTTTATCAATTAAAGGATTAAGTAAATTTATTTTAAAATAAACTCTAAATGTTTTGTCACCTAAAATAAAGGGGTTTTCTATATAAGATAAATTTGTTTTCAACTCGAGCCCCACCCAAAAACAATCTTTCTTTCAAAACACATTGTTTTTTTCCAAAGTAACAAAAGAATTTTGAACCGGTTTACATCGAGGAACATACCAGGTCCAGTCAGGGCTCGTGGGCCGGGTTTGGGGTGTTTCAGTTTGGTATCAAAGCCCAGTTTTAAACTCTCGGCTTGGGGTTTAAAGCCCACAATGTTTTAAAATTAAGGCCCAAATGAGTTTTGAGAAAGTTTTTAAGCAGGTTTTCTGGCATGGCACCTAAGTCTTCGACCCGCAGTCCACCAGGTAAGTACCCCTATCCATTGTGTAATTTATAATATGACTTGTAGAAGGGTATAACTAGAACGTAGAATAGTGTGATAGGTACTTGAACCCTAGGACTAGTTTACCCCAACTATTACATAAGACTTAAGTGCCTAATTAAACAAACCTGTGGCTAAGTCGCCGAGTTAGGGTGTGGCAACCATTGTGCGCTTGTCTAGGATTGGATCCTAAGAGCACAGTACTTAGCGATCCTAGTGACTCACCTCCTCTTCACTGGAATCCTACTGCAGTGCGTAGCTTCGGTTCACCCTAACCAAGAGGACTCAGTCACAGGCTAAACACAATAACTAAAACCCGAAAGGGATTAGCCACATTTTCATGGAAACCCTTGTTTTTAAAAGTCAATAAACTACTCTTTTATTGCGAAAATTGTTATTTTTGGAAAAATTTCCTAAAAAAAAATTTCTAAGTTACAAATTTACCTAAATACCCCTGGCTGTAAAATTACAAAAATGCCATTGGTTTATAAAATGTCCAAACTACCCACAGTTTTATCAAAATTTCCTTACTTTATAACAAGTCCGAAAACCCTAATTTGCAAAATATCAAAATACCTTGATTTTGGAAAATTACGAAATTGCCCCTAACCTGCAAATTACCAAAATAACCCTAATTTCCAAAATTTTTGCAACATCACCGTTTTGGAAAACAAATTCTCAAAAAGAACCCCCAAGTTTTGCAAATTTTGAAATACCCCTGAATTATTAAGCTTTACAAATTTACCCTGGTTTATTACCAAAATACCCTCGAGTTTCAAAATTACCGAAATACCCCTAAATTTCAAAATTTCCAAAATACCCCTGGGAATGCAAAATTACCAAATTACCCTTATTGACAAAATCACCAAGGAACCTTATTTTGAAAAATTATGAAAATACCCCTGTAGGACAAATTACGAAAATACCCCTGGGGTAGGAATAGACAAAAGTATAGAAATAGAGAATATGTGTGAATGAATGCTTGAATGAATGTGCTCCTCTGAATTAGGATAGAAGACTTGAACTTTGATTGATCGAAAGAACTACTATTAAATTCCTTTCATAAAATTTCTTCGCGAATAATCAGTGAAACAATGGCTAATGCATAAAATTTCTTAATTAGATTAAAGCATGATAGTAGAAACGAGCTCTAGGGGACGTGGACGTAACGTACGAGGACGCGGTAGAGGTAGAATGACCGTGTCGGAACCCGTTAGATTGGGTCAAGGATCTGAGAATGAGGTACCGCCACCACCACCACAGTACCGGTGGTGCCGAATGAGCGCAAGTTCGAGACGGGAGGCGATCTTTGTATCGCGGGTTGTCTTCGCGAGTTCTTGAGTTGGTGGCTGGTGCAGGAGGAAATTCGAGAGCTCGAAAGTCGATACCCGAGCGACTCTGACCTAACGGAGCTGAGGTGTTCCGTGGAGTATCTGGTGTGGCACCAAGTACGGCTGAATATTGGTTGGAGGCAACCGAGCGGATTATGGATGAGCTCGATCTGACCCCTGAGGAGAAGTTGAAAGGAATGGTGGCGCTACTACGCGATGAGGCATATCAATGGCGGCTCACAGTTAAGGACGGTGCCATAGCTGAAGATCTGACCTGGGAGTATGTTAAGGCAGCATATCAAAAGAAATATGTTGGCACGCGTTACACTGACGAGCTGAGGAAAGCATTTCTGGGGCTGGTTCAAGGGAACAAGTCCGTAGCGGAATATGAGGCTGAATTCCTGAGGTTAAGCCGATATGCTCGAGGTTTGGTGGCTACGGAACATGAGCGATGTGTCCGGTTTGAGGATGGACTAAGGGATGATTTGAGGTTGTTAATAGCCCCACATCAGGAGCGGGAGTTTTCTGCGTTTCTAGAAAAGGCTAAGGTAGCCGAGGGGATTGAGGATTCCGTGAAGCAGAATATGGATCAGAATAGGCCAAAAAGAGGTTTTGGATCGTCAGGACCAACTGGAAATGTGTAGAAGTGGCCTAGAGTTGATGGGCCGCGAGGTCAGCAAGCTGCTACAGGAGGGCGGTATCGTACTTGTGATCAGTGTAGGAAGAAGCACTTAGGGGAATGTTGGAAAAAGACGGGAGGATGCTTTAAGTGTGGGTCCAAAGATCATATGATTAAGGACTGTCCAATGAAACTTGACGGGAATCAACTAGCAGCTCAGAATGTTAATCAAGCTGGAAGAGGTAGACAGCAGCCTCAACGAGGTCGTGGTCTGAATGGCAGAGGTAATGGTGCTGGCAGAGGACGTGGAACACCGGGCAGAGGTGTTGCTAATACTGAGGCAAGGCAACCGAGTTTGGTTTATACGGTTTGCTGGAGGGAGGATGGAGACGCGTCGGACGTCATAACCAGTACGTTCCTTGTATTTGGAAAGCCTTATTATGCTTTGATTGATGTGGGCTCGACCCATTCTTATGTTGCATGTAAAGTAGTGGAAACTCTAGACATAGCCTCTGAACTTTCTGATAGGGAGATGACTATAGTAAGCCCACTAGGTCAAACTGTAGTGGTGAATAAGATCTTTCGGAGTGTACCATTAGAAATCAAGGTGTAGTATTTTCTGCCGACTTGATGGAACTTCCCTTTGGAGAATTCGATCCCATACTTGGTATGGATTGGCTAGTGGAACATCGGGCTGTATTGGATTGTGCAGCTAAGTGAATGGAGTTAAAGACCCCGGAGAATGAGGTGGTCATTATGATAGGAGAAAGAAGAAACTACTTGTCTAATGTAGTTTCAGCGCTAAAGGCTGAAAAGATGGTTCGGAAAGGGTGCAAGGCGTTTTTAGCCTTCATAAGTGCGTTAGATGGAAAGGAAGAAGGTATTAGTGGAGTTAGAACTATAAGGGATTTTGAAGATATGTTTCCAAAGGAATTACCAAGAATACCCCTAGATAGGGAGGTGGAGTTTGGAATTGACTTGCTACCGGGAACAGCTCCTGTGTCAATTGCCCCATATAGAATGGCACCAAAGGAGTTGGTTGAGCTGAAGGCTCAAATTCAGGAGTTGTTGGATCGTGGGTTTATCCGACCCAGTGTGTCTCCGTGGGGAGTACCGGTCCTGTTTGTAAAGAAGAAGGATGGAACTATGCGTATATGCATAGACTACCGTCAGTTGAACAAGCTGACCATCAAGAACAAGTATCCTTTGCCAAGGATAGACGACTTGTTCGATCAGCTTAAGGGGGCCGCAGTATTTTCAAAGATCGACTTAAGGTCGGGATATCATCAGTTGAAGGTGAAGGAGGCAGATGTCCATAAGACAGCTTTTAGGACAAGGTACGGCCACTATGATTTTGTAGTAATGCCCTTTGGTTTGACGAACGCTCTGGCTGCGTTCATGGACATGATGAATCGGGTTTTTCAACCCTACTTGGATAGGTTCATCGTTGTGTTCATCGACGACATCCTAGTGTACTCCAAGTCAGAAGAGGAGCATGATGAGCATCTTTGGATTGTGTTGCAAGTGCTAAGGGAGAAGAAGCTTTATGCCAAATTCAGCAAGTGTGAATTCAGGCTTAAGGAGGTTGCGTTCTTAGGGCATGTGGTGTCTGCTGAAGGAATAAGGGTGGATCCTCGAAAGATTGAGGCAGTGTTGGACTGGAAACCACCTAAGTCGGTGGCAGAGATTCGTAGTTTCTTAAGATTGGCAGGCTATTACAGAAGGTTTGTGGAAGTATTCTCATCGATAGCCGCGCCATTGACAAAGTTATTAAAGAAGGAAGTACCTTTTGTATGGACGGATAAGCAACAAGAAAGCTTTGAGAAGCTTAAGAAAGTATTGACGGAAGCTCTAGTTTTGATTTAGCCTGAGGCAGGAAAGGATTTTGTGGTGTACTGTGACGCTTCTCAAACAGGATTGGGATGCGTACTGATGCAAAATGGTAAGATGGTCACGTATGCATCTTGGCAGTTGAGGCCACATGAGGTTAACTACCCGACTCATGACTTGGAATTAGCAGCAGTGGTCTTTGCTCTTAAGGTGTAGAGGCACTATCTTTATAGAGAAAAGCCAGTAATCTATACAGACCACAAGAGCCTTAAGTATCTGCTGACTCAGAAGGAGCTGAACCTGAGAGAGCGAAGGTGGGTGGAGTTACTGAAGGATTATGATTGTTCGATAGAGTATCATCCGGGCAAGACGAATGTAGTAGCGAATGCTCTAAGTCGGAAGGTTGTGTCGGATCTGAGGGCGATGTTCGCACATCTGAGTTTGTATGATGATGGAAGTTTGCTGGCAGAGTTGGAAGTTAAGCCGACGTGGTTGAATGAGGTGAAAGAGAGACAGTTGGCTGATGAGGATCTAAGTGTTAAGCTACAGCAAGTACATAATAGAGAGTTGAAGGATTATGGTATTAATGACGACGGAGTGTTGTGTTTCAAGGGTAAGGTCTGTATGCCTAAGGACAAGGACCTAAGACAGAGGATTCTTCAGGAATCGCATAGTAGCCCTTATGCTATGCATCCTGGAGGCACTAAGTTTGTAGGACCTAAGAGAACAGTTTTGGTGACCTGGTCTGAAGAAGGAAGTTACAGAATTTGTCGGCAAGTATTTGACGTGTCAACAAGTTAAGGCTGAACACCAAGTTCTGTCAGGATTACATCAACCGATAATTATTCTGCAGTGGAAGTGGGAGAGAATTACCATGGACTTCGTTAGTGGGCTTCCCCTTACGCCTACTAAGAAGGACTCGGTATGGGTAATTGTGGACCGTTTGACCAAGTCCGTGCACTTTATCCCGGTGAGAGTCGACTATTCTTTGCAGAGGTTGGCAAAGTTATATGTAGCAGAAATTGTAAGGTTGCATGGAGTGCCAGTGTCAATCATTTCGGATAGGGACCCAAGGTTTACTTCTCGGTTTTGGAAAGCCCTACATCAGGCGTTAGGTACTAAGTTGGATTTCACTACGACTTTTCATCCATAATCGGACGGGCAGTCCGAACGGGTAATCCAAGTGTTGGAGGATATGTTGAGGGGCTGTGTAATGGATTTCAGAGGTAGTTGGGAGGAATACTTGCCTTTAGCAGAGTTTGCCTACACAACAGCTATTAGGCCAGTATTTGGATGGCACCGTATGAAGCGTTGTATGGCCGGAAATGTCGAACTCCTACGTGTTGGACAGAGTTGGGAGAATGACGAGTCTTGGGTCCAGAGATTGTGGCAAAATCTGAAGAGAAGGTTGAAATAATCCGGTCACGGTTGAAGGAAGCTTCTGATAGACAAAAGTCGTATACAGATCTTAAGCGAAAGGAGATAGAATTTGATGTGGGAGATCAAGTGTACCTTAAGGTATCGCCTTGGAAGAAGGTGATGAGATTTGGTCGCAAAGGGAAGTTAAGTCCAAGGTTTATAGGACCTTATCGGGTATTGAAGCGAGTTGGACCAATGGCATACCAGTTGGAGTTGCCTTTAGAATTGAAGCAGATGCACGACGTATTCCATGTGTCCATGCTACGTCGTTATCGATCGGATCCATCTCATGTGGTACCAGTTGAAGAGGTGGAGTTAAGGCCAGATTTGTCCTACGAGGAAGAGCCAATTCAGATTTTGGAGCGAGATGTGAAAGTGCTACGAAGGAAATTAGTTCCTCTAGTCAAAGTGTTATGGCGCAATCATGGCTCGGAGGAAGCTTCATGGGAGCCAGAAGAGGCAATGCACAGCAACACCCTCATTTGTTTTAGCCAGGTAATTTCGAGGTCGAAATTATTTTAAGGGGGTAGAACTGTAATATTCTGAATTTGGGCTTGTGCATTTTTGCTTAAATTATATGAAATAGTATGTCTTATGTGTTATGGATGTGTTGTGTGCATTTTTAAAATCTTGGAAATATAAGGAAATGCCTTAGAAATGTTAAGTTTTAAAGTTTATAAGAGAGAACTAAGGCAAGGTGGCCTTAAGAAAATTTATGGAGGAAATATGACATGAAATTGGGCTTGGAAAAATGGCCTGGAGGTCCCACTTAGGGCTCTGGAAATGACGCCATATGCTAGGGGGGAAGGACTTGTGTTCGAGTCACATGGGAAGCAAAATTTTAATGATTATTTTGCTAAGTGGCGTCAATGAGAGGGAGTAGGGAGGACGGCACTTAGGCTAAATTCTAGGAGTTTTTATCCCTTTTTATTTTTAGAGATAAATGGTGGATAATTGAAGGATTATTTCTATTAATTTTAAATGAAGTGATAAAGATATGAGAAGTGATGGCCAAGTAAGGGACTTTAAGCTTAGTAATTTCGGCTAAGCTAGTAAAAGGGTATAGCCGAATATCATTTAATACTTTTGCCTCTCTTTCAAGCACTCTTTTCTCTCCAAGCTATCGTCTTCTTCTTCTTTTCTTTATCTGTTCTAGCCGAACTTTCCATTCCCCTATTTTCACCATTGCCCTTACCTTTAATACTTCATACCTTTTTCTTTTGTGATCCTTGTGGAAGTCGAATCCATAACCCTTGCTACCCTTTTCAAGAGCCGAATATATAAGGAATTTCTAGTTGAATTTTTCATCAAGTTTCAAAGCTGAATATCTCAGTGGTGACTGGCATAGGTGCTGTCGAATTCTTCAGTAAAGGTAAGATCTCAGTTTTCAATCTTTTTCTTTTAGCCGAAACTTAAGGACCAAATCATTTATTTTTGTCGGCCGAAACTTGGAAGATCTTTCAGGATTTGTCAATTGTGGTCGACTACGAGATAAAAGGATCTTTCAGGATTTGAGATCCGCAAGGTAAGTACATGGGTACATTCGGCCAAGGCCTTATTCAATGAATAGATCTATTCCTTATTTTATTCAAAAGCCGAAAACTAACTAGTTTAATGATTAAGTGTATAGCTGATTGCAATCAAGAAGTGTCACAAAGTTTCGGGATTTGTTTAGGAATCAAATCGATAGCAAGGTAAGATTTAGATTGTGATAAACCCTTCGGGATGTAATCTTTTAGCCGAATAGGTTTTTCTTCAACATTGAGTGATTGACTGAATATAGGAATTGAGGATCTAAAGCAATATATCGGGATTTCAGTAAACTTGCTAAGAAAATCAGGTGTGTACCCTTCCCTAAGACTTAATAGAATTAAGGCATTAAAATTAATATATGTGATATAAAGATGTGAAAACTATGGCTAAGGTACCATGTTATGGTACAAAGTACTCAGGTACGTTTTCCTACTCCTACTAGGATCCTGATAAATATCTGTTATGTCACCTATGTATAATTATAAGAATGTGAATAAAGAATTTGTCATGATATTGCATGTTTAGTATGTCATGGGCATACAGGTTATTATGAAAGGGGAAGTGAATGTGGTGGTTATTTACCACGATATCTGAATGTGTTGACTTCGGTCACATTATCTGAATGTGGTGACTCATGTCACAAATATTTTATCTGGTGGCCATGCCACGAATTGTATAAGGGCGATGAGCACGTCGACTGCAGTGACTGCCTTCGATGGTGTGTAGCAGATGGAGGGTTGACTTAGTAGTCCCCATGGTGTGCAGGTTTAGTACGGGATGATGCAATGTGGATGGCATCTAGGTTTTGGGTTCGGTTTGCATCATATTATTTAAATGCTATATGTACATGTATGATTTGATATGCCTGAATTTGTTAGGACTTAGTGTTGTGGTTACACATTGAGTCTGCTTTGACTCACCCGTTGTGGGATTACTTTTCAGTGACGATCAGTGATGGACCGGGTCGTGAGAAAGCTTAGGTGGCCATGCTCAAGAAGGAATTTATTTTATTTGGATCTTTTTATTTTAAGTACTTTAAATTTAATTTTGGAATTATTTGATGTAATAAGGCCATAGTTGAACTACTTTATTTTTACTTTTATTTATTATGTTATGAATTTTTATCAATTAAAGGATTAAGTAAATTTATTTTAAAATAAACTCTAAATGTTTTGACACCTAAAATAAAGGGGTTTTCTATATAAGATAAATTTGTTTTCAACTCGAGCCCAACCTAAAAACAATCTTTCTTTCAAAACACACAGTTTTTTTCCAAAGTAACAAAAGAATTTTGAACCGGTTTACATCGAGGAACATACCAGGTCCGGTCAGGGCTCGTGGGCCGGGTTTGGGGTGTTTCAACATAATTTTACCATAGCCGAATGACCCATCTCTTGCATACATAAATTTTCATTACTTTGCTACCGCACATCGATTACAAATAATAATCCCACAGTTAAGCATATATTCATACCTGTACAAATACCTTAGTTCTTTTATGCTTTCCTATAACCAACTTCCTCATGGTATAGCACATATAAACAAGTTTCATCTATCATATGTATATCACTTCCTTTCAACATTTCATTTAATTATCAATATAGTATATAAGCATGGCATACAAATATGATTAATATTTACCTTGTAACCGAACCCACAAATTCACTTTCATAACTTAAGCTTTCTTGATTTATCTTGTAACTTTACTATTTTAATATCGAAATTCAGGTATTGACAACTCACTAGCATACAATAAGCAAATCATTGCTCCAAATAGCATACACCGGCACTTGGCCTGCTAGACTCAAAGTCCGAGATTTAAAACACTGGCATTTAGCCTGCTAGGCATTAAGCCTGATATATTCACCGGCACAAGGCCTGCTAGGCTCCAAGCCTGAAATAATCCACCGGTACAAGGCCTGCTAGGCTCGAAGCCTGAATTATTCCACCGACACAAGGCCTGCTAGGCTCGAAGCCTGAATTAATCCTTCAATACACATTTCTTAGTGCTAACATCACAAATAAATCATATACATCATATTACAACCACATATCATATCGAATATACTTTTTCATATCGTATTAACAAGATATATATATTCAATCCATTCTAACACTTTTACATTCGGCTAACACAAGATTTATACTCAAAATTATTGAATATTATCATTTAATACATTCATAAATAATTCTGTAAAATATACTTGCTTAAGGACTTACCTCGACTGTTGGCGGACAATGTATACCGGCTATTCGGTAACCTTCGCCTTTCCCCGATCCAAATCTGTTTTTCTTTGTTCTTGATCTAGACACATTAAAATTTAGCTCATTCAAACACATTTCAACTCAATTTAGTCCAAAAACACATAAATGGGAAAATTACCATTTTACCCTTAATGTTTCACATTTTTACAATTTAGTCCTATTTGCACAAAACACAAAATACACAAAATTTCACTATAATACCTTAGGGCCGAATATTCATAGGGACCATTCTAGTCCATTTATTTCATTTATTTTGCATTTTGGTCCCCTCAAAAATTTATTTTTGCAATTTAGCCCAAATACTCAAATTTACCAAAAATCCAAAGACAAAATATATTAATCTAACATCTATCTTTTATAATTCATCAACTATCATCATAAAACTCATAAACTCATCAATGGCACATTTCAAAATATTCACCAAAATCAAAAAATCAAGCATGGGTTTTGAAGTATTTGAAGCAACGATTTCAAAAACGTAAAAATTATCAAAAACCAAAAACTAAACATACCTTAATCAAGGTAATTTGTTACCGAAACTTGAGCTTTTCTATGGTGTTTTCTTTCATTTCATATTCGGCCAAATTAGAAGATAATGCATGTGTTTTTTTTTTTTTATGACTTTTGTATATTTAACATATAACATAATATAAAAGTAAAGTTATAATATAAAATAAATAAATAATAAAACATATTAATGATTACCTAAACAACCATGCCGTCCACTATCATGTTAAATAGGCTAATTGCCCTTTTAAGACTCCATTTTAAAAAGCCACTATCAAATGGGTACTTTTTACTATAGTTTATAACATTTACGCTTTACGCGATTAAGTCCTTTTATTCAATTAAGCACACAAACAATCAAATTTTCATATGAAACTTTCACACATAATAGTTCACATATACTAAACACGAAATATATTATTTAAACATTTCTCGGACGCGGATTCGTGGTCCCAAAACCACTGTTCCAATTAGGGTCAAATTCGGACTGTTTCATGATGATAATCTATGCATAATCTCATGGAACCATCTTTCTTCTTCACAAATAATACGGGAGCACCCCATGGAGAAGAACTCGGTCTTGCAAAACCTTTATCCAATAATTCTTGCAACTCTGCTTTCAATTCTTTTAGCTCGGTTGGAGCCATTCTATATGGAGCAATAGAAATGGGGGTGGTACCTGGAGCTAACTCAATCACAAATTCAATCTCCCTAATCGGAGGTAACCTTGGCAATTCCTCGGGAAAAACACCAGGATACTCACCTACTATAGATACCGACTCAATTTTCCATTCAATCTCTTTAATATTCATCACAATGGCAAAGTACGCATCGTACCTGTAACACCCCAGACCCGGCCCAAACGTTAAGGCCGAATCCAGTGATGTCACATCAAAGGGATAATTCTAAAATGACTTTGTTTAGTTAAAAACTTAAGTTTAAGATTTAGAAACCCAAAATCTAAGGAACTTGTTAATTAATGATAAAAGCCCATGTTTTTAGTATTTCGAAAGCCATGTTTAAACTTTAGAAATTTATTCCCGTTTAACAATTAAAACAGTTGAAAACATAAGGAAACTTATATGTAAAGTCAAATTAGAGATAGAATGTAACATCCCCAAACCCGGCCCATTCACTACGACCGAATCTGGTTATGTTAGTGCGAAAAAGACGGTGGAACATCTATTTAACTTAAAAAAAATTTAGAAAAAAAAAAAAACTTACTAACTTTTGAAAATCCATGTTTATTTAATATTGTATGAGAAAAACTTTGATATCATATAAATATTATAAAATGCCCAAAAGTAAACTTTAATGAACATATAAGACTAATTTTGAATAAATAAGTTGTCAAAATAAATTCGTTTCCACTTAGTAATTTAATATAATCCAAACATAATTTAAAATAATAATTAAATAATTTCCAGAGTAAATAAAAATCAAAAGGGCCTTTTTACATATTCTATTTTAAAACAAATACTTAAAGTAAGCCTAAAACGTTTAATCTCTTCTTCTCATGGGCCACCATGTGTCCTCTCCGAACCCGATCCAACTACGCGTCACCTGAAATGGTTAATGAAAGAGTGAGTCCACTGACTCAGTGCATAACCACAACACATATTTCCATCCGTATGGGCTTGGCCCATACCCACTCAGCCATCGAAACAAATCATGCAAGAATGCATCTCAGCCCAACCCATTGTCCAACCGTGACACCAACCTTAGCGGACTCCCGCCTAAGGCCGTGGGAAACTCCCCACCGATCACATAGTGATCCATAACATCTTACCTTGGCAAGCTCGCCGCTCAAGGCCGTGGTGAGCCACCGATCAACCCAAGTGATCCAATATCGTAAACCGCCTACTGGTGATGCACATAGCCATCAACCGCCGAGATGGGCACCGAGCCACACCTCCTTTGAGGTAGCACAAAGCTAACCATCAAGCGCTAATGTAGCCGGAGCTATCATTAGACCACGTACAACTTGTGTACTCTTCCTCCTTCATCGAATCAAGCCCAAATCCCATGTATGCATGCATAAGTTCAACATGTCAGATTAACAAAAGAGTAAGCATCACATGTGGATTATCATATCATGTATATATCATAAATAACTCACCATTCAAGCCACTATAATCGGCCATCACACATCACGCATATGTAAACACATTTAACAAACCAAAGACCGAAGAAATAGTGCGTTGATTACGCACCTTAATACTTGTAGTTCTACGCTTTCGATCCCTAAGCTATCGCTCAAAGAAACAACAGCTATCTGCCTATAGCTATCTCCTGATGCTGGCCCACACCCCGGTGGCCAATCCCGAACTGCCGAGACAGCCCTCTTCTTGAACTTCGGGATAGGGACCTTCCCTTGCCCTCCTTGACTGGTCGTTGCCTCCATCAAAAGCTTAAACAGGTAACAGGTTAACCTTACAAATCACAACCTAAATATTTAATCTTAATAAATATTTCTTACCAACTCAACTTGAATTCCGAACGCTACTTACTGCAACTGCTGACTAAACGACCTTGCTAACCACTCCCTATTGCTCAAACTAGAAACGGTCACCACAAGAAAGTATGGTTTGGCTTTGCAAAACTAGAAGACAAAGAAGTGGGTGCTAGGGTGCTTCAAAAGGTGTTGCGGCAATCAGAGAAGTGAGGAGAGTTTATGGTCTAGCAACGAGTGAAATGGATAAGAAAAATGGAAGGAGAAAGGGACTTGAAGTTTCTACTCGGATGAATAAGTGATAGAGAGAGACGTTTTGGTGTGGTTGAGGTATGAGGAGGAAATGAAAATGGAGACTAAAAGGAAAGGCTAAAATTCGGCAAGGGAGAGAAAGCCAAAATGGTGAATGCAAAGAAATGAGCACCTCCCCCCTATTTATACTATTCGGCCAAGCTCCAAGCTCCCAAAAAAATCCTAAAATCTCTCCTAAAACACCTCCTTCCATCCATTCAAAATAATTTGAATGGGTCAAACTTACCTAGCCAAATTTAAAAAGAAAAGACCAAGTCTTCCTCCACCTTTTAGCATCCAAAACCGTCCACCACCCAACCAAGATGACGCAAAAACAATGCCCATCTCACTTTGCTCTTGCGAATCGAACTCGAGCCCCTTCCCACCGCAAATGGCGTCACCTTCCAAGCTCTCGAGTGGTGCCTCCTTGCCACTCTGCCACACCAATCTTTGTGCCAAAACTCCACCAAAAATTCTCTTAAGGCCCCCTCCATCCAAACTCCCCCTTTTAGCCCCTAAAACTAAAAATTTACCAAAGCAACCTACCACCACCTAGGGTTCTCAGGACCCCTAAAACTTACCCAAACACACACTGAAGTGTGCCAACACCCGAGCTTAAGCACCAAAAATCTATCCCCTAAAACCAGGGTGTTACATAGAAGGCCTTATTACAAATGAAATAATTAACAATAAGCTGTTCTAAAAAAAGTAAACAAAAACTTCTGAGTAACTTGTACTGTGGCCATCTCCGAGTCCTCTCCCATCTCGAGCCGTCTACCGAGGGTCACCTGAAACATTTAATAAAAGGGTGTGAGTTTCAAAACTCAATGTGTATGACCCTTGGTAATCCAATCAACATGCAATTATCACATTGGGCCTAAGCCCTATCAAAAACGGTGGTCTTGGGTCTTAGTCCACAATGACTTTATATGACATCAGTATCACATGAATGCAATGTTCCCATCCCAAATCCAACCCTGCACTCCATTTCCCTTCCAACCCTACACTCCTGTGGGGATATAAATATCAACCCACCCATACCTACACTCCAAAGGTAGCACCAACAGCAGCACTACTCAAACGTTGCAGCAATGCTGCTAAGCATATAATGGGCTTAAAGCCACCGGTGGATCCACGGTCGGCAAGCGACTATGCTATCCTCACATATCTTCCTCTGTATCATCAAACCCACCCAACTGCAACATATATCTCATGAATGCAGCATACACATTTTCACACATTAAGCACTTATGGGTATTTTAGTCATTTCTCTACCCAGTGGTATTTTCGTAAATCTACCCTACAGGTGTATTTCGGTAATTTTGCAAATTAGGAGTGTTTGGGTCCCTCTCGGGTTTTAGTGATGAACTTTAGCCCATTAATAAGTCATTGCAGCTAAAGTGAACAGACACTATGTACCAGGTAGGATCCTAGAGAAGAGGAGGTGGGTCACTAGGACCGCTTAAGTACCAAGCTCTCCCTAGATCCAATTCTAGACATGCATATGTCCATTGCCACACTCTAACCTAATGACTTGTCCAGAGACATGTTTGATTATTAGATTAAGTTTTATGATATTTAAGAATTTATCAGAACTAGGCCTAGAGTCCATAAACCTTAGCATGCATTTCTAAAATCCCGTAAGGCCCACTAAGCCTAATCATGTCCATACAGCCCATTAATCCCAATCATGTTTATGTAGCCCATTAGGCTCGATCACAATCAAATCATACAACCATCCATCATTAGGCTACACATATCAACACTTGTTAACTATGGCCCACGAGCTCGGCAGGCCCATTTAGCCCCGTCTGGCCCGGTCGACCAAATAGTGGCTCGAGACCATGGGATCACTCTCTTGGCCCCGGTAATTGTATCAGTGTTCCCACATGAATATTCGCACGCTCGTGTGGTTGCTGGGGAGAACCTTTCGGTTTTTCAGCTTTTCAGTATTTCAAGTTTTTGGGTATTTCGGCTTTTGCTGATTTGTCGTGTGTGAAGTGTATGTACACACCTGGCTAATGTGAAGTGCTATCCTATCCTCAGCCTTGAACCTACAATCGATACCAATCCCAAATCAATGCACACTTAACCACAGTATTTACCTAAAAACTGAAACCTTACCATAACCTTACCGTGTGCCACCAGTTTTAATAGCCCTTCTTTAGCTACCATTCACGTAGATCTGCACCCACACAAATATTATCAAAGATCGAGTGACTCATATTCCACACAAGTCACCTCTATAAGCCATGCTTACATTCCGCCATTCACTAATCCACAACTGAGACGAGTACACTTACCACTTGCTAACGATCCTTACCACGCTTGCGATCTTTGAACCCTACCATTGTTAATACAAGGTTAACGACAAGGAGAAGTTAGATAGCCCTTCGGCTTTTAACAAAACACATTAAGGAGGTTGACTGAGTACATACCCTTTGATCCTGTGGCCTAGATAGCTACTGAATGAGATCCGACTTTTAATCACTTGATCAACAGATTTGTGATGGAGGAAAGACAACAAGGAATTGCACAAATAGGGATTTCGGCAAATAGGGATGATGGTATTTGGCAATGGAAAAAAGATGAGGGGAAGAAAAAAAAGAAAGATAGAAACTCAAAGAACCCTTCTAAGGAATTCGGCACCCCTTTTTATAGCCAAAGCCGAACTACTTTCCCACCACAGTCCCATTCGACACCAACACATCCACAACTCAATCCCCTATCTTTTCTCTCTTATCTTTACCTTAAATTTCTCTCCTGAATTCTCCTTTCCAAAGTTCACTCTAACACCACTACCTTCCTTCCATGTGTAAAAATAAAACCCCTTAATTCCCTACTCTTAAGCCTCGAAGCTTGGACCTCCTCACCTGCTAGTAACGCCACCTTGTAGCTCACCAAGTGATGCCACGTTGCCACTGGACCACAGGCCCAACTGTGTTCTATTTTCCCCTTAATCTGTTTAAGAGGCCTAATACCTGAGACTAGGGTCCATAAAGGCAAAAATTAATTTTTCCCTATGGTATTCCCTATCCCTAAGACTTCAAATAACCCTCAAAGCCCACATGCCAATTGTCATTTTCTCGCTCACTTAAAATTTTTCTGAGACCCAAAGCCTAATAGGCCCAATTTTGCTAAGCCCAAATCCGGGGCGTTACAATCCTACCTCCTTAAAGAAATTTCGTCCTCAAAATTTCCAACTAATTATTAATTGCACTGCTCAAGTCACACCACAATGCTTTTAGTGCGCGCTCTGATTTTAATATCACTAACACACTTTAACTCTAATTGAACTCTTAGATTCCAAATCACTAATATAGGCTAAGTAAGCTTCACGACCCCTCCTCACTAACTTGTCTGTCCTTAAAGCTGAAAACACGTTCAACAAGTAATCACGTTGTGCCCCGATCACTACTACTTCATCACCTTCCACAGTTCTGAACACCATCCGCTTCGTAGCACAATCTGAAGTTGACTAGTGCCTCGTCAACCAATCCATGCCTAAGATGAGGTCGAACTCACCAAATGATAATTCCATCAAGTCCGCTAAAAAAGTAACTCCTTGAACTACCAATGGTACATTTCTAAAAAACTTACTAACTTTCACTGACTGCCCTAAAGGACTTAATTAACCATACATAAAGTTAAGCTCATGATAAAATCCATCCATGGCATTAATTAACCATACATAAAGTTAAAGGCTTCTTGCCATACTTACTCATACTTGCCCGTATTTAGCACATACCATGCCACATATCGTAAATGTTTCTTCGTGAATTACTCACGGATACCTATGTTAACCCAATCACATAGCTTTAATAAAATTCTCGTTTCTATTCCTAAGCTGATCTATTTATCCCGTAAAATCACTAGGGATGCTCAAAGATGTATATTCATAATCATTAGCATAAACACGAAACCAATGCCACATCCCGGATGTGATCTTACATAGGGTCACCTTTGAGTGCCGATGCCATATCCAGAGTCTTATACGAAATCTCACATCAAGCATCGATGCCATATCTAGGATATGGTCTTATACGATTCTCATACTCAATACCGAAGCCATATCCCAGATATGGTCTTATATGGGATCTCAATTCGGTGCGGAGGGCATGTCCCAAACATGGTCTTACACGGGACCTTATCCATCTCATGCCTTGATGATAGTATTCTTACACTTATTATAGTCCTACCGTGACTTCAACGTCTCCACTTTTATCATCTTTCTCATTCAACACCAATATTCAATTTCATAGAATATCATGTATCATTATAATATCAACCATTCTCAAACAGGCTAGCATAATGTTGAATTTATCACATACAAACTTACCTCGTCTTCAAAATAGGCTAGATTATCGGTCTAATCTGATATTTTGTTCTTTCCCCGTTTGAGGTTGATTCTTGGCTCTTCTTGCTCTATAATATCAAATTAGCTCATTTTAATCATCACATTAATAAAAGCATTTCAATAATAATGCTTTGGTAAAATTACTATTTTGCCCTTAGAATTTGGCAAAATGACCATTTTACCTCTAGGCTCGGAAATTAATTCTAATCAAATTTCTATCTTCAACAAGCCTAGGTGAACATTTATTTCCCTCATGGCTATCATCAAAACCCAACATTTCACACATTTACTACAAACTTTATAACCTTTACAACAAGGTCCATTTAGGTGTTTTCATAGGAACACTTTTCACAAAAGTTGTTTATCTATCAATTAAGACTCATTTTCTTCCATAAAAATGCTGTAAACAACTTAAAAGCTCACATGGCAAATCCCTAAACTTTTCACCATATTGCAAGATGGTCCCCTCTTTAGAAAGCTTAAGCTTTAGGGGTCCCAAAAGTACAACTATCATCAACAAAAATGATTAAAATCACTTACTTGTAGGGAGAAGAGTTTGCTGAAATTTTGAGCTTTCAAAACCCCTATTTTGCTTGTTTTTTTTATGGAGGAAGATGAGTAAAAGATGGATATCATATTTTCTTTATTCAAATATTAAACAATCAATTTACTCAGCAAACTTACAAACTTTGACCAATTTGACAATTCTTGTCTCCTATGGCCGGCCATCCTATACTTAGAGGTCTAATTGCACTTTAAAGACCTCCAAGTAATGTTCTTTAGCTATTAAACACCTTTAGCTAGAAATTTTAAACTTTCGCACTTAATGCGATTTAGTCCTTTTTCGCGATTAAGCGTGAAATCGCTAAAATTAAAGAACCAAAATTTTCATGTACTTATACCACCATACTCTAACTCATAAAATATCATGAAAATACTTTTCTCTAACCTCGAATTAGTTATCCTAATATCACTGTTCCTACTAGCCCCTAAATCAGGCTGTTACATAAAGTAAGCTTATAAAAGCTTAGTAAGCCATATACAAATAAACTTATCACTTAAAAAATTACAAACTGTTTCATTCATATGAACTATGGCATATCACAACAGAAAATTCATATTTCTCATCTAACTTAATTGATCATAACCACTTGCTAAGTTTCATATACATACGTATCAGAATTTGGATGCACAGTCGTATACTCATTCATTTCTTAGAATGCCCGTTGAACCGTTCGGAATCAATAAGGATACTCAGATAGCTTGAGAAGTTTGTACAGTGCCAATGTCCCAGACATTGTCTTACATGTACTTAAATATTGATGCCTCTGTCCCAAATAAGGTCTTACACAAAATCATATACGATGTCGATGTCACGGGCATGGTCTTACATGCAAATCCCAAATCGATGCCAACGTCCTAGACGTGGTCTTACACGATAACATCTATCAGAATCCTATGTCATGACATACGTATCCTAACTACTTCCTATGGTTCGTACGGGACTTTTCGGACGTCGTCACATTATCGAAACTTTTCTGGATTTCACATATTCAGCTCAAATAGCCATATATCACAACTCATTCACATAAAATATTAATAATTCAATTTAAACACATTTATTTGTATATTGACTTACCTCATACAGATTCGGATGGAAATAAACGATTACTCAACCACTTTAGGTTTCCCCTGATCTAATTCCATTTTCTTTGGTTCCTGATCTGTACACATTCAAATTTAGCTTATTCACTCATCAAATCAAACAATTCAATCCATATATACATATTTAGGGAATTTTACAAATTAGCCCTCACATTTTTACATTTTTGCAATTTAGTATCTATTTCATAAATACACAAAATTCGGTTTGACCCATGCTTAGTCAAATTCTCTATAGGTCCCTAGCAACCCATATCTTTCATTTATTACACAATTTAACCTCTCAATTTACACTTTTCTCAATTTAATCCCTAATTGACATTTTTGTCAAAAAATCACTTTACATAACATGTATATTAAACACCAAGTTTGCATAATTCATCATCAAACAACATAAAACTCATGAATTCATCAATGAAAACTTTCAAAATCATCATCAATTTCATGAATGAAGGCATGGGATTAAGAGAACATGAAGCAACGATCACAAAAACGTAAAAATTATCAAAATCGAACAAATTACATACCTCAATCAAGCTATACCATGGCCGAATGTACAAAAACTTCAAAACCCCCTTTTTCTTTTCTTATTCGGTGAAAAGATGATGATAATGGCCATTAAATTGTTTTTATTATAATTATATTAACATTAATTATCAAATACCAATTTTAATCTTGGTTTAAAACATCTATAAACATATAATGGATGGCCGTAATTGTCCACTTTCAAGTTAATGGCATAATAAAATCATAAGGACCCCTTAATTATAAAGACACATCAATTTAGCACTTAATTAAATAGAAGGTTACTTTTGCATTTCTGCAATGTAGTCCTTTTTGAAAATTAAGCACACAAACAATCAAATTAAATCACAGATATTTCACACATGCTGTAGACTCGAAAAATAATATTAAAATATTTTTTTGATTTGGATTTGTGGCCTCAAAACCACTCTTCCGACTAGGGTATAAATTGAGCTGTTACAAATCAAGTGTTGGCAGTGTCTAAAACAATAAGCCTGAGTGTAGGAGACGTCATATTGGTGAATGTTGGGGAAAGTATAATAATAGAGATTGTTATAAATGTGGATCATGAGATCACATCGTTCGGGATTGCCTGGAGTTGGCTGAAAAAGATAATGCTCAAAATGCAACGCCAAGTAACACGACAGCTAAGGGTAGACCACCCAGAAATAGAGGAATTGTGAGTGGTAGTCAGAGAGGAACAACAGATACAATTGTGGGATTCGAGGTGAGAGCACCTGCTAGAGCCTACGCTATTTGTGCTCGAGAAGAAGCGTCATCTCCAGACTTTATTATAGGTATATTTACTCTTTATGATACTTTTGTGATTGCATTGATTGACCTAGGATCAACTTATTCGTATGTATGCATGGACTTAGTATCCAATGAGACTTTGCCTATAGAGTCTACTGAATTTTTAGAGTATCGAACCCCTTAGGCAAGTGTGTTTTGGTTGACAACATGTGCAAAATTGTCCTTGATGTTTCGAGATATCTATTTCCTGGCTAATCTAATGCTACCACCCTTTGATGAATTTGATATAATTCTAGGTATGATTGGTTAACTTTTCATAATGCTATTGTGAATTGCAAATGGAAGATTACTGATTTGAGAAGTCAAAATGACGAGATAGTCCGAATTGAATCCAACGATTTGAATGGGCTACCGGTCATAATGTCTTCGATGAAAGCTTTGAATTATGTGAAAAAGGGATGTGAAGCTTATCTTGCGTATGTGATTGATACAAAAGTGACAGAAAAGAAAGTTAAATCTATGCCTGTGGTTTGTGAGTTCCCTGATGTGTTTCTTGAAGAATTACTGGGATTACCTCTGATACTAGAAGTTGATTTTGGCATTGAGTTAGTGTCGGGGATGACCCCTATCTCAATAACTCTGTATTGAATGGCTCCAATAGAATTGAAAGAATTGAACTCTCAGTTGCAAGAATTGGCATACAGCGGTTTTGCACGACCGAGCTTTTCCCCTTGGGGCGCTCTCATTTTGTTTGTGAAAAAGAAAGATGGCATGATGAGAATGTGCATTCATTACCGTCAGTTAAACAAGGTGACTATTAAGAACAAACATCTTATGCCCAGAATCTATGATTTGTTCGATCAGCTGAAATGAGCTACTGTGTTTTCGATGATAGATTTGAGATTGGGATACTATCAGTTGCGAGTAAAAGATTCAAACATAGATTTGAGATTGGGATACTATTAGTTGCGAGTAAAAGATTCAAACATTCTGAAAACTGCTTTTAGAACGAGGTGCGAACATTATGAATTTTTAGTTATGCCTTTCGAACTAAGGAATGCCCCTACAGTATTTGTGGACTTGATGAACCGGATATTCAGGCTGTATTTCGATCAATTTGTTTTTGTATTCATTGAAGACATTTTTATTTTTTCTCATGATGAAATTGAGCATGCCGAACATTTGAGAATTCTACTACAAACTCTGTGTAATAAGCTATTGTATGTAAAGTTTAGTAAATATGAGTTCTGGTTGCGTGAAGTTGGCTTTTTAGGGCATATTGTGTTAGCATCCAGTATACGAGTTGATTCGAGCAAGATTTCAGCTATATTAGAGTGGAAGCCTTCGAGAAATGTGTTTGAAGTCCGCAGTTTTTTGGGACTAGGTGGATATTATAGACGATTTGTGAAAGGCTTCTCGATGATTGCAACTCCGTTGACGAAATTGCTACAGAAAGATGTTAAATTTGAGTGGTCAGAAAAGTGTCAGCAGAGTTTTGAACAGTTGAAAGCATTGTTAACAGAGGCACTAGTGTTAGTTCAACCTGAATCGGGTAAAGAATTCATAGTTTACAGTGATGCATCGTTGATTGGTTTAGGCTGTCTGTTGATGCAATAAGGCAAAGTTATAGCCTATGCTTCGAGACAGTTAAAACCACATGAAATGAACTACCTGATGCACGATCTTAAATTAGCAGCTATTGTATTTGCATTGAAAATTTGGCGTCACTATTTATTTGGTGAGAAATGTCACATTTATACTTATAAGAGCTTGAAATATTTGATGACTTAGAAAGAATTGAATTTGCAACAGCGGACATGGTTAGAATTGCTAAAAGACTATGAATTAGTAACTGATTATCATCCGAGAAAAGCAAATGCTGTTGCTGAAGCTTTGAGTCGAAAGTCTTTATTTGCTTTACGTGCAATGAACACTCAGATAGCTTTGTGTGATGATGATTTGATTGTAGCTACGCTGAAAGCAAGGCTGTTGTTTATACAGCAGATTTGTGATACCTAGAAAGTTGAGAATGAAACGTTAGTGAAAACAATTCAATGTAATTCGAATCCTGATTTTGTATTTTAGGTTAATACTAATGATTGTCTAAGATTTAAAGATCGAATATGTGTTCCGAGAAATCCATAATTGATTCAGATGATTTTGAATGAAGCTCATAGTAGTCGTTTTCCTATTCATTCGGGAGGTACAAAAATGTTTAATGATCTGAAACAGTTTTACTGGTGGCCTGGTATGAAAAGGGATATGTAACACCCCAAACCCGGCCTAGACATTAGGCCCGAATCTGGCGTGTCACATGGAAGTGTTTATCAAAATCGTCTTATGATTGATAAAAAACTTTTTGAGAATTAAAGCCTCTTTGTTAAAATTCAAAACACTTAAGCAATTGTTATCTACTTGAAAACGTAATTACCTTTAAAACCTTATCTGTTACGGAAGCATATTTGAAAACGTTGCAGAAACGTAGTGTTTTGAAAACAGTTACCGTTTTGGAAATCGTATTCCACTTTTAGCAGTTAGAAAACATCATACATAAATATCAAAAAAAATAAGTTAAAAATAAAGAGGCCTTATTACAAAATTATTAACCCATTGAATTAAAATAAAATGAAATAAAGTTGCTAAGTTCAACTTTAAAGCATATTTGACGTGTGGCCACCTCGGAGTCCCTCGTAGCTCCAAATCCTCTAAGACTGGGGATTACCTGCACAGTTAAAAATGGGGTGAGTTTATGAAAACTCAGTGTGTAATCCCCTTACTAGAGTAACAATCGATATCTGGCTCGAAATAGTCCAGGCAAAGCCCTTTTAGTAATAAAGATGCAGATCGGTTCAAAGCATACGTGAGTCAAAGCCTACTAAAATATCATTTGGGTCACAGTCCATAACAGAATCAATTACGCATTGCCCAACCAATATCAGAGTAAGTGGCCTAAGCCCAGTATAGTGACAGATCTCATAAACAGATATGCAACAGTATGAGGATGCATCCCACCCCGATCCAGCCAACACACCACCTATACCAACCAACACACCTTGTAGGGACCAAGTCAACCCACCTAGCCAGCACACTAATAACGCAGTCTAGCTGCTAATAAAAACGCAGCAAAGCTGCCAGTAATACTAAACGTGGCTGAGCCACCAGAATCAGTATACGTGGTAGAGCCACTAAATCAGTAAATCGTGGCATAGCCACCAATACAGTACTTCCTCCAAAATACAAAAGTCCCTGTAACAGTTCGGTTTACACCCTAGTCGAAACAGTGGATTCAAGACCACAAATCCGAGTTCGTATAATAATTTAATATTATTTTCTATGTCTTTGATAAGTGGTTAAGCATGTGGTAAAGTTTCGTATGTTAATTCGTCCGTCTATGTGTTTAATTTGACAAAAGGATTGAATTGCATTAAATGTAAAAGTTGCTTGCTATTTGTTAAAGTACCAATGTGTTGTGGCTTTGTAAAGGTGAAGGCCTTATGAAGCAAATAGACCACTATTTAGTTGGTGGATGAACAAAAGACAAATATGCCCTTATTATATGTTTGTTTTAATTATTAATTGAATGGATACTTTAGTAAATGGATTAATAATATATTATTAATAATAATATATTATTAATAAAACGAATGAAAAAGCTAGTGGAGGTGTTCATCCATTCTAGTCAGAATACCAAAGAAAAGAGAAAGAAATATAAAGCTAGGGCATTCGGCTATAAAACTCTTTAATTAAGATCAAGAACCGAAGAAAACGGACTTAGATCGCAGGAAGGCGAAACTAACCGAGTAGCCATTTTCATTTCAGGTAAACCGAATCCGAGGTAAGTCATTACGCAAATAAACGTATTCGTATTAAATTATGTATATTCCTATGACCATTACTATAGATGAATGTTTACGATATGATCTGTACATGAATTCTGAGATAAGATTGATATAGTGATAATGTTCGAGAAGTCCCGTATGAACCTAGGAATAAATAGGATTAGCTATGTCATGACATAGGAATCCGCTCTATTTTTATCATGTAAGACCACATCTGGGACGTTGGCGTTGATTTGAGATTTCGTGTAAGACCTCGTCTGGGACGTTGGCATCGGTATAAGCTTTACGTGTAAGACCATGTCTGGGACATCGACATAGTATTGATTCGTGTAAGACTTTGTCTGGGACAGTGGCATCAATAACTGAATGCATATAAGACCTCGTCTAGGACGTTGGCATTGTATGGCTAATCTGAGCTTTCTGAGTATTCTACTAGATTCCTTATGGTTCAACGGGCAAGTCTATGATACGAAATGGCCATGTAAATAGTGAATCCGTTTGAGGTACGATGATTCATAGACTAAGTGTGTATACAAGGTAAGTTCCTATGTGATCTTACTATGATGATTATGTACATTTGAATAACAATATGCAATGTGTTAGTAAGTGTGAAAAAGCTTTATGTATATGAGACTTTTGAATTGATGAATGTGGCAAATATGGCCTAATACATGGACCAAAGTATATATGTGATAATTTACTAAGTGATTTAGATGTGCTAATGTATCTATAAGTATATGTGCCTTCTATGTTAAGTTTATTTGTATAATGATTTACTAAGCTTTTGGAAAGCTTACTCCGTGTGTGCATTTACTCTGTTTAATAGGTCGTCAAAAGCTACTGAAGGCTCAGGACCGTCAAGAATCGTCATCACAGTATACAACTTGTTTTTGGTACATTTTGAAAATATATTTTGCTAGATATGGCATGTATAGTCTAGTCTTTTGTATTTGTAAATGAAGTGCATTTAGCCGTGTGATTTGGCTAGTTATATGTTGGTATTATGTGTAAATGAATGTGGTCTATGAAGTATACTTTGGTATGGTTGAAGCATGTGAATTGGTCAAGTTTTTGGGTAAGCATTTGAATGAATTATACTTGATATACATATGTTTTGGTCTTGGAAGTTGGCATGGTTGAAATGGATATTGAATGTTTAGATTGAATGGTTGTTTTGGTTGTCTAGTATGCATGTAATGTGTTGGTAAATCTTGCTTGTAGGTATGACCCTAGTGGGTGGCATTTTGGCCTTGAAAATGGCCTATAATGTCACACAGTCGTGACACACGGGCGTGCCTAGTGACCGTGGGCTAAGTATATAGCTAGCACAAGAGTACACGGCCTTGGCACACGGACGTGTCTACTACCCGTATGATTTTTGATACAATCGACCACAGCTTGGGTACACGGGCGTGCTTAGTGGCCGTAGAAGATAGTCAGTTTCGACCACGGGGAGGACACACGGGGGTGTCTAGCAGCCGTGGGAGGCACATGGCCTACCCACACGGGCGTGTAACCCCTAAAACTTAGAAAAGTTTTAAATTTTCGAGAATGTCTGTATGCGTTTCGGTTTAGTCCCGACCTGATTTATAAGCATGTTTTAGGTCTCGTTGACAGTATTAAGGAACATTATGTTTGAAACTGATGGATGAATGTATGAACTTCTGAATATGTTTTCGATAGGTTCGGTAATTCCTTTAACCCTAGTTCGATGCCGGATACGGGCTAGGGGTGTTACAGTCCCAACCCCATGCAATATGTCATGTATGTCATGCTCAATCATTACACGTGTATACAAAATGGCCATGCTTGGTAACAGTCATTTCAACACATATTAAAACCATATCAGTCACACGACCACAGTTAAATCAGTAAAACACAGTCATGCGATCACAGTCAAATCAGTCAAATCATAGCACAAGTCAGTCATTTACCCACAAGGGCAAAACAGTTATCTCACCCTATAAGGGTATTTCGATAATCCTACCTTACAGGGGTATTTCGATAATTCTACCCTATAGGGGTATTTCGGTAACTCTACCCTACAGGGGTAATTCAGTAATTCTACCCTACAAGGGTAACTCAGTAATTCTACCTACAGGGGTATTTTGGTAATTTTGCAAATTGAGGGTATTTCGATACTTTCACAAATCAAGGGTATTTCAGTAATTTTACAATCTGAGGGTATTTCGATAATTTTACAAATCGAAGGTATTTCGGTAATTTCCCAAATTAAGGGTATTTTAGTAATTTGCAAAGCAAGGGTATTTCATTAATTTGTAAACCAAGGATATTTCAGTAATTTTATAAATCGAAGGTGTTTCAGTAATTTTATAAAATCAGGGGTATTTCAGTAATTTTCTAAATTAGGGGTATTTAGGTAATTTTACCCTTCGAGTGTATTTTTGTAATTTTGAGACCTCCTAGAAGGCCTACAGTTGCCTCGAGCGACTTAAGAAACCTAATTCGACTTAACGGTGAAAATGGGCCTGAGGCCCATTACCCTGTCCAAGTGGGCCCACACACTCGTGTGGTCCATTTAGCCTAGAAGCAACCACAGCTATGCAACGGCACAGCCCAAATCAATAACTTGTCACATCACAAACATTTCATCTGTGTGGGCCCATAAGCCCATTGGGCCACACGACCCCCTTTTAGCCTTACGCGGCCCAAAGTACCTAAGTCATGTGCGCAACATGATAAGCCTATCCACTTCCCATTTAACAGTCTAACTTGCATTCGTGAGCCCTACGGCCCATCGGGCCCATTGAGGCCCATTCCAACCCAAGTGACCTACTACGGCCCAAGCCCATGAATTCACTCATGATGGCCTTTTTCATCACACGCTCACGCTCCGTGAGCTCGGTTCACCACACGCGCGATCGCACGCTCGTATGGCATCGCTCGTCGGTATTTCAGCTCTTCAGCATAACGCTGATCAATAGTCAAGATAATACAATGTACGCACCTTTAGCTTTTCAACTGATTAACAATCAGAACAGTGTATACGGATACACACCTTATCACATAGAGTACTAAATAATCACGGGTGCCGTCACCTGCACTAGAGCGATCAACTGCAATTTGCCTAGTTAAACTAAAGTATTCTAAATAGAGATAATGATGCGAATGGGCCTAGGGCCCATTCTCAGCCCAAATAAGCCCACACGCTCGTGTGGCCCATTTAGCCCAAATCTAGCCACAAATATAAGATTCATATAGGCCCACAGGCCTATTGGGCCCATCGGCCTAAGGCAGCCTAAACCTATGAGAACACTCATGAGGGCCTCAACTATCGCATCGAAGCTCCCACACATGCGCTCGCACGTTCGTGTGGCTACCATCATTGTGTGACTGGCATTTCGGCATTTGTCGCTCTATAGCTAGAGTAGTACAAAATACACACCTGATAGGAATCTGGAGTTAATCCGCGCTCTGAGAACTCCTATGCCCAAACGCCAACCAAGGTATCCCTACTCTCCTTATAGATTGCTCTATTTAAAGCCAGCTTCTTGCCCACTCTCATGCTAGCTTCCCGATGTGGGATCCCTCCTTCATTAAAGTTTAAATCCAACACAAACTTTGGCCGTCCCAACTTAGCAAAATAAATATTCCTTTATGCTTGCAATGGGGTTCGAACCCTTCACCTCTCCTATGCTCCAGACGCTACATGCCACCACAACACAAGCTCCTTTTTGTGTCTTAAAACACGCGTAACTAAATATAAGCCTATGGGCCAAAGTCTAAGTTCCTTTAAAAAGAACCTAAAATGAATTGCAAGCGCCAAGACTTGAACCCAAGCTCTCCCTTACTCTCTTAATGACGCTTTGCCACTAGGCCACTCCCTTCCTTGTGTCATTTTTTCCCACATTTTATTCTTAAAGCCTACTTACTTACTCCCAGAGTTTTATTCACCTAAAACCAATTTTTTCCCTAAAGCATAGGTTTGAACCCGGGGCTTCATGGAAGCCCCCTAACCTTCCAAAATCACTCATCTAATAGGTCTAACTTGCATCAGGGTCGTTCTCTTGTTCTCAAGAAATTTAAACGCTCCCATGCTGAAGGCCCAATAGGCCCAATTCTACTAGGCCAAAATTCGGGTCATTATAGGATATTTCAGAGTTTGTTTCGAGATGTTTTATTTGTCAGCATGTTAAAGCTGAACATCTGGTACCTTCGAGCTTACTACAGCCGATCATGATTCCTGAGTGAAAATGAAAAAGAATCACGGTGGACTTTGTGTCAGGATTGCCTCTATCTCTAAGGATGAAAGATGCAATCTGGGTTATAGTTGATAGATTGACAAAATCGGCTCATTTTATTTCGGTGAGAACAAGTTACTCGCTTGATAAGTTAGCTAAATTGTATGTTTCTGAAATTCTGTGATTGCATGGGGTGCCACTATCTATTGTGTCTGACAGAGATCCGAGGTTTACTTCGCGATTTTGGAAGAAACAGTAAGAGGCTTTAGGTACAAAATTGCACTTCAGTACTTCTTTTCACCCGCAGACGGATGGTCAATCTGAGCGGATTATTCAAATACTTAAGGATATGTTGAGATGTTACATTCTTGAGTTTCAAGGTACGTGGGAACAGTATTTTCCATTGATTGAATTCGCGTATAATAACAGTTTTCAGACGAGTTTGAAAATGGCACTGTACGAAGCCTTACATGGTAGGAAATGCCGAACACCTCTGTACTGGTCTGAACTTAGTGAAAATAAAATCCACGGGATTGATTTGATTAAAAAGACTGAATAGAAAGTAAAAGTGATACGAAATAGTCTGAAAGTAGCGTCTGATCGACATAAATCATACGCAAATTTGAAACGAAAAGTTATTAATTTCAAGATTGGTGATAAAGTATTTTTGAAAGTGTCCCCGTGGAAAAAAATACTCCGATTTGGCAGAAAAGGCAAATTGAATCCGAGGTTTATCAGACTGTATGAGATTTCTGAATGTATTGAGCTGCTTGCTTATAGATTTTTGTTGCAACTTTAGCTAAAGAAGATTTATAAAGTGTTTCACGTATCGATTCTTCGACGATACAGATCTGACCCATCGCACGTGATTGCCCCTACTGAAGTTGAGATTCAGTCTGATCTATCGTATAGCGAAGAACTGATTCAAATTCTGGCTTGTGAGATCAAAGAGTTAAGAAATAAGAAAATTGCTTTAGTAAAAGTGTTGTGGAAAAGACACGAGGTTGAAGAGACTACGTGGGAGCCTGAGGATGCTATGAGAGAGCATTACCCGAATCTATTCAACTGTAAGATTTTCGGGGACGAAAATCCCTAAGGGGGGAGAGTTGTAACAACCTAGTGTAGACCCTAGTTGGAATAGTGGTTTTGGGACCACAAATTCTAGGTCAAAGAAATAATTTAATATTATTTTTTATGTTTATGGCATGTGATAAAGTATGTGTGAAAGTTCTATGTGAAAATTTTATTGTTTGTGTGCCGATTTGTGAAAAAGGACTTAATCGCGTAAAATGCTAAAGCTGTGTGCTAGTGGTTAAAAGTGTTTAAATGCTATGTCTTGTTAAATAAGAGGTCCTTATGTTGTTATTAGACCATTAATAGCTTGGATGGACAAAAATGGGTTTATATTAGTGGACTTAACTGTGATTATGAAAGGTTAATTTTGGTAATTGATAAATCATGATATTATTATTATTAAAAAAAGCCAAATACTCATCTTTTTCATGCATTTCATCACTGAAAGTTGAAGAAATAGATAGGTTTTATGAGCTTTGAGCATTCAGCACTTGTTGAGCTTGCATGAGGTATGTTTTAAGCTCGATTTTTGATGATTTTTATGTTTTGTGATCGTTGCTTTGAGTACTAGCTAGCTCGTACCTTGATTTTTTGAATTGATGATGGTTTTGTGAAGTACCATTGTTGAATAAATGAGTTTTGTAATGTTTGATGATGAAAACTAAGTGTTTGATGGTTGATATACATGTTTTGTATAATGATTTTTGGTGAAATTTCCTATTAAGGATTAAACTGTGAAAATGATAAATTGAAGGGCTAAAATGTAAAATAAATGAAAGTTATGGGACTCTTCCTACTGTCAAGCTAGTAGCGGCTAAAGTCTTCTCTTAAAGTACTTTCCTTCTCTTTTTCATCACGTATAGAATTCCTTTTCTTCTTCTGACTTTCAAGTCTAATGTGGGAGCTGTCCATATAGAGGCTTTTTTTGGAAATAGAAAGCTCTAAGTACTTTTTAAGCTCTTTTTTTTTGTGCATTGCATGGCAGATTCCGTTAGTCTAAGAAAGCTCTTTGCTTTTGAGAGGCAGTGGAGATTCAGAGATAAATTTCTTTCTGTTCTTGGGTTGGCTCAAATCCTTCTTACAAGTGTGAATTTTCCAAGTGGCAACTTTTTCAAAACTTTTGTAACAGCCCGATTTTGGGCCTAGTCAGAACAGTAGTTTCGAGACCACAAATTAGACGTAATAAAATCAATTTTTATTATATTTTTATGTTTTATGATTTCACGAAATGATTTCGTGAAAATTCCTTTTGAAAATTTTGACGTTTGGGCACTCAATTTAGTCAAAAGGACTAAATCGTAAAAAAGAGCAAAACTTGAGTTCTAGAAGCTAGAGGTCTCTAATTGCTATGAAATTTTAAATTAGAGGTCCTTGGCTGGAAATTAGACCATTGGATATATTGTTGGAAAAAAATGGACATGAAATAGGTGAAATAGAATATTTTTAAGTTAGGGGCAATTTGGTCATTTAGTAATTAAAAGAATTAAAAAGCCAAAATAGCCAAAAATTTGTCCATCTTCTACCTCTCTTGGCCGAAACATGCATGGGCACCATGGCTAGGGTTTTGTTCAAGCTTTGAAGCTCCATAGTAAGTCCGTTCTTGCCCCGTTTTTAATTATTTTCACATTTTTGAAATCCTTGTAATATGATCTACCTATTTCTACCATTTATTTGAGATATGAGGAAGGTCTAAGATTTGAACCATGTTAGAAATTTGTGTATTTTGATGTTTAATGGTAGATTATGCATGTTTATGGTTAGAGAAACAACTTTTACTAAGTGATTTCTGGTAAAAATGCCTAAAAGGACCTTATTTGTAAAAGTTATAAATATGCCATAAAAGTGTGTTTTAATGGAAAATGTGGGCTGCTATAGGCATGAAAATGATTCGGCCAGGCTTGGGTTACAAAGAAATTGAACACATTTCATTTTACGAGCCTAGAGGCAAAAGTGTAAATATGTGAAACTTTGGGGGCAAAAACATAATTTTTCCATTATGTGATTTTTGGACCCCATTAAATAATGTGACTAATAAATAGACTAAATGTGATGTTAAAGATAAAAGAAAACGAAGTTCAGACCTAGAACGGGGGAAAGGAGAGAAATTGACAATTAGGTCCCTTTTACCTTTTTGGTATCGAGGTAAGTTCGTATGTGAATAATGTGTTATTATGTTGTAGTTTCAATATTTTAAATGCTTCGTTAATGTGTGGAATGAATGATTAATTCTATAGAGACAATCGACAAATTCCAATAAGTATGAAAAGTCCCGGTTAAACCTCAAGAATAAATAAGATACAAATGTCACGACGTTAGGGTTATTGAGATTACGTGTAAGACCATGTCTGGGATATGGCTTTGTTATGAGATTTCGTGTAAGACCATATCTGGGATATGGCATCGATATGATACATCGTGTAAGACTATAGCTGGGCTATCAGCATCAATATGTAATCTCATGTAAGACCATATCTGGGATATGGCATTGTCATCTTACTATGTGAATGAAGTTTCCTGGGTATCCTTTAGTATTCCCAGTGGTTCAACGGGTAATTTAAAGATTACGTTAATGATATGAAAGGCTATGATTATGTTATGAGGTGGTACAGGTATGTACACAAAACTCATGTGAAGTGAATTCTGTCTATGATTAATTCTTGGTAAGAATGTGCACGAATAAGTTATGCTTGTGAGATATTGATAACCTTGCGATCAATGATCTACATTTATGAAGAACGGATGCATGATAAGATTTGAAAATGACCATATCTTAGGCTTCTAAGTCTAAGTTTGGTTGTGATATATTACGATGTATATGCTTAAACTGTGATTCATTTGATATGAGAAAAAGTAAAGACAGGCGTAATCGTTGATTAAAGCCATTATGAAAACATAGAGAGATATGAGCTACACATAAGTGAAAGATTGTTAAGCTATATGTTGAAATTATGATTACTCATAATTAATGTGCTTGTGATTAAGAGGATGGAAATAACTTGTTAAATAGTGTGATATGTTATAATGGGGAGACTATAGTGGTTAGGCTAATGTCAAGGCTTGTAAATGGTGTGTATAAGTTAAAACAGTAAGCACTATGAATGAATAAGTGGTAAACTTGAGATTTTATGCAACCTAAAATCGACACAGCCTATGCATACGGGCGCGTGACATGCCCCATGGGTGTGTCCATTGACCCACACGGGTGTGTGCCCCTAAGTCTTAAAATTTTTTTGAGTTTCATAAAATCTTCCTAAGATCTCGGTTTAATCTCGAACCACTCTTGAAGCATGTATTGGGCCTTGTAGGCTCGTATAAGGGACGTTATGAACGTGTGAGAAAGGTTTTAATTTGGAAGGAAATTTAAGTCTCGGTTTTGTATGATTGCTTGAGTTTATGTCCGGTAACGCCTCGTACCCTGTTCCAATGTCGAATACGGGTAAGGGGTGTTACAACTTTAATCAAAGGCAGGTTAACATTTAATGTTTTAAACATGTTTAAAAAGCTTACAAACTCATCATTATCTTGTTTTTGTCTCTCTTCCAACCTTAAAGGGAATGGTACCAGTGTGATAATAGGTTCCTTAATCAACTCTTTCTCTGACTCAGTTGTCGATTCAGTTGACTCCTTTAGTTCAGGATCTTTGTCAACCTCACGAGAGTCCTCTTGAAGATCTTCGACACTCTCTCCTATCTCCTCTCGTGTCAAAGTTTCTGGGCTACTCAAGACTTTGCCCGAATGGAGCACGATTGCTTTCAAATGCTCATTCCTTTCCTTTCAATGGTTATTTTTTGTTTTGCTCGCAATGTCGGTGCCAATTTGTCTTTTGATATCTCCCATCATACTTATCAATTGGCTCATTTGACTTTCCATCTTAGTCAATGTTTTTGTCAAGTTAGTGCAGTCAAACTGTACTTACTTCACATCTGTCCTCATTGACTACATTTCCCCCTTTATCCGATCCAAACGTTGACCACATACAGTATGTCCTTTGTGTTGGCCCTTTCCTGAGGTTTCTATAAATAAGGAGGTTGAAAATTAGCATTTTTGACTTGATTCAAAGTATTACCTCCTCCTTGATTTCCTCCCCATCTCATGTTTGGGTGATCTCTCCATTCAGAATTGTACGTATTCGAATAAGGGATTCCACTCCCATTCCCGATATAATTTATTTCTTCAATTAGATTGTTCATACAATGAAAGAGTGGTTTATCCCCTCCACATATTGATGGTGCACTATTCTTAAACTCTATGCGGTTGATTTTGTCCACTAGCTGTTGATATCTATCATCCTCCTGAACAACCTTTACCGTAGATGGCCTTTGGCCATATATATTATATCATTCAGTTGGCCACTGGAAGGAGTTTATCGCCATACTTTTTTATTTATTCGTACACATTCTCATTAGTTAAATTCATTAAGGTTCTTCCTCCTGCTCTATCCAATCCCAAACTTGCGTGTACATCCAACCCATTGTAAAATATTTGTAGTCGTAACCACTCGGGTTGTAACAGCCCTAACCAGTAACCATCACCGATTTAGGGTTAAGAGGCATTTTCGGACAATCAGAAACTTTTATGGATATTTCATAACTAAATTTGAAAAATCACATCAAAGTGTCCCTTAAATAGGTCTTTGAGACCTTTAACATGCTTTCAAATAGGCCTAAGACTAAACCGAACACATACAAAAATTCTCGAAAATTTAATTTTTTTCTAAGTTACAAAGGTTACACGCCCATGTGGGCAAACCGTGTGCCTCCCACAGCCTCAGACACGCCCGTGTGTCTAAGCCGTGTCAAAACAAGGCATACATACTGACTTGTCCACACAGCCGTGGACACGCCCGTGTGCCTCACCCGTGGTCGATACTGACTTGCACCACATGGCCAGTCACACGCTCGCGTGTCCAGCCCGTGGTCGAGTCTAACTTGTTTTGAAATACAACCACAAGGAACACGGTCGAGCCACATGCCCGTGTGCTCAACTGTGTGGGGAATTATAGGCCATTTGCAAGGCCAAAATGCCTCCCACACTTTGGGTTATCCCTACAAGCACATATGAGCATCTTTCCTTACATCAATGGCAACCAAAACATATCAAATTGTACACCACTTCTAACCACTTATGAGCATAACAATCATACCAACTTATAAGAAATTTAACTCAATATAACCACAAGCACTTCAAAGTATAATTCATCACAAACTTATCATCAATAATATGCTAACTATGCATCAATAAGCTCATCATTCATATGACCATTTTATTTGCTATCAAGCTTTACCAAAACTAAGCATCATAGAACATGACTAGTCATTCATAACATAACCATTTATCTTGCCATATCACATAGCTATGTACATATCTCAAACATATCCAAAATAACTAGACTCTACATGCCATATTTAACTATATACACATTCAAAAGTACCAAAGTAGAGTTTGATAGTGTGGTGATGATCCTCGATGATTCCCGAGCTATTGTTAGCTTTGACGATCTATAAAACAAAGCAAACACACACAAAGTAAGCTTTCAAAAGCTTAGTAAACCATATACAAATAAACTTAACATAAAATGCACATAATCACATTGATACAATGTCATTAATATTTCTCATTTGCAATTTCATAACATGTTCTTTGGCTCATTTGTTAAACCATAGATTGCTAACATATCACATCTCAAAGCATCACTTATGCTCATAGCACATTCAAACATATATAACATATTATCTCATCAAATCCATACACATATTCATTTTGGTAAGTTCATATATACACTTACCTTTCATACACATACATACTGTATCTTTCAAATGTACCTGACTCGTTTTCACATTTCACGTAGTCTTTCATTTCTCAAATTTGCTCGTTGAACTGTTTAGAACCAAATAGGAAGCTCGAAATACTCAGAATAGTCGTACAATGCCAATGTCCCATACGTGATCTTACATGTAACCAGATATCGATGCCACTGTCCCAGACAGGGTCTTACATTAATCAATACAATGCCAATGTCCCAGACATGGTCTTACACATAAATCTCAAATTGACGAGAATGTCCTAGACGTGGTCTTACACAATATCACATATCATAAACCTATGTCATGACATATGCAATCCTACCTATTCCTAGGTTCGTACGGGACATTTTCGGATGTTGACACCATGCCAATACTATCTCGGATTTCATGTACCATCATCTCGTACACATTCATCATTATAAATTTTCATAGGAACAAACATATATCAATATAAATACGTTTATTTGCATACAAACTTACCTCGAATTTGGATAACGTACGGACTCGACTATGCGATCACTTTCGACTTTTCGCGATCTAGATCCGTTTTCTTGGGGTTCTTGACCTATACATATTCAAATTTAACTCATTTATTCACTAATTCATTCAATTCAATCCAAAAACACATATTTAGGGCAATTTACAAATTAGCCCTCATATTTTCACATTTTGACATTTTAGTCTCTATTTCACAAAATCACCAAATACACAAAATTTCATATTACCCATGCTTGGCCGAATTACCATGTAGTCCATACAAGTCCATAAATTTCATTTATTTCACAATTTAGTCCCTCATAATTTTATTTTCACAATTAAGTCCAATTTACTCAAATTCATCAAAAATCCAAAGACAAACTATGTTAATTTATCACATATCTTTCATAATTCATCTTCAAACATCACAAAACTCATGTGTTCATCAATGGTACATTTCAAAATCATCATCAATTCACAAAATTGAAGCATGGGTTTTGAAGAACACTAAGCAATGATTACAAAAACGTAGAAATTATCAAAAACTGAACAAAACTCTTACCTTAATTTTGCTCAACCAAGGCTGAATATCATGAAAGCTCAAAAACCCTTTTTCTTTTCTTGCTTTTGGTTCAAAAAGATGAACAACCCACTCCCATTTTCATTTGTTTTTATTATAATGTATATTATTAATCCAATTACCAAATTAGCCTTATTATTTTCATTTGATTTCCACTAACTTTAGGCATTATTGTCCATCACCACACTAACTTTAGGCATTAATGTATATTATTAATGTATATGGCTTACTAAGCTTTTGAAAGTTACTTTGTGTGTGTTTGCTTTATTTTATAGATTGTCGAAGTTACGAGAGGCTCAGGAATCGTCGAGGATCATCACCACACTATCAATCTCTACTTTGGTACTTTTGAATGTGTACATAGTTAAATATGGCATGTATAGGCTAGTTATTTTGGAATATGTTTGAGATATGTACATAGCCACGTGATATAGCTAGATAAATGGTTGTGTTATGAATGACTAGTCATGTCCTATGATGCTTAGTTTTGGTATAGCTTGATTGCAAATGAAATAGTCATATGAATGGTAAGCTTATTGATGCATAGTTAGCATATTAATGATCGCAAGTTTGTGATGGATTATACTTTGAAGTGCTTGTGTTTATATTTAGTTAAATGGCTTATAAGTTGGTGTGATTGTTAAGCTCATAAGTGGTTAGAAATGGTGTACAATTTGATATGTTTTGGTTGCCATTGATGTATGGAAAGATGCTTATATGTGCTTGTAGGGATAACCCAAAGTGTGGATGGCATTTTGGCCATGCAAATGGCCTATATTTTCCCACACGGTTGAGCATACGGGCGTGTGGCTCGACCGTGTCCCTCATGGTTGTATTTCAGAACAAGCCAGACTCAACCACGGGCTGGACTCATGGGCGTGTGCCAGGCCGTGTGGTGCAAGTCAGTAGCAACCACAGGTGAGGCACATAGGCGTGTCCACGGCCGTGTGGATAAGTTAGTATGTATGCCCTGTTTTGGCACTGTTTAGACATACGGGCTTGTCTGAGGCCGTGGGAGGCACATAGCCTACCCACACAGGCGTGTGACTTCTGTATGTTTAAAAAAATTTTAAAATTTTGAAAATTTTTGTATGTGTTTAGTTTAGTCCCGGCCCCTTTCTAAAGCATGTTTAAGGTCTCGTTGACCTATTCCAATGACACTTACATTTGATTTGTTGAATAATATTATGAAATGTCTATAAATGGTTCCATTTTGTCTGGTAATCCCTCTAACCCTAGACCGGTGACAGTTACGGTTAGGGGTGTTACATTTGATTGGTATTAGAGCTACGGTTTAGTCAATTCTTGGACTAACATATCATGTGAGAGTCTAGCTATACTTTCCATATATACTAAATGTGATAATGTGATGAATCCTGACGTATAAAATGTGTTTTTCGTATAGTAGTGGATCCCGTAAGAGCCGTAGCTGATGATGTTGAAAGCAATGTGACTGCTCCCACTCAAGGGACGGTGCCATCTAATTCAAGACCGGCTACTAGCAGTCAAGAGGGAGAGGCTAAACAAGCCTTCTTCCAAATGATGAATGAGTGGTTCACTCAGTAAGTAAGAACTAATCTGGCTATTTCACAACCTCCGCCCCCGCCTAATCCCCCTCAGACTTTCATTATACCTTCGGTTATGAATTTAAATTTGTTGAACAAACCTTCAGTAGCTGAAATCCATAAGTATGGGGCTGAAGAGTTCAGGACCACTAGTGATGGCGATGCCGAGAAAGCTGAATTTTGGCTAGAGAACCCTATCCGAGTATTTGATAAAATGTCGTTGACACCTGAAGAATGCATAAAATGTGTTGTTTCTTTGCTTCGAGATGCAACTTATTAATGGTGAAAAACTTTGACTTCTATGGTTCCAAAGAAACGGGTTACATGGGATTTATTTCAGTCTGAGTTCCGAAAGAAATATATTACTCAGAGATTTATAGATCAAATCTGAAATTGAAACAGGGTCGCATGTCTGTCACTGAATATGAACGAGAATTCGTGAGACTAATCCAATATGCTCAGGAATGTGCTTCAACTGAAGCAATAATGTGTAAACGGTTTGAAGATGGTCTAAATGAAGATATCCGTTTGTTAGTTCAGATTCTGGAAATAAAAGAGTTTCTTGTGCTTGTTGATCGAGCATCGGGAAAGATAAAAGAAAAGCTGAGACAGAAGCTAGAGATGCGAGAAAAAGATTTTTGAGTAAATCATTTCAGTCTGTTTCAAAGAAATTCAGAGATGAACAAAGCCGTTCAAAGATTAATGTGGGACATTTGAATAGAGATCGAGCTAGATCACAGTCGAATTTCAAAGCTCCAGCTACTTCAATGGCTAGTGTGGGAAATGTCCGATCCGAAAGACCTGAATGTGAACATTGTTGTAAAAGACATTCGAGAAGTTGTAGATTAAATGATCAAGCCTGTTTTAGATGCGGATCATTAGAACATTTCATCCAAGACTGCCCAGAGTCTGTTGAGCAAGAGATTGTTCAAAATATGAGATCTGATAATGTTCTAGCTAGAGGTAGACCTTCTCGAAATACAAGAAATGTTAGTGGTAGTCAGAGAGCTATGAAAGACACTGTTGCGAGATCTGAAGCTAGAACGCCTGCCAGAGTGTATGCCATCCGAGCCCGTGATGAAGCTTCATCTCCAGATGTTATTAGGGGTATATTTACTCTTTATGATACTTTTGTGATTTCATTGATAGACCCAAGTTCTAGTCATTCTTATGTATGCATGAACTTAGTATCCAGTAAGACTTTGCCTATGAGTCTACTGAATTTGTTCTTAGAGTATCGTACCCCTTAGGTAAAAGTGTCCTGGTTGATAAAGTATGCAAGAACTGTCCGTTAATGTTTTGAGATGTTTGTTTTCCAGTTGATTTGATGTTATTACCATTTGATGAGTTTGATATAATTTTGGGTATGGACTGGTTGACGTTGCATGATACTGTTGTGAATTGCAAAAGAAAGACTATTGATTTGAGATGCTAGAATGATGATATAGTTCGGATTGTGTCTAATGATTTGAATAGGTTACATGTTGTGATGTCTGTGTTAAAAGCTCAGAATTATGTGAGAAAGGGTTATGAAGCTTATTTTGCTTATGTGATTGACTATAAAGTAACTGAAAAGAAAGTTGAATCAGTGCCAATGGTTTGCGAACTCCCTGACGTATTTCCTGAAGAATTATCGGGATTGCCTCTGATACACGAAGTTGGATTTGGTATTGATCTGTTGCCTGGTACGACTCCTATTTTGATATCTCCGTATAGAATGGCACCGGCAGAATTGAAAGAGTTAAAATCACAGTTACAAGAGTTGACTGACAAAGGATTTGCAAGACCGAGTTTCTCACATTGGGGTGCTCATGTTCTGTTTGTGAAAAAGAAAGATGGCACGATGAGAATGTGCATTGATTACCGTCAGTTAAAAAAGGTAACTATAAAGAATAAATACCCTTTACCCAGAATTGGTGATTTATTTGATCAGCTTAAAGGAGCCACTATGTTTTCAAAGATAAATCTGAGATCGAGATATTATCAGATGCGAGTAAAAGATTCAAATATTCTAAAAACTGCTTTCAGAACGAGGTACTGGCATCACGAGTGTTGTCATATTCATTGACGACATTTTGATTTATTTTTCTGATGAAACCGAACATGTTGAACATTTGAGAATTGTGTTGCAAACTTTACAAGATAAGCAATTGTATGCAAAATTCAGTAAATTAGAATTATGGTTTTGAGAAGTTAGTTTTCTGGGACATATTGTATCAGCCTTTGGAATACGAGTTGATCCAAGTAAGATTTCTGCTATTCTGGAATGGAAACATCCGAAGAATGTGTCTAAAGTTCACAGTTTTTTGGGACTTGCTGGTTATTATCGACGGTTTGTAAAAGGCTTTTCAATGATTGCTACTCCGTTAACTAGATTGCTTCAAAAAGATGTGAGATTTGAATGGTCCGATAAATGTCAGAAAAGTTTTGATCAGTTGAAAATTTTGTTGACTGAAGCTCTCGTTTTGGTAAAACCAGAATCAGGTAAAAAATTTGTGATTTATAGTGATGCTTCATTGAATGGTCTAGGATGTGTTTTGATGCAGGAAGGCAAAGTTATAGCTTATGCCTTTAGACAATTGAAGCCGCATGAAAAGATCTATCCACCACGTGACCTTAAGTTAGCTACGATTGTATTTGCTTTAAAGATCTGGCGACATTATCTTTTTGGTGAAAAAATGTCATGTATTTTCGGATCATATCTGAAATATTTGATGACATAGAAAGACTTGAATCTACGATAGAGAAGATGGTTAGAACTTTTGAAAGACTACGAGCTTGTGATAGACTATCATTCGGGTAAGGCAAATGTTGTTGCTGCTGATTTGATTTAGAAATCACTGTTTGCATTATGTGCTATGAATGCTCATTTAGACTTGTCTGATGAAAGTTCAGTTTTAGCTGAATTAAAAGCGAAACCGTTGTTCTTATAACAAATATGTGATGCTCAAAAAGTTGATAACGAAATGCTAGCGAAACGAGATCAGTGTGATTTGAACTCCGATTCTGAATTTAGAGTTGATGATGGTGATTGTTTGAGATTTCGAGATTGAATTTGTGTTATGAGGAATCCAGAGTTATTACAGTTAATTTTGAATGAAGCTCATAATAGCGCCTATTTGTTCATCTGGGAAGTATAAAGATGTACCATGATTTGAAGCAGCATTATTGGTGGTCTGGTATGAAAAGGGATATCTCTGATTTTGTCTCGAAATGTTTAGTCTGTCAGCAAGTTAAAGCTGAACATCAGGTTCCATCTAGTTTGTTGCAACCGATAATGATTCCCGAGTGGAAATGGGACAGAGTGACAATGGATTTTGTCTCTAGTTTGCCTTTGACTTCGAGAAAGAAAGATGCAATTTGGGTCGTAGTTGATCGGTTGACAAAATCCACCCATTTTATTCCGTGTAAGATCTAATTACCCACTTGATAAGTTAGCTGAGCTTTACATTTCTGAGATTGTGAGATTACACGAAGTGCCATTGTCTATTGTGTCAGATAGAGATCCGAGATTTACATCAAGATTTTGGAAGAATTGCAAGAAGCTCTAGGTACAAAATTGCATTTCAATACAGCTTTTCACCCACAGACTGATGGTCAATCCGAATGCATCATTCAGATTCTCGAAGATATATTGAGATGTTGCATTCTTGAGTTTACTGGTATGTGGGAACAATATTTTCCATTGATTGATTTTGCGTATAATAATAGTTTTCAGTTGAACATCAAAATGGCACCTTATGAGGCTTTGTACGGACGCAAATGTTGGATGCCTCTGTATTGGAATGAGCTCAGTGAAAGTAAGATACATGGGGTCAATTTGAGAAAAGACACTGAACAGAAAGTGAAAGTAATTCGTGATAGTCTAAAAATAGCATCTGATCGTCAGAAATCTTATGCAAATTTGAAACGAAAAGATATTGAGTATGAAAATGGTGATAAAGTGTTTTAAAAAGTATTTCCGTGGAATAAAGTACTCCGATTTGGATGAAAAGGCAAATTAAGTCCAAGGTTCATCAGACCATATGAAATCATTGAACGAATTGCGCCAGTTGTGTACAGATTGATGTTGCCACCTAAACTAGAAAAGATACATAATGTATTTCACGTATCAATGCTTAGACGGTATAGATCCGATCCCTTAGATGTGATTTCTCCGTCTAACATTGAAATCTGATTTGATATGACTTACGAGGAAGAACCGATCCGTATTTTAGATCGTGAAGTGAAAGAATTGAGAAACAAGAAAATCTCATTAGTAAAAGTGTTATGACTTACGGATTGTAAAAGGCTACGTGCGAGCCTGAAGACGTAATGTGTAACACCCCTATCTCGTATCCGTCTCCAGATTAGGATTAAGGGCATTACTTGACAGATTGAAAACTTTATCAGACAATTTCATAAATTAAACCATCATTTGCAATAGTAGTGTCCCTTCTGTAGGTTATCAAGACCTAAAACATGCTTTAAATAGAATCGGGACTAAATCGGAACACATACAGAAATTCTGAAAAATTTTAAACTTTTTAAGTTTCAGGCCGTGTGGGCAGGTCGTGTTCCTCCCACGGCTGCTAGACACGCCCATGTGTCTCCCCCGTGGTCGAATCTGACTTAACTCCACGGCCACCAAGCACGCCCGTGTACCTTGGCCGTGGTCAATCCTAACTTGTCTCAAGGGCCTTCAAGTACACCCTTGCACTTTGGCCGTGGTCGATTCTAACTAAACCACACGGCTACCAGGAACATCCGTGTGCCAAGGCCGTGTACTCTTAATCAGCTACTGACTTAGTCCCACGGCTAATAGGCACGCCCGTGTGCCACAACCGTGTGGCAAAATAGGCCATTTGCAAGGTCAATATGCCACCTACATAGGGTCATAGCTACAAGCAAATTACCAACACATCTCATGCACATTTGACAACCAAGAACATATCAAAATAATCATCCCATCTCTACATTCCAATCCAATACTAATCATGCCAAATTTACAAGACTAAAACTCATGTAAACAAAAACAAAATTCATTCATACACTCACCATAAACTTAACCATTTCAAATACTATCAAACCGTACCAAAACATGCACCGTTTATCATGTTCATTAATACATATTGCCAACACATAACTAGCCAAATCACATGTCTAAGTTTAGTTCATAAATATAAACAAATAACTAGCCTATACATGCCATATCTAGCTATATACATTTCCAAAATGTACCAAAACAAGTTGAGTAGTGTGAGGACGATCCTCGATGGTCCCCGAGCCTTAAGTAGCTTTGACGATCTATAAAACAGAACAAACACACACACAGAGTAAGCTTTCAAGAAGCTTAGTAAGCCATATACAAATAAACTTAATACGCAATGCATATAACCAATTTGAATCATTGGTACTTATAAATCTCATAGCCATTTCAGTTCATAGACTTTGGCACATTTACTCACTCAAAGCTTGCCACATATTTCATCTCACATATCACATATATCCTTAGCTTATTCATAACCATTCTTGTATCTCATTCATATTCTCATGTTCAATCATACATTTCTTCAAAGCAAATTCATATAGGTACTTACCTTTTATACACACTTAGTGTACATACCAAACGAACCTGGAACGAATATACATTCACGTAATTGTTCATAGCTCGGATTTGCCGTTGAACTTCGGAATCTAATAGGATATACAGAATACTCAGAATAGTCATACAATGTCAACGTCCCAGACGTGGTCTTACATGTAATCAGATGTCGATGCCACTATCTCCGACAAGGTCTTACATGAACTAATACGGTGCTGATGTCCCAGACATGGTCTTACACGTAATGATCATATCAATGATAACGTCCCAGACGTGGTCTTACATGATAAAACAGAGTAGATACCTATGTCATGACATAGCTAATCCTATCTATTCCTAGTTTCGTACATTGTCACTACATCGATCTTATCTCGGAATTCATGTACATATCATTTCGTAAACATTCATCTTTATCAATGGTCATATGAACATACATAGTTTAATACAAATATGTCTATTTGTATAATGACTTACCTTGAGTTCGGTTTAAGCGAAATGGATACGGCTTCTCAACTACTTTCGCTTTCCCGCGATCTAAGGCTGATTTCATCAGCTCTTGATCTAAACATATTCAAATTTAACTCTTTTATTCACTAACTCATCCAATTCATTCCAAAAACACACATTTAGGGCAATTTACAATTTAGCCCTCACATTTGCACAATTTATCAATTAAGTCCATTTTTCTCAAAACATCAAATACACAAAATCATCACATAATCATGCTTAGCCGAATGCTTATGTATATCATACAAGCCCATATATTTTGTCAAATTCACAATTTTGTCCTTCAAATTATCATTTTCTCAATTTAGCCCTATTTAGCTAAATTCATAAAAAATTCAAGAACAAAATATGTTTATCTAACACATATCTTTCATTTAACACCAATAATCATCACAAAGTTCACCATTTCATCAATGGCACATCTCATGAACATCATCAATTCATAAAATTGAGACATGGGCTAGATAGTAGACTAAGCAACGATTACAGAAACGTAGAAATTATCAAAAACTGAAGTCGAAACTTACCTTAATTAGGCTTAAAACCAACCGAAACCTAGCTCTCTTTTTCTTTTCTTCTTTTCTTTGTTTTTCGGCCAAGATGATGAGAATGGCCTTATTTTATGCATTTTCTTTTACTATAAAATCTTATAATATATATAATATTAACTTATAAAATAAACATAGAAAAGCATAATACATGCATGTTGGCGTCCACTAACCTCTCTTTTGGCCAAATTGCAATATAAATCCTCATATACAAGAAGACACAACAATTAAGCCACTCAATTAATATAAAAGGCTACCTTTACCTATTACGCATTTTAGTCCTTTACTCAAATTAAACACACATATAGACAAATTAATTTATGAAATTTTACCACATGATTAATCACATATCATAGGCACAGAAAATAATATTAAAATATTTTATTGACTCGGATTTGTGGTCCCAAAACCACTATTCCGCCTAAGGTATAAATCAGACTATTATAATTCTCCCCCTTAGGGATTTTCGTCCCCAAAAATCTTGCCGTTAAACAGATTCGGATATTGCTGTCTCATTGAATCTTCAGGTTCCCACGTAGCCTATTTTATTCCATTTCAATTCCACAATACTTTCACTAACCGGATTTTCTTATTTCTCAACTCTTTCACTTCACGAGCTAAGATACGAATCGATTCCTTTTCATAAGTCATATCATATTGGATTTCAATTTCAGACGGAGGAATCACATGAGAGGGATCGGATCTGTATCGTCTAAGCATTGACACGTGAAATACATTATGAATCTTTGCTAGCTCAGGTGGCAACAACAATCTATACATAACTGGCCCAACTCACTCAATGATTTCATACGGTCCGATGAATCTTAGACTCAACTTGCCTTTACGTTCGAATCGGAGTACTGTCTTCCATGGAGACACCTTCAGAACGACTTTGTCACCGACATCAAATTCAATATCATTTCTTTTCAAGTCTGCATAAGATTTATGTCTATCAGTTGCTGCTTTCAAGCTATCTCATATTACTTTTACTTTCTGTTCAGTGTCTTTTATCAAATCGACCCCGTGTATCTTGTTTTCACTGAGCTCAATCCAATACAGAGGTGTCCAACATTTACGTCCGTACAGAGCTTCATAAGGTGCCATTTTGATGCTCGACTGATAACTATTATTGTAAGCAAATTCGATCAATGGCAATTATTGTCCCACATACTGCCAAACTCAAGAATGCAACATCTCATCATATCCTCGAGAATCTGAATAATCCGTTTAGATTGACTATCTATTTGCGGATGAAAAGTTATACTGAAATACAGTTTCGTGCCTAAAGCTTATTGTAGTTTCTTCCAGGATTGTGATGTAAACCTCGGATCTCTATCAAACACAATGGATACTGGCACTCCGTGTAATCTCACAATCTCAAAAATATAAAGCTCAGCTAATCTATCAAGTGAGAAATCAGATTTTACCGGAATAAAATGGGCAGATTTCGTCAATCGACCAACTACGACTAAAATCGCATCTTTCTTTCTCGGAGCCTAAGGTAAACCAGAAACAAAATACATTGTCACTCTATCCCATTTCCATTCGAGAATCAGAATCGATTGTAGCAACCCAGACAGAACCTGATGTTCAGCTTTAACTTGCTGACAGATTAAACATTTTGACACATAGTCAGAAATATTTCTTTTCATACCATACCACCAATAGTGTCGTTTCAGATATTGATACATCTTTGTGCTTCACTCAGAATCAATTGTAATAACTCAAAGTTTCTTGAAACACAGATACAGTCTCGAAATCTCAAGCAATCATCAATAACTTGAAATTCAGATTCAGAATTCGAATCACACTGAGCTCATTTTGCTAATATCTCATTATCCACTTTCTGAGCATCACATTTCTGTTGTAAAAACAATAGTTTTGTTTTTAATTTAGCTATCATTAAACTATCATCAGACATATCTAATTCAGCATTTAAAGCACGTAATGCAAACAATGATTTTCGGCTCAATGCATTGGCAACTACATTAGCTTTACCCAGATGATAATCTATTACAAGTTCGTAGTCTTTCAACAACACAAGCCATCTTCTCTGACGCAGATTCAAATCCTTCTGAGTCATCAAATATTTCAAACTTTTATGATTTGAAAACACATGACATTTCTTGTCAAATAGATAATGTCGCTAAATCATTAATGCGAACACAATCGCAGCTAACTCGAGATCGTGTGTCGGATAGTTCTTCTCATGAAGCTTTAACTGTCTTAAAGAATAAGCTATTACTTTGCCTTCCTGCATCAATACACATCCCAGACCAGTCAACGAAGCATCACTGAATATTACAAACTCTTTGCCCGATTCCGGTTGTACTAACACTGGAGCTTCTATTAATAGAGTTTTTAATTGATCAAAGCTTTTCTGACACTTATCGGACCATTCAAATCTCATATCTTTTTGAAGTAACCTGGTTAACGGAGTAGCTATCACTGAAAATACTTTTACAAACCTACGATAATAACCAGCTAGTCCCAAAAAACTGCAGACTTTAGACACATTCTTCGGAGGTTTCCAGTCCAGAATAGCTAAAATCTTACTCGGATCAACTCGAATTCCAGAAGCTGACACAATATGTCCCAGAAAACTAACCTCGTGTAACCAGAATTCAGATTTAATAAATTTTGCATACAATTTCTTTTCTCACAGAGTTTGCAATACAATTCTCAGATGCTCGGCATGTTCAACCTCATCACGTGAATAAATCAAAATGTCATCTATGAACACCACCACAAATCTATCTAGGCACGGTCTGAAGATTCTGTTCATCAAATCCATAAAACTAGCAGGAGCATTGGTAAGTCCAAGTGGAATAACTAAAAACTCATAATGCTCGTACCTCGTTCTGAAAGTTGTTTTCGGAATGTCTGAGTTTTTCACTCATAGTTGATAGTATCCCGATCTCAGATCAAACTTAGAAAATACAGTAGCTCCTTATAACTGATTAAAAAAATTGTCAATTCTGGGCAACAGATATTTATTCGTTATAGTTACTTTGTTCAACTAACGATAATCAATACACATTCTCATTGTGCCATCTTTCTTTTTCACAAATAGAATAGGAGCACCCTAAGGTGAGAAACTCGGTCTAGCAAACCCTCTATCAGTCAATTCTTTAACTGTGACTTTAAATCTTTTAACTCTATTGGTGCCATTCTATATGGAGCTATCAAAATAGGTGTTGTACCAGGTAACAAATCAATACCAAATTCAACTTCACATATTGGAGGTAAACCCGACAATTCTTCAGGGAACACATCAGAATACTCACACACAACAGGCACTGATTCAGCTTTCTTTTCAGATACTTTTGAATCAATCACATAAGCAAAACAAGCGTCGTAGCCCCTTTTCATATAACTCTGAGCTTTCAACGCAGATATCATAGTAGGTAATCCATTCAAATCATTAGACTCAATCCTAACTATTTCATCATTCAGACATCTCAAATCAATAGTCTTTCTTTTACAGTTCACAATAGCTTCATGCAATGTCAACCAGTCCATACCCAAAATTATATCAAACTCATCAAACGGTAGTAGCACCAGATCAGCAGGGAAACAGATATCTCGAAACATTAATGGATAGTTCTTGCATACTTTGTCTACCAGGACACTTTTACCTAAGAGGTTCGATACTTTTATAACAACTTCGGTAAACTCTACAGGAAAATTCTTATTGAATACTAAATTCATGCATATATAGGAATGCGTAGAACCAGGGTCTATTAATGCAATCACAAAAGTATCATAGAGTGTAAATGTACCTGTTAATACATCTGGAGATGAAGCTTCCTCACGAGCTCGAATAGCATATGCTCTGGCAGGCGCTCTAGCTTCGAATCTCGCAATAGTATCTCTCATAGTTCTCTGACTACCACTAACATTTCTTGCATTTTTCGAAAGTCTACCTCTCACTGAAGTATTATCAGATCTCAGATTCCGAATAGTCTCTAGCTCAACTGACTCCGAGCAATCTCGAATGAAATGATCTAATGATCCACATCTGAAGCAAGCCTGGTCATTCAATCTACAACTTCCCGGATGCCTTTTTCCACAATGCTTACACTCGGGTCTTTCAGAACGGACATTTCTAACACTTGATATAAAAGTTGCTGGAGTTTTTGAGCTCATTTATGATCTAGCTCGATCTATATACGATTGTCCCACATTAGCCTTTGAACGGCTATGCTCATCTCGAAATTTCTTTGCAACAGGCTGAAATGATCTACTCTGAAATCTCTTTCTCACATCTCTAGCATCAGACTCAACTTTCCTTTTATCTTTTCTCAGTGCCTCAGCTTTGCACGCTCGATCAAAAAGAACAATAAACTCTTTTATTTCCAAAATTCTGACTAACAAACGGATATCTTCATTAAGGCTGTCTTCAAATCTATTACGCATTATTGCCTCAGTAGATACACATTCACGAGCATACTAACTCAATCTGACAAACTCTCGTTCATATTCCGTAACAGACATACGGCCCTGCTTCAAGTCCTGAAATTCCTTTCGTTTTTGATCGATGAACCTCTCACTAATATATTTCTTCCAGAACTCAATCTGAAAGAAGTCCCATGTCACCCGTTCTTTTGGAACAACAGAAATCAGAGTCTTCCACCACTGATAAGCTACATCTCAAAGCAGTGAAATAACATATTTAATACTTTCATTTGGAGTTAAAGATATTTCTTTGAATACCTGTATAGTGTTTTCTAACCAAAATTCAGCTTTCCCAGCATCGTCATCATTGGTAGCCCTGAACTCTTCAGCCCCATACTTACAGATTTTGTCGACCGGAGGCTTATTCAATAGATTTGGATACATAACCAGTGGCACAACTGTAGTCTAAGGGGGATTAACCAGAGGCGGAGGTTGCGAAACAGCTGGATTATTTCTTACAAACCGAGTGAACCACTCACTCATTATTTGGAAGAAAGCTTGTTTAGCTTCTCCCTCTTGACCACTCGTAGTCGGTCTCGAATTAGAAGGCACTTTCCCTTGTGTGGGAGCAGGGGTATTACTTTCTACATCTTCAGCTACAGCTCTTTCTGGATCCATTACTATACGGAAATCACATTTTATACATCAGGATTCATCACACTATCACAGTTCAAATATACGGCATGTATAGCTAGACTTTGACACACTACGTTAGTCTAAGAATTGGCTAAATCGTACATCTGATACCAACCAAATGTAACACCCCTATCCCGTATCTGTCACCGGATTAGGGTTAAGGGCATTACCTGATAGGTCGAAAACTTTTTTAGACAATTTCATAAATTAAACCATCATTTACAATCGTAGTGTCCCTGCTGTCGGTCATCAAGACATAAAACATGCTTTAAACAGAGTCGGGACTAAACCGGAACACATACAGAAATTCTTGAAAAATTTTAAACTTTCCAAGTTTTAGGGGTTACACGCTCGTGTGGGCAAGACGTGTACGTCCCATGGCTGCTAGACACGCCTATGCGTCTCCCCCATGGTTGAATATGAGATAACTCTATGGCCACCAAGCACGCCCGTGTACCTTAGCCGTGGTCAATCTTGACTTGGCTCCACGGCCACCAAGCACGCCCTTGCACTTTGGCCGTGGTCAATTCTGACTAAACCACACGGCTACCAGACACGTCAGTGAGCCAAGGCCGTGTACTCTTAATCAGCTACTGACTTAGTCCCACGATCAGTAGGCACGCCCATATGCCATAACCGTGTGGCAAAATAGGTCATTCGCAATGTCAATATGCCACCTACATAGGGTCATACCTACAAGCAAATTACCAACACATCTCATGCACATTTGACAACCAAGAACATATCAAAATAATCATCCCATCTCTACATTCCAATCCAATATTAATCATGCCAAATTTACAAGACTAAAACTCATGTAAACACAAACATAATTCATTCATACACTCACCATAAACTTAGCCATTCAAATACTATCAAACCATACCAAAACATGCCAAATTTAGACTAAAACTCATGTAAACACAAACATAATTCATTCACATAATTCATTCATACACTCACCATAAACTGAACCATTTCAAATACTATCAAACCGTACCAAAACATGCACCGTTTATCATGTTAATTAATACATATTGCCAACACATAACTAGCCAAATCACATGGCTAAGTTCAGTTCATAAATATAAACAAATAACTAGCCTATACATGCCATATCTAGCTATATACATTTCCAAAATGTACCAAAACAAGTTGAATAGTGTGATGATGATCCTCGATGGTCCTCGAGCCTTAAGTAGCTTTGACGATCTATAAAACAGAACAAACACACACATATAGTAAACTTTCAGAAAGCTTAGTAAGCCATATACAAATAAAATTAATACACAATGCATATAACCAAATTGAATCATTGGTACTTATAAATCTCATAGCCATTTCATTTCATAGACTTTGGCACATTTACTCACTCAAAGCTTGCCACATATTTCATTTCACATATCACATATATACTTAGCTTATTCATAACCATTCATGTATCTCATTCATATTCTCATGTTCAATCATACATTTCTTCAAAGCAAATTCATATAGGTGCTTACCTTTTATACACACTTAGTGTACATACCAAATGTACCCGGAATGAATATACATTCACGTAATTGTTCATAGCTCAGATTTTCCCGTTGAACCGTTTGGAATCTAATAGGATATACAGAATACTCAGAATAGTCATACAATGCCAACGTCCCAGACGTGGTCTTACATGTAATCAGATGTCGATGCCACTATCCCCGACAGGGTCTTACACGTAAAGATCATATTGATGCCAACATCCCAGACGTGGTCTTACTCGAAATCTCAAATCAATGCCAACGTCCCAGACATAGTCTTACATGATAAAAGAGGGCAGATACCTATGTCATGACATAGCTAATCCTATCTATTCCTAGGTTCATATGGGACTTCTCGGATATTGTCACTACATCGATCTTATCTCAGAATTCATGTACATATCATTTCATAAAATTTCATCATTATCAATGGTCATATGAACATACATAGTTCAATACAAATACGTCTATTTGTATAATGACTTACCTCGAGTTCGGTTTAACAGAAATGGATACGGCTACTCAATTACTTTCGCTATCCTACGATCTAAGTCCGATTTCTTCGGCTCTTGATCTAAACATATTCAAATTTAACTCTTTTATTCACTAACTCATCCAATTCAATCCAAAAACACACATTTAGGGCAATTTACAATTTAGCCCTCACATTTGCACAATTTATTAATTAAGTCTATTTTTCTCAAAGCATCAAATACACAAAATAATCACATAATCGTCAAATTCATAATTTAGTCCCTCAAATTATCATTTTCTTAATTTAGCCCTATTTAGCTAAATTCATCAGAATTCAAGAACAAAAAATGTTTTTCTAACACATATCTTTCATTTAACACCAATAATCATCAGAAAGTTTACCATTTCATCAATGGCACATCTCATGAACATCATCAATTCATAAAATTGAGGCATGGGCTAGATAGTAGACTAAGCAACGATTACAGAAACGTAGAAATTATCAAAAACCGAAGTCAAAACTTACCTTAATCAAGCTTAAAACCAACCGAAACCTATCTTTCTTTTTATTTTCTTCTTTTCTTTGTTTTTCGGCCACGATGATGAGAATGGCCTTATTTTATGCATTTTCTTTTATTATAAAATCTTATAATATATATAATATTAACTTAACTTATAAAATAAACATATAAAAGCATAATACATGCATGTTGTCGTCCACTAACCTCTCTTTTGGCCAAATTGCAATATAAACCCTTATATACAAGAAGACACAACAATTAAGCCACTCAATTAATATAGAAGGCTACCTTTACCTATTACGCGTTTTAGTCCTTTGCTCAAATTAAACACACATACAGACAAATTAATTTATGAAATTTTACCACATGCTTAATCACATATCATAGGCACAGAAAATAATATTAAAATATTTTACTAACTCAGATTTGTGGTCCCAAAACCACTATTTCGACTAAGGTATAAACCGGACTGTGTAATGAGACAAAAATATCTGAACCTAATCAACGGTAGATTTTCGGGGACGAAAATCCCTAAGGGGGAGAATTTTAACAGTTCGGTTTAGACCCTAGTTGGAATAGTGGTTTCAGGACTACAAATTTGAGTCAGAAAAATATATTAATATTATTTTCTGAGTCTACAGCATGTGAATTGATATGTGTGAAATTTCTGTGATTTAATTTGGTCATTTGTGTGCTTAATTTGAGAAAAGGACTAAATCGCATAAAATGTAAAAGTGGCTTTCCATTTGTTAAAGGGCTATTTTGACCTGGCTTTATAAATATGAGGTTCTTATAATGCAATTGGACTATTTGAATAATGGATGGACAATAGTGTACATAGATAATGGAATTTTAATGTTGTCATTAAAAGGTTCAAATTTGACTTATGTTATTAAGGTTAATTAATATAACAAAAAGCATGAAAATAGGCCATTATTCATCTTGTTGGTTGAATATAGCAAAGAAAGAAAAGAAGAAAAGTATTCTTAGGTTTCGGCTACTATCAAGCTTAATTTAAGGTATGTTTTGCTTCGATTTTTGATAATTTCTATGTTTTTTGTAATCGTTGCTTTGTGCTCTACAAAACCCATGCTTAAATTTTGTGAATTGATGTTGAATTTGAAATGTGCCATGGATGAATTCATTAGCTTTGTGAAGTTTTGTGATGAAATATGAAACATATGTGTTAGATTAACATAGTTTGTCTTTGAGTTTTTGGTGATTTTGAGTAATTTGGATTAAATTGAGAAAACAATATTTTGAAGGACTAAATTGTGAAATAAATGAAATGTATGGAGTTGTATGAACTACATGAACATTCGGCTAAGCATGGGTATATAGAGATTTTGTGTATTTTGTGATTTTGTGAAATAAGGACTAAAATGTCAAAAATGTAAAAATGTAAAAATGTAAGGGCTAAATTATAAATTGCCCTAAATGTGTGTTCTTGGATTGAATTGAATGAATTGGTGAATAAAAGAGTTAAATTTGAATATGTATAGATCAAGAACAGAAGAAAATGGATTTAGATCATTGAAAGTCAAAAGTGATCGAATAGTCGAGTCCGTACGTTTATCCGATTCCGAGGTAAATCTATATACAAATAAATGTATTTGCATTGATTTATATATGTTCATATGAAATTTCATTGAGATGAATGTATATGAGATGATAAATATGTGAATCCGAGGAAGTATCGACAATGTATCAATGTCCAAGAAGCCCCGTACGAACCTAGGAATAGATAGGATTACATATGTCATGACATAGGTTTCCGACATGTGATATTATCTAAGACCACGTCTGGGACGTTGGCATCGATTTGAGATTTACGTGTAAGACCATGTCTGGGACATTAGCATCATATTTGATTCGTGTAAGACCCTGTCTGGGATAGTGGCACCGATATCTGAATACATGTAAGACCACGTCTGGGACGTTGGCATTGTATGTCTATTCTGAGGATTCTGAGTATCCTATTTGGTTCAGAACGGTTCAACGAGCAAGTCCAAGAAATGAATGACTATGTGAATTGTATATTCGTTTCAGGTACGTTTGATGTATATGCTTTGTTTGAGCATGAAAGGTGAGTATTATGAACTTGCAAAAGAGAAATATGTGCATTGATGTAATATGATAAAATGTGATATATGTATGATTATCATATGAGTAAAAGAGATGCTTTGAGATATGATGTGTTGGTAAGTTATGGCTAAACAAATGAGCCAAAGAAAATGTTATGAATTTGCAATTGAGAAACATAAATGAAGTTGTATTATATGATTATGTGCATTTTATGTTAAGTTTATTTGTATATGGCTTACTAAGCCTTTGAAAGCTTACTTTGTGTGTGTTTGCTTTGTTTTATAGATCGTCGAAGCTACAAAAGGCTCGGGAATCATCGAGGATCATCACCACACTATCAATCTCTACTTTGGTACTTTTGAATGTGTACATAGTTAAATATGGCATGTATAGGCTATTTATTTTGGAATATGTTTGAGATATGTACATAGCCATGTGATATGGCTAGATAAATGGTTGTATTATGAATGACTAGTCATGTCCTATGATGCTTAGTTTTGGTATAGCTTGATAGCAAATGAAATGGTCATATGATGGTTAGCTTATTGATGCATAGTTAGCATATTATTGATGGTAAGTTTGTGATGGATTATACTTTGAAGTGCTTGTGGTTATATTGACTTAAATGGCTTATAAGTTAGTGTGATTGTTAAGCTCATAAGTGGTTAGTAATGGTGTACAATTTGATATGTTTTGGTTGCCATTGATGTATGAAAAAATGCTTATATGTGCTTGTAAGGATAACTCAAAGTGTGTGTGGAATTTTGGCCTTGCAAATGGCCTATATTTTCCCACACGGTAGAGCACACGGGCATGTGGCTCGATCTTGTCCCTCGTGGTTGTATTTCAAAACAAGTCAGACTCGACCACGGGCTGGACACACAGGCGTGTGATAGGCCGTGTGGTGTAAGTCAGTAGCGGCCACGGGTGCGGCACATAGGTGTGTCCACGGTCATGTGGATAGTTCAGTATGTATGCCCTATTTTGACACGGCTTAGACACACGAGCGTGTCTGAGGCCGTGGGAGGCATACGGCCTGCCCACGCGGGCGTGTGACCGCTGTATGTTTGAAAAAAATTTTAAATTTCTGAAAATTTTTGTATGTGTTTTGTTTAGTCCCGGCCCCTTTCTAAAGCATGTTTAAGGTCTCATTGACCTATTCCAAGGAAACTTACATTTGATTTGTTGAATAATATTATGAAATCTCTGTAAAAGGTTTCGTTTTGTCCGGTAATCCCTCTAACCCTAGACCGGCAATTGTTATGGGTTAGGGTGTTACAATATCCATCATAAACTTCTGTAGTTGGGCATTTGTTCTAAAGCCTCCACCAATGGAATGTTATGTGCAGTTGCTTTAGAACATCCAAGAACTTCTTAAATTGTAGCTCTTATTTCTTCTTATTCTACTAAAGTCTTTGAGGATACAAAACTTTAGGTTGATACGGACAACTTTCCTGAGGAGGTAAATATGAAAATGAAGGTGTTAGCTTCTCAGAATTTACTACTTTAAGGTTTACCTCATCAGATTTCTCAACATCAAATTTTTCTGGTGTAGGAACTTCAACTGTTAGTTGACTTTCCTCCTTCCCAGTAGGGTCATCTTCAATCACAACCTCCTTGAGTTCCAAAATCTTACAACTTTTTAATGCAACTACATTGCAATGTTACTTACCCGAACTCCTTGGATTTTCTACATCGCTCAGCAAGGCTCCTTGCGGTGTACTACGAAGTTCTATAGCTAACTAACCCATCCAGTTCTCTAGATTTTTCAGGGTTGTTACTTGAGTTTTGATCAAAGCACCAATTTTCGCCATGTACGCCTTCAACAAGTCCTCCAAACTGTTTGATGACTCAGCTTGAGGTGGTTTTGGATCTTGTTGACTAAGCCCTTAGGATTGGTTTGGTCTATGTTGCATATGATTGTTTGGCCATTTTCCTTGGTTACTTTAGGAAAAGTTCGGATGGTTCTGCCATGAAGGATTGTAGAAGTTGTACTGTGGTCCTTGTCCACTTTTATTTTGATACTGATTCCTTACATAACAAACAGACTTTGGGTTTGAAGGGAAATTCTCAGAAGTATGACCATCCCCATAATACACAAAGGAAACAACATCATACTGACTTGGTGGTTGAGTTGCAAAATTATTCAAACCATTGTGGTAAACTATTTTAACATAGAGAAAATAGAATATACCTTGGCAGAGAGTGAAGTCATTGCGTCCACTTCATGCACTCCGACTAATCCTCTTCTAAAAACTGCTCGATTTGTTGCCCATTGGTAATTGTTGCTAGCTATCCCTCTGATGATCTCGTAAGCCTCGTTATAAGACTTAGACAAAATCGTACCATTTGCAGACCTCCAACCCGAGCTTGTTTAGTAGGACTTTGTAACATAGGAAAGAAAAGGGGGTAAGCTTATAAAGCTTAGTAAGTTCACATGTAAAAATAATAAGCATTAGCAATGAATTTAGCTTACTACTAAGCTGTCATAACTTGCATAAATAATGCTAAGTTCTTACTTTCCCAACTTACTCATTTGTAGCCTTATCAAGCCTCAACATGACAAATCCTCACAACAAGTTCTCAATTTGATACAAACATTAAATCACATGCTTATACCTTGTTACTCATGTTCACATTAATCTGTCTACTTGGATCGCTGTCACTAAATTATTTATTTCTTGAGCTACAGAGCTCCAAATTTAAAACTGGTAATTTTCCCTGAAGCTAGACTCATATATCTTTATACCATAAAATTTTCAGAATTTTTGGCTAAGCCAATTAGTACAGTTTATTCATTAAAATTTCCCCTATTTCACTGTTCGACTATTCTGACCACTTTTCACTACGAATAAATTTTATCCCTGTACAGAATTCAAATGAGGTTATAATTTGTTTCATTTGAAACTAGACTCATTAGGGATTTCAAGCATATAACTTTTATCCCATACTTATTTTTGTACAAGTTTTAATGATTTTTCCAAGTCAAAATAGGGGATCACATAGTCATTCTGAACCAATCTCACAAGAATTTAAATATCCTAAAATATAAAAATCCATTGCTTTCTCTGTTTCTTTTATATGAAAATAGACTCAATAAGCTTTAAATCAATTTCTCATCCAACTTATAATTCAATTGCTACTATTTGTGGTGATTTTTCAAATTCACATCACTGCTGTTGTCCAAAACAGTTTTATTGTAAATTTTACTCTTTCATGATTGCTTTGTATTAACATCCATTTAATCATACATAACCCCAAAACATATCCTTTAACTAGCCATTCCAATAGCTAGCCATTATCGAATATTTACATGCCATTCATTTTCCCCTTTAACCTATACAACAACAAAACTTAAACTTATCATGTCACGATTTAATTTGGCCTAAAAGCCTCACACATAGTTATAAATCAAATTTATCACCTATTTATACATCATAAGTATAGACCTATCGTCACAAGGTCATCACAAGATCATTTTCATAGGTATGACTTACTCATTTACATTCTTACCAAATGTTCCATATACATCGAAATTTAGTACTCATGAATTTTGCGTACATACCGCATACTCTTTCAACATGATCATACCTTGTCATTTCTTTGATATCATCTTTGGATTTTCCCATTGAAACTCTTGGGATACTAAGGATGGATACTCGGGAAAAACTCGTACATGATGTATTGTACCGAGTGCCATGTCCCGCATGGTCTTACGCTAGCTTTCATATCGTGGCGATGCCATGTCCCGCACATGGTCTTACTTCTAGCACACATATCAATGCCGATGCCATGTCCCGCACATGGTCTTACACTGCTCTCATATCTCCGCCGATGCCATGTCCCGCACATGGTCTTACATCGCACACATATTGCCATGGTCCAACCATGGTCTTTACTATCAATTCATCACATGTCGAAATTCGATCATACTCCGCCCTGCAATTCTCTTAATCTGATCTTTCAATACAATCTCGTAATTTTTATATTATTCATGATCCAATAATAACATACGAAATAACACATGGTATCAGTTAAACATTTAAACATATTAAATTTAATGCTTATTAACATACGAACTTACCTCGATACCAAAACGACCATTTTACCAACTTTCCCGATTTTTGATTTTCCTCACGTTCTAGGTCCAAATCTTATTTTCTCGGGGTCTAAAACATCACATTTCGCATATTTAATTAATGTACTATTCAAAACAGTCCCTAACTCAATTTTTTTCAAAATTCCAATTTTGCCCCTAAACTTTTACATATTTACACTTTTGCCCCAATACTCGAATATTAAAATTCAGCCCTTATTCATATGTTTTATAACATGCTGATCATTTTTCCCTTCTATGACAACATCAAATTCTCACTCTAACATGTACTTATGAACAATAGGTATTTTTACCAATTATGACGTTTTACTCGTTTTTATGTAAAATCGCTTAGTAAAAGTTGTTTAACATGATTTCAGCCTTCATATTCTATCATAAAACATCTAAATAAAATGATCAAATTGAGCGGAACAACAGATTTGAGTACTTCTGATCAGTGACAAGTGAAATTGAAAAGTGGTAGCTTTGGCTACCTGATCAGTGAAAAGTGGTAGCTCCGGCTACCTGATCAGTGAAAAGTGGTAGCTCCGGCTACCTAATCAGTGAAAAGTGGTAGCTCCGGTTACCTGATCAGTGAATAGTGCTAGCTTCGGCTACAAGTGACAAGTGATAAGTGGTAGCTTTAGCTACGCTTATATGATCAGTGATAAGTGATCATACATAAAACCATAGTTATACTATGGCAAAGTGGAAGTGAAGTACTCAATTTTCCGTAACCATTCCCTAATTTGATTAAGGATATAAGTGACAAAAGGGCCCAAAAGAGTTGAAGTAAATGTTTTGGGCATACGAATATGAACCTGGTACTTCTGACTCTGTATTTAGATGTTGATATGTCGATAGAATTAAGTTGAATGTTAAGTGTATTCAGGATTAACGATATCAGTGATAATATTAGAATGATAACAAGGCAGAACTATTGTGAATTTCATATCAGGTTTCCCTCAATCTTCAGATCAAGAGAAATGCTAGTGACGGAATTAGTATAATAATTTCAATATGTATCGATTCATTATTTGACAGAATTGATTGAGTTATATTGAGATTTAGATCGATGACAGTGTGTTTCTAAAAGTATCTTCTTAAAAAGGGTTATTTAGTGATGTTGGAAATTGTGCGAAAGATATTCAATTTCATTCCGGTAAGATTTTCGGGGACGAAAATCCTAAAACGGGGGAAGAGTTGTAACAGCCTAAATTTGGGTCTAGTCAAAATAGTGGTTTCGAGACCACAAATCCGACGAGTAAAATTATATATTTATTATATTTTTATGGTCTACAATTTTACGGAAAGATTTCGTAAAAATTTCGTTCAAAAATTTCGACGTTTGGGCACTCAATTTAGTCAAAAGGACTAAATTATAAATAGTGCAAAAGTTGAGTTCTACATGTTAGAAGTGTCCAATTTCTATGAAATTTTAAATTGGAGGTCCTTAAATGGAAATTAGACCATTGGTTAAATTTTTGGACAAAATGGACATTAGATAAGTGAAATGAGATATTTTTAAGTTAGGGGCATTTTGGTAAATTGGTAATTAAATGAATTAAAAACAAAATTAAAATGCCAAATTTGTCCATCTTCTTCATATGGACGAAATTTACCAGGGGAAGACATGGCTAGATCTACCATTAATCTTGTATGTGCATTGAGACTGTTATAAAACGTCTCAAATTGGATACAATGAGGAATCCCATGATGAGGACACATACGAAGCAATTCCTTAAATCTTTCCCACGCCTCATATAAAGACTCGTCATCTAATTGTTGAAAAGTAGTTATCTCATTTAGCAACTTTGTGTTCTTGGTCGGTGGAACATACTTTACCAAAAACCTTTTTGCTAATTCTTGCCATGTAAATATTGAACTTGGTGGCGATGAATTCAGCCATGCTCATGCTTGATCTCGCAACGAGTATGGAAACAACTTCAAGCTTAATGCATCTTTAGTCACACCAGCTATATCAAACGAATTACTCACCTCTGTGAATAATCAAAGGTGTAAGTGTGGATCTTCCATGGGCATACCACTAAACTGGCCCACTGTTTGGAGCATTTAAAACATCACTGGTTTCAATTCGACTTGGGGTGCCTCGATATCTGGCCTCCTAATTCCCCGATTTAATTTATTGAAAAGTGGCATAACGTATTGTCTTATGGCACGATCCCTATCATCAACAATAAGGATTGGGTTATGCACATGATTAACACCATTACCTTGTCCATCATTTTGATTTCCAAGGTTCATCTCAGTTTGTCTTTGCGCCAGTCTCTCACGTCTTCTCTGTCTAAATGTCCACTCAATTTCAGGGTCTACAGGTAATAGATCAACGATTTGATCTATGCTCATAAACACCTGATAAATAAATAAAGAAATAAATAATAAATAATAAATTAGTAATGTTAGAAACTAAATAAAAACCAAATTGCAAAAATAGTATCACAAAGAACGATTAAGGCCACAGTTTCTGGCAACGACGTCAGAAACTTGTAACACAATTTGTGCAAGTGTACACAGTCATTCAATTAATAAGTAAGGAAAATAAATTATCTTCTCTACATGGACTGTGTATGTTAATCAATTATTTGTAAAATTATAAATTCACAATTTGGCATAAAAACACTATAGTTTGAGTGGTTATGTTTAACTAAATTATCTAGATGCAAGTTGATCCCTAGCAATTAAATCTAAATGCAAATGATCTAAATGTATGAATGAATGGCTTTAGCAATTAAAACAATCAACATAAAATAGGCTCGAATAATTATATTAATCAACTCAATTCATTTATATCATGCTTAACAATGTTTGGAAAACATTCCATGGCAACTCGATCTTTCTTGAGTTTGGAAACTAAATTAAGTTCTCTTGGATCTTTTACTTAGTGAAATATGCATTTCACTAATCATATTAAACTAAGGATTTCTTAGTATTTATGTGAGGTCACGAGGACATTTACGTTTGCAATAGTTTAATCACATAAACCTAAAAACTATGCACGATAATAGAACTAACTAAAGATATTATGAACCTCTACTTTAGTTGGGTTTAATGATCTAAATTGAGCATTGCACTTTTCAATTATGTGTCTACTAGCCATCATTTGGTTAGGATCTCTCAGCTAATCTGAATGCACCCAATCACATATAAATGGAATAGATATTGATTTTAATTAAAAACATGATCGACTAAGGAATAAACATGTTAAACATGAATCAAATAAATATTATTGAATTAACATAATCATCCTAGAAAATAGGACTTAAAATATCATTGTTGATGTCAAAAACAATACACACATAGCTAACATAAGTAAATTAAATAACAAGAGAAAAGAGTAAACTCTAATTTAGTTCAGTAGCCTTTCGAATCTTTTTTGACTGATGTATTCCTTCGTTCTGCTTGACGCTCCTTTTGCTAAGGGCTTCCTATGGTGGCTGCCAAAGGAAGGTCTTGACAAAGCCTTTGTTCGCTAAAGAATGGAAGGGAGATGGATGGCTATGCAAAGGAAATGAATAGGGAAATAGAAAAGAGAATGATGAATGAGAGATGGGTGTTGAGGGATGTGGGATGTTGTAACAACCCGTTTTTTAGTGGTGTCAAAAACTGTGGTTTCGGGGCCACCAGATCCGACGAGTAAGTTTGTAAATATTATATTTAATGTTTACGTGTTAATTTTGATTTTAAAAAGGTTTTTGATATTGTGATTTTTGTTTGATAAGCTATTTATTAAGTTCAAGTAGTGTGACCCTAAGGTTAAGTGGTTTAAAAAAATTAGGTACCGGGACCTTGTTTCTATAAACCAAGCCGTAAATATTTTTATAAATATTTACGGAGTGTGATTAAGGTGGTATTAAAGTTTCGTTGAAAAATTTTATCGTTCCGATAGTTAATTAAGCAAAAAAGACTAAATCGCATAAAGTGTAAAAGTTGTGTTCTATAAGCTAAAGGCATTAAATAGCTATAGAACTTTAAAGTGGAGGTCCTTATATGGTAATTAGACCATTAAATGAGTTAGTGGATGTGCATGGCTTGGCAATTATGAAAATTTCAAAGTTAGGTAAGGGTAATTTGGTAATTAGGCAATTAAAGATATATTAAATAAATAAAACAAAGTGGTCATCTTTTTGTTTCATCTTTCAACCGAAATGTACAGCAAGAAAGAGACATGGAAGCTTGAAAATTTTGCTTAAGCAAATTCTTTGCATGTAAGCCCCTAAACTATGAGTTTCTTGTAATTTTTATGTTTTTAAGATCGTTGCAACTAGGTCCGGCTAGCTAGTACCTTTGATTTTAAAACTATTAAAGGTTTTGAATGTTTCCATTGATGAATCTTGAGATTTTTTATGTTAGATGATAAATTTGGAATGTTGATTTATATTTAAAAGTATTTTGTTAAGTGATTTTGATGAATTTTTCGATTAAGGACTAATTTTTAAATTAATAAAAGTACAAGGATTTAACGTGAAATTTTTTCATGTTTTGGATACCGTGAGCATTCGGCTAAGCTCAATTTTGGGTAAAAATCGTTAATTTGCATGTTTTCGGCTCATGGACTAAATTGAATAAAAGTAAAAATTTAGGTGTAATTTTGTAAAAAAAATAAAAAATGATCAAATTATATGAAATGGATTATTTTATTGTCTAAATTAATATATTGAATGAAATTATTAATTTAGATCAAGATCGGGTGGAAAATCGAAGAAAATGAAAAATTACAAAAATGCCCCTAAACTTTGGTATTTTTGCAATTTAGCTAGGTAAGTTCGTATGAACTATACTATGTTTATTATTGATTAAATTGAATGTTATTATATGAAATTTTATTGAATATGAATCGATATATGTGTTAGTATACAATTTAGCTTATAACAAAACGAGGAAAATTCAACGACGCACGACAACGATCGAGTCCCGTTTGAACCTGAGGAATATTTAGGATACAAAAGACATGTCATTAAGGGCTATCTGTTTTGGGTGCTGGTCTCGTACGTCCTACCGATTGCTTAGTTTCTGGCATGTGTTGCGGGTACTTTATAGCTTGTGTGAGCAGCACCGTGTAGCTACGTCTTGACTGACAGCTTGTGTGAGCAGACCCATTTATGGCTCGAGAGAGCACTGATATGAGATATGAGATAGTAGGGTTTCGACCACTTGTTGGCACTTAGTGTGTGAGATTCTAGCTATCCAATATTATTCTAAGTGGTTCAACGGGCACAGTTCTGTTACAAGGTTATATGAGTTCGATACGAACAAATACAGGTATATACATGAAATACATGGAAATGATGGTACATGATATATTGATATATTTAAATGGGTGATATACATATATGAAGAAATGGTAAGAGAATGATATGTATCATGACATGTACATATATGAATATCTTTGATATGTTGATACATGAAAATTATGTAAATGGAGAAGAGTAATAAACTCGGGTGTCACATGCTGAGAAAATAAGGTTATCAAATGTTGAATTTATATGAAATATGTTCAAGTAAGCTTACATGTGTTGTTGTTTGATGCTTAGGCAAGTGTCAAGCTGTTGGTTGAATGGTATTCTATTTACTTATAAGTTGCATTGAAATGGTAAATGCTCAAATAAAAATATGCTTGTGCTCATGAAAAAGTGGTAAGGTCTAAATTATGCAATTTCTTATGAAATGGCTTATAATGTGATTAATTCGAAAAGAGATATGTTTAAATGCACTAGCTTGTGGCCATGGTTAAATGATATGCTTATGACTTGTGTGTTATGCATATGGAACGGGTGTGGACAGTAATGAAATGCAAATGGAAATAAAGAAATTTAGAAGAGTATAAAGTTGTCTAAGATCCTACTATGCTAGGGATAATATGTATAAGTGATGCTGTCGATTTACTCATTTTGTGAATTGTTGAATTTGGTTTTGTAAAACCCCAAACCCGGCCCAGACGTTATGGCCGAATCTGGCGTGTCACATCAAAGCGTCATTCAAAAACCGAGTTTTTTGTTAAAAGTTCATTTCTATGTTTAAATCTTTTTGCTCGAGTTTAGCAAATCATCTCGTCTAAAACATTTACTTAATGTCTGGCGTTGATACTTTAGATTATTCCAATCGAGGAAACTCTTAAAGTTTGAAATATAAAAACGTCTATTTTTACGTATTTTTGAAAATAGTTGTTAATTTTGAAAATTCGTGTTTAGCAGTTTTAAATAAGGAAATCTAAAGCCCATTTAAAAATTTAATCCCTCAAAGGCCTTATAGTAGAATTAAAACCCAAAATATAAAATTCAAATAAAAACTCTACAGCAGAGCATCAGCGGTCGTGTGGCCACCTCCGAGTCTCTCGCGTCTCCAAATTGCCTAAGGCTGGGGATTACTTGTATAGTTAGACAGAATGGCGAGTTTGTGAAAACTCAGTGTGTAATCCCTTATAATACAAACAGTTAGATATACGGTATGCAGAAATAGACTAGGCCTGAGCCCATCACAGACACAGTATCAGGTGGGCCTTAGCCCATAACAGCACCATGTGGACCTAAGCCCATTACAGAATCAGTATTAGATACAGATATGCAGACAGAAATCCAGCCCAATCCAACCAATACACAACCCGTACCAACCAACACACCAAGCTTAGCACCAATTGCGACACTAAGTCAACAGAACGGCTCGGCGATGGAAACAGAACGGCTAAAAGCCATAAATATCACAGAAAGGCTGGAAGCCTTGTACAGAATGGCAACGGGTTGTACACTTCCTCCGTAACAATGTCCCAACCCATGCAATATGTTGTGTATGTCATGCTCAATCATCACAGGTATATGCAGAATGGCCATGCTCAGTAACAGTCATTTAAACATATATTAAAATCATATCAGTCACACGACCACAGTCAAGTCAGTTAAAACACAGTCATACGATCACAGTCAAATCAGTCAAATTCATAATCAAAGTCAGTCATTTACCCACAAGGGCAAAACAATCATCTTGTCATATAGGGGTATTTTTGTAATTTTACAAATATTAGGGTCTCAGTACTTATTACGACCTTTTAGAGGGTCTATCGTCACTTCGAGTGACTCAGATAACCTACATGGCCAGAACAGTGTATATGGGCCCAAAATTCGCTATTGGGCCCAAATGGGCCCAAATTCTCGTGTGACCCAGTTAGTCCAGATTCATATACGGCATCGCGAGCCTCATAAACCAACCTATCAATGATCATTTACCGAGTATTTTACCCGTGTAGCCCACAAGCCCATTGGGCCCATGTGGCCCATTTTGACCTATCGAGGCTCATAACGGCCCCAGTCCATGAAAACACACGTGGTGGCCTCTGTAGTCTGCTACCCATGATTTGGGGCTCGGTTCGCCCCACGTGTGTTCGCACGCTCGTGAGGCCTCGAATGCCGAGGTTCTAGCATTTCAGCTTATCGACTTTTGCCAATTCACAGATAGACAGGGGTGTGAATACACACCTTTATCCCGCGTTTGACAGTCACGAAATCTGGCGTACGGTTACACACCCTTTTTAGCTTTTAAGCCGCTTATAATTTACAGAAAATAGTTACACACCTGATTACGTAGAGTACTAAAAGTCCATGAGCTCCAGAACCTTGACTAGATCGGTCAACTTTGATTTGCTTACTTGTTCCAGAGCTCGGTGCAGCCACCCTCCCGCATCCTGGTGAAAAATCTCGAATAGCCGACACCTTACGCCACTTAAACTTGGGAGTAGAGGCTACGCACTCAAACTCAGCCGGTACCTTTTCCATCAGTTTATTTCTAGCACACTCTTCAACCATCAAAAGTTCGATTAACCCGAAAGAACATACACATAGAAGAAAGGAGAAGAATCTGTATTAAAGGATCGCATCATTTGGCTTAAATCGTAAAAGAGAGAGCTGAAAGGAACCGAGAGACTTCTCAATTAACAGAGATTACTTGCCAAATAAAAAATAGGAATGGAGAGAGTATGAAATGTAGGAGCAGAGAATCCCAAGCAACAAGGTATTAGGCCAAGGTATTAAAAAGAAAGATGGTGATAGAGCAATTGAAAAGAATGAATAAAGAAGGGAAGAAGGATGAATTTGGTCATAATGGCTAAAGGATGGAGAGAGGAAGAGAGCGCATAAGCAACCAAAGAGGTTGAGGAAAAGAAAGTGTCTTCACTTACCTATTCGTCACCTAAAAGCCTATGACCGAATTTGCATAATAGGAAAATCCCTTTTTCGGCCAACTACTATCACTCCCCTCAACCTCCCATAATCCACTCCTAAAATCTCTCAACCTACCAATTTGCATCACTTTCAAACTCCTCCAACACCAACCTTCATCCGTATCCCTTGACCCCCAAGACCAATTCCACAACCACCTCAGCAGAATTCCACTACAACACAAACACTAGGCATCACAGATGCAAACTAAATACCCATCATAATACTATGCCAACACTCGAACCCCTGACCACACATACACTCCTAACGCCACCTTGCCACTAGACCACATGCTTCCTTGTGTCATTTTTTTAACCACAAATATTTAAGAACCTTCTATCTAGATCCCAATGATTTTATTCACTAAAAACAAAATTTTTGCTAAAGCCCATGTTTGAACCTAGGACTTTTCCAACTCCTTTCAATACCCTTAACCACTTGAGCAGACATTTAATTGTGTCATTTCCTAGCTCACATAAACTTTTATGCATAGTTTCCTAATCGTTCCCTTGCTTAAGGCTCAATACTTCTAGGCCCAAATTCCAGGGCGTTACAGGTTTCATGAATTATGCGGTATCGGTATATGATTATTCTTGATATGTATAAATTTCATATTGGAAATAGATTGATATTATTAAATTTTATACGAGTTTCTTACGTAGTTGTTTTTCTGTACTTTTCAGACAATAGGAAGCTCGATTGGGTTGGAAGCTAGTCAAAGTTATATCACATTATCCACCGGTTCTATCAGTACTTTCGAATGTTTTGATTTTGGTCATAATAGCATGCATAGGTATTCTGATTAATATTGGTCTATGTGTTTGAATGTCGAAATGGCCATTTGACTTGGTTGAGTTTTGGTATATTATGGTATAATGGAAAAGTTTGGCATGTATATGAGTAGCCTTATTATGGTTAATGTTTGGCTAGTTTGTTTGAATGATAAAAGATGAAATGGTAGTTGAATATGCATATGGTATAGGTGCTTTATGATATGTGGTATATGTGGTGATTTGGTACCTTGTTATGTATAAGTATTTAGTTAATTGATATTAGTTAAAGAATGGAATTTTGGTACCAAATGGTTTGTGTTTTGGTAAGTAATATTTATGGTATGTATGGATGCAAATTAAATTGAAAGTTAGTTGTTTATTTTGACCAAATTGAGTACTTGGTGATACATGTTTATAAATTGTTATTTGAGATGCCTATGTTCATATTGGTTGAGTGTGGTTATACTGTATGTATAAAGCTAGATTATGCATGATTTTAGTGCCTTTTGAGGGCTTAAGTATATGTGCAAAAGGGATTATAAGTACATGTTGAAAAGGGTGAGAAAAATAGCTTGTAAAATGGCCTATCTTCGTCCATACAGGTAGAGACACGGGCGTGTGTCTTAGCCGTGTGTGACACACGGCCAGGTAGCATGGTCGTGTGTCCCCTATAGTTTTCAAAAGGTTACAAGTCAGGTTTTACAGGCCTAGCACGCAGCCTGGCACTCAGGCGTGTGAGGTTATTTTGAAGGGTACACGGCCTGACACACGAGTGTGTGGTTTGGCCGTGTGACCCAAGTCAGTGAGTTACAAGGGGACGGACACGGGCTGGGACACGGGTGTGTGACCCTTGCAGTTTGTAAATTTTCATCTTTTTCTTGAAATTTCTATATGTTTCTGGTTTAGTCTTAATTTATTTCTAATGTGTTTTTAGGGCCTCGAAGGCTCGTATTAGAGACAACATGTATGTTATTGATTGGATTTGTTTTGATTGATGATATGAATGAAATGTTTTAAAAATTTTAAAATTTTTAATAGTTTTGAAATGAAAACTCCGGTAATACTCTGTAACCCTATTCCAACGTCGGATGCAGGTTAGGGGTGTTACAGATGTGGTATTATAGGTAAAGGCAAGGGTAGAGTTTGCTAAAAATAGAATTCAAAATTGCTCTCTTTTCTCTCATACATGGTCGTGTCCCTTGGGCACACGGTCCTGTCCTTTGGGCATACGGGCATGTGTGTTTGGGAATTAGGGTTTGAGTGATTTGGTGTCACACGGCCATGTGGCTGATTTGGGATTTAGGGATCCCGCACGGGCGTGTGTTTTGGACACATGGTTGTGTTCAGTGGGCACAAGAGCGAGTGAGATCCTCGCACGGTCGTGTCTTCCTTGAACTCTAATTTAGTGTAAATGGACAGAGAGTTACACGGCCAACTCTCGGGTCCATATGGGCATGTGCCTCAGTCACACGGCCATGTGCCTCTCTTCATACAGGTGTGTATGTCTCCATCACACGGCCATGTGCCCCTCTTCATTCGAGTGTTTGACCTCCCACAAGACCGAGGCTTATTCCACACAGCTGGAGTACACGGGCGTATGGTCTGAAGGCACTTGTTTTGGTTTTCTATGTGTTTCTAATCTGAAAAAGTGTTTGTGTGCTTCAACCCATATCTAAGCTTTAGCAGGGGTCGATAAGTCTTTGATTTGGGCTTCAGTGGTTAAGTGTTATATATAATTGTTGTGTGAGATACATGATTCTAAATTTGGATGTTGGGCGGGTGTGCTTATCTATCTCTATCTGATTGTCTGTTGGTGTGTCCATTATTTCTGTGAGAACGAACGCATTCATGTATTTGCATAAAGTGTTTTGGCTGGGATTGTGAAGAGAAAGGAGACTAATTATGATCCGATCGATGCTTCCTCATCAGAACTTATACGTCTGACAATTTATCGTCGATCTCTTATCAACATGCATCATCTTTGCTGCGCACTATTATCTGATCGGCAGTTTAACTGTAACCTATTTGTACAGTGGTTCACGGTATTGCATTGCACTATACTGCACGTACGTCAGCTTCGTTGCGTACCTTTACTGATTTGGCAGTTAAACTGTGTATTGATAAGCCAACTTTTTCGGGCAATCCGGGATGGCAGGTCATTGTTGCCAAGCAACCCAGAATGACTTTATTGGTGTGTAGGGCTGGATGGGCCTTTTAAGGTCCTATGTGGTGTGTTTGGTTGGACGAGTTTAATCAGGTCTTATGGGGAGTGATAGGGGGATGGAGTAGTGTGTTGGCTGGATGGATGGGATTTAGTATTTGATTGCATTCATGTGCATCTATTTCTTTGTAATTTGTTTGCCTAAACAACATTTGTGACGAGACTTTTGTGTGCACTTGAGGTGCTCTGCTTGATAAGTTTGGTTGGGACGTTAGTTCCAAGTATACTCTCTAACTCTGTGGGTGTTTAAAATTTCTATTGCGCTTCTGATCTGAATATTGTATTTATGTTCCTCACTTTGATTCGAACTCATACTGTGCTCGAGTACCCCCTCTTAATGTTTCCATTTTAGGTATCTATTTTGTTTTCTTGAACTGGACTCAGTATGTGGAGGTCTCAGACAGTCTCGGAGAAGAATAAATCATCAGTTTGCATTTTCAGTTTCTAATTGGTTATTCGGTTTTGAGCTATAAGATTTTATAAAGCTGTGGTTCAATTCTGTTTTAAGTTTTATTGGTTTTATTCTGCTTATTTATACTACCTTAACTGGAATTTTACTGATTGGGTTTTTAATGATAAAATAATACGATTCAACATGCCAATTGTTTTGTAAAGAATTACCTACAATTACTTTAGTGATCAATGTGACATTCGGGATTCGATCTAAACTTCTAGGCTGGGTTCAGGGTGTTACATTTACTGGCATCAGAGCCAGGTTTGCAAAAACCTGACCTGTGTTTTTACGTATCTGTGTGCACACGTGTTTATTTTAAAAAAAGAATTTTAGAGAAAACTTTACCACAGTAAGCTGAAACAATTTGTGTTTCGGGAAAAGTTTTACAGAAATGAACTGTTTGAGACTCCAAAAAGTTTTACAGAAATGAACTGTTTGAGACTCCGATGCTGGTCTAGGTAGAAATTTTAAACTGAAAGATTAGAAATATAGATCTCTGTATTTATCTTATGTTTGTTTTCTGAAAGTGTAGATACCTTAAGTTAGCCGCAGGACTGATATAGATTTTGAAGGTAAATATGATCGCGAAGAGTTGTCTACTTCTCCGGGGCATGAGACTATTCAGGAGTTGGAGGTCAGTGTGGTTCCACCAACTTTGGGTAGAAATAACCCCGAGCTTGGTACTGAGGCATTGACTCGGGTAGTGAGGGATGTTTTACAGAAGGTATTTGAGGCTAGGATAAGAGAGACTGGTAAAATGCTTCAAAGTAAGTGTGTAAATTGTGCGCTAGAAAAGAGATCGCAGTCCTCTGAAGTTGGAGCCTCGTTCTACGAAGCGTGTTAGAACTTATTTGAGTGGTTTTAGCGGTTCTGCATAGGGTATTAGTGGTGGTGCGAGCATTCCGTTTTGTGAGCATTGTAACAAGTGTCATCCGGGCAAGTGTTGGAAAAAGGCAGGAGCTTGTCTTCGATATGGGTCTACAAAATATCGAATCCGGGAGTGTCCTCGATGATTTTAAAATAGGTATGATTGTGAATGTTTCAGTGTTTAGATTAGAGTATTTGAATTGTGTGTGATAGGACAAGTGTGTATCTGCTTCAATGGCTAAGTGTTCTGGGTGTGTGCATGAAGTCTTAGGTTTGATTTGGTTCTGCCCAGGCTAGAGTGCACAATGGAAGCGTTGTGGTGTAACTTGTGATATACCAGTGTTCGATTAGTTGGAAATTTCGGGGACGAAATTTCTTTAAGGAAGGGTGAGTTATAACGCCCCAAATTTCGGGGCTAGAAGTTTCGAGTTTTGTGGTTAGAGTCAGTAAATTGGTGGTGCTATTGAGTTTAGTGGCGCATTTAAGTCTCAGAATAGGCCTGCTGGTTGAGTGAGTGTTAGTGAACCTGTCACACCCCAAACCCGGCCCAGACGTTATGGCCAAATCCGGGAATGTCACATCAAAGGCACATCTCAAAACAATTTTGCTAAGTTAAGGTTTAAGGCCTAAAAGCCCAAAATCCTTGAATCTTGTTAAGTAATGATAAAAGCCTATTTAATTATTTTAAGTATTTTGAAAACCAAGTTTAAACATAAGAAATTTACTCAGGTTTAATAACTAAGTAAACAATTAAAACAATAATAACAAAACTAAAAATCTAAAGTCAAATCGGAGTGTAAGGCCTTATTACATCCAATGAAAATAAAGCAATTAAAGTCATATCTTTTGAAACAAGTAAATAAAACTTCAAAATATCTTGTAGTGTGGCCATCTCCAAGTCCTCTCCTACGTCGATCCGTTTACTGAGGATCACCTGAAACATTTAATTAAATGGGGTGAGTTTCAAAACTCAGTGTGTACGACCCTTGGTAATCCAATCAACATACAAATCACATTGGGCCTAAGCCCTATCAAAAATGGTGGCCTTGGGCCTTAGCCTAGAACGACCTCATATCGCATCAGTATCACATAAATACAACGCACCCATCCCAAATCCAACCCTGCACACCATTTCCCTTCGAACCCTACACACCTGTGGGGATATAAACATCAACCCACCCATCCCTACACACCAAAGGTAGCACCAGTAGTGGCACTACACAAACGTTGCAGCAAACCTGCTATAATGGGCTTAAAGCCACCGGTGGATCCATGGTCGTCAAGCGACTATGCGATCCTCAAATCTTCCTCCGTATTATCAAAACCCACCTAAATGCAACATATATTTCGTGAATGCAACACACATTTTCACACTTTAAGCCCCTAGGGGTATTTTAGTCATTTCACTCCCAGGGGTATTTTCGCAATTCTACCCTACAGAGGTATTTAGGTAATTTTACAAAACAGAGGCACTTTGGAAATTTTGTAAATCAGAGATATTTTGGAAAATCTACAAATTAGGGGTATTTTAGTAATTTTACAAATCTAAGGATATTTCGATAATTTTCAAATCAGGGGTATTTTAGTAATTTTACAAATCTAAGGATTTTCGATAATTTCCAAATCAAGGGTATTTTAGTAATTTTACAAATCTAAGGATATTTCAGTAATTTCCAAATCAGGGGTATTTGGTCCCTCTCGGGTTTTAGTTATGAGCTTTGGCCCATTAACAAGTCCTTGCGGCTAAAGTGAACAAACACTATACACCAGGTAGGATCCCAGAGAAGAGGAGGTGGGCCACTAGGATCGTTTAAGTACCATGTTCTCCCTAGATCCAATCCTAAACATGCATATGTCCGTTGTCACACTCTAACCCAACGACTTGTCCACGGACATGTTTAATTATTAGATTAAGTCTTATGTGGTTTAAGAGTTCTTCAGAACTAGGCCTAAAGTCCATTAAACCCTAGCATACTTGTCTACGTCCCCATAAAGCCCATCAAGCCCAAATCACATCCTTACGACCCATTAGGCCAAATCTCATCCATATGGCCTATTAGGCCCAAAATAATTGCAGATCATGTAACATGCATGACTAACTCAATTCGTATAACCAACCAAACAATTTCATCAAACTTAGCCTCAGGGCCCACCGGGCCCATTTAGCCACTTCTGGCTTTTCGGCATTGCTGATATCGTGTGTGTGTGTGTGTAGTGTTTGTACACACCTGGTTACTGCGACGTGCTATACTATCCTTAGCCTCGAACCTACAACCAACCAACCTTCAATCAATCACTAAATCAAAACATTTACCGAAAGTCGAAGCCTTACCATAACCTTACCCTGTGCCATCGGGTTCGAATAGCCCTTCCTTAGCTACTAATTAGGAGTATCCCCTAAATCTACACTCACACATACACCATCAATAATTCGAGTGACTTATAATCCACATAAGTCACCTCTATATATCATACACATTCGGCCACTCACTTAAACCATAACCGAGTTGAGTACACTTATACTTTGCTAATGATCCATACCACAGTTGCAATCTCTGAACCTTACCCTTGTTAATACATGATCAACATCAATGAGGAAGTTAGATAGCCTTTCATCTTTTAACAAAACGTACAAAAGAGGTTAACCGAGTACTTACTGAATACCTTTTTGGTCCAGCGGCCAAGACAGCTATTAATTAGATCCGACTTTTAACAATTGATAACAATCGATTTGTGATGGAGGAACAACCATTAAGATTCGGCACTATTGGCAAGGAAAAGATGGTAGTAACTTGGCAATGAGAGAATTCGGCTATGGAAAAATAGAATGGGAGAGAAGAGAAAAGTATTGAAAACCAAAAGAGCCCTTCAAGAGAATTCGGCACAAAGAGATGATGGTGATTCGGCACAAAAGAAACCGATTGAGAAGCAAGGAAAAAACTATTGGAACTCAAAGAACCCTCCAAAGACATTCAACCCTTTCCTTTTATACCCACCAGCCGAATACTCCTTTCCCATAGTCCCATTCGGCACCAATTCCTCCCTCTCCTCATCTCCTAACTTTTCTTCTGATAACACCTTAGCCTTATCAAAATTTTCCTCCATTATCAGTTCCCCTTGCCACTTAAACACTCTAATGCAAGAGTTCATATTCAACAAAACCCTGGTCGTCCACCTATGCAAAATAAAACACTCTAACGCAAGAGTTCATATTCTAAGTGCTACTCATACATGCCACCCTCAGTGCACAGAAATTTTGAAGTTTCAGGATTTTGGGGTGTTACAACTTGCTTAGTGTCATTCCCTTGTTCTCCAAAAATTTTAAACGCTCCCATGCCCAAGGCCCAATAGGCCCAATTTTACTAGGCCCAAATTTGGAGCGTTACAGAACCATTGGGTTCTTGGTTCGAGTCACTGTGTGCGTATTTTGGGAGCCTTTTTATTTTGTTTTATTATTTTTAGTTAGTGATAATAATTATTTATAATTATTTTATTATTTATTTTTAATTTGTCTTTGGGAATTTTTTTCTTTTTGGCTGGTTATTCTATTTTCTTTATATTTTTGGCTTGGTTTTCTCTATTTTTTACTTTCTTCTTTTTGTCGCTTGGGGGAAACAGTTCCTACTACGTAGATATTAGAGAGTTTCACTCCTCCGACGTCAAATCAGGTGTGGGTTTCATATCTCTTTCTGTTTTAATTGCAAATTCTTCTTCGTCTTTACTAAAATTTGACATCATAGGTGTGGGTGTTTGTAAACCTGCTAAACTCGATGTTGTATCATCGTATTATGCTTAGAAATTGTGTGTTTTGATATATTTTTGAATTATCAAGGGCTGGAGAGTGCTTCATGGCTGAAAGCACGCTTTCGAGGTTGTTTTTAGGGTGGTTTCGTGACCACACGGGCGTGTGTCAACACATACCTCCGTGTGCTTTTGGGAATTAGGGTTTTAAGGTAAGATTTGTTGCCACACGGCCTGGACACACCTGTGTGGCCCATTTGGGGATTTTGTCGATTTTCACACAGTCGTGTCCTTTGGGCATACGGTCTTGTCCCTTGGGCACACGGGCGTGTGTCTTTGGGAATTGGGGTTTGAGTGATTTAGCGTCACACAGCCATGTGGCTAATTTGGGGATTTAGGGATCCCGCATAGGCGTGTATTTGGGACACACGGTTGTGTTTGGTGGGCACACGAGCGTATGAGATCCTCACACGGCCGTGTCTGCCCTAAACTCTAATTTTGTGTAAATGGACAGAGAGTTACACGGCCATGTCTCGGGTCCACATGGGTATGTGCCTCAACCACTGCACTGTAGTACCTCTCTCTCTTCACACGGCTTAGTGCCCCTCTTCATTCGAGTGTTTGACCTCCCACACGGCTGAGGCTTATTCCACAAGGCCATAACACACGGGCGTATGGTCTGAAGACACTTGTTTTGCTTTTCTGTGTGTTTCTAATCTGAAAATATGTTGTGTGCTTCAACCCTTATCTAAGCTTTAGCAGAGGTCGATAAGTCTTCGATTTAGGCTTTGGTGGTTAAGTGTTATCTGTAATTGTTGTGTGAGATACTTGATTCTAAGTCTAGACTATTGGGCAGGTGTGCTTATCTATCTCTATCTAATTGTCTATTGGTGTGTCCATTATTTCTGTGAGAGTGAACACATTCATGCATTTGCATAAAGTGTTTGGGGTGAGATTGTGAAGAGAAGGGAGACTAATTCTGATCTGATCTGACAGTTCTACTGAAACTTATACATACAGCGGTTTATCATACTGTACCGCGCATGCGTCAGCTTTGCTGCGCACTATTATCTGGTCTAGCAGTTTAATTGCAACCTGTTCGTACAGTGGTTCACCGCATTGCATTGCACTGTACTACACATACGCCAGCTTCACTGCGCACCTTTACTGATTTAGCAGTTAAATTGTGTATTGATAAGCCATCGTTGTCGGGCAATCTGGGGTGGCAGGTCACTATTGCCAGGCAACCCAAAATGACTTTATTGGTGTGTAGGGCTGGATGGGCGAGGTCCTATGTGGTGTGTTTGGTTGGACGAGCTTAATCAGCTCTTATGGGGTGTGATAGGGGGATGGAGTGGTGTGTTGGCTGGATGGGTAGGATTTAGTATTTGATTGCATTCATGTGCATCTGTTTGTTTGTAATTTGTTTGCCTGAACAGCATTTGTACCGAGACTTTTGTGTGCACTTAAGGTGCTCTGCTTGATAAGTTTGGTTGGGACGTTAGTTCCAAGTATACTCTCTGACTCAGTGTTTGTTTAAAATTTCTATTGCGCTTCTGATCTGATTATTGTATTTCTGTTCCTTACTTTAATTCGAACTCACACTGAGCTCGAGTACCCCCCTTAGTGTTTTCATTTCAGGTACCTATTCTGTTTTCTGGCACTGGACTTAGTATGCGGAGGTCTCAGACAGTCCCAGAGAAGAATAAATCATCAGTTTGTATTTTTCAGTTTCTAATTGGTTATTTGGTTTTGAGCTGTAAGATTTTATAAAGTTGTGGAACGATTCCATTTTAAGTTTAATTGGTTTTGTTCCGCTTATTTATACTACCTTAACTAGAATTTCACTGATTGGGTTTTTAATGATAAAATAATACGATTCAACATGCCAATTATTTTGTAAAGAATTACCTATGATTACTTCGGTGATCAATGTGACATTCGGGATTCAGTCTAAACTTCTAGGCCGAGTTTAGGGTGTTACATTTACTGGTATCAAAGCCAGGTTTACAAAAACTCGACCTGTGTTTTTACATATTTGTGTGCGCACGTGGTTGTCTTAAAAAAAGAATTTTAGAGAAAACTTTACCACAATAAGCTGAAACAATTTGTGTTTTGGGAAAAGTTTTACGGAAATGAATTGTTCGAGACTCCGATGCTGGTCCAGGTAGAAATTCTAACCTGTAAAATTAGAAATATAGATCTCTGTATTTATCTTATGTTTGTGTTCTGAAATTGTAGATACCTTAAGTTAGCCGCAGGACTGATATAGATTCTGAAGGTAAACATGATAGCGAGGATTTGTCTACTTCTCCGGGGCGTGAGACTGTTCAGGAGTTGTAGGTCAATGTGGTTCCGCCAAATTTGGGTAGAAATAACCTAGAGCTTGGTACTGAGGCATTGACACGGGTAGTGAGGGATGTTTTAGAGAAAGAGTTTGAGGCTAGGATAAGAGAGGCTGGTGAAATGCTTCAAAGTAGGTGTGTAGTTTGTGGGAAGAAAAGAGATCACAGTCCTCTGAGGTTGGAGTCTCGTTTTGCGAAGTGTGTTAGAACATATTTGAGTGGTAATAGCAGTTCTGCAGATGGTGTTAGTGGTGGTGCGAGCGTTCCGTTTTGTGAGCATTGTAATAAGTGTCATCCGAGTAAGTGCTGGAAAAAGACAGGAGCTTGTGTTCGATATGGGTCCACAGAACATCGGATTCGGGAGTGTCCTCGACGATTTTAAGACAAATATGATTGTGAATGTTTCGGTGTTTAGATTAGAGTATTGGAATTGTGTGTGATAGGACAAGTGTGTATCTGCTTCATTGGCTAAGTGTTCTAGGTGTGCATGAGGTCTTAGGTTCGATATTGTTCTGCTCGGGCTAGAGTGTGCAATGGAATCGTGGTGGTGTAACTTGTGATATACCACTGTTTGATTAGTTGGAAATTTTAGGGACGAAATTCTTTAAGGAGGGGTGAGTTGTAACGCCCCAAATTTTTGGGCTAGAAGTTTTGAGTTTTGTGGTTAGGGTCAGTGAGTTGGCGGTGCGATTGAGTTTAGTGGCGCATTTAATTATCAGAATGGGTCTGTTGGTCTGGTGGTTGAGTGAGTGTTAGTGAACCTTTGGGTTCTGGGTTTGAGTCACTGTGTGCGTATTTTGGGAGCTTTTTTATTTTGTTTTATTATTTTTAGTCAGTGATAATAATTATTTATAACTATTTTATTATTTATTTTTAATTTGTCTTTGGGACTTTTTTTTCTTTTTGGCTGGTTATTCTATTTTCTTTTTATTTTTGGCTTGATTCTTACTGTTTTTTACTTTCTTCTTTTTCTCGCTTGGGGGAAGCAGTTTCTACTACATAGATATCAGAGAGTTTCACTCCACCGTCGTCAAATCAGGTGTGGGTTTCATATCTCTTTCTATTTTAATTGCAAATTCTTCTTCATCTTTACTAAAATTTGACATCATAGGTGTGGGTGTTTGTAAACATGCTAAACTCGATGTTGTATCATCGTATTATTCTTAGAAATTTTGTGTTTTGATATATTTTTGAATTATCAAGGGCTGGAGAGTGCTTCGTGGCTGAAAACACGCTTTTGGGGCTATTTTTAGGGTGGTTTCGTGACCAATCGGGTGGCCACACAAGCATGTCTCGATACACACGGCCGTGTGCTTTTGGAAATTAGGGTTTTTCGGCAAGATTTGATGCCACACAGCTTGGACACACGGCCGTATGGCCGATTTGGGGATTTTGTTGATTTTCACATGGCTGTGTCCCCTGGGCACACGGCTGTGTGTGTTTGGGAATTGGGGTTTGAGTGATTTGGTGTCACACGGCAGTGTGGCTGATTTGGGGATTTAGGGATCTCGCACAGGCATGTGTTTTGGACACACGGTTGTGTTTGGTGGGCACAAGAGCGTGTGAGATCCTCACACGGTCGTGTCTGCTCTGAACTCTAATTTAGTGTAAATGGACAGAGAGTTACACGGCCATGTCTCAGGTCCACATGGGCGTGTGCCTCAGTCACACGGCCGTGTACCTCTCTTCACACGGGTGTGTGTGTCTCCATCACATGGCCGTGTGCCCCTCTTCATTCGAGTGTTTGACCTCCCACACGACAGAGGCTTATTCCACACTGCTAGAGCACACGGGCATATGGTCTGAAGGCACTTGTTTTCTGGCATTGGACTCAGTATGCGGAGGTATTAGACAGTCTCGGAGAAGAACAAATCATCAGTTTGTATTTTCAGTTTCTAATTTGTTATTCGATTTTGAGCTGTAAGATTTTATAAAGCTATGGTACAATTCCTTTTTAAGTTTTATTGGTTTTATTCCGCTTATTTATACTACCTTAACTGGAATTTTACTGATTGGATTTTTAACAATAAAATAATACGATTCAACATGCCAATTGTTTTGTAAAGAATTACCTATGATCACTTCGGTGATCAATGTGACATTTGAGATTTGGTCTAAACTTCTAGGCCGGGTTTAGGGTGTTACAACAAGCACATCGATGTGCTCTTTTTCACCACGATTCAATTGAACCATTACGCAAGTAAGTTTTAGAATTTGATAAATATTCATTTTTTTTAAATTTGTTTATCTTCTAACCAAGTAATCCACTTTTTAACATAGTGAGTACAAACAAGTCTAGATCTCGTTTACGCTCCCAAAGATTACAACATCGAGAGATTTATAAGTTTCTCATAAAATCTTTTCATGAATGGTTAGGGCAAATGGTATGCAACTGAAACTTTCATTGACAAATAATAATGTTTTTGTATAACATTTATAATTAATCGATTTACTTTTGATTCAATAAATTTGGAGTGGAAAGGACGTCAATGACGAAGTTAACTGGCTTTCCTAAGGTCTGAATAGAGTAATAAAAAGATATGTTGCCTTCCTCATTAATGGATTCATGTTTCATACAAAATCTTGCGAAAGATTAAGGATGACTCAAAATTGTGGAATAGTTGTTAATTCTTCAATTACAAGTTATGCTAGTGCTAGGGAAAGTAATCTTGTTGAGGGAAATATGGAGTATTACGGACTTGCTACTAACATTATTGAGTTGGATTACTATGGCAAATGGAAGGTTGTCTTATTTCGATGTGATTGGGCTGATGTTAATACTGCTTGCGGAATTAAAAAAGATCAATTTGGTTTTACAATGGTGAACTTCTCTCGATTAATTCACACTAGACAACAATTAATAGACGAGCCGTATGTATTTTCTTCTCAAGTCAAACAAATTTTTTACTCGAAATATCCAACTAATGAAGGTTGCCATGTTGTACTCCGTAATTGTTTGACATGGGCAATAGAAGTAGAGATGACATCGACGAAAGATCAGAAACTTTGCCCTTTCCGGAATAAAATTTAAATGAATATTATCCCTAGTACTAGTAGTAGTACTGTGTGAATGGGTGTAAAATGTTTGGACTAAATTTTTTAAATAAAAATAAGATTTTTTACTTTTTATTTTTTTTTAAGCATGAGTTAATATTTGACACTAGTAGTGAATTTTTATATTTCAGATATAGCCTTCAAAATTTTCCATGTGTCCCATTTTAAAAATATTTTTCTATTACTTGTGAACCTTTAATTTTTTTATAGAATCTAAAAACTTAATTGTAATATACCAAATATTTTGACAGCTAGTAATATTTTCCCTTTTAATCATAACAACTAATCTTAAACTTCAGTTAACCACAGGGTTTGGAAGAAGACTTTGAGGTAAATAAAAAAAGATTTGTTAGGGTAAATATAGATAAAGTTGGTATCTCTTTTATCATTGGTTAATCACTTAATTTCGTCCCTTGCTTTTTTTCCATTAGAAACGTAAAACTCAATGGCGAACACTGCAAACTTTTTCCAGCATAAATATTCTCCATCAATCACTCTAAAATTTGCACCACTAGCCTCTTTCACAACAGCATCAAACAAATAATTCCAATGATGATGATGATGAGCAACAAGCCCTCTTTTAAGAAAACCAATTCATTTCCCTTAAAAACCCAACAAGCACCAAACTCCCAGGATCAACCAACCAGCTACTGGAGATCTCCCCATCATCATCATCATACGATTGAATTCCCTACATCCCCTGAGGTTCCCGAGCAGGGAGACCAAATCTTCCATGCCGCTCACCCGCAACATCCCATCTCCCAAACGTACCTTCCCGACCTCTTCACCTGCGCTTCCTGCAAGGAATTCGGTTCCGGCCTCCGATTCACCTGCACTGACTGCGACTATCAGCTGCACGATTTTTGCGCCTTAGCCCCTCCTGCTCTTAAGAGACACTCCATCCACCCCCTTCACAAGCTCATTTTCTTTCACAAACCTGGTAATTATTATTTTCTCTCTTTCTAATAATTTATATGGTAATTATTACCCTTTTGAAGCAGTCTCTTTTATTTTTCCAATTTCAACTTGCAAGTAAATTATTTCTATAATTTCTTATATAAGCCATAACCATAATTTTCATAAACAATAATTACTGCTTAATTTCTACTTCAAGTTTCAAAATGGTAACTTGAAAAAAGTACTGCTGATGACATAATGATACTATGTAATCATTATGCTGTTCATGTCGTGATTTTTTTTTTTCATTTTACGAACTTTAATTGATAATATATATGATGGGAAAATAATAAACTTTAGAAAATATATACATATATGGTTAACTTTTGTACTAGTAAAAAATTATTAAAATAATATTTTTTGACATAATAGTAATTTTTAAAAGGTTATTAAAGGACAATAATTGTTCAAGAGAGTGGAATTTTGTTTTCAATAGAAAGTGAATGGTTTTTACAAATATATTTTACAATGTAAGATAATTATTCTTATTTATATTATTATTTAATTAAGTGTTTTAGAGATTGAGAATGAGAAGTTTTTGGTAAGTAACTCACTCAAGCATAGATGAACTCTACTTACTTGTAAATTACTGTGAATAATATATATATATATATATATATATATCTCCAAAAGTGATGATATGGTTATTCCTAAATATTTAGTGTTAGTCTATTATTGAATTTAAAAAATATTTTTTTTAAAGTGCTTTTAAAAAATTTCGATAATTTGAACTCCTATTAAAAAGTGATTTTAGTAAATAAAGTAATACTTTTAGATATTTTATATTGTAAAGTAAAAGATTTTAGTGGCAGGATAAAAATATAACTTGATTGAAAAACACTTTTAAAATGTGATAACCTAAAAACTTTAGTTTTTTGACTTGGGATTAAAATCCTATTTAAAAATTAATATTTTTAAACTGTATTTTTTTATCATTTTTTATTATTTAAAATCAATGTATGAGTTAGAAAACTTATTTTTAACTTCAATAGTAAACAAAAACTTTAACCATTCATGCTCATAGACGATTCTAAAAGGGGATTAGTGCCCCTCCTCCCTAAGTTATTTTAGATATGTTTTAAAATTTATGAATATAATGTTATTTTTAAAATTTTAAATTATACTTTACCCTTCTAATTTTGATTTTGATTTTCTTATAAAACTTTTCATTTGATGTGATAAATTTGGTATTATTTTTAACTTAAACTTAATTTAGTTTAATTATCTCTCACTTGTATTGTACTTCCTTTATGTATATAATGTTTTTAAATAAGAAATGATTTTATATCTATTTCAATTATTTTGGTTAGGTATAATTTTTTTAATATTAAAACATTTTTTACCATCAAAGCCGTTAACATTAAACTTTAATTGATATTAAATTTACATATATATAACATTAATTATGATATTTAAAACTTAACTTTTTTTTCATTAAAATAAATTTATATACTACTTGCAATACTAAAATCATATATAATATTTAAATTTAATATTTTTAGGATAGTGATCCACTTACACTAATGTAAAACTTCAGTGATTTTACACTCTTTCATAATTTTTATACAATTAATATTTTAATATTCCAATAGTTAAATTTGTCAAGATATTTGTACTTACCATGTATATAAATTTTTTACTCGATCCAATATCTTTTGCATATCAATTTAAAATATTGTTTATATTAATATATATATTTAATTATTTTTTTAAGTCATATCAATTTAAAATATTGTTTATATTAATATATATATTTAATTATTTTTTTAAGTAAAATGATAGTTAGAATATTTTAATTTATACTAAACTTGATTATCATAATTTAAATAAATAGAACATAAATTATGACAGTTAGATTGTAAAAATATTAATTTATAAAAAGTTATGAAATAATTATTAAATCATTTAAATTTTACAGCGGACTAAGTGGATACTTCCTCAATTTTTTATACTCAAATCATTTATATTCAAATGAAGTGTTAAAAAAATGTACTTATCCAAAGCGGATAGAACCCATTAGTACTTGGAAACCTAACAAATTGTTTTTATATTATAAGTAATCCTGTTTCTCATTAAAATAACTAAGCTAGATTCTTGACTAATAACTGCTTAAATTTGAGTTCTGTTAGAATATGTTGATGCTATTATAACTTTATGACAAAAATATTTGGTTTTAGTTAAAGGTGGAATATTGAAATCGAGGTGCGATATCTGTGACAAGCCAACTAAAGGAAGCGTTTTCAAGTGCACTATCTGCAGTTTCCAGATGCACCCATGCTGTGCAATGTTGTCAACGGAAATCTTCAACATATCACTCCATCCACACACTCTAAGGCTCTTGCCAATGCCTGGCCAGTCATCGAATGGCGATCCTGCTGGCTTGGCCTGCGGTGAGTGCAATCGGAGGAGATCAGGAAGAGTGTACCGTTGCACCGTCTGTGATTATCATCTCCACGCAGTGTGCGCTAAGAACATGGTGAATGGACTTCGAGCCAATGGGTTCAAAGGCATCGAAAAGGCGAGCATGACAGGGACTGCAGCCAAGGTTGCTTCTCAAGTGGTGAAGGAATTCATTGGAGGGCTCATTGAAGGGCTTGGAGAAGGGGTTGGACAAGTCCTGATTCAATGTGCTGCTAGGGGATCAAGGTGCCACATTAATAGCTCACCAAGAATTGCATAAAACGTTTCTTAAGTTATATATATACATATATATGTATATGTTTTGTTGTATAAGCTATCATATATGTTCAATATTTTTTTCTTTTTGTTTGTTTAACAGTTGATGGAAGCTCTGAGTTATAGTTTGCAGATGGGAAAGTGTTGCAGCAATTGGTATATACATATATATCACTGATTGATTCCGTTAAGTATTATTACTACGATTAATTGATAGTATATGGTTTCTGTAAATTACTTTTTATTCCAATATAATTAATGAAACTGAGCCCAACATTCTAGAGTTTTTAGTCCATGGAGCTTTTATTTCTTTGAAAACAGAGGCTTGAACCTTGTTTTGGAACGGATAATCATGCATTATACATTCAACGGAATGTCGGGTTTGAAGTGGAAGTTTAATTCCAAATAAATGCCAAGTTTAAACAGATTGAATATATTGAAATATTCTTTTCGTGCAATTATGGTAAGACAAGCGTTTTCTAAGTTACCACCGTTCTAATAGAATTATAATTCAATTCAAATTAATCAAAGTAAAGGTTACTGCTTCATTGCTATTTCTGTTAGAAACCGGCGGGTTGAGGTGAGTTTGGATTAAGTTTATTTTAGATTCTAATTTTTGGGAGTTGAATTTTTCTGAGTTTGGATTTTTTTCAGTTTGAATTCTTTCAAACTTGAACTTTTTGGACTCAGGCTTGGATCGAACTGTGCAGGCTCTGACGGATTCAAATAATTTTAAATTTTTTAAGCTATAAATATTTTAATTTTAAATATAATAATTCATTTTATTTTTATATGATGACAGCACAATTCAAATTTGCATTATAAAAAGTATAAATTATATATACTTAATAGAGTTATTTTATATAAATTAATTAAAGTGGTTATTGTATTTAAAATTTATTAATATATGATGTTATATGAATTAATTAAAATATTTTTATTGCTCATAATTATATTATATCTATAATTCAATAATTATTTATCTTTCTTCTTAAATTTATAAACTTAATACTCATATTCTAAAATATTTATTCTAAAACTCAAATTAAGTATACTAAACCCAGACCCAAATAACATACTCATTATCAAAATAAACTAATTATACCCAAATTTTCGGTCCAAAATAAAAAAATAAACCTAATATCCAAATAAAATTTGTAAAAGTTAAAAGCTTAATTCAAAATCTAATTTAATAAAAGTAATATTTTTTAAGAAATTAAATTTTTAATAATTATTTTTGTTTTGCTAGTTATAATTATATACATGTATTTTAGTATACTAATTACACACATAACTATTGATGCTATATCTTTTACAATAATATATATAATAATAGTTATGTATATTTATACTTATGAAATATATTATTTCATTATATAACACTATATCACATATGTAACACCGTTTACCAAACCCGAATTATCAGATTCGGATATTGGGTGCTACAATACTTAAAAACTTAATAAAAATTTTAAAACTGATGTAACCCAATAACAACAATCTCCTTATTTATTTTTACACAACCATTAAAAAAAAGTTCTCATTAAATATGGCAAAATCTTAAATCTAGTGTACAAGTCATTATAACTTAAAACTTGGTTAATGGTGTAGAATAAATTTTGTCATATCCCTATGGTGTCTTCAGTATGCATAATATTACCACTCGAGCAGCCTCCTTGGCGCATTCCTGGCTTTGTTCCTTCTAGCATACCAACTCTTTTCTCAAAACCTGCACCATATCGAACACTCGTAAGAACAAATGAACTTAGTTAATCTCAACCGAGGATTAAGATTACCTTAGAGGCTTACTGTTGAACTCCACATCTCGAAGAATCAAAATCTTTTTATTCAGCCTTTTGTGAAGACTCTTCTAAGTTCCTGTTGTATACGTGTATGCCAACTTCCACACTTGGGCCATCATATGCACATTTCTCCTGATCGGCGAATTTTCGAAACCACTACTTAATGTAGGTCTTATTTCCCACACTATAGATAGATAGAAAATAAATATGTTTCCTAGAGTGATAATCATATAGAGGTTTCTTCCAGCGGTTTCTCACACAAACAGGTGTTGAATATTTCTCTTAGATATTGTTTTTGGCGAATACTTATACTAACTAATCTTTTAGATGAACTTCACACGAATCCTACCTTTGGTGGAATCTCATATAGAATTTAAAAGCTATTAGAATACCAGTTAGATCATATCTTCAATCAACCCAGACTACAACCTATTCTGATGGATGAAACATTTTAAGTTATCCCATGGAATCCTAAACAACCATGTTACGTACCATGAGAACGCACTGGTTTGACAGACAACTTAGACTCTAGATAACCTCTATACATAGCGTGAAAATACTAAGATTTGTCGGATACCATAAAATTAGATAACTTTCATACATAGCGTAGACAAACTTAGGTCTAGCGAACACTAGACCACTCATAATTACAAATATATTATATCTCTATACAAATGAACTACTATGGAGGATTCTTCAGAAACTATGTTGAAAACTCTTTTAGGAAATACCTCTAGGGAAAATTCAAATTTCTCCACAAGGCTATCCAAATAGGATATTTCAAACTTACTCAGATCTCTTCCATAGAGTTAGTGTAATACCCCTTACCCGTATCCGACGCTGAGATAGGGCATGAGGCATTACCTAACTTAAACTCATGCATACATACAATCCCGAATCATAAAAATCTGTTCAAATTTAAAACTTCTCAAACTCCCTATTAATAACTTAATATAGGCCTACGAGGCCCAAAACACATCTTAGAAACATTTCGAGATCAAATCGAGTTCCTTGGAAAAATTTAGAAAATATTATCAAAACAGGGCCACACACCCGTGTGGGCAGGCCGTGTTATCACACACGCTCATGTCCCTTATCCATCGGATTTATTTCTCAATCCAAACTTACAGGGGTTTTCACACGGTCTGAAACACACCCGTATCCCTTACACGAACAAGGCACACACCGGTGTCCTTAGACCGTGTGGCAAATCCAATTTCTAATTTTAGGTGCAGACTTCACACGGCTTGAGACATGCCCATGTTCTATGACCGTGTCTTCCACATGGTTGAGACACACGACCATGTCTTAGCCCGTGTGGTTACTACTGGGCATTCTGTTTTGCCAACTTAGGATGAAGGGGTCACATGGCCAAAACACATGCCCATGGGGCAGACCGTGTGTCACACACGGCCTAGACGCACGCCCGTGTGTCTACCCATCTGGACAAACACAAGGCCATTTACCAAGCCTCTTTGCCACCCTGAAGCAATACATAGCATGACCATAAAGCACTTCTAATATTCACTACTTCATAATGCATATATAAATTTCACACATTACTCATTTAATTGTATAAACTTGCACTACATGAATTTCATCATCATTGAACAAATATAGCTTGGCTAGTTTTGGCACTTCAATGACCATTTACAAAATGATTAATTATCCTTAATAACCAACACTTTGGCTAACCAATATGATATATCACAAAATGACCAAATCCTATACATGCCATACTCAAAATAATTAAACTTCACTATACCAAAAGAATAGCTTGATAGTGTGAACCGAGCTCAAATGTTCTACGACCCCCGAGCTAGTTTGGCGATACTACAAGGAAAAGGAAAAGAGAGGGAATAAGCATAAAGCTTAGTAAGTTTGCATGAAATAAATAACAATATGAAGGCTTATGATAACATCCATACGTTTCATTGAGTAACAACACAAGTTCTGAAGCACATTGCTATAACTTACTCATGCTTACTCTTACCAATCACATATCACATATCGGACACGTTTCTCGTAAGGTACTCACATGTACCTGTATCACTTCATCACATAACTTTAGCACTTTTACCATCTTGAACATAAAATTTTAGCTCTTTACCTCGTTGAACTATTTTGGAATAATGAAGGATATCCAAACTCGTCATACGCATAATAAGATGCCAATGCCATATCCCAGATATGGTCTTATATGGGATCACATGTCGATACAGATGCCATATCCCAGATATTGTCTTATATGGGATCTCATATCGATGTCGATGCCATATCTCAGATATGGCCTTATACGAGATCATATATAGATGCCATGTCCAAGACATGGTTTTACACGAAGTCTATATTCGATGCCGATGCCATATCCCAGATATGGTCTTACACGGGATCTCAATTCAGTGTCGAGGCCATGTCCCAGACATGGTCTTATACGGGACCTTATGAATCTCATGTCTTGACAATGGTATCCTTTCTATTCTGAAGGTCAACCGGGGTTTTCACATCATAACTTTTATCATACTCTCATTAAACATCATTGAGAAATTTTCATAGAAATAATATACATTTCATGTAATTCTCAAGCATATCAATGCATAATAACTTGATGTTGAATTATTATACACAAACTTACCTCAGTACCAAAATATGTATTTTTGTTTAATGTAGTCCAACACCTTGTTCTTTCCTCGGTTTCAGTCCGGACTTCGTGTTTCTTAAACTAAAATGACAATTTCACTCATTTAATCACCACATAAATCAATACATTCTAAAAATTTCTACTTTGGTAAAATTACTATTTTGCCCTTAGACTTTCATAAAATTACGATATTACCCCTAGGCTCGTAAAATGAAATGTGTTCATTTTTCACACACCGAGCCTAGTCGATTCATATTCCCTCTTATAGCAACTCAAGATTTCAATTATTACACACATTTACCATTTATGTTACAACCTTTATAAAAAGGTACTTTTTAGGTGTTTTCATGGAAACTCAATTCTCAAAAGTTGTTTATTTAACAACCAAGACTCATATTCTTCCATAAAATTTCAGCAAAAAACACTAATGCTCTCATGGAAAAACCCTAGACTTTTAACCACTTTGCATAATAGTCCCCTCATTATTTAGCTCAAGCTACAAGGGTCTCAAAAGTACAAAAATTATTAAGAAAGACTACCAAAATCACTTACTTGCTAGGGTGAGAAGTTGCTGAAAATTTTTGTCTTCCACAACCCTTCTTTGATTGATATTTTCGGTGGAGAGAAGAAAATGAAGAAGGATGATATCGTTTTCATTTTATTTTATCTTATTATTCAATTAAGTCACCAAACACCACCTAACCATTGACCATGTCTCATCTTTGGCTCTATGGCCGGCCTACCCTTTCTATGGGTCTAATTGCACTTTAAAGACTTCCAATTTAAGGTTCTATGGCTATTTGGTACTTTTAGCTTGTAGAACAAAACTTTGCACTTTATGCGATTTAGTCTTTTTTCGCAATTAAGCATGAAATTGCTAAAATTAATGCATCAAAATTTTCATGCACTCTTATAATCATGCTATAACACATAAACTAATATTAAAACAATTTTTTTCAACCTCGGATTAGTGGTCCTCGAAACCACTATTTCGAGTAGCCCTAAAATCGGGCTGTTACAATTCTCCCCTTCTTAGGGATTTTCATCCCCGAAAATCTTACCAGTAAAAAGGTTGGGATATTGGTTTCTCATAGCCTCATCGGGTTCCCATGTAGCCTCTTCTACCCCATGTATTTGCCATAGTACTTTCACAAGGGCTATACTTTTATTTCTTAACTGTTTGACTTCTCGTGCTAAAATCTTAACCGGCTCTTCGCTATAAGTCATGTCCGGTTCAATTTCAACCTTTGTCGATACAATCACATGCGAAGGGTCTGATCGGTAGCGACGTAACATAGACACGTGGAACACATCATGAATCTTTTCCAATTTAGATGACAAAGCCAAATGATAAGCTACCAGCCCTATCCTCTCGGTAATCTCATACGGTCTGATAAAGCGCGGACTCAATTTGCCTTTCCGGCCAAATTTGAAAACTTTCTGAAATGACTAAAAACTTGTAGTGACCATACATTGTCTGAAATGCGATTTTTAGCACATTTGAGTCTTTGACTCTAAAACTGATAATATCCAGACCTCAAGTCTATCTTGGAAAACACAGTGGCTCCCTTCAATTGATTAAACAAATCATCGATCCTTGGAAAGGGGTACTTATTCTTTATGGTCACCTTATTAAGCTGCCTATAATCTATACATAACCTCACGGAACCATCTTTCTTTTTCACAAATAGAACTGGAGCACCCCATGGAGAATAGCTCGGTCTTGTGAAGCCTTTATCCATTAACTCTTGTAACTATGCCTTCAATTCTTTCAACTCGGTTGGAGCCATCCTATATGGAGCAATTGAAATAGGCGCAGTACCAAGAGTTAACTCAATCTCAAATTCAATCTCTCTAACCGGAGGTAACCCAGGCAATTCTTTTGGAAACACATCTAGGTACTCGCATACTATCAGCACTGATTCAATTCTTAACTTAGTCTATTTGGCATTCATCACGAAGGCAAGATAAGCTTCATATCCTTTTCTTACGTATTTCCGAGTACACATATGAGAAATCACTATGGGCAACTTGTCCTGTTCATTTGATTCAACACGAAGAATATCCCAATTTTCATATTTTAATTCAATAATTTTTCTTCCATAATTTACTATCACATCATGAGTAGTTAAACAATCCATACCAAGGATTAAATCAAATTCATCGAACGGTAATAACATGAGATTAGCCGAAAAGTAATGGCCTCTAATCCTCAAAGGGAAATCTTTGCATACTTTATCAACTAATACACATTTGCTTAGAGGATTCGACACTCTTATCACAAATTCTATAGACTCTATAGGCATGTTCATACTAGATACTAATTTCATGCAAACATATGAGTAGGTAGATCTCGGGTCAATTAAAGCTACAGTATGAGTATCATAGAGAGAAAATGTACCCGTGATCACGTTAGGGGAGCATGCCTCTTCGCGAGCGCAAATGGCATAAGCCCTTCCAGGCACTCTACCCTCAGATCTTGCAGTCTGCTCTCTAGATGTATTCTTGCTACTTGTTCTGTTTACAGGATTTCTCTGTGACCTTCCCTTAGTAGTACTTCCCGATCTTGCACTTTGAGATTTCTCTTTCTCACCTATCTCGAGGCAATCTCTAATAAAATGATATGGGGATCCACACTTGAAACAAGCTCTCTCATTTGCTCGATACTTACTGGGATGACGTCTGCCACATTAAGGACATTTCGGTCTACTTGGTTGAGCATTGCCAACACTTGCAACTGAAGTGGTCTGAGCTTTAGACCCTGAGTACTGTTTACCCTTATTTCTGTTTGACAATCTAGCAAAAGCGACTGATCGAGTAGTAAACTCTCTTGATTTCTTGTATGAGGATTGAAATGACTTGCCTAATTTTCTCTTCCTCGAGTCACAAGACTCGATTTCAACCCTTCTTTTCTCTTTAACCAACTCCTCGGCCTTACAAGCTCTATCTACTAACACAAAAGATTCCTTTAGTTTCAGGACACCCAAAAATAAGTGGGCATCTTCATTTAACCCATCCTCAAACATTTTACACATAATGGCTTCAGTGTATACGTATTCCTGAGCGTATTTACTAAGCCTTACAAACTCACGCTCATATTCAGTTACCGCCATTCGACCTTGCTTTAGCTCTAGGATTTCTTTTGTTTCCTGGTTGATGAACCTTTAGCTAATATACTTCTTTTCGAAACTCTTCTCGGAAAAATTCCCAATTAACTCTATCCCTTTGTACAATCGACACAAGGGTGTTCCACCATTGGTAAGCCGAATCTCGTAAGAGAGACACCACACATTTCATACACTCTTCAAGTGTGCAAGACAACTCATCGAATACCCTAATGGTACTTTCTAACCAGAACTCTACCCTCTCCGGGTCATCCTCTTTATTAGCTAGAAATTCCTCAGCTCCTTTCTTCCGAATTCTATCAACAGGGGGCTTTTTCCTTCTTACCATTTTTACAACTTGGGGAGCTACAGGGGTAGGCTAAGGAATAGGTGAGGGTGGAGGGAGTTGAGCATTAGGATTTGCTCGAATAAACTCATTATACCAATTACTCATCATATGGAGAAAGGCTTTCCGAGCCTCCTCTCCCTGACCCAAAGTCTCGGGTCTATTTTCTACTAGCGCGGTCCCTTGCGCGGGAGCTGGCGCATTACTAGCAGCATCATCAGCAGCAGCTCTGTCAGGATCCATTTACTATATGAAAACATAATTTTAGATTGTCAGGAGTTGTCACACTATCATTATGTAAATACTCACACGTATAGCATGTATAGCTAGACTCATGCACACGTTACGTTAATCCGAGAATCGACTAAATCGTAGCCCTAATACCATTAAATGTAACACCCCTTACTCGTATCCGACACCTGGACAGGGTACGAGGCATTACCTAACTTAAACTCATGCGTACATAAAATCCTGAATCATAAAACTCCGTTCAAATTTAAAACTTCTCAAACTCCCTCTTAATAACCTTAATATAGGCCTACGAGGCCCAAAACACATCTTAGAAACATTTCGAGATCAAATTGAGTTCCTTGGAAAAATTTAGAAAATATTATCAAAACAGGGCCACACGTCCGTGTGGGCAGGTCGTGTTATCACACACGCCCTTGTCCTTTGTCCATGCGGATTTATTTCTCAATTCGAACCTACAGGGGTTTTCACACGGTCTGACACACGCCTGTGTCCATGGCCCGTGTCCCTCATACGGCCATGACACGCTCTTGTCTTCTCTCGTGTGTAAAAACCTTGACATTTTTTTTTGACATCATCATTCCAATAAGGTCACACGGCCAAGGCACACACTTGTGTCTTTAAATCGTGTGGCATATCAAATTCCTAATTTCAGGTGCAGACTTCACACAGCCTAAGCACATGCCCATGTCCTATGACTGTGTCTTTCACACGGTTGAGACTCACAGCTGTGTCTCAGCCTGTGTGGTTACTACTAGGCATTCTGTTTTGCCAACTTTGGATGCAAGGGGACACACGACCAAACCACATGCCCATGGGGCATACCATGTATCACACATGGCCTAGACCCACGCCTATGTGTCTACTCGTGTGGACAAACACAAGGCTATTTACCAAGCCCCTTTGCCACCATGAAGCAATACATTGCATGACCATAAAGCACTTCTAATATTCACTACTTTATAATGCATATATAAATTTCACACATTACTCATTTAATTGTATAAACTTGCACTTCATGAATTTCATCATCATTGAACAAATATAGTTGGCTAGTTTTGGCCGAATTCAATGACGATTTACAAAATGAATAAATAATCTTAATAGACAACAATTTGGCTAACCAATATGACATATCACAAAATGACCAACTCCTATACGTGCCATATCCAAAATAATTAAACTTCACTATGCCAAAAGAATAGCTTTAAAGTGTGAACCGAGCTCAGACATTCTTTGGCTGAATTCAATGACCATTTACAAAATGAATAATTAACCTTAATAGCCAACAATTTGGATAACCAATATGACATATCACAAAATTAACAAATCCTCTACATGCCATATTGAAACTAATTAAACTTCACTATACCAAAAGAATAGCTTGACAGTGTGAACCAAGCTCAGACATTTTAGGATCCCTGAGCTAGTTTGGCGATACTACAAGGAAAAAGAAAAGAGAGGGAATAAGCATAAAGCTTAGTAAGTTTGCATGAAATAAATAACAACATGAAGGCTTATGATAACATCCATACGTTTCATTGAGTAACAACACAAGTTCTTAAGCACGTTGCTATAACTTACTCATGCTTACTCTTACCAATCACATATCACATATCGGACACATTTCTTGTAAGATACTCACATGTACCTGTATCACTTCATCACATAACTTTAGCACTTTTACCATCTTGAACATAAAATTTTAGCTCTTTACCCCGTTGAACCATTTGGAATAACGAAGGATACCCAAACTCGTCATATACATAATAAGATGCCAATGCCATATCCCAGATATGGTCTTATATGAGATCACATGTTGATGCCGATGACATATCCTAGATATGGTCTTATACGAGATCTCATATTGATGTCGATGCCATATCTTAGATATGGTCTTATATGAGATTGTATATCAATGCCATGTCCCAGACATGGTCTTACACGAAGTCTATCTTCGATACCGATGTCATATCCCAGATATGGTCTTACACGGGATCCCAATTCAGTATCGAGGCCATGTCCCAGACATGTTCCTATACGGGACCTTATGAATCTCATGTCTTGACAGTGGTATCCTTTCTATTTCGAAGGTCAATCGGGGCTTTCACATCATAACTTTCACCATACTCTCATTAAACATCATTGATCAATTTTCATAGAAATAATATACATTTTATGTAATTCTCAGGCATTTCAATGCATAATAACCTGATAATGAATTATTACACACAAACTTACCTCGGTACCAAAATATGTATTTTTCTTTGGTTTAGTCCAACACCTTGTTCTTTCCTCGATTTCGGACTAGACTTCGTGTTTTTTGATCTAAAATGACAATTTCACTCATTTAATCACCACATAAATCAAGACATTCTAAAAATTTCTACCTTGGAAAAATTACTATTTTGCCCTTAGACTTTCATAAAATTACGATTTTACCCCTAGGCTCGTAAAATGAAATGTGTTCAGTTTTCACACACCCGAGCATAGCCGATTCATATTCTCTTTTATAGCAACTCAAGATTTCAACTATTACACACATTTACCATCTATTTTACAACCTTTACAAAAGGTCATTTTTAGGTGTTTTCATGGAATCTCCATTCACAAAAGTTGTATATTTAACAACCAAGACTCATATTCTTCCATAAAATTTTAGCAAACAACACTAATGCTCTCATGGAAAAACCTTCGACTTTCAACCATTTTTCATAATAGTCCCCTCATTAGTTAGCTCAAGCTACAAGGGTCTCAAAAGTACAAAAATTATTAAGAAAAACCACCAAAATCACTTACTTGCTAGGGTGAGAAGTTGCTGAAAATTTTTGGCTTCCAAAACCCCTCTTTGGCTGATATTTTCGGTGGAGAGAAGAAAATGAAGAAGGATGATATCATTTTCTTTTTATTTTATCTTATTACTTAATTAGGTCACCAAACACCACCTAACCATTGACCATGTCTCATCTTTGTCTCTATGGCCGGCCTACCCTTTCTATGAGTCTAATTGCACTTTAAAGACTTCCAATTTAAGGTTCTATGGCTATTTGGTCATATGAACATTCATTATCAATATTAGTCATATGAACATTTACAAATTCATACAAATATGTTTATTTGCATAATGACTTACCTCGGATTCGGTTTATCGGAATAGAAACGGCTACTCGTTTACTTTCGCTTTCCCGCGATCTAAATCTGTTTTCCTCAGTTCTTGATCTAAACATATTCAGAATTAACCCTTTTATTTACTAACTGATTCAATTAAATACAAGGACACACATTTAGGGCTATTTGCAAATTACCCTTACATTTGCACACTTAATCAATTTAGTCCATTTTTCTTAAAATATCAAATTCAAAAAATCAATATACAACCAAGCTTAGCCGGATGTATATAAATTTCATACAAGTCCATACTTTCCATAAATTTTTCTATTTAGTCCTTCAAATTATCATTTTCTCAAATTATCATTTTTCCATGTTAAACATGTTCAGATATTGTTGTCTTATCAGATCTTCAGGCTCCCACGTAGCCTCTTCTACCCCGTGTTGATTCCACAGTACTTTCACTAACGGAATTTTTTTATTTCTCAACTCTTTCACTTCATGAGCTAAGATACAGATCGGTTCCTCTTCATATGTCATATCATTTTAGATTTCAATTTCAGATGGGGCAATCACATGTGACGGATCAGATCAATATCTACGAAGCATCGAAACATGAAATACGTTGTGTATCTTTTCTAGCTCAGAGGGTAACTTTAATCTATATGCAACAGGCCTGACACGTTCAATGATCTCATAAGGTCCGATGAACCTCGGACTTAATTTTCCTTTACGTCCGAATCGAAGCACTTTCTTCCACAGAGACACTTTCAGAAATACTTTGTCACTGATTTCAAATTCTATATCTTTACATTTCAAGTCTGCATAAGACTTCTAACGATCAGATGCTGCTTTCTAACAATCTCGGATTAGTTTCACTTTCTGTTCTGAGTCTTTTATCAAACCAACCCTATGTAACTTATTTTCACTAAGCTCGGTCCAATACAAAGGTGTACGACATTTATGTCCGTACAAAGCTTCATAAGGTGTCATTTTGATACTTGACTGAAAACTATTATTATACGCAAATTCGATCAGTGGCAGGTACTATTCCCATGAACCATGAAACTCTAGTACACAACATCTTAACGTGTCTTCCAGAATCTGAATAGTCCATTCGGACTGACCATCGGTTTGCGGATGAAAAGCTGTACTAAAATATAATTTCGTGCCCAAAACTTCTTGCAATTTCTTCCAGAATCTCGATGTAAACCTCGGATCTCTACCGGGCACAATTGACAGTGGCACCCCATGCAATCTTACAATCTCAGAAATATAATGCTCGGCTAATTTGTCAAGTGAGAAATCAGATCTTACCGGAATAAAATGGGCAAATTTCATCAATCGATCAACTACGACCCAAATTGCATCTTTCTTTCCCGGAGACTGAGGCAATCCAGAAACAAAATCCATTGTCACTCTATCCCATTTCCACTCAGGAATCAAAATCAGCTGAAGCAATCCAGACGGAACTTGATGTTCGACTTTTACTTGCTAACAGACTAAACATTTCGAAACAAAGTTAGAAATGTCTCGTTTCATACCAGACCATAAAAATATAATAAAAATAAATTTTACAACATCGGATCTGTGGTCCCGAAACCATTATTTCAACTAGACCCAAATCGGGCTATTACAATACATGTATATGAAACATAATTATATGATGTGCTCATCCATGTTTACTTGGTTTATGTATATGTTTACATGGCTAACTAGTTTGATATAATGCATAGGCTTTGGCCAAATTATGGTTGGAATATGCTAAGTTACTTACCTAATTTGTGATTAAATGGTAAGTTATGTTCTATGTTAAATAAACTTACTAAGCATTAAATGCTTACTCTGTGTTATTTTTTGTGTTTTATAGTGAATTAGAAGCTCGTTCGGGTTGGAAGCTTGTCAGAGCTATATTACACTATCCATCGGCTCTTTTGGTACTTTCGGTTGTTTAATTTTGGTTATAATAGCATGTATAGGTATTTTGGCTAATGTTAGCCTATATGTTTTGTTGTGAATATGACCATTTGATTTGGCTTGTCCTCTGGCATATTTTGGTATGTATATAAATAGTCTTGACATAGTTGATATGTGGCTTGTTTTCTGTTTGAATAGTGAAAAGGCAAATGATAGTTAAATGTGTTTTGTGATGATGAAATTGTGGCGAGTTGGTTGTTTAGTATGTATGACTTATATGGTGATTTGGTGCTAGTTTAGAATGGCATATTTTGTACCAATTGAGAAGTTTTGGTATGTTTTGGTAAGTAAAATAAATGGCATGATTTGATGCAAATATGATTTGTAGTTAGTTGATTATTTTTCCAAATAGAGGACATGTTCATATATGTTTTAATGTTGTCATTTTAGGTGCCTAAGGGCATATTTGTTGTATGTGATTATACCATATGTATATAGCTAGAATATGTATGATTTTGGTGCCTTGATATGGCTTGTTTATATGTACAATGTGGGTTGTATGTACATGCCAAGTTGGGTGTGAAAAATTGCTTTTAAAACAGCCGTGTGTCCCATGTAGCTTTCAAAGGGTTGAAAGTCAGGCTGTTACATGGCCTAGCACACAGGCTTGTGAGGTTATTTCGAAGGGTACACGGCCTGGCGCACGGGTTTGTGGCTTGGCCGTGTAACCCAAGTCAGTGAGTTACACGGGCTGGGACACGGTTGTGTGTCCCTACTTTGAATGCCCACACAGCCTGAGACATGAGCGTGTCTCTTGGCCATGTGATCCCTGCAGTGTTGAAAAATTTCATTATTTTCTAAAAATTACTCTGAGTTTCTGATTTAGTCCCGACTTGTTTCTAACACGTATTTAGGGCCTCGAGGGCTTGTACAAGGGACAATATGTATGTTTGGAAGTTATTTTAATGTGTTTACTGATATGATATGAAAAATTTGGAAATTGAGGTCCGTTTGTATTGAAAACTTTGGTAATGCTCTGTAACCCTATCCTGGCGACGGATACGGGATAGGAGTGTATAATCTATGTGTTCTACAAATGCTTTATGACATCTTCGCACTGTAGTTGTTCTAGGCATTCACTAAGCTTGTTAAGTTCACCCACTCCTTTTAAAACCATTACAGATTAGTAGCGTCTCGATGTGAGCAGTATGGTTCCGAGGGGTGATCCCAAGCATGTAACACTCCTCACCCGTATTCAACGCTAAACTAAGGTTACTGAGCATTACTGGACTTACAACATATTTATACATACTTTTAGCATACATTTTCTCAATTCAAGCATTCATCATTCAATCACAATCAATATGTCCCTAGTACGAGCCTATGAGCCCCTAATCATGCTTTAGGAGTGGTTCAGGTCTAAACCAATAACTTAAGAAACTTTCACGAACCTTGAAATTTTTCTCAAAACAAGGGACACAAGCTTGTGTGGCCAGGCCCTGTGTCTCACACGACCACCAGACACGCCCGTGTCACAGGCCATGGGGACATTTGAAATGAGAGTACATGGCCGTGTCCCAACCCGTGTCTGACCCCGTGTAACTCTCTGACTTGGGTCACACGGCCAACACACACGCCCGTGTGGCTAGCCCGTGTGCCCTAAAAATGGCCATACACGCCAGTGTGCCAGGTCGTGCCAAACCTGTAGGGTATACTGACTTATGCCACACGGCCAAGTCACACGCCCGTGTGTGAGGCTATGTGGAGCATATTGATTTGATTTCAATTTCAATACTAGGGGACACATGGCCATGCAACATGACCGTGTGTCACACATGGCTGAGACACACGCTCGTGTCTATGCCCATGTGGACAAAAATAGGCTATTTAACAAACCAACTTGCCACCAAATTTTGAATATAATAGGTCAATTTGCACCATTCCATGGCATAAATAGGTATTTAAATCAACCAATTCTAACCTAATTCATGCATATTCAATAACACATTTCTTAATACACACAAGTTGCAAAATAGACCAATCCATTTATACTTAAAATCTCATAAATTTAGATCATCAATATGATTACTCAAAACATGTATTCTTTACCTTGATTTACAAAAAAATAACATCTCATATATTAACATTCAGATCAATAATACTAGCTACTAATAAGCATTATCAAAACCAACCCCAATATACATATTATGAATTAAATGCACACACATATATACACAAACAAATTTACTCAAAATAAGCCAACTCTCATGGCTACTATATACAAGCCATTTCAATTGGCCAACATCATTACAGAAACATAACCAACATGACCAAAGTCCCTATACATGCCATATACTTAAAATACCAAATTCATAGGTACCAAAAGATAGGTGGATAGAGTGAAGCGATATCCGATGATCCCCGAGTCCAAGCTAGCTTCGAAATCATTATAATACATGGAAAAATAAACAAAGTAAGCTTATAGCTTAGTAAGCTCATTTGAAATAAACTCAACTAATCACAAACACACAATTCATCAATTTGAACATATTAACATGTGATTCATGATAATTAACAAACCTTTCACATGCTTGACTATAAGTTTATATACAAACTTCATAACTTCTTCAATTTAAAGTTCATACTATCCATGTACATACCTGTACCAATCCGTAACAAGCTCATACCTATTTGGAATACTGTTGAATACTCAAAATCTCACACACTAAGTGCCAATACATAGCCAAAGCTATTTTAATCCCGCACACTAAGTGCCATTCATAGCCGAGCTATCTTGATCTCGCACACTAAGTGCCATACATAGCCGAATCATCTTCAAACTTGACTGTAGTCTCGTATACACAATTTATGCAATATCAAAGCATTTAAAGCATAATTATAACAATGCTGATTACATACGAACTAACCTCGGACGTAAAAATGACGACACGATCAACTAATCCAATATCTTGTTCTTTCCTCGATCTAAGTCCGTATTTTGATTTTCTTGATCTATATAATATCAAATTTAGCTCATTTAGTCATCCATTTATTCAATTTAGTCCAATTTATACATTAGGGCTATTTTACATATTTTCCCCGAAACTTTCACATTTTTCACAATTTAATCCTTATTTCATAAAATCAGAAATTAACAAAATTCAAAATAAACCCATGCTAGCCGAATTACTACTATGCCCCTAGTAGCCCACATTATTCATTTATTCACACATTTAACCACACATTTTCACATTTTCACAAATAAATCCCTATTTTGCATTTTCACTCAAAATCACTTTACAAAATATGTAAATCTAACAACAAGATTTCATATTTCATCATCAAACATCAAAGAACACATATATTCATCAATGAAATCATTCAAAATCTTTAACATCTTTGCAAAATAGTCCCTCAGCTAGCTAGTACTAGATGCAACAATCATAAAAACATTAAAAACATTAAAAACGAGGCAAAAATGGACTTACAATTAGATCATGAAGTAACCGGATATTTAAAGCCCTAAAATGGCTTTTCTCTTTACTTCATTCAGCCAAGGAAGATTATAATAAGGATAAATTTTGTTTTGTTTTATTTAATTAACCTTATTTGACAAATTACTAAACTAACCTTAATGATAAAACATTTATATCATCCATTTCATGTCCATTAATGTCAACTTACTATTAAAATGGTCTAATTACAACATAAGGACCTCAACATTAAGGTTCTATAACTATTAGACACCTTTAGCTATTAGAACTCAAGTTTTACTCTTTACGCGATTTAGCCCTTTTTATCAAATTGACCATTCAAACGATAAAATTTCTTAACGAAATTTTCACACAATCACTCAATCATGCTGTAAACATTAGAATAATAATATAAATATTTTGACCTCGGATTTGTCGTCCTAAAAGCACTATTCTAATTTGACCAAAAATAGGCTGTTACAACTCTCCCCCCTTAGGGATTTTTGTACCCGAAAATCTTACCAGTGAATAGGTTACCACAAAACTTTCACTAAAGCTATGTTTTTATTTCTTAGCTTTTTAATCTCTCGAGCCAAAATCTTTATCGATTTTTCGTTATATGTCATATCAGGTTGAATTTCGATCTCTAATAGAGAAATCACATGTGAGGGATCCGATCGATATCGACGCAACATCGACACATGAAAAACATTGTGGATTTTCTCTAACTCAGTCGGTAAAGTTAGCCGATATGCCACTGGACCTATTCTTTCGATGATCACATACAGTTCGATAAATCTCAGACTCAATTTTCCTTTACGACCAAAACGAAGTATTTTCTTCCACGGAGATATTTTCAAAAACACTTTGTCACCAATCTAAAATTCAATGTCTTTTTTATTTCAAATCCGCGTACGATTTCTGATGATTTGAACTTGCTTTCAAACAGTCCCAAATTACTTTTAGTTTCTCTTCGATTTCTCTGACCAAATCAACCCGGTGAATTTGTTTCTCACTAAGCTCATTCCAGTACAACGGAGTTTGGCATTTGTGACCATACAAAGCTTCATATGATGCCATCTTTATGCTCGATTGAAAGCTGTTGTTATATGCAAATTCAACCAATGACAAATATTTCTCCCAGTTGGCTTCAAACTATAAAACAGAACATCGGAGCATATTTTCGAGAATTTGAATTATTCTCTCAGACTGACTGTCAGTTTGCGGGTGAAAAGCTGTATTGAAATTCAACTTCGTACCCAGAGCTTCTTGCAATTTATTCCAAAATCATGATGTAAATCTCGGATCTCTATCTAAAATAATCGAAACCGGCACCCCGTGCAATCTAACTATCTCAACAATGTACAATTCAGCTAATCTATCGAGTGAATAGTTAGTACATACCGGGATGTGCTGATTTTGTTAATCGGTCAACGATAACCCAAATAACATCTTTCTTTTTCAGAGACAAAGGCAATCCCAGTAAAAAATCCATCGTAACTCTGTCCCATTTCCACTCTAGTATCATCACAGGCTAAAGTAAACCCAAAGGTACCTGATGTTCAGCTTTAACTTGCTGAATCACTAAACATCTTGCTACAAATTCAGAAATGTCTCGTTTCATACCTGACCACCAATACAGTTGTTTCAAATCATTATAAATTTTAGTACTTCACTGGTAAACAGATAGACAACCACTGTATACTTCGTATAAAATTTGCTAAATCAATTCTGGATTTTTTGGTACACAGATTCTATCTCAGAACATCAAACAATCATCAGATCTGATTTGGTACTCTGAATCACTAGTCGACTCACATTGTACCCTTTTAGCTTGCAACTCACTAATCTATTTTTATGGACAAAAATGGGCATGAATTGGTAAAATTTGAAAGTTTAGTAAAAAGGGGCACTTTGTCCATTTGGTTAAGGGAAAACAAAGTCAAAATTGATGTCCATCTTCTTCACCATAGCCGAAATTCTCAAGCTCTCCATAGCTAGGGTTTCTTCAACTTTCAAGCTTGATAGTAAGTGCATCCTAGCCCCATTTTTAATGTTCTTTACATTTTTAAAGTTGTTATCAACCGATCTAGCTATTTCTACCATTTATTTAAGCTAGGGTTGATGTCTAGGGTTTGACCCATGTGTGACATGCATGTAATTTGATTTTTCATGATAGATTATGAAAGTTTGATGTGTGATGAACATCTTTTACTAAGTGATTTTTGATAAAAACACCTAAAAAAGGTTAATTGTAAAAGTTGTAAAAATGGGTAGAAGAAATATGATTTGATGAAAAATGTGGGCTGGCATAAGCATGATATAGGTTCAGCTAGGCTTGGGTAACAAAGAAAATGAGTACATTTAATTTTACGAGCCTAGGGACTAAATTGTAAATATGTGAAAGTTTAGGGGTAAAACTATAATTTTGCAAAAGTATGGTTTTTGGACTGATTTGAACAATGGGATAATTAAATGAGCTAATTTTCACTATTATAGATCAAGAAAAACGGAGTCCGGACCTAGACTGGGGAAAGAACAAAGTTGTGGACTACATTAGTTAGCCATATTTTGTACCGAGGTAAGTTTGTGTGTAAATAATGCAACTTATATTATGTATTTAATATATTGTTATTGCATGACTTGTACAATTATCATTATGGATTCGTTCGAAAAAGATTCGATACGGCTAAACTCCCGGTTGAACCTTAGGAATAGTTAGGATACAAATGTCATGACATTAGGGTTATGAGATTACGTGTAAGACCATATCTAGGATATGGCATCATTACAAGATTTCGTGTAAGACCATGTCTGGGACATGACATCGATATGAGAATCGTGTAAGACCATAACTAGGCTATAGACATCGATATGTGATCCTATATAAGACCATATATGGGATATGGCATTGGTATGATTCTATGTGTATGTTATTCCTGAGTATCCTTTAGTATTCCAAGTGGTTCAAAGGATAATTTAAAGATTTTTTCAAAGATGTGAAAGATTTTGATTATGTTATGAAGTGGTATAGGTACACAAAACTCATGAGAAATGATCTCAATTTAGGATGCATTATTGGTAAGTGTAACACCCCTAACCCTTATCCATCGCCGGTTTAGGGTTAAGAGGCATTACCGGACGAACAAAGACTTTTACAGACATATCTTAGTAATACTCATCAAATCCAATCAATGTGTCCCTTAAATAGGTCAATGAGACCTTAAGCTTGCTTTAGAATAGGGCCGGGACTAAACCAAACACATATAAAAATTCTCAGAAATTTAAAACTTTTTCTAAGTTACAGAGGTCACACGCCCGTGTGGGCAGGCTGTGTGCCTTCCACAGCCTCAGAAATGCCTGTGTGTCTGAGCCGTCTCAAAACAGGGCATACATACTAACTTGTTCACACGATCGTGGACACGCTCATGTGTCTCACCCACGGTCGATCCTGACTTGCCTTGAATTTTAACCACGAGGGACACGGTCGAGCCACATGCCCCTGTGCTCAACCATGTGGGCAAATATAGGCCATTTTCAAGGCCAAATTTCCACCCACACAAGGGTCATTCCCTACAAGCAATATACCAATTCATTTTATACACAATTGGCAACCAAAGACATGCCAAATAAATAACAAATCTTCACATTCAATCTCATTTCTAAATATTCTAATTTGCATACCAATTTGCACAACTAAAACACATATATATCCAAGCATGATACATCCACATTTTACCTTTCATATAATCATTTCATTGATCAAACATACATACTCATAATGCATTTATATGCTTACCATAGCCTTGACCATTTCATTTGCTATCAAGCCATACCAAAACATGCATCATATATCATATTTACTCATGCATAATGCCAACATTTATCTAGCCACATCTCATGGCTATTTATACACATTTCAAATATAATCCAAAATGACTAGCCTATACATGCCATATTTAGCTATATACACATTTCAAAAGTACCAAAATGAGTTTAAGTAGTGTAATGATGATCCTCAACGGTCCCTGAGCCTTTCATAGCTTTAACGATCTATAAAATAGATCAAACACACACACAAAGTAAGCTTTCAAAAGCTTAGGAAGCCATTTACAAATAAACTTAGCATAATTCACTCACAAGCATAGCTATTTGAATTCTTTAACAATTCTTTAATTCAAGCACATAAATAAATTCCTTGGCTCACTTGGTTTGCCATTGCTACCAATTCATCACATTCCAAGTATCTCATTTTCTCATATTTCAAACATATATATATATCTTAAATGTTCATTTGCGTTAGTGCACATACGTACTCACTTTTTCATGCTTATACAAGCACATATAACCTGAAACAGATGTACAATTCACATATTCATTTATTTCTCAGACTTGCTCGTTGAATCATTCAGAATCTAACTGGATACTCAGAATGCTTGGAATAGTCATGCAATGCCAACGTCCCAGACGTGCTCTTACATGTAATCAGATATAGATGCCACTGTCCCACACATGGTCTTACACAAAGCAATATGATGCCAATGTCCCAGATATGGTCTTACACGAAAGTCTTATATCGATGCCAACGTCCCAGACATGGTCTTACACGAAATCTCGAATCAATGCTAACGTCCCAGACGTGGTATTACATGATATCACATAACGAACACCTATGTCATGGCATATACTATCCTATGTATCCCTAGGTTTAAATGGGACTTCTCGGACCTTAACAACTTATCGACTTATTTGGAAACTCAAATTTCACATACATTCCATCTCAATGGATATTCATAGCAATTCAAATATCATATATGCACAAATAATTCAATTCCACTACATTTATTTGTATATCGACTTACCTCGGATTCAGTTATTCGACTACTTTCGCTTTCCTGCGATCTAAGTCTATTTTCTTCGGTTCTTGATATTGACTCAGACCAAAAGCTAGCTGAAACTTTAGGGTGCTTCCTTCTTTTTATTTTTATTTGTTTTTCGGCACTAAAAGATGACAACCATCATCTTTCAAATGTTTGTTTTATTAATATTATGTTATTATTCCATTTACAAAATTAAGCTTAATATGAAACATATATAACTTATAAAATTAATGGCATAACCATCCATAGTCATCCACTATCTTCATTAATGGCATAGTTGCCTCATAATGCCTCTACACTTAAAAGCCACATCAAATAGGCACTTAATCAATTACAAGGCCACTTTTACACTTTATGTGATTTAGTCCTTTTGTCAAATTAAGCACACAAATAGACAAGTTTTCATACGAAACTTTCACACATGCTTAGTCACGTATCAAAGACACAAAAAATAATATTAAAATATTTTTTAACTCAGATTTGTGGTCCCGAAACCACTATTCCGACTAGGGTCAAAATCAGACTGTTATAGTAATGATGCAAATGAGTAAGACATGTCTATGATCACTTGATGATTTTGTGCTAATTTACATTATATTATGTATATGTTATTGTATGTTCAAAGTTGATTATTATTTACATGCTGACTTACTAAGCTTAAAGCTTAACGCCTTCATTTTCATTTCTTATAGTGTCGCCAAGCTAGCTCGGGGATCGAAAGTTGTCGAAGCGTCGATCACACTATCAAATTATCATTTTGGGTACTTGTGATTACATTGTTTTGAGTTATGGCATGTATATGGACTTGGTCTTTTTGTTATGTGTCACTATTGACTTTGCCAAATATGTTGGCTTGTAATGGTATTTGATTCATTTTGTATATGGCCTCTGAAAGTTGGCTTATTATAACGACCCGAATTTGGGTCTAGTAGAATTGGGCCTATTGGGCCTTGGGCACGGGAGTGTTTGAAATTCTAGAGAATAAGAGAACGGCCCTAATGCAAGTTGGACCTATTAGGTGAGTGATTTTGGAAGGTTAGGGGGCTTCTATGAAGTCTCGGGATCAAACTTGGGCTTTAGGAAAATTATGGTTTTAGGTGAATAAAACCCTGGGACTTGGTAGATAGGCTTTAAGGATAAAATGTGGAGGAAAATGACACAAAAAGGAGTGTGGTGTGGCGGCAAAGTGACGCCACTTAGGAAACAAGGGAGTGACACCACAAGGAAGCAAGGGGGTCCAAGGTTCAAGTCTTGGCGCTAACATTTCCTTTTGATTTATTTTTTTGGTGAACTTGGACTTTGGCCCATAGGTTTATATTAAGTTGCGCGTGATGTTAGACACAAAAAGAGCTTGTTTTGTGGTGGCATGTAGCATCTAGAGCATAAGAAAGGGCAAGGGTTCGAATCTCATGACAAGCAAGGGAGTATCTGTTTTGCGTATTGGACGGCCAGAGTTTGTGTGGGATTTAAACTCTACTGAAGGAGGGATCCCACATCGGAAAGCTAGCAAGAGGGAGGGTGAGAAGCTGGCTATGTATAGAGTTGTCTATGAGGAGAGGAAGCATACCTTGGTGGGTGTTTGGGCATAGGAGCATTCGGAGCACGGATTAGTAGCTTCAGATTCCTATCAGGTGTGTATTTCGCCCTACTCTAGTTGTAGAACGACAAATTGCCGAAATGCCGATCACACGGCGATGGTAGCCACACGAGCGTGCGAGCGGACGTATGGGAGCTTCGACGCGATAGTCGAGGCCACCATGAGTATTCTTGTAGGTTGATGCTGTTTGGGCTACAATGGGCCGAACGGGGCCAAGTGGGCCCAATGGGCCTGTGGGCCCATATGAATAAATTGTAGGATCGTGTAGTAAATATTAGACTGAATTATGTGAATCTTATATTTGTGGCTAGATTTGGGCTAAATGGGCCACACGAGTGTGTGGGCCTAATTGGGCCGAGAATGGGCCTTAGGCCCATTTGCATCGTTATTTCTATTTAGAATACCCCTGGTTTCCAAAATTACCGTAATACCCCTGTTTTGTGAAATTACAAAAATACCTTTGTTTTGTGAAATTATCGAAATACCCTCAGTTTGCAAAATTACCGAAATACCTCTGATTTTTAAAATTACCGAAATACCCTTGATTTACGAAATTACCAAAATACCCTCAATTTGCAAAAATACCAAAATACCCCGATTTGTGAAATTACCGAAATACCCCCAATTTACAAAATTACTAAAATACCCCTAATTTACAAAATTACCAAAATATCCTCGATTTGCAAAATTATCGAAATACCCCCAATTTGCAAAATTACCGAAATACCCCCTTGATTTGCAAAATTACCAAAATACCCTCGTTTTGCAAAATTATCAAAATACCCCTGATTTGTAGAATTACTAAAATACCCTTGGTTTGTAAAATTATAGAAATACCCTTGGTTTGCAAAATTACCGTTTTACCCTTAAACGACAAAATGACCGTTGTACCCTCATGGTAGTACTATTGTTGTATGTGTTAATTGTATGATTAATTATGTTTGAGATGTGTTGTATACATGGATTGGTTATGAGTAGAATTATCGAACTACCCTTGTTGGGTAGAATTACCGAAATACCCTTATGGGGTAAAATGACAGATTTGCCCTTGTAGGTAAATAATCGACTTGTGCAATAAGTGGACTAATTTGACTATGGTTGTATGACTGATATGCTTTTATTACATGTTTAAATAATTGTTGTTGAGCATGGCTATTTTGCATACACGTGTAATGATTGAGCATGACATACACGACATATTGCATGGGGTTGGGATTATTAATACGGATGAAGTGCTAATATGATCGCATGGTCACTTAACGACTGTGGATCCACCGAAGGCTTTATAGCCATCGCAGGCTTTTTAGCCACCGAGCAGCCATGCTGTACCGATAATGTTACCGAGGGCTGTGTGCCATTAATATGGGCTTCGTGCTGTAATTATGGGCTTTGTGCCAATACCGGAGGCTTTTTAGCCACCAAGTAGCCATGCTGCACCGATCAAGTTAGTGCCACAACCGGTGCTACAAAAGAAGTGTAGGGATGGGTGGGTCGATTAAATCCCCAAAGGAGTGCAAGGTTGGACAGGAGACGGAGTACAGGGTTGGTATGGGCATTAATGTATTGCATTCACATGTTCTGACTGTGATGGGATTAGGCCTGGATAAATATGATATGTGACTTTTGATATGGGCTAAGGCCTAACCGAGGCTATTCTGGGCTAAGGCCCAATTGCCACCGTTATTGAAATGGGCTTCGGCCCAGATTGTTGTGATTCATGTTCTTACTGATGAGGGTTGTACACACTGAGTTTTCGTAAACTCACCCCCTCTTTTTAATTTTTCTCAAGTAATCCTCAGTAGGTGGTTCGACATACTGAAGGACTCAGAGGTGGCCACACTACGAGCATCTTTCAATTTCAGTACTCTATTCTACTTCATTTAAATTATTTTCTTATTGGGTTGTAATAAGGCCTCTTTTGAATTCTGGTTTTTTTAGTTTGGGATTTTTAGTTTATTATGTTTTAAATCTGCTCAACATTTGATTGCGGTTTTCCAAAACAATATTTGTTTTCAAAGCACTTCGCTTTCGCAACTAAGATGTAAATATCACGTTTTCATAAGACAATTGTTTTAAATTAAGCTTCCGCAAATAAACAAGGTTTTAAAAATGATAATGTTTTTCCAAGAATGATTTCTAATAAACCACATTTTGAAAATAAGCACACGAAATTTGAAGTTTTGAACAGCAAAAAGTTTTTGAAAATTAATAACTTTTAATAAATGTCGATTATTAATAACAAATGTAAATTGGGACTTCAGTTTTTTTAATATCAAGAAGAGTTTTCAATGGAACCACGGTTTTCGAAAAACACTTCAATGTGACACACCGGATTCGGGCCCAACTTCTAGGCCGAGTTTAGGGTGCTACACTTATGATGTCTATGTTGGCTATTGATATACTTATATGGGAATGCCTATCATGGATGTGATTTTGGCATGATGTTTAAGCATGTTATATGTGGGCTTTTGAATGGTGTGCTACAACCTTGGTTGTGATTTATATGGTTGTATGTTTATGCATGGATTGGTGTGGTTTGTGGTTGTGTAGGTTGGTACCAATAAAGGGTGGGAAAAAGTCTTGGTAAATAGCCTTATTTTGTCCACACGGGTGTGTGTCTAAGCCGTGTGTGACACACGGCTCACCCCAAGGGCGTGTGTTCTGGCCGTGTGTCCCTTGCACCTTAGATTTGAGAAACATAATGTCCAGTAGTAAACATACAGGCATGAGACACAGTAGTGTGTCTCAGCCGTGTGAGAGACACGGTCATAGGACATGGGCATGTGCCCAAGCCGTGTGAAGTCTGCACTTGATTTTCAAAATTTAATCCGCCACACGGCCTAAGGACACGGGCGTGTGTCCTGGCCGTGTGACCTTATTTGGTTGATGACATCATAAACAGAATGTCCCCTATTTTGGACACGGCCTGAAGAACGGCCGTGTGATATGCCACACAGGCGTGTCCTTTCACTCACACGAGCATGTGGACCTGTTTCATGATGAAAATTTTTTAAGTTTCCTGAAAGTTTTTAAAGTTCTCGGTTTAGTCCCGAACCGTTCCCAATGTATGTTTTGGGCCTTCGTAGGCTTATTTATGAGACAATATGAATGTTTATGAAAAGTTTTAAATTTGAGTGGAAATTAATGTCTCGATTTTGTACGAATGCTTGTGTTTAAGTCTGGTAATGCCTCATACCCTGTTCTGACATCGAATACAGATAAGAGGTGTTATATTTAGTGGTATCAGAGCTACGGTTTAGTTAATTCTCAGACTAACATAGTGTGTGCGCGGGTCTAGCTACACATGCCATAAATCAATTATGATAGTGTGATGACTCTTGACCTTTAAAATTGTGTTTTCATATAGTAATGGATCCCAATTGAGCTGAAGCTGATGATGTAAAAAGTAATGCACCGGCTCCTACTCAAGGAGCAGCGCCAGTTGGGAGTAGACCTGTAACTATGAGTCAGGGAGGATGAGAAGAGGTTAGGGTAGCCTTTCTCCATATGATGAACGCCTGGTATACGGAGTTCGTTCGAACGAACCCGAACGCTCAAACCCCCTCCACCCCGACCTATTTCTCAGCCAGTTCCCGTAGCACCTCAAGGTATGGACTTCATGAGATTGAATAAACCTCCAGATGATATGATTCTAAAACAAGGAGCCGAAGAGTTCCGAGCTAGTATAGATGATGATCTCGAAAGGGCAGAGTTTTGGCTTGAGAATACTATCAGGGTATTTGATGAGTTATCATGCACACTTGAGGAATGTATGAAATGTGTTGTATCACTTCTGAGAGACTGAGATTATTAGTGGTGGAACACCGTTATGTCAATTGTATCAAGGGAGAGAGTTCATTGGGAATTTTTCCAAGAAGAGTTCTATAACGCCCCTAATTTGGGCCTAGAAAAATTGGCCTATTGGGCTTTGGGTCTCATAAAATTTTTAAGTGAGCAAGAAAATGAGAAATGACATGACGGCTTTAAAGGTTTAATGAATTTAGAGTGTCTAGGTGTATCGGAGAAGCTCTGGGTTCAAGTTTTGTGGTGGAGGATTCTTAATTTAATTAATTAAGGAATCAGGGTTGTGAGTAGTGGGCTTTTACATAAAAATAAGTGAAAATGGCACAAAGAAGCCTGTGGTGAAGTGGCTAAGTGACGCCACTAAGGTGTAGAGAGGTGGCGACATATGCATGCAGGAAGGTCTGAGGTTCGAGTGCTAGCTTAGTTTTACTTAGGAGTTTAATTTTAGGCAGGGCTAGAAGTGGCTTGTAGAGGGACTCTAAGGAGAAGTGATCAGTAGAGAGAATTTAGGAGAAGGATAAGGGAGATATCATGGAGAAAAATTAGGAGATGAACAGTGGATGAAGTGGTGCCGAATTGGACTTTAGGGGTGGCTAAGTTTCAGCTATAGGCTATGTGTGTGTGTCGAATCTGGGGTCCTAGGTAATGCCGAATTTTCCATTTTTTTCTTTTCCTTGCCGAAACCTTATTTTTCCACAACCAAAAATACCTTGCCTTGTTGTCGAAATCTCCTATAACTGAATCTCTTTTTGTCGAATTCTCTCATAGCCAAACTATTTTATTGCCGAAGTATCATCATTTTCTCTTGCCAAAATCCCTATTAGTGCCAAATAGTTGTTGTTTTCCTCTATCACAAATCGTTTGTTATCTACTATCAGTCAAGGTTAAAAGCTGAATCTTGTTCAGTAGCTATCTAGGCCGCAAGATCAAAAGTAGATTCGGTAAGTATTCAATTAACCCCTTAGTGTGTTTTGTTAAAAGCCGAAGGGCTGTCTAACTTCTCATTGTCGTTAATCTTGTATTAACAAGGGTAAGGTTCAGAGATCGCAAGCGTGGTAAGGATCGTTAGCAAAGTGTAAGTGTACTCAACTTGATTATGGTTTAAGTAAATGGCCGAATGTGAGTATGATCTATAGGGGTGACTTGTGTGGATTATGAGTCACTCGAAGTTTGATGGTGTATGTGTGAGTGCAGATATAGGGGATACTCGTAATTAGTAGCTAAGGAAGGGCTATTAGAACCTGGTGGCACACGGTAAGGTTACAGTAAGACTTCGACTTTTGGTAAATATTTTGATTAACTATGGGTGATTGATTGAAGGTTGGTTTGTTGTAGGTTTAATACCAAGGATAGTATAGCACGTCGCTGTAACCAGGTGTGTACAAACACTACACACACATGATATCAGCAATGCCGGAAAGCCGAAAAGCCGAAAAGCCGAAAGTAGCTGAATGGGCCTGGTGGGCCCTAAGGCTAAGTTTGATGAAATTGATTGATTTGGTTATATGAATTTAGGCCGAGTTCTGAACAACTCTTAAATTGCATAAGACTTAATTTAATAATAAACATGTCCGGGGACAAGTCGCTGGGTTAGAGTGTGGCAATGGATATGTGCATGTCTAGGATTAGATCTAGGGAGAGCTTAGTACTTAAGCGGTTCTAAAAACCCACCTCTTCTTCTCTAGAATCCTACCTGGTGCGTAGTGTCTGTTCACTTTAGCTGGAAGGACTTGTTAATGGGCCAAAGTTCATAACTAAAACCCGAGAGGGACCAAATACCCTTAATTTGAAAATTATCAAAATATCCTTAGATTTGCAAAATTACTAAAATACCAATGATTTATAAAATTACTAGAATACCCTTGATTTGTAGAATTACCAAAATATCCCTAATTTACAAAATTTCCAAAATACTCCTATTTTGCAAAATTACCTAAATACCCCTGTAGGGTAAAATTACGAAAATACCCCTGGGTAGTGAAATGACTAAAATACCTCTAAGTGCTTAATGTGTGGAATTGTGTATGTTGCATTCATGAAATATATGTTACACTTGGGTGGGTTTTGATGATACGGAGGAAGTTTTGAGGATGGCATAGTCACTTGACGACCGTGGATCCACCGATGGCTTTAAGCCCATTATAGCAGCTTTGTTGCAACGTTTGAGTAGTGTCGCTGCTGGTGCTACCTTTGGAGTGTAGGGATGGGTGGGTTGATATGTATATCCCCACAGGAGTGTAGGGTTAGAAGTAAATGGAGTGCAGGATTGGATTTGGGATGGGTGCATTGCATTCATGTGATACTGATGTGATATGAGGTCATTGTGGGCTAAGGCCCAAGACCACCATCTTTGATAGGGCTTAGGCCCAATATAATAATTGTATGTTGATTAGATTACCAATGGTCGTACACACTGAGTTTCGAAACTCACACCCTTTTTATTAAATGTTTCAGGTGATCCTCAGTAGACGGCTCGACGTGGAAGAGGACTTGGAGGTGGCCACACTGCAAGTAGTTCCTAATTATTTTTGAAAGACTTAGTTATAAATTACTTTGTTTCCGTTGGGTTGTAATAAGGCCTTGTACTCTGATTTGACTTTAGATTTTGAGTTTTGTTGTTTTTGTTTCAACTGTTTACTTAACTGTTGAACCTGGATAAATTTCTTAAATTTAAACATGGGCTTTTATCATTACTTAGCAAGATTCAATGGTTTTGGCCTTTTAGGCCTTAAAATTTTAACTTAGCAAATTCGTTTTGAATTATCCCTTTGATGTGACATCACCAGATTCGGCCTTAACGTGTAGGCCAGGTCTGGGGGTGTTATAAGTTCCGTAAGAAGTATATTAGACTGAGGTTTATTGATCAAAAATGAAAAGAATTCCTTAAGTTTAAACCGGGACGAATGAGAGTAACAAAATATGAGCATGAATTTGTGAAACTGAGCAAATACGCTCGAGAATATGTTTTGACTGAAGCCATAATTTGTAAGCGATTTGAAGATAGGTTGAACGAAGACATCCGATTATTTGTTGGCATTCTTGAACTAAAAGAATTCATTGTGCTTGTAAAGAGAGCTTATAAGGCCGAGGAGTTGGCCAAATTGAAAAGAAAAGCTGAGTTTGGTCTAGAGACTCGAAGAAAGAGACAGATGGGTAAATCACTCCAGTCCTCATCAAAGAAACCGAGAGAGTTTAATACTCGATCAAGTGCTTCAGATGGGTTCTGATGAGAGCATACCTAGGGCAACCCAAGATTCACTTTCTGATTCTCTCGTGTTCCCTAAAGGCCGAACTTTGACCAACCCATGCACCATGGTACAAGCTGATTTCAGCTCAGTTCAGCTCACTCAAGCTCAAGTCAACTCACATGAGCTCACTTCAGCTCATTGAGCTCGTTATTAGCTCACTCTTAGCTCATTTTAATTATTTAATTGTTGGAATAAAAATTTAGCTAATTTTAGTTTAAGTTAATTAAAAAATTTAGTTACGAATTAAATACGTTTTAAGCTATTTAATTTATCTTGAGCTCAATTAATCTGTCTTCCTACAGCCACTTAAGTTGTCCTTAGGCCAATTAAGTTGTCTTAAGTCCTACAACTAATTAATATGTCTTAATCTAAGACAATTTAGTTAGGAGATATAATTAGAATTAATGTGCAGGTTTTTAAGTTTATTGCTGCCGAATTTAATATGTCAAAGGGGGGGAACTTAATTTTTGACTTAGTTGGTGCAGGTACACTATATTGGATGTCCAAGTGCATGGCTGACATTTAAGGGAGTTTTTTCCAGCTAGAATTAAGACTCAACAGCTCATTTTTCTTCCCCAAGTGGCTGTTCATGTAATGCAAAGGACAAGGAAGTTTTTAAAGATGAATTAAACACATGGTGGCTATTCCAAGACTCATTTTAATGCTGGTAATTTTTCAGCAAAAGTTGCATAATGATTGAGATTATTCAAAGCTTTGGCCGAACCTGGACATGCCTATTCAGCTCTAATCTTTCCAAATGCATTAAGCTGGTTCCTTCCTCATTAAGCTGACCATTGATAACACTCCAAAGACTTTTCCAGCTTCATTTTCACATCTTCAAGGCTGTTCACGTCCTCCTTTATTGCTGGTCACTTTTCAGCCAAAACATGGCAATTAAAGGAGCTTAATTAAGCCTAGGCCGAACCTAGACTTGTACCATGAACCATGCAAAGGCTCCAAGTTTATTCAGCCTTCTAGAATGTCGTCTCATGAGCTCCCATTAGCTGAGTTTAGCCACAGCAAATTAAGGCTTCAATTTTGGAATATTCTAGCTTATTCTAGATTAGTTTTACTTAGTTATTAAGCTTATAATTAGGCCATTCGGCTACCTAGCTAAACACCATAAATATTTGTTGTTTTTCATTGTAAATGGAATTTTGCCATTTTTATCAACTTGAGTGAACTTTGTTCAAAGAGTGATATTACACCTCTATAAATTCGTATGAGTTTCGGTCTGACTTATCTAGCGAAGCTAGTGGCATCAATCGTTCTCTTCTTTCGAACTTATCACCAACCTGGTGTGGCGTTCGTCCATCTTTTTATACCTTCGGTTCTTACTTTGCTAAGTAACGGGTCGAGGTCTATTTTCGAATTCCATCATTCACCTTAAACCAAATAGAAACTGGGGTGACACTCTTTAGTGTTGAATCGTTTCTCGAGTTTAAGTTCTATTTTCCATCCCCACCAATTATCCCAAATTATCTATAATTTGTTTTTCGTTTATTGAACCAAGCCAGCTAAGTTTCCAACCTTATTATTTCTTTGTAAACCAAACCTACTACAATTTTTAAACTTATCATTTAATCTAAAACCCTTTCCTAAGCTTCCGCATATTTTAAACAATTTTACCTATTTCTGACTTTGCCAACATTCTCCTCGTAGACAATCGGGCAATCCCGTGAACGACTCAAATCAACCCAGGCCGTCTCACATCATTTGGTATCAGAGCTATAAAACGAGGAGCACCGAAGATCGAATAAGCTAGAATAGGTTCGTGACGTGAAAAAAAAATTGGAAAAAAGAAAAAAAATTCATGTTGTAATTTAAAGTTCTTATTGTAATTATTTCGTGCATTTTGAAGTATTAAAAAAAAAAGAGAAATATGAAAATATAAAAAAAAAGATGGTGAAGTTTTTGCAAAGTTCTTGTTGCTTTTCATTTTGCTTCCCTGTCCGATCTTCAAAGCCATCATTCCACCCTCATCCTTCAGTCCCAATCATCACAATCTTTTTACCATCATTTGGTATCATCCTTTCAACCCCCAATGCCACACATACCAAAATTTCTTTTTGTTTCAGCCTACCCTATACACCCTACATTATCCTTGCACCCATTTTGAAGCCAACCCTCTAAGCCGCAATAAGTCTGCTTGAAACAAACTACGAATTTACGAGAGTGAGACGAGCAGAAAAAGGCACGAGTGGTGAGTGCATTAGAGTGTGTAATAGCCTTTAAAGAGTGAAACACGAGTGGAGTGCATTATTTATCTTTTGGAGTGATTAGTGAGGTTTTTTTGTTGTGAGGTATTTCAATTTTCTGTTATTATTCTAGCATTTCTACTTTCAGTAAATAAACATGTTGCAAGACGAATTCTCAATCGACGACTTTAAATACTTGGTGAAAGAGATGGGTCGAATGCTTGAAAGGAAGATAAGTCCAATACAAAGACGTTTGGACTGAATGAAGGAAATAGCCCAATGAAAGCAAAATCCACCAAGTCGAGAAATGATGTCACGACCATCTCGGAGACCCATTTTCGATGACTATTCGCGTAGAGATTCTTATCGAGATTCCTATTCATCAAGGCCCTCGAGACTGAGAGAAGAAAGTTTTGAGTTTGAGACTTTTCGAGAAAGTGCGAGTCAACCGTCGTATGCTTCAAAGACGTCACACACGAAGGATCGTTCTCGAAGAAATGGTCGAGAAGCCTATGAGAATACTCTCTCTTTCTTCGAGCCAAATACTTATCTTTTCGATTCTTTTGTATCATCTTCATGTTGTAATCAAATTGAAAAAGAATACAAAAGAAAAGAAAAAGAAAAACAAAAGGAAAAGGAAAAAGAAATTGAAAAAAGAAAAAGAAATTGAAAAAAAAAGAAAAAGAAAAAGAAATTGAAAAAGAAAAAGAAATTGAAAAAGAGAAAGAAACTGAAGAAAAGGATGAGGGTGTAAAAGAAACGAGAGATGTTGAAAACCAAACGAGAGAAAAAGAGGCAAAAGAACAAGAAAAAGTGAGGAATTTTGTAACATCCCAGTTTAAGGCCTAGTCGAAATAGTGGTGCGAGACCATAAATCTGAGGTATATGAATGAGTTTTTGAGGTTTATGTTATGTTTGCATTTTAGTGTGGAAGTTTCATGAAGCAATTTTATGAAATTGCGGTTGAATTATCCAAAAGGACTAAATTCCAAAAGTTGCAAAATGTGAGATTCTAGAAGCTATTTGTGTGAAATAGCTTTAGAATATTAATTAGAGGTCCTTAAATAGCAATTTACCTAAATTCTAATTTTTGGACAAAATTGGGCATGGATGAGTTAAAATTGAAAGTTTATCAAAACGGGCATTTTGGTCATTTAACAATTAAATGATTAAAATAGGAGAAAAGATGACAAAATTCATTCATCTTCTTCTCCAAGGCTGCCAAAAATTTCAAGAGCCATTGTTAGGGTTCTTCAAAATTTTCAAGCTTGCTAGTAAGTGCATTCAAGCCCCGTTTTTGATATTCTTCGTATTTTTGAAGTCCTTGTAGCATGAGTAAGCTATTTTCAGCTATTTGATGAGCTATGATGGATGTTCAAAAATGTACTCATGTATGCCATACATGTATTTTGATGTTTTATTGAAGAATATGGAAGCTTCATGTAGTAGAAACATCTTTTGCTAAGTGATTTTCCATGAAAATGCATGTAGGGACAAGTTTGTGAAAGTTTTGAGTTTGGTCATACATGTGTGATTTAGTGAGAATTGATGAATGCTTTAGTTGAGTAAGTGATTCGGCTAAGCATGAAAGGCTAGAAAGGTGAATAAAAATCACTTTACGAGCCTTGGGGCAAAAGTGTAATTATGAGAAAGTTTATGGGCAAAATAGTAATTTTACTAAAGCATGAGATAAGGGTCAATTTAGTCAATGTGTGTATTGAATGAGCTGATTTATTCATTATAAATCAAGAAAAAGGAAGCCTGAATCGAAACCGAGGCAAGAGCAAGGTGGTGGACTAAATTGCACGTTCTTATACTTTTGAGTATCAAGGTAAGTCTATGCATAAACAATGCATTCATACTTACAATTTGTTAATGCTAGCTAGTGTGTAGCATGATTGAGAATAATTGAGAATGATTGAGAACCTATGTGGGATGAATGTGTTAGAATTTGTGAATGGATGTATGATTAAGTAAGTAGATATATGAATGTGTGGTGAGAATGCTAAATGGTGGGCTAAGTGCGATACCATCTTAATGCATATTGATGATAAGCTGGATATGTGCAATGCTATCGTTATGTATATCGTCTAGTGGGCTATGTGCGAAACCATTATGATTACCTTTGTGGTAGGCTAAGTGCGATGCTACCTTAATAATTGATTGTGGTGGGCTAAGTGGGAAACCACCGAGAAAATTGCTGTGTGGATTAGCTGTGTGGTTGTATTATTGAGTTAAGTAGCTGTGTGGATGAATTATCGAGAAATGATGTTGTGTGGTATATTGTGTAAATGTGATATTGAATGCAGGGTGCATTTCAATGGTTATGAGTATGTGACTCATGATGTGTTGGGAATGTGGTAAGGGATAGAAAGAGTAAGCATAGTTGTGCATTATTTGTTAGCATAATGCTAATTGTTGTTTAGCTTATACTATGATGCTAAATTGTTTATGGGTAAACTTACTAAGCTCAAAGCTTACTCCTTTTCTTTTCCCTTGCCTTATAGAGTAAAAGTATTGAATCATGATAAGGGGATCAATTGGAAGATCGCCCACACTATCAGCACACTCTGGTACATGAGACTCAATGTTTTGTATATGGCATGTATAGGGACTAGACAAGTTAGTGAATTTTGTTGTAAATGGCTAAGAAGTGCTGACCTTTAGATGGATAGTCCATTTTGTATAATGTCATAGTTGTTGGTTACCTTATAATATGAAAAGATTGTAGTTATCTATGTGAGATTGTGATTTTATTTGAGTTGATTATGGATGTGTTGAATGAGTGCATGTTGTGTATGCTATAAGGGCGAGAAGGGCTTAGCAAATAGCTTTGTTCCTGTCCATGTGGATTGACACACGGGCGTGTGTGTAGGCCATGTGTGACACACGGTCTGCCCATGGGCGTGTGACTTGGCCGTGTGTCCCCTGCATGTTAACATTTTTAGTTAGAATGGGCCATGGGCTAGTCACATGGGCGTGTGCATAGGCCGTGTGAGTTTAGTCAGTGTTGGCCACGAGCTAGCCACACGGGCGTGCGACTAGGCTTAGAGGTCATGTGCATGTGGTCAGTATTTTCCACGGTTGTGGAGCATGCATGTGGTCAGTATTTTCCACGGTTGTGGAGCATGGGTGTGTGGGTCTATACATGGGCGTGTCTTATCTTACACGGGCATGTGAGTCCTGTAAAAAAGAGAAAAATTTTAAGAATCGAAAAGATTCTGGAGTAGTCTCGAGAACCCTCGTGTGTATGAGTGAGGCTTTGTAAGTCGAGAAAGAGGTTATTGAGGTGACTTAAGAGAGTTGTCACGGTGAGCTTAAGTGGCGATCATGAGGTTTTAATTCGGTAACTCCTCGGGCCCGGTTCCGGCGTAGAACTCGGGTAAGGGGTGTTACAAATTTGTTTACTACCGCAGATGTGAAATTGCCTCAATGTGTTTCATTTTAGGTTCCCGAAATATCGAACGCTAACTTTCAACTTCAATACCTTTCCGATGAAAGACACTTTCGCATGATCAGCATAGGTAAGGTTGTCGAACCACACGAGCTCAAAGGTAAGCAAGGTAAGGAATTTTTAATAACCGAGTCACGGTAACCCTATTTGAAATTTTTCAATAAAATTTTCGATGACTTAGTTTTTAAAAGACACCGTTATTTTCAACCGATTAATTGCCACTCTTTGGTTCGTTCTGATTGACAAACCAAAAATTGATTTTGCGCGATAACATGTTTTCACTAAAAACGATTAAATTTTTTAACTGTTATAATTTTTTGCATCAATTATTGTCGTGTGTAAAATCTTCGAATTTGTGCAAATCTATTTGGAAGTTCGAAAAGAGTTTTTATTGTTCGTTATTGTGTATGCAAAAATTCTTTTGGATTGACATGTTTGACTTAATGAACCTTTTGCTACACTACGACGTAAGTAATCAAACTCGCGTGTTTAAACCCGGAATCTGTCTTGGTTTGTTTTGTGGGAAAATCAAGCTTCATCGATTTTGTGCAAATAATTTCTATATGCTTGATACTTTGTTTTTGAATAAGGAAATGAATTTTGACAATTCTTTTGTTGATTTCAAATCATTCCTTAAATAATTTCTGTGGTTATTCATTAAGTTCGCGTTTCGTTTGGAAAAGGTTAATTCAACTGCGAAGCTTCGGCTACACTATAGTCCCGAGGAGAGAAGATTTGTGTTGATCGAGCAAGGTAAAAATGATCTTTATTTTCCTGCTCATAAAGGTAAGTCACCTGAAAAATTTAAAATGTTTTTGTTCTCCTCGGATGGTGACAAACATCGTGTAGATGAATTGGTTTTTAACCATTTTGTTTCATTTGATCATGATCTATCTGTTTTGATTAAAGATAAAAAGATTCTTGTTTTTGATAATTGTCATGTTGCATTTGTGGGTGAATCTTTTCAATTACCTGTTTGTGATAAGTATGTCTATCTTTTGACTCATTACTCGCAATCCCATCTTGACTTGTGGAAGCAATTTAAGTTGATTGAATACCTTGAATCCTATTCAATTTTGTTTCGAACATTTGATGAGGCATTAGTTTGTTTGCATGGTAATTTGAATCTGTCTAATCACATGCGATATGCTTACCCTATTTTGATTATGCTTGAATTGCAAATTTGTTCGGAGCATTATTTGCTAACTCATGGCTATTATTTTAAATTGACTCAATTGCCATTCGCCCCGTTCAACCGAGGAAAGCCGAGTAAAAGTAATTATGTTCAAGAGAACCAACGGCTCGACTTGAGGAGAAGTCGCTTTGAATAGGGGGAGGATGATGTGAGCATACCTGGGCCAACCTAAGATTCACTTCTCGATCCCTTCGTGCCCCTGAAGGCTGATCTTTAAGCAACCGATGCACCTTGGTGCAAGCTACTTTCCGGTCGGTTCAGCTCACTCGAGCTCAAATTCAGCTCATTGAGCTCGTTATTAGCTCACTCTTAGCTCATTTTAATGATTTAATTGCCGGAATAAAAATTTAGCTAATTTTAGTTTAAGTTAATTAAATAATTTAGTTAAGAATTAAATATGTTTTAAGCTATTTAATTTGTCTTGAGCTCAATTAATCTGTCTTCCTACAGCCATTTAAGTTGTCCTTAGGCCAATTAAGTTGTCTTCAGTACTACAGCTAATCAATATGTCTTAGTCTAAGACAATTTAATTAGGAGATATAAATAGAATTAATGTGCAGGTTTTTAAGTTCATTGCTGCCGAATTTAATATGTCTAGGGGGGAAACTTAATTTTTGAATTAATTGGTGCAGGTACACTACATTGGACGTCCAAATGCATGACTGACATTTAAGGGAGTTTTTCTTAATTGGAATTAAGACTCAACAGCTCATTCCTCTTCCCCAAGTGGTTGTTCGTGTAATGCAAAGGACAAGGTAGTTTTTAAAGCTAAATTAAACACATGGTGGCTGTTCCAAGACTCATTTTAATGCTGGTAATTTTTCAGGAAAAGTTGGATAATGATTGAGCTTATTCAGCTCCAATGCTTTCCAAATGCATTTAGTTGGTTCCTTCCTTATTAAGCTGACCATTGATCGCACTCCAAAGACTTTTCCATCTCCATTTTCACATCTTCAAGGCTATTCACGTCCTCCTTTATTGCTGGTCATTTTTCAGCCAAAAGATGGCAATTAAAGGAGCTTAATTAAGCCTAGGCCAAACTTAGACTTGTACCATGAACCATGCAAAGGCTCCAAGTTTATTCAGCCTTCTAGAATGCCGTCCCATGAGCTCCCACCAGTTGAATTCAGCTAGAGCAAATTAAGGCTTCAATTCTAGAATATTCTAGCTTATTCTAGATTAGTTTTACTTAGTTATTAAGCTTATAATTAGGGCATCCGGCTACCTAGCTGAACACTATAAATATTTGTTGTTTTTCATTGTAAAATGACTTTTGCCATTTTTATCAACTTTAATGAACTTTGTTCAAAGAGTGAGATTACTCCTCTCTAAATTCGTACGAGTTTCAGCCTGACTTACCTAGCGAAGCTAGTGGCGTCAATCGTTCTCTTCTTTCGAACTTATCACCAACCTGGTGTGGCGTTCTTCCATCTTTTTATACCTTCGATTCTTACTTTGCTAAGTAACGGGTCGAGGTCCATTTTCGAATTCCATCATCCACCTTAAACCAAATAGAAACTGGGGTGACACTCTTTAGTGTTGAAACATTTCTCGAGTTTAAGTTCTATTTTCCATCCCCACCAATTATCCAAAATTATCTATCCTTTGTTTTTCGTTTATTAAACCGAGCCATCTAAGTTCCCAACCTTATTATTTCTTTGTTAACCAAGCCTACTACAATTTTTAAACTTATCCTTTATGCTAAAACCCTTTACTAAGCTTCCGCATATTTTAAACAATTTTACCCATTTTTGACTTTGCCAACGTTCTCCTTGTAGACAATCGGGCAAACCCGTGAACAACTTGAATCAACCCGGGTCGTCTCACATCATTTGATATTAGAGCTATAAAACGAGGAGCGCCGAAGATCAAAGAAGCCAGAATAGGTTTTTAACGTAAAAAAACAAACTCGAAAAAAAAATTTCAAGTTGTAATTTAAAGTTCTTATTGTAATTATTTTGTGCATTTTGAAGTATTATAAAAACAAAAAGAAATACGACAATATAAAAAAAAAAGATAGTGAAGTTTTTGCAAAGATCTTGTTGCTTTTCATTTTGCTTCCCTGTCCGATCTTCAAAGCCATCATTCTACCCTCACCTTTCTACCCCGATCATCACAATCTTTTTACCATCATTTGGTATCATCCTTTCAACCCCCAATGCCACACAAACCAAAATTGCTTTATGTTTCAGCCTACCCTATACACCCTACGTTATCCTTTGCACCTATTTTGAAGCCGACCCTCTAAGCCGCAATAAGTCTGCTTGAAACAAACTACGAATTTACGAGAGTGAGACGAGTGGAAAAAGGCACAAGTGGTGAGTGCATTATAGTGTGTAATAGCCTTTAAAGAGTGAAACACAAGCGGAGTGCATTATTTTTCTTTTCGAGTAATTAGTGAGGTTTTTGTAGTGAGGTTTTTCAATTTTCTATTATTACTCTAGCATTTCTACTTCCAGTAAATAAACATGTCTCAAGATGAATTCTCAGCCGATGACTTTCAATACTTGGTGAAAGAGATGGGCCGAATGCTTGAAAGAAAGGCGTTTGGACCGAGTGGAGGAAAGAGCCCGATGAAAGGAAAATCTAACAAGTCGAGAAATGGAGTCATGACCATCTCGGAGACCCATTTTCGATGACTATTCGTGAAGAGATTCTTATCGGGATTCCTATTTATCAAGGCCCTCGAGACAGAGAGAAGAAAGTTTTGAGTTTGAGACTTTTCGAGAAAGTACGAGTCAATCGTCGTATGCTTCAAAGACGTCACACACGAAGGATCGTTCTTGAAGAAATGGTCGAGAAGCCTATGAGAATACTCTCTCTTTCTTCGAGCCAAATACTTTTCATTTCGATTCTTTTGTATCATCTTCATGTTGAAATCAAATCGAAAAAGAATACGAAATAAAAGAAAAAGAAAAAAGAAAAGGAAAAGGAAAAGGAAAAAGAAAAAGAAAAAGAAGTTGAAAAAGAAATTGAAAAAGAAGAAAAAGAAAAAGAAATTGAAAAAGAAAAAGAAATTGAAATTGAAAAAGAGAAAGAAACTGAAGAAAAGGATGAGGGTGTAAAAGAAACGAGAGATGTTGAAAATTAAACGAGAGAAAAAGAGGCAAAAGAACAAGAAAAAGTGAGAAATTTGTTTACTACCCCAGATGTGAAATTGCCTCGATGTGTTTCTTTTCAGGTTCCCGAAATATTGTACGATAACTTTCAACTTCAATACCTTTTCGATGAAAGACGCTTTTGTATGATTAGCATAGGTATGATTGTCGAACCATACGAGCTCGAAGGTAAGCAAGATAAAGAATTTTTAATAACCTAGTCACGACAATCCGATTTGAAATTTGTCAATAAAATTTTTGATGACTTAGTTTTTAAAAGACACCCTTATTTTCAACCGATTAATTGCTACTCTTTGAATGTGGTTGATATCGTTCGTTCCGATCAACAAACCAAAAATTGATTTTGCGTGATAACATGTTTTCCCGAAAAACGATTAAAATTTTTTATTGTGATAATTTTGTGCATCAATTACTGCCGTGTGTAAAATCTTCGAATTTGTGCAAATTTGTTTTGAAGTTCGAAAAGAGTTTTGATTGTTCGTTATTGTGTATGCAAAAATTCTTTTGGATTGACATGTTTGACTTAATGAACCCTTTGCTACACTACGATGTAATAATCAAACTTGCATGTTTAAACCCAGAATCTGTTTTGGTTCGTTTTGTGGGAAAATCAAGCTTCATTGAATTTGTGCAAATAATTTATATATGCTTGATACTTGGTTTTTGAATAAGGAAATGAAATTTGACAAGTTTGTTGTTGATTTAAAATCGTTCCTTAAACAATTTATGTGGTTGTACATAAAGTTTTCGTTTCGTTTGGAAAAGGTTAATTCAACCGCGAAGCTTCGGCTACACTATAGTCCCAAGAAGAGAAGATTTATGTTGATCGAGCAAGGTAAAAATGATCTTTATTTTCCTGCTTATAAAGGTAAGTCGCTTGAAAGCTTTAAAACGTTTTTGTTCTCCTCGGATGGTGACAAACATCGTGTAGATGAATTGGTTTTTAACCATTTTGTTTCATTTGATCATGATCTATCTGTTTTGATTAAAGATAAAAAGATTCTTGTTTTTGATAATTGTCATGTTGCATTTGTGGGTGAATCTTGTGATGAGTATGTCTATCTTTTGACTCATTACTCACAATCCCATCTTGAATTGTGAAAACAATTTAAGTTGATTGAATGCCTTGAATCCTATTCAATTTTGTTTCGAACATTTGACGAGGCATTAGTTTGTTTGCATGGTAATTTGAATCTGTCTAATCACATGCGTTATATTCACCCTGTTTTGATTAAGCTTGAATTGCAAATTTATTCGGAGCATTATTTGCTAACTCATGGCTATTCTTTTCAGTTGACTCAATTACCACTCGCCCCATTCAACCGAGGAAAGCCGAGTAAAAGGAATTATGTTCGAGAGAACCAACGGTTCGACTTGAGGACAAGTCGCTTTGAAGAGGGGGAGGATGATGTGAGCATACCTGGGACAACCCAAGGTTCACTTCCCGATCCTCTCGTACTTCCTGAAGGCTGAACTTTGAGCAACCCTTGCACCTTGGTGCAAGCTAACTACAACTGGATTCAGCTCACTCGAGCTTAAATTCAGCTCATTGAGCTCGTTATTAGCTCACTCTTAGCTCATTTTAATTATTTAATTGCTGGAATAAAAATTTAGCTAATTTTAGTTTAAGTTAATTAAATAATTTAGTTAAGAATTAAATATGTTTTAAGCTATTTATTTTGTCTTGAGCTCAATTAATCTGTCTTCCTACAGCCATTTAAGTTGTCCTTAGGCTAATTAAGTTGTCTTAAGTCCTACAGGTAATTAATATGTCTTAATCTATGACAATTTAATTAGGAGATATAATTAGAATTAATGTGCAGGTTTTTAAGTCAATTGCTGTCGAATTTAATATGTCCAAGGGGGAAAACTTAATTTTAGAATTCATTGGTGCAAGTAAGCTACATTGGACGTCCAAGTGCATTGCTGACATTTAAGGGAGTTTTTTTCAGCTGGAATTAAGACTCAACAGCTCATTCCTCTTTCCCAAGTGGCTGTTCGTCTAATTCAAAGGACAAGGGAGTTTTTAAAGTTGAATTAAACACATGGTGGCTATTCCAATACTCATTTTAATGCTGGTAATTTTTCAGCAAAAGTTCCATAATGATTGAGTTTATTCAAAGCTTTGGTTGAACCTGGACATTCCTATTCAGTTCCAATGCTTTCCAAATGCATTCAGCTGGTTCCTTCCACATTTAGCTAACCATTGATCACACTCCAAAAACTTTTCTAGCTCGATTTTCACATCTTCAAGGCTGTTTACGTCCTCCTTTATTGCTTGTCACTTTTCAGCGAAAAGATGGCAATTAAAGGAGCTTAATTAAGCCTAGGCCGAACCTAGACTTGTACCATGAACCATGCAAAGGCTCCAAGTTCATTCAGCCTTCTAGAATGTCATCCCATGAGCTCCCATCAGCTGAATTTAGCCACAACAAATTAAGGCTTCAATTCTGGAATATTCTAGCTTATTCTAGATTAGTTTTACTTAGTTATTAAGCTTAAAATTAGGCCATTTGGCTACCTAGCTGAACACTATAAACATTTGTTGTTTTTGATTGTAAATGGACTTTTTCCATTTTTATCAACTTCAATGAACTTTGTTCAAAGAGTGAGATTACTCCTCTCTAAATTTGTACGAGTTCCGGTCTGACTTATCTAGCGAAGCTAGTGGCGTCAATTTTGAACTTTTCACCAACCTGGTGTGGCATTCATCCATCTTTTTATACCTTCAGTTCTTACTTTGCTAAGTAACAGGTCAAGGTCCATTTTTGAATTCCATCATTCACCTTAAACCAAATAGAAACTGGGTGACACGCTTTAGTGTTGACTTGTTTCTCAAGTTTAAGTTCTATTTTCCATCCCCACCAATTATCCCAAATTATCTGTCCTTTGTTTTTCGTTTATTAAACCGAGCCATCTAAGTTCCCAACCTTATTATTTCTTTGTTAACCGAACCTACTACAATTTTTAAACTTATCCTTTATTCTAGAACCTTTTGCTAAGCTTCCGCATATTTTAAACAATTTTACCCATTTCCAACTTTGCCAACATTCTCCTAGTAGACGATCGGGCAAACCCGTGAATGACTAGAATCAACCCGGGCCGTCTCACATCAGGTTTTCAAATAGAAACCATGGGAAATAGTATTCAGGTTATATGGCTCAGACTAATTCAATAGCCAGTGTGGTAATGCTCGACCTAATAGACTTGAATGTCTGCATAGCAGTAGATGTTACCCCGGAGAGTGTCAAGTGAATGATCGAACTTGTTTCAAGTGTGGTTCCCAAGATCATTTCATTAGAGATTGCCTTTAGATGGTTGAAAAAGAGAAATTTTAGAGTGCGAGATCTAGTAATACTACTCCTAAAGGAAGGCCGCAGAGAATTCTGAGAAATAGTGCACGTAGTAAAAGTGCACCTAGAGATCCAGCTGTGAGGGCCGAAGGCGGCACATGCGAGGACTTATGCCATTTGCGCTCGCGAAGAGGCTTCATCTTTTGATGTGATTACGGGTACTTTTTCTCTCTATGATACTTATGTTGTTGCTTTGACTGATCCGGGATCAACCTATTCGTATGTTTGTATGAAATTGTTGTCTAGTATGAATATGCATGTTGAATCTACAAAATTTGTGATAAAAGTGTCAAACCCATTAAGTAAGTATGTGTTAGTTGATAAAGTATTTAAGAATTGTGCTTTGATGATTAGAGGTCACTATTTTCCAACTAACCTTATGCTTTTCCCATTTGATAAATATGATATAATACTTGGTACGGATTGGTTTACCATGCATGATGTGGTAGTAAACTGTGGAAGAAAAATTATTGAGTTAAAATGTGAAAGTGATGATATTCTTTGGGTTGAATCAGATGAATTGGATAGATTTCCAATTTTGATCTCTTCTATGATAGCTCAGAGGTATATGAGAAAAGGGTGCGAATCTTATCTTGCCTTTGTGTTGAATACCAAAGTGTCTGAGTTAAAGATTGAGTCAGTGCTGGTAGTATGTGAGTATTTGGATGTGTTTTCGGAGGAGTTTCCCAAATTACCTCCAGATAGAGAAGTTGAATTTGGTATTAAGTTAGTCCCTGGTACTGCACTCCAACCGAATTAAAGCAGTTGAAAGCTTAGTTGCAAGAATTGACAATTAAAGGTTATTTGAGACCTAGTTTTTCTTCGTGGGGTGCACCAGTATTATTTGTGAAAAAGAAAGACGGCACTATGGGACTTTGCATTGACTACCGACAACTCAATAAGGTGACCATAAAGAATAAGTATCCTTTGACAAGAATAGATGATTTGTTCGACCAGTTGAAGGGAGCCACAGTATTTTCCAAGATTGACTTGAGGTCCGGTTACTACCAGTTGAGAGTTAAAGACTCGGATGTGCCGAAAACTACTTTTCAGACTAGGTATGGTCACTATGAATTTTTGGTTATGCCTTTTGGTTTGGCGAATGCACCCGCTGTGTTTATGGATTTAATGAATCGGATTTTTAGACCATACTTAGATAAGTTTGTGGTTGTGTTTATCGACTATATTTTGACTTCTTCTCAAAATGAGTTCGAGCATGCTGAACATTTGAGAACTGTTTTACAAACTTTGAGAGATAAATAGTTGTATGCTAAGTTTAATAAAAGTGAGTTTTGGCTTTAGGAAGTCAGATTTTTGAGACACATTGTTTCGGGTGATGGTATTCAAGTTGACCCCAGTAAGATTTTGGCTATTGTTGAATGGAAACCATCGAGGAGTGTGTCAGAGGTTAGAAGCTTTCTAGGCTTAGCCACTTATTACAGACGATTTGTTAAAGAATTTTCCATGATTTCTACTCCGATGACGAGGTTGTTACAGAAAGATGTCCAGTTCGAATGGATAGAAAAGTGCCAATAGAATTTTGACAAACTAAAGGCATTGTTGACTGAGGCTCCAATATTAGTACAGTCTGAACTGGGAAAAGAATTTGTAGTTTATAGTGATGCATCCTTGAATAGATTGGGTTGTGTACTTATGCAAGAAGGCAAGGTAATAACTTATGCCTCAAGACAGCTGAAACCACATGAGAAAAACTATCTGACACATGATTTAGAGCTAGTGGCCATTGTGTTTGTATTGAAGATCTAGGGACACCATTTGTATGGCAAGAAATGTTGGGTATTCATTAATCATAAAAGTCTAAAGTACTTGATGACTCAAAAGGATTTGAACCTAAGACAACAGAGATGGCTAGAGTTGATAAAAGATTTTGAGCTAGTGGTTGACTATCATTCGGGAAAGGAGAACATGGTCGTCGATTCCTTGAGTAGGAAATCCTTGTTCACATTGAGGGATATGAATACAGGGTTGGGTTTATCAGATGATGGTTCTATTCTAGCTAAGTTGGGAGCTAGACCATTTTTTCTTCAAGAGATTTGTGAAGCTCAGAAAGGCGACAATGATTTGCAAGCTAAAAGAGTTTAATATGAATCGGGCATAGAGTTAGACTTTCAGATTAGTTCTGATGGATGTTTGATGTTCCGAGATAGGGTCTGTGTACCGAGAGATGATGAGCTTATTTGAAAAATTTTGCACAAGGCACATAGTGGATGTTTATATGTTCATCTAGGCAATACAAAGATGTATAATGACTTGAAGAAAATGTATTGGTGGCCAGGAATGAAAAGAGACATTTCAGAGTTTGTGTCGAGATGCTTGGTTTGACGCCGAAGACCAAGTCTCTTCAGGTTTACTTCAGCCTGTGATGGTTCCCGAGTGGAAATGGGATAGAATTACTATGGACATTGTGACGGGTTTTCCCGTGACACCGAAAAAGAATTAGCTCACTGAAAAAGAAAGAGGTCGTTCGGGCTGTGGTTGATAGGCTTACGGAATCAGCTCATTTTATTCTGGTACCTACTGACTACTCGCTTGGTAAGCTAGCCGAATTATATATTTTTGAAATTGTGAGGTTGCATGGAGTGCCTTTGTCGATTATATCGGATAGAGATTCGAGGTTCACTTTGCAGTTTTGGAAAAACTTACAAGATGCTTTGGGTACGAAATTGAATTTTAGTACCGCTTTCCATCTGCAAACTAATGGTCAATTCGAAAGGGTAATTCAGATTCTTGAAGATATGCTGCGGTGTTGCATTCTTGAGTTCCAAGGTAGTTGGGAAAAATATTTATCGTTAGTGGAATTTGCCTACAGCAATAGTTTTCAGTTGAGTTTGAAAATGACGCCTTATGAGGCATTGTATGGGCGTAAGTGCAGAATACCCTTGTATTGGACTGAACTCAGAGAGAATTAGATTCACGAAGTTGATTTAGTCAATAAAACTGAAGAAAAGGTAAAGATAATACGTGATTGCTTGAAAGCCGCTTCAGATAGATAGAAATCCTACGCGAATTTGAAACGGAAAGAGATTGAGTTTCAGGTTGATGATAAGGTATTCTTGAAAGTGTCTCCGTGGAAGAGAGTTCCCAGATTTGGCCAGAAGGGCAAGTTGAGTCCACTTTTTATAGGGCCGTATGAGATTACCGAAAGGATAGGGCCGATAGCGTATCGATTAGCGTTGCTATTTGAGTTGGAATGGATCCACGATGTGTTCCATGTGTCTATGTTGCGCTGATACCGATCAAACCCTTCACATGTGATTTCACCGACAGAGGTTAAGATTCGACCGAATATGACTTATAGCGAAGAACCGGTTAAATTTTTGGCTCAAGAAGTCAAACAATTGAGAAAGAAAAGTATTTCTCTTGTGAAATTTTTGTGGCAAAGGCATGGGGTTGAAGAGGCTACATGGGATCCCGAGAAAGCCATGAGAAAACAGTACCCAAACCTTTTCACCGGTAAGATTTTTGGGGACAAAAATCCCTAAGGGGGGGAAGTTGTAACATCCAGATTTTGGGCCTAGTAAGAATAGTGGTTTCGAGACCATAAATACGAAGTAGAAATATATGTTTTATGATTCTTTTGAGGTCCATGATATGTTTGCATGATTGTGTAAAAATTTCATGAAGAGATTTTATACATAAAGTGTCCAATTTTATAATTAGGACTAAATTGAATAAGTTGCAAAATATATGTTCTAGAAGCTTTGAGCATGAAATTGCCATGGATTTTTAATAAAAGGGTCTTAAATAGGAATCTGACCAATTTCTATTTTTCTGGACAAAAATGGACATGCTTAGGAAAATTTCAAAGAAAGGCTTTAGGGGCATTTTGGTCATTTGGTTAATAAAAGAATTAAAAGGGAAAATAAGTCAAAAAATCTTGTCCATCTTCTCCACGCTTGACCGAAATTCTCAGGAACACCATAGCCAGGGTTTCTTCAACTTTCAAGCTTGATAGTAAGTGCATCCTAACCCCGTTTTTAATGTTCTTTGCGTTTTTGAAGTTATCAACTGATCTAGCTATTTCTACCATTTATTTGAGATAGGGTTCATGTTTAAAAATTTACCCATGTGTGACATGCATGTGTTTTGATGTCTCGTTGTAGATTATGAAAGTTTGATGTGTAATAAACATATTTTACTAAGTGATTTTTGATGAAAACATCTAAAAAGGGCTTAATTATAAAGGTTGTAAAAATGGGTAGTAGAAATGTGATTTGATAAAAAATGTGGGCTGGTATAAGCATGGTATAGGCTCGGCCTGGCTTAGGTAACAAAGAAAATGAGCACATTTCACTTTACGAGCCTAGGGACTAATTTGTAAATATTTGAAAGTCTAGGGGTAAAACTATAATTTTTCCAAAGTATGGTTTTTTGGACTGATTTGAACAATGTGATAATTAAATGGGCTAAATTTGCTATTATAGATCAAGAAAAATGAAGTCCGAACCCAAACCGAGGAAAGAACTAGGTTGTGGACTAAATCAAATAATTAGCCATATCTTGTATCGAGGTAAGTTCGTGTGTAAATAATGAAACATTTCATATTTAGGTATTTAATGCTTTAATATTGCATAAATTGTGAAATTGTCTTCATGAATTCGATTAATGTTGACTCAATGACGATTCGACAGAGATTTGATACCTCGAAATGCCAGTTGAACCTTAAGAATAGTTAGGATACAAATGTCATGACATTAGGGTTATGAGTTTACGTGTAAGACCATATCTGGGATATGGCATCGTTATGAGATTTCGTGTAAGACCATATTTGGGACATGGCATTGATATGAGAATCGTGTACGACCATAGCTGGGCTATAGGCATTGATATGTGATACCATGTAAGACCATATCTGGGATATGGCATTGGTATGATTCTATGTGTATGTGATTCCCGAGTATCCTTTAGTATTCCAAGTGGTTCAACGGGTAATCCAAAGATTATGTCAATAAAATGACAAGGTATGATCATGTTGAAAGGGTACAGGTATGTACACAAAGCTCACAGATATCGAGATTATAAATTGATGAGATCTTGGTAAGAAGTGAATGAATAAATCATGAACACGAGTTTTCTTGTGCATTATATAAATGACACGATTTGAAATGTATCTATGATACTTGATGACATCGTGATAAATTATATTATATTATTTGTACAATAGTGTATGGTTAATGTTGTTAATTATTTACATGCAAACTTACTAAGCTTTATGCTTACTCCCCTTTCTTTTACATTTTCTTATAGTATCACCAAGCTAGCTCAGTGATCGAAGGACGTCGGAGACTTGATCACACTATCTATTGGAACTTTTGGGTATAGTTAGTCTCAACATTTTGAGTATGGCATGTATAGGGACTTGGTCTTTTTATTATATGTCATATTGATTTAGCCAAATGTGTTGGCTTTTGATGATATTTGATTCATTTTGTATAAGGCCATGGGGTGTGGCTCATATTGATTATTGGGTTGTAAACCTATTCATATATGCATACATGTGCCAATGTCATTATGATATGGCCTATGGTTATTGATGGTCATATGATGATGTGTTGCATGTGATTTACTAAATTTGAGTTTTATGAATGATGGTAGTTTTGTGTGTGTATATGTTGGTGTGAAAATGCATGCATCAATCTAGGGAATAGTCCTTATTTGCATATGAGTTGGTAAAATTGGATTTGTCATTATATGGAGTCTTAAGCAAGTATAAATTGATAAGAAGTTGCCATGTATGAGCCATGTTTATGAATGTTTAACTGCTTATTTATGCCATGTTAGATGTCATTGAGATGTGTAAGTGTGCATGTGTTATTGAGGGTGACAAATGGCTTGGAAAGTAGCCTCAAAGTTGTCCACACGAGTAGACACATGGGCATGTGTCTAGGCTGTGTGTGACACACGGCTTGCCCCAAGGGCGTGTGTTTTGGTCGTGTGTCCCCTGCACCTTAGTTTCGGGAAACAAAATGTCCAGTAGTAAACACACAGGCACAAGACACGGCCATGTGTCTCGGCCGTGTGAGAGGCACGGCCATAGGACATGGGCATGTACCCAAGTCATGTGAAGTCTGCATTTAATTTTTGGAATTTAATTTGTCACACGGCCTAAGGACACGGGCGTTTGCCTTGGTCGTGTGACCTTATTTGGTTGATGACATCATAAATAAAATGTCCCCTATTTTAGACACGGCCTGAAGCACGGGCCTGTGGTATGTCACACAGGCGTGTCCCTTCACCCACAAGGGCCTGTGGACCTTTTTCATGGAAAATTTTCTAAGTTTCCTGAAAGTTTTCTGAAGTTCTCGGTTTAGTCCTTAACCACTCCTAATGTATGTTTTGGGCCTTGTAGGCTTGTATTAAAGACAATATGAATGTGTTTGAAAGGTTTTAAATTTGAGTGGAATTTCATGTCTTAGTTTTGTATGAATGCTTGTGATTAAGTCCGGTACTGCCTCGTACCCTGTTCTGGCATCGAATATGGGTAAGGGGTGTTACAATCATGGCTAGGCCATGGGACCGAACAGAGGCTAAAAGACTTAAAAATGAGTAAGACCATAGCTAAAAGATGCTATGGCATCATGATATAAATGAGTAAGACCATAGCTAAAGGACGTTATGGTATCCTTTGATAGTCCATTGAGATGGTAAACACGAAGTTATTTTATGTAAGACCATAGTTGAAAGATGCTATGGCATCAAGTGATGATTTCACAATAACATGAGTAAGACCTTAGGTGAAAAACGCTCTAGCATCATAGATAGTCCATCGGGACATTAATGGGATAGTCCGCCGAGACATTAATCATGGATAGTTTGTTGGGACATTAATCACAGGAACTGTGAGGTGTAAGATCATAGTTCAACTACGACAATGTAAACTCTAAATTATATAGATTTTTTATAGTTGTTTATATCACCTTTTTACTTAGAATTTATGCTAATATCGAGTATATGGATATTTACTTAGATGATTTTTGTTCATATTGAGATAATGAGCATAATTTTAGTAAAGTGTGCAATTTTATGAATTTATGTATTAAATTTTGCATAATTTAACTATTTTATGTTACATAGTAATTTCTGTGTTTTAATTGTTGCAGTGAGACCATTGAATTAACAACTATGGGAGCTAATTAATATCATATGGACACAAGTTAATTCTTACTCCATGTGGATGACAAACTCATTAAATTGGACTCACAAATCTAATTCAACCCAATTTGAAAGATAGTTGCTGAAAAGACTAAAGTTTGCTCTCAATTGGGTTGTTAAAACCGTCCAACAAGGGGGAAGAATGACCCAAATTCGGAAAGCCATCAAGAGCAGCCCAAATCAGCTTTGGGATAATTAATTTAAAAGCCCTTGCACTATTGAAAGAATCAGAAATCAACTCTCAACTAATACCCAATAAACCGTCAAACCCTTTGCATGATTCATGCATGAAATAATTATGCATGAAATCAAACATGACTCAAGTAACCATCAACCTTCCTCGCCACACTTCATGTCCGACAAAGCAAAGGAGAGAACCAAGGGATCTTCAAGCTATTTTTAGAAAACTCCTATGTCATCCCTCTACTATAAATACCACCCCTCACTTCTCATTCCCTAATCCCTCATCATTCATTCATCATTCATTCATAACATTTCTTTTCTCCCTTCTACGCATAAACTTTTCAATTTCCCCATCTCCTTTAGCTATAATTTTAACTTGAGGAAAACCACTCTTGGTCGGCCACCTTGAGGAGCATTTTGCAATCACAAGAGTCGGAGGAAGCCACCATGATCGGTCTTCGGAGAACTGCCAAAATCATCAAGATTTTCTTCTTCCTTAATCTTATTTTTATTCAAAATGTTTGCAAATTGTTTTGATGGTTTTCCATTGACAATGATGACTTAAATTTTTATCAGCTAGAATGATTACATTAATTTGATAAAGTTCATTTGATTCATGCTTATGATGTTTTGTGCCTCAATCGTTCATGCTTCCAATTAAAATCATTATGTATTTCATGTATTAAAATGTGTGTGAATGCATTTGTGAAAATAAAATAGAATGTTGGTAATGACAATATATTGTAAAGAAAAGAGAAATAAAATAAAGAACACACAGATTTTGTAACACCCCTCACCTGTATTCACCATCAGAATAGGGTTACGAGGTATTACCGATCAATTCATAACAAATACCACACATTTATCAAACATAAAGCATTCATTCTCATAAGTCGTTTAATACAATCACATAGTTCCTTATAAGGGCCCTACGAGGCCTTAAACGTGCTTTAGAAGTGATTTGGGACTAAACTGACAACATACAAAATTCTAGGAAAACTTAGAAATTTTTCAATCATTCAGGGGTGACACACCCGTGTGAACAGGCCGTGTGCCTCACACAGCTTCAAACACACCTGTGTCAAAGGCCGTGTGGAAACAGGGCATACATATTGACTTGGGTCACACGTCCGACCACACGCCCATGTGTTTAGCCCATGTACCCTTCGAAGTGGCCACACACGCTCGTGTACTAGGTCGTGTACTACGTCGTGCCAAACCTATAGGGTATACTGACTTATGCAACACGGCCAAGTCACATGCCCATGTGCTAGGCCGTGTGCCATTTAGGGGGTATACTGACTTGTGCCATACGGTCGTGTGTGAGACCGTGTGGAGTATACTGACTTCATATTATTTTCAACACCAAGGGACACACGGCCGTATAGTATGACTGTGTGTTACACACGGTTGAGACACACGCCCGTGTCTCTGTCCGTGTGGACAAAAATAGGCCATTTGCAAGGCCAATTTGCCACCCTTACTCATGCTCACCTAAACAACCAAAATAGTACCATTTCATCAACCAATAGGCAGCCAAAATCATCAACCAAAAGCACCATTCATACCATATTCATTCCAACCAAATTAAATACTCAATTCAATGCCAAATACCTATTCAAATACTTATCAACTCAACTCCTAAAATCATACTTCACCAAAGCATTTCTCAAGCATTGAACTCCATAAATCAATTTAACCATTTGCAACTATAAAACCATAACCATTTTCATACTAAACATACCAAATAAGCCATCACTCATGGCTATATATACAACCAAAACATATGCATTTACGAACCATTTCTAATAGTTAAACACACAACCATATTAACATCATTTACAAGCCAACTCTCATGGCTATATTCACAACCAAAATACCACAAGTAGCCTATACATGCCATATACCATATATACACAACTCAAAAGTACCAAATAGATGTCCGATAGTGCGATGATGTTTCCGGCGACTCCCAGATTCGAGCTAGCCTTGATTCACTATAAAACATAGAAAAATAACACAAAGTAAGCTTCATAGCTTAGTAAGCTCGTATGTGAATAACTTAATTCATCATATAAATACCTATCAACCAATTATACATACCATCACTATATACACATTAACTACAAACCTTTCTCATGTCTCAAAACATGATCCAATACCATCTCATTGATCTTTCTCTATTTAATACTCAAATAGGTTCTGTACGTACCTGTACCGCCTCGTACTAATCTATTTCTCAACCACATCATTCATTTACCCGTTAAACCATTCAGAATAGAAGTCGGAAACTCAAGAATCTCAATCGATAAGTACCTATACCATGGCCTGAAGCCAAATCAAGGTAACTTATCTCGGAGTACCTATACCATGGCTCGAAGCCAAATCAAGGTAACTCCTTTCCAAAATACCTATACCATGGCCCGTAGCCAAATCAAGGTAACTTATTCTAGAGTTCCTATACCATGGCCCGTAGACAAGTCAAGGTAACTTATTCTGGAGTTCCTATACCATGGCCCGTAGTCAAATCAAGGTAACTCCTTTCGAAAATACCTATACCATGGCCCATAGCCAAATCAAGGTATCACTCGCACCCGTAGTGCCGATATCATGGCCCGAAGCGAACACATCTGATATGCATGGCCCGAAGCCAAATCAGTATATCATCTTATAACATATCATCAGTATCCAAAATCTGTTCCTAAGGTTCAACCGGGAATTTTAGCTTGTCAATTCCATCTTCGAGTATTTCTGTAGAATCGTATTTACAATTAAAATATTATTCGTATCTCATAAACAGGGTTTATATGATATCAAAGCAATTAACATATATATAATGAAATTTCCACATACGAACTTACCGCGAGTACGAAAATGGCGGAATGAGTCAATTATTCGATAATCTTGCCTTTCCCCCAATCTAATTCTGGATTCCTTTTTTCTTGATCTAAATATATTCAAAATTAACTTCTTTAACCAACCACTCATTCAAATTAGTCCAAAGCAAACATTTAGGCCTATTTGCACTTTAGCCCCTAAACTTTCACATTTAATCAATTTAGTCCCTCTTGCACAAATACACAAAATTCACGTAATTTCTTAAAACCCAAGCTTGGCCGAATTTCATATAAGTCCCTAGTAGCCCAAAATTTTTATTTATTTCACTTTTTAACCACTCAATTTGTATATTTCACAATTTAATCCCTTTTTGACATTTTTGTCAAAAATCACTTTACAAAACTAGTTTAACTATTAACAAACTTTCATAATCTATCATAATTCATCAAATTACTCAAGCATTCAACAATGGCAACTTGTTAAACCTTTAACAATTTCAAAATCTAAGGTATGGGCTAGCTAGAATACAAAGCAACGATCTCAAAAACGTAAAAATCATCAAAAATTGAGCTCAAATCGTACCTTAATCAAGCTAAATGTGTGTCGAACCCTAAATGCTCTCCCATGGCTTCTTCCTCTTTTAATTTCGGTTGAAAATGATGATATTTAGGCTTATTTTAACTTTGTTTTATTTATTTTATGTTTATTAACATTTTTACTAAATTAACCTTAGTTAATAAACTTTAAAAACACATAAGCCATGTCTAGAGGTGATCATGGGTTGGGCTACCCGGCCCAACCCGATGGCCCGCCCGAAAAATGGGAGGGTTAAGGTAAAAATATAGGCCCAAAATATGGGTTTAGGCAAAAAACGAGGCTCGTTTAGAAAACGGGCCAGGCCTCGGGTAAAACTTTTTTGGCCGGGGCTCGGCCCGGCCTGGAATATATATTAAATATATATTTTCTTTTTAATCAAATATACTTTTTAAATTTACATATTTTTTATTAGTTTTTTTGTTTTAATATTTGTTTTAAAATTTTTTATTTAATGAAAAAAAGCTAAAAAAAATTTAATATGGGTCGGGTCGGGCCGGGCTTGGGTTTGTCAATTTTCTTTCGGGCTGGGCTTAGACAAAATTTTAGGCCCATATTTCGGGACGGGCCGAGCCCGGGCCTAGAAAATGGGCCTAAAATTTTGTTTGGGCCCAGCCCGACCCATGATCACTTCTAGCCATGTCCATTAATGTCCATTAACATCTAAAATGGTCTAATTACCATTTAAGGCCGTCATAATTAAAAACCAAGGCCAATTGAAACCTTTAACTAATAGAATGCAACTTTTGTATTTTACGCGATTTAGTCCTTTTTCTCAAATTGAGCAATTAAACGATAAAATTAGCTCACGAAATTTTTACACATACATGCTATGATGCTCTTAACACCAAAAATACTATTAAAATAATTTTTTGGCATTAAATTCGTGGTTCTAAAACCACTCTTTTGATTTAGCTAAAATCGGGCTGTTACGGATTTTACGTGGAAACCCTATCAGGAAAAAAACTACGGGTAGAGGAAAAGAAAATTCACTATGTCAAATTCGAATAATTACAAGAGGAATAGACTATGTCTATTTATAGGCTTGTAAAGCCATATTCTAATAGGAGTAGTAAGATTGAAACACCTTATTCTAATCAATAGAAAATAGATGGAGTTTAATAAGGTTTAAAAAACCTTATTCTAAAATAAAATAAAAGAAGTGCAATTCGATATAGATTTTACTTTTATTTTATTTTACCACTGTATTTTATTTAAATAAGAACCCGGATCATTTAATTCTAACAGTCTCTACCTTGACACGAATTCTCAATGAACAAGTTCTTCATCGCCAACTCTTAACGAACAAGTTCTCTACCTCTTCCATAAAACCCCTAAAAGGTTTAACTTCAACAATGAACACCAACCAAGTCTTAGTAATGCTCAAACTTGGTTATTGGAAGTGACTTAGTCATCGTATCTGTAGGATTTTCATGAGTACTAATTTTGCTCACAACAATATCACCACGAGCAATAACATCACGAACAAAATGATACCAAACATGAATGTGTTTTGTTCTCTCATGAAACATTTGATCTTTTGTAAGGAAGATTGCACTCTGATTGTCACAAAATATTGTACTGATTTGAAAGTCTTCATTGAGTTCACTAAGAGTCCCTTCAACCAAATAGCTTCTTTACAAGCCTAAGTAATCGCCATGTACTCAGCTTCAGTGGTAGACAAAGCGACAGTAGTTTGCAAAGTGGCTTTCCAACTGATTGTGCAACCTCCGATTGTAAAGACATAACCTGTGAGAGATCTTCTTCTATCAAGGTCTCTAGTAAATTAGCATCAATGTACCCAATGACTCCATCTCTAGTTCTTCCAAACTGCAAGAAAACATTAGTAGTACCTCGTAAGTATCTTAAAATCCACTGAATTGCTTTCTAACGCTCTTTACCGGGATTCGCCATGTATCTGCTAACTGCACTGACTGCATATGATAAATCTGGACTTGAACAAACAATAGCATACCTAAGAGATCCCACTCCACTAGAGTATGGAACATGTGACATGTACTCAATCTCATCATCTGATTGTGGGGACAAAGCCGATGAAAGTCTGAAATGGGTTGCTAAAGGAGTACTAATAGGCTTAGCACTCTGCATATTGAACCTGCAAACAACTTTGTCAATGTACCCCTTCTGACTTAGATAAAATTTACTTGATTTTCTATCTCTGAGAATCTCCATTCCAAGTATCTTCTTTGCTGGTTCCAAATCTTTCATCTCAAATTCTTCACTTAGTTGGTCTGTTACCTTTCTTATCTCTCATTTATCTTTTGCTACTATCAACATTTCATCAACATAAAGAATTATATACACAAAAGAACCATCACTTTTTTTTTTCTTAAAGTAAACACAACTGTCAAAACTACTTCTTTTGAAATCATGAGAAGTCATAAAGGAATCAAACCTCTTGTACCACTGTCTTGGTGACTGTTTCAAACTGTAAAGTGACTTTTTCAGCAAGCAAACATAGTCCTCTTTTTCTCGAGATCAAAACCCTCTCGTTGTTGTTGCATGTAAATATCCTCCTCAAGTTCTCCATGCAAAAATGCATTTTTTACATCTAACTTCTCAAGCTCTAAATCATGCATGGCCACAATACCAAGCAAAGCTCGAATCGAACTATGCTTCACAACTGGGAAGAACACATCATGAAGTCTACTCTGGAATTTTTGATCAGAACCCTTTGCAACAAGCTTTGCTTTATATCCGGTTCTTCAACTCCTGAGTCCCTTATTTGTTTTTAAACACCCATTTACAATGAAAAACTTTTTTACCTTTAGGAAGTTTCACAAGATCCCATGTTCTGTTTTTGTGGAGTGATTCCATCTTTTCTTGCACCACAAACATCCACTTTCTAAGTCTTCACAGCTAACCGCCTCAGAATAATTAGACGGCTCTTAGTTTGCATCTATATCTTCAGCCACATTTAAAGCATAAGCAACTAGATCAGCCTAGGCATACTTCTTTGGAGGCTTAATTTCACTTCTAGTTCTATTTTTGGCGATAAAGTATTATGGTGAAGAAGCAACTCTATTCTCAATTTTTGTACTGGCTTGAGGAGTCGACTCTGTATTAATCCGATGCTCCACCTACTTTTGATTTTCTTTGTTGGAAGAATCTTTAAGAGATAAGTTAGGTAGCATAGCAGTTTCATCAAAAACAACACATCTGCTAATCACAACATTTCTATTTTCAGGACACCATAACTTATACCATTTTACACTAGCTTTATAACTAAGAAAAACACATTTAATGGACCTCAATTCCAATTTTCCATTATCAATATAAGTATACGCAGGACACCCAAAAATCTTTAAATTAGAATAATTAGCAGGATTACCAGACCGTACCTCTTGTGGAGGCTTTTTCTCAATGGAAACGGATGGAGATCAGTTGATCAAAAAACATGCAATGGAGGCTGCTTCTGCCCAAAACGACTTTGGTAAGTTGGCATTTGACAACATACATCGAACCATTTCCATGATCGTTCTGTTCATTTGTTCTGCAACGCCGTTTTGCTATGGAGTATGATGAATTGTCAAGTGTCTCACGATCTCTTCTGATTTGCACAGAATATTAAACTCATCAGAATAGAACTCTAAGTCGTTGTCTATGCAGAGGTATTTTATTTATTTTCCCATTTTTTTTCAATCATAATTTTCCAAGACAAAAATGCGGAAAACACATCGCTTTTCTGCTTCAGGAAGAACGCCCAAACTTTTCTAGACAAATCATCAATAAATGTTAGCATATAATTACCTGCACCTCTCAAAGGCACTCTGCATGGCCCCCACAGATCAAAATGAATATACTCTAACATTCCCTTCATGTTATGGATTCTTTTGGTGAATCGAACTCTCTTTTGCTTCCCAAAAACATAGTGCTCGTAGAACTTTAGTTTGCAAATCCCTTGCCCATCAAGAAGTCCTCTTTTGCTGAATTCTGCCATGCCATTTTCACTCATATGCCCTAGGCGCATATGCCAAAGTTTAGTAATATCATCATCTGACAAGGAAGAGGAAGCGTCAGCTGCATCACCAGTAACAGTAAAACCCTGCAAAATATATAACTTGGCAGTCTTTCTCTGCCCTTTCATCACAACAAGGGAACCTTTGGAAATCTTTAAAACCCCACTTTCAGTTGTGTATCTGTACCCTTTTAAATCAAAAGTACTCAACGAAATTAAATTTCTCTTCAATTCTGGAATATACGCATGTCACTAAGTGTTCTAACAACTCCATCAAACATCTTAACTTTAATTGTTCTAACACCTATGATTTTACACTAAGCATTATTTCTCATCAAAACAACACCTTCAGACACTATTTCGTAAGTTGTAAACCAATCCCGATTGAGACTCATGTGGAAGGTGCAGCCTGAATCAAGTATCCACTCCTTGCTCACTTTAGAATTGTTGATAGAAGTGAATAGAAGTTCACCATCGCTGTAGTCTTCTACAGCACCAGCTTCACCAGAATTTTCTGGTTGTTTTCCCTTTTGATTCGCAGCCTCCCTTAATCTTGTTCTGTAGCTTATAGCACTCAAATTTAATGTGCCCTTTCATCTTGCAGAAGTTACAAGTTTTACCTCTATTTGAAAACTTCGATCTACCCTTAGATTTACCGCTAGGATTCTGTTCTTGTGTCCTTCCACGATCATCATCAACATTCTGATATTGTCTCCCACGAACAATGAGACCCTCTCCCTGAGAGTCGGCTTTAACCACAAGATGCTTCATCTTATTATACAAGGTCAAAGAATCATAAACCCCATCAACTATGAAAGACTTGCGGCTATATAAAATCGTGTCTCTAAAGGTTGAATAAGACGGGGGCAACGAACAAAGTAGAATCAACCCTAGATCTTCCTTATCATACTGAACCTCCATGGCCTCCAAGTTTGAGAGAATTTTTTTAAACACTATTAAGTGTTCGTGTACAGATGCACCTTCATCCAAACGATGAGTAGAAAGACGCTACTTCATATGCAACTTACTTGTTAGAGTTTTCGACATACATATTTGTTTCAGCCTCTTCCATAATGCAGCGGCAGTCTTCTCATTCATCACATCTTGCAAAATTTCGTTGGAAAAATGCAGATGAAATTGTGTTAAAGCCTTTCGATCCTTATGCTTCTTCTCTTCATATGGTAATGTCGAAGGCATCTTATCTATCCCTAGTAGGGCATCCTCCAGATCTATCTGCACAAGAATTGCTTGCATCTTAATCTGCCACATTGCAAATCTGGTGTTGCGATCCAACAGTGAAATTTTATACTTCAAATACATCATTACCATGATCGAGATGAACAACCTAAAAGCTCTGATACCAATTTTTTAAAAATAAAATAGAATGTCAGTAATGACAATTTATTGCAAAGAAAAGAGAAATAAAATAAAGAACACATAGATTTTACGTGGGATAAGAAAATTCACTATGTCGAATTTGAATAATTACAAGAGGAATAGGATATGTCCATTTATAGGCTTGCAAAGCCATATTCTAATAGGAGTGTAGTAAGATTGAAACACATTATTCTAATCAATATAAAATAGATGGAGTTTTAATAAGGTTTAAAAAACCTTATTCTAAAATAAAATAAAAGAAGTGCAGTTCTATATGGATTTTACTTTTATTTTATTTTACCACTGTATTTTATTTAAATAAGGATTTGGGTAACTGAATTCTAACAGCATTAAAATTAGTTGATCGATCCTAACCAAATGGCGATTGATGGATACGATAATTGGAAGATGCATGCCTAATTTATATCTTAATAAGAATAAATTTTAGGTTCGTAATATACTAAGAGAACTTACTACCTTGCATAACTTTAGATTTATGTGATTATTTTTGTTTCAAACCTAATCTGTCTCTATTACTTCACATAATTTTTAAGGAATCCTTAGATAAATTATGACATTGGTTTATGCATATTTTTTGTGCATATTTCTCTAAGTATAAGATTCAGTTGATCTTATATAAGATTCCTAGTTAATAAACGACCGAGTTGCCATGAAATATTTTTCGAACATTGTTAAACATGATGAAAAATGAATTGAGTCAAACGTTGTAATTATTCTAGCTTATTCATGTTATTATTGTTCACTTGTGAAAATCGCTGCTAAACCATCACCTTGCACTTCATTTCATTTCATTTGCATTTAAATTACCTTACAATTATTTAATTAATTTAATTTTAACATCTATCACTTCAAAATTATTGTGTTTTCTTTACCAGCTTGTAAATTCATAATTTTGAAATTATTTGATTAAGAGATACAACCCTTGTGGAGACGATAACTCTTTTACTTATTACTTGATAATGATCTACGCACTACAAGTTTTTGGAATGCGTATGTAATGACCCGAAGTTGGCCCTAGTAGAATTGGCCTTGGGCACGGGAGCATTTAAATTTTTTGAGAACAAGAGAATGGCTCTAATGCAAGTTGGACCTATTAGATGAGTGATTTTGGAAGGTTAGGGGGCTTTCATGATGTCCCGGGATCAAACCAGGGCTTTAGGAAAATTTTGGTTTTAGGTGAATAAAACCATGGGAGTTAGTAAGTAGCCTTTAAGAATAAAATGTGGAGAAAAATGACACAAAAGGAGTTGTGGTCTAGTGGCAAATGGCGCCACATGAGAGACAAGGGAAGGACGCCACACAAGGAAGCAAGGGTTCCAAGGTTCAAGTATTGGCGCTTGCATTTCATTTTGATTTCTTTTTTAGATGAAATTAGACTTTGTCCATAGACTTATATTTAGTTGCGCATGTTTTAAGACAACAAGGAGCTAGTTGGTAAAGTGGCTAGTGGCGTGGAATAAGTTACAAGGGAGCCTGAGTTCGAATCCCATCACAGGCAAAAAGGGATATTTCTTTTGCTAAGTTGGGACGGCCAGAGTTTGTGTTGGAATTAAACTCTGTTGAAGGAGGGACCTCACATCGGGAAGCTAGCAAGAGGGAAGGTGAGAAGCTGGCTTTAAATAGAGCAATCTATGAGAAGAGTAAGCATACCTGGGTTGGCGTTTGGCGTTTGGGCATAGGAGTGTTCGGAGCGCCGATCAACTCCAGATTCCTATCAAATGTGTATTTTGCACTACCTAGCTGTAGAGTAGCAAATGTCGAAATGCCGGTCACACGACAATGGTAGCCATAGGAGCGTGCAAGCGCACGTGTGGGGGCTTCAACGCGATAGTTGAGGCCATCATGAGTGTTCTTGTGGGTTAGGCTGTTTGGGCTGAAATAGGCCGTAATGGGCCATGTGGGGCTTGTGGGCCCATAGGAATAATTTGTATGATTGTGTAGTAGATAGTGAACTGGTCTGTGTGAATCTCATATATGTGGCTAGATTTGGGCTAAATGGGTCACACGAACGTGTGGGTCCCTTTGGGCCGAGAATGGGCCTTAAGGCCATTCGCATCGTTATCTCTGTGTCTACCAACCGTGTGAGGCTACTGACTTAATCCACACGGCTTGAGCACACGCCCATATCAAACCGTGTGTCCTACACGACTTATGAACACGGTTGTGGGGTTCACCTGTGGCCTAATTTAACTAATAAAAATAGGGTGCAGGGCACACACGGCCTAGACACACGCTTGTGTGTCTAACTGTGTGGGCACTTAGAGGCTATTTACCAAGCCATTTACCACCCTGAAAATAAAATCAACTCAATTTTTTTCATAAACTATACCACGTACTATATTAACCTCAATAAACATTCATACATAGTCAATTTGGCCAATCACTTAACCATATACAAAAGAATAATAACTTGATGGTCTACACAAGGGCCCTTCTTAAAACATATTCTCATAATGAATGTTTCCTATTCATGCCATACTTAGTAAAATAATTTGGCTATACCAAAAAGAATATTGATAGTGTGCTACAAGCTTCGACTCTGGCGATTCCCCAATTTAGCTTGGCGGGACTACATAAAAAAGAAAGAAATAAAGGACGTAAGCATTTAGCTTAGTAAATTTGCATACAAAGCACATATCAACATACTTGCTTAATATATAATCCATTTGACATAACAATGGTATCATAATTTCTGCTAATAAGCTTACTTACTCATACATGATTCTTACTTGTCTCATGATACTTACTATTCTCTTACTTGTAAGGTAAACAAGGTACCTGTATCAATTGATCACCTTGATTAGTATACTTTAACATAATAACCATAGTCTCTAATTCATCATTCATAACATAGCTGATACCCAATTTCACCTTGATAATAACTTCGCTCTCTAAATTTTCTTGTTATCTCATTTTACCTTTACCCATTTTTGCCCGATGAATTTATGAGAATAGCCTAGGATACTAAATCTCGTCTTGGTTTCAAGGCCATGTCTTGACATGGACTTATATGAAGTTTTTACTCATGAACTGGTCAATGTCGAGCCTTGGCTGGGACTTACATGAAAACTCTTTCTCTTGATAGCTTTTTAATGCCAAGACTTGCCTTGGGCTTACATAATAATTGTTCAATGCCAAGCTTGCCTTGGACCTTCTTGATATTTGTTCAATGCCAAGCTTGCCTTGGACTTACATGATATCTGTTCAATGCCAAGCTTGCCTTGGACTTACATGATATTTGTTCAATGACAAGCTTGCCTTGGGCTTACATGATATCTGTTCAATGCCAAGCTTGCCTTGGACTTACATGATATCTGTTCAATGCCAAGCTTGCCTTGGGCTTACATGATATCTATTCAATGCCAAGCTTGCCTTGGGCTTACATGATATCTGCTTGATTGCCGATGCCATGCCTAGACTTGGTCTTATACGGACTTTCTTGTCTCATGTGATAGATAGAGTATCCTGGGCATTTCTTCTTTAATCGAGACTTGCTCAATATTTAATCTCATTGATTTCTTTATTTATAAAACATTAAGTATTCCATGAATACAATAGACATTATTCTAAGTAAATTAATGATAGAAATCAATAAATATCAGAAATCATACAAACTTACCTCAAAATACAAAATGTATGTAGATATGGAATTTAGTCCTCGACTTTGTTCTTGCATCGGTTTCGATCCGGCCTTCGTTTTTCTTGCTCTATAGTCACAAATAGATCTTTTAATACTCCCATTAACTAAATTGACTCATAACTCATACTTTGGCAAAATTGCTATTTGGCCACTATACTTTCTAATATTTGCACTTTTGCCCTTAGGCTCGTAAAATGATTTTAATTCAATTTCCTTAAATCTCATGCTTAGCTGAATCATTTTCTCTACTATAGCAATCATAAATTCTTTCTATTTCTAGTAGGTATGACAAATTTTATAACTATTACAAAATGGTCCATACTACCATTTTTCATGAAATTCATTAAGGAAAAGAGGTTTATCACGCATCAAACCTTCATAAACTTCAATAAAACATCATTTAGCATGCAGGGCAATCATGGGTAAATTTTTTAACATGCATCATAGCTCATTTAATAGCTAGAAATGGCTAATTCATAAAACGAGAACTCTAAAAATACGAAAAATATCAAAAACGGGACTAAGATGAGCTTACCAGCAAGCTTGAAAAAAATAAAGAGCCCTAGTTATGGTGTCTCCACTTTTTCGGCAGCAACAAGGAAGAAGATGAGTGAATTTTTCTTATCTTTTTCCTATTTTAATTACTAATTAGGCAAATGACCAAAATGCCCTTCCTTTTAAAAGTTTCTATTTAACACCATCTCAAGGCCAATTTTGACCAAAATAATATTTTTGGAAAAATTGCTATTTAAGGACTTCTAATTACAATTCTAAAGCTATTTCACACAAAAAGCTTCTAGAAACTCATATTTTGCAACTTTTGCAATTTAGTCTTTTTTGGACCAATCCACCACAATTTAATAAAATTGCTTCATGAAACAGTCATACTAGCATGCAAACATGACATAAACTTTGTAAACTCATAATTTCACCTCGGATTCATGGTCTTGCACCACTATTCTGACTAAGCCCTAAATCGGGCTGTTATAATTCTCCCCCTTAGGGATTTTCGTCCTCGAAAATCTTACCAGCAAAAAGGTTTGGATACTAGTTTCTCATACTCTCTTCTGGTTCCCATGTAGCTTCTTCTATTCCATGTTTTTGCCACAATACTTTCACTAGGGCAACACTTTTATTCCTTAACTGCTTGACTTCCCGAGCTAAAATTTTAACTGGTTCTTCACTGTAAGTCATGTCGGGATGAATCTCTATTTCTGACGGGGTAATTACATGCGAAGGATCTGATCTGTAGCGTCGCAACATCTATACATGAAACACATCATGTATCTTTTCTAATTCCGATGGCAAAGCTAAACGGTAAGCTACCGGCCCAACTCTTTCAGTGATCTCATAAGGTCCGATGAAATGTGGGCTTAGCTTGCCTTTCCGGCCAAATCTATGAACTTTTCTCCATGGTGACACTTTCAAGAAAACTTTATCTCCAACTTGGTACTCTATCTCTTTTCTCCTTAGGTTCGAATAGGATTTCTGTTTGTCTGATGCAGCTTTTAAACATTCTCGTATCACTTTCACTTTCTCTTCAGCTTCTTTAACCAAATCAACCGCGTGAATTTGGTTTTCTTTGAGTTCAGTCAAAAACAAAGGTGTTCTGCACTTACGCCCATATAGAGCCTCATAAGGCGCCATCTTTAAACTCGATTGGAAACTATTATTATAGGCAAATTCTGCCAATGGGAGGAACTTTTCCGAATTGCCTTGGAATTTGAGAATACAACATCTGAGCATATCCTCAAGTACTTGAATTACTCTTTCTCGATCGATCGATACCGATCGAGGATGAAAAGTCGTACTAAAGTTTAACTTTGTACCCAGGGCTTCTTGCAGCTTCTTCTAAAATCAGGATGTAAATCTCGGGTCTCTACCTGATATAATCGATAAAGGAACTCCATGAAGCCTTACTATTTCTGAAATATACAAGTTTGCCAACTTGTCGAGGGAGAAATCCACTCGTACTGGTATGAAATGGGCTGACTTCGTAAGTCTATCAAATACAACCCATATAGCATACTTCTTACTTGGTGACAACAGTAAACCCGTTACAAAATCCATGGTGATGCGATCTCATTTCCACTCGGGAACTAAGATGGGCTGAAGTAAACCCGAAGGTACTTGGTGTTCAGCCTTTACTTGCAGACAAATCAAGCACTTGGAAACAAACTCTAAAATAACTTTCTTCATTTTTGGCCACCAATACAGTTGCTTCAAATCATTATACATCTTAGTACTTCCCAGATGTACAAATAAACATCCGTTGTGTCCCTCATGTAGAATTCTCTGAACAAGCTTCTCTTTCCTCGGTACACAGATTCTATTTCTAAACATCAAGTATCCATCAGAATTAGTTCAAAAATCGAGTTCAAGATTTGACTCAGACTCGAGCTTTCTTGACTTGCATTTCACTATCTTTTTTCTGAGCCTTAAAGATCTCTTGAAGAAACATTGGTCTAGCTCTTAACTCAGCTAAAATAGAACCATTGTCAGATAAAAACATTCTTGAATTCAATGCTCTTAGAGCAAATAGAGATTTCCTGCTCAAAGCATCAGCGATCACATTTTCCTTTCCTGGATGGTAGTCAATGACCAATTCATAGTCTTTTACCAACTCTAACCATCTTCGCTGTCTTAAGTTTAGCTCTTTCTACGTCATCAAATACTTCAGACTTTTGTGATCAGTAAAAATCTGACATTTCTCACCATATAAATGCTGTCTCCAAATCTTCAAAGCGAAGACTATGGCAGCCAACTCTAAACCATGCGTCGGATAATTCTTCTCATGAGGCTTCAATTGTCTGGAGGCATAAGCAATCACCTTGCCTTATTGCATGAGTACACAGCCTAATCCATTTAAGGATACATCACTGTAAATTATGAATTCTTTCCCTGACTCGAGTTGTACTAAAACTGGAGCTACTGTCAACATTGTCTTCAGTTGTCCACTCAAACTTCACATTCTTCTGTAACAATTTAGTCATTAGAGTTGCAATCACGGAAAACCCCTTGACAAAACATTTGTAATAGCCGGCTAGGCCTAGAAAACTTTTAATCTCAGAGATGTTCTTCGGTGGCTTCCAGTCCATTATGGCTGAGACTTTACTGGGAACTACTCAGATTCCATCTCTCGAGACAATATGTCCAAGGAATCCCACTTCTTTGAGCCAAAATTCACTTTTACTAAACTTGGCATACAACTGATTTTCTTGAAGAGTCTGTAAAACTATCCGTAGGTGCTGAGTATGCTCATTCTCGTCCTGAGAATAAATCAGTATGTCGTCAATAAAAATGACTACAAACTTGTCGAGGTACGACCTAAAAATACAGTTCATTAAATCCGTGAATACTGCAGGTGCATTGGTCAACCCAAAGGGCATGACTAAAAATTCATAGTGCCCATACCTTGTTCGAAAGGCGGTCTTAGATACATCTAAATCTTTCACTCTCAGCTGGTAGTACCCGGATCTCATGTCCATTTTGGAGAACACAGTGGCTCCTTTCAATTGATCGAACAAATCATCGATCCTCGGCAATGGGTACTTGTTTTTTATTGTCACTTTATTGAGCTGACGGTAATCTATGCACAATCTCATGGTGCCATATTTCTTTTTCACAAATAAAACTGGAGCACCCCATGGTGAACAACTTGATCTTGCAAAGCCTTTATCTGTCAACTCTTGCAACTGTAACTTCAATTCTTTCAACTTTGTTGGAGCCATTTTGTACGGAATAATAGATATCGGTACAGTACCGGGAGCTAGCTTAATGCTGAACTCAACCTCTCTAACTGGTGGTAGTCCTGGCAATTGCTTAGGGAAAACCTCCAAGTACTCACATACTATCGGTATTGACTCAATCTTTAACTCTGTTTCTTTATCATTCATCACAAAGGCCAGATATGCTTCATACCTTTTTCATATATATCTCTGTGCCACCATATGAGAAATCATTACCGACAATCCATCTTGCTCATCCGATTCTACCTGAAGAGTATCCCCATTCTCACATCTCATCTCGATGTATTTCTTCTCACAATTAACTATCACTTTATGGGTAGTCAACCAGTCCATACCAAGAATGAGGTCGAATTCATTAAATGGTAACAACATAAGATTTGCTTTAAGGCAATGACCTCTAATCATTAATGGACGATCTCTACATACTTTATCAACCAACACACTATTGCCTAAAGCATTGGACACTTTAATCACAAATTCTATGGAATCTATAGGCATACTCAAATTGGATACTAATTTCATACAAATGTAAGAGTGTGTGGATCTAGGATCTATTAAAGCAGCAATTTTGGTATTGTAAAGAGAAAAGGTACCCGTAATAACATCATGAGAAGATGCCTCTTCGCGAGCGCGAATGGCATAAGTCTTACAGGTGCTCTACCCTCGGGTCTCGCAGCCTATTCTCTGGGGTTACCTCTTCCACTTGTCCCACTTCCTGGGTTTCTCTGCGGTTTTCCTCGGTCATACTCCCGGATCTTGGGTTCTAAGTTATCTCTTCTTTCATCATTTCTGGACAATCTTTTATAAAATGGCCTTGGAATCCACATCTAAAACATACATTTTCATGTGCTTGGCATTCTTCGAGATGACGTCTACCACACTGTAGACATTCAGGTCTGTCAGACCTAAAATTCCCAACACTTAGAACTGCAGTCGTCTGTGCTTTGTTCCCCGAATACGGTTTACTCTTGTCTTTCCTTGAAAATCCAGTGGAAGTAGTTGATCAAGCAGGGAAATCTCTTGATTTCTTGGACGAATACTGAAATGACTTATTCCACTGCCTCTTTCTAGAGTCGCGAGACTCAGTTTCAGACTTCTTCTTCTCTTTTAATAATTCTTCGGCTTTACAAGCCCTTTCTATTAACACAACGAATTCCTTTAATTCAAGTACCACAACAAACAACTTGATGTCCTCATTTAATCCTTCTTCAAACTGTTTACTCATAATCGCCTCAGTGGACACACACTCGCGAGCGTATTTGCTGAGTCGTACAAACTTTTGCTCGTAATCGGTCACTGACATTTTACCTTACTTTAGCTCTAGGAATTCCTTCCTCTTCTGATCTACAAACCTTTGACTGATATACTTTTTCTTGAACTCTTCTTGGAGGAATTCCCACGTGACCCTTTCCCTCGGTACTAACGACACAAGGGTGTTCCACCATTGATAAGCAGAATCTCTTAAGAGAGAGATTACACACTTCATGCATTCTTCAGGTGTGCATGACAGTTCATTGAATACCCTGATGGTATTTTCTAACCAGAATTTAGCCTTCTCTGGATCATCATCTCTTTTAGCCTAGAATTCTTCTGCCCCATGTTTCCTGATCTTATCAATTGGAGGTTTATCTCCTCTTACCACCTTTACTACTTGAGGGGCTACTGGAGCAGGTTGTGGAACAGGTGGGGGTAGAGGGGGTTCTGCATTCGGGTTCGCCCGAACGAACTCTGTATACCATGTGTTCATCATGTAGAGGAGGCTTCTCTATCCTCTTCTCTTCCTTGACTCATCGTAGTGGGTCTATTCTCATTCTCGTTCGGCACCATCCCTTCTGCGGAAGCTGGTGCGTTACTTTTTACATTATCTACCATATCTTTGTCGAGATCCATTTACTATATGTATAATCATAATTTAAGTCCTTAGAAGTCGTCACACTATTATTATAAAGACATTCTTACGTATGGCATGTATAACTAGACTCATGCTCGTGCTATGTTAGTTCTAAAACCGACTAAACCATAGCTCTGATACCACTAAATGTAACACCTCGTACCCGAGACCGATGTTAAGACTGGATACGGACCATTACCATGCTTGAACTCACTTAAACCTACACTTACTGACTAAAATTTTGTTCCAAATTAAAAACTTATCTTTCTTAACCAACTCATACATCTCATAAGCCTACGAGGCCTCATACACATATCTGGACACTTTCGGAACTCAATCAAAAAATTTTCCCCAAAATAGGGGCCACACGCCCATGTTGCTTGGGACACGCCCATGTCATCAACCGTGGGGAGTTACTGCCAATTTTCACACGCCTGGACACGCCCGCGTCTACCAACCGTGTGAGGCTACTGACTTAATCCACACGGCTTGAGAACACGCCGATATACAAACTGTGTGTCCTACACGACTTATGAACACGGCCGTGGGGTTCACCCATGGCCTAATTTAACTAATAGCATACACGGCCTAGACACACGCCCATCTGTCTAACCGTGTGGGCACTTAGAAGCTATTTACCAAGCCATTTACCACCCTGAAAATAAAATCGACTCAATATTTTCCATAAACTATACCACATACTATATTAACCACAATAAACATTCATACATAGTCAATTTGGCCAATCACTTAACCATATACAAAAGAATAATAACTTGATAGTCTGCACAAGGGCCCTTCTTAAAACATATTCTCAAAATGAATGTTTCCTATACATGCCATACTTAGTAAAATAATTTGGCTGTACCAAAAAGAAGATTGATAGTGTGCTACGAGCTCCGACTCTAACGATTCCCCAATTTAGCTTGGCGGGACTACATGAAAAAAAGAGAGAAATAAATGACGTAAGCATTTAGCTTAGTAAATTTGCATACAAAGCACATATCAACATACTTGCTTATTATATAATCCATTTGACATAACAATGGATCATAATTTCGACTAATAAGCATACTTACTCATACATGATTCTTACTTGTCTCATGATACTTACTATTCTCTTACTTGTAAGGTAAAGAAGGTACCTATATCACTTGATCAACTTGATCAGTATACTTTAACATAATGACCATAGTCTCTAATTCATCATTCATAACATAGTTGATACCCAATTTCATCTTGATAATAACTTTGCTCTCTAAATTTTCTTGTTCTTGTTATCTCATTTTACCTTTACCCATTTTTGCCTGATTAATTTATGAGAATAGCCGAGGATACTAAATCTCTTATACGAGGCCATTGACATGGACTTATACGAAGTTTTTACTCATGAACTGGTCAATGCCGAGCCTTGGCTGGGACTTACATGAAATCTCTTTCTCTTGATAGCTTTTTAATGCCAAGACTTGTCTTGGGCTTACATAATAACTGTTAAATACCAAGCTTGCCTTGGACTTTCTTGATATGTATTCAATGCCAAGCTTGCCTTGGACTTACATGATAGCTGTTCAATGCCAAGCTTGCCTTGGGCTCACATGATATGTGTTCAATGCCAAGCTTGCATTGGGCTTACATCATAGCTCATTTAATAGCTAGAAATGGCTAATTCATAAAACGAGAACTCCGAAAATAGGAAGAATATAAAAAACGGGACTAAGATGAACTTACTAGCAAGCTTGAAAAAAATGAAGAGCCCTAGCTATGGTGTCTCCACTTTTTTGGCAGCAACAAGGAAGAAGATGAATGAATTTTTCTCATCCTTTTCCTATTTTAATCACTAATTAGGCAAATGACCAAAATACCCTTCCTGTTAAAAGTTTCTATTTCACACCATCTCAAGGCCAATTTTGTCCAAAATAATATTTTTGGAAAAATTGCTATTTAAGGACTTCTAATTACTATTCTAAAGCTATTTCACACAAAAAGCTTCTAGAAATTCATATTTTGTAACTTTTGCGATTTTGTCCTTTTTGGACCAATTCACCACAATTTAATAAAATTGCTTCATGAAACATTCATGCTAGCATGCAAACATGACATAAACTTTGTAAACTCATAATTTCACCTCAGATTCCTGGTCTCGCACCACTATTCCGACTAGGCCCTAAATCAGGCTGTTACAATTCTCCCCCCTTAGGGATTTTCGTCCTCGAAAATCTTACCAGCAAAAAGGTTTCGATACTGGTTTCTAATACTCTCTTCTTGTTCCCATGTAGCCTCTTCTATTCCATGTTTTTGCCACAATACTTTCACTAGGTCAATACTTTTATTCCTTAACTGCTTGACATCCCAAGCTAAAATTTTAACTGGTTCTTCACTGTAAGTCATGTCGGGATGAATCTCTATTTCTGACGGGGTAATTACATGCGAAGGATCTGATCTGTAGCGTCGCAACTTCGATACATGAAACACATCATGTACCTTTTCAAATTGCAATGGCAAAGCTAAACGGTAAGCTACCGACCCCACTGTTTCAGTGATCTCGTAAGGTTCGATGAAATGTGGGCTTAGCTTGCCTTTCCGGCCAAATCTAAGAACTTTTCTCCATGGTGAAAACTTTATCTCCAACTTGGTGCTCTATCTCTTTTCTCCTTAAGTTCGACTGGGATTTCTATCTGTCTGATGTAGCTTTTAAACATTCTCGTATCACTTTCACTTTCACTTTCTCTTCAGCTTCTTTATCCAAATCAACCCTGTGAATTTGGTTTTCCTTGAGTTCAATCCAAAACAAAGGTGTTCTACACTTCTGCCTATATAGAGCCTCATAAGGTACCATCTTTAAACTCGATTGGAAACTATTATTTTAGGCAAATTCTGCCAATGGGAGGAACTTTTCCCAACTGCCTTGGAATTCGAGAATACAACATCTGAACATATCTCAAGTACTTGAATTACTCTTTCCGACTGACCGTCAGTCTGAGGAAAAAAAGCCGTACTAAAGTTTAACTTTGTACCCAGCTTCTTGCAGCTTCTTCCAAAATCGGGATGTAAATCTCGGGTTTCTACCTGATATAATCGATAAAGGAACTCCATGAAGCCTTACTATTTCTGAAATATACAAGTTTGCCAACTTGTCGAGGGAGAAATCCACTCGTACTGGTATGAAATGGGCTGACTTCGTAAGTCTATCAACTAAAACCCATATAGTATCCTTCTTACTTGGTGACAATAGTAAAACCGTTACAAAATCCATCGTGACGCGGTCCCATTTCCACTTGAGAACTAAGATAGGCTGAAGTAAACCCGAAGGTACTTGGTGTTCAGCCTTTACTTGCTGACAGATCAAGCACTTGGAAACAAACTCTGAAATAACTTTCTTCATTTTTGGCCACCAATACAGTTGCTTCAAATCATTATACATTTTAGTACTTCCCGGATGTACAGATAAACATTCATTATGTGCCTCATGTAGAATTCTTTAAACATGCTTCTCTTTCCTCGGTACACAGATTCTATTTCTAAACATCAAGTATCCATCAGAATTAGTTCAAAAATTAGATTCAGCATTTGACTCACACTGAGCTTTCTTGACTTGCATTTCACTATCTTTTTTCTGAGCCTCAAAGATCTCTTGAAGAAACATTGGTCTAGCTCTCAACTCAGCTAAAATAGAACCATTGTCAGATAAAAACTTTCTTGAATTCAATGCTCTTAGAGTAATAGAGATTTCCTGCTCAAAGGATCTGCGACCACATTTGCCTTTCCTGGATGGTAGTCAATGACAAATTCATAGTCTTTTATCAACTCTAACCATCTCTACTGTCTTAAGTTCAGCTCTTTCTGTGTCATCAAATACTTCAGACTTTTGTGATCAGTAAAAATTTGACATTTCTCACCATATAAATGGTGTCTCCAAATCTTCAAAGTGAAGACTATAGCAGCCAACTTTAAATCATGCGTCGAATAATTCTTCTCATGAGGCTTCAATTGTCTGGAGGCATAAGCAATCACCTTGCCTTCTTGCATAAGTTCACAGCCTAATCCATTATTGATGCATCACTGTAAATTATGAATTCTTTCCCTGACTTGAGTTGTACTAAAACTGGAGCTTCTGTCAACATTGTCTTCAGTTTCTCAAAACTCTGTTGGAATCTTTTAGTCCACTCAAACTTCACATTCTTCTGTAACAATTTAGTCATTGGAGTTGCAATCATGGAAAACCCCTTGACAAAACGTCAATAGTAGCCGGCTAGGCCTAGAAAACTTCTAATCTCAGAGATGTCCTTCGGTGGGTTCCAGTCCTTATGGTCGAGACTTTACTGGGATCTACTCGGACCCCATCTCTCGAGACAATATTTCTAAGGAATTCCACTTCTTTGAGCCAAAATTCACTTTTACTGAACTTGGCATACAACTGATTTTCTCGAAGAGTCTGTAAAACTATCCATAGGTGCTCAGTATGCTCACTCTTGAGACAATATTTAAGGACTTCTAATTACTATTCTAAAGCTATTTCACACAAAAAGCTTCTAGAAACTCCTATTTTGCAACATTTACAATTTAGTCCTTTTTGGACCAATCCACCATAATTTAAAAAAATTGCTTCATGAAACATTTATACTAGCATGCAAACATGACATAAACTTTGTAATGTCATAATTTCACCTCAGACTCGTGGTCCAACGCCACTATTCTGACTAGGCCCTAAATCGGGCTGTTACAGCTTTGCTGCGTTGATATCGGCAACTCGGCTGTGCTCTTGGTGTGTAGGGCTGGATGGGTCGACTTGGTCCCCACATGGTGTGTAGGGTTGGTACGTGTGGTGTGTTGGTTGGACTGGGCTGGCATGCATCCTCATACTATTGCATATCTGTTTATGAGATCTGTCACTGAAATGGGCTTAGGCCGCTTGTTCTGTTATTGGTTTGGGCCGGAGCCTAATCGACATCTTTATTATGGGCTATGACCCAAATAATTTAGTAGTGGGCTTTGACCCACGTATGCTCGATCAGATCTTTGTCGAGATCGTTGAAAGGGCTTCGCCCGCATCGCTTAGGTTTCTCGCAAAGATACTAAGTGTTACTCTAGTAAGGGGATTACACACTAAGTTTTCATAAATTCACCATATTTTTAATAAAGGTGTAATCCTCACTTTTTTAAACGGATCGAGTCAGTGAGGGGACTTGGAGGTGACCACATGTCCTATTGGCTTTAAAGTACACGTCCTATTTTTATTTTAGTTTAATTTGTTGGGTTATAAATTTTGTAATAAGCCTTCAGATTTCTGAACTTTAAGTTTTGGGATTTTATTGATTGTTTTATAATTGCTAGAAGTAGAACAGGATTTATCGGAAATAACTATTATTTTTCAAAATATCACGTTCCGTAACTGTTTTAAATTTAGCTTTTCGCAACAAACAAGGTTTTAAAGATAATGATGTTTTCCAATAATGATTTCTAATAAACCACGTTTTGAAAATAAGCAAGCGAAATCTGAGGTTTTGAATAGCAAAAAGTTTTAAGTTGTAAGAAGGGTTTCTAATGAAAGCATGGTTTTCAAGAAACTCTTCAATGTGACATGCCTGATTCGGGCCTAACTTCTAGGCCGGGTTTGGGGTGTTACATTTAATGGTCTCAGAGCCTGGTTTGCAAAACACAGCTGTGGATTGGGTTTTCAAATTTGAATTTTTAAAAGTGTCATTTCGAAAAGGCTTGAAAATATTTGAAGATCTGAAATGTTGTATTGACCGGTTTTTGAAAGTGTGGTACATCGAGTCTCCGGGGCTGAATCCGTAAGTTTTCTGAATACTTTTTTCTGTTTAGAAATTTAAATATAGTGAGTCAGAAATACAGTGGTTTCTTTAGATACTGTACTGTATTTTTGGGTATTTATTCTGTGTGTCTTTTGTTTGGATGTGATGTTTGAATATAGAAGTTGTATGTATGTGCGATAAATATCGATTTGCTTCAGTGGTTAGATGTTTGGTTGTGTGTAAGAGGTTTCAAGATTAAGTTAGAAATGTATTAGTGTTATTAAGATCAGAATGCGCAGCGTGAGCGTAGTGTGGTAGGTTAGGATGTGCGACTATTCCTATAGTTAGAAATTTCAAGGACGAAATTTCTTTAAGGGGGTAGATTTGTAACGACCTGAAGTTGGGCCTAGTGGAATTGGACCTTGGGCACAGGAGCGTTTAAAATTCTTGAGAATAAGAGAACGGCTCTAATGCAAGTTGGACCTATTAGGTGAGTAATTTTGGAAGGTTAGGGGGCTTCCATGAAGTCCCGGAATCAAACCAGGGCTTTAGGAAAATTTTGGTTTTAGGTGAATAAAACCCTGGGAGTTACTAAGTAGCCTTTATGAATAAAATATGGAGAAAATGACACAAAAGTAGTTGTGGTCTAGTGGCAAATGGTGCCACATGGGAGACAAGGGAATGACACCACACAAGGAAGCAAGGGGTCCAAGGTTCAAGTATTGGCGCTTGCATTTCATTTTGATTTCCTTTTTAGATGAACTTAGACTTTCGCCACAGACTTATATTTAGTTGCACATGTTTTAAGACAACAAGGAGCTAGGTGGTAAAGTGTCTAGCGGCGTGGAATATGTTACAAGGGAGCTTGAGTTCGAATCCCATCGCAAGCAAAACGGGTTATTTATTTTTCTAAGTTGGGATGGCCAGGGTTTGTGTTGGAATTAAACTCTGCTGAAGGTGGGACCCCATATCGGGAAGCTAGCAAGAGGAAAGGTGAGAAGCTAGCTTTAAAAAGAGCAATCTATGGGAAGAGTAAGCATACCTGGGTTGGCGTTTGGCGTTTGGGCATAAGAGTGTTCGGAGTGCCGATCAACTCCAGATTCCTATCTAGTATGTATTTCGCACTACCTAGCTGTAGTGCGGCAAATTCTGAAATGCCGGTCACGCGATAATGGTAGCCACACGAGCATGCAAGCGCACGTGTGAGGGCTTCAACGCGATAGTTGAGGCCATCATGAGTGTTCTTATGGGTTAGGCTGTTTGGGCCGAAATAGGCCGTAGTGGGCCATGTAGGGCCTGTGGGCCCATAAGAATAATTTTTATGATTGTGTAGTAGATAGTGAACTGGTCTGTGTGACTCTCATATCTGTGGCTAGATTTGGGCTAAATGGGCCACACGAACGTGTGGGTCAATTTGGGCTGAGAATGGGCCCTAAGCCCATTCGCATCGTTATCCCTGTTTAGAATTCCTTGATTTACAAAATTATTGAAATACTCTTAGTTTACAAAATTATTGAAATACCTTTGGTTTGCAAAATTACTGGGGTACCCTCAGTTTGTAAAATTATTGAAATACCCTTGATTTATGAAATTACCAAAATACCCTTGATTTGTAAAATTACTGAAATACCCCTGATTTGTGAAATTACCGAAATACCCTTGGACTGTAAATTTACCAAAATACCCTCGACGAGTAAAATTACCAAGATGCCCTTACGGGGCGAAATGATCGTTTTACCCTTAACCGATTAAATTACCGTTGTACCCTCGGGGTAGTACTAGTGTTGTATGTGTTAATTGTATGATTGATTATGATTGAGATGCACTGCATACATGGATTTGTTATGAGTAGAATTACCGAATTACCCCTATAGGGTAGGATTACCGATATACCCTTACAGGGTCAAATGACTATTTTGCCCCTAAGGGTAAAAGACTAATTTTGGTGCCATGATTTGACTGTGACCTTATGACTGTGGTTTAACCGACTTGACTGTAGGCGTGTGTCTGGTTTGCTGTTAATATGTGTTGAAATGACTGTTGCTAAGCATGGCCATTTTTCATACACGTGTAATGATTGAGCATGACATACACAACATACTGCATTGGGTTGGGTTATGCTTATGGAGGAAGTACTGTACTGGTGGCTATGCCACGTTATATTGATTTTAGTGGCTCAGCCACGTATAATGTTGCTAGCATCTTTGCTGCGTTGATATTGGCAGCTCGGTTGTGCTCTTGGTGTGTAGGGCTGGGTGGGTCGACTTGGTCCCCACATGGTGTGTAGGGTTGGTACGGGCGGTGTATTGCCTGGACTAGGTTAGGACGCATCCTCATACTGTTACATATCTGTTTATGAGATCTGTCACTGAACTAGGCTTAGGCCGCTTGTTCTATTATTTGTTTGGGCTAGGACCAATCGACATCAATTATGGGCTATGACCCAAATAATTTCTTAGTGGGCTTTGACCCACGTATGCTCTGATCTGCACTATAATGTGACTGTTGAAAGGGCTTCGGCCCATCATCGCTTAGGTTTACGCTTACAGATCATCGACTATTACTCGTAAGGGATTACACACTGAGTTTTCATAAACTCACCCCGTTTTTAACTGTGCAGGTAATCCTCAGCCTTAGACGGATCGGAGCTGCGAGGGACTCGGAGGTGACCACACGACCTATTGGCTTTAAAGTACACGTCCTATTTTTATTTTAGTTTAATTTGTTGGGTTATAAATTTTGTAATAAGGCCTTAAGATTTCTGAATTTTAAGTTTTGGGATTTTATTCATTGTTTTATAATTGCTAGAAGTAGAACATGATTTTTCAGAAATAACTACTATTTTTCAAAAAATCACGTTCCGCAACTATTTTAAATTTAGCTTTTCGCAACAAACAAGGTTTTAAAGATAATGACATTTTCCATTAATAATTTCTAATAAACCACGTTTTGAAAATAAGCAAGCGAAATCTAAGGTTTTGAATACCAGAAAGTTTTAAGTTGTAAGAATGGGTTTCTAATGAAAGCATGGTTTTCAAGATACTCTTCAATGTGACACGCCATATTCGGGCCTAACTTCTAGGCCGAGTTTGGGGTGTTACCTTTGATGGTATCAGAGCCTAGTTTGCAAAACTCAGCTGTTAATTGGGTTTTCAAAATTGAATTTTTAAAAGTGTCATTTCAAAAGGGCTTGAAAATATTTGAAGATCTGAAATGTTGTATTGACCATTTTTTGAAAGTGTGGTACACCAGTCTCCGGCGCTGAATCCGTAAGTTTTCTGAATACTTTTGTCTGCTTAGAAATTTAAATATAGTGAGTTAGACATATGGTGGTTTCTTTAGATACTGTACTATATTTTTGGGTATTTATTCTGTGTGTGTTTTGTTTGGATGTGATGTTTGAATATAGAAGTTGTATATATGTGTGATAAATATCGATTTGCTTCTATGGTTAGATTGTTGGTTCTGTGTAAGAGGTTTCAAGATTAAGTTAAAAGTGTATTAGTGTTATTAAGATCGGAGTGGGCAGCGTGAGCGTAGTGTGGTAGGTTAGGATGTACGAGTATTCTATAGTTAGAAATTTCGAGGACGAATTTTCTTTAAGAGGGTAGATTTGTAACAACCTGAAGTTGGGCCTAGTAGAATTGGATCTTGGGCACGGGAGCATTTAAAATTTTTTAAAATAAGAGAACGACTCTAATGCAAGTTGGACCTATTAGGTGAGTAATTTTGGAAGGTTAGGGGGCTTCCATGAAATCCCGGGATCAAACCAGGGCTTTAGGAAAATTTTGGTTTTAGGTGAATAAAACCCTAGGAGTTACTAAGTACCCTTTATGAGTAAAATTTTGAGAAAAATGACACAAAAGGAGTTGTGGTCTAGTGGAAAATGGCGCCACATGGGAGACAAGAGAATGATGCCACACAAGGAAGCAAGGGGTCCAAGGTTCAAGTATTGGCGCTTGCATTTCATTTTGATTTCCTTTTTAGATGAACTTAGACTTTAGCCATAGACTTATATTTAGTTGCGCATGTTTTAAGACAACAATGAGCTAGTTGGTAAAGTGGCTAGCGGCGTGGAATATGTTACAAGGGAGCCTGAGTTCGAATCCCATCGCAAGCAAAAAGGGATATTTATTTTGCTAAGTTGGGACGGCCAGAGTTTGTGTTGGAATTAAACTCTGCTGAAGGAGGGACCCCACATCGGGAAGCTAGTAAGAGGGAAGGTGAGAAGCTGGTTTTAAAAATAGCAATCTTTGAGAAGAGTAAGCATACCTGGGTTGGCGTTTGGCGTTTGGGCATAAGAGTGTTCGGAGCGCCGATCAACTCCAGATTCCTATCAAGTGCGTATTTCACACTACCTAGCTATAGAGCGGCGAATGCCGAAATGCCGGTCACGTGACAATGGTAGCCACACGAGCATGGAAGCGCACGTGTGAGGGCTTCAACGTGATAGTGAGGCCATCATGAGTGTTCTTGGGGGTTAGGTTGTTTGGGCCGAAATAGGTCGTAATGGGCCATGTGGGGCCTATGGGCCCATAAGAATAATTTGTATGATTGTGTTGTAGATAGTGAACTGGTCTGTGTCAATCTCATATCTGTGGCTAGATTTGGGCTAAATGGTCCACACGAACGTGTGGGTCTATTTGGGCCGAGAATGGGCCCTAAGCCCATTCGCATCGTTATTTCTGTTTAGAATTCCTTGATTTACAAAATTACTGAAATACCCTTAGTTTACAAAGTTACTGAAATACCCTTAGTTTACAAAAATATAGAAATACCCTTGGTTTGCAAAATTACTGCGATACCCTCGATTAATAAAATTATTGAAATAACCCTGATTTATGAAATTATCGAAATACCCTCGATTTGTAAAATTACCGAAATACCCCTAATTTTTTGAAATTACCGAAATACCCTTGGACTACAAATTTACCAAAATACCCTCGATGGGTAAAATTACCAAGATGCCCTTACAGGGCGAAATGACTGTTTTACCCTTAACCGATTAAATTACTGTTGTACCCTCGAGGTAGTACTAGTGTTGTATGTGTTAATTGTATGAATGATTATGATTGAGATGCACTGCATATATGGGTTAGTTATGAGTAGAATTACCGAATTACCCCTGTAGGGTAGGATTACCGAAATACCCTCATAGGGTAAAATGACTATTTTGCCCCTGAGGGTAAAAGACTAATTTTCGTGCCATGAGTTGAGTGTGACTGTATGACTGTGACTATATGACTGTGGTTTAACCCACTTGACTATGGGCGTGTGTCTGGTTTGTTGTTAATATGTGTTGAAATGACTGTTACTAAGCATGGCCATTTTGCATACACGTGTAATGATTGATCATGACATACACGACATACTGTATTCGGTTGGGTTATGCTTATGGATGAAGTATTGTACTAGTGGCTATGCCACATTATATTGATTTTAGTGGCTCACCACGATATCACAGTCTTCGCGACTTTGCTTGCGTTGATATTGGCGGCTTCTACCGTGCTCTTAGTGTGTAGGGCTGGGTGGGTCGACTTGGTCCCCATATGGTGTGTAGGGTTAGTACGGGCGGTGTGTTGGCTGGACTAGGTTAGGACGCATCCTCATACTGTTACATATCTATTTATGAGATCTGTCACTGAACTAGGCTTAGGCCGCTTGTTCTATTATTTGTTTGGGCTAGGACCAACTGATACTGTTATGGGCTATGACCCAAATAATTTCTTAGTGGGCTTTGACCCATGTATGCTCTGATCTGCACTATAATGTGACTGTTGAAAGGGCTTCGCCCCGATCGCTTAGGTTTCTCGCTTACAGATATCGATCGTGTAAGAGTATGCACAAAGATCAATCATGAGATGGTTGTAATAACATACTTTATTTACCATATTTATTAATATAAAGCATTGTCATTATTATTTCAGTTTTTCTATCTGTGTATACAAATAAACTGTTTTATAATAATGTCCTGAGAATAATATGATTATTCTTAAAAGATCCTTAGTCGAGTATTATTGTTGACTAGGACAACAATAATGCATTAAGACTAACATGTAGTTGATTGATGATAAAGAGTTGTCATTGATGTGGATTGTCAAAATCAATGCATGAATATGTATGTTAGAGAACAACATATTGGATTGACCCGTTATGAGTATGTTTCTTCGGATTATTATGTAATTGTCACAACATTACTCATAGTGATTAATATGTATATGATCCTCGACTTGAGACAATTATTATCTCAACATCGTGAGTTGTATATTTTGATACAATCAAATATACTTAATGAATTGGTTGTTCTATAAAGGTGATGTTGGATATACCACAATCTATGTAGAGGATATGGTTGATCAATATAGGATAAGTCCCTCCTACATAATGGGAGTAATATCTTAGGCCACTTGATTGAGTGAGACTAGAAATGCATGGCCATGCTCAAATAAGTTGACATGAGATGTCATACTAATTTGTATATCATAGTCTACTCAAGATATCAAGAAACATGGGATGGACTATACAAGTGTGACTATTCCATGACTTGTGTCCATTCCGAGAGATAAAGGACTTAAGGATTAATGTATGAAAGGTTAATCACGAAAGGTTATGTCGAATCATGACTTCTTGTAACTTAGGTAGCAATGATGCATTGCTAGATGCCACTCATTGTCCGTGATAATAGAATCGTTCTAGTATTATCGCTAACGTTGCAAGAACCTCACAGGTCACACCCTATGGTTGAAATGAACGGAATAAAATATAATTGGTATTGTTTTGGTTGTCACATGAATTAAATTAATTAAAGAATTAATTTAATTGGGTAATCAAATATTGAACATATTATATGTACAAGGATGTTGTACACATAATGACAACATAATTCTATTAATATATGAATTTGATTCATATATAAATTTAAATAAATATAGTTTATCAAATCCTTATTATAATTAATGTAATTATAATTTTCTGGATATAATTAATGTAATTATATTTTCTGTTAAAAACTTTATTGTATTTATTTAATCTTATGATACATTCAAGAGATACCAATTATAAATGGGTATTAAAAGGATACCAAATAATGGGCCCAATGAAAAGATACCCATTATAAAAGGCCCAATTAAAAGGATACCCATTATAAAAGGTATTTAAAAGAGGCAAAGCTTATGTGAAAAACCTAATAGAGTGTTTGTTAGGTCTAGCAAATTGCCGTCAAGCAAATAAACCTCCGAAAAGTTTTGGAGATTTCTTCCGTTCATAGTCAAACCGGTGGATCACGTGAGAGCCGACATCGAAAAGGTTGTGGCTTGATTCGACAATGAGATCAAAACTCTTGTTGCCAAGGTGTCGCCGTCTACTCAGTTGATTGAAGTTTTTGGTAAATTTCAAACCTTTATTTCACCCCGATTCGCTCCTCACACATGGATCCATGGTTTGGATCACCGGATCTAATTTTATTCTCACGCGCCATGGGGTTTCTGGCGCTCAACAAAGGGTATCGAGAGCCACTTGTGTGATACTGAACTCTCGGGTTAAATACTTGGGTGATGCAATTGTATGAGATGCATGTTTTGATCTTATTGTATTTTCGATTGTTTAAATCGTTTAAGCATAACCTCGATAATCTGTTCTTTCGATAACTGATTAAATGTTAATCATGGTGTTGTGGCTTATTCAATTTTATGTTATTATTGTTAACAAATCCGTAATGATGCGACGATGGTATTTACAATTTCCAGTAAGAGTTAACTGGCTAGTGGAACAAGGGTTGTTCCGATATGAAACCTCAAGGATTAAAATCCTAAAAACACGATTCTGTTGATAAAAGTTATCAAATCGTGAGGATTCATTTGACTGGGATATGCGGTTTGTACCGCGGGGGCTCCGCCCCGCACCTGATCCATACTGCAGCGGGGCTCCCCCGCACTTCCCAACTCCTACCATGATATCCCATCTCTTATTTTGGGGATGGGGATGCGAGGCGCTCGCCGCGGCCTTCGACCGCTTCCTCCGACCGCCTCAGCCCCCATCTTCTTATTATAGTATATTTTGTTAATAAAAGACATTTATAAACTTGATGGGCCACAAAAAGGTTGAAAGGATATTTTATAATTCACCTTAAAAAAAAAAAAAAACATTGAATTATGTATGCTATTTTTGACATGCACGGTGTTTGAAATGCATAGTTATAGCCCAATGACCCATTCGAGAAAAAGGTTGTATTTTTAAAAAAAAAAATACGGCTGCGTGTCGTGCCTTACTATTATTCTCTTGTATTTCTCTTCTCATCTTATTCCTCGTATGTAAAACGAGTTTCAGATATTGTAATTTGGAAAAGTTGTTTGTGGGCCAAACAAGAAGGAAGGTGGGACAATGATTGTGAATGATAGCTTGTGAAATGGCTTACACCTTTAGGGTTCCTTTGGTTCTCCCATTGGCTTGGGTTGAACCACCTTAGTTTATGGGCTATAACTATTGCATTTATTTATTGCTTTATTTATTCATGTATGAGATGCTATGGATGTCTAAAGCATGCCAATTTTAATATATTAAAATTTGATGATAATAAACCCTATTAATTGATGAGATCGATTAGAAGACTAAATGGGCTAAAGTAGACCATAATTGGTGAGATGCAACAACCTTAATAAAATCCTCTATTAAAATATTAAGTCAATATGGCCTTCCAATTTTGCCTCGTTAAGGCCTCGATCAATACTATGTAGGTTCCGCCAAAGCGAAGTACTAGTATTTATCTTGGTTAAACGCCAAGAATAAACAAGTGATATTCACTGGTTTAAAAATTGGTTAATGGCTTAACTAGGTTACTCTAATAGGATTAGAAACCTAGAGGCAAGTAAATTGGATAAATCATAAGATGATTAGAACAAGAGTTGTTCACCAAATATTAGGAATTACATATGATGTAATTAGCAAATGTTGCTTACCTAAATAACCATAATCTTAAGAGTAAAGCCAAAGTCGACTTAAGAGGTGGTGAAATATGGATCCTTAACCTACTAGAAATACTTTTGAGAAAGATTTTCCAAATTAATATACGAGGGTTATTAATTTTGAAATAAAATAGTGGGAATATCATTTAATAAAGTCTTTTTAATGATTGATATTAAAATGGTAAATTTACTCACATGCATATTTAATTGTTGTAGATATATTATGGTCGCAAACACTAGCACACTCTCTCATTGCGATCGGTCCTTGAGAAGGACAAATTGAATGGTTAGAATTTTCTTGATTGGTTCCAGTAACTTGAGGATTGTCCTTAAACAAGAACGAAAATTATATGTCATTGAACAACCACTTCCTAATGAACCACCCACTAATGCCTCGAGGATGATAGAGATGCTTACAAGAAGTATCTCGATGACATGATAGATGTTGGATGTCTTATGCTTGCCACTATGAATCCTGAACCGTAAGCAACATGAGGACATGGTTGCTTATGATATGATCGAGAGCACCGAAAGAACTTTATCGAGGGCAAGCACGCAAGAGAGGTTTGATATCTCTAAAGCCCTATTCCAATGTAAGTTGGTGAAGGAAGCCCAGTGGGACCTCATGTTCTTAAGATGATTGGCTATATTGAAAGCCTATCTAAGCTTGGTTTTCCATTGAGCCAAGAGTTGGCCATCGATGTTATTTTGCAATCGTTGCTTGGATAGCTACAACCTAGATTTGTCCTCAATTTCAATATGAATGAAATTGACAAGACTCTACCACAATTGCTCAAGATGTTACTGATCTGAAGGCAACTTGAAAAAGGTTGGACCCAAGCCCATATTGATGGTCCGTAATAACAAGGGCAAGGGAAAGGCCAAAGTTCAAACAAAGCCTAAGGGCAAAGGTAAGCCCAAATTTGGAAAAGGAAAGGCTACACCGAAACCTAAAGGTGGGGTGTCTAAGGAAGGAAACTGCTTTCATTGTGGTGTGATCGGACATTGGAAACGGAATCGCCTGTCTATCTTGAAGAAGTCAAGAAGGCTAAAGCAAGCGGAATGTCCGCTTCTGTATTTATGTTATTGATATTAATTTATCAACTACTACTTCTTGGGTATTAGATAATGGTTGTGGTTCTCATATTTGTACTTCATGCATGGACTACAAAGGAGTAGGACTTTGGCTAGAGGAGATGTGGACCTCTGAGTTGGAAATGGAGCAAAAGTTGCTTTGCATTAGTCTGTGGGAACATATACTTTATCTTTGCCTAGTGGACTTGATTTATGTTTAGAGGATTGTTATTTTGTGCCCAGTTTGACTAAAAACATTATTTCAATTTCTTGTTTAGACAAAATTGGTTTTGAGATAATTATTAAGAATAATTGTTGTTCATTTTATCTCAATAATGTTTTCTATGGTTCAAAGCACAATTAATTAATGGCCTCTATATTTTAGATCAAACGAATCCCATTTACAACATAAATACTAAAAGATCTAAAATAAATGACTCAAATCAAACTTATCTTTGGCATTGTCGTTTGGGCCACATAAGTGAGAAACGCATATCCAAACTCCATAAAGATGGTCTCTTGAATTCATTTGTTTTTGAACAATTTGAAGTATGTGAATCTTGCTTATTGGGAAAAATGACTAAATCTCCTTTTTCTGAAAAGGTGAACGAGCTAGTGATTTATTGGGCCTAATACATTCGATGTATGTGGACCAATAAATACACAGCCGTAGGTGGATTTCACTACTTCATTACTTTCACTGATGATTTCAGTAGATATGGGTATGTTTATCTCATGCGCCATAAGTCTGAGTCCCTTGAAAAGTTCAAGGAATTTAAAAATGAAGTACAAAATCAACTAGGCAAAACTATCAAGTCACTTCGATCTGATCGAGGTGGAGAGTATTTGAGCCTAGAGTTTGATGATCTTTTAAAAGAATGTGGGATTGTCTCACAACTTACTCCTCCCGGTACTCCTCAATGGAATGGAGTATCCGAGAGAAGAAATCGAACTTTGTTAGACATGGTTCGATCCATGATGAGTCATGCCGATCTACCGACTTCCTTTTGGGGACATGCACTTGAGATCGCCGCTTTCACACTAAATCGTGTTCCATCTAAATCGGTTCAAAAGACGCCATATGAGATGTGGACCGGGAAACGCCCTAGTATGTCTTTTATGAAAATTTGGGGTTGTGAAGCTTATGTTAAACGTCGACGCCTACTAAGCTTGAACCCAAATCTGAAAGGTGTATATTTGTGGGATATCCAAAAGAAACCAAAGGATATTATTTTTTAATCCCACTCGAGAACAAAATTTTTGTTGCTCTGACTGGTGTCTTCCTAGAGAAAGAATTTACTTCTAGAAAAGGAAGTGGGAGAAAGATTGAACTTGAAGAAATTCAAGAATCACAAGATACCACCAACCAGTAGATTGAACAAAACCAAATTCCACAAGAAATTGAGGAACAAACAACTGCTATAGAAACACAACCACCAAGCAGATCTTTAAGAGAACGTCGTGCACCGAGAGATATGGATTTCTCATTACAACGCATGGTGACATTCTTCTTATAGATCAAGATGAGCCTAGGACTTATCAAGAAGCGGTGGCGAGCCCAGACTTCGAGAAATGGCTTGAGGCCATGAGATCTCGAGATGGATTCCATGTATGAAAACCAAGTATGGACTTTGATTGACCCACCCGAAGGGTTAAACCTATAGGGTGTAAATGGGTTTTCAAAAGAAAATAGACATGGATGGTAATGTACAAACATACAAAGGGCGATTAGTCGCTAAAGGTTTTCGCCAAATTCATGGTGTTGACTATGATGAAACCTTTTCTCCTGTAGCTATGTTTAAATCCATCAGATCTTGCTCGCCATAGTTGCATTTCATGATTATGAAATCGCGGATGGACGTCAAAACGAAATTTTCCTTAACGGAAACTTGAAGAGGATGTGTATATGACACAACCTCGAAGGTTTTGTAAATCCAAAGGATGCTAGAAAGATATGTAAGCTACAAAGATCCATTTATGGATTAAAGCAAGCTTCTCGGTTGGAATATTCGTTTTAACGATGCAATCAAAGAGTTTGGTTTTATCAAAAATGAAGATGAGCCATGTGTTTACAAGAAAGTTAGTGGGAGCACTATCACATTCTTGGTACTATATGTGGATGACATACTTATCATGGGAAATGACATACCTACCTTGCATCTATTAAGACTTGGTTAAGAAGTTGTTTTTCTATGAAGGACTTGGGCTAAGCCACTTATATCTTAGGAGTCAAGATCTATAGAGATAGATCAAGACGACTACTAGGTCTAAGCCAAAGCACATACATAGATAAAGTAATCGAAAAGTTCAAGATGGAAGAATCTAAAAGAGGATTCCTACCTATGAGACATGGTATTTCACTCTCGAAGGAAATGTGTCCTTCAACTCCACAAGAGAGAGAACGTATGAGTAAAATTCCATATGCTTCCGCTATTGGATCTATCATGTATGCTATGTTATGTACCCGTCCCGCATGTCTCGTATGCCTTAAGTATGACGAAAGGTGTATCAAGTAGATCCCGGTGAAGGTCACTGGACCATTACCAAGAGTATCCTTAAGTACTTAAGAAGAACTAAGGATACGTTCCTATTATATGGAGGTGAGGAAGAGTTAAGTGTAAAAGGTTACACTGATGCCAGCTTCCAAACTGACAAGGATGATTCTCGATCGCAATCAGGTTTTGTGTTTTGCCTTAATGGTGGTGCTGTAAGCTGGAAGAGTTCAAAGCAAAGTACAGAGAGCTTCATTCTACAACAGAGGTCGAGTATATTGCGGCCAAAGAGGCAAAAAAAAAGCAGCGATTTGGATCAAGAAGTTCATTATCGGACTAGGGTTGTGCCTAGCATATCGATGCTATAGAACTCCGATGTGATAACAATGGAGCCATTGCACAAGCTAAAGAACCCAGATCTCACCAGCGATCCAAACATATACTTAGGCGCTACCATCTTATTCGAGAGATTATCGATCGAGGAGATGTAGAGATATGCAGAGTACCTTCAGATGATAACATCGCCGATCCTCGACCAAGCCTCGACACGCCAGGCGAAGCATGATCGTCACACTAAGTCGCTTGGTATTAGATATATGAGTGATTGGTCTTAGTGCTAGTGGGAGATTGTAAGAGTATGCACAAAGATCAATCATGAGATGGTTGTAATAACATACTTTATTTACCATATTTATTAATATAAAGCATTGTCATTATTATTTCAGTTTTTCTATCTGTGTATACAAATAAACTGCTTTTTATAATAATGTCCTCGAGAATAATATGATTATTCTTAAAAGATCCTTAGTCGAGTATTATTGTTGACTAGGACAACAATAATGCATTAAGACTAACATGTAGTTGATTGATGATAAAGAGTTGTCATTGATGTGGATTGTCAAAATCAATGCATGAATATGTATGTTAGAGAACAACATATTGGATTGACCTGTTATGAGTATGTTTATCGGATTATTATGTAATTGTCACAACATTACTCATAGTGATTAATATGTATATGATCCTCGGACTTGAGACAATTATTATCTCAACATCGTGAGTTGTATATTTTGATACAAATCAAACGTATACATCGTAATTGGTTGTTCTATAAAGGTCGATGTTGGATATACCACAATCTATGTAGAGGATATGGTTGATCAATATAGATAAGTCCTCCTACATAATGGGAGTAATATCTTAGGCCACTTGATTGAGTGAGACTAGAAATGCATGGCCATGCTCAAATAAGTTGACATGAGATGTCATACTAATTTGTATATCATAGTCTACTCAAGATATCAAGAAACATGGGATGGACTATACAAGTGTGACTATTCCATGACTTGTGTCCATTCCAGATAAAGGACTTAAGGATTAATGTATGAAAGGTTAATCACGAAAGGTTATGTCGAATCATGACTTCTTGTAACTTAGGTAGCAATGATGCATTGCTAGATGCCACTCATTGTCTGTGATAATAGAATCGTTCTAGTATTACTGCTAACGCTGCAAGAACCTCAGGTCACACACCTATGGTTGAAATGAACGGAATAAAATATAATTGGTATTGTTTTTGTTGTCACATGAATTAAATTAATTAAAGAATTAATTTAATTGGGTAATCAAATATTGAACATATTATATGTACAAGGATGTTGTACACATAATGACAACATAATTCTATTAATATATGAATTTGATTCATATATAAATTTAAATAAATATAGTTTATCAAATCCTTATTATAATTAATGTAATTATAATTTTGGATATAATTAATGTAATTATATTTTCTGGTTAAAAACTTTATTGTATTTATTTAATCTTATGATACATTCAAGAGATACCAATTATAAATGGGTATTAAAAGGATACCAAATAATGGGCCCAATGAAAAGATACCCATTATAAAAGGCCCAATTAAAAGGATACCCATTATAAAAGGTATTTAAAAGAGGCAAAGCTTATGTGAAAAACCTAATAGAGTGTTTGTTAGGTCTAGCACCGTCAAGCAAATAAACCTCCGTAAAAGTTTTGGAGATTTCTTCCGCTCATAGTCAAACCGGGTGGATCACGTAGAGGCCGATATCGAAAAGGTTGTGGCTTGATTCGACAGTAGATCAAAACTCTTGTTGCCAAGGTGTCGCTGTCTACTCAGATTGAAGTTTTTGGTAAATTTCGAAACCTTTATTTCACCCCGATTCGCTCCTCACACATGGATCCATGGTTTGGATCGCCGGATCTAATTTTATTCTGCTGCGCCATGGGGTTTCGGCGCTCCAACAGACTGTTACTCTGGTAAGGGGATTACACACTGAGTTTTCATAAACTCACCCCGTTTTTAACTGTGCAGGTATTCCTCAGCCTTAGACGGATCGGAGCTGCGAGGGACTCGGAGGTGACCACACGATCTATTGGCTTTAAAGTACACGTCCTATTTTTATTTTAGTTTAATTTGTTGGGTTATAAATTTTGTAATAAGGCCTTAAGATTTCTGAATTTTAAGTTTTGGGATTTTATTCATTGTTTTATAATTGCTAGAAGTAGAACATGATTTATCAGAAATAACTACTATTTTTCAAAAAATCACGTTCCGCAACTATTTTAAATTTAGCTTTTCGCAACAAACAAGGTTTTAAAGATAATGACATTTTCCATTAATAATTTCTAATAAACCACGTTTTGAAAATAAGCAAGCGAAATCTGAGGTTTTGAATACCAGAAAGTTTTAAGTTGTAAGAATGGGTTTTCTAATGAAAGCATGGTTTTCAAGAAACTCTTCAATGTGACACGCCATATTCGGGCCTAACTTCTAGGCCAGGTTTGGGGTGTTACCTTTAATGGTATCAGAGCCTGGTTTGCAAAACTCAGCTGTTAATTGGGTTTCAAAATTGAATTTTTAAAAGTGTTATTTCAAAAGGGCTTGAAAATATTTGAAGATCTGAAATGTTGTATTGACCATTTTTTGAAAGCGTGGAACACCGAGTCTCCGGCGCTGAATCTGTAAGTTTCCTGAATACTTTTTTCTGCTTAGAAATTTAAATATAGTGAGTTAGAAATACGGTGGTTTCTTTAGATATTGTACTATATTTTTAGGTATTAATTCTGTGTGTGTTTTGTTTGGATGTGATATTTGAATATGGAAGTTGTATGTATGTGTGGTAAATATCAATTTGCTTCTGTGATTAAATGTTTGGCTGTGTGTAAGAGGTTTCAAGATTAGGATAAAAGCGCATTAGTGTTATTAAGATCAGAGTGCACAGCGTGAGCGTAGTGTGGTAGGTTAGAATGTACGACTGCGGTAGGTTAGATTGTGCGACTATTCCTATAGTTAGAAATTTCGATGACGAAATTTCTTTAAGGGGGTAGATTTGTAACGACCTGAAGTTGGGCCTAGTAGAATTGGACCTTGGGCACGAGAGCATTTAAAATTTTTGAGAATAAGAGAACGGCTATAATGCAAGTTGGACCTATTAGGTGAGTGATTTTGGAAGGTTAAGGGGCTTCCATGAAGTCCCGAGATCAAACCAAGGCCTTAGGAAAATTTTGGTTTTCGGTGAATAAAACCCTGAGAGTTACTAAGTAGCCTTTAAGAATACAACGTGGAGAAAAATGACACAAAAGAAGTTGTGGTCTAGTGGCAAATGGCACCACATGGGAGACAAGGGAATGACGCCACACAAGGAAGCACGGGGTCCAAGGTTCAAGTATTGGCGCTTACATTTCATTTTGATTTCTTTTTTAGATGAACTTAGACTTTGGCCATAGACTTATATTTAGTTGCGCATGTTTTAAGACAACAAGGAGCTAGTTGGTAAAGTGGCTAGCGGCGTGGAATATATTACAAGGGAGCCTGAGTTCGAATCCCATCGCAAGCAAAAAGGGATATTTATTTTGTTAAGTTGGGACGACCAGAGTTTGTGTTGAAATTAAACTCTGCTAAGAGGGAAGGTGAGAAGCTGGATTTAAAAAGAGCAATCTATGAGAAGAGTAGGCATACCTGGGTTGGTGTTTGGCATTTGGACATAAGGGTGTTCGGAGTGCCGATCAACTCCAGATTCCTATCAAGTGTATATTTCGCACTACCTAGCTGTAGAGCGGCAAATGCCGAAATGCCGGTCACGCGATAATGGTAGCCACACAAGCATGCAAGCGCACGTGTGAGGGCTTCAACGCGATAGTTGAGGCCATCATGAGTGTTCTTGTGGGGTAGGGCCGTAATGGGCCATGTGGGGCATGTGGGCCCATAACAATAATTTGTATGATTGTGTAGTAGATAGTGAACTGGTCTGTGTAAATCTCATATCTGTGGCTAGATTTGGGCTAAATGGGCCACACAAACGTGTGGTCCATTTGGGCCAAGAATGGGCCCTAAGCCCATTCGAATTGTTATCTCTGTTTAGAATTCCTTGATTTACAAAATTACTGAAATACCCTTAGTTTACAAAGTTATTGAAATACCCTTAGTTTACAAAATTACTAAAATACCCTTGGTTTGCAGAATTACTAGGATACCCTCGGTTTGTAAAATTACTAAAATACCCCTGATTTATGAAATTACCAAAATACCTTCGGTTTGTAAAATTACCGAAATACCCCTAATTTGTGAAATTACCGAAATACCCTTGGACTGCAAATTTACAAAAATACCCTCGACGGGTAAAATTACCAAGATGCCCTTACAGGGCAAAATGACCGTTTTACCCTTAACCGATTAAATTACCGTTGTACCCTCGGGGTAGTACTAGTGTTGTATGTGTTAATTGTATGATTGATTATAATTGAGATGCACTGCATACATGGATCAGTTATGAGTAGAATTACCGAATTACCCCTGTAGGGTAGGATTACTGAAATACCCTTCTAGGGTAAAATGACTATTTTGCCCCTGAGGGTAAAAGACTAATTTTGGTGCCATGATTTGACTGTGACTATATGGCTGCGGTTTAACAGACTTGACTGTAGGCGTGAGTCTGGTTTGCGGTTAATATGTGTTGAAATGACTGTTACTAAGCATGGCCATTTTGCATACACGTGTAATGATTGAGCATGACATACACGACATACTTCATTGGGTTGGGTTATGCTTATGGGGGAAGTACTGTACTGGTGGCTATGCCACGTTATAGCAATTTTAGTGGCTCACCACGATATCGTATCTTCGCGCTTTGCTGCGTTGATTGATATTGGCACTTTACCGTGCTCTTGGTGTGTAGAAATTTGGGTGGGTCGACTTGGTCCCCACATGGTGTGTAGGGTGGGTACGGGTGGTGTGTTGGCTGGACTGGGTTGGGATGCACCCTCATACTGTTACATATCTGTTTATGAGATCTGTCACTGAACTAGGCTTAGGCCGCTTGTTCTATTATTGGTTTGGGCTAGGCTCAACTGATACTGTTATAGGCTATAACCCAAATAATTTCTTAGTGGGCTTTGACCTACGTATGCTCTGATCTGTACTATACTGTGACTATTAAAAGGGCTTCGCCCATCGCTTAGGTTTCTCGCTTCAGATAATCGATCGTTACTCGTAAGGGGATTACACACTGAGTTTTCATAAACTCACCTCGTTTTTAACTGTGCAGGTAATCCTCAGCCTTAGACGGATCGGAGCTGGGAGGGACTCGGAGGTGACCACACTACCTATTGGCTTTAAAGTATACGTCCTATTTTTATTTTAGTTTAATTTGTTGGGTTATAAATTTTGTAATAAGGCCTTAAAATTTCTGAACTTTAAGTTTTGGGATTTTATTGATTGTTTTATAATTGCTAGAAGTAGAACACGATTTATCGGAAATAACTACTATTTTTCAAAATGTCACGTTCCACAACTGTTTTAAATTTAGCTTTTCGCAACAAACAAGGTTTTAAAGATAATGATGTTTTACAATAATGATTTCTAATAAACCATGTTTTGAAAATAAGCAAGCGAAATCTGAGGTTTTGAATAGCAGAAAGTTTTAAGTTGTAAGAAGGGTTTCTAATGATAGCATGGTTTTCAAGAAACTCTTCAATGTGACACGCCAGATTCGGGCCTAACTTCTAGGTCAGGTTTGGGGTGTTAGATTTAATGGTATCAGAGCCTGGCTTGCAAAACTCGGCTGTGGATTGGGTTTTCAAAATTGAATTTCTGAAAGTGTCATTTCAAAAATTCTTGAAAATATTTGAAGATCAGAAATGTTGTATTAACCGTTTTTTAAAAGTGTGGTACACCAAGTCTCCAGCCCTGAATCCGTAAGTTTTCTGAATACTTTTGTTTGTTTAGAAATTTAAATATAGTGAGTTAGAAATACTGTAGTTTCTTTAAATACTGGACTGTATTTCTGGGTATTTATTCTGTGTATGTTTTGTTTGGATGTGAAGTTTAAATATAGAAGTTGTATGTAGCGTGATAAATATCGATTTGCTTCTGTGGTTAGATGTTTGGTTCTGTGTAAGAGGTTTCAAGATTAATTTAAAAGTGTATTAGTGTTATTAAGATCAAAGTGTGCAGCTTGAGGTAGTGTGGTAGGTTAGGATGTGCGACTATTCCTATAGTTAGAAATTTCGAGGACAAAATTTCTTTAAGGGGGTAGGTTTGTAACGACCTGAAGTTGGGCCTAGTAGAATTGGACCTTGGCCACAGGAGCGTTTAAAATTTTTGAGAATAAAAGAACGGCTTTAATTCATGTTGGACCTATTAGGTAAGTGATTTTGGAAGGTTAGGGGGCTTCCATGAATTCCCGGGATTAAACCAGGACTTTAGGAAAATTTTGGTTTTAGGTGAATAAAACCCTGAGAGTTAGTAAGCACCCTTTAAGAATAAAATATGGAGAAAAATGACATAAAAGGAGTTGTGGTCTAGTAGAAAATGGTGCCACATGGGAGAAAAGGGAATGACGCCACACAAGGAAGCAAGGGGTCCAAGGTTCAAGTATTGGCACTTGCATTTCATTTTAATTTCTTTTTTAGATGAACTTAAACTTTGGCCATAGACTTATATTTAGTTGCGCATGTTTTAAGACAACAAGGAGCTAGTTGGTAAAGTGGCTAGCGGCGTGGATTATGTTACAGTGGAGCCTGAGTTCGAATCCCATCGCAAGAAAAAAGGGATATTTATTTTGCTAAGTTGGGCCGGCCAGAGTTTGTGTTGGAATTAAACTCTGCTGAAGGAGGGATCCCACATCGGGAAGCTAGCAAGAGGGAAGGTGAGAAGCTGGTTTTAAATAGAGCAATCTATGAGGAGAGTAAGCATACATGGGTTGGCGTTTGGGCATAGGAGTGTTTGGAGTGCGGATCAACTCCAGATTCCTATCAGATGTGTATTTCGCACTACTCTAACTGTAGAGTGGTAAATGCCGAAATACCGATCACACGACAATGGTAGCCACACGGGCGTGCGAGCGCACGTGTGGGGGCTTTGACACGATAGTTGAGGCCATCATGAGTGTTCATGTGGGTTAGGCTGTTTGGGCTGAAATGGGACGTAATGGGCCATGTGGGGCATGTGGGCCCATAGGAATAATTTGTACGATTGTGTTGTAGATAGTGAGCTAGTCTATGTGAATCTCATATCTGTTGCTAGATTTGGGCTAAATGGGCCACACGAACGTATGGGTCCATTTGGGCTGAGAATGGGCCCTAAGCCCATTCGCATCATTATCTCTGTTTAGAATTCCTCGATTGCCAAAATTACTGAAATACCCTTAGTTTACAAAATTACTGAAATACCCTTAGTTTACAAAATTACTAAAATACCCTGGGTTTGCAAAATTACTGAAATACCCTCGGTTTGTAAAATTACTAAAATACTCCCGATTTATAAAATTACTGAAATAGCCTCAATTTGTAAAATTACCAAAATACTCCTGATTTGTGAAATTATCGAAATACCCTTAGACTGCAAAATTACCAAAATACTCTCGACAGGTAAAATTACCGGGATGCCCTTACGGGGCGAAATGACTGTTTCATCCGTAACCGATTAAATGACCGTTGTACCCTCGGGGTAGTACTAGTGTTGTATGTGTTAATTGTATGACTGATTATGTTTGAGATGCACTGCATATATGGATTAGTTATGAGTAGAATTACCGAATTACCCCTGTAGGGTAGGATTACCGAAATACCCTTCTAGGGTAAAATGACTATTTTGCCCCTGAGGGTAAAAGACTAATTTTGGTGCCATGATTTGACTGTGACTGTATGGCTGTGGTTTAATAGACTTGACTGTAGGCGTGTGTCTGGTTTGCGGTTAATATGTGTTGAAATGACTGTTACTAAGCATGGCCATTTTGCATACACATGTAATGATTGAGCATGACATACACGACATACTGCATTGGGTTATGTTATGCTTATGGAGGAGGTACTGTATTGGTGGCTATGCCACGTTATACTGATTTTAGTGGCTCTACCACGTATACTGTTACTGGCAGCTTTGCTACGTTGATATTGGCAGCTCGGCTGCGCTCTTGGTGTGTAGGGTTGGGTGGGTCGACTTGGTCCCCACAAGGTGTGTAGGGTTGGTACGGGTGGTGTGTTGGCTAGACTGGGTTGGGATGCATCCCCATACTATTGCATATCTGTTTTTGAGATCCGTCACTGAACTGGGCTTAGGCCGTTTGTTCTGTTATTGGTTTGGGCTAGGCCCAATTGATACTGTTATGGGCTATGACCCAAATAATTTCGTAGTGGGCTTTGACCAACGTATGCTCGACCATCTTGTCATCGTCACTATTGAAAGGGCTTTGGCCGATCTTCGCTTTAGGTTTCTCGTCAGATATCTTGATCGTTACTCGTAAGGGGATTACACACTGAGTTTTCATAAACTCACCCCGTTTTTAATTGTGCAGGTAATCCTCAGCCTTAGACGGATTGGAGCTGTGAGGGACTCGGAGGTGACCACACGTCCTATGTTTATTTTATTTTAATTTGTTGGGTTATAAATCTTGTAATAAGGCCTTAAGATTTCTAAACTTTAAGTTTTGGGATTTTATTGGTTGTTTTATAATTGCTAGAAGTAGAACATGATTTTTCGGAAATAACTACTATTTTTCAAAATATCACGTTCGCAACTATTTTAAATTAAGCTTTTCGCAACAAACAAGGTTTTAAAGATAATGATGTTTTCCAAGAATGATTTCTAATAAACCACGTTTTGAAAATAAGCAAGCGAAGTCTGAGGTTTTGAATAGCAGAAAGTTTTAAGTTGTAAGAAGGGTTTCTAATGAAAGCATGGTTTTCAAAAAACTCTTCAATGTGAGATGGCAGATTCGAGCCGAAATTCTAGGCCGGGTTTGGGGTGTTACAGCGTAGGTTTGTGCAAGCATACACAATAGTTATCAAGCAATAAGTAAGTATAAGAGTGATCGTATCCACAAGGACTGTATTTAAATTGATACTTGCAAAAATTACTATTCACAAATTGGTTAAGAAAAACATAATAATTTTGGGTGATAGGTTTTAAATTAAATTAATTAACTAAATGCAAGTTAATCTAAATGCAAACGAAATTGAATGTAAGGTCATGATTTAGCATTGATTTTCACAAGTTTAAAAATGATAACATAAACAAGCTAGAATAATTACAACATTTGACTTAATTCATTTTTCATCATGTTTAACAATGTTAGAAAATATTTCATGGCAACTCGATTGTTCATTAACTGGGAATCTCATATAAGTTCAAGTGAATCTTATATATAGAAAAATATGCATAAAATAATGTCATAATTTAACTAAGGATTCCTTCGGATTTATGTGAAATAACATGGATGGATTAGGTTTGAAACATTTAATCACATAAACCTAAAGTTATGCAAGGTAATAAGTTCTCTTAGTCTATTACGAACCTCTAATTTATTCTAATTAGGATATAACCGTGTCCATTAATTGTCATCTGGTAATGATTGATCAATTAATTCTAGTGCATTATGTCACATCCCATATATTTTTTTATTAATATATGCGCAATAATGAGAACAAGGTAATGTGTAGTCTAGTGGTTTAGAGACTTCTTAGTTATGCTAGAGGTCTAAGGTTCAAGTCCTAATGTTCACACTATTTTATTTAATCCTTTTACAATTTTTCCATGTGACATAAGTGCTTTTCGTCCACCCCCATTGTTGCCTCATATAAGATGATTTGTTTCCTCCATTAAAAGTCAAACTTACCTTAAGTTAGGGGTGCATGATCCCCTTTTCACTCCATGTCTCCCTCTCTTGCCAAAACTTCCCATCTTGCCTATTTGATGTGATTCATTGAACCTGGTCACAGTTACCAAGCTGCACACAGCCATTTTCATCCTTACCACTCTCATTTCTCCCATATTCTCTTTTTTTTTTTTTCATTTTCTTTCATCTTCATTTTCTCCCCATTTGACAAATAACCACCACCCAAAATTTCTCCACTGTGGGCTATAGTTTCACAACCTCAACACCACCTCCTAATATTCTCTTCTTCTTCTCTTTTCTTTGAATCACTGCCCCTCACCACCACCGTCACCACCGTGAACCACCATGAACCATCGCTGGAAACCCTCCCTCCTCCACTCATTTTCTTCTCTGTTTTCTCTTAACTTTGTGACTGAACCCTATTTCCCCTTTTTTTATAATTTTCACCTCATTAGGACCACCACAGGACCATCGTCGTCGCCATCATTTTCCACTGGGATTCAATTTTTCTTTTTTTCTTTTCCCTTTCGATCTCTCCCATCTTCTCTAATAATTTAATTATCCTATTTTAATTATTGTGTTCAAGACTTATCGATCATATATTTTTGTAGATCATTAAATCTCTTTGCTCCTTCGTCAAGACTAATCATCAATCTCGTTGTATTGTTGAGTAGTGTAAGTGTTGGAGGGGTGTTGGGAACATTTCTTTCTCTCTATTATTTTTCCTTATAGCCGAATGGTGCTAACACTTTGTTCATATATTCTTTGAAGGATCAAACATCACCAATCGAAGAAATTCTTAGCGTGTTAAAGAGTGCATCGAATCCAAGTGTTAATTTAAGGGTAAGTAATTGGTGAGAATCATTTCAATGATTAAACATTAAGTATTAAGACACACACGATAGATCTATAACTAAAATACATGTTTGATGCGGTAGATTCATCTGCCCAATTTAAATCTAAACGAAACCTCTTATAATAGGACTATGGCAATCAGATCTACGGATTAAGGTGTGGGATCTAAATCTTTGATTTGAGTATAATCTTTCATTATTTTATTATTAAATAAAAAGCTATTAAATAATTATTTGAGAGTACATTAAGTACTTGGAACAATGGAAATGTGCAAGTGTACATAATCGCAACAAGTAATAAAATGAGAAGTCAATGTCGAGTTATCGTATCTAGTGGGACTGTGTAAGAAAATATTTATGAAATGCAATTAAAAATACTTTGGTAAAGGAAAATCTTTTGTTTTGAGGAAGTGATTAAAAATGTAGATCATGCAAAAACCATCAAAAAACCAAACTCCAAAGTCCAAAAGAAAGTCCCAAGCCAAAGTCCATGGAAATAAAAACATATCCCAAAGTATATCAAGTACCAAATATATAAGTTTTTTTTTCTAAAAACATTCGAGAGCAGCTTCGAAAGTCGAGCCAATCCTAACCTCGATTATCATCTGAAAGGTCAGAAAAAAAGGGGTAAGCTTAAAAAGCCTAATGTGGGTTGCAATTCATAATAACAAAATTCATACAATATTTAATTCACAGAACCACATTTATCATAATGCATAATAACGATGTCAATGCAACTTTTTTTAAGAATCAATGTAGATATTTTTGAAAATAAATGTTACCCATCTTCGCTACACACCATAATGAGTTCCCCAGAATTCGTCCATCCAATAACACACCAATATTATGGACAAGCCACCAAATAGTGTAGTCGAGCTCATAATAGAATATTGTGGATGAGCCACCAGATAATTGCAGATATACTGTCAAATACAGAATATTGTGGTCAAGCCACTTGAAATTGCAGATATGCTACTAGATACTTCCTCCGTACACATTATTCCAACCCCATGCATGTGATATGGCATGCAGAACAAGTTTTATAGTAGGCATGCTTTACATGCAAATCATATTTATTTTCGGTTCAACACAGTGGCATACTTAACATTCGAATCAGAATCAAAATTCTGGCATGCTTAACCTGCAAATCATAGGTAGAACAATAGCATGCTTAACATGTGAATCATAGTCAGAATATTCATAATCACATACGAATCAAAATATCAATGTAGCAATATCATGTTTACAATACATGTATTATCCAAATCTCCATAGATCACATGTCATGAGTGTAAGGAAATTACACATCAATATTTTAACAGAAAAATCACACAAACCCATATTTCATCATAGATATGAAGTTTTGGAAACACTTACTTGAAATCCTCTTTTACCGAATTTTTACCAATCCATACGAACACTTAAAGTATTCGTCTAATATCACTTTTCAGATAACTCTTTAAACAATAATTAATTATTTGAAAAAATATATTTATCTTGATTACATATGATATCTTGAAAAAATAAATCCCCACACCTTTGCAATTCTATTCACAATGATCCCGGTTCCAACTTCTAATAAGAGAGTTTGATTCTCAAGCCTCTAAGGTTAAAACCATTCACACGTATTAGAATTGGTTACTAAAATAAATAATCTTTCAATTATTCGATTCAGTGAGATACTTACGTAATCCTTCGACTTATTCGCCCACTTCTACAAGTGGAGGTAGGAATTCGAGATTTTTTATTTGCACTTCTGTGAAACCCATAGATCGAAATGGTTAGCGTTATCTTAATTAAGTATGTATGTATATAACATACGAGAATGTAACAAGAACAAAAGGTCAACTATACTTACGTAGTAACGAAGGAAAATGACTCAACTCTTCCCACAAAATATTGATTAAAGAGGAGGATTCGTCACTAAATGGAGAAAATCATATTATAAAAATAAAAGTTAGAAAGAATAAAAATAGAATATGGGATAAAATTTTTATGAACAAAAAAAAAATTTAGAGGTTAAAGAAATCAATTACGAAAAGAAGAGGAGAAAAAAATTGAGAATTTTTTGTAATGATGAACAATGGCGGCGCGACAATGACAGAGGAGAAATGATGGTGAGGTGGAGGTGCGATGACCTTCTGTAGTGGTGGAGTGAAGGAGAAATGAGAAGAAAAGGGTGACTTAGGTGGTGAAATGGAAGAAAAAAGCAAAAAAATGGGAGGAGCAAGATGGTGGACGTCAAAGAGAGGGGAGCAGAAAAAATGAAAAAAAAAAAGTGAAATGGATAAGTCTAGGTGTATGGCCGACCAATGTAAGGTAAGGAAGGGAATTTTGTATATTGAAGGTACAAAGGCACGGAAAGGGGATCATAGGAGTGAAAAGGGGAGAAAAAGGGGAATGTTGACCTTGTAATCAATGAAAGAATCTTTCCAAGTATGGCAAGATGTGGGTTGGACGTCAAGGGTGTTCACACTAGCCTAAGTTGTCAAAAATTTAATTAGAAACGTGAGATTGTAACACCCCTTACCCATATTCGACATCGAAACAAGGTACGAGGTGTTATCGGACTCATATGCAAACATTCATATAGAACCAAGACGTGACTTTCCACTCAAATTTAAAACTTTTCATAAACCTTCATTTCGTCCCTTAAACAAACATACGCGGCCCAAAACACACTTTAGGAACAGTTCAGGATCAAACCGAATTCTTTAGAAGATTTCTGGAAAAACTTAGAAAATTCTCATCAAACAGTCCACACGCCCGTGTTGAAGAAGAGACACGCCCGTGTTGAAGAAGGGACACGCCCGTGTGGCATATCACATGCCCATGTTCTACACCCGTGTAGATTTATTTCTCAATTCGAACCTATAAGGGTTTTCACACGGCCTGACACATGCTCGTACATGGCCATGACACGCCCGTGCCTTAGCCCGTGTGCAAAAACCTTGACATTTTGTTTCTGACGTCATTGACCCACTAAGGTCACACGGCCAAGGCACACGCCCATGTCCTTAGACCGTGTGGTGAATTAAATTCCTAATTTTAGGTGCAGACTTCACACGGCCTGGGCACATGCCCATGTCCTATGGCCGTGAATTCTACAGGTCGAGACACACAACCGTGTCTCAGCCCGTGTGGTTACTATTGGGCATTTTGTTTTGCTAACTTAAGGAGCAGGGGGACACACGTCCTAACTGCACGCCGATGGGGCAAACTGTGTGTGACACACTGCCTAAACACACATCCGTGTGTCTACCCGTGTAGGCAGTAACAAGGCTATTTACCAAGCCTTTTGCCGCCCTTACTTGTACCACAATAACCTCATCAATAACCTACTCATGCATGCAATAACATACCAATTTCTCAACCATGCAATTTACACTTCCATGAAATTCATCATCATTTTCATATAATGATAATAAGTAATAGCCATCAACCGTGACCTTATACAAAATGAATCAATTCCAAAAACAAGCCAACACATTTTGCCAAAACAAAATAACACTTAACAAGCACCTAGTCCCTATACATGCCATACTCAAAAAGGATAAATCTAACTATACCAAGTGTTCAAATTAATAGTGTGACCAAGCCTCTGACGTTCTTTGATCCTCGAGCTAAATTAGTGGCACTATAAGAAAATGGAAAAAGAAAAGGAGTAAGCATAAAGCTTAGTAAGTCGCATGTAAACAATTAACAACAATTACCTTGCAACATCATACTCATAACATATTATAAACTTGCATACACTTTCATATAATCAAAGGCATCACTTACTCATTTTCATCCTTACTAATCATGTAGCATAATTCATGCTCATTTCAAATCTCACATCTCACATATATATATCATAAACATTGTTCACATTTGCAAGCACTTATACCCTGCACTTGTTATCACATAATCACGCGTAAATTCACTTGGTTAAAGTTTCTCTATGAATACTTCGGAATAATACTGGATACGCAGTGGTTTCGCACACAGCCCACCAGTAATAAATAACACGGTGGTATCGCACATAGCCCACCAAATAATCATGTATCCATGGTGGTTTCACACACAGCCCACCAACGATAATAAATATGGTGGTATCACACACAGCCCACCAACAATGAATAACACTTTGGTATCGCACACAGCCCACCAATAATCACTTTTTTATTATGTTTATCCAAGGATTTCCTCACTCTCCATCATCATAAAAGATGTTAACAATATTCATAGCAACAATCAAACATGTTATGCAATATCAATGGTTATAAGCATAATAACAATAGAGTTGTATTATTCACATACAACTTACCTCGATATACAAAATTTTGGGTGACTATCTCGATTTAGCCTACTATCTTGATTTTCCCCTGGTCTAAGTCCGGACTCTGTTTTTCTTGATCTATAATAACAAATTCACTTATTAATTCACCACATTATTCAAAACATTTCAAAGTTTCTATTTTAGCAAAATTACGGGTTTGCCTATATACTTTCAAAAAATTATAATTTTGCCCTTGAGCTAGTAAATCGATTCTAATTAAATTTCCTCTTGTATAGCTCACAATACCAATTATATCACACATTTACCACCTATTTTACAACCTTTACAGAAAGGTCCTTTTCAGATGTTTTCATGAAAACTCCTTTCACAAAAGTTGTTTATTTAACAACCAAGTTTCATTTTCTTCCATAAAAATTCAGCAATGATCGTGTTTGAGTGTTTTAATATTTATATAATGAATGATGGAGCCTAGAAACTAACTATCACCATGATTGAGGCAAGCGCACCTATTGAACAGTAGTATAGCTTAGTGGCAAGACCGGAATGTCGAACCCAAGGGAACAAAAAGTACTAGTACTAACTTTCTTTTTTTTTATCTAGCCTAAAATAAAGGGGATTGATGTTTATCTAACTAATTCCTAAGCTAAGGATGCCAAGACACAGAGAATAAATTGGGAAAATACTTTTGAGAAAATCAATTGATTAAGACAATACCCAAGGAAGAATCCACCTAGACTTCACTTGTTATTTAACTCTGAATTAGACGATTTATTCACTTGACTTAATCCGTAGGATTCCCTAATTTATATTATTATCTCTTTTGAGACTAATAACGTCTAACCCTAGGTTGATTAATTGAAATCTCTTTCGAATTAAAACCCCTAGTGTTGCATTAACTCGATTTATGGACTCCCATATTAGGTTTGACCCTAATTCGTCAGATTTTCGTCGTCCTATCTCTAGGAGTGTGATCAACTCTGCTTAATTCTGCCAGATATACGCTTAAACAGGGAATTTAACTCCTCTAAATAAGCACATCAATACTTGAATCAATATCCTAAAATATTAAAGCAAGAATTAAGAACACATAATTAAGAACAAATCAAGTATTTATCATACAGTTTAGAAAACAATAACAAGATCCATCTTAGGTTTCATCCCCCTCAGGTATTTGAAGGGTTTAGTTCATGTTTATAAAATAATACATCTCAGAAGAAATTAAGTAACAAAACATATAGAGCAATCCTAAAACTCCCAGAAGAAAATTGAAGGGAAAATCTGCAGTCTTGAGCGTTATTCCGGCTTCTGAGATGGATCAACTGGCTTTCTTCGAGTAATTCCCTATATTCATCCCTCTTTGGCTTCGCTCTCCATCAAAAGCCCTGACAGAAGCCTTCTGTCAAACTCCCCTCTTAGGTTGCCCTCTAGGGTGTTTAAATAGGCTTTCGAGATGCCTTACTTGGCCCACGAGTATCCTATTTCGAGTGGAATTAAAATGGGTCACGGTAGGGACACACCCGGTGAAATGCCCGTGTGAATTGAGCCCAGGGTCATGTTCAAGTCTGCTAAAGTGGCACGGCCGTGTAGTGAACTCCAGGCCGTGTTGATTTCTTACTTTGGCCCATTTTCTCCGTTTTTGGCCCGTTTCTCATTCTATTAATCCTCCTATGCTCTCTTAAGTATAAAACGTGAAATTAAAGGATTAGGAGCATCAAACTTTACAATTCAAGGTATAAATCATCCAAATGTATGCCAAATGTGGGATTAAAATATGTATATATTACAGTTTACCAAATACCCTCACACTTAATCATTTGCTTGTCCTCAAGCAAAATCCTCAACTCACAATTAAAATTCATTCTTCTCAACTTATATCTCCTATCAATAATGTTTCGAAATACTCAAAATATCACAGAGTTAACATCCTCACTAAGCATTCACTCAAATCACTCGAAGTGTTTAAGGGACAATAAATTAAGCACTCAATAGTCAACATAAAAAGTTATTACCATAGGCTTGCATGAAAATCAAATCTCCACCACTATAAATTGAGATGATACATTAATCAAAAGGTCTTTAAAAAGGATTGTAACGTGGCTTGGGTTGAAGGTGTGGATAAATGCTGAATTAAAGGGTTAAAATCGAGATCGAATTGACAAATTACCTATTAAAGGGATTGTAACGTGGCTTGGGTTTAAGGTGTGGATAAATGCTGAATTAAAGGGTTAAAATCGAGATCGAATTGACAAATTACCTATTAAAGGGTTAAAATCGAGATTGAATTGACAAATTACCTATTAAAAGGTTAAAATCGAGATCGAATTGACAAATTACCTAACTAGAAAAAAATAGACTAATACTGAATAATTACAATAAACACGAGCTTCTTCTCAAGATGTGAAATTAATTGCTTAAGCTTTAAATAACATAGAACTAAAAACGAATAAACTTTCAAAAATTTTTTAGGAACAAATCAAGTACAATAATAAGAATTTAACAACTGAAATGGAAACCATAGTTAGGCAACTTTTCAAATCAAACCTCGATAAAAAGGTTAATACAATAGGGAAAATTCTTAATGAATCAAAAAGAGTAAGTCTTGGGTTAATATTAAGGGTAAATCAATGAATGGTTTATTAGGATTAAAGGGGTTCACAAGGGGTTAATTATGAAAGTAAGCCTTTTGGGAAGTAAGTGGGTTAAATCCTAAGTGCCTTTATCATCTCAATATATCAAATCAAAAGTGTGATCTTGACATACATAATCGAAGAAAGCTCTAGAATAACAAATCAATATTGACACACTCATAAACAATAAAAAAAGTGAGCAAGAAAAATATATGCTCTAAAAAAGCTCAAGATCTCACAAAAATTATATATATATTTTGATGTCAACCCTATGAACTTCAAATTTCAAGATAATACCTAAACTTGGGGAAACAATCTAGCAAATTTTTAATTTTCAAAAATCAACTTATCATGCTTGATTCTCTAAAGCCTTCAAGTTTAAAAAATCAATACACAACTGCCTATGTTTTAATTCAAGACATATCAATAAAAATAATAAATCAATCAGAATTTGTTCTAATAGTGATATGAGAAAGAAAAGACAAAATTCAGGGATTTGAGAATAATACAAAAAGTTTTCTGAATAAAATTCACCCCCACACTTATGATGTGCATTGCCCTCAATATACAAAGATAGATATTGATCGTGTGTCAGAGTCTTAAAAATTTATAAAAAGAATGATTGAGCCTAGAAACTAACTATGACAACAATTGAGGCAAGCACACCTATCGAACGGTAGTACAGTTTAGTGGCAAGACCGGATTGTCGAACCCAAAGGAACCTGAAGTACTAATACTAACTTTCTTTTTATTATTTAGCTTAAGAATTAAAGGAATTTTTATCTAATCTAAAGTTAACTAACAACTAAGCTAAAGATGCAAAAATAGAAAGAACGAAATTAGGGAAATACTTGTGGGAAAAAAGCAATTGATTAAGACAATACCAGAGGAAGAATCCACCTAGACTACACTTGTTATCTAACTCTGAACCAGATGATGTATTCACTTAACTTGATCCGTAGGATTCCCTAAGTTATATTAATACCTCTGTCGAGGCTACTAACATCTAACCCTAGGTTGATTAATTGAAATCTCTTTCTAATTAAAACCCCAAGAATTGCATTAACTCGATCTATGGACTTCCATATTAGGTTTCACCCTAATCCGACAAAATCTCGTCACCCTATGTCTAGGCGTGCGATCAACTCCGCTTAATTATGCTAGATCTACTCCTAGGCAGGGACTTTTTCTCCTCCACCTAAGCACATCACATTTGAATTAATATCCTGGAAATATCAAAACAAGAATTAAGAACACATAATTAAGAACAAATCAAGTATTTATCATATAGTTCAGAAAACGATAACAAGATTGATCTTACGTTTCATCCCCATCAGGTATCAGAGGGTTTAGTTCATAGTCATAAAAGAATACATCTCAAAAGAAATGATAAAACAAAACATAAGAAAAACTCTAAAACCCCCTGAAGAAATTGAAGAGAGATCCTCCATCTTGAGTATGGCTCTAGCTTCTTGAGATGAATCAACTGGCTTTCTTCGAGTAAATTCCACAATTCTGACCCCTCTGGCTCGGCTCTTTCGCCTTGCTGGACGCCTAGCCAAACTCCCCCTGAAGGTTGGCCTCTAGGGTGTTTATATAGGCTTTTGGAATGGATCTCTTTTCCTCTAAGTACCCTAATCTAAATGAAACTCTTCTTTCTCACGTTAAGGACACGCCCATGGCACACGCCCGTGTGAATCGTGGCCAAGCCGTGTTGAGGCTATTAATGAGGCACGGCGGTGTGGTCTTGGGCCCAGGTCATGTCAATTTCTTGTTATGACCCATTTACTCCATTTTGGGCCCGTTTCTCATTCTTTTCATCCTCTTTTGCTTTCTTGAATATAAAACATGAAAATAAAGGATTAAGAGCACCAAATTACACAATTCAAGGCTTAAATCATCCAAAAGCATGCTAAATGTGGGCTTAAAATATGTTACTATTACAGTTTATCAGATATCTACAATATATAAAATCATAAGATAAGGAGAGAGGTGAACTTCCTCAATTTTGGATGAAGTCAAGGAAATGAAATGGTAAGTTAGGTATAGATGAATGTGGCGGTGGTGTCTACGGTCGTGGTTTGGTGATTCCCAAGCAGTCTTTAGAACCTAAATCAAAGAAATCAAAATGTAATAATAAAAATTAAAGATAAGAAAGATAAAGGGGAGGAAAATAAAGGCGAAGAGAAAAGAAAAGAAAATTTCAATGGACTCAAATGTCCTTGGCTTGTCGGATAAATAAAGCGGCTGGCATGAACTCATGTAGATCGGTCTCATACAGGGAGACAGTGTTAGGGTCATTTCGCTTCTTCGACATGAGAATGCTAGTGTGAAGAAAGAATGAGGGAAAGGGGGAAAGGAAAATGAAGGGGAAGAGATAATTGTTAAAGAAAGGGTGTGGTGGCTAGGGTTTGATTGAAGAAGAAATTGGGGAGAAAGTGAGAAAAAAAAGGGGGTTTAAATAGGAAATAGGGATCTGGTGGCTTCCCACGCCCGTGTACCATGGGCGTGTTAGCTCACACGACCGTATTGCACGGCCGTGTGGTGCTTTATTTGTTTCTCCCACGCCTATGTAGTTGTTTCCACGCCCTTTTTGATTAATCAGTGTCGGCCAAGGCCTAGGGACACGGGCATGTCTCACACCCGTATGACTTTCTCAGTGTCGACCACGACTATAACCCATGACCGTGGCATTTTATCGCAACCCGTGTTTTAGGGATTTTTCGTCCTTGGTTCGAACGATCTCTGCCACACTGTTGTGCAAATCCGTGGTGTACACATGGCCACGGCCACGGCCGTGTGCAAGTCCTTGTGGTAGGAAAACCTATGTTTTATTTGGTTAGTTTGTAGTTAGGTGCTAAAAGTAAAAATAAAAATAAAAATATGAAAATTAATGGGGTTAGTGCTCAGGTTGCCTCCCGATAAGAGCTCGTTTAAAGTCTTAAGCTAGACTTACCCCTCATTCGCATAATCATGGTGGTTTGAGGAGTTGAAACTCCTCTCCCCTACTATCAGTTCTAAGATCATTATGTAGTTTGAGTCGAGTGGTGTTTATCTTAAAAGTGCCGAACTTGGGATTTGTTACCTCGACTGTTCCATATGGGAAGATATTCAGTACCTCAATTCTTTGTTTGTATCAAGGCCTGAAGTGGCAATTCGAGGGTCTGTTTTATCCAACAATACCTGATCTCCGATCATAAATTGGTTTGGCTCATGGGGTCACTTTGTTTTTTCTTCGTGTGTTTTTTAGTTTCTCCTTGTAATGTGTCTTCCACTCGTCTAGTTCATCGATCTGAAGCCTTCATTCCTCATGAGTTATTTCCTTGTTGACACGAGGTCTAGAATCAGGCTCATTTGTGTAGTTTCATGGTGTTTTCTGTAGCGAATGTGGAACCAAATGGTCATTAGTAGAGTTGATATTTTCAGCTTATTACTCGGTGTCTTAGCCGAGTCAAGAGCCTAAAGAGTGATCATTTTGTCACCTACACGAAGTATGAGTTCTCCTGTACCAACATCAATTTTAGTTTTGGAAGTTGCTAAAAAGGGTCTTCCTAAAATTAAAGAAATATTATTGTCCTCATCCATGTCTAAAACAACAAAGTCTACTGGGAATATGAATTTATCAATTTTCACTAGTACCTCTTCAATTATTCCCCTAGGAATTCTAATAGTTTTATCAGCTAATTGAATGCTCATCCTAGTTTGTTTGGGTTTCCCTAGAACTAGCTGTTTAAACATTTTATAAGGCATAACATTTATGCTTGCCCCTAAATCAGCTAAAGCATTATCAACAGATAAACTACCAATTAAGCACGGAATTGTAAAACTCCCTGGATCTTTTAACTTTTGTGGTAGTTTATTTTGTAGAATTGCTTAGCACACTGTGTTTAGCTCCACATGAGACACATCGTCTAACTTCCATTTTTTTTTTCAAAAGCTCTTTTAAAAATTTCCTTGAATCTAGCATCTACGAAAGAGCTTCAAGAAACAGTAAGTTAATATGTAATTTCTTTAGAAGTTTAAGAAAATTACCGAATTGTTCATCTATGTAGTCTTTCTTCATCGCATTGGGGTATGGCACACGAGGTTGATACTCTGTAATTATCGGTTTTGGTTTAACATGGCTTACCTCAACCTTACCCTCCTCTACCACTTTCGCTTGCCTCAATTCTGGTTCATCTAACCCTTCACTATCGTGAGCTATTATGGCTTGAAGTTGCTCCTTTGGGTTAGCTTCAGTGTTGCTTGGCAAGCTACCTTGTGGTCATTCAGAGGTCAACTTAGCAAGTTATCCTAATTGGTTCTTAATCCCTTGAATCGATGGTTGTTGATTTTTGAGTGTTGTTTCGGTGTTTTGGAAACAACTTTCTGACACAACAATGAATTTTGTTAGCATCTCCTCAAGGTTCGGCTTCTTCTCTTATGGATAGGGTCGCTGTTGAAAGCCTAGGAGGGGTTGTTGTCTCTGATTTCCTTGCCCACCCCATGAGAAGTTTGGGTGATTCCTTCAACCTGGATTATAATTGTTACTATAAGGGTTATTTTGTGGTCTAGAATTATTACCCATATAGTTCATCTGTTCGCTTTCTATGCCAGGGCTATAGGATGGATATTCTGTATTGCTCATTCCTCCTCCATTTGTATCGCACCACATAACTAGATGTACCTGCGAAGAACCACACAAACCATCAATCTTTTTACTTAACAGTTCTACTTGGTTTGATAGTATGGTCACTGCGTCGAGGTTGAAAACACTAACGGCTTTTGTTGGCTTTGCCCTCGTGACTTGCCACTGATAGTTATTCAGTGACATCTCCTCTATAAACTCATAAGCTTCTTCAAGGGTTTTGTTATTCAGGGTTCCACCGACAGCTTAATTAATCAACTGCCTAGTTGAGGGGTTCACACGGCTGTAAAAGGTTTGAACCTGTAGTCGCAAGGGTAACCCATTGTGAGGGCACCTTCTTAGTAAATCCTTGTATCTCTCCCATGCATCCTAATGTGTCTCTATATCCATCTGCACAAAAGAAGAGATATTATTCCTCAACTTAGCTGTTTTAGCTGGCGGAAAATATTTTAACAAAAATTTTTCGGTCATTTGTTCCCATGTAGTGATTGATCCTCGTAGTAACGAGTTCAACCACTAGCTTTGTTCCTCAACGAAAAGGGAAACAACCGAAGACGAATGGTGTCACCAGAAATGCCATTTATTTTGAAAGTATCGCAAAATTCTAGAAAATTCGCCAAGTGATTGTTTGGATCTTCATCCTGCAAACCATCAAACTGAACAAATTGCTGTATCATCTGAATTGTGTTAGGTTTCAGTTCAAAATTATTTGCAGCAATAGCAGGTCTAACAATACTTGACTCAGTTCCTGTTAAATTAGGTTTAGCATAATCATACATAGTACGAGGAGTAGGATTTTTGTCACACCCCCATACCCGGCCCAGACATTATGGTCGAATCCGGGAATGTCACATCGAAGGCACATTTCAAAATGATTTTGCTAAGTTAAATTTTAAGGCCTAAAAGCCCAAAAATCCTTGAACATTTTGTTAAGTAATGATAAAATCCCATTTTGTTATTTTAAGTATTTCGAAAACCATGTTTAAACATAAGAAATTTACTCATGTTTAATAACTAAGTAAACAGTTGAAACAATAATAACAAAACTCAAAAGCTAAAGTAAAATCGAAGTATAAGGCCTTATTACATTCATCAAAAATAAAGCAATTTAAAATTATGTCTTTTGAACAATTAAATAAAATATCTAAGTATCTTGTAGTGTGGCCATCCATGAGTCCTCTCCCACGTCGAGCCGTCTACTTAGGATCACCTGAAACATTTAATAAAAAGGGTGTGAGTTTCGTAACTCAGTGTGTACGACCCTTGGCAATCCAATCAACATGCAAATATTACATTGGGCCTAAGCCCTATCAAAATCGGTGTTCTTGGCCTTATCCCACAATGACCTCATATCACATCTGTATCACATGAATGCAAATGCACCCATCCCAAATCCAACCCTGCACACCATTTCCCTTCCAACCCTACACACCTCCGGGGATATAAATATCAACCCACCCATCCCTACACTCCAAAGGTAGCACCAGCAGCGGCACTACTCAACATTGCAGCAAAGCTGCTATATTGGGCTTAAAGCCACCGGTGGATCCACGGTATTCAAGCGACTATGCGATCCTCTAATCTTCCTTTGTAACATCAAAACCCACCCAAGTGCAACATATATTCCTTCAATGCAAATACATATTCCCACCCATTCGACACTTAGGGGTATTTTAGTCATTTCACTACCCAGGGGTATTTTCGTAAATCTACTCTACAAGGGTATTTAAATAATTTTGCAAAACAAAGGTATTTTGGAAATTTTGTAATCAGGGATGTTTTGGTAATTATGCAAATCAAGGGTATTCTGGTAATTTTACAATTCGAGGGTATTTTAGTAATTTTGCAAATCAGGGATATTTTTGATGATTTTCAAACTAATGGTATTTGGTAATTTCTCAAACAAAGGGTATTTTGGTAATTTTCAAATCTAAGGGTATTTTGGTAATGTCCAAATTAGGGGTATTTTATTAATTTTACAAATCTAAGGATATTTGGTCCTTCTCGGGTTTTAGTTATGAACTTTGGCCCATTAACAAGTCCTTACGGCTAAAGTGAACAGACACTATGCACCAGGTAGGATTCCAGAGAAGTGGAGGTGGGCCACTAGGACCGCTTAAATACCAAGCTCTCCCTAGATCCAATCCTAGACATGCATATGTTCACTGCCACACTCTAACCCAGTGACTTGTCCACGGACGTGTTTAATTATTAGATTAAGTCTTCTGCGGTTTAAGAGTTGTTTCGAACTAGGCCTGAAGTCCATTAAACCCTAGTATACTTGTCTACGTCCCCATCAAGCCGATCAAGCCCAAATCTCATCCATATGGCCTATTAGGCCCAAAAAATTTCCAGATCATGTAACATGCATGATTAACTCAATTCGTATAACCAAACCAAACAATTTCTTCAAACTAAGCCTCAGGGCCTACCAGGCCCATTTAGCCACTTTCAGCTTTCCGGCATTCTGGCATTGCCGATATCGTGTGTGTGTAGTGTTTATACACATCTGATTACTGCGACGTGCTATCCTATCATTAGCCTAACCTACAACCAACCAACCTTCAATCAATCACTAAATCAAAACATTTACCAAAAGCCGAAACCTTACCGTGTGTCACCTAGTTCTAATAGCCTTTCCTTAGCTACTATTCAGGAGTATCCCCTAGATCTGCACTAACACATGCACCATCAAAATCCGAGTGACTCATAATCCACACAAGTCACCCTTATAGATCATACACAAATTTGGCCATTTACTTAAACCACAATCGATTTGAGTACACTTACCCTTGCTAATGATTCTACCACGCTTGCGATCTTTAAACCTTATCCTTGTTATCACAGAGTTAACGATAGGACAGTTAGATAGCCTTTCGGCTTTTAGCAAAACATACAAGACAGGTTAACTGAATACTTACCAAATCCACTTGCGATCCTGCGGCCTAAATTCGGCTTTTAACCTTGACTGATAGTATACAATAATCTATTTGTGATGGAGGAAAACAACAAGGATTTGGCACAAATAGGAATTTCAACAAGGAAGGCTGATGGTAATTCGGCAATAGAAGAGTTTGGCTATGAGAGAATTCGGAAAAAATAATTCGGTTATAGGAGATTTCGGCAATAGGGAGAATTCAGTTATAGGAAAACCGATTAAGGGGGAAAAGAAAAACTAATGAAAGCTCAAAGTACCTTTCAAAGCATTCGACCCTCTCCTTTTATAGCCACAAGCCGAATACTCCTTCCCCCACAGTCCCATTCGGCACAAATTCTTCCCCTTCCTCATCCCCTAACTTTCCTCCCTGATAACACCTTAGCCTTATCCGAATTTCCCTCCATTACCAATTCCCCTTACCACTCAAACACTCCTATGCAAGAGTTCATATTCAACACAACTCTGGCCATCCACCGATGCAAAATAAAACACCCCAAAAATACCACTCCTAATGCTCGAACCTTGGACCTCCTTAGCTGACAACATGCCACCTTATAGCTCCCCAAGTGACGCCACTTGCCACTGGATCACAAGCCCATTTGTGTCCTATTTTCTCTTAATCTGCTTAAGAGGCCAAATGCCTGAGACTAGGGTCCACTAAAACAAGAAAAATAAAATTTTCCCTATGGTCCTCCCTATCTCTAGGACTACAAATAATCCCGATAATACCTTAAAATTAATATTCTAAGTGCTACTCATACATACCAACCTCAATGCACAGAAATTTAAAGTTTTGGATTTTTAGGGCATTATAATTTTGATTCACCGGATTTGCGGCAACCATAGGAGGTAGCGGATTATTATCAACCATCTCTTCGGTAGTGTTGGTTTTGTCTTCTTGCTCTTCTTCTATGTACTGTAACGCCTCAAACTTGGGACTAGAAGAATTGGGCCTATTGGACTTTAGGTCTCAAAAAAATTTTAAGTGAGTGAGAAAATGACATGATGGCTTTAAGGGTTTAATGAATTTAGAGTGGATAGGTGTGTTGGAGAAGCTCTGGGTTCGAGTTTTGTGGTGGAGGATTCTTAAATTAAATCTTTGTTGTTTTCCTCCATTGCAAATCGATTGTTATCTACTATCAGTCAAGGTTAAAATCTGAATCTCGTTCAATAGCTATCTAGGCCGCAGGATCAAAAGTGGATTCAGTAAGTATGCAGTTAACCCCTTAGTGTGTTTTGTTAAAAGCTGAAGCGTTATCTAACTTCTCATTGTCGCTAATCTTGTATTAACAAGGGTAAGGTTCAGAGATCACAAGCGTGGTAAGGATCATTAGCAAAGTGTAACTGTACTCAACTCGATTATGGTTTAAGTAAATGGCCGAATGTGAGTATGATCTATAAGGGTGACTTGTGTGGGTTATGAGTCACTCGAAGTTTGATGGTGTTTGTGTGAGTGTAGATCTAGGGGACACTCGTGATTAGTAGATAAGGAAGGGTTGTTAGAACCCGGTGGCACACGGTAAGGTTATGGTAAGGCTTCGGCTTTTGGTAAATGTTTTAATTAAGTATGGGTGATTGATTGAAGGTTGGTTGGTTGTAGGTTCAATACCAAGGATAGTATAGCACTTCGCAATAACTAGGTGTGTACAAACACTGCACACACAAGATATTGGCAATGCCAGAAAGTCGAAAAGCCGAAAGTGGCCAAACGGGCCGGTGGGCCCTGAGGCTAAGATTGATGAAATTGATTGATTTGGTTATATGAATTGAGTTAGTCATGTATGTTACATGATCTGGAATTGTTTTGGGCCTAATAAGCCATATGAATGAGATCTGGGCCTAATGGGCCATAAGGAGGTGATTTGGGCATAATGTGCTATGTGAACGTGAAATGGGCTTGATAGGCTTTATGAGGACGTAGACAAGTATGCTATGGTTTAATGGACTTTAGGCCTAGTTCTGAACAACTCTTAAATCGCATAAGACTTAATCTAATAATTAAACATGTCCGTGGACAAGTCACTGGGTTAGAGTGTGGTAATGGACATATGCATGTCTAGGATTGGATCTAGGGAGAGCTTGGTACTTAAGTGGTCCTAGTGGCCCACCTTCTCCTCTCTGGGATCCTACCTATCCTTAGATTTGCAAAATTACTAAAATACCCCCTATTTGTAAAATTACCAGAATACCCTTGATTTGCAAAATTACCAAAATATCCCTAATTTACAAAATTTCCTAAATACCCCTATTTTGTAAAATTACCTAAATACCCCTATAAGGAATAATTACAAAAATACCCCTGGGTAGTAAAATTACTGAAATACCCCTAAGTGCTTAATATGTGAAATTATGTATGTTGCAATCATGAAATATATGTTGCATTTGGGTGGGTTTTGATGATACGGATGAAGATTTGAGGATCGCTAGTCACTTGACGACCGTGGATCCACCGGTGGCTTTAAGCCCATTATAGCAGCTTTCCTGCAATGTTTGAGTAGTGCCGCTGCTGGTGCTACCTTTAGAGTGTAGGGATGGGGACTACCGTGGATCCACTGGTGGCTTTAAGCCCATTATAGCAGCTTTGCTGCAACATTTGAGTAGTGCCGCTGCTGGTGCTACCTTTGGAGTGTAGGGATGGGTGGGTTGATATTTATATCCCCACAGGAGTGTAGGGTTGGAAAGGAAATGCAGTGCAGGGTTGGATTTAGGATGGGTGCATTGTATTCATATGATACTGATGTGATGTGAGGTCATTGCGGGCTAAGGTCCAAGACCACCAAATTTGATAGGGCTTAGGGCCAATGTGATATTTGCATGTTGATTGGTTACCAAGGGTCGTACACACTGAGTTTCAAAACTCACCCCCCTTTTTATTAAATGTTTCAGGTGATCCTCAGTAAACGGCTTGATGTGAGAGAGGATTCGGAGATGGCAACACTACAAGATACCTAGAAGTTTTATTTATTTGTTTCAAAAGAAATGATTTAAATTACTTTATTTTCGTTGGATGTAGTAAGGCCTTGTACTCCGTTTTGACTTTGGATTTTGAGTTTCTTGGACGGGTCTGAGGGTGTTACATTTAGGGGTATCAGAGCCCGATTGCAAAGCTTGGGATATGAAATGGGCCTTAGATTTTGGGTTTTTAAAACAAGTAGATTAAAATGTTGTGCAGGATTCTTGAAGTGTGGTTCATCGAGCCATTGACATCGAGCCAAGTAAATTTTTCTGTGATTACACTTGTTTAAATTGTTGAAATGTATTTAGATAGTGGGCTACTTTAAGTAATAGGTTCTTATATATTAAAGCCTGTAGGAAACTTAAGCCTGTAGTGGATTTACGACTGCGAAACAACCTTTTAAATCGTTACTTGCATAAGACATGTACTTTAAACAGTGGAACTATGAACTAAATTCATAAAAATTCCTAATTCAGATAATACGAGAATCAGCGATGAGCATTAGAAGAAGTGCAAGGGGTCGCGGTAGAGGCCATGGAAGTGTTAGGGCTGATGTGCTGACTCAGCTAGTTAGGGAGGTACTGGAGAAGGTTAAAGAAATTGGTAAAACACTTCAGGTTAGGTGCGTGGACTATAAGAAAAAAAGAGATCGCAGCTCTCTAGGGCCGCAGTTTCGTTCCGGCTTGCAAATATTGCGGAAGGTGTCATCCGGGTGAATGCTGGAGGAAGTCAGAAGCGTGTTTCAGATACGGGTCTGAGGAGCATAAGGCTCGGGATTGTTCAATCACCATTAAGTCGGGTATGTTTTGTGTGGATGCGATATTTTTGGGTATAGAAACTGTATCAGTGGAATGTTTATGTGTTATTAAATCAGAGTGCACAGTGAAAGCATAGTGGTGTGACTTGAGCGGTGCGTTTAATAGTTGGTTAGAAATTTTGAGGACGAAATTTCTTTAAGGAGGGTAGAACTGTAACGCCCCAAATTTGGGCCTAGAAGAATTAGGCCTATTGGACTTTGGGTCTCAGAAAAATTTTAAATGAGCGAGAAAATGACATGATGCCTTTAAGGGTTTTATGAATTTGGACTGTCTAGGTGTGTTGGAGAAGCTCTAGGTTCGAGTTTTATGGTGGAGGATTCTTAAATTAATTACTTATGGAATCAGGGATGTGAGTAGTGGGCTTTGACATAACAATGAAGTGAAAAATGGCACAAAGAAGCCTGTGGTGAAGTGGCTAAGTGACGCCACTAGGGTGTAGGGGTGGCGACATATGCGTTCAGGGAGGTCTGAGGTTCGAGTGCTAGCTTAGTTTTATTTTGAAGTTTAATTTTAGGCTTCTAGAAGGCTGGAAGTGGCGTGTAGAGGGACTCTAAGGAGAAGTGATCAGTAGAGAGAATTTAGGAGAAGGATAAGGGAGATATCATGGAGAAAAATTAGGAGATGAGCATTGGATGAAGTGGTGCCGAATTGGACTTTAGGGGTGGCTAAGTTTTAGCTATAGGCTATATAAATGTTTGTGTGTCAAATCTAGGGTCCTAGGTAATGCCGAATTTTTCATTCTTTTTCTTTTCTTTGCCAAAACCTTATTTTTCCACAATCGAAAATACCTTCCCTTGTTGCCAAAATCTCCAATAGCGAATACCATTTTGCCGAATTCTCTCATAGCCAAACTCTTTTATTGTCGAAGCATCATCATCTTCTATTGTTGAAATTCCTATTAGTGTCGAATCTTTGTTGTATTCCTCCATCACAAATCAATTGTATTCCTCCATTTTGTAGCTTTTAAACATTCTCGTATCACTTTCACTTTCTCTTCAGCTTCTTTATCCAAATCAACCCCGTGAATTTGGTTTTCCTTGAGTTCAATCCAAAACAAAGGTGTTCTGCACTTACGCCCATATAGAGCCTCATAAGGCACCATCTTTAAACTCGATTGGAAACTATTATTATAGGCAAATTCTGCCAATGAGAGGAACTTTTTCCAACTGCCTTGGAATTCGAGAGTACAACATCTGAGCATATCCTCGAGTACTTGAATTACTCTTTCCGACAGACCGTCAATCTGAGCATGAAAAGCCATACTAAAGTTTAACTTTGTACCCAGGGCTTTTTGCAGCTTCTTCCAAAATCGGGATGTAAATCTCGGGTCTCTACCTGATATAATCGATAAAAGAACTCCATGAAGCCTTCCTATTTCTGAAATATACAAGTTTGCCAACTTGTCGAGGGAGAAATCCACTCGTACTGGTATGAAATGGGCTGACTTCGTAAGTCTATCAACTAAAACCCATATAGCATCCTTCTTACTTGGTGACAACAGTAAACCCGTTACGAAATCCATGGTGACGCGGTCTCATTTCCACTCAAGAACTAAGATGGGCTGAAGTAAAGCCGAAGGTACTTGGTGTTCAAATTTTTTACTTGTCGACAAATCCAAAGACTTGAAACAAACTCAAATAACTTTCTTCATTTTTGGCCACCAATACAGTTGCTTCAAATCATTATACATCTTAGTACTTCCCGGATGTACAGATAAACATTCGTTATGTGCCTCATGTAGAATTCTCTGAACAAGCTTCTCTTTCCTCGGTACACAGATTCTATTTCTAAACATCAAGTATCCATTAGAATTAGTTAAAAAATCGGATTCAGCATTTGACTCGCACTGAGCTTTCTTGACTTGCATTTCACTATCTTTTTTCTGAGCCTCAAAGATCTCTTGAAGAAACATCGGTCTAGCTCTCAACTCAGCTAAAATAGAACCATTGTCAGATAAAAACTTTCTTGAATTCAATGCTCTTAGAGCAAATAGAGATTTCCTGCTCAAAGCATCAGCGACCACATTTGCCTTTCCTGGATGGTAGTCAATGACCAATTCATAGTCTTTTATCAACTCTAACAATCTCTGCTGTCTTAAGTTCAGCTCTTTCTGTGTCATCAAATACTTCAGACTTTTGTGATTAGTAAAAATCTGACATTTCTCACCATATAAATGGTGTCTCCAAATCTTCAAAGCGAAGACTATGGCAGCCAACTCTAAATCATGTGTCGGATAATTCTTCTCATGAGGCTTCAATTGTCTGGATGCATAAGCAATCACCTTGCCTTCTTACATGAGTACACAGCCTAATCCATTTAAGGATGCATCATTGTAAATTATGAATTCTTTCCCTGACTCAGGTTGTACTAAAACTGGAGCTTCTGTCAACATTGTCTTCAGTTGTGCACTCAAACTTCACATTCTTCTGTAACAATTTAGTCATTGGAGTTGCAATCATGGAAAACCCTTTGACAAAACATTTGTATTAGCCAGCTAGGCCTAGAAAACTTCTAATCTCAGAGATGTACTTCAGTGGCTTCCAGTCCATTATGGCCGAGACTTTACTGGGAACTACTCAGACTCTATCTCTCGAGACAATATGTCCAAGGAATCCCACTTCTTTGAGCCAAAATTCACTTTTACTGAACTTGGCATACAACTGATTTTCTTGAAGAGTCTGTAAAACTATCCGTAGGTGCTCAGTATGCACATTCTCGTCCTGAGCATAAATCAGTATGTCATCAATAAAAATGACTACAAACTTGTCGAGGTACGGCCTAAAAATACAGTTCATTAAATCCGTGAATACTGCAAGTGCATTGGTCATCCCAAAGGGCACGACTAAAAATTCATAGTGCCCATACCTTGTTCGGAAGGCGGTCTTGGATACGTCTGAATCTTTCACTCTCAACTGGTAGTACCCGGATCTCAAGTCTATTTTGGAGAACACAGTGGCTCCTTTCAATTGATCAAACAAATCATCGATCCTCAGCAATGGGTACTTGTTTTTTATTATCACTTTATTGAGCTGACGATAATCTATGCACAATCTCATGGTGCCATATTTCTTTTTCACAAATAAAACTGGAGCACCCCATGGTGAACAACTTGATCTTGCAAAGCCTTTATCTGTCAACTCTTGCAACCGTAACTTCAATTCTTTCAACTCTGTTGGAGCCATTCTATACGGAATAATAGTAATCGGTACAGTACTGGGAGCTAGCTCAATGCTGAACTCAACCTCTCTAACTGGTGGTAGTCCTGGCAATTGCTCAGGGGAAACATCCAAGTACTCACAGACTATCGGTACTGACTCAATCTTTAACTCTGTTTCGTTATCATTCATCACAAAGGCTAGATATGCTTCATACCTTTTTCATATATATCTCTATGCCACCATATGAGAAATCATTACCGACAATCCATCTTGTTCATCCGATTCTACCTGAAGAGTATCCCCATTCTCACATCTCATCTCGATGTATTTCTTCTCACAATTAACTATCACTTTATGGGTAGTCAACCAGTCCATACCAAGAATGAGGTCGAATTCATCAAATGGTAACAACATAAGATTTGCTTTAAAGCAATGACCTCCAATCATTAATGGACGATCTCTACATACTTTATCAACCAACACACTCTTGCCTAAAGAATTGGACACTTTAATCACAAATTCTGTGGAATCTATAGGCATACTCAAATTGGATACTAATTTCATACAAATGTAAGAGTGTGTGGATCCAGGATCTATTAAAGCAAGTGTGGATCCAGGATCTATTAAAGCAACAATTTTGGTATTGTAAAGAGAAAAGGTACCCGTAATAACATTAGGAGAAGATGCCTCTTCGCGAGCGCGAATGGCATAAGTCCTTGCAAGTGCTCTACCCTCGGGTCTCGCAGCCTGTTCTCTGGGGTTACCTCTTCCACTTGTCCCACTTCCCGGGTTTCTCTGCGGTTTTCCTCGATCATACTCCCGGATCTTGGGTTCTGAGTTCTCTCTTCTTTCATCATCTCTAGACAATCTTTTATAAAATGGTATTAGGATCCATATCTAAAACATGCATTTTCATGTGCTCGGCATTCTTCGAGATGACGTCTACCACACTGTGGACATTCAGGTCTGTCAGACCTAAAATTCCCAACACTTGCAACTGCAGTCATCTGTGCTTTGTTCCCCAAATACGGTTTACTCTTGTCTTTCCTTGAAATTCCAGTGGAAGTAGTTGATCGAGCAGGGAAATCTCTTGACTTCTTGGATGAAGACTGGAATGACTTATTCCACTGTCTCTTTCTAGAGTCGCGAGACTCAGTTTCAGACTTCTTCTTCTCTTTTAATAATTCTTCGGCTTTACAAGCCCTTTCTACTAACACAACGAATTCCTTTAATTCAAGTACTGCAACAAACAACTTGATGTCCTCATTTAATCCTTCTTCAAACCGTTTACTCATAATGGCCTCAGTGGACACACACTCGCGAGCGTATTTGTTGAGTCGTACAAGCTTTTGCTCGTAATTGGTCACTGACATTTTACCTTGCTTTAGCTCTAGGAATTCCTTCCTCTTTTGATCTACAAACCTTTGACTGATATACTTCTTCTTGAACTCTTCTTGGAAGAATTCCCACGTGAACCTTTCCCTCAATACTACCGACACAAGGGTGTTCCACCACTGATAAGCAGAATCTCTTAAGAGAGAGATTACACACTTCATGCATTCTTCAGGTGTACATGACAGTTCATTGAATACCCTGATGGTATTTTCTAACTATAATTCTGCCTTCTCTGGACCATCATCTCTTTTAGCCCGGAATTCTTCTGACCCATGTTTCCTGATCTTATCAATTGGAGGTTTATCTCCTCTTACCACCTCTACTACTTGAGGGGCTACTGGAGCAGATTGTGGAACAGGCGGGGGTAGAGGGGGTTGTGCATTCGGGTTCGCCCGAGCGAACTCTGCATCCCATGTGTTCATCATGTGGAGGAAGGCTTCTCTATCCTCTTCTCCTCCTTGACTCATCGTAGTGGGTCTATTCTCATTCTCGTTCGGCACCGTCCCTTCTGTGGAAGCTAGTGCGTTACTTTTTACATTATCCGCCATATCTTTGTCGGGATCCATTTACTATATGTATAATCATAATTTAAGTCCTCAAAAGTCGTCACACTATTATTATAAAAACATTCTTACATATGGCATGTTTAGCTAGACTCATGCTCATGCTACATTAGTTCTAGAACCGACTAAACTGTAGCTCTGATACCACTAAATGCAACACCTCGTACCCGAGACCGATGTTAAGACTGGATACGGACCATTACCATGCTTGAACTCACTTAAACCTACACTCACTGGCTAAAATTTTGTTCCGAATTAAAAACTTATCTTTCTTAACGAACTCTTACATCCCATAAGCTTACGAGGCCTCATAGACATATCTGGACACTTTCAGAACTCAATCGAAAACTTTTCCCCAAAATAGGGGCCACACGCCCATGTTGCTTGGGACACGCCCATGTCATCAACCATGGGGAGTTACTGCCAATTTTCACACGGCCTGGACACGCCCGTGTTTACCAACTATGTGAGGCTACTGACTTAATCCACACGGCTTGAGCACACGCCCATATACAAACTGTGTGTCTGACACGACTTATGAACACGGCCGTGGGGTTCACCTGTGGCCTAATTTAACTAATAGCACACACGGCCTAGACACACGCCCATGTGTCTAACCGTGTGGGCACTTAGAAGCTATTTACCAAGCCATTTACCACCCTGAAAATAGAATCAACTCAATATTTTTCATAAACTATACCACATACTATATTAACCTCAATAAACATTCATACATAGTCAATTTGGCCAATCATCTAACCATATACAAAAGAATAATAACTTGATAGTCTACACAAGGGCCCTTCTTAAAACATATTCTCAAAATAAATGTTTCCTATACATGCCATACTTAGTAAAATAATTTGGCTGTACCAAAAAGAAGATTGATAGTGTGCTACGAGCTCCGACTCTGACGATTCCCCAATTTAGCTTGGCGGGACTACATAAAAAAGAAAGAAATAAAGGACGTAAGCATTTAGCTTAGTAAATTTGCATACAAAGCACATATCAACATACTTGCTTATTATATAGTCCATTTGACATAACAATGGATCATAATTTCGACAAATAATCTTACTTACTCATACATGATTCTTACTTGTCTCATGATACTTACTATTCTCTTACTTGTAAGGTAAATAAGGTACCTATATCACTTGATCAACTTGATCAGTATACCTTAACATAATGACCATAGTCTCTAATTCATCATTCATAACATAGTTGATACCCAATTTCATCTTGATAATAACTTTGCTCTCTAAATTTTCTTGTTCTTGTTATCTTATTTTACCTTTACCCATTTTTTCCTGATGAATTTATGAGAATAGCCGAGGATACTAAATCTCGTCTTGCTTTCAAGGCCGTTGACATGGACTTATATGAAGTTTTTACTCATGAACTGGTCAACGCCGAGCCTTGGCTGGGACTTACATGAAATCTCTTTCTCTTGATAGCTTTTTAATGCCAAGACTTGTCTTGGGCTTTCATAATAACTGTTAAATACCAAGCTTGCCTTGGACTTTCTTGATATGTATTCAATGCTAAGCTTGCCTTGGACTTACATGATAGTTTTTCAATGCCAAGCTTGCCTTGGACTTACATGATATCTGTTCAATGCCAAGCTTGCCTTGGACTTACATGATATCTGTTCAATGACAAGCTTGCCTTGGGCTTACATGATGTATGTTCAATGCCAAGCTTGCCTTGGGCTTACATCATAGCTCATTTAATAGCTAGAAATGGCTAATTCATAAAATGAGAACTCTGAAAAAACGAAGAATATAAAAAACGAGACTAAGATGAACTTACTAGCAAGCTTGAAAAAAATGAAGAGCCCTAGCTATGGTGTCTCCACTTTTTTGGCAGCAACAAGGAAGAAGTTGAATGAATTTTTCTCATCCTTTTCCTATTTTAATTACTAATTAGGCAAATAACCAAAATACCCTTCCTGTTAAAAGTTTCTATTTAACACCATCTCAAGGCCAATTTTGTCCAAAATAATATTTTTGGAAAAATTGCTATTTAAGGACTTCTAATTACTATTCTAAAGCTATTTCACACAAAAAGCTTCTAGAAATTCATATTTTGCAACTTTTGCAATTTAGTCCTTTTTGGACCAATGCACCACAATTTAATAAAGTTGCTTCATGAAACATTCATGCTAGCATGCAAACATGACATAAACTTTGTAAACTCATAATTTCACCTCAGATTCATGGTCTCGCATCACTATTTCGACTAGGCCCTAAATCAGGCTGTTACAATTCTCCCCCTTAGGGATTTTCGTCTTCGAAAATCTTACCAGCAAAAAGGTTTCGATACTGGTTTCTAATACTCTCTTCTTGTTCCCATGTAGCCTCTTCTATTCCATGTTTTTGCCACAATACTTTCACTAGGTTAATACTTTTATTCCTTAACTGCTTGACTTCCCGAGCTAAAATTTTAACTGGTTCTTCACTGTAAGTCATGTCGAGATGAATCTCTATTTCTGATAGGGTAATTACATGCGAAGGATCTAATCTGTAGCGTCGTAACATTGATACATGAAACACATCATGTACCTTTTCTAATTCCAATGGCAAAGCTAAACGGTAAACTACCGACCCAACTCTTTCAGTAATCTCGTAAGGTCCGATGAAATGTGGGCTTAGCTTGCCTTTTCGGCCAAATCTGAGAAGTTTTCTCCATGGTGACACTTTCAAGAAAACTTTATCTCCAACTTGGTACTCTATCTCTTTTCTCCTTAAGTCCGAATAGGATTTCTGTCTGTATGATGCAGCTTTTAAACATTCTCGTATCACTTTCACTTTCTCTTCATCTTCTTTATCCAAATCAACCCCGTGAATTTGGTTTTCCTTGAGTTCAATCCAAAACAAAGGTGTTCTGCACTTACGCCCATATAGAGCCTCATAAGGCGCCATCTTTAAACTCGATTGGAAACTATTATTATAGGCAAATTCTGCCAATGAGAGGAACTTTTTCCAACTGCCTTGGAATTCGAGAGTACAACATCTGAGCATATCCTCGAGTACTTGAATTACTCTTTCTGACAGACTGTCAATCTGAGGATGAAAAGCCATACTAAAGTTTAACTTTATACCCAGGGCTTTTTGCAACTTCTTCCAAAATCGGGATGTAAATCTCGGGTCTCTACCTGATATAATCGATAAAAGAACTCCATGAAGCCTTCCTATTTCTGAAATATACAAGTTTGCCAACTTATCGAGGGAGAAATCCACTCGTACTGGTATGAAATGGGCTGACTTCGTAAGTCTATCAACTAAAACCCATATGGCATCCTTCTTACTTGGTGACAACAGTAAACCCATTACAAAATCCATGGTGACGCGGTCTCATTTCCACTCGAGAACTAAGATGGGCTGAAGTAAAGCCGAAGGTACTTGGTGTTCAGCCTTTACTTGCTGACAAATCAAGCACTTGGAAACAAACTCTGAAATAACTTTCTTCATTTTTGGCCACCAATACAGTTGCTTCAAATCATTATACAACTTAGTACTTCCCGGATGTACAGATAAACATTCGTTTTGTGCCTCATGTGGAATTCTCTGAACAAGCTTCTCTTTCCTCGGTACACAGATTCTATTTCTAAACATCAAGTATCCATCAGAATTAGTTTAAAAATCAGATTCAGCATTTGACTTGCATTGAGCTTTCTTGACTTGCATTTCACTATCTTTTTTCTGAGCCTCAATGATCTCTTGAAGAAACATTGGTCTAGCTCTCAACTCAGCTAAAATAGAACCATTGTCAGATAAAAACTTTCTTGAATTCAATGCTCTTAGAGCAAATAGAGATTTCCTGCTCAAAGCATCAGCGACCACATTTGCCTTTCCTGGATGGTAGTCAATGACCAATTCATAGTCTTTTATCAACTCTAACCATCTCCGCTGTCTTAAGTTCAGCTCTTTCTGCGTCATGAAATACTTCTGACTTTTGTGATCAGTAAAAATTTGACATTTCTCACAATATAAATGGTGTCTCCAAATCTTCAAAGCGAAGACTATGGCAGCCAACTCTAAATCATGCGTCAGATAATTCTTCTCATGAGGCTTCAATTGTATTGAGGCATAAGCAATCACCTTGCCTTCTAGCATGAGTTCACAGCCTAATCCATTTAAGGATGCATCACTGTAAATTATGAATTCTTTCCCCGACTCGAGTTGTACTAAAAGCGAGCTTCACAACATTGTCTTCTGGCTCAAAACATTGTTGGCATCTTTTAGTCCACTCAAACTTCACATTCTTCTGTAACAATTTAGTCATTGGAGTTGCAATCATGGAAAACCCCTTGACAAAATGTCAGTAGTAGCCGGCTAGGTCTAGAAAACTTCTAATCTCAGAGATGTTCTTCAGTGGGTTCCAGTCCTTATGGTCGAGACTTTACTGGGATCTACTCGGACCCCATCTCTCGAGACAATATGTCTAAGGAATTCCACTTCTTTGAGCCAAAATTCACTTTTACTGAACTTGGCATACAACTGATTTTCTCGAAGAGTCTGTAAAACTATCCGTCGGTGCTCAGTATGCTCACTCTCGAGACAATATTTAAGGACTTCTAATTACTATTCTAAAGCTATTTCACACAAAAAGCTTCTAGAAACTCATATTTTGCAACATTTACAGTTTAGTCCTTTTTGGACCAATCCACCACAATTTAATAAAATTGCTTCATGAAACTTTCATACTAGCATGCAAACATGACATAAACTTTGTGAAGTCATAATTTCACCTCAGACTCGTGGTCTAGCACCACTATTCTGACTAGGCCCTAAATCGGGCGGTTCTTCTGACTTTCTTTGCATTGATATTGGCGGCTCACTACCGTGCTCTTGGTGTGTAGAAATTTGGATGGGTCGACTTGGTCCCCACATGGTGTGTTGGTTGGACTGGGCTGGGATGCATCCTCATACTGTTGCATATCTATTTATGAGATCTGTCACTGAACTGGGCTTAGGCCGCTTGTTCTGTTATTGGTTTGGGCCAGGCCTAACTGATACTGTTATGGGCTATGACCCAAATAATTTCGTAGTGGGCTTTGACCCACGTATGCTCTAATCTGTACTGTACTGTGACAGTTGAAAGGGCTTCGGCCTAGACTGTTTAGGTTTCTGCTTCAGTATACTAAGTGTTACTCTAGTAAGGGGATTACACACTAAGTTTTCATAAACTCACCCTATTTTTAACTGTGCAGATAATCCTCAGCCTTAGACGGATAGAAGCTGTGAGGGACTTGGAGGTGACCACACGTCCTATTGGCTTTAAAGTACACGTCTTATTTTTATTTTAGTTTAATTTGTTGGGTTATAAATTTTGTAATAAGGCCTTAAGATTTCTGAACTTTAAGTTTTGGGATTTAATTGATTGTTTTATAATTGCTAGAAGTAGAACAGGATTTATAGGAAATAACTATTATTTTTCAAAATATCACGTTCCGTAACTGTTTTAAATTTAGCTTTTCGCAACAAACAAGGTTTTAAAGATAATGATGTTTTCCAATAACGATTTCTAATAAACCACGTTTTGAAAATAAGCAAGCGAAATCTAAGGTTTTGAATAGCAGAAAGTTTTAAGTTGTAAGAAGGGTTTCTAATGAAAGCATGGTTTTCAACAAACTCTTCAATGTGATACGTCAGATTCGGGCCTAACTTCTAGGCCAAGTTTGGGGTGTTACATTCAATGGTCTCAGAGCCTGTTTGCAAAACTCAGCTACGGATTGGGTTTTCAAATTTGAATTTCTAAAAGTGTCATTTCGAAAAGGCTTGAAAATATTTGAAGATCTAAAATGTTGTATTGACCGTTTTTTGAAAGTGTGGTACACTGAGTCTCCGGCGCTGAATCCGTAAGTTTTCTGAATACTTTTGTCTGTTTAGAGATTTAAATATAGTGAGTTAGAAATACGGTGGTTTCTTTAGATATTGTACTGTATTTTTGGGCATTTATTCTATGTGTGTTTTGTTTGGATGTGATGTTTGAATATAGAAGTTATATGTATGTGTGATAAATATCGATTTGCTTCTGTGGTTAGATGTTTGGTTGTGTGTAAGAGGTTTCAAGATTAAGTTAACAATGTATTAGTGTTATTAAGATCAGAGTGCGCAGCGTGAGCGTAGTGTGGTAGGTTAGGATGTGCGACTATTCCTATAGTTAGAAATTTCGAGGATGAAATTTCTTTAAGGGGGTAGATTTGTAACAACCTGAAGTTGGGCCTAGTAGAATTGGACCTTGGGCACGGGAGCGTTTAAAATTCTTGAGAATAAGAGAACGGCTCTAGTGCAAGTTGGACCTATTAGGTGAGTAATTTTAAAAGGTTAGGGGGCTTCCATGAAGTCCCGGGATCAAACCAGGGCTTTAGGAAAATTTTGGTTTTAGGTGAATAAAACCCTGAGAGTTACTAAGTAGCCTTTATGAATAAAATGTGGAGAAAAATGACACAAAAGTAGTTGTGGTCTAGTGGCAAATGGCGCCACATGGGAGACAAGGGAATGACACCACACAAGGAAGCAAGGGGTCCAAGGTTCAAGTATTGGCGCTTGCATTTCATTTTGATTTCTTTTTTAGATGAACTTAGACTTTGGCCACAGACTTATATTTAGTTGCGCATGTTTGAAGACAACAAGGAGCTAGGTGGTAAAGTGGCTAGTGGCGTGGAATATGTTACAAGGGAGCCTGAGTTCGAATCCCATCGCAAGCAAAAAGGGATATTTATTTTGCTAAGTTGGGACGGCAGAGTTTGTGTTGGAATTAAACTCTACTGAAGGAGGGACCCCATATCGGGAAGCTAGCAAGAGGGAAGGTGAGAAGCTAGCTTTAAAAAGAGCAATCTATGAGAACAGTAAGCATACCTGGGTTGGCATTTGGCGTTTGGGCATAAGAGTGTTCGGAGTGCCGATTAACTCCAGATTCCTATCAAGTGTGTATTTCGCACTACCTAGCTGTAGAGCGGCAAAGGCCGAAATGCCGTTCATGCGATAATGGTAGCCACACAAGTATGCAAACGCACGTGTGGTGGCTTCAACGGATAGTTGAGGCCATCATGAGTGTTCTTGTGGGTTAGGCTGTTTGGGCCGAAATAGGCCGTAGTGGGTCATGTAGGGCTTGTGGGCCCATAAGAATAATTTGTATGATTGTGTAGTAGATAGTGAACTGGCCTGTGTGAATCTCATATCTGTGACTAGATTTGGGCTTAATGGGCCACACGAACGTGTGGGTCCATTTGGGCCGAGAATGGGCCCTAAGCCCATTCGCATCGTTATCTCTGTTTAGAATTCCTTGATTTACAAAATTATTGAAATACCCATAGTTTACAAAGTTACTGAAATACCCTTAGTTTACAAAATTACTGAAATACCCTTGGTTTGCAAAATTACTGGGGTACCCTCGGTTTGTAAAATTATTGAAATACCCTTGATTTATGAAATAATCGAAATACCCTCGGTTTGTAATATTACCGAAATACCCCTGATTTGTGAAATTACCGAAATACCCTTGGACTGCAAATTTACTAAAATACCCTCGACGAGTAAAATTACCAAGATGCCTTTACGGGCGAAATGATCGTTTTACCCTTAACCGATTAAATTACCATTGTACCCTCGGGGTAGTACTAGTGTTGTATGTGTTAATTGTATGATTGACTATGATTGAGATGCACTGCATATATGGATTAGTTATGAGTAGAATTACCGAATTACCCCTGTAATATCTTGAAAATGGGCTTATGCATTTATGCTTAATTATATGAAATAGCATGCTTGAGTATGTTGTGAATGTGTATAATGAAATTTGTGAACTTTAGAAAATAGGAGAAAGCCTTAGAAAATATTAAATTTTAAGTATAAAAGAGGAAGCTAAGAGGATAGGGCCTTAAGAGAAATTGTAAGGAAAATAAGACATGGAAGTAAGATTGGTAAAGTGGCTGGAATGCGCCATTTAACGCTTGGGCAAATGACGCCATAAGCTGGGAGGAAGGTAGAAGGATCGAGCTGCATGGGAAGCAAATGGACTTATATTTTTGCGTCAAAAGGGAATTGGGATAAGTAGGTCTTAAAAGAAATTCTGGGAGAATTATGTCACAAAAAGTGCCTTGGCAAAGTGGCTTGGGGCGTTAACCTGCAGCTTGCGACGGGGGCTCCAGTAGGTCTCATGTTCGAGCCTTGTTGGCAGCATTAAGTGGTTTTATTTTTGCTTTGGCGTCAAGGAAGAAAGGTGAGAAGAGGTTGGACGGCAATTGGACTTTTAATTGGATAAGGATTAAGCTTGTTTTATTCGGCTAGGATAATTGTGATTATTGTTTTATTTTATTTTTTTAAGGGGGTAGGATAAGAGATTATGTGTTAGGATTAATTTATTTTATTAAGGTGATAAAGAAGGGATAATAGGAGAAGTATGAGGAATGTGATAAGTGATGATAAGGTGGCCGGCCAAGGGACTCTTGGTTGAGGCATTCGGTCATGTATAGGAAAGGGGAGCTAAGTGCTGAATTTCTTTTAGTAAAAGCATCCAACTCTTTGCTGAAATTCCTCTACTCTTCTCCTCTTTTTCTTATTTTCTTGTAACCTCAAATTCCTTTCTATGCCTTTGAAACCGTGCACCCTTTGACACTAAGAGTGATAGCCGAATATTGCATCTACCATTGTTCCTTGTTGCCGTAAATCTCCAAGCATAAAACCCTCTCCATTGTTGCGGTTCTTCTCCCCACCATAAAGTGCCGAACCACCATTGTTGTGCTCCAAGCCGAATCTTTAAAGGAGGGTGCTGTCGACTGCTTACTTTAGACTCTTGAAAGCAACGTGTAAGAGTAAGTGTTTCCTATGCTTGTAATCGATTTGATCTCTTCTTCATAAGTGTGCCGAAATCTTGTGATTAGGCCTTGATTTTAGGCATGGCCGAATGTGCATAGTGCCATAATAAGTGTTTTGTGTGTAGCTAGCGTTAAGGATCATCAAAGGAGTCTTTCGGGATTGAAATGATCAAGGTAAGTCATATTAGATATTCAGCCAAGGGCCTATTCTAGTATTTAGACTTGTTTCTTATTATCTTAAAAACCGAAAACTAACCTATGAAGAGATCTAGTGCTTGGCCGAATACAAGAAGGAACAAAGTTTTCGGGAATTGATTATTAGAGAAATCGGCACCAAGGTAAATTTTGGGTTACAATAATCCTATTGGGATTTGGATTTGTAGCCGAATGGGATTTAAATATTGGCCGAATGTAGGAGTTAAGGATCTAAAGTGTTAGATTGGGTTTTCGGGTTTCAGGAAAGCATTAATACCAGGTGTGTACCCTTCCTCAAGTCTTAATAGATTTATGGCCCTAATTAATTGTATGTGTTAATATGAAAGTGTAAGAATATGGCTAAGGTACCATGCTATGGTACAAAGTACCCAGGTACGTTTCCTACTCCTACTAGGAATATGAATATATGTTATATATAACATGTGAAAAGTGATAAGAATGTGAATTAAGGCATGATGTGCATGATATGTATGATATGGGGCATTCGGGTTATATGAAAAAGGGGAACTGAATGTGGTGACTTCGGTCAGATTATCTGAATGTGGTGACTTCGGTCATATTATCTGAATGAGGTGTCACATGACACAAATATTATCTGGTGGCTATGCCACGAAAATTATAAGGGCGATGAGCATGTCGTCTGAGCGGCAGCCTTGGATGGTGTGTAGCAGAAGGAGGGTTGACTTAGGAGTCCCCACGGTGTACAGGTTGGTACGGGTGATGTGTAGCAGATGGCATCTAGGTTTGGGTTCAGGTTTGCATCATATTATTAAATGTTATATGTACATATATGACTTGATATGCCTGAATTTGTTAGGATTTAGGGTTGGTTATACACACTATGTCTATATGACTCACCCCGTTGTGGGAACATTTTTCAGGTGATGAACAGTGATGGACCGGGTCGGTAGAAGCTTAGGGGTGGCCATGCTCAGCAAGGAAATTTATTTGATTGAGACTTTTTATTTTAAGTACTTTGAATTTAATGTTGGAATTTATTTGATGTAATAAGGCCATAGTTGAACTATTCTATTGTCTCGTTTTATTCTATTATGTTACAAATTTTTATTTAATTAAAGTTTTAAGTAAATTTATTTTAAAACTAACTCTAAACGTTTCATCAACTAAAATTTCAATATAAGCGAAACTTGTTTCCAACTCGAGCCCAACCCAACAGAAATAATTTTTCTTTCAAAACACACATTTTTTTTAAAAGCAACAAAAGAATTTGAATCGGTTTACATCGAGGAACATACCAGATCCGGTCCGAGCTCGTAGGCCGGGTTTTGGGTGTTTCAATTTGGTATCAGAGCCAAGTTTTAAATCCTCGGCCTTGGGTTTAAGGCCCAAAACGTTTTCAAATCTAGCCCAAATGAATTTTGAGAAAGTTTTTAAGCAGGTTTTCTGGCATGGCACCTAAGCCTCCGACCCGCAGTCCACCAGGTAAGTACCCCTAACCATCTGTGTGATTTATGTTATGGATTGTAGGAGGGTATAAATGGAACGTAGAATAGCATGATAGGTACTTGAACCCTAGGATTAGTTTACCCCAACTATTACATAAGACTTAATGCCTAATTAAACAAACCCATGGCTAAGTCGCCGAGTTAGAGTGTGGCAACCCCTGTGCGCATGTCTAGGATTGGATCCGGAAGAGCCTGGTACTTAAGCAGTCCTAGTGACTCACCTCCTCTTCGCTGGAATCCTACCTGGTGCGTAGCTTCGGTTCATCCTAACCGTGAGGACTTATTCATAAGCTAAACCCAATAACTAAAACCCGAAAGAGAACGAGCCGTATTTTTATAAAAACCCTAGTTTTAAAACTCTTAAAATTACCCTTTTCAGTTGTGAGAATTATTTTTACAAAATTTTTCGAAAAAATTTTCGATTTATAAAAATTACCTAAATACCCCTAGTGGTAAAATTACAAAAATGCCCTTGGTTTCTAAAATTTCCATATTACCTTTGGTTTCAATAAAATTTTCTTATTCTGCAATAGTATCCAAAAACCCTAATTTGCGAAAATTTAAGATACCCCGATTTGAAAAATTTACTAACTTACCCCTGGTTTACAAAAAATTACCAAAATGACCCTAATTTCCAAAATTTTTGCAACATCACCGTTTTGGAAAGCAAATTCTCAAAATGAACCCTCAAAGTTTTGCAAATTTTGCAAATAACCCTGAATTATTAAGCTTTACAAATTTACCCGGTTTACTACCGAAATACCCTCGAGTTTCAAAATTACCGAAATACCCTCGGATTTTAAAATTTCCAAAATACCCTTATTGACAAAATCACCGAGGAAACTTATTTTGAAAAAAATTACAAAAATACCCCTGTAAGACAAATTACGAAAATACCCTTAGGGTAGGAATAGACAAAAAAAATAGAGAAATAGAGAACGTGTGTGAATGAATGTTTGAATGAATGTGCTTCTCTGAATTAGGATAGAAAACTTGAACTTTGATTGATCAAAGGAACTACTTCTAAACTTCTTTCATAAAATTTCTTCGCGGATAATTAGTGAAACAAGTATTAATTCATAAAAATTTCTTAATCAGATTAAAGCACGAACGTAGACATGAGCTCTAGGGGACGTGGTCAAAACGTACGAGGACGCAGTAGAGGTAGAATGACCGTGTCAGAATCTGTGAGGTCGGGTCAAGGATCTGAGAATGAGGTACCGCCACCACCACCACCACCGTTGTTGGTCTTTGAACAAAGAATATCGGACGAGAGGCGATCTTTGTATCGTAGGTCAGATCTTGCGAGTTCTTGAGTTAGTGGCTGGTGCAGGAGGAAATTCGGGAGCTCGAAAGTCGGTACCTGAGCAACTTCGTGCCAATGGAGCCGAGGTATTTCGTGGTGTATCTGGTGTAGCACCCAGTACGGTCGAATATTGGTTGGAGGCAACCGAGCACATTATGGATGAGCTCGATCTGACCCCTGAGGAGAAGTTGAAAGGAATGGCGGCACTGTTTCGCGATGAAGCGTATCAATGGTGGTTAACCGTTTGGGATGGTGCCACGGCTGAGGATCTGACCTGGGAGTATGTTAAGGCAGCATATCAGAAGAAATATTTGGCACACGGTATACTGATGAGCAGAGGAAGGCTTTTTTGGGGCAGGTTCAAGGGAACAAGTCCGTGGCGGAATATGAAGCTGAATTTTTAAGGCTGAACCGGTATGCTCGTGGAGTAGTGGCTACGAAACATGAGCGATGTGTCCGGTTTGAGGACAGACTAAAGGATGACCTAAGGTTGTTGATAGCTCCACATCAGGAGCGGAAATTTTCTGCGTTAGTCGAGAAGGAAAAAGTAGCTGAGGGAATTAAGGACTCCGTGAGGCAGAACTCTGATCGGAGTAGGCCAAAAAGATGCTTTGGATCGTCAGGTTCATCTGGGAACAAAAGGCCTAGAGCTGATGGGTCGCGAGGCCAGCAAGCTGCTACAGGAGGGCAGTATCGCACTTGTGATTAGTGTGGGAAAAAGCACTTAGGAGAGTGTTGGAAAAAGACGGGAGGATGCTTTAAGTGTGGGTCCAAGGACCATATGATCAAGGACTGTCCTATGAAACTAGATGGGAATCGACTAGCAGCTCAGAATGTTAATCAGGCTGGTAGAGGTAGATAGCAGCTTCAGCGAGGTCGTGGTCTGAACAACAGAGGCAATGGTGTCAGCAGAGGACGTGGAACACCGGGCAGAGGTGTTGGTAATGTAGAGGTAAGACAGCCGAGTCTAGTGTACGTAGTTCGCAGGAGGGAGGATGGAGACACGCCGGACGTCATAATCGGTACGTTCCTTATTTATGGCAAGCCCTATTTTGCTCTGATTGATGTGGGCTCTACCCATTCTTATGTTGCATGTAGTGTAGTCGAGACACTAGGCCTAGACTCTGAACTTTCTGATAGGCAGATGACTGTAGTAAGCCCATTAGGCCAAACTGTAGTGGTGAATAAGACCTTTCGGAGTGTACCTCTAGAGATTCAGGGAGTGAACTTTCGGGCTGACTTAATGGAACTACCCTTCAGAGAGTTTGAACTCATACTTGGTATGGATTGGCTAGTAGAGCACCGGGCCGTGTTGGATTGTGTGGCTAAGCGAATGGAGTTAAGGACCCCGGAGGATGAAGTAGTGGTTATGATAGGAGAAAGAAGAAACTATTTCTCTAATGTAGTTTCGGCACTAAAGGCTAAAAAGATGGTGCGGAAAGGGTGCAAGGCATTTTTAGCCTTCGTAAGTGTGTTAGGTGGAAAGGAAGAAGGTATTAGTGGAGTTAGAACGGTAAGGGACTTAGTGGATGTTTTTCCAGATGAGCTACCAGGAATACCCCTAGATATGGAGGTGGAATTTGGAATAGACTTGCTACCGGGAATAGTTCCTATGTCAATCGCTCAATATTGAATGGTGTCAAAGGAGTTGGTTGAGCTCAAGGCTCAAATCCAAGAGTTGTTGGATCGTGGGTTTATCCGGCCCAGTGTGTTTCCGTGGGGAGCACCGGTCCTATTTGTAAAGAAGAAGGACGGAACTATGCGTATGTGCATAGATTATCGTCAGTTGAATAAGCTGACCATCAAGAACAAGTATCCTTTGCCAAGGATAGATGACTTGTTCGATCAGCTTAAGGGGGCCGCGGTATTCTCAAAGATCGACTTAAGGTCAGGATATCATCAGCTTAAGCTGAAGGAGGTGGATATCCATAAGACAGCCTTTAGGACAAGATACGGCCATTTTGAGTTTGTAGTAATGCCGTTTGGGTTGACGAACGCCCCAGCCGCATTCATGGATATGGTGAACCGGGTTTTTCAACTCTACTTGGATAGGTTAGTCGTTGTGTTCATCGACGACATCTTAGTATACTCGAAGTCAGAGGAAGAGCATGATGAGCACGTACGGATAGTGTTACAAGTATTAAGGGAGAAGAAGCTCTATGCCAAATTCAGCAAGTGTGAATTTTGGCTTAAGGAGGTGGCATTCTTAGGGCATGTGGTATCCGCAGAGGGAATAAGGGTGGATCCTAGGAAGATCGAAGCAGTGTTGGATTGGAAACCACCTAGGTCCGTGGCTGAGATCCGTAGTTTCTTAGGTTTGGTAGGCTACTACTGAAGGTTCGTGGAAGGGTTCTCGTCAATAGCCGCGCCTTTGACAAAGCTGTTGAGGAAGGAAGTACCCTTTGTATGGACAGATAAGCAACAGGAGAGCTTTGAGAAGCTCAAGAAGGTCTTGACTGAAGCTCCAGTGTTAATTCAGCCGGAGGCAGAAAAGGATGTCGTGGTGTAATGTGACGCTTCCCATACAGGATTGGGATGCGTATTGATGCAGGACGAGAAAGTAGTTGCTCATGCATCTCGACAGTTAAGGCCGCATGAAGTTAACTATCCAACCCATGACTTGGAATTGGCAGCAGTGGTCTTCGCTCTTAAGGTTTGGAGGCACTACCTTTATGGAGAAAAGTCGATAATCTACACAGACCACAAGAGCCTCAAGTATCTGTTGACTTAGAAGGAGTTGAACTTGAGACAGCGATGGTGGGTGGAATTATTTAAGGATTATAATTGTTCGATAGAGTATCACCTGGGCAGGGCGAATGTGGTAGCAGATGCTCTAAGTCTGAAGGTGGTGTCGGATCTGAGGGCGATGTTCGCACACTTGAGTTTGTATGATGATGGGAGTCTGCTAGCAGAATTGCAAGTCAAACCAACATGGTTGAACGAGGTAAAGGGAAGTCAGTTGGTGGATGAGGATCTAAGTGTTAAGTTGCAACAGGTACAGAACAGAGAGTTAGAGGATTATGGTGTTAATGATGAGGGAGTATTGTGCTTCAAGGGAAAGGTCTGTATGCCAAGGGACGAGGAGTTAAGACAGAGGATTCTTCGGGAAGCACATAGTAGCCCTTATGCTATGCATCCCGGAGGCACTAAGTGTCTGAGGATCTAAGGAAACAGATTTTGGTGGCTTTGATCTTAAACGGGAAGTTATCTGAATTCGTGGGAAAATGTCCGCGTGTCGATAAGTTAAGGCTGAACACCAAGTTCCATTGGGATTACTTCAGCCAATCGGGATTCCGCAGTGGAAGTGGGAGAGAATCACCATGGACTTCGTTAGTGGGCTTCCCCTTACGCCTACTAAGAAGGACTCGGTATGGGTAATAGTGGACCGTTTGACCAAGTCCGCGCACTTCATCCCGATAAGAGTTGATTATTCTCTACAGAAGTTGGCCAAATTATATGTAGCAGAAATTGTGAGGTTACATGGAGTGCCAGTGTCAATCATTTCGGATAGAGACCCAAGATTTACGTCTCGATTTTGGAGGGCACTTCATCAAGCTTTAGGCACTAAGTTGGACTTCACTACGGCTTTTCATCCACAATCAGACGGGCAGTCTGAGCGGGTAATACAAGTGTTGGAGGATATGTTGAGAGGCTATGTGATGGATTTCTGAGGAAGTTGGGAAGACTATTTGCCTTTAGCAGAGTTCGCCTACAACAACAGCTATCAGGCTAGTATTCAGATGGCACCGTATGAAGCGTTGTATGGTCGGAAGTGTCGGACTCCTACATGTTGGACAGAATTGGAAGAACGTCGAGTTTTGGGTCCAGAGATGGTGGCAGAATCCGAGGAAAAGGTTGAGATAATTCGGGCACAGTTGAAGGAAGCATCTGATAGGAAAAAGTCGTACGCGGATCTGAAATGGAAGGAAATAGAGTTCAATGTGGGGGATCAAGTGTTCCTTAAAGTGTCACCTTGGAAAAAGGTAATGAGATTTGGACGAAAAGAAAAGTTAAGTCTAAGGTTTGTAGGACATTATCGTGTATTGAAGCGAATTGGTACAGTGGCTTACCAGTTGGAGCTGCCTTCGGAATTAAAGCAGATGCACGACGTATTCCATGTGTCCATGCTACGTCGATATCGATCAGACCCATCTCATGTGGTACCAGTCGAGGAGGTGGAGCTAAGGCCAGATTTGTCCAACGAGGAAGAGCTGATTCAGATATTGGAACCTGATGTGAAAGTGTTACGGAGGAAGTCAGTTCCTCTAGTCAAAGTGTTATGGCGCAATCATGGATCGGAGGAAGCTTCGTGGGAGCCAGAAGAAGCAATGCGACAGCAATACCCTCACTTATTCCAGCCAGGTAATTTTGAGGACAAAATTATTTTTAAGGAGGGTAGAACTGTAATATCCTGAAAATGGGCTTATGCATTTATGCTTAATTATATGAAATAGCATGCTTGAGTATGTTGTGAATGTGTATAATGAAATTTGTGAACTTTAGAAAATAGGAGAAAGCCTTAGAAAATATTAAATTTTAAGTATAAAAGAGAAAGCTAAGAGGATAGGGCCTTAAGAGAAAATGTAAGGAAAATAAGACATGGAAGTGAGCTTGGTAAAGTGGCTGGAATGCGCCACTTAAGGCTTGGGAAAATGACGCCATAAGCTGGGAGGAAGGTAGAAGGATCGAGCTGCGTGGGAAGCAAATGGACTTATATTTTTGCGTCAAAAGGGAATTGGGCTAAGTAGGTCTTAAAGAAATTCTGGGAGAATTATGTCACAAAAAGCGCCTTGGCAAAGTGGCTTGGGGCGTTAACCTACAGCTTGTGACGGGGGCTCCAGGAGGTCTCATGTTTGAGCCTTGTTGGAAGCATTAAGTGGTTTTATTTTTGCTTTGGCGTCAAGGAAGAAAGGTGAGAAGAGGTTGGACGGCAATTGACCTCAAATTCCGTTCTATACCTTTGAAACCGTGTACCATTTGACACTAAGAGTGATAGCCGAATATTGCATCTACCATTGTTCCTTGTTGCCGAAAATCTCCAAGCATAAAACCCTCTCTATTGTTGCGGTTTTTCTCTCCACCATAAAGCACCGAACCACCATTGTTGTGCTCCAAGCCGAATCTTTAAAGGAGGGTGCTGTCGACTACTTACTTTAGACTCTTCAAAGCAACGTGTAAGAGTAAGTGTTTCCTATGCGTGTAAGAGTAAGTGATAAGAATGTGAATTAAGGCATGATGTGCATGATATGTATGATATGGGGCATTCGGGTTATATGAAAAAGGGGAAGTGAATGTGGTGACATCGGTCACATTATCTAAATGTGGTGACTTCGGTCACATTATCTGAATGAGGTGTCACATGACACAAATATTATCTGGTGGCTATGCCACGAAAATTATAAGGGCGATGAGCATGTCGTCTGCAGCGGCAGCCTTCGATGGTGTGTAGCGGAAGGAGGGTTGACTTAAGAGTCCCCACGGTGTGCAGGTTGATACGGGTGATGTGTAGCGGATGGCATCTAGGTTTAGATTCGGGTTTGCATCATATTATTAAATGTTATATGTACATATATGACTTGATATGCCTGAATTTGTTAGGATTTAGGGTTGGTTATACACACTATGTCTATATGACTCACCCCGTTGTGGAAACATTTTTCAGGTGATAAACAGTGATGGACCGGGTCGGCAGAAGCTTAGGGGTGGCCATGCTCAGCAAGGAAATTTATTTGATTGAGACTTTTTATTTTAAGTACTTTGAATTTAATGTTGGAATTTATTTGATGTAATAAGGCCATAGTTGAACTATTCTATTGTCTCGTTTTATTCTATTATGTTACAAATTTTTATTTAATTTTAAAACTAACTCTAAACGTTTTATCACCTAAAATTTGAATATAATCGAAACTTGTTTCCAACTCGAGCCCAACCCAACAAAAATAATTTTTCTTTCAAAACACACAGTTTTTTTTTAAAAGCGACAAAAGAATTTGAACCTGTTTACATTGAGGAACATACTAGATCCAGTCCGGGCTCGTGGGTCGAGTTTGGAGTGTTTCAACCCCTGTAGGGTAGGATTACCGAAATACCCTTATAGGGTAAAAAGACTATTTTGCCCCTGAGGATAAAAGACTAATTTTGGTGCCATGCTTTGACTGTGACCTTATGACTGCGGTTTAATCGACTTGACTGTAGGCGTGTGTCTGGTTTGCTGTTAATATGCGTTGAAATGAATGTTGCTAAGCATGGCCATTTTGCATACACGTGTAATGATTGATCATGACATACATGACATACTGCATTGGGTTGGGTTATGCTTATGGAGGAAGTATTGTAATGGTGGTTATGCCACGTTATATTCATTTTAGTGGCTCACCACGATATCATATCTTGCGACTTTGCTTGCGTTGATATTGGCGACTTTCTAGGCCGTGCTCTTGGTGTGTAAATTTGTGGGTGGGTCGACTTGGTCCTTACATGGTGTGTAGGGTTGGTACAGGCGGTGTGTTGGCTGGACTGGGTTGGGATGCATCCTCATACTGTTACATATCTGTTTATGAGATCTGTCACTGAGCTAGGCTTAGGCCGCTTGTTCTATAATTGGTTTGGGCTAGGCCCAACTGATACTATTATGGGCGATGACCGAAATAATTTCTTAGTTGGCTTTGACCTACGTATGCTCTGATCTGTACTATACTGCGACTGTTGAAAGGGCTTCGGCCCAGACTATTTAGGTTTCTTCTTCTGTATACTGACTGTTACTCTGGTAAGAGGATTACACACTGAGTTTTCATAAACTCACCCCGTTTTTAACTGTGCAGGTAATCCTTAACCTTAGACGGATCGGAGCTGCGAGGGACTCGGTGGTGAGCACACGACCTATTGGCTTTAAAGTACACGTCCTATTTTTATTTTAATTTAATTTGTTAGGTTATAAATTTTGTAATAAGGCCTTAAGATTTCTAAATTTTATGTTTTGGGATTTTATTGATTGTTTTATAATTGCTAGAAGTAGAACACGATTTATCAGAAATAACTACTATTTTTCAAAAAATCATGTTCCGTAACTGTTTTAAATTTAGCTTTTCGCAACAAACAAGGTTTTAAAGATAATAACGTTTTCCAATAGTGATTTCTAATAAACCACGTTTTGAAAATAAGCAAGTGAAATCTGAGGTTTTGAATAGCAGAAAGTTTTAAGTTGTAAGAAGGGTTTCTAATGAAAGCATGGTTTTCAAAAAACTCTTCAATGTGACATGCCAGATTCGGGCCTAACTTCTAGGCTGGGTTTGGGGTGTTACATTTAATGGTATCAGAGCCTGGTTTGCAAAACTCGGCTGTGGATTGGGTTTTCAAAATGTCATTTCAAAAAGTGTCATTTCAAAAAGGCTTGAAAATATTTGAAGATGTGAAATGTTGTATTGACCGTTTTTTGAAAGTGTGGTACACCGAGTCTCCGGCGCTGAATCTGTAAGTTTTCTGAATACTTTTTTCTGCTTAGAAATTTAAATATAGTGAGTTAGAAATACGGTGGTTTCTTTAGATACTGTACTGTATTTTTGGGTATTAATTATGTGTGTGTTTTGTTTGGATGTAATGTTTGAATATAGAAGTTGTATGTATGTGTGATAAATATCGATTTGCTTCTGTGGTTAGATGTTTGGTTGTGTGTAAGAGGTTTCAAGATTAAGATAAAAGTGCATTAGTGTTATTAAGATCAGAGTGCACAGGGTGAACGTAGTGTGGTAGGTTGGAATGTGCGACTGTGGTAGGTTAGAATGTGTGACTATTCCTATAGATAGAAATTTCGAGGACGAAATTTCTTTAAGGGGGTAGATTTGTAACGACCTGAAGTTGGGCCTAGTAGAATTTGATCTTGGGCACGGGAGCATTTAAAATTTTTGAGAATAAGAGAACGGCTACAATGCAAGTTGGACCTATTAGGTGAGTAATTTTGGAAGGTTAGAGGGCTTCCATGAAGTCCTGAGATCAAACCAGGGCTTTAGGAAAATTTTGGTTTGAGGTGAATAAAACCCTGGGAGTTACTAAGTAGCCTTTAAGAATACAATGTGGAGAAAAATTACGCAAAATGAGTTGTGGTCTAGTGGCAAATGGCACCATATAGGAGACAAGGGAATGACGCCACAGAAGGAAACAAGGGGTCCAAGGTTCAAGTATTGGCGCTTGCATTTCATTTTGATTTCTTTTTTAGATGAACTTAGACTTTTGCCATAGACTTATATTTAGTTGCGCATGTTTTAAGACAACAAGGAGCTAGTTGGTAAAGTGGCTAGCGGCGTGGAATATGTTACAAGGGAGCCTGAGTTCGAATCCCATCGCAAGCAAAAAGGGATATTTATTTTGCTAAGTTGGGACGACCAGAGTTTGTGTTGAAATTAAACTCTGCTAAGAGGGAAGGTGAGAAGCTGGCTTTAAAAAGAGCAATCTATGAGAAGAGTAAGCATACCTGGGTTGGCGTTTGGCGTTTTGGCATAAGGGTGTTCGGAGCGCCGATCAACTCCAGATTCCTATCAAGTGTGTATTTCACACTACCTAGCTGTAGAGCGGCAAATGCCGAAATGCCGGTCACGCGACAATGGTAGCTACACGAGTATGCAAGTGCACGTGTGAGGGCTTCAACGCGATAGTTGAGGCCATCATGAGTGTTCTTGTGGGTTAGGGCGGTAATGGGCCATGTGGGGCATTTGGGCCCATAACAATAATTTGTATGATTGTGTAGTAGATAGTGAACTGGTCTGTGTGAATCTCATATCTGTGGCTAGACTTGGGCTAAATGGGCAACACAAACGTGTGGGTCCATTTGGGCCGAGAATGGGCCCTAAGCCTATTCGCATCGTTATCTATGTTTAGAATTCCTTGATTTACAAAATTACTGAAATACCCTAAGTTTACAAAGTTACTAAAATACCCTTAGTTTACAAAATTACTAAAATACCCTTGGTTTGCAAAATTACTGGCATACCCTCAGTTTGAAAAATTATTGAAATACCCTAGATTTATGAAATTACCAAAATACCCTCGGTTTGTAAAATTACCGAAATACCCCTAATTTGTGAAATTACCGAAATACCCTTTGACGGTAAATTTACAAAACTACCCTCGACGAGGAAAATTACCAAGATGCCCTTACAGGGCAAAATGACCGTTTTACCCTTAACCGATTAAATTACCGTTGCACCCTCGGGGTAGTACTAGTGTTGTATGTGTTAATTGTATGATTGATTATGATTGAGATGCACTGCATACATGGATTAGTTATGAGTAGAATTATCGAATTACCCCTGTAGGGTAGGGTTGTCGAAATACCCTTCTAGGGTAAAATAACTATTTTGCCCCTGAGGGTAAAAGACTAATTTTGGTGCCATGATTTGACTATGACTGTATGACTGTGGTTTAACCAACTTGATTGTAGGCGTGTGTTTGGTTTGCAGTTAATATGTGTTGAAATGACTGTTACTAAGCATGGCCATTTTGCATACACGTGTAATGATTGAGCATGACATACACGATATACTACATTGGGTTGGGTTATGCTTATGGAGGAAGTACTGTACTGGTGGCTATGCCACGTTATAGTGATTTTAGTGGCTCAGCCACGTATACTGTTACTGGCAGCTTTGCTGCGTTGATATTGGCAGCTTGGCTGTGCTCTTGGTGTGTAGGGCTGGGTGGGTCGACTTGGTCCCCACATGGTGTGTAGGGTGGGTACGGGTGGTGTGTTGGCTGGACTAGGTTGGGATGTATCCTCATACTGTTGCATATCTGTTTATGAGATCTGTCACTGAACTAGGCTTAGGCCGCTTGTTCTATTATTGGTTTGGGCTAGGCCTAACTGATACTGTTATGGGCTATGACCCAAATAATTTCTTAGTGGGCTTTGACCCACGTATGTTCTGATCTGTACTATACTGTGACTGTTGAAAGGGCTTGACCCATCGCTTAGGTTTCTCGCTACAGATATTTGATTATTCTTGTAGTAAGGGGATTACACACTGAGTTTTCATAAACTCACCTCGTTTTTAGCTGTGCATGTAATCCTCAGCCTTAGACGGATCGGAGCTGCGAGGGACTCGGAGGTGAGCACACGACCTATTGGCTTTAAAGTACACGTCCTATTTTTATTTTAGTTTAATTTGTTGGGTTATAAATTTTGTAATAAGGCCTTAAGATTTCTGAACTTTAAGTTTTGGGATTTTATTGATTGTTTTATAATTGCTAGAAGTGGAACACGATTTATTGAAAATAACTACTTTTTCTCAAAATATCACGTTCCGCAACTGTTTTAAATTTAGCTTTTCGCAACAAATAAGGTTTTAAAGATAATGATGTTTTCCAATAATGATTTCTAATAAACCATGTTTTGAAAATAAGCAAGCGAAATCTGAGGTTTTGAATAGTAGAATGTTTTAAGTTGTAAAAAGGGTTTCTAATGAAAGCATGGTTTTCAAGAAACTCTTCAATGTGACACGCCAGATTCGGGCCTAATGAAAGCATGGTTTTCAAGAAACTCTTCAATGTGACACGCCAGATTCGGGCCTAACTTCTAGGCCGGGTTTGGGTGTTACATTTAATGGTATCAGAGCCTGGTTTGCAAAACTCAGCTGTGGATTGGGTTTTCAAAATTGATTTTTTGAAAGTGTCATTTCAAAAAGGCTCGAAAATATTTGAAGATCTGAAAGGTTGTATTGACCGTTTTTTAAAATGTTGTACACCAAGTCTCCAGCGCTGAATCCGTAAGTTTTCTGAATACTTTTGTCTGTTTAGAAATTTAAATATAGTGAGTTAGAAATACTGTAGTTTCTTTAGATACTGGACTGTATTTTTGGGTATTTATTCTTTGTATGTTTTGTTTGGATGTGATGTTTGAATATAGAAGTTGTATGTATGCGTGATAAATATCGATTTGCTTCTGTGGTTAGATGTTTGGTTGTGTAAGAGGTTTCAAGATTAAGTTAAAATTGTATTAGTGTTACTAAGATCAGAGTGCGCAGCATGAGGTAGTGTGGTAGGTTAGGATGTGCGACTATTCCTATAGTTAGAAATTTCGAGGACAAAATTTCTTTAAGGGGGTAGATTTGTAACGACCTGAAGTTGGGCCAAGTAGAATTGGACCTTGGCCACGGGAGCGTTTAAAATTTTTGAGAATAAGAGAACGGCTCTAATTCATGTTGGACCTATTAGGTAAGTGATTTTGGAAGGTTAGGGGGCTTCCATGAAGTCCCGGGATCAAACCAGGACTTTAGGAAAATTTTGGTTTTAGGTGAATAAAACCCTGAGAGTTAGTAAGTACCCTTTAAGAAGAAAATGTGGAGAAAAATGACATAAAAGGAGTTGTGGTCTAGTAGAAAATGGCGCCACATGGGAGACAAGGGAATGACGCCACACAAGGAAGCAAGGGGTCCAAGGTTCAAGTATTGGCACTTGCATTTCATTTTAATTCCTTTTTTAGATGAACTTAAACTTTGGCCATAGACTTATATTTAGTTGCGCATGTTTTAAGACAACAAGGAGCTAGTTGTTAAAGTGGCTAGCGGCGTGGATTATGTTACAAGGGAGCTTGAGTTCGAGTCCTATCGCAAGAAAAAAGGTATATTTATTTTTCTAAGTTGGGCCGGCAAGAGTTTGTGTTGGAATTAAACTCTGCTGAAGGAGGGATCCCACATCGGGAAGCTAGCAAGAGGGAAGGTGAGAAGCTGGCTTTAAATAGAGCAATCTATGAGGAGAGTAAGCATACATGGGTTGGCGTTTGGGCATAGGAGTGTTCGGAGTGCGGATCAACTCCAGATTCCAATCAGATGTGTATTTCGCACTACTCTAACTGTAGAGCGGTAAATGCCGAAATGTCGATCACACGACAATGGTAGCCACACGGGCGTGCGAGCGCACGTGTGGGGGCTTTGACACGATAGTTGAGGCCATCATGATTGTTCTTGTGGGTTAGGCTGTTTGGGCCGAAATGGGACGTAATGGGCCATGTGGAGCCTGTGGGCCCATAGGAATAATTTGCACGATTGTGTTGTAGATAGTGAGCTGGTCTATGTGAATCACATATCTGTTGCTAGATTTGGGCTAAATGGGCCACACGAACGTATGGGTCCATTTGGGCCGAGAATGGGCCCTAAGCCCATTCGCATCGTTATCTCTGTTTAAATTCCTTGGTTTCCAAAATTACTGAAATACCCTTAGTTTACAAAATTACTGAAATACCCTTAGTTTACAAAATTACTAAAATACCCTTGGTTTGCAAAATTACTGAAATACCCTCGGTTTGTAAAATTACTAAAATACTCCCGATTTATGAAATTACTGAAATAGCCTCGATTTGTAAAATTACCAAAATACTCCTGATTTGTGAAATTACCAAAATACCTTTGGACTGCAAAATTACCAAAATACCTTCGACGGGTAAAATTACCGGGATGCCCTTACGGGGCGAAATGATCGTTTTACCCTTAACCGATTATATGACCGTTGTACCCTCGGGGTAGTACTAGTGTTGTATGTGTTAATTGTATCACTGATTATGTTTGAGATGCACTGCATACATGGATTAGTTATGAGTAGAATTACCGAATTACCCCTGTAGGGTAGGATTACCGAAATACCCTTCTAGGGTAAAATGACTATTTTGCACCTGAGGGTAAAAGACTAATTTTGGTGCCATGATTTGACTGTGACTGTATGACTGTGGTTTAACCGACTTGACTGTAGGCGTGTGTATGCGTTTCATGGTTAATATGTCTTTGAAATGATCATTACTAAGCATGGCCATTTTGCATACACATGTAATGATTGAGCATGACATACACGACATACTGCATTGGATTGGTGGCTATGCCATGTTATACTGATTTTAGTGGCTCAGCCACGATATCACATCTTGCGACTTTTCTTTGTGTTGATATTAGCGCGCTCGGTGCGCTCTGCAGTGTCTGCGGGGTTGGGTGGGTCGACTTGGTCCCCACATGGTGTGTAGGGTTGGTACGGCTGGTGTGTTGGCTAGACTGGGTTGGGATTCATCCTCATACTGTTGCATATCTATTTTTGAGATCTGTCACTAAACTAAGCTTAGGCTATTTGTTCTGTTATTGGTTTGGGCTAGGCCCAACTGATACTGTTATGGGTTATGACCCAAATAATTTCGTAGTGGGCTTTGACCAATGTATGCTCTAATCTGTACTGTACTGTCACTATTGAAAGGGCTTTGGCCGAGACTGTTTAGGTTTCTGCTTTTGTATACTGACTGTTGCTCTGGTAAGGGGATTACACACTGAGTATTCATAAACTCACCCCGTTTTTAACTGTGCAGGTAATCCTCAGCCTTAGACGGATCGGAGCTGTGAGGGACTCGGAGGTGACCACACGTCCTATTTTTATTTTAGTTTAATTTGTTGGGTTATAAATCTTGTAATAAGGCCTTAAGATTTCTAAACTTTAAGTTTTGGGATTTTATTGGTTGTTTTATAATTGCTAGAAGTAGAACACGATTTATCAGAAATAACTACTATTTTTCAAAATATCACGTTCGCAACTATTTTAAGTTAAGCTTTTCGCAACAAACAAGGTTTTAAAGATAATGATGTTTTCCAAGAATGATTTCTAATAAACCACGTTTTGAAAATAAGCAAGCGAAATCTGAGGTTTTGAATAGAAGAAAGTTTTAAGTTGTAAGAAGGGTTTCTAATGAAAGCATGGTTTTCAAAAAATTCTTCAATGTGAGATGGCAGATTCGAGCCTAACTTCTAGGCCAGGTTTGGGGTGTTACTGTAAGAGTATGCCCAAAGACCAATCATGAGATGGTTGTAATAACATACTTAATTTACCATGTTTATTAATATAAAGCGTTGTCATTATTATTTCGCTTTTCTTTACGTGTGTATAAATAAACTGCTTTATAATAATGTCCTAAGAATAATATGATTATTCTTAAAAGATCCTTAGTCGAGTATTATTGTTGACTAGGACAACAATAATGCATTAAGACTAACATGTAGTTGATTGATGATAAAGAGTTGTCATTGATGTGGATTGTCAAAATCAATGCATGAATATGTGTGTTAGAGAACAACATATTGGATTGACCCGTTATGAGTATGTTTATTGGATTATTATGTAATTGTCACAACATTACTCATAGTGATTAATATGTATATGATCCTCGGACTTGAGATAATTATTATCTCAACATCGTGAGTTGTATATTTTGATACAGATCAAGCGTACAATCGTAATTGGTTGTTCTATAAAGACCGATGTTGGATATACCACAATCTATGTAGAGGATATGGTTGATCAATATAGGATAAGTCCCTCCTACATAATGGGAGTAATATCTTAGGCCACTTGATTGAGTGAGACTAGAAATGCATGGCCATGCTCAAATAAGTTGACATGAGATGTCATACTAATTTTTATATCATAGTCTACTCAAGATATCAAGAAACATGGGATGGACTATACAAGTGTGACTATTCCATGACTTGTGTCCATTCCGAGAGATAAAGGACTTAAGGATTAATGTATGAAAGGTTAATCACAAAAAGTTATGTGGAATCATGACTTATTGTAACTTAGGTAGCAATGATGCATTGCTAGATGCCCTCATTGTTTGTGACATTAGAATCGTTCTATTATTATTACCGCTAACGTTGCAAGAACCTCTGTGGTCACACCCTATGGTTTAAATGAACGGAATAAAATATAATTGGTATTGTTTTTAGTTGTCACATGAATTAAATTAATTAAAGAATTAATTTAATTGGGCAATCAAATATTGAACATATTATATGTACAAGGATGTTGTACACATAATGACAACACAATTCTATTAATATATGAATTTGATTCATATATAAATTTAAATAAATATAGTTTACCGAAATCCTTATTATAATTAATGTAATTATAATTTTCGGTTAAAAAATTTATTATATTTATTTAATCTTATGATACATTCAAGAGATACCAATTATAAAAGGGTATTAAAAGGATACCTAATAATGGGCCCAATGAAAAGATACCCATTATAAAAGGCCCAATTAAAAGGATACCCAATATAAAAGGTATTTAAAAGAGGCAAAGCTTATAAAAAACCCTAAGAGATTGCTTGTTAGGTCTAGCAGCCGTCAAGCAAATAAACCTCCAAACTAGTTTTGGAGATTTCTTCCGTTCATAGTCAAACCGGGTGGATCACGTAGAGGCCGACATCGGAAAAGGTTGTGGCTTGATTCGACGATGAGATCAAAACTCTTGTTGCCAAGGCGTCGCTGTCTACTCAGATTGAAGTTTTGGTAATTTCGAAACCTTTATTTCACCCTGATTCGTTCCTCACACATGGATCCATGGTTTGGATCGCCGGATCTAATTTTATTCTGCTGCGCCATGGGGTATCTGCGTTCCAACAGTTACAGCGTAGGTTTGTGCAAGTATACACAATAGTTATCAAGCAATAAGTAAGTATAAGAGTGATCGTATCCACAAGGACTGTATTTAAATTGATACTTGTAAAAATTACTATTCACAAATTGGTTAAGAAAAACATAATAATTTTGGGTGATAGGTTTTAAATTAAATTAATTAACTAAATCCAAGTTAATCTAAATGCAAACGAAATTGAATGTAAGGTCATGATTTAGCATTGATTTTCACAAGTTTAAAAATGATAACATAAACAAGCTAGAATAATTACAACATTTGACTTAATTCATTTTTCATCATGTTTAACAATGTTAGAAAAATATTTCATGGCAACTCGATTGTTCATTAACTGGGAATCTCATATAAGTTCAAGTGAATCTTATATATAGAAAAATATGCATAAAATGATTTCATAATTTAACTAAGGATTCCTTAGGATTTATGTGAAATAACATGGATGGATTAGGTTTGAAACAATTTAATCACATAAACCTAAAGTTATGCAAGGTAATAAGTTCTCATAGCCTATTACGAACCTCTAATTTATTCTAATTAGGATATAACCGTGTCCATTAATTGTCACCTGGTAAGGATTGATCAATTAATTCTAATGCATTATATCACATCCCATATATTTTTTTATGAATATGTGCGCAATAATGAGAACAAGGTAATGTGTAGTCTAGTGGTTTAGAGACTTCTTAGTTATGCTAGAGGTCTAAGGTTCAAGTCCTAATGTTCACACTATTTTATTTAATCTTTTTACAATTTTTCCATGTGACATAAGTGCTTGTCGTCCACCCCCCTTGTTGCCTCATATAAGATGATTTGTTTCCTCCATTAAAAGTCAAACTTACCTTAAGTTAGGGGTGCATGATCCCCATTTCACTCCATGTCTCCCTCCCTTACCAAAACCTCCCATCTTGCCTATTTGATGTGATTCATTAAACCTGGTCACAGTTACCAAGCTACACACAGCCATTTTCGTCCTTACCACTCTCATTTCTCCTATATTCTCTTTTTTTTTTTTTTCATTTTCTTTCATCTTCTTTTCCTCCCCATTTGACAAATAACCACCACCCAAAATTTCTCCACTGTGGGTTATAGTTTCACAACCTCAACACCACCACCTAATATTCTCTTCTCCTTCTTTTTTTCTTTGAATCACTGCCCCTCACCACCACCGTCACCACCGTGAATCGCCATGAACCATCGCTGGAAACCCTCCCTCCTCCACTCTTTTTCTTCTCTGTTTTCTCTTAACTTTGTGACTGAACCCTATTTCCCCTTTTTTTATATTTTTCACCTCATTAGGACCACCATAGGACCATCGTCGTCGCCACCGTTTTCCACTGGGATTCAAATTTTCTTTTTTTTCTTTTCCCTTTCGATCTCTCCCATCTTCTCGAATGATTTAATTATCCTATTTTAATTATTGTGTTCAAGACTTATCGATCATATATTTTTGTAGATCATTAAATCTCTTTGCTCCTTCGTTAAGACTAATCATCGATCTCGTTGTATTGTTGATTAGTGTAAGTGTTTGAGGGTGTTGGGAACATTTCTTTCTCTCTATTATTTTTCCTTATAGCCGAATGGTGTTAACACACTCATATTTTTCATGTGTTAACACTTTGTTCATATATTCTTTGAAGGACCAAACATCACCAATCGAAGAAATTCTTAGCGTGTTAAAGAGTGCATCGAATCCAAGTGTTAATTTAAGGGTAAGTAATTGGTGAGAATCATTTCAATTATTAAACTTTAAGTATTAAGACACACACGATAGATCTATAACTAAAATACATGTTTGATGCGGTAGATTCATCTGCCCAATTTAAATCTAAACGAAACCTCTTATAATAGGACTATGGCAATCAGATCTACGGATTAAGGTGTGGGATCTAAATCTTTGATTTGAGTATAATCTTTCATTATTTTATTATTAAATAAAAAGCTATTAAATAATTATTTGAGAGTACACTAAGTACTTGGAACGATGGAAATCTGCAAGTGGACACAATCGCAACAAGTAATAAAATGAGAAGTCAATGTCGAGTTATCGTATCTAGTGTGACTGTGTAAGAAAATATTTATGAAATGCAATTAAAAATACTTTGGTGAAGGAAAATATTTTGTTTTGAGGAAGTTATTAAAAACGTAGATCATGCAAAAACCATCAAAAAACCAAACTCCAAAGTCCAAAAGAAAGTCCCAAGCCAAAGTCCATAGAAATAAAAACACATCCCAAAGTATATCATGTACCAAATAAATAAGATTTTTTTTCTAAAAATATCCAAGAGCAGCTTCAAAAGTCGAGCCAATCCTAACCTCGATTATCATCTGAAAGGTTAGAAAAAAAAGGGTAAGCTTAAAACGCCTAATGTGGGTTGCAATTCATAATAACAGAAATTAACGCATAACAACATCAGTTTAAGCATCTCATATTCATACAATATTTAATTCACAGAACCATATTTATCATAATGCATAATAACGATGTCAATGCAACTTTTTTTAAGAATCAATGTAGATATTTTTGAAAATAAATGTTACCCATCTCTGCTACACACCATAATGAGTTCCCCAGAATTCGTCCATCCAATAACACACCAATATTATGGACAAGCCACCAAATAGTGTAGTCGAGCTCATAATAGAATATTGTGGATGAGCCACCAGATAATTGCAGATATACTGTCAAATACAGAATATTGTGGTCAAGCCACTTGAAATTGCAGATATGCTACTAGATATTTCCTCCGTACACATTATTCCAACCCCATGCATGTGATATGGCATGCAGAACAAGTTTTATAGTAGGCATGCTTTACATGCAAATCATATTTATTTTCGGTTCAACACAGTGGCATACTTAACATTCGAATCAGAATCAAAATTATGGCATGCTTAACCTGCAAATCATAGGTAGAACAATAGCATGCTTAACATGTGAATCATAGTCAGAATATTCATAATCACATACGAATCAAAATATCAATGTAGCAATATCATGTTTACAATACATGTATTATCCAAATCTCCATATATCACATGTCATGAGTGTAAGGAAATTACACATCAATATTTTAACAGAAAAATCACACAAACCCATATTTCATCACAGATATGAAGTTTTGGAAACACTTACTTGAAATCCTCTTTTATCGAATTTTTACCAATCTATACGAACACTTAAAGTATTCGTCTAATATCACTTTTCAGATAACTCTTTAAACAATAATTAATTATTTGAAAAAATATATTTATCTTGATTAAATATGATTTTTTTTAAAAATAAATCCCCACACCTTTGCAATTCTATTCACAATGATCCCGGTTCCAACTTCTAATAAGAGAGTTTGATTCTCAAGCCTCTAAGGTTAAAACCATTCACACGTATTAGAATTGGTTACTAAAATAAATAATCTTTCAATTATTCAATTCAGTGAGATACTTACGTAATCGTTCGACTTATTCGCACACTTCTACAAGTGGAGGTATGAATTCGGGATTTTTTATTTGCACTTCTGTGAAACCCATAGATCGAAATGGTTAGCGTTATCTTAATCAAGTATCTATGTATAACATACGAGAATGTAACAAGAACAAAGGGTCAACCATACTATTGATTAGAGAGGAGGATTCGTCACTAAATGGAGAAAATCATATTATAAAAATAAAAGTTAGAAAGAATAAAAATAGAATATGGGATAAAAATTTTATGAACCAAAAAAAAATCAAAATTTAGAGGTTAAAGAAATCAATTACGAAAAGAAGAGGAGAAAAAAATCGAGAATTTTTTGTAATGATCAACAATGGCGGCGGGACAATGACAGAGGAGAAATGATGGTGAGGTGGAGGTGCGATGACCTTATGTAGTAGTGGAGTGAAGGAGAAATGAGAAGAAAATGGTGACTTAGGTGGTGAAATGGAAGAAAAAAGCGAAAAAATGGGAGGAGCAAGATGGTGGACGTCAAAGAGAGGGGAGCACAAAAAATGAAAAAAAAAGTGAAATGGATAAGTCTAGGTGTATAGCCGACCAAGGTAAGGTAAGGAAGGGAATTTTGTATATTGAAGGGACAAAGGCACGGAAAAGGGATCATAGGAGTGAAAAGGGGAGAAAAACGGGAATGTTGAACTTGTAATCAAGGAAAGAATCTTCCCAAGTATGGCAAGATATGGGTTGGACGTCAAGGGTGTTCACACTAGCCTAAGTTGTCAAAAATTTAATTAGAAACGTGAGATTGTAACACCCCTTACCCATATTCGACATCGAACAGGGTACGAGGTGTTACCAGACTCATACGCAAACATTCATACAGAACCAAGACGTGACTTTCCACTCAAATTTAAAACTTTTCATAAACCTTCATTTCGTCCCTTAAACAAACATACGAGGCCCAAAACACACTTTAGGAATAGTTCAGGGTCAAACCGAATTCTTTAGAAGATTTCTGGAAAAACTTAGAAAATTCTCATCAAACAGTCCACACGCCCGTGTGGAAGAAAGGACACGCCCTTGTGGCATATCAGATACCCATGTTCCACACCCGTGTAGATATATTTCTCAAATCGAACCTATAAGGGTTTTCACACGGCCTGACACACGCTCGTGCATGGCCATGACACACCCGTGCCTTAGCCCGTGTGCAAAAACCTTGACATTTTGTTTCTGACGTCATTGACCCACTAAGGTCACACGGCCAAGGCACACGCCCGTGTCCTTAGACCGTGTGGTGAATTAAATTCCTAATTTTAGGTGCAGACTTCACACGGCCTGGGCACATGCCCATGTCCTATGGCCGTGTATTCCACAGGTCAAGACACACAACCGTGTCTCAGCCCGTGTGGTTACTACTGGGCATTCTGTTTTGCTAACTTAAGGAATAGGGGGACACATGTCCTAACTGCATGCCGATGGGGCAAACTGTGTGTGACACACTGCCTAAACACACATCTCTGTGTCTACCTGTGTAGGCAGTGACAAGGCTATTTACCAAGCCCTTTGCCGCCCTTACTTGTTCCACAATAACCTACGCATTCATGCAATAACATACCAAATTCTCAACCATGCAATTTACACTTCCATGAAATTCATCATCATTTTCATATAATGATAATAAGTAATAGCCATCAACCGCGACCTCATACAAAATGAACCAATTCCAAAAACAAGTCAACACATTTTGCCAAAACAAAATAACACTTAACAAGCACTAAGTTCCTATACATGCCATACTCGAAAAGGATAAATCTAACTATACCAAGTGTTCAGATTAATAGTGTGACCAAGCCTTTGACGTTCTTTGATCCTCGAGCTAAATTAGTGGCACTATAAGAAAATAGAATAAGACAAGGAGTAAGCATAAAGCTTAGTAAGTCGTATGTAAATAATTAACAACAATTACCTTGCAACATCATACTCATAACGTATTATAAACTTGCATACACTTCTCATATAATCAAAGGCATCACTCACTCATTTTCATCCTTACTAATCATGTAGCATAATTCATGCTCATTTCAAATCTCACATCTCAAATATATATATCATAAACATTGTTCACATTTGCAAGCACTTATACCCTGCACTTGTTATCACATAATCACATGTAAATTCACTTGGTTAAAGTTTCTCTATGAATACTTCGGAATAATACTGGATAAGCGGTGGTTTCGCGCACAGCCCACCAGTAATAAATAACACGGTGGTATCGCACATAGCCCACCAAATAATCATATATCCATGGTGGTTTCGCACACAGCCCACCAACGATAATAAATATGGTGGTATCACACACAGCCCACCAACAATGAATAACACTTTGGTATCGCACACAGCCCACCAATAATCACTTTTTTATTATGTTTATCCAAGGATTTCCTCACTCTCCATTATCATAAAAGATGTTAACAATATTCATAGCAACAATCAAACATGTTATGCAATATCAATTGTTATAAGCATAATAACAATAGAGTTGTATTATTCACATACAACTTACCTCGATATACAAAATTTTGGGTGATTATCTCGATTTAGCCCACTATCTTGATTTTCCCCTGGTCTAAGTCCGGACTCCATTTTTCTTGATATTTAATAACAAATTCACTTATTAATTCACCACATTATTCAAAATATTTCAAAGTTTCTATTTTAGCAAAATTACGGGTTTGCCCATATACTTTCAAAAAATTATAATTTTGCCCTGGAGCTAGTAAATCGATTCTAATTAAATTTCCTCTTGTATAGCTCACAATACCAATTATATCACACATTTACCACCTATTTTACAACCTTTACAAAAAGGTCCTTTTCAGGTGTTTTCATGAAAACTCCTTTCACAAAAGTTGTTTATTTAACAACCAAGTTTCATTTTCTTCCATAAAAATTCAGCAATGATCGTGTTTGAGTGTTTTAATATTTATATAATGAATGATGGAGCCTAGAAACTAACTATCACCATGATTGAGGCAAGCGCACCTATCGAACAGTAGTATAGCTTAGTGGCAAGACCGGAATGTCAAACCCAAGGGAACAAAAAGTACTAGTACTAACTTTCTTTTTTTTATCTAGCCTAAAATAAAGGGGATTGATGTTTATCTAACTAATTCCTAAGCTAAGGATGCCAAGACACAGAGAATAAATTGGGAAAATACTTTTGAGAAAATCAATTGATTAAGACAATACCCAAGGAAGAATCCACCTAGACTTCGCTTGTTATTTAACTCTGAATTAGACGATTTATTCACTTGACTTGATCCGTAGGATTCCCTAATTTATATTATTATCTCTTTTGAGACTAATAACGTCTAACCCTAGGTTGATTAATTGAAATCTCTTTCTAATTAAAATCCCTAGTGTTGCATTAACTCGATTTATGGACTCCCATATTAGGTTTGACCCTAATTCGTCTGATTTTCATTGTCCTATCAAAATATCTCCTAATTCATTCTTCTCAACTTATATCTCCTATCAATAATGTTTCGAAATAATCAAAATATCACAGAGTTAACATCCTCACTAAGCATTCACTCAAATCACTCGAAGTGTTTAAGGGACAATAAATTAAGCACTCAATAGTCAACATGAAAAGTTATTACCATATGCTTGCATGAAAATCAAATCTCCACCGCTATAAATTGAGATGATACATCAATCAAAAGGTCTTTAAAAAGGATTGTAACGTGGCTTGGGTTTAAGGTGTGGATAAAGGCTGAATTAAAGGGTTAAAATCGAGATCGAATTGACAAATTACCTATTAAAGGGTTAAAATCGAGATCGAATTGACAAATTACCTAACTAGAAAAAAATAGACTAATACTGAATAATTACAATCAACACGAGCTTCTTCTCAAGATGTGAAATTAATTGCTTAAGCTTTAAATAACATAGAACTAAAAACGAATAAACTTTCAATTTTTTTTAAGAACAAATCAAGTACAATAATAAGAATTTAACAACTGAAATGGAAACCATAGTTAGGCAACTTCTCAAATCAAACCTCGATAAAAAGGTTAATACAATAGGAAAAATTCTTAATGAATCAAAAAGAGTAAGTCTTGGGTTAATATTAAGGGTAAATCAATGAATGGTTTATTACGATTAAAGGGGTTCACAAGGGGTTAATTATGAAGGTAAGCCTTTTGGGAAGTAAGTGGGTTAAATCCTAGGTGCCTTTATCATCTCAATATATCAAATCAAAAGTGTGATCTTGACATGCATAATCGAAGAAAGTTCTAGAATAACAAATCAATATTGACACACTCATAAACAATAAAAAAGTGAGCAAGAAAAATATATGCTCTAAAAAGGCTCAAGATCTCACAAAAATTATATATATATTTTTTGATGTCAACCCTATGAACTTCAAATTTCAAGATAATACCTAAACTTGGGGAAACAATCTAGCAAATTTTTAATTTTCAAAAATCAACTTATCATGCTTGATTCTCTAAAGCCTTCAAGTTTAAACAATCAATACACAACTGCCTATGTTTTAATTCAAGACATATAAATAAAAATAATAAATCAATTAGAATTTGTTCTAATAGTGATATGAGAAAGAAAAGACAAAATTCAGGGATTTGAGAATAATACAAAAAGTTTTCTGAATAAAATTCACCCCCACACTTATGATGTACATTGCCCTCAATGTACAAAGATAGATATTGATCGTATGTCACAGTCTTAAAAATTTATAAAAAGAATGATTGAGCCTAGAAACTAACTATGACAATGATTGAGGCAAGCACACCTATCGAGCAGTAGTACAGTTTAGTGGCAAGACTGGATTGTCGAACCCAAAGGAACCTGAAATACTAATACTAACTTTCTTTTTATTATTTAGCGTAAGAATTAAAGGAATTTTTATCTAATCTAAAGTTAACTAACAACTAAGCTAAAGATGCAAAAACAAAGAGAACGAAATTGGGGAAATACTTGTTGGAAAAAGCAATTGATTAAGACAATACCCGAGGAATAATCCATCTAGATTACACTTGTTATCTAACTCTGAACCAGACGATGTATTCACTTAACTTGATTCGTAGGATTCCCTAAGTTATATTAATACCTCCGTCGAGGCTACTAACATTTAACCCTAGGTTGGTTAATTGAAATCTTTTTCTAATTAAAACCCCTAGAATTGCATTAACTCGATCTATGGACTCCCATATTAGGTTTCACCCTAATCCGACAAAATCTCGTCACCCTATATCTAGGATGCGATCAACTCCGCTTAATTATGCTAGATCTACTCCTAGGCAGGGACTTTTGCTCCTCCACCTAAGCACATCACACTTGAATTAATATCCCGAAAATATCAAAACAAGAATTAAAAACACATAATTAAGAACAAATCAAGTATTTATCATATAGTTCAGAAAACGATAACAAGATTCATCTTAGGTTTCATCCCCATCAGGTATCAGAGGGTTTAGTTCATAGTCATAAAAGAATACATCTCAAAAGAAAAGATAAAACAAAAGATAAGAAAAACTCTAAAACCCCCTGAAGGAATTGAAGAGAGATCCTCTATCTTAAGTATGGCTCTGGCTTCTTGAGATGAATCAACTGGCTTTCTTCGAGTAAATTCCACAATTCTAACCCCTCTGGCTTGGCTCTTTGGCCTTGCTGGACGCCTAGCCGGATTCCCCCTGAAGGTTGGCCTTTAGGGTGTTTATATAGGCTTTTGGAATGGATTTCTTTGCCTCTAAGTACCCTAGTCTGAATGAAACTCTTCTTTCTCACGTTAGGGACACGCCCTGGCACACGCTCGTATGAATCGTGGCTAGGCCGTGTTGAGTCTATTAATGAGGCACGGCCGTGTGGTCTTGGGCCTAGGTCATGTCAATTTCTTGTTATGACCCATTTACTCCGTTTTGGGCTCGTTTCTCGTTCTTTTCATCCTCCGGTGCTTTCCTAAATATAAAACATGAAAACAAAGGATTAAGAGCACCAAATTACACAATTCAAGGCTTAAATCATCCAAAAGCATGCTAAATGTGGGCTTAAAATATGTTACTATTACAGTTTATCAGATATCTACAATATATAAAATCATAAGATACGGAGAGAGGTGAACTTCGTGAATTTTGGATGAAGTTAAGGAAATGAAATGGTAAGTTGGGCATAGATGAATGTGGCAGTGGTGTCTATGGTCGTGGTGTGGTGATTCCCAAGCAGTCTTTAGAACCTAATCAAAGAAATCAAAATGTAATAATAAAAATTAAAGATAAGAAAGATAAAGGGGAGGAAAATAAAGGCGAAGAGAAAAGAAAAGAAAATTCCAATGGACTCAAATGTCCTTGGCTTGTCGGATAAATGAAGTGGCTGGCATGAACTCATGTAGATCGGTCTTGCACGGGGAGACTGTGCTAGGGTCCTTTCGCTTCTTCGACATGGGAATGCTGGTGTAAAGAAAGAATGAGGGAAAGAGGGAAAGGAAAATGAAGGGGAAGAGATAATTGTCAAAGAAAGGGTATGGTGGCTAGGGTTTGATTGAAGAAGAAATTGGGGAGAAAGTGACAAAGAAAAGGGGGTTTAAATAAGAAATACGGATCTGGTGGCTTCCCACACCCGTGTACCATTGGCGTGTTAGGTCACACGACCGTATTGCACGGCCGTGTGGTGCTTTGTTCGTTTCTCCCACGCCTGTTTAGTTGTTTCCACGCCCTTTTTGATTAATCAGTGTCGGCCAAGGCCTAGGGACACGGGCATGTCTCACACCTGTGTGACTTTCTCAGTGTCGACCACGACTATAACCCACGACTGTGGCATTTTATCGCAACCCGTGTTTTAGGGATTTTTCGTCCTTGGTTCGTACGATCTCTACCACGCTGTTTTGCAAATTCGTAGTGTACACATGGCCATGGCCACGGCCGTGTGCAAGTCCATGTGGTAGGAAAACCTACGTTTTATTTGGTTAGTTTGTAGTTAGGTGCTAAAAGTAAAAATAAAAATAAAAATATGGAAATTAATGGGGTTAGTGTTCGGGTTGCCTCCCGAGAAGAGCTCGTTTAAAGTCTTAAGCTAGACTTACCTCTCACTCGCATAATCATGGTGGTTTGAAGAGTTGAAACTCCTCTCCCCTACTATCAGTTCTAAGATCATTATGTAGTTTGAGTCGAGTGGTGTTTATCTTAAAAGTGCCGAACTTGGGATTAGTTACCTCGACTGTTCCATATGGGAAGATATTCAGTACCTCAATTCTTTGTTTGTATCAAGCCCTGAAGTGGCAATTCGAGGGTCTGTTTTATCCAACGATACTTGATCTCCGATAGCTTTGTTTTTTCTTCGTGTGTTTTTAGTTTCTCCTTGTAATGTGTCTTCCACTCGTCTAGTTCATCGATCTGAAGCCTTCATTCCTCATGAGTTATTTCCTTGTTGACACGAGGTCTAGAATCAGGCTCAATTGTGTAGTTTCATGGTGTTTTCTGCAGCGAAGGTGGAACCAAATGGTCATTAGTAGAGTTGATGTTTTCAGCTTGATTACTCGATGTCTTAGCCGAGTCAAGAGCCTAAAGAGTGATCGTTTTGTCACCTACATGAAGTATGAGTTCGCCTGTACCAACATCAATTTTAGTTTTGGAAGTTGCTAAAAAGGGTCTTCCTAAAATTAAAGAAATATTATTGTCCTTATCCATGTCTAAAACAACAAAGTCTACTGGGAATATGAATTTATCAATTTTCACTAGTACATCTTCAATTATTCCCCTAGGAATTCTAATAGTTTTATCAGCTAATTGAATGGTCATCCTAGTTTGTTTGGGTTTCCCTAGAATTAGCTGTTTAAACATTTTATAAGGCATAACATTTATGCTTGCCCCTAAATCAGCTAAAGCATTATCAACAGATAAACTACCAATTGTAAAACTCCCTGGATCTTTTAACTTTCGTGGTAGTTTATTTTGTAGAATTGCTTAGCACACTGCGTTTAGCTCCACATGGGACACCTCGTCTAACTTCCGTTTGTTTTGCGAAAGCTCTTTTAAAAATTTCCTTGAATCTAGCATCTACAAAAGAGCTTCAAGAAACAGTAAGTTAATATGTAATTTCTTTAAAAGTTTAAGAAATTTACCGAATTGTTCATCTATGTAGTGTTTCTTCATCGCATTGGGGTATGGCACACGAGGTTGGTACTCTATAATTATCGATTTTGGTTTATCATGGCTTACCTCAACCTTACCCTCCTCTGCCACTTTCTCCTGCCTCAATTCTGGTTCATCTAACCCTTCACTATCGTGAGCTATTATGGCTTGAAGTTGTCCCTTTGGGTTAGTTTCAGTGTTGCTTGGCAAGCTACCTTGTGGTCGTTCAGAGATCAACTTAGCAAGTTATCCTAATTGGTTCTTAATCCCTTGAATCGATGGTTGTTGATTTTTGAGTGTTGTTTCGGTGTTTTGGAAACAACTTTCTGACAGAACAATGAATTTTGTTAGCATCTCCTCAAGGTTCGGCTTCTTCTCTTGTGGGTAGGGTTACTGTTGAAAGCCTGGGAAGGGTTGTTGTCTCTGATTTCCTTGCCCACCCCATGAGAAGTTGGGGTGATTCCTTCAACCTGGATTATAAGTGTTACTATAAGGGTTATTCTGTGGTCTAGAATTATTACCCATATAGTTCATCTGTTCACTTTTTATGCCAGGGCTATAGGATGGATATTCTGTATTGCTCATTCCTCCTCCATTTGTATCGCACCACATAACTGGATGTACCTGCGAAGAACCACACAAACAATCAATCTTTTTACTTAATAGTTATACTTGGTTTGATAGCATGGTCACTGCGTCGAGGTTGAAAACACTAACGGCTTTTGTTGCCTTTGTCCTCGTGACTTGCCACTGATAGTTATTCAGTGACATCTCCTCTATAAACTCATAAGCTTCTTCAAGGGTTTTGTTATTCGTGGTTTCCACCGCACAAATTAATCAACTGCCTAGTTGAGGGGTTCACACCGTTGTAAAAGGTTTGAACCTGTAGCCGCAAGGGTAACCCATTGTGAGGGCACCTTCTTAGTAAATCCTTGTATCTCTCCTATGCATCCTAATGTGTCTCTATATCCATCTGCACAAAAGAAGAGATATCATTCCTCAACTTAGTCGTTTTAGCTGGCGGAAAATATTTTAACAAAAATTTTTCGGTCATTTGTTCCCATGTAGTGATTGATCCTCATGGTAACGAGTTCAACCACTATTTAGCTTTGTTCCTCAACGAAAAGGGAAACAACCGAAGACGAATGGAATCATTAGAAATGCCATGTATTTTGAAAGTATCGCAAAATTCTAGAAAATTCGCCAAGTGATTGTTTGGATCTTCATCCTGTAAACCATCAAAATGAACAAATTGCTGTATCATCTGAATTGTGTTAGGTTTCAGTTCAAAATTATTTGCAGCAATAGCAGGTCTAGCAATACTTGACTCAGTTCCTGTTAAATTAGGTTTAGCGTAATCATACATAGTACAAGGAGTAGGATTTTTGTCACACCCCCATACCCGGCCCAGACGTTATGGCCGAATCCGAGAATGTCACTTCGAAGGCACATTTCAAAACGATTTTGCTAAGTTAAATTTTAAGGCCTAAAAGCCCAAAAATCCTTGAACATTTTGTTAAGTAATGATAAAATCCCATTTTGTTATTTTAAGTATTTCAAAAACCACGTTTAAACATAAGAAATTTACTTATGTTCAATAACTAAATAAACAGTTGAAACAATAATAACAAAACTCAAAAGCTAAAGTAAAATTGAAGTATAAGGCCTTATTAACTTCATCGAAAATAAAGCAATTTAAAATTATGTCTTTTGAACAATTAAATAAAATGTCTAAGTATCTTGTAGTGTGGCCATCCCTGAGTCCTCTCCCACGTCGAGCCGTCTACTTAGGATCACCTGAAACATTTAATAAAAATGGTGTGAGTTTCGTAACTCAGTGTGTACGACCCTTGGCAATCCAATCAACATGCAAATATTACATTCGGCCTAAGCCCTATCAAAATCGGTGTTCTTGGCCTTAGCCCACAACGACCTCATATCACATCTGTATCACATGAATGCAATGCACCCATCCCAAATCCAACCCTGCACACCATTTCCCTTCCAACCCTACACACCTGTGGGGATATAAATATCAACCCACCCATCCTTACACTTCAAAGGTAGCACCAGCAGCGGCACTACTCAAGATTGCAGTAAAGCTGCTATATTGGGCTTAAAGCCATCGGTGGATCCACGGTCGTCAAGTGACTATGCGATCCTCAAATCTTCCTTTGTAACATCAAAACCCACCCAAGTGCAATATATATTCCTTCAATGCAACATACATATTTCCACCCATTCAGCACTTAGGGGTATTTTAGTCATTTCACTACCCAGGGGTATTTTCGTAAATCTACTCTACAAGGGTATTTAAATAATTTTGCAAAACAAAGGTATTTTGGAAATTTTGTAAATCAGGGATGTTTTGGTAATTATGCAAATTAAGGGTATTTTTGTAATTTTACAATTCGAGGGTATTTTAGTAATTTTGCAAATCAAGGATATTTTTGATAATTTTCAAACTAAGGGTATTTGGTAATTTCTCAAACTAAGGGTATTTTGGTAATTTTCAAATCTAAGGGTATTTTGGTAATGTCCAAATCAGGGGTATTTTAGTAATTTTACAAATCTAAGGATATTTGGTCCCTCTCGGGTTTTAGTTATGAACTTTGGCCCATTAACAAGTCCATGCGGCTAAAGTGAACAGACAATATGCACCAGGTAGGATTCCAGAGAAGAGGAGGTGGGCCACTAGGACCGCTTATATACCAAGCTCTCCCCAGATGCAATCCTAGACATGCATATGTTCGCTGCCACACTCTAACCCAGTGACTTGTCCAGGGACATGTTTAATTATTAGATTAAGTCTTATGCGGTTTAAGAGTTGTTTCGAACTAGACCTAAAGTCCATTAAACCCTAACATACTTGTCTACGTCCCCATCAAGCCGATCAAGCCCAAATCTCATCCATATGGCCTATTCGGCCCAAAAAAATTCCAGATCATGTAACATGCATGATTAACTCAATTCGTATAACCAAACCAAACAATTTCTTCAAACTAAGCCTCAGGGCCCACCAGGCCCATTTAGCCACTTTTAGTTTTCTGGCATTTCGGCATTGCCGATATCGTGTGTGTGTAGTATTTGTACACATCTGGTTACTACGACGTGCTATCCTATCATTAGCCTTAACCTACAACCAACCAATCTTCAATCAATCATTAAATCAAAACATTTACCAAAAGCCGAAACCTTACCGTGTGTCACCGAGTTCTAATAGCCCTTCCTTAGCTACTAATCAGGAGTATCCCCTAGATCTACACTCACACATGCACCATCAAAATCCGAGTGACTCATAATCCACACAAGTCACCCTTATAGATCATACACAAATTTGGCCATTTACTTAAACCACAATCGAGTTGAGTACACTTACCCTTGCTAATGATTCTACCACGCTTGCAATCTTTGAACCTTATCCTTGTTATTACAGAGTTAACGACAGGACAGTTAGATAGCCTTTTGGCTTTTAGCAAAACGTACTAGAGAGGTTAACTGAATACTTACCAAATCCACTTTCGATCCTGCGGCCTAAATTCGGCTTTTAACCTTGACTGATAGTATACAATAATCGATTTGTGATGGAGGAAAACAACAAGGATTTGGCACAAATAGAAATTTCAGCAAGGAAGGCTGATGGTAATTCAGCAATAGGAGAGTTTGGCTATGAGAGAATTCGGAAAAAATAATTCGGTTATAGGAGATTTCGGCAATAGGGAGAATTTGGCTATAGGAAAACCGATTAGGGGGGAAAGAAAAACTAATGAAAGCTTAAAGGACCTTTCAAAGCATTCGACCCTCTCCTTTTATAGCCACAAGCCGAATACTCCTTCCCCCACAGTCCCATTCGGCACAAATTCTTCCCCCTCCTCATCTCCTAACTTTTCTCCCTGATAACACCTTAGCCTTATCCGAATTTCCCTCTATTACCAATTCCCCTTACCACTCAAACACTCCTATGCAAGAGTTCATATTCAACACAACTCTGGCCGTCCACCTATGCAAAATAAAACACCCCAAAAATACCACTCCTAATGCTCGAACCTTGGACCTCCTTAGCTGACAACACGCCACCTTATAGCTCCCCAAGTGACGCCACTTGCCACTGGATCACAAGCCCATTTGTGTCCTATTTTTTCTTAATCTGCTTAAGAGGCCAAATGCCTGAGACTAGGGTCCACTAAAGCAAGAAAAATAAAATTTTCCCTATGGTCCTCCCTATCTCTAGGACTACAAATAATCCCGATAATACCTTAAAATTAATATTCTAAGTGCTACTCATACATACCAACCTCAATGCACAGAAATTTAAAGTTCAGGATTTTTGGGGCGTTATAATTTTGATTCACCGGATTTGCGACAACCATAGGAGGTAGCGGATGGACTTACTAGCAAGCTTGAAAAAAATGAAGAGCCCGAGCTATGGTGTCTCAACTTTTTTGGCAGCAACAAGGAAGAAGATGAATGAATTTTTCTCATCCTTTTCCTATTTTAATTACTAATTAGGCAAATGACCAAAATACCCTTCCTGTTAAAAGTTTCTATTTAACACCATCTCAAGGCCAATTTTGTCCAAAATAATATTTTTGGAAAAATTGCTATTTAAGGACTTCTAATTACTATTCTAAAGCTATTTCACACAAAAAGCTTCTAGAAATTCATATTTTGCAACTTTTTGGACCAATCCACCACAATTAAATAAAATTGCTTCATGAAACATTCATGCTAGCATGCAAACATGACATAAACTTTGTAAACTCATAATTTCACCTCAGATTCATGGTCTCGCACCACTATTTCGACTAGTCCCTAAATCAGGCTATTACAATTCTCCCCCTTAGGGATTTTCGTCCTCGAAAATCTTACCAGCAAAAAGGTTTCGATACTGGTTTCTAATACTCTCTTCTTGTTCCCATGTAGCCTCTTCTATTCCATGTTTTTGCCACAATACTTTCACTAGGTCAATACTTTTATTCCTTAACTGCTTGACTTCCCCAGCTAAAATTTTAACTGGTTCTTCACTGTAAGTCATGTCGGGATGAATCTCTATTTCTGACGGGGTAATTACATGTGAAGGATCTGATCTATAGCGTCACAACATCGATACATGAAACACATCATGTACCTTTTCTAATTCCAATGGCAAAGCTAAACGATAAGCTAACGACCCAACTCTTTCAGTAATCTCGTAAAGTCCGATGAAATGTGGGCATAGCTTGCCTTTCCGGCTAAATCTGAGAACTTTTCTCCATGGTGACACTTTCAATAAAACTTTATCTCCAACTTGGTACTCTATCTCTTTTCTCCTTAAGTCCGAATAGGATTTCTGTCTGTCTGATGCAGCTTTTAAACATTCTCGTATCACTTTCACTTTATCTTCAGCTTCTTTATCCAAATCAACCCCGTGAATTTAGTTTTCCTTGAGTTCAATCCAAAACAAAAGTGTTCTACACTTACGCCCATATAGAGCCTCATAAGGCACCATCTTTAAACTCGATTAGAAACTATTATTATCGGCAAATTCTGCCAATGGGAGAACTTTTCCCAACTACCTTGGAATTCGAGAATACAACATCTGAGCATATCTTCAAGTACTTGAATTACTCTTTCCGATTGACCATCAGTCTAAGGATGAAAAGCCGTACTAAAGTTTAACTTTGTACCCAGGGCTTCTTGCAGCTTCTTCCAAAATCGGGTTGTAAATCTTGGGTCTCTACCTAATATAATCCATAAAGGAACTCCATGAAGCCTTACTATTTCTAAAATATACAAGTTTGCCAACTTGTCGAGGGAGAAACCCACTCGTACTGGTATGAAATGGGCTGACTTCGTAAGTCTATCAACTAAAACCCATATAGCATCCTTCTTACTTGGTGACAACGGTAAACCCATTACAAAATCCATGGTGACGCGGTCCTATTTCCACTCGGGAACTAAGATAGGCTGAAGTAAACCCGAAGGTACTTGGTGTTCAGCCTTTACTTGCTGACAAATCAAGCACTTGGAAACAAACTCTGAAATAACTTTCTTCATTTTTGGCCACCAATACAGTTGCTTCAAATCATTATACATCTTAATACTTCCCGGATGTACAGATAAACATTCGTTATGTGCCTCATGTAGAATTCTCTGAACAAGCTTCTCTTTTCTCGGTACACAGATTCTATTTCTAAACATCAAGTATCCATCAGAATTAGTTCACAAATCGGATTCAACATTTGACTCGCTCTGAGCTTTCTTGACTTGCATTTTACTATCTTTTTTCTGAGCCTCAAAGATCTCTTGAAGAAACATTGGTCTAGCTCTCAACTCAGCTTAAATAGAACCATTGTCAGATAAAAACTTTCTTGGATTCAATGCTCTTAGAGCAAATAGATATTTCCTGCTCAAAGCATCTATGACCACATTTGCCTTTCCTGGATGGTAGTCAATGACCAATTCATAGTCTTTTATCAACTCTAACCATCTTCGCTGTCTTAAGTTCAGCTCTTTCTGCGTCATCAAATACTTCAGACTTTTGTGATCAGTAAAAATTTGACATTTCTCACCATATAAATGGTGTCTCCAAATCTTCAAAGTGAAGACTATGGCAGCCAACTCTAAATCATGCGTCGGGTAATTCTTCTCATGAGGCTTCAATTATCTAGAGGCATAAGCAATCACCTTGCCTTCTTGCATGAGTTCACAGCCTAATCCATTTAAGGATGCATCACTGTAAATTATGAATTCTTTCCCTCACTCGAGTTGTACTAAAACTGGAGCTTCTGTCAACATTGTCTTCAGTTTCTTAAAACTTTATTGGCATCTTTTAGTCCACTCAAACTTCACATTCTTCTGTAACAATTTAGTCATTGGAGTAGCAATCATGGAAAACCCCTTGACAAAACGTCAGTAGTAGCCGGCTAGGCCTAGAAAACTTCTAATCTCAGAGATGTTCTTCGGTGGGTTCCAGTCCTTATGGTTGAGACTTTACTGGGATCTACTCGGACCCCATCTCTCGAGACAATATGTCCAAGGAATTCCACTTCTTTGAGCCAAAATTCACTTTTACTGAATTTGGCATACAACTGATTTTCTCGAAGAGTCTGTAAAACTATCCGTAGGTGCTCAGTATGCTCACTCTCGAGACAATATTTAAGGACTTCTAATTACTATTCTAAAGCTATTTCACACAAAAAGCTTCTAGAAACTCATATTTGCAACATTTACAATTTAGTCCTTTTTGGACCAATCCACCACAATTTAATAAAATTGCTTCATGAAACATTCATACTAGCATGAAAACATGACATAAACTTTGTAAAGTCATAATTTCACCTCAGACTAGTGGTCTAGCACCACTATTCTGACTAGGCCCTAAATCGGTCATTACACCTTTCTTTGCGTTGATATTGGCAACTCTACCGCTCTCTTGGTGTCAGCGGTATGAGTGGGTCGACTTGGTCCCCACATGGTGTGTAGGGTTGGTACGGGTGGTGTGTTAGCTTGACTGGGCTGGGATGCATCCTCATACTGTTGCAAATCTGTTTATGAGATCTGTCACTGAGCTGGGCTTAGGCCGCTTGTTCTGTTATTGGTTTGCGCCAGGCCTAACTGATACTGTTATGGGCTATGACCCAAATAATTTCATAGTGGGCTTTGACCCACGTATGCTCTGATCCATCTTGTCATCGCGGATCATTGAAAGGACTTCGCCCGCATCGCTTAGGTTTCTGCTTTAGTATACTAAGTGTTACTCTAGTAAGGGGATTACAAACTAAGTTTTCATAAACTCACCCTATTTTTAACTGTGCAGGTAATCCTCAGCCTTAGACGGATCGGAGCTGCGAGGGACTTGGAGGTGACCACACGTCCTATTGGCTTTAAAGTACACGTCTTATTTTTATTTTAGTTTAATTTGTTGGGTTATAAATTTTGTAATAAGGCCTTAAATTTTCTAAACTTTAAGTTTTGGGATTTTATTGATTGTTTTATAATTGCTAGAAGTAGAATAGGATTTATCAGAAATAATTATTATTTTTCAAAATATCACGTTCCGTAACTATTTTAAATTTAGCTTTTCGCAACAAACAAGGTTTTAAAGGTAATGATGTTTTCCAATAATGATTTCTAATAAACCACGTTTTGAAAATAAGCAAGCGAAAACTGAGGTTTTCAATAGCAAAAAGTTTTAAGCTGTAAGAAGGGTTTCTAATGAAAGCATGGTTTTCAAGAAACTCTTCAATGTGACACGCCAGATTCGGGCCTAACTTCTAGGCCGGCTTTGGGGTGTTACATTTAATGGTCTCAGAGCCTGGTTTGCAAAACTCAGCTGTGGATTGGGTTTTCAAATTTGAATTTTTTAAAGTGTCATTTCGAAAAGGCTTGAAAATATTTGAAGATCTAAAATGTTGTATAGACCGTTTTTTGAAGGTGTGGTACACCGAGTCTTCGGCACTGAATCCGTAAGTTTTTTGAATACTGTACTGTATTTTTGGGTATTTATTCTGTGTGTGTTTTGTTTGGATGTGATGTTTGACTATAGAAGTTGTATGTATGTGTGATAAATATCAATTTGCTTCTGTGGTTAGATGTTTGGTTGTGTGTAAGAGGTTTCAAGATTAAGTTAAAAATGTGTTAGTGTTATTAAGATCAGAGTGCGCAGCGTGAGCGTAGTGTGGTAGGTTAGGATGCGCGACTATTCCTATAGTTAGAAATTTCGAGGACGAAATTTCTTTAAGGGGGTAGATTTGTAATGACCTGAAGTTGGGCCTAGTAGAATTGGAACTTGGGCACGGGAGCGTTTAAAATTCTTGAGAATAAGAGAATGGCTCTAATGCAAGTTGGACCTATTAGGTGAGTAATTCTGGAATGTTAGGGGGCTTACATGAAGTCCTGGGATCAAACTAGGGCTTTAGGAAAATTTTGGTTTTAGGTGAATAAAACCCTAAGAGTTACTAAGTACCCTTTATGAATAAAATGTGGAGAAAAAAGACACAAAAGTAGTTGTGGTCTTGTGGCAAATGGCGCCACATGGGAGACAAGGGAATGACACCACACAAGGAAGCAAGGGGCCCAAGGTTCAAGTATTGGCGCTTGCATTTCATTTTGATTTCTTTTTTAGATGAACTTAGACTTTGGCCACAGACTTATATTTAGTTGCGCATGTTTTAAGACAACAAGGAGCTAGGTGGTAAAGTGGCTAGTGGCGTGGAATATGTTACAAGGGAGCCTGAGTTCGAATCCCATCGCAAGCAAAAAGGGATATTTATTTTGCTAAGTTGGGACGGCCAGAGTTTGTGTTGGAATTAAACTCTGCTGAAAGAGGGACCCCATATCGGGAAGCTAGCAAGAGGGAAGGTGAGAAGCTAGCTTTAAAAAGAGCAATCTATGAAAAGAGTAAGCATACCTGGGTTGGCATTTGGCGTTTGGGCATAAGAGTGTTCGGAGTGCCGATCAACTCCAGATTCCTATCAAGTGTGTATTTCACACTACCTAGGTGTAGAGTGGCAAATGCCGAAATGCCGGTCACGCGATAATGGTAGCCACACGAGCATGCAAGCGCACGTGTGGGGGCTTCAACGCGAAAGTTGAGGTCATCATGAGTGTTCTTGTGGGTTAGGCTATTTGGGCTGAAATAGGCCGTAGTGGACCATGTGGGGCCTATGGGCCCATAAGAATAATTTGTATGATTGCGTAGTAGATAGTGAACTGGTCTGTGTGAATCCCATATCTGTGGCTAGATTTGGGCTAAATGGGCCACACGAACGTGTGGGTCCATTTGGCCCGAGAATGGACCCTAAGCCCATTCGCATCGTTATCTCTGTTTAGAATTCCTTAATTTACAATATTGTTGAAATACCCTTAGTTTACAAAGTTACTGAAATACCCTTAGTTTACAAAATTACTGAAATACCCATGGTTTGTAAAATTACTGGGTACCCTCGGTTTGTAAAATTATTGAAATACCCCTGATTTGTTAAATTACCGAAATACCCTTGGACTGCAAATTTACCAAAATACCCTCGACAGCTAAAATTACCAAGATGCCCTTACGGGGCGAAATGATCGTTTTACCCTTAACCGATTAAATTATCGTTTTACCCTCGGGTAGTACTAGTGTTGTATGTGTTAATTGTCTGATTAATTATGATTGAGATGCACTGCATACATGGATTAGTTATGAGTAAAATTACCGAATTACCACTGTAGGCTAGGATTACCGAAATACCCTTATAGGGTAAAATGACTATTTTGCCCCTGAGGGTAGAAGACTAATTCTGGTGCCATGATTTGACTATGACCTTATGACTGTGGTTTAACCGACTTGACTGTAGGTGTGTGTCTGGTTTGCTGTTAATATGTGTTGAAATGAATGTCGCTAAGCATGGCCATTTTTCATACATGTGTAATGATTGAGCATGACATACACAACATACTGCATTGTGTTGGGTTATGCTTATGAAGGAAGTACTTTACTGGTGGCTATGCCACGTTATATAGATTTTAGTGGCTCAGCCACGTATACTATTACTAGCATCTTTGTTGCGTTGATATTGGCAGCTCGATTGTGCTCTTGGTGTGTATGGCTGGGTGGGTCGACTTGGTCCCCACATGGTGTGTAGGGTTGGTACGGATGGTGTATTGGCTGGACTGGGTTGGGATGCATCCTCATACTATTGCATATCTGTTTATGAGACCTGTCACTGAACTACACTTAGGCCGCGTGTTTTATTATTGGTTTGGGCTAGGCCCAACTGATACTGTTATGGGATATGACCCAAATAATTTCTTAGTGGGCTTTGACCCACGTATCCTCTGATCTGTACTATACTGTGACTATTGGAAGGGCTTCACCCGCATCGCTTAGGTTTCTCGCTTACAGATACCGATCATTACTCGTAAGGGATTACACACTGAGTTTTCATAAACTCACCCCGTTTTTAACTGTGCAGGTAATCCTTAGCCTTAGATGGATCGGAGCTGCGAGGGACTTGGAGGTGACCACAAGACCTATTTGCTTTAAAGTACACGTCCTATTTTTATTTTAGTTTAATTTGTTGGGTTATAAATTTTGTAATAAGGCCTTAAGATTTCTGAACTTTAAGTTTTGGGATTTTATTAATTGTTTTATAATTGCTAGAAGTAGAACACGATTTATCGGAAATAACTACTATTTTTCAAAATATCACGTTCCGCAACTGTTTTAAATTTAGCTTTTTGAAACAAACAAGGTTTTAAAGATAATGATGTTTTCCAATAATGATTTCTAATAAACCACGTTTCGAAAATAAGCAAGCGAAATCTGATGTTTTGAATAGCAGAAAGTTTTAAGTTGTAAGAAGGGTTTCTAATGAAAGCATGGTTTTGCAGAAACTCTTCAATGTGACACGCCAGATTCGGGCCTAACTTCTAGGCTGGGGTTGGGGTGTTACATTTAATGGTATCAGAGCCTGGTTTGCAAAAATCGACTGTGGATTGGATTTTCAAATTTGAATTTCTGAAAGTGCCATTTCAAAAAGGCTTGAAAATATTTGAAGATCTGAAATGTTGTATTGACCATTTTTTGAAAGTGTGGTACACCGAGTCTCTGGCACTGGATCTGTAAGTTTTCTGAATACTTTTGTATGCTCAGAAATTTAAATATAGTGAGTTAGAAATACGGTGGTTTCTCTAGATACTGTATTGTATTTTTGTGTATTTATTCTGTGTGTGTTTTGTTTGGATGTGATGTTTGAATATAGAAGTTGTATGTATGTGTGATAAATATCGATTTGCTTCTGTGGTTAGATTGTTGGTTCTGTGTAAGCAGTTTCAAGATTAAGTTAAAAGTGTATTAGTGTTATTAAGATCAGAGTGTGCAGTGTGAGCGTAGTGTGGTAGGTTAGGATGTGCAAGTATTCTATAGTTAGAAATTTCGAAGATGAAATTTCTTTAAGGGGGTAGATTTGTAACAACCTGAAGTTGGGCCTAGTAAAATTGGATCTTGGGCACGGGAGCATTTAAATTTTTTTAGAATAAGAGAACGGCTCTAATGCAAGTTGGACCTACTAGGTGAGTAATTCTGGAATGTTAGGGGGCTTCAATGAAGTCCTGGGATCAAACCAGGGCTTTAGGAAAATTTTGGTTTTAGGTGAATAAAACCCTAGGAGTTACTAAGTACCCTTTATGAGTAAAATTTTGAGAAAAATGACACAAAAGGAGTTGTGGTCTAGTGGCAAATGGCGCCATATGGGAGACAAGGGAATGACGCCACACAAGGAAGCAAGGGGTCCAAGGTTCAAATATTGGCGCTTGCATTTCATTTTGATTTCTTTTTTAGATGAACTTAGACTTTAGCCATAGACTTATATTTAGTTGCGCATGTTTTAAGACAACAAGGAGCTAGTTGGTAAAGTGGCTAGCGGCATTGAATATGTTACAAGGGAGCCTGAGTTCGAATCCCATCGCAAGCAAAAAGGGATATTTATTTTGCTAAGTTGGGACGGCTAGAGTTTGTGTTGGAATTAAACTCTGCTGAAGGAGGGACCCCACATCGGGAAGCTAGCAAGAGGGAAGGTGAGAAGCTGGCTTTAAAAAGAGCAATCTTTCAGAAGAATAAGCATACCTGGGTTGGCATTTGGCGTTTGGGCATAAGAGTGTTCGGAGCGCCGATGAACTCCAGATTCCTATCAAGTACGTATTTCACACTACCTAGTTATAGAGCGGCAAATGCCGAAATACCGGTCATGTGACAATGGTAGCCACACGAGCATGCAAGCGCACGTTTGGGGGCTTCAACGTGATAGTTGAGGCCATCATGAGTGTTCTTGCGGGGTAGGCTGTTTGGGCCGAAATAGGCCGTAATGGGGCATGTGGGGCCTATGGGCCCATAAGAATAATTTGTATGATTGTGTAGTAGATAGTGAACTGGTCTGTGTCAATATCATATCTGTGGCTAGATTTGGGCTAAATGGGCCACACGAACGTGTGGGTCCATTTAGGCCGAGAATGGGCCCTAAGCCCATTCGCATCGTTATTTCTGTTTAGAATTCCTTGATTTACAAAATTACTGAAACACCCTTAGTTTACAAAGTTACTGAAATACCCTTAGTTTACAAAATTACAGAAATACCCTTGGTTTACAAAATTACTACGATACCCTCAATTTTTAAAATTTTTGAAATAACACTGATTTGTGAAATTACTGAAATACCCTCGATTTGTAAAATTACCGATATACCCCTAATTTTTGAAATTACCGAAATACCCTTGGACTGCAAATTTACCAAATTACCCTCGACGGGTAAAATTACCAAGATGCCCTTACGAGGCCAAATGACTATTTTACCTTTAACCGATTAAATTACTGTTGTACCCTCGGGGTAGTACTAGTGTAGTATGTGTTAATTGTATGATTGATTATGATTGAGATGTACTGTATACATGGATTAGTCATGAGTAGAATTACCGAATAACCCCTGTAGGGTAGGATTACCGAATACCGGTCATGTGACAATGGTAGCCACACGAGCATGCAAGCGCACGTTTGGGGGCTTCAACGTGATAGTTGAGGCCATCATGAGTGTTCTTGCGGGGTAGGCTGTTTGGGCCGAAATAGGCCGTAATGGGGCATGTGGGGCCTATGGGCCCATAAGAATAATTTGTATGATTGTGTAGTAGATAGTGAACTGGTCTGTGTCAATATCATATCTGTGGCTAGATTTGGGCTAAACGGGCCACACGAACGTGTGGGTCCATTTAGGCCGAGAATGGGCCCTAAGCCCATTCGCATCGTTATTTCTGTTTAGAATTCCTTGATTTACAAAATTACTGAAACACCCTTAGTTTACAAAGTTACTGAAATACCCTTAGTTTACAAAATTACAGAAATACCCTTGGTTTACAAAATTACTACGATACCCTCAATTTTTAAAATTTTTGAAATAACACGATTTGTGAAATTACTGAAATACCCTCGATTTGTAAAATTACCGATATACCCCTAATTTTTGAAATTACCGAAATACCCTTGGACTGCAAATTTACCAAATTACCCTCGACGGGTAAAATTACCAAGATGCCCTTACGAGGCCAAATGACTATTTTACCTTTAACCGATTAAATTACTGTTGCACCCTCGGGGTAGTACTAGTGTAGTATGTGTTAATTGTATGATTGATTATGATTGAGATGTACTGTATACATGGATTAGTCATGAGTAGAATTACCGAATAACCCCTGTAGGGTAGGATTACCGAAACACCCTTATTGGGTGAAATGACTATTTTGCCCCTAAGGGTAAAAGACTAATTTTCGTGCCATGAGTTGACTGTGACTGTATGACTGTGACTATATGACTGTGGTTTAACCGACTTGACTGTAGGCGTGTGTCTGGTTTGCTGTTAATATGTGTTGAAATGACTGTTACTAAGCATAGCCATTTTGCATACACGTGTAGTGATTGATCATGACATACATGACATACTGCATTAGGTTGGGTTATGCTTATGGAGGAAGTACTGTACTGCTGGCTATGCCACGTTATGTTGATTTTAGTGGCTCACCACGATATCGCTCTTCGCGCTTTGCTTGCGTTGATATTGGCGACTGATCGTGCTCTTGGTGTCTTGGTGGGTGGGTCGACTTAGTCCCCACATGGTGTGTTGGGTTGGTATGGGCGGTGTGTTGGCTGGACTGGGTTGGGATGCATCCTCATACTGTTACATATCTGTTTATGAGATCTGTCACTGAACTAGGCTTAGGCCGCTTGTTCTATTATTGGTTTGGGCTAGGCCCAGCTGATACTGTTATGGGCTATGACCCAAATAATTTCTTAGTAGGCTTTGACCTACGTATGCTCGACTTTGTCTTGCATCGTGGATCATTGAAAGGGCTTCGCCTAGACTCGCTTAGGTTTCGCGTCAGATATCTTGATCGTTACTCGGAAAGGGGATTACACACTGAGTTTTCATAAACTCACCCCATTTTTAACTGTGCAAGTAATCCTCAACCTTAGACGGATCGGAGCTGCGAGGGACTCGGAGGTGACCACACGACCTATTGGCTTTAAAGTACACGTACTATTTTTATTTTAGTTTAATTTGTTGGGTTATAAATTTTGTAATAAGGCCTTAAGATTTTTGAATTTTAAGTTTTGGGATTTTATTGATTGTTTTATAATTGCTAGAAGCAGAACACGATTTATCAGAAATAACTACTATTTTTCAAAAAATCACGTTCCGCAACTGTTTTAAATTTAGCTATTCGCAATAAACAAGGTTTTAAAGATAATGACGTTTTCCAATAATGATTTCTAGTAAACCACATTTTGAAAATAAGCTAGCGAAATCTGAGGTTTTGAATAGCAGAAAGTTTTAAGTTGTAAGAAGGGTTTCTAATGAAAGCATGGTTTTCAAAAAACTCTTCAATGTGACACGCCAGATTCGGGCCAAACTTCTAGGCCGGGTTTAGGTTGTTACATTTAATGGTATCAGAGCTTGGTTTGCAAAACTCGGCTGTGGATTGGGTTTTCAAAATTGAATTTCTGAAAGTGTCATTTCAAAAAGGCTTGAAAATATTTGAAGATCTGAAATGTTGTATTGACCATTTTTTGAAAGTGTGGTACACCGAGTCTCCGACGCTGAATCTGTAAGTTTTCTGAATACTTTTTTCTACTTAGAAATTTAAATATAGTGAGTTAGAAATACGGTGGTTTCTTTAGATACTGTACTATATTTTTGGGTATTAATTATGTGTGTGTTTTGTTTGGATGTGATGTTTGAATATAGAAGTTGTATGTATGTGTGATAAATATCGATTTGCTTCTGTGGTTAGATGTTTGGTTGTGTGTAAGAGGTTTCAAGATTAAGATAAAAGTGCATTAATGTTATTATGATCAGAGTGCACAGCGTGAGCATAGTGTGGTAGGTTAGAATGTGTGACTGTGGTAGGTTAGAATGTGTGACTATTCCTATAGTTAGAAATTTCGAGGACGAAATTTCTTTAAGGGGGTAGATTTGTAACGATCTGAGGTTGGGCCTAGTAGAATTGGACCTTGGGCACGAGAGCATTTAAAATTTTTAAGAATAAGAGAACGGCTATAATGCAAGTTGGACTTATTAGGTGTGTAATTTTGGAAGGTTAGGGGGCTTCCATGAAGTCCTGAGATCAAACCAGGGCTTTAGGAAAATTTTGGTTTTAGGTGAATAAAACCCTGGGAGTTAGTAAGTAGCCTTTAAGAATACAATGTGGAGAAAAGTGACACAAAACGAGTTGTGGTCTAGTGGCAAATGGCACCACATGGGAGACAAGGGAATGACGCCACACAAGGAAGCAAGGGGTCCAAGGTTCAAGTATTGGGGCTTGCATTTCATTTTGATTTCTTTTTTAGATGAACTTAGACTTTGGCCATAGACTTATATTTAGTTGCGCATGTTTTAAGACAACAAGGAGGTAGTTGGTAAAGTGGCTAGCGGCGTGGAATATGTTACAAGGGAGCCTGAGTTCGAATCCCATCGCAAGCAAAAAGGGATATTTATTTTGCTAAGTTGGGACGACCAGAGTTTGTGTTGAAATTAAACTCTGCTAAGAGGGAAGGTGGGAAGCTAGCTTTAAAAAGAGCAATCTATGAGAAGAGTAAGCATACCTGGGTTAGCGTTTGGCATTTGGGCATAAGGGTGTTCGGAGCGTCGATCAACTCCAGATTCCTATCAAGTGCGTATTTCGCACTACCTAGCTGTAGAGCGGCAAATGCTGAAATACCGGTCACGCGACAATGGTAGTCAGATGAGCATGCAAGCGCACGTGTGGGGGCTTCAACGCCATAGTTGAGGCCATCATGAGTGTTCTTGCGGGTTAGGCTGTTTGGGCTGAAATAGGCCGTAATGGGCCATGTAGGGCCTATGGGCCCATAATAATAATTTGTATGATTGTGTAGTAGATAGTGAACTGGTCTGTGTGAATCTCATATCTGTGGCTAGATTTGGACTAAATGGGCCACACGAACGTGTGGGTCCATTTGGGCCGAGAATGGGCCCTAAGCCCATTCGCATCATTATTTCTGTTTAGAATTCCTTGATTTACAAAATTATTGAAATACCCTCAGTTTACAAAGTTACTGAAATACCCTTAGTTTACAAAATTACAAAAATACCCTTGGTTTGCAAAATTACTGCGATACCCTCGATTTTTAAAATTATTAAAATAACCCTGATTTGTGAAATTATCGAAATACCCTTAATTTTTGAAATTACCGAAATACCTTTGGACTACAAATTTACCAAAATACCCTCGACGGGTAAAATTACCAAGATGCCCTTACAGGGCAAAATGACCGTTTTACCCTTAATCGATTAAATTACCGTTGTACCCTCAGGGTAGTACTAGTGTTGTATGTGTTAATTGTATGATTGATTATGATTGAGATGCACTGCATATGTGGATTAGTTATGAGTAGAATTACCGAATTACCCCTGCAGGGTAGGATTACCGAAATACCTTTCTAGGGTAAAATGACTATTTTGCACCTGATTGTAAAAGACTAATTTTGGTGCCATGATTTGACTGTGACTGTATGACTGTGGTTTAACCAACTTGACTGTAGGCGTGTGTCTGGTTTGCGGTTAATATGTGTTGAAATGACTGTTACTAAGCATGGCCATTTTGCATACACGTGTAATGATTGAGCACGACATACACGACATACTACATTGGGTTGGGTTATGCTTATGGAGGAAGTACTGTACTGGTGGCTATGCCACGTTATAGCGATTTTAGTGGCTCAGCCACGTATACTATTTACGCGCTTTGCTTTGCGTTGATATTGGCGACTCGGTACGTGCTCTTGGTGTGTAGAAATTTGGGTGGGTCGACTTGGTCTCCACATGGTGTGTAGGGTGGGTACGGGTGGTGTGTTGGCTGGACTGGGTTGGGATGCATCCTCATACTGTTGCACATCTGTTTATGAGATCTGTCACTGAACTAGGCTTAGGCCGCTTATTCTATTATTGGTTTGGGCTAGGCCTAACTGATACTGTTATGGGCTATGACCCAAATAATTTCTTAGTGGGCTCTGACCCACGTATGCTCTGATCTGTACTATACTGTGACTGTTGAAAGGGCTTCGGCCCAGATTGTTTAGATTTCTACTTCTGTATACTGACTGTTACTCTGGTAAGGGGATTACACTCTGAGTTTTCATAAACTCGCCCCGCTTTTTAATCATGCGTAATCCTCACCTTAGATGGATCGGAGTCATGAGGACTCGGAGGTGACCACACGACCTATTGGCTTTAAAGTACACGTCCTATTTTTATTTTAGTTTAATTTGTTGGGTTATAAATTTTGTAATAAGGCCTTAAGATTTCTGAACTTTAAGTTTTGGGATTTTATTGATTGTTTTATAATTGCTAGAAGTAGAACACGATTTATCGAAAATAACTACTATTTTTCAAAATATCACGTTCATAATCATTTTAAATTTAGCTTTTACAACAAACAAGGTTTTAAAGATAATGATGTTTTCCAATAATGATTTCTAATAGACCATGTTTTGAAAATAAGCAAGCGAAATCTGAGGTTTTGAATAGCAAAAAGTTTTAAGTTGTAAGAAGGGTTTCTAATGAAAGCATGGTTTTCAAAAAAAATCTTCAATGTGACACGCCAGATTCGGGCCTAACTTCTAGGCCGGATTTGGGGTGTTACATTTAATGGTATCAAAGCCTGGTTTGCAAAACTCGGCTATGGATTGGGTTTTCAAAATTGAATTTCTGAAAGTGTCATTTCAAAAAGGCTTCAAAATATTTGAAGATCTGAAATGTTGTATTGACCGTTTTTTAAAAGTGTGGTACACCAAGTCTCTAGCGCTGAATCCGTAAGTTTTCTGAATACTTTTGTCTGTTTAGAAATTTAAATATAGTGAGTTAGAAATACTGTGGTTTCTTTGGATACTGGACTGTATTTTTGGGTATTTATTCTGTGTATGTTTTGTTTGGATGTGATGTTTGAATATAGAAGTTGTATGTATGCGTGATAAATATCGATTTGCTTCTGTGGTTAGATATTTGGTTGTGTGTAAGAGGTTTCAAGATTAAGTTAAAAGTGTATTAGTGTTATTAAGATCAGAGTGCGCAGCGTGAGGTAGTGTGGTAGGTTAGGTTGTGCGACTATTCCTATAGTTAGAAATTTCGAGTACAAAATTTCTTTAAGGGGGTAGATTTGTAACGACCTGAAGTTGGGCCTAGTAGAATTGGACCTTGGCCACGGGAGCGTTTAAAATTTTTGAGAATAAGAGAATGGCTCTAATTCAAGTTGGACCTATTAGGTAAGTGATTTTGGAAGGTTAGGGGGCTTCCATGAAGTCCCGGGATCAAACATGGACTTTAGGAAAATTTTGGTTTTAGGTGAATAAAACCTTAGAGTTAGTAAGTAGCCTTTAAGAATAAAATATGGAGAAAAATGACATAAAAGGAGTTGTGGTCTAGTAGAAAATAGCGCCACATGGGAGACAAGGGAATGACGCAACACAAGGAAGCAAGGGGTCTAAGGTTCAAATATTGGCACTTGCATTTCATTTTAATTTCTTTTTTAGATGAACTTAAACTTTGGCCATAGACTTATATTTAGTTGCGCATGTTTTAAGACAACAAGGAGCTAGTTGGTAAAGTGGCTAGCGGCGTGGATTATGTTACAAGAGAGCCTGAGTTCGAATCCCATCGCAAGAAAAAGGGGATATTTATTTTGCTAAGTTGGGCCAGCCAGAGCTTGTGTTGGAATTAAACTCTGCTGAAGGAGGGATCCCACATCGGGAAGCTAGCAAGAGGGAAGGTGAGAAGCTGGCTTTAAATAGAGCAATCTATGAGGAGAGTAAGCATACATGGGTTGGCGTTTGGGCATAGGAGTGTTCGGAGTGCGGATCAACTCCATATTCCTATCAGATGTGTATTTCGCACTACTCTAACTGTAGAGCGGTAAATGCTGAAATGCCGATCACATGACAATGGTAGCCACATGGGCGTGCGAGCGCACGTGTAGGGGCTTTGACACGATAGTTGAGGCCATCATGAGTGTTCTTGTAGGTTAGGCTGTTTGGGCCGAAATGGGACGTAATGGGCCATGTGGGGCCTGTGGGCCCATAGGAATAATTTGTATGATTGTGTTATAGATAGTGAGCTGGTGTATGTGAATCTTATATCTGTTGCTAGACGTATGGGTCCATTTGGGCCGAGAATGGGCCCTAAGCCCATTCGCATCATTATCTCTATTTAGAATTCCTTGGTTTCCAAAATTACTGAAATACCCTTAGTTTACAAAATTACTGAAATACCCTTATTTTACAAAATTACTAAAATACCCTTGGTTTGCAAAATTATTGAAATACCCTCGGTTTGTAAAACTACTAAAATACTCCCGATTTATGAAATTACTGAAATAGCCTCGATTTGTAAAATTACTGAAATACTCTTAATTTCTAAAATTACCGAAATACCTTTGGACTGCAAAATTACCAAAATACCCTCGACGGGTAAAATTACCGGGATGTCCTTATGGGGCGAAATGACCGTTTTACCCTTAACCGATTAAATGACCGTTGTACCCTCAGGGTAGTACTAGTGTTGTATGTGTTAATTGTATGACTGGTTATGTTTGAGATGCACTGCATACATGGATTAGTTATGAGTAGAATTATCGAATTACCCCTGTAGGGTAGGATTACCGAAATACCCTTATAGGGTAAAATGACTATTTTGCACCTGAGGGTAAAAGACTAATTTTCGTGCCATGATTTGATCGTGGATCAGATGATCGTGGTTTTAACCGACTTGATCGTAGCGCGTGTCCGCAGTTTGCGCTAATATGTGTTGAAATGACTGTTACTAAGCATGGCCATTTTGGATACACATGTAATGATTGAGCATGACATACACGACATACTGCATTGGGTTATGTTATGCTTATGGAGGAGGTACTGTATTGGTGGCTATGCCACGTTATACTGATTTTAGTGGCTCGAGCACGATATCATTCTTCGCACTTTCTTTGCATTGATATTATGCGGCTCGGCTGCGCTCTGGGTGTGTAGGGTTGGGTGGGTCGACTTGGCCCCCACATGGTGTGTAGGGTTGGTACGGGTGGTGTATTGGCTAGACTGGGTTGGGATACATCCTCATATTGTTGCATATCTGCTTTTGAGATCTGCCACTGAACTGGGCTTAGTCCATTTGTTCTGTTATTGGTTTGGGCTAGGCCCAACTGATACTGTTATGGGCTATGACCCAAACAATTTCGTAGTGGGCTTTGACCAACGTATGCTCTAATCTGTACTGTACTGTCACTATTGAAAGGGCTTTGGCCGAGATCGCTTTAGGTTTCGCTTCAGATATCGATCATTACTCAGTAAGGGGATTACACACTGAGTTTTCATAAACTCACCCCGTTTTTAACTGTGCAGGTAATCCTCAGCCTTAGATGGATCAGAGGTGACCACACGTCCTATTTTTATTTTAGTTTAATTTGTTGGGTTATAAATCTTGTAGTAAGGCCTTAAGATTTCTAAACTTTAAGTTTTGGGATTTTATTGGTTGTTTTATAATTGCTAAAAGTAGAGCACGATTTATCGGAAATAACTACTATTTTTCAAAATATCACGTTCGCAACTATTTTAAATTAAGCTTTTCGCAACAAACAAGGTTTTAAAGATAATGATGTTTTCCAAGAATGATTTCTAATAAACCACGTTTTGAAAATAAGCAAGCGAAATCTGAGGTTTTGAATAGCAGAAAGTTTTAAGTTGTAAGAAGGGTTTCTAATGAAAGCATGGTTTTCAAAAAACTCTTCAATGTGAGATGGCAGATTCGAGCCTAACTTCTAGGCCGGGTTTGGGGTGTTACAGCGTAGGTTTGTGCAAGTATACACAATAGTTATCAAGCAATAAGTAAGTATAAGACTGATCGTATCCACAAGGACTGTATTTAAATTGATACTTGTAAAAATTACTATTCACAAATTGGTTAAGAAAAACATAATAATTTTGGGTGATAGGTTTTAAATTAAATTAATTAACTAAATGCAAGTTAATCTAAATGCAAATGAAATTGAATGTAAGGTCATGATTTAGCATTGATTTTCACAAGTTTAAAAATGATAACATAAACAAGCTAGAATAATTACAACATTTGACTTAATTCAGTTTTCATCATGTTTAACAATGTTAGAAAAATATTTCATGGCAACTCGATTGTTCATTAACTGGGAATCTCATATAATTTCAAGTGAATCTTATATATAGAAAAATATGCATAAAATAATTTCATAATTTAACTAAGGATTCCTTAGGATTTATGTGAAATAACATGGATAGATTAGGTTTGAAACAATTTAATCACATAAACCTAAAGTTATGCAAGTCTATTACGAATGTCTAATTTTTTCTAATTAGGATATAACCGTGTCCATTAATTGTCATCTGGTAAGGATTGATCAATTAATTCTAATGCATTATGTAACATCCCATATATTTTTTATTAATATGCGCGCAATAATGAGAACAAGGTAATGTGTAGTCTAGTGGTTTAGAGACTTCTTAGTTATGCTAGAGGTCTAAGGTTCAAGTCCTAATGTTCACACTATTTTTTTTAATCTTTTTACAATTTTTCCATGTGACATAAGTGCTTGTCGTCCACCCCTCTTGTTGCCTCATATAAGATGATTTGTTTCCTCCATTAAAAGTCAAACTTACCTTAAGTTAGGGGTGCATGATCCCCTTTTCACTCCATGTCTCCCTCCCTTGCCAAAACCTCCTATCTTGCCTACTTGATGTGATTCATTGAACCTGGTCACAGTTACCAAGCTACACACAGCCATTTTCGTCCTTACCACTCTCATTTCTCCCATATTCTCTTTTTTTTTTCATTTTCTTTCATCTTCATTTTCTCTCCATTTGACAAATAACCACCACCCAAAATTTCTCCACTGTGGGCTATAGTTTCACAACCTCAACACCACCTCCTAATATTCTCTTCTCCTTCTCTTTTCTTTGAATCACTGCCCCTCACCACCACCGTTACCACCGTGAACCGCCATGAACCATCGCTGGAAACCCTCCCTCCTCCACTCATTTTCTTCTCTGTTTTCTCTTAACTTTGTGACTGGACCCTATTTCCCCTTTTTTTATATTTTGCACCTCATTAGGACCACCACAGGACCATCGTCGTCACCACCGTTTTCCACTGGGATTCAAATTTTCTTTTTTTCTTTTCCCTTTCGATCTCTCCCATCTTCTCTAATGATTTAATTATCCTATTTGAATTATTGTGTTCAAGACTTATCGATCATATATTTTTGTAGATCATTAAATCTCTTTGCTCCTTCGTCAAGACTAATTATCGATCTCGTTGTATTGTTGAGTAGTGTAAATGTTTGAGGGGTGTTGGGAACATTTCTTTCTCTCTATTATTTTTCCTTATAGCCGAATGGTGTTAACACACTCATATTTTTCATGTCTTAACACTTTGTTCATATATTCTTTGAAGGACCAAACATCACCAATCGAAGAAATTCTTAGCGTGTTAAAGAGTGCATCGATTCCAAGTGTTAATTTAAGGGTAAGTAATTGGTGAGAATCATTTCAATGATTAAACTTTAAGTATTAAGACACACACGATAGATCTATAACTAAAATACATGTTTGATGCGGTAGATTCATCTGCCCAATTTAAATCTAAACGAAACCTCTTATAATAGGACTATGGCAATCAGATCTACGGATTAAGGTGTGGGATCTAAATCTTTGATGTGAGTATAATCTTTCATTATTTTATTATTAAATAAAAAGCTATTAAATAATTATTTGAGAGTACACTAAGTACTTGGAACGATGGAAATGTGCAAGTGTACACAATCGCAACAAGTAATAAAATGAGAAGTCAATGTCGAGTTATCGTATCTAGTGGGACTGTGTAAGAAAATATTTATGAAATGCAATTAAAAATACTTTGGTGAAGGAAAACCTTTTGTTTTGAGGAAGTGATTAAAACCGTAGATCATGCAAAAACCATCAAAAAACCAAACTCCAAAGTCCAAAAGAAAGTCCCAAGCCAAAGTCCATGGAAATAAAAACACATCCCAAAGTATATCAAGTACCAAATAAATAAGTTTTTTTTCTAAAAACATCTGAGAGCAGCTTCGAAAGTCGAGCCAATCCTAACCTCGATTATCATCTGAAAGGTCAGAAAAAAAGGGGTAAGCTTAAAAAGCCTAATGTGGGTCATAATAACAAAAATTAACGCATAACAACATCAGTTTAAGCATCTCATATTCATACAATATTTACTTCACAGAACCACATTTATCATAATGCATAATAACGATATCAATGCAACTATTTTTAAGAATCAATGTAGATATTTTTGAAAATAAATGTTACCGATCTCCACTACACACCATAATGAGTTCCCCAGAATTCGTCCATCCAATAACACACCAATATTATGGACAAGCCACGAAATAGTGTAGTCGAGCTCATAATAGAATATTGTGGATGAGCCACCAGATAATTGCAGATATACTGTCAAATACACAATATTGTGGTCAAGCCACTTGAAATTGCAGATATGCTACTAGATACTTCCTCCGTACACATTATTCCAACCCCATGCATGTGATATGGCATGCAGAACAAGTTTTATAGTAGGCATGCTTTACATGCAAATCATATTTATTTTCGGTTCAACACAGTGGCATACTTAACATTCGAATCAGAATCAAAATTATGGCATGCTTAACCTGCAAATCATAGGTAGAACAATAGCATGCTTAACATGTGAATCATAGTCAGAATATTCATAATCACATACGAATCAAAATATCAATGTAGCAATATCATGTTTACAATACATGTATTATCCAAATCTCCATATATCACATGTCATGAGTGTAAGGAAATTACACATCAATATTTTAACAGAAAAAACACACAAACCCATATTTCATCACAGATATGAAGTTTTGGAAACACTTACTTGAAATCCTCTTTTACCGAATTTTTACCAATCCATACGAACACTTAAAGTATTCGTCTAATATCACTTTTCAGATAACTCTTTAAACAATAATTAATTATTTGAAAAAATATATTTATCTTGATTAAATATGATATCTTATAAAAATAAATCCCCACACCTTTGCAATTCTACTCACAATGATCCCGGTTCCAACTTCTAATAAGAGAGTTTTATTCTCAAGCCTCTAAGGTTAAAACCATTCACACGTATTAGAATTGGTTACTAAAATAAATAATCTTTCAATTATTTGATTCAGTGAGGTACCTACGTAATCCTTCGACTTATTCGCACACTTCTACAAGTGGAGGTATTAATTCGGGATTTTTTATTTGCACTTCTGTGAAATCCATAGATCGAAATGGTTAGCGTTATCTTAATCAAGTATGTATGTATATAACATACGAGAATGTAACAAGAACAAAGGGTCAACTATACTTATGTAGTAACAAAGGAAAATGACTCAACTCTTCCCACAAAATATTGATTAGAGAGGAGGATTCGTCACTAAATGGAGAAAATCATATTATAAAAATAAAAGTTAGAAAGAATAAAAATAGAATATGGGATAAAATTTTTATGAACAAAAAAAAATCAAAATTTAGAGGTTAAAGAAATCAATTACGAAAAGAAGAGGAGAAAAAAATCGAGAATTTTTTGTAATGATCAACAATGGCGGCGCGACAATGACAGAAGAGAAATGATGGTGAGGTGGAGGTGCGATGACCTTATGTAGCGGTGGAGTGAAGGAGAAATGAGAAGAAAAGGGTGACTTAGGTGGTGAAATGGAAGAAAAAAGCGAAAAAATGGATGGAGCAAGATGGTGGACGTCAAAGGGAGGGGAGCAGAAAAAATGAAAAAAAAAAGTGAAATGCTTAAGTCTAGGTGTATGGCGGACCAAGGTAAGGTAAGGAAGGGAATTTTGCATATTAAAGGGACAAAGGCACGGAAAGGGGATCATAAGAGTGAAAAGGGGAGAAAAAGGGGAATGTTGACCTTGTAATCAAGGAAAGAATCTTCCCAAGTATGGCAAGATGTGGGTTGGACGTCAAGGGTGTTCACACTAGCCTAAGTTGTCAAAAATTTAATTAGAAACATGAGATTGTAACACCCCTTACCCATATTCGACATCGAAACAGGGTACGAGGTGTTACCGGACTCATACGCAAACATTCATACAGAACCAAGACGTGACTTTCCACTCAAATTTAAAACTTTTCATAAACCTTCATTTCGTCCCTTAAACAAACATACGAGGCCCAAAACACACTTTAGGAACAGTCCAGGATCAAACCGAATTCTTTAAAAGATTTCTGGAAAAAGTTAGAAAATTCTCATCAAACAGTCCACACGCCCGTGTGGAAGAAGGGACACGCCCGTGTGGCATATCACATGCCCATGTTCCACACCCGTGTAGATTTATTTCTCAATTCGAACCTATAAGGGTTTTCACACGGCCTGACACACACTCGTACATGGCCATGACACGCCCGTGCCTTAGCCCGTGTGCAAAAACCTTGACATTCTGTTTCTGACGTCATTGACCCACTAAGGTCACACGGCCAAGGCACACGCCCGTGTCCTTAGACCGTGTGGTGAATTAAATTCCTAATTTTAGGTGCAGACTTCACACGGCCTGGGCACATGCCCATGTCCTATGGCCGTGTATTCCACAGGTCGAGACACACAACCGTGTCTCAGCCCGTGTGGTTACTACTGGGCATTCTGTTTTGCTAACTTAAGGAGCAGGGGGACACACGTCCTAACTGCACGCCGATGGGGCAAACTGTGTGTGACATACTGCCTAAACACACATCTGTGTGTCTACCCATGTAGGTAGTAACAAGGCTATTTACCAAGCCCTTTGCCGCCCTTACTTGTACCACAATAACCTCATCAATAACCTACTCATTCATGCAATAACATACCAATTTCTCAACCATGCAATTTACACTTCCATGAAATTCATCATCATTGTCATATAATGATAATAAGTAATAGCAATCAACCGTGACCTTATACAAAATGAATCAATTCCAAAAACAAGCCAACACATTTTGCCAAAACAAAATAACACTTAACAAGCACTAAGTTCCTATACATGCCATACTCGAAAAGGATAAATCTAACTATACCAAGTGTTCAGATTAATAGTGTGACCAATCCCCTGACGTTCTTTGATCCTCGAGCTAAATTAGTGGCACTATAAGAAAATGGAAAAAGAAAAGGAGTGGAGTAAGCATAAAGCTTAGTAAGTCGCATGTAAACAATTAACAACAATTACCTTGCAACATCATACTCATAGCATATTATAAACTTGCATACACTTCTCATATAATCAAAGGCATCACTTACTCATTTTCATCCTTACTAATCATGTAGCATAATTCATGCTCATTTCAAATCTCACATCTCAAATATATATATATCATAAACATTGTTCACATTTGCAAGCACTTATACCCTGCACTTGTTATCACATAATCACACGTAAATTCACTTGGTTAAAGTTTCTCTATGAATACTTTGGAATAATATCGGATACGCGGTGGTTTCGCACACAGCCCACCAGTAATAAATAACACGGTGGTATCGCACATAGCCCACCAAATAATAATATATCCACGGTGGTTTCGCACACAGCCCACCAACGATAATAAATATGGTGGTATCACACACAACCCACCAACAATGAATAACACATGGTATCGCACACAGCCCACCAATAATCACTTTTTTATTTTGTTTATCCAAGGATTTCCTCACTCTCCATCATCATAAAAGATGTTAACAATATTCATAGCAATAATCAAACATGTTATGCAATATCAATGGTTATAAGCATAATAACAATAGAGTTGTATTATTCACATACAACTTACCTCGATATACAAAATTTTGGGTGACAATCTCGATTTAGCCCATTATCTTGGTTTTCCCCTGGTCTAAGTCCGGACTTTGTTTTTCTTGATCTATAATAACAAATTCACTTATTAATTCACCACATTATTCAAAACATTTCAAAGTTTCTATTTTAGCAAAATTACCGGTTTGCCCATATACTTTCAAAAAATTACAATTTTGCCCTTGAGCTCGTAAATCGATTCTAATTAAATTTCCTCTTGTATAGCTCACAATACCAATTATATCACACATTTACCACCTATTTTACAACCTTTACAAAAAGGTCATTTTCAGGTGTTTTCATGAAAACTCCTTTCACAAAAGTTGTTTATTTAACAACCAAGTTTCATTTTCTTCCATAAAAATTCAGCAATGATCGTGTTTGAGTGTTTTAATATTTATATAATGAATGATGGAGCCTAGAAACTAACTATCACCATGATTGAGGCAAGCGCACCTATCGAACAGTAGTATAGCTTAGTGGCAAGACCAGAATGTCGAACCCAAGGGAAGAAAAAGTACTAGTACTAACTTTCTTTTTTTTATCTAGCCTAAAATATTAAAGCAAGAATTAAGAACACATAATTAAGAACAAATCAAGTATTTATCATACAGTTTAGAAAACAATAACAAGATCCATCTTAGGTTTCATCCCCCTCAGGTATTTGAGGGGTTTAGTTCATGTTTATAAAATAATACATCTCAGAAGAAATTAAGTAACAAAACATAAAGAAAAATCCAAAAACTCCCAGAAGAAAATTGAAGGGAAAATCCTCAGTCTTGAGCGTGATTCCGGCTTCTGAGATGGATCAACTGGCTTTCTTCGAGTAATTCCCTATATTCATCCCTCTTTGGCTTCGCTCTCCGTCAAAAGCCACGATGTAAGCCTTCTCAAAACTCCTCTTAGGTTGCCCTCTAGGGTGTTTAAATAGGCTTTCGAGATGCCTTACTTGGCCCACGAGTATCCTATTTCGAGTGGAATTAAAATGGGTCACGGTAGGGACACACTCGGTGAAACACCCGTGTGAATTGAGCCCAGGGTCATGTTCGAGTCTGCTAAAGTGGCACAGTCGTGTAGTGAACTCCAGGCCGTGTTGATTTCTTACTTTGCCCTATTTTCTCCGTTTTTGGTCCGTTTCTCGTTCTTTTCATCCTCCTATGCTCTCTTAAGTATAAAACATGAAATTAAAGGATTAGAAGCATCAAAGTTTATAATTCAAGGGATAAATCATCCAAACGTATTCCAAATGTGGGATTAAAATATGTATATATTACAGTTTATCAAATACCCTCACACTTTAGCATTTGCTTGTCCTCAAGCAAAATCCTCAAGTCACAATTAAAATTCATTCTTCTCAACTTATATCTCCTATCAATAATGTTTCGAAATAATCAAAATATCACAGAGTTAACATCCTCACTAAGCATTCACTCAAATCACTCGAAGTGTTTAAGGGACAATAAATTAAGCACTCAATAGTCAACATGAAAAGTTATTACCATAGGCTTGCATGAAAATCAAATCTCCACCACTATAAATTGAGATGATACATCAATCAAAAGGTCTTTAAAAAGGATTGTAACGTGGCTTGGGTTTAAGGTGTGGATAAAAGCTGAATTAAAGGGTTAAAATCGAGATCGAATTGACAAATTACCTATTAAAGGGTTAAAATTGAGATCGAATTGACAAATTACCTAACTAGAAAAAAATAGACTAATACTGAATAATTACAATAAACACGAGCTTCTTCTCAAGATGTGAAATTAATTGCTTAAGCTTTAAATAACATAAAACTAAAAATGAATAAACTTTCAAATTTTTTTTAAGAACAAATCAAGAACAATAATAGGAATTTAACAACTGAAATGGAAACCATAGTTAGGCAACTTCTCAAATTAAACCTCGATAAAAAGGTTAATACAATAGGAAAAATTCTTAATGAATCAAAAAGAGTAAGTCTTGGGTTAATATTAAGGGTAAATCAATGAATGGTTTATTAGGATTAAAAGGGTTCACAAGGGGTTAATGATGAAGGTAAGCCTTTTGGGAAGTAAGTGGGTTAAATCCTAGGTGCCTTTATCATCTCAATATATCAAATCAAAAGTGTGATCTTGACATGCATAATCGAAGAAAGTTCTAGAATAACAAATCAATATTGACACACTCATAAACAATAAAAAAGTGAGCAAGAAAAATATATGCTCTAAAAAGGCTCAAGATCTCACAAAAATTATATATATATATTGATGTCAACCCTCTGAACTTCAAATTTCAAGATAATACCTAAACTTGGGGAAACAATCTAGCAAATTTTTAATTTTCAAAAATCAACTTATCATGCTTGATTCTCTAAAGCCTTCAAGTTTAAACAATCAATACACAACTGCCTATGTTTTAATTCAAGACATATAAATAAAAATAATAAATCAATCAGAATTTGTTCTAATAGTGATATGAGAAAGAAAAGACAAAATTCAGGGATTTGAGAATAATACAAAAAGTTTTCTGAATAAAATTCACCCCCACACTTATGATGTACATTGCCCTCAATGTACAAAGATAGATATTGATCGTGTGTCAGAGTCTTAAAAATTTATAAAAAGAATGATTGAGCCTAGAAACTAACTATGACAACGATTGAGGCAAGCACACCTATCGAACAGTAGTACAGTTTAGTGGCAAGACCGGATTGTCGAACCCAAAGGAACCTAAAGTACTAATACTAACTTTCTTTTTATTATTTAGCCTAAGAATTAAAGGAATTTTTATCTAATCTAAAGTTAACTAACAACTAAGCTAAAGGTGCAAAAACAAAGAGAACGAAATTGGGGAAATACTTGTGGAAAAAAGCAAATGATTAAGACAATACCCGAGGAAGAATCCACCTAGATTACACTTGTTATCTAACTCTGAACCAGATGATGTATTCACTTAACTTGATCCGTAGGATTCCTTAAGTTATATTAATACCTCCGTCGAGGCTACTAACCCTAGGTTGGTTAATTGAAATCTATTTCTAATTAAAACCCCTAGAATTGCATTAACTCGATCTATGGACTCCCATATTAGGTTTCACCCTAATCCGACAAAATCTCGTCACCCTATGTCTAGGCGTGCGATCAACTCCACTTAATTATGCTAGATTTATTCCTAGGCAGGGACTTTTGCTCCTCCACCTAAGCACATCACACTTGAATTAATATCCCGGAAATATCAAAACAAGAATTTAAAACACATAATTAAGAACAAATCAAGTATTTATCATATAGTTTAGAAAATGATAACAAGATTCATCTTAGGTTTCATCCCCATCAGGTATCAGAGGGTTTAGTTCATAGTCATAAAAGAATACATCTCAAAAGAAAAGATAAAACAAAACATAAGAAAAACTCTAAAACCCCTTGAAGGAATTGAAGAGAGATCCTCCATCTTAAGTATGGCTCTGGCTTCTTGAGATGAATCAACTGGCTTTCTTCGAGTAAATTCTACAATTCTGACCCCTCTGGCTCGGCTCTTTAGCCTTGCTGGACGCCTAGCCTGACTCCCTTGAAGGTTGGCCTCTAAGGTGTTTATATAGGCTTTTGGAATGGATTTCTTTGCCTCTAAGTACCCTAATCTGAATGAAACTCTTCTTTCTCACGTTAGGGACACGCCCAGGGCACACGCCCGTGTGAATCATGGCCAGGCCGTATTGAGTCTATTAATGAGGCACGGCCATGTGGTCTTGGGCCTAGGTCATGTCAATTTCTTATTATGACCCATTTACTCCATTTTGGGCTCGTTTCTCGTTCTTTTCATCCTCAGGTGCTTTCCTATATATAAAACATGAAAACAAAGGATTAAGAGCACCAAATTAATAATTCAAGGCTTAAATCATCCAAAAGCATGCTAAATGTGGATTGTACGATCTCTGCCACGCTGTTGTGCAAATTCGTAGTGTACACATGGCCATGGCCACAGCTGTGTGCAAGTCCATGTGGTAGGAAAACCTACGTTTTATTTGGTTAGTTTGTAGTTAGGTGCTAAAAGTAAAAATAAAAATAAAAAATATGAAAATTAATGTGGTTAGTGTTCGGGTTGCCTCCCGAGAAGAGCTCGTTTAAAGTCTTAAGCTAGACTTACCTCTCACTCGCATAATCATGGTGGTTTGAGGAGTTGAAACTCCTCTCCCCTACTATCAGTTCTAAGATCATTATGTAGTTTGAGTCGAGTGGTGTTTCTTAAAAGTGCCAAACTTGGGATTAGTTACCTCGACTGTTCCATATGGGAAGATATTCAGTACCTCAATTCTTTGTTTGTATCAAGGCCTTAACTGGCAATTCGAGGGTCTGTTTTATCCAACAATACCTGATCTCCGATCTTAAATTGGTTTGGCTCATGGGGTCGCTTTGTTTTTTCTTCGTGTGTTTGTAGTTTCTCCTTGTAATGTGTCTTCCACTCGTCTAGTTTATCTATCTTCAATTATTCCTCATGAGTTATTTCCTTGTTCACACGAGGTCTAGAATCAGGCTTAGTTGTGTAGTTTCGTGGTGTTTTCTGTAGCGAAGGTAGAACCAAATGGTCATTAGTAGAGTTGGTGTTTTCAGCTTGATTACTTGATGTCTTAGCCGAGTCAAGAGCCTAAAGAGTGATCATTTTGTCACCTACACGAAGTATGAGTTCGCCTGTACCAACATCAATTTTAGTTTTGGACGTTGCTAAAAAAGGTCTTCCTAAAATTAAAGAAATATTATTGTCCTCATCCATGTCTAAAACAACAAAGTCTACTGGGAATATGAATTTATCAATTTTCACTAGTACATCTTCAATTATTCCCCTAGGAATTCTAATAGTTTTATCAGCTAATTGAATGCTCATCCTAGTTTGTTTGGGTTTCCCTAGAACTAGCTGTTTAAACATTTTATAAGGCATAACATTTATGCTTGCCCCTAAATCAGCTAAAGCATTATCAACAGATAAACTACTAATTAAGCACGGAATTGTAAAACTCCCTGGATCTTTTAACTTTCGTGGTAGTTTATTTTGTAGAATTGCTTAGCACACTACGTTTAGCTCCACATGGGACACCTCGTCTAACTTCCATTTGTTTTTCGAAAGCTCTTCTAAAAATTTCCTTGAATCTAGCATCTACGAAAGAGCTTCAAGAAATAGTAAGTTAATATGTAATTTCTTTAGAAGTTTAAGAAATTTACCGTATTGTTCATCTATGTAGTCTTTCTTCATCGCATTGGGGTATGGCACACGAGGTTGGTACTCTGTAATTACCGGTTTTGGTTTATCATGGCTTACCTCAACCTTACCCTCCTCTACCACTTTCTCTAGCCTCAATTCTGGTTTATCTCACCCTTCACTATCGTGAGCTATTATGGCTTGAAGTTGCTCCTTTGGGTTAGTTTCAGTGTTGCTTGGCAAGCTACCTTGTGGTCATTCAGAGATCAACTTAGCAAGTTGTCCTAATTGGTTCTTAATCCCTTGAATCAATGGTTATTGATTTTTTAGTGTTGTTTCGGTGTTCTGGAAACAACTTTCTAACACAACAATGAATTTTGTTAGCATCTCCTGAAGGTTTGGCTTCTTCTCATATGAGTAGGGTTGCTGTTGAAAGCCTGGGAGGGGTTGTTGTCTCTGATTTCCTTGCCCACCCTATGAGAAGTTGGGGTGATTCCTTCAACCTGGATTATAAGTGTTACTATAAGGGTTATTCTGTGGTCTAGAATTATTACCCATATAGTTCATCTATTCGCTTTCTATGCCAGGGCTATAGGATGGATATTCTGTATTGCTCATTCCTCCTCCATTTGTATCGCACCACATAACTGGATGTACCTGCGAAGAACCACACAAACCATCAATCTTTTTACTTAACAGTTCTACTTGGTTTGATAGCATGGTCACTGTGTCGAGGTTGGAAACACTAACGGCTTTTGTTGCCTTTGTCCTCGTGACTTGCCACTGATAGTTATTCAGTGACATCTCCTCTATAAACTCATAAGCTTCTTCAAGGGTTTTGTTATTCAGGGTTCCACCGGCAGCTTAATTAATCAACTGCCTAGTTGAGGGGTTCACACCGTTGTAAAAGGTTTGAACCTGTAGCCGCAAGGGTAACCCATTGTGAAGGCACCTTCTTAGTAAATCATTGTATCTCTCCCATGCATCCTAATCTGTCTCTATATCCATCTGCACAAAAGAAAATATATCATTCCTCAACTTAGTCGTTTTAACTGGCGAAAAATATTTTAACAAAAATTTTTCGGTCATTTGTTCCCATGTAGTGATTGATCCTCGTGGTAATGAGTTCAACCACTATTTAGCTTTGTTCCTCAACGAAAAGGGAAACAACCAAAGACGAATGGCATCATCAGAAATGCCATTTATTTTGAAAGTATCGCAAAATTCTAGAAAATTCGCCAAGTGATTGTTTGGATCTTCATCCTGTAAACCATCAAACTGAACAAATTGCTGTATCATCTGAATTATGTTAGGTTTCAGTTCAAACTTATTTGCAGCAATAGCAGGTCTAACAATACTTGACTCAGTTCCTGTTAAATTAGGTTTAGTGTAATCATACATAGTACGAGGAGTAGGATTTTTGTCACACCCCCATACTAGGCCCAGACGTTATGGCCGAATCTGAGAATGTCACATCGAAGGCACATTTCAAAACGATTTTGCTAAGTTAAATTTTAAGGCATAAAAGCCCAAAAATCCTTGAACATTTTGTTAAGTAATGATAAAATCCCATTTTGTTATTTTAAGTATTTCGAAAACCATGTTTAAACATAAGAAATTTACTCATGTTTAATAACTAAGTAAACAGTTGAAACAATAATAACAAAACTCAAAAGCTAAAGTAAAATCGAAGTATAAGGCCTTATTACATTCATCGAAAATAAAGCAATTAAAATTATGTCTTTTTAACAATTAAATAAAATGTCTAAGTATCTTGTAGTGTGGCCATCCCTGAGTCCTCTCCCACGTCGAGCCGTCTACTTAGGATCACCTGAAACATTTAATAAAAAGGGTGTGAGTTTCGTAGCTCAGTGTGTACGACCCTTGGCAATCCAATCAACATATAAATATTACATTGGGCCTAAGCCCTATCAAAATTGGTGTTCTTGGCCTTAGCCCACAACGACCTCATATCACATCTGTATCACATGAATGCAATGCACCCATCCCAAATCCAACCCTGCACACTATTTCCCTTCCAACCCTACACACCTATGGGGATATAAATATCAACCCACCCATCCCTACACTCCAAAGGTAGCACCAGCAGCAGCACTACTCAACATTGCAGCAAAGCTGCTATATTGGGTTTAAAGCCACCGGTGGATCCACAGTCGTCAAGCGACTATGCGATCCTCAAATCTTCCTTTGTAAAATCAAAACCCACCCAAGTGCAATATATATTCCTTCAATGCAACATACATATTTCCACCCATTCGGCACTTAGGGGTATTTTAGTCATTTCACTACCAAGGGGTATTTTCGTAAATCTACTCTACAAGGGTATTTAAATAATTTTGCAAAACAAAGGTATTTTGGAAATTTTGTAAATCAGGGATGTTTTGGTAATTATGCAAATCAAGGGTATTCTGGTAATTTTACAATTTGAGGGTATTTTAGTAATTTTGCAAATTAAAGATATTTTTGATAATTTTCAAACTAAGGGTATTTGGTAATTTCTCAAACTAAGGGTATTTTGGTAATTTTCAAATCTAAGGGTATTTTGGTAATGTCCAAATCAGGGGTATTTTAGTAATTTTCCAAATCTAAGGATATTTAGTCCCTCTCGGGTTTTAGTTATGAACTTTGGCCCATTAACAAGTCCATACAGCTAAAGTGAACAGACACTATGCACCAGGTAGGATTTCAGAGAAAAGGAGGTGGGCCACTAGGACCGCTTAAATACCAAGCTCTCCCTAGATCCAATCCTAGATATGCATATGTTCGCTGCCACACTCTAACCCAGTGACTTGTCCACGGACATGTTTAATTATTAGATTAAGTCTTATGCGGTTTAAGAGTTTTTTCGAACTAGACCTAAAGACCATTAAACCCTAGCATACTTGTCTACGTCCCCATCAAGCTGATCAAGCCCAAACCTCATCCATATGGCCTATTAGGCCCAAAAAAATTCCAGATCATATAACATGCATGATTAACTCAATTCGTATAACCAAACCAAACAATTTCTTCAAACTAAGCCTCAGGGCCCACCGGGCCCATTAAGCCACTTTCGGCTTTCCGGCATTCCGGCATTGCCGATATCGTGTGTGTGTAGTTTTGTACACATCTGGTTACTGCGACGTGCTATCCTATCATTAGCCTTAACCTACAACCAATCAACCTTTAACCAATCACTAAATCAAAACATTTACCAAAAGCCGAAACCTTACCGTGTGTCATCGAGTTCTAATAGTCTTTCCTTAGCTACTAATCAGGAGTATCCCCTAGATCTGCACTCACACATGCACCATCAAAATCCGAGTGACTCATAGTCCACACAAGTCACCCTTATAGATCATACACAAATTTGGCCATTTACTTAAACCACAATCGAGTTGAGTACACTTACCCTTGCTAATGATTCTACCACGCTTGCGATCTTTGAACCTTATCCTTGTTATCACAGAGTTAACGACAGGACAGTTAGATAGCCTTTTGACTTTTAGCAAAATGTACAAGAGAGGTTAACTGAATACTTACCAAATCCACTTTCGATCCTACGGCCTAAATTCGGCTTTTAACCTTGACTGATAGTATACAATAATCGATTTGTGATGGAGGAAAACAACAAGGATTTGGCACAAATAGGAATTTCAGCAAGGAAGGCTGATGGTAATTCGGCAATAGGAGAGTTTGGCTATGAGAGAATTCGGTTATAGGAAAACTGATTAAGGGGGAAATGAAAAACTAATGAAAGCTCAAAGGACCTTTCAAAGAATTCGACCCTCTCCTTTTATAGCCACAAGCCGAATACTCCTTCCCCCACAGTCCCATTCGGCACAAATTCTTCCCCCTCCTCATCTCCTAACTTTCCTCTCTGATAACACCTTAGCCTTATCCGAATTTCCCTCCATTACCAATTCCCCTTACCACTCAAACACTCCTATGCAAGAGTTCATATTCAACACAACTCTGGCCGTCCACCTATGCAAAATAAAACACCCCAAAAATACCACTCCTAATGCTCGAACCTTGGACCTCCTTAGCTGACAACACGCACCTTATAGCTCCCCAATTGACGCCACTTGCCACTGGATCACAAGCCCATTTGTGTCCTATTTTCTCTTAATCTGCTTAAGAGGCCAAATGCCTGAGACTAGGGTCCACTAAAGCAAGAAAAATAAAATTTTCCCTATGGTCCTCCCTATCTTTAGGACTGCAAATAATCCCGATAATACCTTAAAATTAATATTCTAAGTGCTACTCATACATACCAACCTCAATGCACAGAAATTTAAAGTTCGGGATTTTTGGGGCGTTATAATTTTGATTCACCGGATTTGCGGCAACCATAGGAGGTAGCGGATTGTTATCAACTGTCTATTCGGTAGTGTTGGTTTTGTCTTCTTGCTCTTCTTCTATGTACTGTAACACCTCAAATTTGGGCCTAGAAGAATTGGGCCTATTGGACTTTCGGTCTCAGAAAAATTTTAAGTGAGCGAGAAAATGACATGATGGCTTTAAGGGTTTAATGAATTTAGAGTGGATAGGTGTGTTTGAGAAGCTCTGGGTTCGAGTTTTGTGGTGGAGGATTCTTAAATTAAATCTTTGTTGTTTTCCTCTATTGCAAATCAATTGTTATCTACTATCAGTCAAGGTTAAAATCTGAATCCCGTTCAATAGCTATCTAGGCCGTAGGATCAAAAGTAGATTCGGTAAGTATGCAGTTAACCCCTTAGTGTGTTTTGTTAAAAGTCGAAGGGCTATCTAAATTCTCATTGTCGCTAATCTTGTATTAACAAGGGTAAGGTTTAGAGATCACAAGCGTGGTAAGGATCGCTAGCAAAGTGTAACTGTACTCGCGAGCGTATTTGCTGAGTCGTACAAACTTTTGCTCGTAATCGGTCACTGACATTTTACCTTGCTTTAGCTCTAGGAATTCCTTCCTCTTCTGATCTACAAACCTTTGACTGATATACTTTTTCTCGAACTCTTCTTGGAAGAATTCCCACGTGACCCTTTCCCTCGGTACTACCGATACAAGGGTGTTCCACCATTGATAAGCAGAATCTCTTAAGAGAGAGATTACACACTTCATGCATTCTCCAGGTGTGCATGACAGTTCATTGAATACCCTGATGGTATTTTCTAACCAGAATTCAGCCTTCTCTGGATCGTCATCTCTTTTAGCCCGAAATTCTTCTGCCCCATGTTTGCTGATCTTATTGATTGAAGGTTTATCTCCTCTTACCACCTCTACTACTTGAGGGGCTAATGGAGCAGGTTGTGGAACAGGCGGGGGTAGAGGGGGTTGTGCATTCGGGTTCGCCCGAACGAACTTTGTATACCATCTGTTCATCATGTGGAGGAAGGCTTCTCTATCCCCTTCTCCTCCTTGACTCACCGTAGTGGGTCTATTCTCATTCTCGTTCGGCACCGTCCCTTCTGCGGAAGTTGGTGCGTTACTTTTTACATTATCCACCATATCTTTGTCGGGATCCATTTACTATATGTATAATCATAATTTAAGTCCTCAGAAGTCGTCACACTATTATTATAAAAGCATTCTTACGTATGGCATGTATAACTAGATTCATGCTCGTGCTACGTTAGTTCTAGAACCGACTAAACCGTAGCTCTGATACCAGCAAATGCAACACCTCGTACCCGAGACCGATGTTAAGACTAGATGCGGACCATTACCATGCTTGAACTCACTTAAACCTACACTTACTGACTAAAATTTTGTTCCGAATTAAAAACTTATCTTTCTTAACCAACTCATACATCTCATAAGCCTACGAGGCCTCATACACATATCTGGACACTTTCGGAACTCAATCAAAAACTTTTCCCCAAAATAGGGGCCACACGCCCATGTCATCAACCGTGGGGAGTTACTGCCAATTTTCACACGGCCTGGACACGCCCGTGTCTACCAACCGTGTGAGGCTACTGACTTAATCCACACGGCTTGAGCACACGCCCATATACAAACTGTGTGTCCTACACGACTTATGAACACAGCCGTGGGGTTCACCCGTGGCCTAATTTAACTAATAGCACACACGGCCTAGACACACGCCCATGTGTCTAATCGTGTGGGCACTTAGAAGCTATTTACCAAGCCATTTACCACTCTGAAAATAAAATTAACTCAATATTTTTCATAAACTATACCACATACTATATTAACCTCAATAAACATTCATACATAGTCAATTTGGCCAATCACTTAACCATATACAAAAGAATAATAACTTGATAGTCTACATAAGGGCCCTTCTTAAAACATATTCTCAAAATGAATGTTTCCTATACATGCCATACTTAGTAAAATAGTTTGGCTGTACCAAAAAGAAGATTGATAGTGTGCTACGAGCTCCGACTCTGACGATTCCCCAATTTAGCTTGGCGGGACTACATAAAAAAGAGAGAAATAAAGGACGTAAGCATTTAGCTTAGTAAATTTGCATACAAAGCACATATCAACATACTTGCTTATTATATAATCCATTTGACATAACAATGGATCATAATTTCGACTAATAAGCTTACTTACTCATCCATGATTCTTACTTGTCTCATGATACTTACTATTCTCTTACTTGTAAGGTAAATAAGGTACCTATATCACTTGATCAACTTGATCTGTATACTTTAACATAATGACCATAGTCTCTAATTCATCATTCATAACATAGTTGATACCCAATTTCATCTCGATAATAACTTTGCTCTCTAAATTTTCTTGTTCTTGTTATCTCATTTTACCTTTACCCATTTTTGCCTTATGAATTTATGAGAATAGCGGAGGATACTAAATCTCGTCTTGGTTTCGAGGCCATTGACATGGACTTATATGAAGTTTTTACTCATGAACTGGTCAATGCCGAGCCTTGGCTGGGACTTACATGAAATCTCTTTCTCTTGATAGCTTTTTAATGCCAAGACTTGTCTTGGGCTTACATAATAACTGTTAAATACCAAGCTTGCCTTGGACTTTCTTGATATGTATTCAATGCCAAGCTTGCCTTGGACTTACATGATAGCTGTTCAATGCCAAGCTTGCTTTGGACTTACATGATATCTGTTCAATGCCAAGCTTGCCTTGGACTTACATGATATCTGTTCAATGACAAGCTTGACTTAGGCTTACATGATATATGTTCAATGCCAAGCTTGCCTTGGGCTTACATCATAGCTCATTTAATAGCTAGAAATGGCTAATTCATAAAACGAGAACTCCGAAAATACGAAGAATATAAAAAACGAGACAAAGATGAACTTACTAGCAAGCTTGAAAAAAATGAAGAGCCCTAGCTATGGTGTCTCCACTTTTTTTGGCAGCAACAAGGAAGAAGATGAATGAATTTTTCTCATCCTTTTCTTATTTTAATTACTAATTAGGCAAATGACCAAAATACCCTTCCTGTTAAAAGTTTCTATTTAACACCATTTCAAGGCCAATTTTGTCCAAAATAATATTTTTGGAAAAATTGCTATTTAAGGACTTATAATTACTATTCTAAAGCTATTTCACACAAAAAGATTCTAGAAATTCATATTTTGCAACTTTTGCAATTTAGTCCTTTTTGGACCAATCCACCACAATTTAATAAAATTGCTTCATGAAACATTCATGCTAACATGCAAACATGACATAAACTTTGTAAACTCATAATTTCACCTCAGATTCATGGTCTCACACCACTATTCCGACTAGGCCCTAAATCAAGCTGTTACAATTCTCCCCCCTTAGGGATTTTCGTCCTCGAAAATCTTACCAGCAAAAGGGTTTCGATACTAGTTTCTAATACTCTCTTCTTGTTCCCATGTAGCCTCTTCTATTCCATGTTTTTGCCACAATACTTTCACTAGGTCAATACTTTTATTCCTTAACTGCTTGACTTCCCCAGCTAAAATTTTAACTGGTTCTTCACTGTAAGTCATGTCGGGATGAATCTCTATTTCTGAAGGGGTAATTACATGCGAAGGATCTGATCTGTAGCGTCGCAACATCGATACATGAAACACATCATGTACCTTTTCTAATTCTAACGGCAAAGCTAAACGGTAAGCTACCGACCCAACTCTTTCAGTGATCTCGTAAGGTCCGATGAAATGTGGGCTTAGCTTGCCTTTCCAGCAAAATCTGAGAACTTTTCTCCATTGTGACACTTTCAAGAAAACTTTATCTCCAACTTGGTACTCTATCTCTTTTCTCCTTAAGTCCGAATAGGATTTCGGTCTGTCTGATGCAGCTTTTAAACATTCTTGTATCACTTTCACTTTCTCTTCAGCTGCTTTATCCAAATCAACCCCGTGAATTTGGCTTTCCTGGAGTTCAATCCAAAACAAAGGTGTTCTGCACTTACGCCCATATAGAGCCTCATAAGGCGCCATCTTTAAACTCGATTGGAAACTATTATTATAGGCAAATTCTGCCAATGAGAGGAACTTTTCCCAACTGCCTTGGAATTCGAGAATACAACATCTGAGCATATCCTCAAGTACTTGAATTACTCTTTCCGATCGTGTCATCGAGGATGAAAAGCCGTACTAAAGTTTAACTTTGTACCCAGGGCTTCTTGCAGCTTCTTCCAAAATCGGGATGTAAATCTCGGGTCTCTACCTGATATAATCGATAAATGAACTCCATGAAGCCTTACTATTTCTGAAATATACAAGTTTGCCAACTTGTCGAGGGAGAAATCCACTCGTACTGGTATGAAATGGGCTGACTTCGTAAGTCTATCAACTAAAACCCATATAGCATCCTTCTTACTTGGTGACAACGGTAAACCCATTACAAAATCCATGGTGACGCGGTCCTATTTCCACTCGGGAACTAAGATGCGCTGATGTAAACCCAAAGGTACTTGGTGTTCAGCCTTTACTTGCTGACAAATCAAGCACTTGGAAACAAACTCTGAAATAACTTTCTTCATTTTTAGCCACCAATACAGTTGCTTCAAATCATTATACATCTTAGTACTTCCCGGATGAACAGATAAACATTCGTTATGTGCCTCATGTAGAATTCTCTGAACAAGCTTCTCTTTCCTCGGTACACAGATTCTATTTCTAAACATCAAGTATCCATCAGAATTAGTTTAAAAATCGGATTCAGCATTTGACTCGCACTGAGCTTTCTTGACTTGCATTTCACTATCTTTTTTTTGAGCCTCAAAGATCTCTTGAAGAAACATTGGTCTAGCTCTCAACTCAGCTAAAATAGAACCATTGTCAGATAAAAACTTTCTTGAATTCAATGCTCTTAGAGCAAATAGAGATTTCCTGCTCAAAGCATCTGTGACCACATTTGCCTTTCCTGGATGGTAGTCAATGACCAATTCATAGTCTTTTATCAACTCTAACCATCTCCGCTGTCTTAAGTTCAGCTCTTTCTGCGTCATCAAATACTTCAGACTTTTGTGATCAGTAAAAATTTGACATTTCTCACCATATAAATGGTGTCTCCAAATCTTCAAAGCGAAAACTATGGTAGCCAACTCTAAATCATGCGTCAGATAATTCTTCTCATGAGGCTTCAATTGTCTAGAGGCATAAGCAATCACCTTGCCTTCTTGCATGAGTTCACAGCCTAATCCATTTAAGGATGCATCACTGTAAATTATGAATTCTTTCCCTGACTCGAGTTGTACTAAAACTGGAGCTTCTGTCAACATTGTCTTCAGTTTCTCAAAACTTTGTTGGCATCTTTTAGTCCACTCAAACTTCACATTCTTCTGTAACAATCTAGTCATTGGAGTTGTAATCATGGAAAACCTATTGACAAAATGTCAGTAGTAGCCGACTAGGCCTAGAAAACTTCTAATCTCAGAGATGTTCTTTGGTGGGTTCCAGTCCTTATGGTCGAGACTTTACTGGGATCTACTCGGACCCCATCTCTCGAGACAATATGTCCAAGGAATTCAACTTCTTTGAGCCAAAATTCACTTTTACTGAACTTGGCATACAACTGGTTTTCTCGAAGAGTCTGTAAACTATCCGTAAGTGCTCAGTATACTCACTCTCGAGACAATATTTAAGGACTTGTAATTACTATTCTAAAGCTATTTCACACAAAAAGCTTCTAGAAACTCATATTTTGCAATATTTACAATTTAGTCCTTTTTGGACCAATCCACCACAATCTAATAAAATTGCTTCATTAAACATTCATACTAGCATGCAATCATGTCATAAACTTTGTAAAGTCATAACTTCACCTTAGACTCGTGGTCTAGCACCACTATTCTGACTAGGCCCTAAATCGGGCTGTTACAGCTTTGCTCCGTTGATATTGGCAGCTCGGCTGTGCTCTTGGTGTGTAGGGCTGGGTGGATCAACTTGGTCCCCACATGGTGTGTAGGGTTGGTACGGGTGGTGTATTGGTTGGACTGGGCTGGGATGCATCCTCATATTGTTGCATATCTGTTTATGAGATCTGTCACTGAACTGGGCTTAGGTCGCTTGTTCTGTTAATAGTTTGGGCCAGGACTAACTGATACTGTTATGGGCTATGACCCAAATAATTTCGTAGTGGGCTTTGACCCACGTATGCTCTGATCTGCATCTTGTCAGAATGCTGTTGAAAGGGCTTGGCCCGCATCGCTTAGGTTTCTACTTACATATCTTGATCATTACTCGTAAGGAGATTACACACTGAGTTTTCATAAACTCACCCCATTTTTAACTGTACAGGTAATCCTTAGCCTTAGATGGATCGGAGCTGCGAGGGACTCGGAGGTGACCACACGTCCTATTGGCTTTAAAGTACACATCCTATTTTTATTTTAGTTTAAGTTGTTGTGTTATAAATTTTGTAATAAGGCCTTAAGATTTCTGAACTTTAAGTTTTGGGATTTTATTGATTGTTTTATAATTGCTAGAAGTAGAACAAGACTATTATTTTTCAAAATATCACGTTCCGTAACTGTTTTAAATTTAGTTTTTCGCAACAAATAAGGTTTTAAAGATAATGATGTTTTCCAATAATAATTTCTAATAAACCATGTTTTGAAAATAAGCAAGTGAAATCTGAGGTTTTGAATAGCAAAAAGTTTTAAGCTGTAAGAAGGGTTTCTAATGAAAGTATTATTTTCAAGAAACTCTTCAATGTGACACGCCAGATTCGGGCCTAACTTCTAGGCCGGGTTTGGGGTGTTACATTTAATGGTCTCAGAGCCTGGTTTGCAAAACTCAGCTGTGGATTGGGTTTTTAAATTTGAATTTTTGAAAGTGTCATTTCGAAAAGGCTTGAAAATATTTGAAGATCTGAAATGTTGTATTGACCGTTTTTTGAAAGTGTGGTACACCGAGTCTCTGGAGCTGAATCCGTAAGTTTTCTGAATACTTTTGTCTGTTTAGAAATTTAAATATAGTGAGTTAGAAATACAGTGGTTTCTTTAGATACTGTACTGTATTTTTGGGTATTTATTCTGTGTGTGTTTTGTTTGGATGCGATGTTTGAATATAGAAGTTGTATGTATGTGTGGTAAATATCGATTTGCTTCTGTGGTTAGATGTTTGGTTGTGTGTAAGAGGTTTCAAGATTAAGTTAAAAATGTATTAGTGTTATTAAGATCAGAGTGCGCAACGTGAGTGTAGTGTGGTAGGTTAGGATGTGTGACTATTCCTATAGTTAGAAATTTTGAGGACGAAATTTCTTTAAGGGGGTAGATTTGTAACGACCTGAAGTTGGGCCTAGTAGAATAGGACCTTGGGCACGGGAGCGTTTAAAATTCTTAAGAATAAGGGAACGGCTCTAATGCAAGTTGGACCAATTAGGTGAGTAATTTTGTAAGGTTAGGGGGCTTCCATGAAGTCCCGGGATCAAACCAGGGCTTTAGGAAAATTTTGGTTTTAGGTGAATAAAACCCTGAGAGTTACCAAGTAGCCTTTATGAATAAAATATGGAGAAAAATTACACAAAAGTAGTTGTGGTCTAGTGGCAAATGGAGCCACATGGGAGACAAGGGAATGACACCACACAAGAAAGCAAGGGGTCCAAGGTTCAAGTATTGGCGCTTGCATTTCATTTTGATTTCTTTTTTAGATGAACTTAGACTTTGGCCACAGACTTATATTTAGTTGCGCATGTTTTAAGACAACAAGGGGCTAGGTGGTAAAGTGGCTAGCGGCGTGAAATATGTTACAAGGGAGCCTGAGTTTGAATCCCATCGCAAGCAAAAAGGGATATTTAATTTGCTAAGTTGGGACTGCCAGAGTTTGTGTTGGAATTAAACTCTGCTGAAGGAGGGACCCCATATCGGGAAGCTAGCAAGAGGAAAGGTGAGAAGCTAGCTTTAAAAAGAGCAATCTATGAGAAGAGTAAGCATACCTAGGTTGGCGTTTGGTGTTTGGGCATAGGAGTGTTCGGAGTGCTGATCAACTCTAGATTCCTATCAAGTGTGTATTTCGCACTACCTAGCTGTAGAGCAGCAAATGCCGAAATACTGGTCACGCGATAATGGTAGCCACACGAGCATGCTAGCGCACGTGTGGAGGCTTCAACGCGATAGTTGAGGCCATCATGAGTGTTCTTGTGGGTTAGGCTGTTTGGGCCGAAATAGGCCGTAGTGGGCCATGTGGGGCCTGTGGGCCCATAAGAATAATTTGTATGATTTTGTAGTAGAGAGTGAACTGGTCTGTGTGAATCTCATATCCGTGGCTAGATTTGGGCTAAATGGGCCACACGAACGTGTGGGTCTATTTGGGCTGAAAATGGGCCCTAAGCCCATTCGCATCGTTATCTCTGTTTAGAATTCCTTGATTTACAAAATTATTGAAATACCCTTAGTTTACAAAGTTACTGAAATACCTTTTGTTTACAAAATTACTGAAATACCCTTGGTTTGCAAAATTACTAGGGTACCCTCGGTTTGTAAAATTATTGAAATACCCCTGATTTATGAAATTATCGAAATACCCTCGATTTGTAAAATTACCGAAATACCCTTGATTTGTGAAATTACCGAAATACCCTTGGACTGCAAATTTACCAAAATACCCTCGACGGGTAAAATTACCAAGATGCACTTATGGGGCGAAATGATCGTTTTACCCTTAACCGATTAAATTATCGTTGTACCCTTGGGGTAGTACTAGTGTTGTATAGTACTAGTGTTGTATGTGTTAATTGTATGATTGATTATGATTGAGATGCACTGCATACATGGATTAGTTATGAGTAGAATTACTGAATTACCCCTGTAGGGTAGGATTACCGAAATACCCTTATAGGGTAAAAGACTAATTTTGGTGCCATGATTTGACTGTGACCTTATGATTGTGGTTTAACCGACTTGACTGTAGGCATGTGTCTGGTTTGCTGTTAATATGTGTTGAAATGACTGTTGCTAAGCATGGCCATTTTTCATACACGTGTAATGATTGAGCATGACATACACAACATACTGCATTGGATTGGGTTATGCTTATGGAGGAAGTACTGTACTGGTGGCTATGCCACGTTATATTGATTTTAGTGGCTCAGCCACGTATACTGTTACTAACATCTTTGCTGCGATGATATTGGAAGCTCGGTTGTGCTCTTGGTGTGTAGGGCTGGGTGGGTCGACTTGGTCCCTACATGGTGTGTAAGGTTGGTACGGGTGGTGTGTTGGCTGGACTGGGTTGGGATGCATCCTCATACTATTGCATATCTGTTTATAAGATCTGCCACTGAACTACTCTTAGGCCGCTTGTTCTATTATTGGTTTGGGCTAGGCCCAACTGATACTGTTATGGGATATGACCCAAATAATTTCTTAGTGGGCTTTGACCCACGTATACTCTGATTTGTGCTATACTGTGACTGTTGAAAGGGCTTCGGCCCAAACTATTTAGGTTTCTGCTTCTGTATACTGACTGTTACTCTGTTAAGGAGATTACACACTGAGTTTTCATAAACTCACCCCGTTTTTAACTGTGCAGGTAATCCTTAGCCTTAGATGGATCGGAGCTGCGAGGGACTCAGAGGTGACCACACGACCTATTTGCTTTAATGTACACGTCCTATTTTTATTTTAGTTTAATTTGTTGGGTTATAAATTTTGTAATAAGGCCTTAAGGTTTCTGAACTTTAAGTTTTTGTATTTTATTGATTGTTTTATAATTGCTAGAAGTAGAACACGATTTATCGGAAATAACTACTATTTTTCAAAATATCACGTTCCGCAACTGTTTTAAATTTAGCCTTTCGAAACAAACAAGGTTTTAAAGATAATGATGTTTTCCAATAATGATTTCTAATAAACCACGTTTTGAAATAAGCAAGCGAAATCTGATGTTTTGAATAGCAGAAAGTTTTAAGTTGTAAGAAGGGTTTCTAATGAAAGCATGGTTTTCAAGGAACTCTTCAATGTGACACGCCAGATTCGGGCCTAACTTTTAAGGTGGGCTTGGGGTGTTACATTTAATGGTATCAGAGCCTGGTTTGCAAAAATCGGCTGTGGATTGGGTTTTCAGAAATGAATTTTTGAAAGTGTCATTTCAAAAAGGCTTGAAATTATTTGAAGATCTGAAATGTTGTATTGATCGTTTTTTGAAAGTGTGGTACACCGAGTCTTCGGCACTGAATCAGTAAGTTTTCTGAATACTTTTCTCTGCTTAGAAATTTAAATATAGTGAGTTAGAAATACGGTGGTTTCTTTAGATACTGTACTATATTTTTGGGTATTTCTTCTGTGTGTGTTTTGTTTGGATGTGATGTTTGAATATAGAAGTTGTATGTATGTGTGATAAATATTGATTTGCTTCTATGGTTAGATTGTTGATTCTGTGTAAGAGGTTTCAAGATTAAGTTAAAAGTGTATTAGTGTTATTAAAATCAGAGTGTGCAGCGTGAGCGTAGTGTGATAGGTTAGGATGTGCGAGTATTCTATAGTTAGAAATTTCGAGGATGAAATTTCTTTAAGGGGTAGATTTGTAACGACCTGAAGTTGGGCATAGTAGAACTGGATCTTGGGCACGGGAGCATTTAAAATTTTTTAGAATAAGAGAACGGCTCTAATGCAAGTTGGACCTATTAGGTGAGTAATTTGGGAAGGTTAGGGGGCTTCCATGAAGTCCCGGGATCAAATCAGGGCTTTAGGAAAATTTTGGTTTTAGGTGAATAAAACCCTGGGAGTTACTAAGTACCTTTTATGAGTAAAATTTTGAGAAAAATGACACAAAAGGAGTTGTGGTCTAGTGGCAAACGGCGCCACATGGGAGACAAGGGAATGAGGCCACACAAGGAAGCAAGGGGTCCAAGGTTCAAGTATTGGCGCTTGCATTTCATTTTGATTTCTTTTTTAGATGAACTTAGACTTTAGCCATAGACTTATATTTAGTTGCGCATGTTTTAAGACAACAAGGAGCTAGTTGGTAAAGTGGCTAGCGGTGCGGAATATGTTACAAGGGAGCCTGAGTTCGAATCCCATCGCAAGCAAAAGGGGATATTTATTTTGCTAAGTTGGGACGGCCAGAGTTTGTGTTGGAATTAAACTCTGCTGAAGGAGGGACCCCACATCGGGAAGCTAGCAAGAGGGAAGGTGAGAAGCTGGCTTTAAAAAGAGCAATCTTTGAGAAGAGTAAGCATACCTAGGTTTGCGTTTGGCGTTTGGGCAAAAGAGTGTTCGGAGCACCGATCAACTCCAGATTCCTATCAAGTGCGTATTTCACACTACCTAGCTGTAGAGTGGCAAATGGCAAAATACCGGTCACGCGACAATGGTAGCCACACGAGCATGCAAGCGCACGTGTGGGGGCTTCAACGCGATAGTTGAGGCCATCATGAGTGTTCTTGCGGGTTAGGCTGTTTGGGCCGAAATAGGCCGTAATGGGCCATGTGGGTCCTATGGGTCCATAAGAATAATTTGTATGATTGTGTAGTAGATAGTGAACTGGTCTGTGGCTAGATTTGGGCTAAATGGGCCATACAAACGTGTGGGTTCATTTGGGCCGAGAATGGGCCCTAAGCCTATTCGCATCGTTATTTCTGTTTAGAATTCCCTGATTTACAAAATTACTGAAATACCCTTTTTACAAAGTTACTAAAATACCCTTACTTTACAAAATTACAGAAATACCCTTGGTTTGCAAAATTACTACGATACCCTCGATTTTTAAAATTATTGAAATAACCCTGATTTATAAAATTACCGAAATACCTTCGATTTGTAAAATTACTGAAATACCCCTAATTTTTGAAATTACCGAAATACCCTTGGACTGTAAATTTACCAAAATACCCTCGACGGGTAAAATTACAAAGATGCCTTTACGGGGCGAAATGACTGTTTTACCCTTAACCAATTAAATTACTGTTGTACCCTCGGGGCAGTACTAGTGTAGTGTGTGTTAATTGTATGATTGATTATGATTGAGATGCACTGCATACATGGATTAGTTATGAGTAGAATTACCGAATTACCCCTGTCGGGTAGGATTACCGAAATACCCTTATAGGGTAAAATGACTATTTTGCCCTTGAGGGTAAAAGACTAATTTTCGTGCCATGAGTTGACTATGACTGTATGACTGTGACTGTATGACTGTGGTTTAACCGACTTGACTGTAGGCGTGTGTCTGGTTTGCTGTTAATATGTGTTGAAATGACTGTTACTAAGCATGGCCATTTTGCATACACGTGTAATGATTGATCATGACATACACGACATACTGCATTGGGTTGGGTTATGCTTATGGAGGAAGTACTGTACTGGTGGCTATGCCACGTTATATTGATTTTAGTGGCTCAGCCACGATATCGCATCTTGGCGACTTTCTTTGCGTTGATATTGGCGACTCACCGCTCTTTGGTGTGTAGAATTTGGGTGGGTCGACTTGGTCCCTACATGGTGTGTAAGGTTGGTACGGGCAGTGTGTTGGCTGGACTAGTTTGGGATGCATCCTCATACTGTCACATATCTGTTTATGAGATCTGGCACTGAGCTAGGCTTAGGCCGCTTGTTCTATTATTGGTTTAGGCTAGGCCCAACTGATACTGTTATGGGGTATGACCTAAATAATTTCTTAGTGGGCTTTGACCCACGTATGCTCTGATCTGTACTATCTTTGTGGATCGTTGAAAGGGCTTCAACCTGCATCGCTTTGGTTTCTACCTCACGTATCTTGATATTACTCTGCAGTAAGGGATTACACACTGAGTTTTCATAAACTCACCTCGTTTTTTACTATGCAGGTAATCCTCAACTTTAGATGGATCGGAGCTGCGAGGGACTCGAAGGTGACCCCACGACCTATTGGCTTTAAAGTATACGTCTTATTTTAATTTTAGTTTAATTTGTTGGGTTATAAATTTTGTAATTAGGCCTTAAGATTTCTGAATTTTAAGTTTTGGGATTTTATTGATTGCTTTATAATTGCTAGAAGTAGAACACGATTTATCAGAAATAACTACTATTTTTCAAAAAATCATGTTCCGCAACTGTTTTAAATTTAGCTTTTCGCAACAAACAAGGCTTTAAAGATAATGACGTTTTCCAATAATGATATCTACTAAACCATGTTTTGAAAATAAGCAAGCGAAATCTGAGGTTTTGAATAGCAGAAAGTTTTAAGTTGTAAGAAGGGTTTCTAATGAAAGCATGGTTTTCAAGAAACTTTTCAATGTGACACGCTAGATGTGGGCCTAACTTCTAGGTCGGGTTTGGGGTGTTACATTTAATGGTATCAGAGCCTGGTTTGTAAAACTCGGCTGTGGATTGGGTTTTCAAAATTGAATTTCTAAAAGTGTCATTTCAAAAAGGCTTGAAAATATTTGAAGATCTGAAATGTTGTATTGACCGTTTTTTGAAAGTGTGGTACACCGAGTCTCCGGCACTGAATCTGTAAGTTTTCTGAATACTTTTTTCTACTTAGAAATTTAAATATAGTGAGTTAGAAATACGGTGGTTTCTTTAGATATTGTACTGTATTTTTGGGTATTAATTCTGTGTGTGTTTTGTTTGGATGTGATGTTTGAATATAGAAGTTGTATGTATCTGTGATAAATAACGATTTGCTTCTGTGGTTAGATGTTTGGTTGTGTGTAAGAGGTTTCAAGAATAAGATAAAAGTGCATTAGTGTTACTAAGATCAGAGTGCACAGCGTGAGCGTAGTGTGGTAGGTTAAAATGTACGACTGTGGTAGGTTAGAATGTGCGACTATTCCTATAGTTAGAAATTTTGTGGACGAAATTTCTTTAAGGGGGTAGATTTGTAACGACCTGAAGTTGGGTCTAGTAGAATTGGAACTTGGGCACGGGAGCATTTAAAATTTTTGAGAATAAGAGAACGGCTATAATGCAAGTTGGACCTATTAGGTGAGTAATTTTAGAAGGTCAGGGGGCTTCCATGAAGTCCCGAGATCAAACCAGGGCTTTAGGAAAATTTTGGTTTTAGGTGAATAAAACCCTGGGAGTTACTAAGTAGCCTTTAAGAATACAATATGGAGAAAAATGACACAAAACGAGTTGTGGTCTAGTGGCAAATGGCACCACATGGGAGACAAGGGAATGACGCCACACAAGGAAGCAAGGGGTCCAAGGTTCAAGTATTGGCGCTTGCATTTCATTTTGATTTCTTTTTTAGATGAACTTAGACTTTGGCCATAGACTTATATTTAGCTGCGCATGTTTTAAGACAACAAGGAGCTAGTTGGTAAAGTGGCTAGCGGCGTGGAATATGTTACAAGGGAGCCTGAGTTCGAATCCCATCGCAAGCAAAAAGGGATATTTATTTTGCTAAGTTGGGACGACCAGAGTTTGTGTTGAAATTAAACTCTATTAAGAGGGAAGGTGAGAAGTTGGCTTTAAAAAGAGCAATCTATGAGAAGAGTAAGCTACCTGGGTTGGCGTTTGGCGTTTGGGCATAAGGGTGTTCGGAGCGCCGATCAACTCCAGATTCCTATCAAGTGTGTATTTCGCACTACCTAGCTGTAGAGCGGCAAATGCCGACATGCCGGTTATGCGACAATGGTAGCCACACGAGCATGCAAGCGTACGTGTGAGGGCTTCAACGCGATAGTTGAGGCCATCATGAGTGTTCTTGTGGGTTAGGGCCGTAATGGGCCATGTGGGGCATGTGGGCCCATAATAAAAATTTGTATAATTGGGTAGTAGATAGTGAACTTGTCTGTGTGAATCTCATATCTGTGGCTAGATTTGGGCTAAATGGGCCACACAAACGTGTAGATCCATTTGGGCCGAGAATGGGCCCTAAGCCCATTCGCATCGTTATCTCTGTTTAGAATTCCTTGATTTACAAAATTACTGAAATACCCTTAGTTTACAAAGTTACTGAAATACCCTTAGTTTACAAAATTACTAAAATACCCTTGGTTTGCAAAATTACTGGGATACCCTCGGTTTGTAAAATTATTGAAATACCCCTGATTTATGAAATTACCAAAATACCATCGGTTTGTAAAATTACTGAAATACCCCTAATTTGTGAAATTATCGAAATACCCTTGGACTGTAAATTTACCAAAATACCCTCGACGGGTAAAATTACCAAGATGCCCTCACAGGGCAAAATGACCGTTTTACCCTTAATCGATTAAATTACCGTTGCACCTCGGGGTAGTACTAGTGTTGTATGTGTTAATTGTATGATTGATTATGATTGAGATGCACTGCATACATGGATTAGTTATGAGTAGAATTGTCGAATTACCCCTGTAGGGTAGGATTACCGAAATACCCTTCTAGGGTAAAATGACTATTTTGCCCCTGAGTGTAAAAGACTAATTTTGGTGCCATGATTTGACTGTGACTGTATGACTGCGGTTTAACCGACTTGACTGTAGGCGTGTGTCTGGTTTGCGGTTAATATGTGTTGAAATGACTGTTACTAAGCATGGCCATTTTGCATACACGTGTAATGATTGAGCATGACGTACACGACATACTGCATTGGGTTAGGTTATGCTTATGGAGGAAGTACTGTACTGGTGGCTATGCCACGTTATAGAGATTTTAGTGGCTCAGCCACGTATACTGTTACTGGCAACTTTGCTGCATTGATATTGGCAGCTCAACTGTGCTCTTCGTGTGTAGGGCTGGGCGGGTCGACTTGGTCTCCACATGGTGTGTAGGGTGGGTACGGGCGGTGTATTGGCTGGACTGGGTTGGGAGGCATCCTTATACTATTGCATATCTGTTTATGAGATCTGTCACTGAACTAGGCTTAGGCCGCTTGTTCTATTATTGGTTTAGGATAGGCCTAACTGATACTGTTATGGGCTATGACCCAAATAATTTCTTAGTGGGCTTTGACCCACGTATGCTCTGACCTGTACTATACTGTGACTGTTGAAAGGGCTTCGGCCCAGACTGTTTAGGTTTCTGCTTTTGTATACTTACTGTTACTCTGGTAAGGGGATTACACACTGAGTTTTCATAAACTCACCCCGCTTTTAACTGTGCAGGTAATCCTCAGCCTTAGACGGATCGGAGCTGCGAGGGACTCGGAGGTGACCACATGACCTATTGGCTTTAAAGTACACGTCCTATTTTTATTTTAGTTTAATTTGTTGGGTTATAAATTTTGTAATAAGGCCTTAAGATTTCTAAACTTTAAGTTTTGGGATTTTATTCATTATTTTATAATTGCTAGAAGTAGAACACGATTTATCGAAAATAACTACTATTTTTCAAAATATCACGTTCCGCAACTGTTTTAAATTTAGCTTTTCGCAACAAACAAGGTTTTAAAGATAATGATGTTTTCCAATAATGATTTCTAGTAAACCATGTTTTGAAAATAAGCAAGCGAAATTTGAGGTTTTGAATAGCAGAAAGGTTTAAGTTGTAAGAAGGGTTTCTAATGAAAGTAGGGTTTTCAAGAAACTCTTCAATGTGACACGCCAGATTCGGGCCTAACTTCTAAGCTGGGTTTAGGGTGTTACATTTAATGGTATCAGAGCTTGGTTTACAAAACTCGGCTGTGGATTGGGTTTTCAAAATTGAATTTCTGAAAGTGTCATTTCAAAAAACGCTTGAAAATATTTGAAGATCTGAAATGTTGTATTGACCGTTTTTTAAAAGTGTGGTACACCAAGTCTCCAGCGCTGAATCTGTAAGTTTTCTGAGTACTTTTGTCTATTTAGAAATTTAAATATAGTGAGTTAGAAATACAGTGGTTTCTTTAGATACTAGACTGTGTTTTTGGGTATTTATTCTGTGTATGTTTTGTTTTGATGTGATGTTTGAATATAGAAGTTGTATGTATGCGTGATAAATATCGATTTTCTTCTGTGGTTAGATGTTTGGTTGTGTGTAAGAGGTTTCAAGATTAAGTTAAAAGTGTATTAGTGTTATTAAGATCAGAGTGCACAGCATGAGGTAGTGTGGTAGGTTAGGATGTGCGACTATTCCTATAGTTAGAAATTTCGAGGACAAAATTTCTTTAAGGGGGTAGATTTGTAACGACCTGAAGTTGGGCCTAGTAGAATTGGACCTTGGGCACGGGAGCGTTTAAAATTTTTGAGAATAAGAGAACGGCTCTAATTGAAGTTAGACCTATTAGGTAAGTGATTTTGGAAGGTTAGGGGGCTTCCATGAAGTCCCGGGATCAAACCAGGACTTTAGGAAAATTTTGGTTTTAGGTGAATAAAACCGTGAGAGTTAGTAAGTACCCTTTAAGAATAAAATATGGAGAAAAATGACATAAAAGGAGTTGCGGTCTAGTAGAAAATGGCGCCACATGGGAGACAAGGGAATGATGCCACACAAGGAAGCAAGGGGTCCAAGGTTCAAGTATTGGCACTTGCATTTCATTTTAATTTCTTTTTTAGATGAACTTAAACTTTGGCCATAGACTTATATTTAGTTGCGCATGTTTGAAGACAACAAGGAGCTAGTTGGTAAAGTGGCTAGCGGCGTGGATTATGTTACAAGGGAGCCTGAGTTTGAATCCCATCGCAAGAAAAAAGGGATATTTATTTTTCTAAGTTGGGCCGGCCAGAGTTTGTGTTGGGATTAAACTCTGCTGAAGGACGGATCCCACATCGGGAAGCTAGCAAGAGGGAAGGTCAGAAGCTGGCTTTAAATAGAGCAATCTATGAGGAGAGCAAGCATACATGGATTGGTGTTTGGGCATAGGAGTGTTCGAAGTGCGGATCAACTCCAGATTCCTATCAGATGTGTATTTCGCACTACTCTAACTGTAGAGCGGTAAATGCCGAAATACCAATCACACGAAAATGGTAGCCACACGGGCGTGCGAGCGCACGTGTGGGGGCTTTGACACGATAGTTGGGGCCATCATGAGTGTTCTTGTGGGTTAGGCTGTTTGGGCCGAAATGGGACGTAATGGGCCATGTGGGGCCTATAGGCCCATAGGAATAATTTGTACGATTGTGTTATAGATAGTGAGCTGGTTTATGTGAATCTCATACCTGTTGCTAGATTTGGGCTAAATGGGCCACACGAACGTATGAGTCCATTTGGGCCTAGAATGGGCCCTAAGCCCATTCGCATCATTATCTCTGTTTAGAATTCCTTGGTTTCCAAAATTACTGAAATACCCTTAGTTTACAAAATTACTGAAATACCCTTAGTTTACAAAATTACTAATATACCATTGGTTTTCAAAATTACTGAAATACCCTCGGTTTGTAAAATTACTAAAATACTCCCGATTTATGAAATTACTAAAATAGCCTCAATTTGTAAAATTACCAAAATACTCCTGATTTGTGAAATTACTGAAATACCCTTGGACTGCAAAATTACCAAAATAACCTCGACGGGTAAAATTACCGGGATGCCTTTACGGGGCAAAATGACCGTTTTACCCTTAACCGATTAAATGACCGTTGTACCCTCGGGGTAGTACTAGTGTTGTATGTGTTAATTGTATGACTAATTATGTTTGAGATGCACTGCATACATGGATTAGTTATGAGTAGAATTACCAAATTACCCCTGTAGGGTAGGATTACCGAAATACCCTTCTAGGTAAAATGACTATTTTGCCCCTGAGGGTAAAAGACTATTTTTGGTGCCATGATTTGACTGTGACTGTATGACTGTGGTTTAACCGACTTGACTGTAGGCGTGTGTCTGGTTTGCAGTTAATATGTGTTGAAATGACTGCTACTAAGCATGGCCATTTTGCATACACATGTAATGATTGAGCATGACATACACGACATACTGCATTGGGTTGTGTTATGCTTATGGAGGAGGTATTGTATTGGTGGCTATGCCACGTTATACTGATTTTAGTGGCTCAACCACGTATACTGTTACTGGCAGCTTTGCTGCATTGATATTGGTAGCTCGGCTGCGCTCTTGGTGTGTAGGGTTGGGTGGGTCGACTTGGTCCCCACATGGTGTGTAGGGTTGGTACGGGTGGTGTGTTGGCTAGACTGCATTGGGATGCATCCTCATACTGTTGCATATCTATTTTTGAGATCTGTCACTGAACTGGGCTTAGGCCGTTTGTTTTGTTATTGGTTTGGGCTAGGCCCAACTGATACTGTAATGGGCTATGACCCAAATAATTTCGTAGTGGGCTTTGACCAACGTATGCTCTGATCTGTACTGTACTGTCACTATTAAAAGGGCTTTGGCCGAGACTGTTTAGGTTTCTGCTTCTGTATACTAACTGTTACTCCAGTAAGGGGATTACACACTGAGTTTTCATAAACTCACCCCGTTTTTAACTGTGCAGGTAATCCTCAGCCTTAGACAGATCGGAGCTGTGAGGGACTCGGAGGTGACCACACGTCTTATTTTTATTTTAGTTTAATTTGTTGGGTTATAAATCTTGTAATAAGGCCTTAAGATTTCTGAACTTTAAGTTTTGGGATTTTATTGGTTGTTTTATAATTGCTAGAAGTAGAACACGATTTATCGGAAATAACTATTATTTTTCAAAATATCACGTTCGCAACTATTTTAAATTAAGCTTTTCGCAACAAACAAGGTTTTAAAGATAATGATGTTTTCCAAGAATGATTTCTAATAAACCACGTTTTGAAAATAAGCAAGCGAAATCTGAGGTTTTGAATAGCAGAAAGTTTTAAGTTGTAAGAAGGGTTTCTAATGAAAGCATGGTTTTCAAAAAACTCTTTAATGTGAGATGGCAGATTCGAGCCTAACTTCTAGGCCGGGTTTAGGGTGTTACAGCGTAGGTTTGTGCAAGTATACACAATGGTTATCAAGCAATAAGTAAGTATAAGAGTGATCGTATCCACAAGGACTGTATTTAAATTGATACTTGTAAAAATTACTATTCACAAATTGGTTAAGAAAAACATAATAATTTTGGGTGATAGGTTTTAAATTAAATTAATTAACTAAATGCAAGTTAATCTAAATGCAAACGAAATTGAATGTAAGGTCATGATTTAGCATTGATTTTCACAAGTTTAAAAATGATAACATAAACAAGCTAGAATAATTACAACATTTGACTTAATTCATTTTTCATCATGTTTAACAATGTTAGAAAAATATTTCATGGCAACTCGATTGTTCATTAACTGGGAATCTCATATAAGTTCAAGTGAATCTTATATATAGAAAAATATGCATAAAATAATGTCATAATTTAACTAAGGATTCCTTAGGATTTATGTGAAATAACATGGATGGATTAGGTTTGAAACAATTTAATCACATAAACCTAAAGTTATGCAAGGTAATAAGTTCTCTTAGTTTATTACGAACCTCTAATTTATTCTAATTAGGATATAACCGTGTCCATTAATTGTCATCTGGTAAGGATTGATCAATTAATTCTAATGCATTATGTCACATCCCATATATTTCTTTATTAATATGTGCGCAATAATGAGAACAAGGTAATGTGTAGTCTAGTGGTTTAGAGACTTCTTAGTTATGCTAGAGGTCTAAGGTTCAAGTCCTAATGTTCACACTATTTTATTTAATCTTTTTACAATTTTTCCATGTGACATAAGTGCTTGTCGTCCACCGCCCTTGTTGCCTCAATAAGATTATTTGTTTCCTCCATTAAATGTCAAACTTACCTTAAGTTAGGGGTGCATGATCCCCTTTTCACTCCATGTCTCCCTCCCTTGCCAAAACCTCCCATCTTGCCTATTTGATGTGATTCATTGAACCTGGTCACAGTTACCAAGCTACACACAGCCATTTTCTTCCTTACCACTCTCATTTCTCCCATATTCTCTTTTTTTTTTTTGTTCATTTTCTTTCATCTTCATTTACTCCCCATTTGACAAATAACCACCACTCAAAATTTCTCGACTGTGGGCTATAGTTTCACAACCTCAACACCACCTCCTAATATTCTCTTCTCCTTCTCTTTTCTTTGAATCACTGCCCCTCACCACCACCGTCACCACCGTGAATCGCCATGAACCATCGCTGGAAACCCTCCCTCCTCCACTCATTTTCTTCTCTGTTTTCTCTTAACTTTGTGACTGAACCCTATTTCCCCTTTTTTTATATTTTGCACCTCATTAGGACCACCACAGGACCATCGTCGTCACCACCGTTTTCCACTGGGATTCAATTTTTCTTTTTTTCTTTTCCCTTTCGATCTCTCCCATCTTCTCTAATGATTTAATTATCCTATTTTAATTATTGTGTTCAAGACTTATCGATCATATATTTTTGTAGATCATAAAATCTCTTTGCTCCTTCGTCAAGACTAATCATCGATCTCATTGTATTGTTGAGTAGTGTAAGTGTTTGAGGGGTGTTGGGAACATTTCTTTCTCTCTATTATTTTTCCTTATAGCCGAATGGTGTTAACACACTCATATTTTTCATGTGTTAACACTTTGTTCATATATTCTTTGAAGGACCAAACATCACCAATCGAAGAAATTCTTAGCGTGTTAAAGAGTGCATCGAATCTAAGTGTTAATTTAAGGGTAAGTAATTGGTGAGAATCATTTCAATGATTAAACTTTAAGTATTAAGACACACACGATAGATCTATAACTAAAATACATGTTTGATGCGGTAGATTCATCTGCCCAATTTAAATCTAAATGAAACCTCTTGTAATAGGACTATGGCAATCAGATCTACGGATTAAGGTGTGGGATCTAAATCTTTGATTTGAGTATAATCTTTCATTATTTTATTATTAAATAAAAAGCTATTAAATAATTATTTGAGAGTACACTAAGTACTTGGAACGATGGAAATGTGCAAGTGTACACAATCGCAACAAGTAATAAAATGAGAAGTCAATGTCGAGTTATCGTATCTAGTGGGACTGTGTAAGAAAATATTTATGAAATGCAATTAAAAATACTTTGGTGAAGGAAAATCTTTTGTTTTGAGGAAGTGATTAAAAACGTAGATCATGCAAAAACCATCAAGAAACCAAACTCTAAAGTCCAAAAGAAAGTCCCAAGCCAAAGTCCATGGAAATAAAAACACATCCCAAAGTATATCAAGTACCAAATAAATAAGTTTTTTTTTTCTAAAAACATCCGAGAGTAGCTTCGAAAGTCGAGCCAATTCTAACCTCGATTATCATCTGAAAGGTCAAAAACAAGGGGGTAAGCTTAAAAAGCCTAATGTGGGTTGCAATTTATAATAACAGAAATTAACGCATAATGACATCAGTTTAAGCATCTCATATTCATACAATATTTAATTCACAGAACCACATTTATCATAATGCATAATAACGATGTCAATGCATCTTTTTTTAAGAATCAATGTAGATATTTTTGAAAATAAATGTTACCCATCTCCGCTATACACCATAATGAGTTCCCCAGAATTCGTCCATCCAATAACACACCAATATTATGGACAAGCCACCAAATAGTGTAGTCGAGCTCATAATAGAATATTGTGGATGAGCCACCAGATAGTTGCAGATATACTGTCAAATATAGAATATTATGGTCAAGCCACTTGAAATTATAGATATGCTACTAGATACTTCCTCCGTACACATTATTCCAACCCCATGCATGTGATATGGCATGCAGAACAAGTTTTATAGTAGGCATGCTTTACATGCAAATCATATTTATTTTTGGTTCAACATAGTGGCATACTTAACATTCGAATCAGAATCAAAATTATGGCATGCTTAACCTGCAAATCATAGGTAGAACAATAGCATGCTTAACATGTGAATCATAGTCAGAATATTCATAATCACATACGAATCAAAATATCAATGTAGCAATATCATGTTTACAATACATGTATTATCCAAATCTCCATATATCACATGTCATGAGTGTAAGGAAATTACAGATCAATATTTTAACAGAAAAATCACACAAACCCATATTTCATCACAGATATGAAGTTTTGGAAACACTTACTTGAAATCCTCTTTTACCAAATTTTTACCAATAATTACTTAAAGTATTCGTCTAATATCACTTTTCAGATAACTCTTTAAATAATAATTAATTATTTGAAAAAATATATTTATCTTGATTAAATATGATATCTTAAAAAAATAAATCCCCACACCTTTGCAATTCTATTCACAATGATCCCGGTTCCAACTTCTAATAAGAGAGTTTGATTATCAAGCCTCTAAGGTTAAAACCATTCACACGTATTAGAATTGGTTACTAACATAAATAATCTTTCAATTATTCGATTCAGTGAGATACTTACGTAATCCTTCGAGTTATTCGCACACTTCTACAAGTGGAGGTATGAATTTGGGATTTTTTATTTGCACTTCTATGAAACCCATAGATCAAAATGGTTAGCGTTATCTTAATCAAGTATGTATGTATATAACATACGAGAATGTAACAAGAACAAAGGGTCAACTATACTTACATAGTAACAAAGGAAAATGACTCAACTCTTCCCACAAAATATTGATTAGAGAGGAGGATTCGTCACTAAATGGAGAAAATCATATTATAAAAATAAAAGTTAGAAAGAATAAAAATAGAATATGGGATAAAAGTTTTATGAACAAAAAAAAAAATCAAAATTTAGAGGTTAAAGAAATCAATTACGAAAAGAAGAGGAGAAAAAAATCGAGAATTTTTTGTAATGATCAACAATGGCGGCGCGACAATGACAGAGGAGAAATGATGGTGAGGTGGAGGTGCGATGACCTTATGTAGTGGTGGAGTGAAGGAGAAATGAGAAGAAAAGGGTGATTTAGGTGGTGAAATAGAAGCAAAAAAGCGAAAAAATAGGAGGAGCAAGATGGTGGACGTCAAAGAGAGGGGAGCAGAAAAAATGAAAAAAAAAAGTGAAATGGATAAGTCTAGGTGTATGGCCGACCAAGGTAAGGTAAGGACGGGAATTTTGTATATTGAAGGGACAAAGGCACGGAAAGGGGATCATAGGAGTGAAAAGGGGAGAAAAAGGGGAATGTTGACTTTGTAATCAAGGAAAGAATCTTCCCAAGTATGGCAAGATGTGGGTTGGACGTCAAGGGTGTTCACACTAGCCTAAGTTGTCAAAAATTTAATTAGAAACGGGAGATTGTAACACCCCTTACCCATATTCGACATCGAAACAGGGTACGAGGTGTTACCGGACTCATACGCAAACATTCATACAGAACGAAGACGTGACTTTCCACTCAAATTTAAAACTCTTCATAAACCTTCATTTCGTCCCTTAAACAAACATGCGAGGCCCAAAACACACTTTAGGAACAGTTCAGGATCAAACCGAATTCTTTAGAAGATTTCTAGAAAAACATAGAAAATTCTCATCAAACAGTCCATACGCCCGTGTGAAAGAAGGGACACGCCCGTGTGGCATATCACATGCCCATGTTCCACATCCGTGTAGATTTATTTCTCAATTCGAACCTATAAGTGTTTTCACACGGCCTGACACACGCTCGTACATGGCCATGACACGCCCGTGCCTTAGCCCGTGTGCAAAAACCTTGACATTCTGTTTCTGACGTCATTGACCCACTAAGGTCACACGGCCAAGGCACACGCCCGTGTCCTTAGACCGTGTAGTGAATTAAATTCCTAATTTTAGGTGCAGACTTCACACGGCCTGGGCACATGCCCATGTCCTATGGCCGTGTATTCCACAGGTCGAGACACACAACCGTGTCTCAGCCCGTGTGGTTACTACTGGGCATTCTGTTTTGCTAACTTAAGGAGCAGGGGGACACACGTCCTAACTGCACACCGATGGGGCAAACTGTGTGTGACACACTGCCTAAACACACATCCGTGTGTCTACCCGTGTAGGCAGTAACAAGGCTATTTACCAAGCCCTTTGTCGCCCTTACTTGTACCACAATAACCTCGTCAATAACCTACTCATTCATGCAATAACATACCAATTTCTCAACCATGCAATTTACACTTCCATGAAATTCATCATCATTTTCATATAATGATAATAAGTAATAGCCATCAACCGTGACCTTATACAAAATGAATCAATTCCAAAAACAAGCCAACACATTTTGCCAAAATAAAATAACACTTAACAAGCACTAAGTTCCTATACATGCCATACTCGAAAAGGATAAATCTAACTATACCAAGTGTTCAGATTAATAGTGTGACCAAACCTCCGACGTTCTTTGATCCTCGAGCTAAATTAGTGGCAGTATAAGAAAATGGATAAAGAAAAGGAGTAAGCATAAAGCTTAGTAAGTGGCATGTAAACAATTAACAGCAATTACCTTGCAACATCATACTCATAACATATTATAAACTTGCATACACTTTTCATATAATCAAAGGCATCACTTACTCATTTTCATCCTTACTAATCATGTAGCATAATTCATGCTAATTTCAAATCTCACATCTCAAATATATATATATCATAAACATTGTTCACATTTGCAAGCACTTATACCCTGCACTTGTTATCACATAATCACACGTAAACTCACTTGCTTAAAGTTTCTCTATGAATACTTTGGAATAATATCGGATACGCGGTGGTTTCGCACACAGCCCACCAGTAATAAATAACACAGTGGTATCGCACATAGCCCACCAAATAATCATATATCACGGTGGTTTCACACATAGCCCACCAACGATAATAGATATGGTGGTATCACACACAGCCCACCAACAATGAATAACACTATGGTATCGCACACAGCCCACCAATAATCACTTTTTTATTATGTTTATCCAAGAATTTCCTCACTCTCCATCATCATAAAAGATGTCAACAATATTCATAGCAATAATCAAACATGTTATGCAATATCAATGGTTATAAGCATAATAACAATAGAGTTGTATTATTCACATACAACTTACCTCGATATACAAAATTTTGGGTGACTATCTCGATTTAGCCCACTATCTTGGTTTTCCCCTGGTCTAAGTCCGGACTCCGTTTTTCTTGATCTATAATAACAAATTCACTTATTAATTCACCACATTATTCAAAACATTTCAAAGTTTCTATTTTAGCAAAATTACCGGTTTGTCCATGTACTTTCAAAAAATTACAATTTTGCCCTTGAGCTCGTAAATCGGTTCTAATTAAACTTCCTCTTGTATAGCTCACAATACCAATTATATCACACATTTACCACCTATTTTACAACCTTTACAAAAAGGTCCTTTTCAGGTGTTTTCATGAAAACTCCTTTCACAAAAGTTGTTTATTTAACAACCAAGTTTCATTTTCTTCCATAAAAATTCAGAAATGATCGTGTTTGAGTGTTTTAATATTTATATAATGAATGATGGAGCCTAGAAACTAACTATCACCATGATTGAGGCAAGCGCACCTATCGAGCAGTAGTATAGCTTAGTGGCAAGACCGAAATGTCGAACCCAAGGGAACAACAAGTACTAGTACTAACTTTCTTTTTTTTATCTAGCCTAAAATAAAGGGGATTGATGTTTATCTAACTAATTCCTAAGCTAAGGATGCCAAGACATAGAGAATAAATTGGGAAAATACTTTTGAGAAAATCAATTGATTAAGACAATACCCAAGGAAGAATCCACCTAGACTTCACTTGTTATTTAACTCTGAATTAGACGATTTATTCACTTGACTTGATCCGTAGGATTCCCTAATTTATATTATTATCTCTTTTGAGACTAATAACGTCTAACCCTAGGTTGATTAATTGAAATCTCTTTCTAATTAAAACCCCTAGTGTTGCATTAACTCGATTTATGGACTCCCATATTAGGTTTGACCCTAATTCGTCAGCTTTTCGTCGTCCTATCTCTAGGAGTGCGATCAACTCCGCTTAATTATGCCAGATATACACATAAACAGGGAATTTTGCTCCTCTAAATAAGCACATCAATACTTGAATCAATATCCTAAAATATTAAAGCAAGAATTAAGAACACATAATTAAGAACAAATTAAGTATTTATCATATAGTTTAGAAAACAATAACAAGATCCATCTTAGGTTTCATCCCCCTCAGGTATTTGAGGGGCTTAGTTCATGTTTATAAAATAATACATCTCAGAAGAAATTAAGTAACAACACGTAAAGAAAAATCCTAAAACTCCCAGAAGAAAATTGAAGGGAAAATCCTCAGTCTTGAGCGTGATTCCGGCTTCTGAGATGGATCAACTGGCTTTCTTCGAGTAATTCCCTATATTCATCCCTCTTTGGCTTCGCTCTCCGTCAAAAGCCCTGACAGAAGCCTTTTGTCGAACTCCCCTCTTAGGTTGCCCTCTAGGGTGTTTAAATAGGCTTTCGAGATGCCTTACTTGGCCCACGAGTATCCTATTTTGAGTGGAATTAAAATGGGTCACGGTAGGGACACACCCGGTGAAACGCACGTGTGAATTGAGCCCAGGGTCATGTTCGAGTCTGCTAAAGTGGCACGGCCGTGTAGTGAACTCCAGGCCGTGTTGATTTCTTACTTTAGCCCGTTTTCTCTGGTTTCTCGTTCTTTTCATCCTCCTATGCTCTCTTAAGTATAAAACGTGAAATTAAAGGATTAGGAGCATCAAAGTTTACAATTCAAGGATAAATCATCCAAACGTATGCCAAATGTGGGATTAAAATATGTATATATTACAGTTTATCAAATACCCTCACACTTAAGCATTTGCTTGTCCTCAAGCAAAATCCTCAACTCACAATTAAAATTCATTCTTCTCAACTTATATCTCCTATCAATAATGTTTCGAAATAATCACAATATCACAGAGTTAACATCCTCACTAAGCATTCACTCAAATCACTCGAAGTGTTTAAGGGACAATAAATTAAGCACTCAATAGTCAACATGAAAAGTTATTACCATAGGGTTGCATGAAAATCAAATCTCCACCACTATAAATTGAGATGATACATCAATCAAAAGGTCTTTAAAAAGGATTGTAACGTGGCTTGGGTTTAAGGTGTGGATAATGGCTGAATTAAAGGGTTAAAATCGATCGAATTGACAAATTACCTATTAAAGGGTTAAAATCGAGATCGAATTGACAAATTACCTATTAAAGGGTTAAAATCGAGATCGAATTGACAAATTACCTAACTAGAAAAAAATAGACTAATACTGAATAATTACAATAAACACGAGCTTCTTCTCAAGATGTGAAATTAATTGCTTAAGCTTTAAATAACATAGAACTAAAAACGAATAAACTTTCAATTTTTTTTTTAAGAACAAATCAAGTACAATAATAAGAATTTAACAACTGAAATGGAAACCATAGTTAGGCAACTTCTCAAATCAAACCTCGATAAAAAGGTTAATACAATAGGAAAAATTCTTAATGAATCAAAAAGAGTAAGTCTTGGGTTAATATTAAGGGTAAATCAATGAATGGTTTATAGGATTAAAGGGGTTCACAAGGGGTTAATTATGAAGGTAAGCCTTTTGGGAAGTAAGTGGGTTAAATCCTAGGTGCCTTTATCATCTCAATATATCAAATCAAAAGTGTGATCTTGACATGCCTAATCGAAGAAAGTTCTAGAATAACAAATCAATATTGACACACTCATAAACAATAAAAAAGTGAGCAGGAAAAATATATGCTCTAAAAAGGCTCAAGATCTCACAAATATATTTATTTTGATGTCAACCCTATGAACTTCAAATTTCAAGATAATACCTAAACATGGGGAAACAATCTAGCAAATTTTTAATTTTCAAAAATCAACTTATCATGCTTGATTCTCTAAAGCCTTCAAGTTTAAACAATCAATACACAACTGCCTATGTTTTAATTCAAGACATATCAATAAAAATAATAAATCAATCAGAATTTGTTCTAATAGTGATATGAGAAAGAAAAGACAAAATTCAGGGATTTGAGAATAATACAAAAAGTTTTCTGAATAAAAATCACCCCCACACTTATGATGTACATTGCCCTCAATGTACAAAGATAGATATTGATCATGTGTCAGAGTCTTAAAAATTTATAAAAAGAATGATTGACCCTAGAAACTAACTATGACAACGATTGAGGCAAGCACACCTATCGAACAGTAGTACAGTTTAGTGGCAAGACCGAATTGTCAAACCCAAAGGAACTTGAAGTACTAATACTAACTTTCTTTTTATTATTTAGCCTAAGAATTAAAGGAATTTTTATCTAATCTAAAGTTAACTAACAACTAAGCTAAAGATGCAAAAACAAAGAGAACGAAATTGGGGAAATACTTGTGGGAAAAAGCAATTGATTAAGACAATACCCGAGGAAGAATCCACCTAGACTACACTTGTTATCTAACTCTGAACCAGATGATGTATTCACTTAACTTGATCCGTAGGATTCCCTAAGTTATTGTAACATCCCGAAATTGGGCCTAGGAGAATTGAGCCCAATGGGCCTTAGGCGTAGTAGCGTTTAAATTTTTGGAGAACAAGAGATCAGCTTAAATGCTAGTTAGACCTATTGGATAAGTGATTTTGGAAGGTTAGAGGGCTTCTATGAAGTCTCGGGATCAAATATTGGCTTTGGGGAAATTTTGGTTTTAGGTGAAAAAAACCTTGGAAGTTGGCAGATAGGCCTTAAGAATAAAATATGAAGGAAAATGACACAAGTGGAGTGTGTGATGTAGTGGCAAGGTGACGCTACTTAGGGGACAAGGGAGTGATGCCACAAGGAAGAAAGGAGGTCTAAGGTTCAAGTCTTGGCTTTTGCATTTTGGTTTCTTTTTACTTGGATCTTAGAATTTGGGCCATAGTTTATATTTAGTTACACATGGTTTAAGACACAAGAGGAGCTTGTGGCCAAGTGGTTAGTGATGTGGATTATGCTACAAGAGAGCCTGGGTTCGAGTCTCATGAGAAGCAAGGGAGTATTTATTTTGCGATCTGGATGGTAAGAGTTTCAGTTGAATTTAAACTCTACCGACGAAGGGATCCCACATCGGAAAGACACAAAGAATGAAGGTGAAGAGCTAGCTATATAAGGAGCATCCTAGGAGGAGAGTAAACACATCTTGGAGGGCGTTTGGGCAAAAGAGTGGTCGGAGCGTGGATTAGCCCCAGAGTCCTATCAGGTGTGTAACTCTCTCTACTCTAGCTGTAGAGCGGCAAATGCCGAAGTGCCGATCACGGCAATAGTAGCCACACGAGCGTGCGAGCGCACGTGTGGGGCTTCGATGCGATAGCTGAGGCCATCAGTAATATTCTTGTGGGTTGGGCTGCTTGGGCCACGATGGGCCGAAGTGGGCCCAATGGGCCCGTGGGCCCATATGAGTAAATTGTATGATTGGTTAGTATATGTTGAACTAGACTAGGTGGAACTTATATACGTGGCTAGATTCGTGCTAGGTGGGCCACACGAGCGTGTGGGCCCGGATGGGCTGAAATCAGGTTTTAGGCCCAATCGTCCGGTACGACCGGGCCTTCGGAAAGGCCATTGCAGGTGTGAATTTACAAAAATACCCTTGATGGGTAAATTACGAAAATGCCCTTGGTAGGTAAAATTACAGTTATACCCTTAGAGGTTGATTAGCATGATTATGTTGTTTAGTTTTGGCCGATTGTAGGGGAAGGCTTGATCTCGCATATATCGGGTTGTGACTAGTGCTCGAAAAGCGTTAAAGAAGGGGGATCTAGTGCGTTAGATCTTGATCTACGGGATTTGATAGTAGCATTAGTAACCAGGTGTGTAAACTTACACACTCTATTACTTAGTAATATGTTTTAATAACCTGAATATGATAAAGCTGAAACAGTGTGGATGTTGATATGATACCCTATGGGTATGAGCAGGGATTCGGGTAAGTCTGTTTCAATATAAGTTATGCTATTCGATATGTATGATATTGTGATTTATGACATATATGTATTATGATTCGTAATAAAGCATGATGACAAGATTTGCATGATTTACATGAGTATGGCATGATAATGGGTGATATGAGAGGAGGGGGAAGTTGATATCCGTGTCTTTGGGACACCAGAGGGTTGGCACTCCAGTGGTTTGGTACCACAGATTGATTTAGTGACTTTGGGTCACCAGAGGTTTGGCACCTCATAGCGACTTGTCCCAGTGGCTTAGTACCACAGTGGGTTGGCCCCACAGTTGACATATTAGGATTGTCGCTAGTGATTTGGTATCACACGTGGGTTGGCCTCACACTTGGATATTGATATTTTGTGACTTTGGGTCACCAGAGGTTTGGCACCTCATAGCGACTTGTCCCAGTGGCTTAGCACCACAGTAGGTTGGCCCCACAGTTGATATTTCGGGATTGTCGCCAGTGATTTGGTATCACACGTGGGTTGGCCCCACAGATGGATTATTCGTGACTTTGGGTCACCAAAGTGGTTTGGCACCACATTATTGGATATCGTGACTTTGGGTCACCAAAGTGGTTTGGCACCAAAGAAGTGGTTTGGTACCACACGGGTAGAAAAAGGAGTTTCGGATGGTTAGGTTATGGGGTTTGCATGATTTGCATGTTTTATCGCTGATCTCGTAAGTGCTTGAATTATCGGGTTGGGGATTTATACACTGAGTCTTGGTGACTCACCCCTTCCTTTATATTTTATAGATGAGGCATAGATCGCGGATATGGAGCCAAGGAGGAGTCAAGGTGGCCATGCATGTTGGTTTCGGGTTTTGGCTATAAAATACCTTCTCAGTTTTATTTATTTTCTTTAAATTTGGTATGATTTTTGTAATAAGGCCACTGGTTGTTATTTTGGGTTTTGGTTATTTGATTTACTTGATGTTGTTATGCATGTGATTAGAACTTGTTTGCTTAATTAACAGATTAAATACATGCTTTTCAAAACTATACCTCTTCGGGTTTTCCAAACGTTACAAGATAATAAAGGTAACTTGGATGTTTTTATAAACTCTCATTTACGAATTACTTTAAAGGCAAATGGTTCTAAACTTGATTTTTCTTATCGCGTTTAGTTTTAACAAGTGTCCAATGTTTTCTAAAATCGGCAATCACAAATGGGTTTTTACTCACGAGTTTTCCAAGTATTACTACAACTCCTAAAACAAACTCAGCATCAATTATTACTAAGTTTTCTAAACCCTAAAACAAAACAGAGTCTTCTTTAAACATTTTCGACAAACTTATGATTTTAAGATGTTTTCACTCGTAACATGCCGTTATTCTGGTCGTAACGTTTAGGCCGGGTTTGGGGTGTTACAATTGTGGTATCAGAGCCAAATTCAACAGCTCGGCTATAGGACCGAGGCCCAAAAATGTTTTCAAATGGGTTATAAAAGTTTTTACGGAAAGGTGTAGTTGGAAAAGCATGGCACTGAGTCTCCGGCACCAATTCGCCCAGGTAAGTACCCCTAACTGATGTTTGCATATGATCTTGGTTATGTATGATATGAATGAATAGTGATAGTAGGCTTCCCTAGAGACTGAAACCTATAGGACTTTCTGAACTCATGAAAACAAAACTCTGTAATAAGAACTATTCATAAGATTGTGCCTTAATACACGGTGGAAGAAAGACTGACGCATAAAACTTTTAAATCAGATAAGTCGAGACATTAGACATAGAGTTGGGAGCGTATGAAATATTCGTCTGTTTTAATTGCTAGGTGTTTTTGAGTATGGGTAGGAGTTATAAATTCTAGTTAAAAGTATATTAGTTTCATTAAGATTAGAGTGCGCAGCAAGAGCGTAGTATGGTAGGTTAGGATGTACGACTGTTTGTTAGCTGGAAATTTCGAGGACAAAATTTCTTTAAGGAGGGTAGATTTGTAACATCCCGAAATTAGGCCTAGGAGAATTGAGCCCAATGGGCCTTAGGCGTAGTAGCGTTTAAATTTTTGGAGAACAAGAGATCGGCTTAAATGCTAGTTTGACCTATTGGATAAGTGATTTTGGAAGGTTAGAGGGCTTCTATGAAGTCCCGGGATCAAATATTGGCTTTGGGAAAATTTTGGTTTTAAGTGGAAAAAAACCCTGGAAGTTGGCAGATAGGCCTTAAGAATAAAATATGAAGGAAAATGACACAAGTGGAGTGTGTGGTGTAGTGGCAAAGTGACGCCACTTAGGGGACAAGGGAGTGACACAAGGAAGGAAGGAGGTCCAAGGTTCAAGTCTTGGCTTTTGCATTTTGGTTTCTTTTTACTTGGATCTTAGAATTTGGGCCATAGTTTATATTTAGTTGCGCATGGTTTAAGACACAAGAGGAGCTTGTGGCTAAGTGGTTGGTGATGTGGATTATGCTACAAGAGAGCCTGGGTTCAAATCTCATGAGAATTTTGCGATCTGGACGGTAAGAGTTTTAGTTGAATTTAAACTCTACTGACGAAGGGATCCCACATCGGAAAGACTCAAAGAATGAAGGTGAAGAGCTAGCTATATAAGGAGCATCCTAGGAGGAGAGTAAACACATCTTGGAGGGCGTTTGGGCACAAGAGTGGTCGGAGCGCGGATTAGCCCCAGAGTCCTATCAGGTGTGTAACTCTCTCTACTCTAGCTGTAGAGCGGCAAATGCCGATGTGCCGATCACGACAATAGTAGCCACACGAGCGTGCGAGAGCACGTGTGGGGCTTCGACACGATAGTTGAGGCCATCAGTAATATTCTTGTGGGTTGGGCTGCTTGGGCCATGATGGGCCGAAGTGGGCCCATATGAGTAAATTGTATAATTGGTTAGTATATGTTGAACTAGACTAGGTGGAACTTATATACGTGGCTAGATTCGTGCTAGGTGGGCCACACGAGCGTGTGGGCCTGGATGGGCCGAAATCGGGTTTTAGGCCCAATCGTCCGATACGACCGGAAATGGTAGTTGAGTCGCTAGTGGCCACATTAGGCCTTCGGAAAGGCCATTGCAGGTGTGAATTTACGAAAATACCCTTGGTGGGTAAATTACGAAAATGCCCTTGGTAGGTAAAATTACGGTTATACCCTTAGAGGTTGATTAGCATGATTATGTTGTTTAGTTTTGGCCGATTGTAGGGGAAGGCTTGATCTCGCATATATCGGGTTGTGACTAGTGCTCTCGGCGCGCAAGGAAGGGGATCTAGTGCGTTAGATCTTGATCTACTGGATTTGATAGTCGTATTAGTAACCAGGTGTGTAAACTTACACACTCTATTACTTAGTAATATGTTTTAATAACCTGAATATGATAAAGCTGAAACAGTGTGGATGTTGATATGATACCCTATGGGTATGAGCAGGGATTCGGGTAAGTCCGTTTTGATATGAGTTTTGCTATTCGATATGTATGATATTGTGATTTATGACATATATGTATTATGATTCGTAATAAAGCATGATGACAAGATTTGCATGATTTACATGAGTATGGCATGATAATGGGTGATATGAGAGGAGGGGGAAGTTGATATCCATGTCTTTGGGACACCAGAGGTTTGGCACCTCCAGTGGTTTGGTACCACAGATTGATTTAGTGACTTTGGGTCACCAGAGGTTTGGCACCTCATAGCGACTTGTCCCAGTGGCTTAGTACCACAGTGGGTTGGCCCTACAGTTGACATATTGGGATCATCGCCAGTGATTTGGTATCACACGTGGGTTGGCCCCACACTTGGATATTGATATTTTGTGACCTTGGGTCACCAGAGGTTTGGCACCTCATAGCGACTTGTCCCGTTGGCTTTAGCACCACAAATGGTTGGCCCCACGATTGATATTTCGGGATTGTCGCCATGATTTGGTATCACACGTGGGTTGGCCCTACTGAGATGGATTATTCGTGGCTTTGGGTCACCAGTGGTTTGGCACCACATTATTGGATATCGTGACTTTGGGTCACCAGTGGTTTGGCACCACCAGTGGTTTGGTACCACACGGGGTAGAAAAAAGAGTTTCGGATGGTTAGGTTATGGGGTTTGCATGATTTGCATGCTTTATCAATGATCTGTGTAAGTGCTTGAATTATCGGGTTGGGGATTTATACACTGAGTCTTGGTGACTCACCCCTTCCCTTATATTTTACAGATGAGGCATAGATCGTGGATATGGAGCCAGGGAGGAGTCGAGGTGGCCATGCATGTTGGTTTCGGGTTTTGACTATAAAATACCTTCTCAGTTTTATTTATTTTTTTTAAATTTGGTATGATTTTTGTAATAAGGCCACTGGTTGTTATTTTGGGTTTTGGTTATTTGATTTACTTCTGATGTTGTTATGCATGTGATTAGAACTTGTTTGCTTAATTAACCGTTAAATACAGCGTTTTTAAAACTATACCTCTTCGGGTTTTCCAAACGTTACAAGATAATAAAGGTAACTTGGATGTTTTTATAAACTCTCATTTACAAATCACTTTAAAGGCAAATGGTTCTAAACTTGATTTTTCTTATCGCGTTTAGTTTTAACAAGTGTCCAATGTTTTCTAAAATCGGCAATCACAAATGGGTTTTTACTCACGAGTTTTCCAAGTATTACTACAACCCCTAAAACAAACTCAGCATCAATTATTACTAAGTTTTCTAAACTCTAAAACAAAACAGAGTCTTCTTTAAACATTTTCGACAAACTTATGATTTTAAGATGTTTTCACTCCGTAACATGCCAGATTCCGTCGTAACGTTTAGGCCGGGTTTGGGGTGTTACAGTTATATTAATACCTCCGTCGAGGCTACTAACATCTAACCCTAGGTTGGTTAATTGAAATCTCTTTCTAATTAAAACCCCTAGAATTGCATTAACTCGATCTATGGACTACCATATTAGGTTTCACCCTAATCCGATAAAATCTCGTCACCCTATGTCTAGGCGTGCGATCAACTCCGCTTAATTATGCTAGATCTACTCCTAGGCAGGGACTTTTGCTCCTCCACCTAAGCACATCAGACTTGAATTAATATCTCGAAAATATCAAAACAAGAATTAAGAACACATAATTAAGAACAAATCAAGTATTTAACATATAGTTTAGAAAACAATAACAAGATTCATTTTAGGTTTCATCCCCATTAGGTATCAGAGGGTTTAGTTCCTAGTCATAAAAGAATACATCTCAAAAGAAAAGATAAAACAAAACATAAGAAAAACTCTAAAACCCCCTGAAGGAATTGAAGAGAGATCCTCCATCTTGAGTATGGCTCTAGCTTCTTGAGATGACTCAACTGGCTTTCTTCGAGTAAATTCCACAATTCTGACCCCTCTAGCTCGGCTCTTTGGCCTTGCTGGACACCTAGCCGGACTCCCCCTGAAGGTTGGCCTCTAGGGTGTTTATATAGGCTTTTGGAATGGATTTCTTTGCCTCTAAGTACCCTAATCTGAATGAAACTCTTTTTTCTCACGTTAGGGACACGCCCATGGCACTTGCCCGTATGAATCGTGGCCAGGCCGTGTTGAGTCTATTAATGAGGCACGGCCGTGTGGTCTTGGGCCAAGGTCATGTCAATTTCTTGTTATGACCCATTTACTCTGTTTTGGGCCCGTTTCTCGTTCTTTTCATCCTCCTGTGCTTTCTTGAATATAAAACATGAAAACAAAGGATTAAGAGCACCAAATTACACAATTCAAGGCTTAAATCATCCAAAAGCATGCTAAATGTGGGCTGAAAATATGTTACTATTACAGTTTATCAGATATCTACAATATATAAAATCATAAGATAAGGAGAGAGGTGAACTTCCTGAATTTTGGATGAAGTCAAGGAAATGAAATGGTAAGTTGGGCATAGATGAATGTGGCGGTGGTGTCTATGGTTGTGGTGTGGTGATTCTCAAACAGTCTTTAGAACCTAAATCAAAGAAATCAAAATGTAATAATAAAAATTAAAGATGAGAAAGATAAAGGGAAGGAAAATAAAGGCGAAGAGAAAGGAAAAGAAAATTTCAATGGACTCAAATGTCCTTAGCTTGTCGGATAAATGAAGCGGCCGACATGAACTCATGTAGATCGATCTCGCACGGGGAGACTGTGCTAGGGTCCTTTCGCTTCTTCAACATGGGAATGCTGGTGTAAAGAAAGAATGAGGGAAAGGGGGAAAGGAAAATGAAGGGGAAGAGATAATTGTTAAAGAAAGTTTGTGGTGGCTAGGATTTGATTGAAGAAGAAATTGGGGAGAAAGTAAGAAAGAAAAGGGGGTTTGAATAGGAAATAGGGATCTGGTGGCTTCCCATGCCCGTGTACCATGGGCGTGTTAGGTCACACGACCGTATTGCACGGCGGTGTGGTGCTTTGTTCGTTTCTCCCACGCCTGTGTAGTTGTTTCCACGCCCTTTTTGATTAATCAGTGTCGGCCAAGGCCTAGGGACACGGGCATGTCTCACACCCGTGTGACTTTCTCAGTGTCAACCACGACTATAACCCACGGCCGTGGCATTTTATCACAACCCATGTTTTAGGGATTTTTCGTCCTTGGTTCGTACGATCTCTACCACGCTGTTGTGCAAATCTGTGGTGTACACATGGCCACGGCCACGGCCGTGTGCAAGTCCGTGTGGTAGGAAAAGCTACGTTTTATTTGGTTAGTTTGTAGTTAGATGCTAAAAGTAAAAAGAAAAATAAAAATAAAAATATGAAAATTAATAGGGTTAGTGTTCGGGTTGCCTCCCGAGAAGAGCTCGTTTAAAGTCTTAAGCTAGACTTACCTCTCATTTGCATAATCATGGAGGTTTGAGGAGTTGAAACTCCTCTCCCCTACTATCAGTTCTAAGATCATTATGTAGTTTAAGTCGAGTGGTGTTTATCTTAAAAGTACCGAACTTGGGATTAGTTACCTCGACTGTTCCATATGGGAAGATATTCAGTACCTCAATTCTTTGTTTGTATCAAGGCCTGAAGTGGCAATTTGAGGGTCTGTTTTATCCAACAATACCTGATCTCTGATCTTAAATTGGTTTGGCTCATGGGGTCGCTTTGTTTTTTCTTCGTGTGTTTTTAGTTTCTCCTTGTAATGTGTCTTCCACTCGTCTAGTTTATCGATCTGAAGCTTTCATTCCTCATGAGTTATTTCCTTGTTCACACGAGGTCTAGAATCAGGCTCAGTTGTGTAGTTTCGTAGTTTTTTCTGTAGCGAAGGTGGAACCAAATGGTCATTAGTAGAGTTGATGTTTTCAGCTTGATTACTCGATGTCTTAGCCGAGTCAAGAGCCTAAAGAGTGATCGTTTTGTCACCTACACGAAGTATGAGTTCGCCTGTACCAATATCAATTTTAGTTTTGGAAGTTGCTAAAAAGGGTCTTCCTAAAATTAAAGAAATATTATTGTCCTCATCCATGTCTAAAACAACAAAGTCTACTGGGAATATGAATTATCAATTTTCACTAGTACATCTTCAATTATTCCCCTAGGAATTCTAATAGTTTTATCATCTAATTGAATGCTCATCCTAGTTTGTTTGGGTTTCCCTAGAACTAGCTGTTTAAACATTTTATAAGGCATAACATTTATGCTTGCCCCTAAATCAGCTAAAGCGTTCTCAACAGATAAACTACCAATTAAGCACGGAATTGTAAAACTCCCTGGATCTTTTAACTTTCATGGTAGTTTATTTTGTAGAATTGCTTAGCACACTGCGTTTAGCTCCACATGGGACACCTCGTCTAACTTCCGCTTGTTTTTCAAATGCTCTTTTAAAAATTTCCTTGAATCTAGCATCTACGAAAGAGCTTCAAGAAACAGTAAGTTAATATGTAATTTCTTTAGAAGTTTAAGAAATTTACCGAATTGTTCATCTATGTAGCCACCGATGGATCCACAGTCGTCCAGCGACTATGCGATCCTCAAATCTTCCTTTGTAACATCAAAACCCACCCAAGTGCAATATATATTCCTTCAATGCAACATACATATTTCCACCCATTCGGCACTTAGGGGTATTTTAGTCATTTCGCTACCCAGAGGTATTTTCGTAAATCTACTCTACAAGGGTATTTAAATAATTTTGCAAAACAAAGGTATTTTGGAAATTTTGTAAATCAGGGATGTTTTGGTAATTATGCAAATCAAGGGTATTCTGGTAATTTTACAATTCGAGGGTATTTTAGTAATTTTGCAAATCAAGGATATTTTTGATAATTTTCAAACTAAGGGTATTTGGTAATTTCTCAAACTAAGGGTATTTTGGTAATTTTCAAATCTAAGGGTATTTTGGTAATGTCCAAATCAGGGGTATTTTAGCAATTTTACAAATCTAAGGATATTTGGTCCCTCTCGGGTTTTAGTTATGAACTTTGGCCCATTAACAAGTCCTTGCGGCTAAAGTGAACAAACACTATGCACCAAGTAGGATTCCAGAGAAGAGGAGGTGGGCCACTAGGACCGCTTACATACCAAGCTCTCCCTAGATCCAATCCTAGACATGCATATGTTTGCTGCCATACTCTAACCCAGTGACTTGTCCACAGACATGTTTAATTATTAGATTAAGTCTTATGCGGTTTAAGAGTTTTTTCGAACTAGACCTAAAGACCTTTAAACCCTAGCATACTTGTCTACGTCCCCATCAAGCCGATCAAGCCCAAATCTCATCCATATGGCCTATTAGGCCCAAAACAGTTCCAGATCATGTAACATGCATGATTAACTCAATTCGTATAACCAAACCAAACAATTTCTTCAAACTAAGCCTCAGGGCCCACCGGGCCCATTTAGCCACTTTCAGCTTTCTGGCATTCCGGCATTGCCGATATCATGTGTGTGTAGTGTTTGTACACATCTGGTTACTGCGACATGCTATCCTATCATTAGCCTTAACCTACGACCAACCAACCTTCAATCAATCACTAAATCAAAACATTTCCCAAAAGTCGAAACCTTACCGTGTGTCACTGAGTTCTAATAGCCCTTCCTTAGCTACTAATCAGGAGTATCCCCTAGATCTGCACTCACACATGTACCATCAAAATCCGAGTGACTCATAATCCATACAAGTCACCCTTATAGATCATACAAAAATTTGGCCATTTACTTAAACCACAATCGAGTTGAGTACACTTACCCTTGCTAATGATTCTACCACGCTTGCGATCTTTGAACCTTATCCTTGTTATCATAGAGTTAACGACAGGACAGTTAGATAGCCTTTCAGCTTTTAGCAAAACGTACAAGAGAGGTTAACTGAATACTGACCAAATCTAGTTTCGATCCTGCGGCCTAAATTTGGCTTTTAACCTTGACTGATGGTATACAATAATCGATTTGTAATGGAGGAAAACAACAAGGATCTGGCACAAATAGGAATTTCAGCAAGGAAGGCTGATGGTAATTCGGCAATAGGAGAGTTTGGCTGTGAGAGAATTCGGAAAAAATAATTCGGTTATAAGAGATTTCGGGAATAGGGAGAATTCGGCTATAGGAAAACCGATTAAGGGGGGAAAGAAAAACTAATGAAAGCTCAAAGGACCTTTCAAAGCATTTGACCCTTTCCTTTTATAGCCACAGGCCGAATACTCCTTCCCCTACAGTCCCATTCGACACAAATTCTTCCCCCTCCTTATCTCCTAACTTTCCTCCCTGATAACACTTTAGCCTTATCCGAATTTCCCTCCATTACCAATTCCCCTTACCACTCAAACACTCCTATGCAAGAGTTCATATTCAACACAACTCTGGCCATCCACCTATGCAAAATAAAACACCCCAAAAATACCACTCCTAATGCTCGAACCTTGGACCTCCTTAGCTGACAACACGCCACCTTATAGCTCCCCAAGTGACGCCACTTGCCCCTGGATGACAAGCTCATTTGTGTCCTATTTTCTCTTAATCTGCTTAGGAGGCCAAATGCCTGAGACTAGGGTCCACTAAAGCAAGAAAAATAAAATTTTCCCTATGGTCCTCCCTATCTCTAGGACTACAAATAATCCCGATAATACCTTAAAATTAATATTCTAAGTGCTACTCATACATACCAACCTCAATGCACAGAAATTTAAAGTTTGGGATTTTTGGGGCATTATAATTTTGATTCACCGGATTTGCGGCAACCATAGGAGGTAGCGGATTGTTATCAACCATCTCTTCGGTAGTGTTGGTTTTGTCTCCTTGCTCTTCTTCTATGTACTATAACGCCTCGAATTTGGGCCTAGAAGAATTGGGCATATTGGACTTTGGGTCTCAGAAAAATTTTAAGTGAGCGAGAAAATGACATGATGGCTTTAAGGGTTTAATGAATTTAGAGTGGATAGGTGTGTTGGAGAAGCTCTGGGTTCGAGTTTTGTGGTGGAGGATTCTTAAATTAAATCTTTGCTGTTTTCCTCCATTGCAAATCGATTGTTATCTACTATCAGTCAAGGTTAAAATCTGAATCTCGTTCAATAGCTATCTAGGCCGCAGGATTAAAAGTGGATTCGGTAAGTATGCAGTTAACCCCTTAGTGTGTTTTGTTAAAAGCCGAAGGGCTATCTAACTTCTCATTGTTGCTAATCTTGTATTAACAAGGGTAAGGTTCAGAGATCACAAGCGTGGTAAGGATCGTTAGCAAAGTGTAACTGTACTCAACTCGATTATGGTTTAAGTAAATGGCCGAATATGAGCATGATCTATAGGGGTGACTTGTGTGGGTTATGAGTCACTTGAAGTTTGATGGTGTATGTGTGAGTGCAGATCTAGGGGACACTCATGATTAGTAGTTAAGGAAGGGCAGTTAGAACCCGGTGGCACACGGTAAGGTTATGGTAAGGCTTCGGCTTTTGGTAAATGTTTTGATTAAGTATGGGTGATTGATTGAAGGTTGGTTGGTTGTAGGTTCAATATGGGTGATTGATTGAAGGTTGGTTGGTTGTAGGTTCAATACCAAGGATAGTATAGCACTTCGCAGTAACTAGGTGTGTACAAACACTACACACACATGATATCGGCAATGCTAGAAAGTCAAAAAGTCGAAAGTGGCCAAATGGGCCGGTGGGCCCTAAGGAGTTAGTCATGTATGTTACATGATCTGGAATTGTTTTGGGCCTAATAAGCCATATGAATGAGATCTGGGCCTAATGGGCCATAAGGAGGTGATTTGGGCATAATGTGCTATGTGAACGTGAAATGGGCTTGATAGGCTTTATGGGGACGAAGACAACTATGCTAGGGTTTAATGGACTTTAGGCCTAGTTCTGAACAACTCTTAAACCGCATAAGACTTAATCTAATAATTAAACATGTCCGTGGACAAGTCACTGGGTTAGAGTGTGGCAATGGACATATGCATGTCTAGGATTGGATCTAGGGAGAGCTTGGTACTTAATGGTCCTAGTGGCCCACCTTCTCTTCTCTGGAATCCTACCTGGTGCATAATGTCTGTTCACTTTAGCCGCGAGAACTTGTTAATGGGCCAAAGTTCATAACTAAAACCCGAGAGGGACCAAATACCCCTGATTTGAAAATTACCAAAATATCTTTAGATTTGCAAAATTACTAAAATACCCCTGATTTGTAAAATTATCAGAATACCCTTGATTTACGGAATTACCAAAATACCCTTGATTTGACAATTACCAAAATACCCTTAGTTTGAAAATTACAAAAATATCCTTAGATTTATAAAATTACTAAAATACCCCTGATTTGTAAAATTACCAAAATACCCTTGATTTGCAAAATTACCAAAATATCCCTAATTTACAAAATTTCCAAAATACCCCTATTTTGTAAAATTACCTAAATACCCCTATAGGGTATAATTACAAAAATACCCCTGGGTAGTAAAATTACTGAAATACCCCTAAGTGCTTAATATGTGAAATTATGTATGTTGCAATCATGAAATATATGTTGCATTTGGGTGGGTTTTGATGATACAGAGGAAGATTAAAGGATCGCTAGTCGCTTGACGACCGTGGATCCACCGGTGGCTTTAAGCCCATTATAGCAGCTTTCCTGCAATGTTTGAGTAGTGCCGCTGCTGGTGCTATCTTTGGAGTGTAGGGATGGGGACTACCGTGGATCCACTGGTGGCTTTAAGCCCATTATAGCAGCTTTGCTGCAACGTTTGAGTAGTGCCGCTGCTGGTGCTACCTTTGGAGTGTAGGGATGGGTGGGTTGATATTTATATCCCCACAGGAATGTAGGGTTGGAAGGGAAATGGAGTGCAGGGTTGGATTTAGGATGGGTGCATTGTATTCATATGATACTGATGTGATGTGAGGTCATTGCGGGCTAAGGCCCAAGACCACCAAACTTGATAGAGCTTAGGCCCAATGTGATATTTGCATGTTGATTGGTTACCAAGGGTCGTACACACTGAGTTTCAAAACTCACCCCCTTTTTATTAAATGTTTCAGGTGATCCTCAGTAAATGGCTTGACGTGAGAGTGGATTCGGAGATGGCCACACTACAAGATACCTAGAAGTTTTATTTATTTGTTTCAAAAGACATGATTTAAATTGCTTTATTTTTGTTGGATGTAGTAAGGCCTTGTACTCCGTTTTGACTTTGGATTTTGAGTTTCTTGGCCGGGTCTGGGGGTGTTACATTTAGGGGTATCAGAGCCTGATTGCAAAGCTTGGGATATGAAATAGGCCTTAGGTTTTGGGTTTTTAAAACAAGTAGATTAAAATGTTGTGCAGGATTCTTGAAGTGTGGTTCATCGAGCCATTAACGTCGAGCCAAGTAAGTTTTTCTGTGATTACACTTGTTTAAATTGATGAAATGTATTTAGATAGTGGGCTACTTTAAGCAATAGGTTCTTAGATATTAAAGCCTGTAGGAAACTTAAGCCTGTAGTGGATTTACAACTGCAAAACAACCTTTTAAATCGTTACTTGCATAAGGCATGTACTTTAAACAGTGGAACTATGAGTTAAATTCATAAAAATTCCTAATTCAAATAATATGAGAATCAGCGATGAGCATTAGAAGAAGTGCAAGGGGTCACGGTAGAGGTCGTGGAAGTGTTAGGGCTGATGTACTGACTCAGCCAGTTAGGGAGGTACTGGAGATGGTTAAAGAAATTGGTAAAACACTTCGGCTGAGGTGCGTGGACTGTAAGAAAAAAGGAGATCGCAGCTCTCTAGGGCCACAGTTTCGTTCCGGCTTGCAAATATTGCGGAAGGTGTCATCCGGGTGAATGCTGGAGGAAGTCAGGAGCGTGTTTCAGATGCGGGTCTGAGGAGCATAAGGCTCGGGATTGTTCAATCACCATTAAGTCGGGTATGTTTTATGTGGATGCGATATTTTTGGGTATAGAAACTGTATCCGTCCAATGTTTATGTGTTATTAAATCAGAGTGCACAGCGAAAGCATAGTGGTGTGACTTGAGCGGTGCGTTTAGTAGTTGGTTAGAAATTTTGAGGACGAAATTTCTTTAAGGAAGGTAGAACTGTAACGCCCTGAATTTGGGCCTAGAAGAATTGGGCCTATTGGACTTTGGGTCTCGGAAAAATTTTCAATGAGCGAGAAAATGACATGATGGCTTTAAGGGTTTAATGAATTTGGAGTGTCTAGGTGTGTTGGAGAAGCTCTAGGTTCGAGTTTTATGGTGGAGGATTCTTAAATTAATTAATTAAGGAATCAGGGTTGTGAGTAGTGGGCTTTTAAATAAAAATAAAGTGAAAAATGGCACAAAGAAGTTTGTGGTGAAGTGGCTAAGTGACGCCACTAGGGTGTAGGGGTGGCGACATATGCGTTCAGGGAGGTCTGAGGTTCGAGTGCTAGCTTAGTTTTATTTTGGAGTTTAATTTTAGGCTTCTAGAAGGCTGGAAGTAGCGTGTAGAGGGACTCTAAGGAGAAGTGATCAGTAGAGAGAATTTAGGAGAAGGATAAGGGAGATATCATGGAGAAAAATTAGGAGATGAGTATTGGATGAAGTGGTACCGAATTGGATTTTAGGGGTGGCTAAGTTTCGGCTATAGGCTATATAAATGTTTGTGTGTCAAATCTAGGGTCCTAGGTAATGCCGAATTTTCCAAATCTAGGGTCCTAGGTAATGCCGAATTTTCCATTCTTTTTCTTTTCCTTGCCAACACCTTATTTTTCCACAATCGAAAATACCTTGCCTTGTTGCCGAAATCTCCAATATTCGAATATTGTTTTGCCGAATTCTCTCATAGCCAGACTCTTTTATTGTCGAAGTATCATCATCTTCTATTGTTGAAATTCCTATTAGTGTAGAATCTTTGTTGTATTTCTCCATCACAAATCAATTATTATCTACTATCAATCAAGGTTAAAAGCCGAATCTCGTTCAGTAGCTATCTAGGCCGCAGGATCAAAAGTGGATTCGGTAAGTATGCAGTTAACCCCTTAGTGTGTTTTGTTAAAAGCCAAAGGGCTATCTAACTTCTCATTGTCGCTAATCTTGTATGAACAAGGGTAAGGTTCAGAGGTCGCAAGCATGGTAAGGATCGTTAGCAAAGTGTAACTGTACTCAACTCGATTATGGTTTAAATAAATAGCCGAATGTGAGTATGATCTATAGGGGTGACTTGTGTGGGTTATGAGTCACTCGAAGTTTGATGGTGTATGTGTGAGTGCAGATCTAGGGGATACTCGTGATTAGTAGCTAAGGAAGGGCTATTAGAACCCGGTGGCACACGGTAAGGTTATGGTAAGGCTTCAGCTTTTGGTAAATGTTTTGATTAAGTATGGGTGATTGATTGAAGGTTGGTTGGTTGTAGGTTCAAGACCAAGGATAGTATAGCACGTCGCAGTAACCAGGTGTGTACAAACACTACACACACATGATATTGGCAATGCCAGAAAGCCGAATAGCCGAAAGTGGCTAAATGGGTCGGGTGGGCCCTAAGGCTAAGATTGATGAAATTGATTGATTTGGTTATATGAATTGAGTTAGTCATGCATGTTACATGATCTAGAATATTTTTGGGCCTAATAAGCCATATGAATGAGATCTGGGCCTAATGGGCCATAAGGATGTGATTTGGGCATAAAGGGCTATGTGAACGTGAAATGGGCTTGATGGGCTTTATGGGGACATAGACAAATATGCTAGGGTCTAATAGACTTTAGGCCTAGTTCTGAACAACTCTTAAACCGCATAAAACTTAATCTAATTAAACATGTCCGTGGACAAGTCGCTGGGTTAGAGTGTGGTAATGGACATGTGCATGTCTAGGATTGGATCTAGGGAGAGCTTGGTACTTAAGCGGTCCAAGTGGCCCACCTCCTTTTCTCTGGGATCCTACCTGGTGCATAGTGTCTGTTCACTTTAGCTGCGAGGACTTGTTAATGGGCCAAAGTTCATATCTAAAACCCGAGAGGGACCAAATACCCTTGATTTGAAAATTACCAAAATATCCTTACATTTGCAAAATTACTAAAATACCTCTGATTTGTAAAATTATCAGAATACCCTTGATTTACGGAATTACCAAAATACCCCTAATTTCAAAATTACCAAAATACCCTTAGTTTGAAAATTTCCAAAATATCATTAGATTTGCAAAATTACTAAAATACCCTCGATTTGTAAAATTACCAAAATACCCTTAGTTTGCAAAATTACCAAAATATCCCTGATTTACAAAATTTCCAAAATACCCCTATTTCCTAAATTTCCGAATACTCTGATACCAAATGATATGAACCGGCTCGGGGTGAGTCGAAACGTATGAGGGTTGCCTAATCGTCTACGAGGAGAAATTAAGCCTTTGGAAAATACTCGAAAAATATAAATGAGTTTGCGGAAGTTTAAGTGAATAAAATAGAAGATGGTTCGGTTTGGTGGAATGAAATAAAAATGAATAAGATAGATAAAGGATAATCTAATGGAGATGGATAAAGAACTTAAACGAGAAGCGATTCAACACTAAAGTGTGTCACCCCGAGTTCTATAATGTCTAAGGTGGATAAATGGAATCGATGATGGAAATGGAAATACGAACTTAACTTAAGAAAGATTCAACACTATATAACAGTGTCACCCCGTTTCTTATATCGTTAAGGTGGATAGATGGAGATAGGTTGATGAACGCCACACCAAACGAAATTGGTGATAAGTTCAACAAGTCGAAGACGCCACAAGCAAGCTTGATAAGTCTAACGAAACTTGTACGAAACCGAAGAGGAGATAAACTCACTCAAATGAATAAAGTTCATAAAATTTCATTCATAAAAATTCTGTTTTGCTTGATTATTTTATCCCCATGCTTCCAAATGTAGTTTATTTAATTCCCACTTGAATTTGTTGGTCTATTTCAAGCTAGCCGTCCATCACCTTAGTGTTTGGCTATCCTTCATCAATTCATTCTTTATTCTTCCATCAATCTCAAATCCATGCTACCTGCAACATATTAAGTCAACTTATTAATTTATAAAATGAGCACATTACAATAGCAATCAGACATCAAAAATTCGGCAATCACTAATTAAATTAATTAGTGACACATATTTATTGACACAAACTAATGCACAAAAGAAAACAAATTAATTAAAGCTTGGACAAATTAATTTAGTCAATAATTAAATTATTAGGCTGCATTAATTTGCTGTAGGAAATAATTAATTTGAGGATGCAATTTATTTAAAACCTTAAATTAAAACAATCAGCCCAATGAGCTGAGATGAGCTCGAGTGAGCTCAAATTGAACTGAAATGGACTAATCCGGTTCAATTGGAAATGCACCAAGGTGTAAATCAAATTTTTTTAACATTTGGGGCATTTAATTCGCGCTTCGTCACTTTGCGAAATGTTGGTGCCCCGGGCGTGCTCGTATCATCCCCTCCCTCTTCAAGACGATTTGTCCTCGAATCGACCCGTTGGTTTTCCGAACAAAACTCCTTGCTCGTCTTTCCTCGATCAAACGGGATGGATGATAAATGCGATGCCTGAAAAAGATAACCAAGAATTAGCAAGATTGGCTTCAAACAATCTTGCAACCCAAATATGGACATTATCAAGCAAGCAAATCGCTTGTGATCAAGCAGTACCAAATTATCATATAAAAGAAGTAATACCTTGTCAAACACTTGCAACAAAATTGAAAAGACCTCAAGGCATGCATATGCTTTACTTGGAATCCACAAATCATGCTTATCATTTGAATAGTAAATTAAATGATATACATAAGCATCACAAGCAAATAGATGACAAAATTCCACTGGCACACATAATTGTACAACCAAACCTTGCATTGTTCGATATGTGGACTCTCTCATATTTGAATGACAACAAGTATCGGACATAAGAATCCTTTTGTCGACCATTAAAACAAATAGACCATCAATAGGAAAAATAGAACATTTAAGCGTATCATGATTTGAATGATTCGCAAAAGTTGATTCGTTGATGCTAGGCTAATCATCATTCCAATTATCAAATTCGAGCATCTTTTTGTCAAACATCAAAATAGATAGATCATCATTAAACAGATTAGACATTTTCCCTCCCCCTTTAGGAGGAATCCATTTCAAAATGTCACCTTCACAAAAACGAAAAAGGTTAGTGACACCATGGATGATGTACTTGAAAGAACATGCTGAAACATTACTCACAAATTGAGCAAATGAATTGATGTCAGGATCAAAAACAAGGATCTTTTTATCTATAGCCAAAATAGATAGACCGTGTTCAAACAAAACAAAACAGTTAACCACTTCACTATCTAAATATCTTTCAAAAATCAAAGTATCAACAAGATTTTTAACACCATCCGAGGAGAACAAAAATATATCAACTATTTCAGAAGACTTACCTTTAGGCGCAAAAAGACGGAGACCGTTCTTACCTTGCTTGTCTTCACAAGTTGAAACTCGAAGATCGAATTTACCTTGCTCGAACAAGATGAACCTTCTTTCCTCAGGCATGTAATGTAGTCAATGCTTTACTCGCGAATGAACCTTTTTTGAACAAAATGGGGACTCCATGTACACGAATTGCATGTACAAACACAAAATTTGCTTAAGGAACGAATAAAAATTGAAAACTAGGTTGACAACATTTGTTACCTTATTCAAAAACCAAGTATTAAATCGACGAGAATTTCTCACACACAATTGTTGAGACTTGATTTTTCCACAAAATATACCGGATGATACAAAACATATTCCCGGTTTAAAAACATGATTATGAGTATTAAAGGTAAAAATCAACGGTCTCACCAAATCAAACATGTTAAACCAAGAAAATTTTTGCATATGAGGCATCACATAATCAAATCCTTTTCCACCTATCACAATAGGCTTGCACAAATCCAATGAATTTTCGAGAGGTGGAAATTGAAACACAAAGTTATCACGAAGGCAAGGTTTAACCATTTTTCTTGAAAATTTGTTATCTTGCCAAAACAAATGGTTTTGTCGATCAAAACGAGAAATATCAACCTCATTCAAAGAATAAGAATTGATCAGATGAGAGTATGGAAGGCTTTTAAAAACTAAGTCACCAAACGTTTTATTGACAAACGTCAAATTGAATTACCGTGACTCGGTGACTAAAATTTCCTTACCTTGCTTACCTTCGAGCTCTTATGGTTCATTCTCAACTTCACCTTGGCCAATTAGACGGAAATGTCGTTCTTCCGGAAGGTATTGTAGTTGAAAATTATCGTCGCTCAGTTTCTCGGAACCCTGAAAAGAAGAAGTAGAACAAGAACAAACTTCAAGGGGATTTAAATCAACACTCATCTTTTCTCGCTCTTCTTGTTCTGTTGTTTCTTTTACTCTCACAAGCTTTTGTTCTTTCCCTTTCAATTTTCTCTTCTTTTTCTTTCTCTTTTTCTTTTTCAAAGTCTTTTTGTTCTTTTTCAAAGATCTTCTCAATGGCCTTTTCAAGCTTTCTTAAAACTTGCTCATTTTCTCTCTTTCTTGCCTCTTTTCTTTCTATTTCTATTTCTTTTTCTTTTTCTTTGTTTCTATTACATGAAGTTACAAAAGAATCATAATAATAAGAATTTCCAAAAGAAGAAAATGTATTTACGGTGGATTCATGAACATTTCTTCGAGAAGAATACTCCAAAGACGTTTTCTTGGAAGTTTCTGAATGAATATATCGATCAACTCACGTGTTTTCTTGGAGGAAGTAAGAATCATAGTCAACCTTTCTTTGCCTCGAGTTTCTTGATGAATAAGAATCTCGATCGAAATCTCTTCTTGAATAATCTTCGAAAGCGGATCTTCGAGAGGACCCTGACTCCGTCCTTTGTCTTGAAGAAATTCGCCCTCGATGATAGGAAGATGGGAGGTACCGCTTGCGCATCACATCTTTCATTTCAGACCACGTTAATATTGGGTACTCTCCATTTCGTTTTCGACTCATGGTGAATTGATCCCACCAAGTCATTGCATGATCGATGAAACTAATTTCCGCCAGCCTTACTTTCTTGCTTTCCGAAGAATCGTGGTACCCAAAAACCATTTCTACTCGCATTTCCCATTCAAGGTATGCATCTGGATCGGCTCTTCCTTGAAACGGTGGAATGTTTGACTTGCTACTTCTATTGATGCTATTGAAGCATCCTTGATCTCTAAGGCTTCGGTTTCTTTGGTCCCGTTGCCTTTCGCCTTGGTTGGATGATGGATCGAACCAACCACCATCTATAGCACTTCTTCTTTCGAAAGCTAGAGACATGCTATCGTTGCTGAAAGAAATATGTTATAAAGAAAAATAATAATAAACATAAATAGAAAAAAGTTAAAAATACCTTACTACAAAAACTCACAAGTCACTCACAAAGAAAAATCACTGACACTCGTGTTTCACTCGTTTTGTGGCTTTTTTTTTTTTTGATGAATACACTCGTGCCTTTTACCGATATTTCTCACTCTCACAAATTCGTATTTCATTTTGAAAGATTTATTGCGGCTTGAGGGTCGGCTTCAATGTGGGTAACAATGGATTGGTGTCGGGTATAAGGTAGGCTCACAAAAGAATTATTTTTTTTTGGTCTCGGGTAGGCCAAAACAAAAGAGAAAAAATAAAAAATTTGGGGGGTCGGGTAGAAGGAAGATTTCGTTGGTCGGGGCACTGAAGAGAAAAGATAAAAACAAAAACTTGAATATTCACTTTTTTTGCGAACTTTTTTTTAAAACTCGTATTTTTTTTGAATTTTTTTTTTGTTTTCATTTTTTTTACATACAATATAATGTAATATAAGAAACGAAAATTACAACTTGAATTTTTTTTGGACCTTTTTTTTTAACTTACGAACCTAATTTCGGCTTCTCGTACGTCTTCAAATTTCCTCATTTTATAGCTCTGATACCAGATGATACGAACCGGCTCGAGGTGAGTCGAAATGTATGCGGGTTGCCTAATCGTCTACGAGGAGAAATTAAGCCTTTGGAAAATAATCAAAAAATATAAATGAGTTTGCGGAAGTTTAAGTAAATAAAATAGAAGATGGTTCGGTTTGGTGGAATGAAATAAAAATAAATAAGATAGATACAAGGATAATTTAATGGAGATGGATAAAGAACTTAAACAAGAAGTGATTCAACACTAAAGAGTGTCACCTCGAGTTCTATAATGTTTAAGGTGGATAAATGGAATCGATGATGGAAATGGAAATACGAACTTAACTTAATAAAGATTCAACACTATATAACAGTGTCACCCCGTTTCTTATATAGTTAAGGTGGATAGATGGAGATAGGTTGATGAACGCCACACCAAACGAAATTGGTGATAAGTTCAACTAGTCGAAGACGCCACAAGCAAGCTTGATAAGTCTAACGAAACTTGTACGAAACCGAAGAGGAGATAAACTCACTCAAATGAACAAAGTTCATAAAATTTCATTCATAAAAATTCTGTTTTGCTTGATTATTTTATCCCCATGCTTCCATATGTAGTTTATTTAATTCCCACTTGAATTTGTTGGTCCATTTCAAGCTATCCGTCTATCACCTTAGTGTTTGGCTATCCTTCATCAATTCATTCTTTATTCTTCCATCAATCTCAAATCCATGCTACCTGCAACACATTAAGTCAACTTATTAATTTATAAAATGAGCACATTACAATGGCAATCAGACATCAAAAATTTGGCAATCACTAATTAAATTAATTAGTGACACATATTTATTGACACAAACTAATGCACAAAAGAAAACAAATTAATTAAAGCTTGGACAAATTAATTTAGTCAATAATTAAATTATTAGGCTGCATTAATTTGCTGTAGGAAATTATTAATTTGAGGACGCAATTTATTTAAAACATTAAATTAAAACAATCAGCTCAATGAGCTGACATGAGCTCGAGTGAGCTCAAATTGAACCCAAATGGACTAATCCGGTTCAATTGGAAATGCACCAAGGTGCAAATCAAATTTTTTTAACATTTGGGGCATTTAATTCGTGCTTCGCCACTTTGTAAAATGTTGGTGCCCCGGGCGTGCTCGTATCATAAATACCCCTGTTGGGTAGAATTACAAAAATACCCCTCGGTAGTAAAATGACTAAAATACCGCTAAGTGCTTAATGTGTGAAATTTTGTATGTTGTATTCATGATATATATGTTGCATTTGGGTGGGTTTTGATGAAACGAAGGAAGATTTGAGGATCGCATCGTCGCTTGACGACCGTGGATCCACCGGTGGCTTTAAGCCCATTATAGCAGCTTTGCTGCAACGTTTGAGTACTGCCGCTGCTGGTGCTACCTTTGGAGTGTAGAGATAGGTGGGTTGATATTTATATCCCCACAGGAGTGTCGGGTTGGAAGGGAAATGGGGTGCAGGGTTGGATTTGGGATAAGTGCATTGCATTCATGTGATACTGATGTGATGTGAGGTCATTGCGGGCTAAGGCTCAAGACCACTGAATTTGATAGGGCTTAGGCCCAATGTGATATTTGCATGTTGATTGGTTACCAAGGGTCGTACACATTAAGTTTCAAAACTCACACCCTTTTATTAAATGTTTCAAGTGACCCTTAGTAGACGGCTCGACATAGGAGAGGACTTGAAGATGGCCGCACTATAAGATACTTAAGAGTTTTGTTTATTTGTTCCAAAGGACATGATTTTAATTACTTTATTTTCGCTGGTTGTAATAAGGCCTTGTACTCCGATTTGATTTTAGATTTTGTGTTTTGTTATCATTGTTCAACTGCTTACTTAATTGTTAAACTTAAATAAATTTTCTTAAGCATGGTTTTCGAAATACCTAAAAATATGGGCTTTTATCATTACTTAACTAGATTCAAGGATTTTGGGCTTTTAGGCCTTAAATTTTAACTTAGCAAAATCGTTTTGAATTAAGCCTTTGATGTGACATTCCCGGATTCGGCCATAACGCCTGGGTCGGGTCTAGGAGTGTTACATGTACTGTAGGCTTTGCCTTATTTCTCTCTGGTTTTTGTGAACTGTACTTTCAATTTCACTGTCAAAAAGCAACGGTCCTGACGAGTTCCTCCTAGTCATAAACTAGAAAAACCTATCAGAACAAATAATAGAGAGATTAGAAAACTAAAAATAAAAATTAGAAAGAAATAAATAGATAAAAGAAAAATGGCTAAAGTAATAAAAATTGAGCGTTCCTAATATTTCAGATCCCCGACAACGGCGCCAAAAACTTGATCGTGTCTGAGAGTTTTAATATTTATATAATGAATGATCGAGCCTAGAAACTAACTATCACCACGATTGAGGCAAGCGCACCTATGGAATAGTAGTATAGCTTAGTGGCAACACTGGAATGTCGAACCCAAGGGAACCAAAAGTACTAGTACTGATTTTCTTTTTTTATTATCTAGCCTAAAATAAAGGCGATTGATGTTTATCTAACTAATTCCTAAGCTAAGGATGCCAAGACACAGGGAATGAATTGGGAAAATACTTTTGAGAAAATCAATTGATTAAGACAATACCTGAGGAATAATCCACCTAGACATATAACTTTGAACCAGACGATTTATTTGCTTGACTTGATCCATAGGATTCCCTAATTTATATTATTATCTCTTTCGAGACTAATAACGTCTAACCGTAGGTTGATTAGTTGAAATCTCTTTCTAATTAAAATCGCTAGTGTTGCATTAACTTGATTTATGGACTCCCATATTAGGTTTGACCCTAATCCAATAGATTTTCGCCGTCCTATCTCAAGAAGTGCTATAACAGTCTGGTTAACACCCTAGTCGGAACAGTGGTTTCAAGACCACAAGTCTGAGTCTGTATAATATTTTAATATTATTTCCTGTGTCTTTGATAAGTGGTTAAGCATGTGGTAAAGTTTTGTATGCTAATTTTTCTGTCTGTGTGTTTAATTTGACAAAAGGATTAAATTGCATAAAATGTGAAAGTTGCATGATATTTGTTAAAGTGCTTATATGTTGTGGCTTTTAAAATAGGAGGCCTTAAGAGGCAATTAGACCATTATTAAGTTAGTGGATGCATAAAGGACATAAATGCCCATAATGTTTATATGTTTATATGTTTAGTAAGAGGGTAAATATGTCATTTTTCTATTAAAATGTCTTTTGATAAAAACAAAATATGAAAAATGGGCATTAATTCATTCACCCTTCCACCGAATGCATGAAAGAAAGAAAACAAGAAGAGCTTGTTACATTCGGCTAGTTTGAGGCACAAATTCATGATCAAGAACTGAGGAAAATGAACTTTGATCGCGGGAAAGCGAAAGTAACCGAGTAGCCGTTTCCATTTCTGTTAAATCAAATCCAAGGTAAGTCATTATGCAAATAAACGTAATTGTATTGAATTATGTGTATTCTTATGACTATTGTTATCGATGGATACTTATGATATGATCTGTTCATGAAATTTGAGATAAGGATTACTTAGTCACAATATCTGAGAAGTCCTATATGAACCTAGGAATAGATGAGATTAGCTAGGTCATGACATAGGTATCTGTTCTGTTTTATCATGTAAGACCTCGTCTAGACGTTGGCGTTGATTTGAGATGTCGTGTAAGACCTCGTCTGGGATGTAGGGATCGAAATGAGCTTTACGTGTAAGACCACGTCTGAGATGCTGGCATCGATTTGATCCGTACGTGTAAGACCATGTCTGGGACATCGGCATCGTATTGATTCGTGTAAGACCCTGTCTGGGATAGTGGCATTGATATTTGAGTGCATATAAGACCTCGTCTGGGACGTTGGCATTGTACGACTATTTCGAGCTTTCTTAGTATCATACTAGATTCCTTACGGTTCAACGGGCAAGTCTGTGATACAAAATGACTTTGTAAATGGTGAATCTGTTTCAGGTACGTTGATTCATATACTAAGTGTGTATATAAGGTAAGTTCCTATGTGATCTTACTTTGATGATTATGTACATTTGTATAACAATATGAAATGTGATAGTAAGTATGAAAGAGCTTTGTGTATATGAGACTTTTGAATTGATGAATGTGGCAAATATGGCCAAGTACATGGACCAAAGTATATATATGATAATTTACTAAGTGATTTAGATGTGCCAATGTATCTATGAGTATATATGCCTTCTATGCTAAGTTTGTTTGTATTATGACTTACTAAGCATTTGGAAAGCATAATCTGTGTGTGCATTTTCTCTATGTTATAGGTCGTCAAAGCTACTGAAGGCTCGAGACCGTCAAGGATCGTCATCACACGATTCAACTTGTTTTTGGTACATTTTGGATATATATATGTTGCTAATATGGCCTGTATAGGCTAGTCTTTGGTATTTGTATATGAAGTGAATTTAGCCATGTGTTTTGGTTAGCTATATGTTGGTATTATGTTTTAATGAATGTGTTAGATGAAGTATATTTTGGCAAGGTTGAAGCACACGAATTGGTCATGTTTTGGGGTAAGCATTTGGATGAATTATACTTGATATACATATGTTTTGGTCTTGGAAGTTGGCATGGTTGAAATGGATATTGAATGTTTAGATTGAATGGTTATTTGGTTGTCTAGTATGCAAGAAATGTGTTGGTAAATATTGCTTGTAGGTAAGACTCAAGTGGGCGGCATATTGGCCTTGAAAATGGCCTATAATGTCACACGGTTATGGCACACGGGCATGCCTAGTGACCGTGGGGCTAAGTCAGTAGTTAGTATAAGAGTACACGGCCTTGGCACACGGACGAGTGTAGTAGTCGTGTGATTTTTTACAGGATTGACCACGGTCAGAGTACACGGGCGTGCTTAGTGGCCGTGGGAGAAAAGTCAGTTTCGACCACGAGGAGGACACACGGGTGTGTTTAGCAGCTATGGGAGGTACACAGCCTGCCAACACGGGCGTGTGACCCCTGAAACTTAGAAAAGTTTTAAATTTTTGAGAATGTCTGTATGTGTTTCAGTTTAGTCCCGACCCGGTTTATAAGCATATTTTAGGTCTTCTTGACCGTATTAAGGGACATTATGTTTGATTTTGATGGATAAATGTATGAACTTCTAAAAATGTTTCCGATCTGTCCGGTAACGCCTTCAACCCTAGTCTGATAAAGGATACGGGTTAAGGGTGTTACATTTAGTTGGTATCAGAGCTACGGTTTAGCCAATTCTCGGACTAATGTAGCGTGTCAGAGTCTAGCTATACATGCCATATATCTGAATCATGATAGTGTAACGAATCCTGACGTATAAAATGTGATTTCTATATAGCAATGGATCCCGAAAGACTCGTAGCTGACGACGTAGAGAGTAATGCGCGTGCTCCCGTGCAAGGGACAGCGCCCTCTGATTCGATACTAGCTACGAGCGGTCAAGAGGGAGAAGCTAAACAGGCTTCCTTCCAGATGGTGAGTGAGTGGTTCACTCAATTCGTAAAGAATAACATGACAGTTTCGCAACCCCCGCCCCCTGCTAATCCCACTCAGACATTCGATATACCTCTGATTGTAAATCTGAATCCATGGAATACGCCTTCGGTTGATAAGATCTGCAAGTATGGGGCTGAAGAGTTCCGAGCTACTAATGATGATGATGTTGAAAAAGCTGAGTTCTGGTTAGAAAACACGATCCGGGTATTTGATGAGATGTCTTTGACTCCGAAAGAGTGTATAAAGTGTGTTGTATCATTACTTCGAGATGCAGCATATCAATGGTGGAAAACTTTGATTTTTGTTGTTTCAAAAGAGCGAGTTACATGGGACTTCTTTCAAATCGAGTTCCGGAAGAAATACATCAATGAAAGATTCGTCGATCAGAAACGAAAAGAATTTTTGGAACTAAAATAGGGCCAAATGACTGTTTCAGAATATGAATGAGAGTTCGTGAGAATGAGTCAGTATGCTTAGGAATGTGTATCATCTGAAGTGATAATGTGCAGTAGGTTCGAAGATGGTCTTAATGAAGACATTCGCTTGTTGGTCGGGATCTTAGAAGTAAAAGAGTTTGTAGTACTCGTTGATAGAGCGTGCAAAGTTGAGGCACTTGGGAAAGATAAAAGAAAAGTTGAGTTTGAAGCCCGAGATACGAGAAAGAGATTTCTGAGAAAATCATTCCAATCATCTTTAAAGCGATTCAGAGATAATCAAAGTCATTCCAGAGATAATGTAGGACATTCGAATAGAAATCGAGCTAGATCGCAAATGATTTCCAAAACCCCAATAACTTCAGTGGCCAGTGTTGGTAATGTCTGAACTGAGAGACCTGAATGTAAACATTGTGGAAAAATCCATCCATGAAGTTGTAGACTTAATGACAGAGCTTGCTTTAGATGTGGATCACTTGATCATTTTATCCGTGATTGCCCTGAGTCTGTCGAGCCAGAGACTATTCAGAATCTGAGATCTGATAATGCACCTGTGAGAGGTAGACCTTCGAAGAATGTAAGAATTGTTAGTGGTAGTCAGAGAACTACGAGAGACAATGTTGCCAGATCTGAAGCTAGAGCACCTGCCAGAGCGTATGCTATCCGAGCTCAAGAGGAAGCTTCATCACCTGATGTTATAACGGGTACTTTTATACTTTATGAAACTTCTGTAATTGCATTAATAAACCTTGGTTCTACGCATTCGTATATATGCATGAATTTAGTATTCAGCAAGACTTTGCCAGTAGAGTCTACTGAGTTTGCTATAAAAGTATCGAACCCCTTAGGTAAAAGTGTCATTGTTGACAAGGTATGCAAGAACTGTCAGTTAATGTTTCGAGATATCTGTTTCCCTGTTGATCTGATGCTTTTTCCATTTGATGAGTTCGATATTATTCTGGGTATGGATTGGTTGACTTTGCATGATGTTGTTGTGAATTGTAAAAGAAAGACTATTGATTTGAGATGTCCAAATGATGAGATTGTACGAGTTGAGTCTAATGATTTGAATAGATTGCCTGCTGTGATATCTATTTTGAAAGCTCAAAGTTATGTGAAAAAGGGTTATGAAGCATATTTTGCTTATGTGATTAATTCGAAAGTGTCTGAGAAGAAAGTTGAATCAGTGCCTATTGTCTGTGAGTTTTCCGATGTATTCCCTGAAGAATTATCGGGTTTGCCTCCGATTCGTAAAGTTGAGTTTAGTATTGATTTACTGCCTGGTGCTACACCTATATCGATAGCTCCGTATAGAATGGCACCAATAGAGTTGAAAGAGTTAAAGTCACAGTTACACGAATTGACCGATAGAGGGTTTGCTAGACCAAGTTTCTCGCCTTGGGGTGCTCCTGTTCTGTTTGTGAAAAAGAAAGATGGCACGATGAGGATGTGTATCGATTACCGTCAGTTGAATAAAGTTACAATAAAGAATAAATATCCGTTCCCTCGAATAGATGATTTATTTGATCAGTTAAAAGGAGCTACTGTATTTTCTAAGATTGATCTGAGATCGGGATACTACCAATTGAGAGTTAAAGATTCAGACATTCTGAAGACTGCTTTTCGGAACGAGGTACGGGCACTATGAGTTTTTAGTTATGCCATTTGGACTAACCAATCCTCCTGCTATTTTTATGGATCTGATGAGCAGAATTTTCAGACCGTACCTAGATCGATTCGTTGTGGTATTCATAGATGACATTCTTGATTTATTCACGTGATGAAAACAAGCATGTTGAACATTTTAAAATTGTATTGCAAACTTTGAGAGAAAACCAATTGTGCACGAAATTCAGCAAATGTGAATTCTGATTACACAAGGTTAGTTTCCTGAGACATATTGTGTCAGCTTCTAGAATCCGAGTGGATCCGAGTAAGATTTCTGCTATTTTGAATTGGAAACCTCTGAGAAATGTATCTGAAGTCCGTAGTTTTCCGGGTTTAGCAGGTTATTATTTTCGATTTGTAAAAGGATTTTTAGTGATAGCTACTTCATTGACTAGATTCCTTCAGAAAGATGTTAGATTTGAATGGTCGGATAAATGTCAGAAAAGTTTTGATCAGTTGAAAACTTTGTTAACAGAAGCTCCGGTGTTAGTACAGCCAGAATCGGGTAAAGAATTTGTTATATATAGTGATGCTTCGTTAAATGGTCTGGGATGTGTTTTGATGCAGGAAGGCAAAGTTATAGCTTATGCCTCGAGACAATTGAAACCTCATGAAAAGAATTATCCTACACACGACCTTGAACTAGTTGCAATTGTGTTTGCACTTAAGATTTGGTGCCATTACTTGTACGGTGAAAAATGCCATGTGTTTTCAGATCATAAAAGTCTGAAATATCTGATGACTCAAAAAGATTTGAACCTACGTCAAAAAAGATGGTTAGAGCTGTTAAAAGATTATGAGCTCGTGATAGAGTATCATCTGGGTAAAGTGAACATTGTTGCTGATGCTTTGAGTAGAAAATCATTGTTTGCACTACGTGCTTTCAAAGCTCAATTAGATTTGTCTGATGATAGTTCTGTGTTAGCTGAGTTAAAAGTGAAACCATTGTTTATACAGCAGATATGTGATGCTCAGAAATCTGATAATGAGTTATTAGCTAAATGAGCCCAGTGTGATTTGAATTCTGAATCTGAATTTTGAGTTATTGATGATTGCTTGAATTTCTAAGGTCGTATCTGTATTCCGAGAAATCTGAAGTTGATTCAGCTGATTTTAAGTGAAGCACATAATAGTCGTCTATTTGTTCATCCGGGAAGTACAAAGATGTACCATGATCTGAAGCAACGCTATTGGTGGTCTGGTATGAAACGAGAAATTTCTGACTTTGTTTTGAAATGCTTAATCTGTCAACAAGTGAAAGCCAAACATCAAGTTTTGTCTGGTTTGTTACAGCCAAATCTGATTCCTGAATGGGAATGAGATAGAGTGACAATAGATTTTATTTCTAATTTGTCTCAGACTCCAAGAAAGAAAGATGCGATTTGGGTCATAGTTGACCTATTGACGAAATCTGCCCATTTTATTTCGGTAAGATCTGACTATTCACTTGATAGATTAGCCAAGCTTTATATTTCTGAGATTATTAGATTGCACGGGATGCCACTATCCATTGAATCAGATAGGGATCCGAGGTTTACATCGAGGTTATGGAAGAAATTACAAGAAGCTTTAGGCACGAAACTGCATTTTAGAATAGCTTTTCATCCGTAAACAGATGGTCAATCCGAGCGGATCATTCAGATTCTTAAAGATATGTTAAGATGTTGTATACTTGAGTTTAACGGTACGTGGGAACAGTATTTTCCATTGATAGAATTTGCATACAATAATAGTTTTCAGTCAAGTATCAAAATGGCACCTTATGAAGCATTGCACGGACGTAAATGTCGTACACCTCTGTATTGGACTGAGCTCAGTGAAAATAAGCTACCTAGAGTTGATTTCCTAAAAGGTTCAGAACAGAAAGTGAAACTGATCCGAGATTGTTTGAAAGCAGCATCTGATCGTCAGAAGTCTTATGCAAACTTCAAACAAAAACATATAGAATTTGAAATCGGCAATAAAGTATTTCTGAAAGTGTCTCCGTGAAAGAAAGTGCTTTGATTCGGACGTAAAGGCAAATTAATTTTGAGGTTCATCGGACCGTATGAGATCATTGAACGAGTTGGGCTTATTGCATATAGATTAAGATTGCCTTCTAAGCTAGAAAAGATACACAATGTATTCCATATCTCGATGCTACATATATATCGATCTGATCCATCACATGTGATTGCCCCATCTGAAATTGAAATCTGATCTGATATGTCTTATGAAGAGGAACCGATCCGTATCTTAGCTTATGAAGTGAAAGAGTTAAGAAACAAGAAAATTCAGTTAGTGAAAGTACTATAGAATCGACACGGAATAGAAGAGGCTACGTGGGGGCCTGCAGATTCAATAAGACAGCAATATCCGAATCTGTTTAACTGTAAGATTTTTGAGGACGAAAATCCCTAAGGGGGAGAATTGTAATAGTCCAGTTTACACCCTAGTCAGAACAGTGGTTTCAGGACCACAAATCTGAGTCTGTATAATATTTTAATATTATTTTTTGTGTCTTTGATAGGTGGTTAAGCATGTGGTAAAGTTTCGTATTCTAATTTGTCTGTCTATGTGTTTAATTTGACAAAAGGATTAAATTGCATAAAATGTGAAAGTTGCATGATATTTGTTAAAGTGCTTATATGTTGTGGCTTTTAAAAGAGGAGGCCTTAAGAGGCAATTAGACCACTATTAAGTTAGTGGATGTATAAAGGACATAAATGCCCATAATGTTTATATGTTTATATGTTTAGTAAAAGGGTAAATATGTCATTTTTGTATTAAAATGTCTTTTGATAAAAACAAAATATGAAAAATGGGCATTAATTCATTCATCCTTCCACCGAATGCATAAAAGATAGAACACAAGAAGAGCTTGTTACATTTGGCTAGTTTGAGGCACAAATTCAAGATCAAGAACCGAGGAAAAAGGACTTAGATCGCGGGAAAGTGAAAGTAACCGAGTAGCCGTTTCCATTTCTGTTAAATTGAATCTGAGGTAAGTCATTATGCAAATAAGCGTATTCGTATTGAATTATGTGTATTCTTATGACTATTGTTATCGATGAATACTTATGATATGATATGTTCATGAATTTTGAGATAAGGATTACTTAGTGACAATATCCGAGAAGTCCCATACAAACCTAGGAATAGATGGGATTAGCTATGTCATCACATACGTATCTGTTCTGTTTTATCATGTAAGACCTCGTCTGGGACGTTGGCGTTGATTTGAGATGTCGTGTAAGACCTTGTCTGGGACGTAGGCATCGAAATGAGCTTTACGTGCAAAACCACGTCTAGGACGCTGGCATCGATTTGATCTTTACGTGTAAGACCATGTCTGAGACATTGGCATCGTATTGATTCGTGTGAAACCCTGTCTAGGATAGTGGCATCGATATTTGAGTGCATATAAGACCTCATCTGGGGCATTGGCATTGTACGACTATTCCGAGCTTTTTGAGTATCATACTAGATTCCTTACGGTTCAATGGGCAAGTCTGTGATACGAAATGACTTTGTAAATGGTGAATCCGTTTCAGGTACGTTGATTCATACACTAAGTGTGTATATAAGGTAAGTTCCTATGTGATCTTGCTATGATGATTATGTACATTTGAATAACAATATGAAATGTGATAGTAAGTATGAAAGAGCTTTGTGTATATGAGACTTTTGAATTGATGAATGTGGCAAATATGGCCAAGTACATGGACCAAAGTATATATGTGATAATTTACTAAGTGATTTAGATATGCCAATGTATCTATGAGTATATATGCCTTCTATGCTAAGTTTGTTTGTATTATGACTTACTAAGCATTTGGAAAGTTTACTCTGTGTGTGCGTTTTCTCTATGTTATAGGCCGTCAAAGCTACTGAAGGCTCGGGACCGTTGAGGATTGTCATCACACTATTCAACTTGTTTTGGTACATTTTGGATATATATACGTTGCTAGATATGGCATGTATAGGCTAGTCTTTAGTATTTGTATATGAAGTGAATTTAGCCATGTGTTTTGGTTAGCTATATGTTGGTATTATGTTTTAATGAATGTGTTAGACGAAGTATAGTTTGGTATGGTTGAAGCACATGAATTGGTCAAGTTTTTGGGTAAGCATTTGGATGAATTATACTTGATATATGTATGTTTTGGTCTTGGAAGTTGGCATGGTTGAAATAGATATTGAATGTTTAGATTGAATGGTTATTTGGTTGTCTAGTATGCAAGAAATGTGTTGGTAAATATTGCTTGTAGGTAAGACCCAAATGGGTTGCATTTTGGCCTTGAGAATGGCCTATAATGTCACACGGTTGTGGCACACGGTTGTGCCTAGTGACCGTGGGGCTAAGTCAGTAGTTAGTGTTAGATTACACGGCCTTGGCACACGGACGTGCCTAGTTGTCGTGTGATATTTGATAGGATCGACCACGGTTAGAGTACATGGGCGTGCTTAGTGGCCGTGGGAGAAAAGTTAGTGCCGACCTCGGGGAGGACACACGGCCTGTCCACACGGGCGTGTAACCCTGGAAACTTAGAAAAGTTTTAAATTTCCAAAAATGTCTGTATGTGTTTCGGTTTAGTCCCGACCCAGTTTATAAGCATATTTTAGGTCTTGTTGACCGTATTAAGGGACATTATGTTTGAGTTTGATGGATGAATGTATGAACTTATGAAAATGTTTCTGATCTGTCTGGTAACGCCTTTAACCCTCGTCTGACTACGATACGGGTTAGTTGTGTTACAAGTGTGATCAACTCTGCTTAATTATGCTAGATCTACTCTTAAACAAGGACTTTTGCTCCTCTAAATAAGCACATCAATACTTGAATCAATATCCTGGAATATTAAAGCAAGAATTCACATAATTAAGAACAAATCAAGTATTTATCATACAGTTCAGAAAACAATAACAAGATCCATCTTAGGTTTCATCCCCCTCAGGTGTTTAAGGGGTTTAGTTCATGTTTATAAAAGAATACAGCTCAGAAGAATTAAGTAACAAAACATAAAGAAAAACCCTAAAACCCCCTGAAGGAAATTGAAGGGAAAATCCTCAATCTTGAGCATGATTCCGGCTTCTGAGATGGATCAACTGGCTTTCTTCGAGTAATTCCCTATACTTAGCCCTCTCTGGCTTCGCTTTCCGTCAAAAGCCCTGACAAAAGCCTTCTGTCGAACTCTCCTTTTAGGTTGCCCTCTAGGGTGTTTATATAGGCTTTCGAGATGCCTTACTTGGCCCACAAGTATCCTATTCCGAGTGGAATTAAAACGGGGACACGCCCATCTGAAACCGTGTGAATCGAGCCCAGGGCCGTGTTCGAGTCTACTAAAATGGCACGGCCGTGTGGGGAACTCTAGGCCGTGTTGATTTCTTAGTTTGGCCCACTTTCTCCAATTTTGGCCCGTTTCTCGTTCTTTTCATCCTCCTATGCTCTCCTAAGTATAAAACATGAAATTAAAGGATTAGGAGCATCAAATTTCACAATTCAAGGGATAAATCATCCAAAAGTATGCCAAAGGTGGGATTAAAATATGTATATATTACGGTTGGAATAGAAGCTGAGTAAAAGGAGAAAATACTCCAAGAAAGTCGTCGAGATCAGCTTAGGAGAAGGAGCTCCATCAAGTTTTTGGTGCCGTTGCCGGGGACTAAGATATTAGGAACGCTAAATTTTTATTACTTTAGCCATTCTTATTTTTTATTTGCAATTTATTTTTGTTTCTAGTTTACTAACTTTTCCTATTCTTTGCTTCTAGCAGGAACTTTTAGTTTATGACTAGAAGGAACCTGTCAAGACCATTACTTTTTTACAGTGATATAGAAGGTACCGTTCGTAGAAATCGCAGAGAAATAAGGCGAAGCTTACAATACATAGAAGAAGAGCACGAAGACAAACCAACTACTACCGAAGAGATGGTTGATAATAATCCGCTACCTCTTGTAGTTGCTGCAAATCTGGTAAATCAAAATCCTGCTCATTGTACTATGTTCGATTATGCTAAACCTAATTTAACAGGAACCGAATCAAGTATTGTTAGACCAACTATTGCTACAAATAATTTTGAACTGAAACCTAACACTATACAGATGATTCAGCAATTTGTTCAGTTTAATGGTTTGCAAGATGAGGATCCAAACAATCACTTGGCAAATTTCCTGGAATTATGCGATACGTTCAAAATTAATGGCATTTCTGATGATGCCATTCGTCTTCGGTTGTTTCCCTTTTCGTTGAGGAACAAAGCTAAACAATGGTTAAACTTGTTACCACAAGGATCAATCACTACATGGGAACAAATGACCGAAAAATTTTTGTTAAAATATTTTCTGCCTGCTAAAGCGGCCAAGTTGAGGAATGATATTTCTTTTGTGTAGATGGATTAAGAGAAACTTTCGATGCTTGGGAGAGATACAAGGATCTATTTAGGAGGTGCCCTCACCATAGGTTATCCTTGTGGCTACAGGATCAAACCTTTTACAATGGTCCAGGCAGTTGATTGATTCAGCCACTGGCGGAATCCTGAATAACAAAACCCCTGAAGTGACTTATGAGTTCATAGAGGAGATGTCACTGAATAATTATCAGTGGCAAGTCACGGGGACAAAGCCAAAAAAATCCGTCGGTGTTTTCAACCTCGACGCAATAACCATGCTATCAAATCAGGTAGAGCTTCTTAATAAAAAGATTGATGGTTTGTATGGTTCTTCGCAGGCACATCCAGTGATGCAGTGTGATACGAATGGAAGAGGAATGAACAACACATAATATTCTTCCTACAACCCTGGCATAGAAAGCGAACTGATGAACTATATGGGTAATAATTCTAGACTTCAGAATAACCCTTATAGTAACACTTATAATCCAGGTTGGAGGAATCACCACAACTTCTCATGGAGTGGGCAAGGAAATCAAAGATAACAAACTCCTACAGGCTTTCAACAGCAACCTTACTCACAAGAAAAAAAGTCGAACCTTGAGGATATGCTAGCAAAGTTTATTTCAGCGTCAGAAACTGATTTTTAAAATACCAAAACGACATTGAATATTTAGCAAACATCAATTCAATGGCTTAAAAATCAATTAGGACAGCTGACCAAGTTATTTTCTAGAAGGCAACTAGGTCATTTACCTAATAATATCAAACCTAAACCACAAGAGCAAGTGAAGGCAGTAACATTAAGGAATGGGCAGGTATTGGTTGAAACAGAAAAGAAGATGCCACAAGAAAGTAATAAGGAAAAAGGTGAGGAAATCGAGAATGTAACACTGATACGTGAAGAATATAAACCACTGATCCCATATCCGGCAAAGTTGAAGAAAGATCACTTAGACGCACAATACGGTAAATTTCTTGAACTTTTTAAACAGTTACATATTAACTTACCTTTTGTTGAAGCTATTCGCAGATGCCGACATACACAAAATTCCTAAAAGAGCTTCTAACAAATAAAAGGAAGTTTGAAGAGATATCAACCGTGGAAATTAATGAAGAATGTTCAGCCATCCTCCAAAGTAAGCTACCAACCAAATTGAAAGATCCAGGAAGTTTCACTATTCCCTGTTTAATTGGTAGTTTAAACATTGAGAAAGCACTAGCTGATTTAGATGCCAGTATTAACTTAATGCCTTATAAAATGTTTAAGCGGCTTGGTCTTGGGGAACCAAAACCCACTACGATGAGTATTCAATTAGCTGACAGATCTATTAAATATCCTAGGGGAATTATTGACGATATTCTGGTAAAAGTTGATAAATTTGTATTCCTTGTTGATTTTGTTGTGCTTGACATGGATGAGGACGTTGAGGTACCTTTAATTTTGGGACGCCCCTTTTTAGCTACTCCTAGGGCTATTATTGATGTAGGTGATGGGAAACTTGCGCTAAGGGTAGGCGATGAGGAAATTATTTTTCAAAATTACAATGCTATGCGATATTCTAAAGAGCAAGATGATTCCTGTTATTTTATTGATGCCATTGATCATTTTATTCAAGATTCTTTGCAGGAAATCATACATGACGAAACGTTGGAACTGTGTCTTACCCAAGGTGAGGGGCCAGACGCTGATACCAATGAATTGAATTCTAATACATCTTCCCCTAGACAAAAGAAAGACGAGGGCATTGAAATAAAGGACGAACTAAAACAAAAACCCTCTATTGAAGAACCACCTAAATTGGAATTGAAACAGTTACCAAATAATTTATAATATGCATTCCTTGGAGATGATTCCACACTACCAGTAATCATCTCTTCAAAACTGAAACCCAAAGAGAAAGACGAGTTGCTGCAGGTACTAAAGGAACATAAAAGAGCCATAGCTTGGAAAATTTCTGACATTAAAGGGATAAGTCTATTGTTTTGCACCCACAAAATTTTAATGGAAGATGAGTATAAACCATGTGTTCAACCTCAAAGACGATTGAATCCCCACAAGAAAGAAGTTGTTAAAGCTGAGGTAATTAAAATTCTAGATGCTGGAATTATTTATCCTATTTCTAACAGTACTTGGGTGAGTCCTGTGTAGGTTGTTCCAAAGAAAGGAGGCATGACTGTTATAGCTAACGAAAAGAATGAATTGATTCCTACAAGAACAGCCACAGGTTAGAGAGTCTGTATTGACTATAGGAAGTTGAACATGCCATGAGAAACTGTATTGACTATAGGAAGTTGAACGATGCCACAAGAAAAGATCACTTCCTTTTATCCTTTATTGATCATGTAACAACCCGAATTTGGGCCTAGTAGAATTGGGCTTATTAGGCCTTGACCAGGGGAGCGTTTAAAATTTTTGAGAATAAGAGAATGGCACTAATGCAAGTTGGACCTATTAGGTGAGTGATTTTGGAAGGTTGGAGGGCTTCTATGAAGTCCTGGGATCAAACTTGGGCTTTAGGAAAATTTTGGTTTTAGGTGAATAAAACCCTCGGAGTTAGTAAGTAGCCTTTAAGAATAAAATGTGGAGAAAAATGGCGCAAAAGGAGTTGTGGTCTAGTGGCAAATGGCGCCATATAGGAGACAAGGGAATGACGCCACACAAGGAAGCAAGGAGTCGAAGGTTCAAGTCTTGGCGGTTGCATTTCATTTTGATTTATTTTTAAGTGAACTTAGACGTTGGCCCATAGACTTATATTTAGTTGCGCATGATTTTAGACACAAGAGGAGCTTGTGGCATAGTAGCTAGCGGCGTGGATTAAGTTACAAGGGAGCCTGAGTTCGAATCCCATCACAAGCAAAAAGGGATATTTATTTTACTAAGTTGGGATGGCCAGAGTTTGTGTTGGAATTAAACACTGCTGAAGGAAGGATCCCACATCGGGAAGCTAGCAAGAAGGAAGGTGAGAAGCTGGCTTTAAATAGAGCAATCTATAAGGAGAGTAAGCATACCTGGGTTGGCATTTGGGAATAGAAGTGTTCGGAGCGCGGATCAACTCCAGAATCCTATCAGGTGTGTATCTCGCACTACTCTAGCAGTAGAGCGGCAAATGTCGAAATGCCGTCACACGGCGATCATAGCCACACGAGCATGTGAGCGCAAGTGTGTGAGCTTCGATGCGATAGTTGAGACCATCATTGGTGTTCTTGTGGGTTTAGGCTATTTGGGCCACGATGGGCCGAAAGGGGCCAAGTTGGCCCAATGGGTCCATGGGTCCATATGAACAAATTGTATGATTGTGTAGTAGATATTGAACTGGTCTATGTGGATCTCATATCTGTGGCTAGATTTGGGCTAAATAGGCCACACGAGTGTGTGGGCCCTAGGCCCATTCGCATCGTTATTTCTATTTAGAATACTCTTAGTGGGTAAATTACTGAAATACCCTTAGTGGGTAAATTACTGAAATACCCTTATTGGGTAAATTATCGAAATACCCTTGATGGGTGAATTATCCAAATACCCTCAAAGGGGTGAAAATTACCGTTATACCCTCGATTGTGGTTAAATATCGTGTATGTGATATATATATGTTTATAAATGTTTTACACTGCATTCATACCATGTTGCATGGGTTGGGCTTGATGATTGGAGGAAGTGTTGTTTTAAGTGGCTATGCCACATACCGTATTAGTGGTTATGCCACATATCATTTTGGTGGCTCAGCCACATATACCGTGATTAGAAGCTTGACTGCAATATTGCTGCGTTTGGCGAGGTGGGTTAACTTGATCCCCACATGGTGCGATTGGTTAGTACGGGTGGTGTGATGGTTGGATTGGGTTGGGCTACATTTTTTACATTATCATGATTACAGGGCTTAGACCCAGACCGATACCGTAAGGGCTTAGGCCCAGATAGTGACCGTTATGGGGGATTACACACTGAGTTCTCTTAACTCACCCCCTTTCCTTTAACCGTGCATGTAATCCCCAGCGTTAGAGGATTTGGAGCTGCGGAGGACTCGGAGGTGGCCATACGTCGAATTTGCATCTTACAGAACTTAGAAATTTGGTTTTAATTTATTTTTTGTTTTTATTTTGGGTTAATATTTTATGTAATAAGGCATTGGATTTTTCTTTTTAAACTTCCATTTGGTAATTCTGCTAATGATAAATTGTTAATCAGCTAATCACGGATTCTTAAAACAATAACAACCATTTTCAAAATATCACATTTCTACAATTTATTAAGTCAAATTTCTGTAATAAACAAGATTTCTTCGAAGATAGTGATAACATCTTTACAAAAATACGCACTCAGCCAATCTTGTTTTACAAACAACGAAATTCAGAGTTTCAAAAAGGAAACAAAGTTTGTAACGAATGCATAGCTTTTGGACGACCTTTTGATGTGACATGCTAGATCCAGCCATAACGTCTAGGCCGGGTTTGGGGTGTTACAGATTAGATGTTAGAAAGATTATCTGGGCATATGTACTACTGCTTTCTAGACGGACTCTCTGGCTACTTCCAAATCCCAATATCTCATAAGGATCAGGAAAAGACAACATTTACATGTCCATACGGTACGTTTGCTTATCATAGAATGCCTTTTGGATTATGTAATGCTCCTGCTACTTTTCAGCGTTGCATGCTAGCCATCTTTGATGAACTCGTGGAAGATATTATGGAGGTATTTGTGGACGACTTTTCAGTATTTAGTAATTCTTTCCATCTTTGCCTTAAAAATTTAAAACGAGTTCTAATGAGATGTGAGGAAACAAACCTTGTGCTTAATTGGGAAAAGTGTCACTTTATGGTTCGAGAGGGGATTGTGTTAGGCCACAAAATTTCTAGTAAAGGGATTGATGTTGATAAAGAAAAAGTTGAAACCATAGAAAAATTACCTCCTCCTAGTTCAGTTAAGGCTATTCGAAGCTTTTTAGGACATGCTGGACTTTATAGAAGATTTATTTAGGATTTTTCTAAAAGAGCTAAGCCTTTAACAAAACTACTAGAACAAGATGTGCCTTTCGATTTTGATCAGGAATGTTTAGATGCATTTAATACCCTCAAAAATAAATGGATAAATGCTCCAATTATAATTGCACCTGATTGGAATTTACCCTTTGAACTAATGTGTGATGCGAGTGACTTTGCAGTAGGTGCAGTTTTGGGACAGCGAAGAGACAAGCATTTTCAGTCGATCTATTATACTAGCAAAACATTGACGGCCGCATAAGAAAATTACACCACCACAGAAAAAAAATTGCTAGCCATGGTTTTTCCATTTGATAAATTTATACAGTATTTGATATTATCTAAAGTTGTCGTTTACACTAACCATTCAGCTCTTCATTATCTTTTAACTAAATCTGATACAAAACCTCAATCTTTTAACTAAATCTGATGCAAAACCTCAACTCATAAGATGGATTTTACTCTTACAGGATTTTGATTCAGAAATTCAAGATAAGAAAAGAGCTGAAAATCTTGCGGCAGATCATCTTTCTAAGCTTGAAAATCCACATATCGAAGAACTCGATGAGAGTGAGATAAATGACTCGTTTCCTAAAGAACAACTATTTGCTATATCTGACTCCGAGGTACCTTGGTTTGAAGATATTGCAAATTACTTAGCTGCTAACATCCTACCAAAAAGGTTAACACATCATCAAAAGAAGCGATTCTTTGTTAATGAGAAAAACTATTTTTGGAAGGACCCTTTTCTTTTCCGTATATGTGCAGATCAAGTAATTCAGAGATGTGTTACAAAGGCAGAAGCAAGCAAAATCTTAGAACATTTCCATTTAGGACCTTCAGGAGGACATTATAGCGGGATCAAGATAGCACATAAAACACTCGAATCAAGTTTTTATTGGCCCACCCTGTTTAAAGACGCTAATAGGTATGTTGCTTCGTGTGATAGATGTCAGAGAATAGGTAATATCTCTAAACACGATGAAATGCCTCAAACATATATGCTATCATGTGAAATATTCGATGTATGGGGTATTGATTTTATGGGTCCATTCCCTAGCTCATTTGGGAATAAATACATCTTAGTAACAGTGGTCTATATGTCAAAATGGATAGAAGCTCAAGCTTTACCTACTAATGATGCCAGAATGGTTGTAAGATTTCTTAAGAAACTCTTCTCTCGATTTGGAACACCAGAGCAATTATTAGTGATAGGGGTACTCATTTTTGTAATAATCAATTTGACAAGGTCTTAAAGAAATATGGAGTACACCACAGAACAGTTACCCCTTATCACCCTCAAACCAGTGGACAAGTGGAAGTAGCAAACCGAGAGCTTAAGCGTATTCAAGAGAAATCAGTTGAATCAAACAGGAAAGATTGGGCATTAAAAGTAGACGATGCTTTATGGGCCTATAGAACAGCGTTTAAAACCCCCATAGAAACATCCCCACACAGACTTGTCTACGAAAAAAGTTGTCATCTATCATTCGAATTAGATCACAAAGCTTTTTGGGCTATAAAATTCTTAAATTACGATCTTAAACCTGCAGGTGAGAAAAGAATGATGCAGTTAAATGAGCTAGATGAGTGGCGAGCTAATGCCTACGAGAACTCACGTCTATATAAGGAGGCAACAAAGCGACGCCATGATGTTCGTTTAAAGCAATCGAAGCAATTCGAAGTAGGAGATCTTGTTCTACTATACAATTCAAGGCTCAAATTGTTTCTTGAAAAGCTAAAATCAAGATGGTCAGGTCCATTCATAGTCAAAACTATTTTTCCTTATGGCACATTCAAGGTAAATGGTCAGCGACTGAAAATTTATAATGGTGAAGATTTTAGGGATATGAGAGAGGAGCTTCAGCTCCATGACCCTTCATTTAGAAATGAAAATAGGGTAAGTCTAGCTTAAGAATTTAAACGAGCACTTCTCGGAAGGCAACCCGAGCACTAATCTCACTAACATCCATATTTTTGGTTTTAGCATCTAACTAAGAACTAACCAATTTAATAGACGCAGGATTTCTCATCCACACGGTATAGCACACGGGCGTGTCTGTGACCATGTGGAAACCGCGGAAGAGACATAGGCGTGGCAAAGGCCGTGCGAGTCAAGGATGAAAAACTGTCCCTAACATGGGATGCGATAAAAGGGCCACGGCCATGCGATGCAGCCGTGGTCAATTCTGAGTAAATGACATGGGTGTGTGACACGCCCATGCCTCAAGGCCATGGTCGACACTAATTAATGAACACGGGCGTATGATCATATGAATGGGTGTGGGAGAAGCGAACGAAGATGCACATGACCGTGCGATTCGGTCGTGTCACACAACACGCCCATGGGACACGGGCGTGGAACACGATTTCGACGTGCCCTAATTCAAAATTTACGAAACACACTGGCTAAACAGTAAGGCACATGACCGTTTTCCCTGACCGTGTGCCCCTATTTCTATTTAAACCGACCCTATGTTCACTTCCCCCCCAAATCCCCTCCCAAAAGCCCTAGCCACCCTCTACCCGCTCTACTCATCTCCTACAATCCGACCACCACCATTAACTCCACCGCCACTCTTTCCATCTCCCTTCACCCTATTTTCCTCCTTCTCCTGTCTTCTTCATGCACACCACACGCAGTCCACACCCGTGCGAGATCGACACGCCCACGCACCACCACCACGCCCATGTTCCGACCACTGCTCTTCATCGGTCACCTTTCCTTTTTCCCTCCATTTTATTTCATTATTATCATTGTTATTATTCTTTTCTTTAGTCTAGAATTATGTTTATCTTTATCATTCATATTTTCTAATCTCATTATTAGATTGTTAGTTTATCATTCCTTTTTTGTTTAGTAATAGCAACTAATATATATGCTGATTTGTTACAGAAAAATGTCATTTTTCTTGGCATCAAAATTAATAGAATAATACATGTTTTGGATGGCAATAATATGTGATTTATTGAGAATTTTGTACATTTTTAGGTACATAATGACTCCCCCACGTGGGAAAAAGACCGCCGTCTCCACCGCTAAAAACGGAAGGGACCCGGTGCAACTTCCTCGAGCGCCTCCGTCGAAGTGCGCCATCCATTCCTACGGTTTCCTCCAGGATCCCAGGAGGACCTTTTTCAGATACTTCGTGTACGACCCCTCAGCGTAGGGAGGTGCATTGATTGGGCCGCTTTGGAGCAGGTCCAACTATTCGACGACGTTCTGGCCCTTCTCACTACTGACCCATGGGGGCAATTATTTGAGATCATCAAGCCCACATACCTAGAGCTCACTTTGGAGCTTTGTTCCATGTTCCACCTCCAAATGGTGATGACGAACCACGATGAACCCGACACAGTCCAATTTCATCTCAGAGGCATTGTACGTGAGCTCAGTGTCCCATAGTTCGGGGCCGCCTTGGGGCTCTAGACTGACGAATTCATGGAGGACAATGATCTCGAGAACCTCCATTGCCACATCCATAAATCCCCTTCTAGGTGTTGGAATAACTTAGCCCCCGTCTCGGCCACCTATGACCCCAGTCGCTCCAAGGCAACAGCTCTCGCCCCATCCCTGAGGTATTTACACACCATCTTAGCTCATACACTGACAGGAAGGCGAGAGAGCACCAGCGTCATCAACACTCACGACGCCTACTTGCTATGGTGCATGGCGAACGGGCACCTCTTCGACTTAGCCTACTTCTTAGCTCGTGCCATTCAACATCAGACAGAGCAGCATAGGAGAGGGGTCATCTCCATGGGTCCCTACATCACACGTCTGGCTCAGTATTTTTGGCTCCTCAACATCGCCGTTCAGTCCTCCTCACTCACCCTGATAGGACAGATGTCCCCTCAGGGCATCTGGACGATGCTCCACATGAGGATGATTGAGCGCCACCATGGGTCTGATCTTCCCCAGTTTAGGCTATCACAAGCCACCACCGACCCAGAGGACATTACTGATGATGTCCCTCCACAGCACGAGGAGCCACCTCCGGCACTACACTCCCTTTGCCGACCAATTCATGCGACTGCTTCACTTTCGAACATCTCTGAGCGCCTCACTCGGTTCGAATAGTACTATAATCAGCAATTCAAAAACAAAGCTTGAATGTTTGACGGCATTGAGGCAACACTTCATCAGATTTGTCAGCATTTTCATATATCGCTGCCACCACCACCTAGCGACCCAGCTGATGATGAGGACCTTTGAGTCCCTCTATTTTTATTTTTATTTTTGTTTTTATTTCCATCTTTAATTTTATTTTTAATTTCATTTGTTTGCTTAAATTTTTATCTTTCTTGTTTAAAACTTTTATTAGTATAATTCGATTTCTTTTATCTCCAACTGTCTAATTCTCGATTATATATAACAACATCCTCTAATAGAACTCCCTAAAAATTTACTGATGACTTCACAGTTTACAAAGGTTCAAGGTGCCACTAAAGGAACGAACACATCACCAGAGTATTCTCCCCCACCTTCACCTCTGCCTAGTTATCATATTCATCATTGGTTATTTTCTAAGGATTTCATCCATAATTCAGGAAGTTTCACTTTTCTCCCTCTCTTATGATTTCTAACTTTATTGTTATTACATATCTTTGTACATTGAGGACAATGTACATCTTAAGTGTAGGGAGGTTATTGATTTCATTACCAGAAAATCCCTGAATTATGTTTTGTTCTTAAAGTAGCTTTCCCCTATTTACTATTAGAATGAAACTTCCATTTATTTATGATTTTTGTTGATATGTTTCGGATTAAGTTATAGTTAATTGTGCATTGATGGTTTAAACTTTAAGACATTAGAGAATCAAGCATGATAAGTCTATTTTCAGAATTAAAATTTAATTACGTTGTTCCCTAAACTTAAATGTTACTTTGAAGTTTGAAATTTACAAGGTTGACATCAAAGACCATAATTTTTGTGAGATTTTTTAGCCATTTAGAGCATATATTTTTTTTGCTCACTCTATTGATTATGAGTGTGTCAACATTGATCTGTTATTCTAGAACTTGCTTCGATTATACATGTCGAGACCATATTTTTTATTTGATATACTGAGATGATAAAGGCACCTAGGATCTAACCCGCTTACTCCATAAAAAGCCTACCTTCATAATTAACCCCTAGTAAACCCCTTTGATCCTAATAAACCGTTTTTCTTGACTCACCCATTAATGTTAACTCAAAACCAAAATTTTTACTTCTCCTAATCTTTTGACGTCCCTTTTTGTCAAGATTTAATTTGAGCAGTTACTTAACTATGTTCTTTATTTCTGTTGTTAAATTCTACCTTATTATTATATGTGCTTATTCTAAAAAAAAGTTGAAAGTATATTCATCATTAGTTCTATGTTCTTGAGCTTAAACAGTTAAATTCACATCTTTAGAAGAAGCTCGTGTTATTAATGTAATTAATGTAATTTTTCATTATTAGTTCATTATTTCTAGTTAGGTAATTTATCAATTCAATCTCGATTCTAACCTTCTAATTCAGCCTATATCCACACCTTTAACCCAAGCCCCATTATAACCCTTTAAAGACCTTTTGATTTGTGTATCATCTCATTTTCTAGTGGTGGAGATTTGATTTTCAAGCAAGCCTATGGGATTAACTTTTCATGTTTGATCTTTTGAGTGCTTAATTTGAACCTTAAAACACCTTGAGTGATTTGAGTGAATCTTTAGTGAGGATGTCAATTCTTGTCGGTTCCGAATCAGAGGTAATCATTTAGGTAAGGGGAAACACCTATGTTTTCATGCTATAATAATTTATGACTTAGATTGTTTGAATCTTTAAGACTCTTTTAGTTAAATTATCAATGTATGAATTATCTATGAATTATGATGAAACATTATTGAAAAGAATTATGAATTGAGGAAGTTAATTTTAATTGTGAGTTGAGGATTTTGCTTGAGGACAAGCAAAGGCTTAAGTGTGGGGATATTTGATAAACCATAATTTACACATATTTTAACCCCATGCTTGGCTTAATTTTGGATGATTTTCCATAGGATTTGTTGAATACGATACTCTTAATCTCTTACTTTCATGTTTTATACTCAGGAGAGCTTAGGAAGTCGAAAAGAATGAGAAACGGGCCAAAAAGGGACAAAATGGGCCTACAGGGCCTGGACCACTGCACACGGGCAAAACTACACGACCGTGTGTGGCAAGCCGGATCGAACACGGCCTGGGCTATCGACCACGGGCGTGTTCCTGCCAAAATAAGGATGAATTCTATTCGGAATAGGATACTTGTGGGCCAAGAAAGGCATCTTGAAGCTTATATAAACACCCTAGGGGCAACCTAAAAGGGGAGGTCGACTAGAGGTCGAATAGAGTTCGACAGGACATCGAATAGAAGCCGAGTAGAAGGAGAAAATACTTCAAGGTAGCCGTCAGGATCAACTTAGGAGAAGGATATCCATCAAGACTGAGGATCTTCCATCAAGTTCTTTAGAAGTTTTTGGGTTTTCTTATGTTTTGTAGTTTTTCCTCTTTTATGATGTTTCCCTCTTTTAGTATGAATCAAACCCAGAGCCGTGTTCGAGTCTGCTAAAGTGACAGGGCCGTGTGGTGAACTCTAGGCCGTGTTGATTTCTTACTTTGGCCTATTTTCTCTGTTTTTAGCCCGTTTCTCATTCTTTTCATCCTCCTATGCTCTCCTAAGTATAAAACATGAAATTAAAGGATTAGGATCATCAAATTCCACAACTCAAGGGATAAATCATCCAAAAGTATGCCAAATTTGGGATTAAAATATGTATATATTACGGTTTATCAAGCAACAACACTAATGCTCTCATGGAAAAACCCTAGACTTTCAACCATTTTATAAAATAGTCCCTTCATTAGCTAGGTTAAGCTACAAGGGCTCTAAAAGTACAAAAATTATCAAAAATGACCATCAAAATCACATACTTGTAAGTGATTAAGTTGCTGAAAATTTCAAGCTTCCAAAAACCCCTATTTTGCTGATATTTTTGGTGGAGAAGATGAAGAGGAAAGGATGATATCATTCTTTTCATTGTTCTATTTTATTACATCAATTTAGTCACCTAATCCACCAACTTTGACCAATTTTGACATTTCTTGTCCCCTATTGTAACAGCCCGATTTAGGGGCTAGTCGGAACAGTGATCTCGGGATCACTAAAATCGAGATTTGAGAAATTTATTTTTATGTGATTTTATGAATTAGTATATGATTGTAGAGGTACATGAGAATTTTTGGTATTTTAATTCTAGCGATTTCATGTTTAATCGCGAAAAATGACTAAATCACATAAAGTACGAAAAGTTCCATTTTAATTTCTAAAGGTACCAAATGGCCATAGATTGTTAAATTTAGATCTTTAAAAGGCAATTTATTCCCTTTTATTTGCTTGGCCGGCCATAGACTTTATGGGAGACAAAGATGGACAAATCTGGTCAAAGTTAATAAGAGTTGGTGACTAAATTTGACTACTTTAATATTAGAATAAAGAAAGAGAAAATATCATCTTTCTTGTTCATCTCTTCCACCAAAATTGCAAAAAAAAATAGGGTTTTTGAAGGCTTAAGTTTTCTTAGTAAGTGATTTTGATGATTTTTCTTAGTAATAGTGATACTTTTGAGACCCCTAAAGCTTAAGCTTTCAAATGAGGGGACTATTGTGCAATATTGTATAAAGTTTAGAGTTTTGCCATGAAAGCTATCATTGTTTTTTGCTGCATTTTTATGGAAGAAATTGAGTCTTAGTTGTTAGATGAACAACTTTTATGAAAGGTGTTGTCTTGAAAACACCTAATTGAACCTTAATGAAAAGGTTATAAATTTGTAGTAAGTATGTGAAATGTTGAGTTTTGATGATAGCTATAAGAGTATTAAATGTTCACCTAGGTTTGTTGAAGGTAGAAATGTGATTAGAATTAATTTCCGAGCCTAGGGGCAAAATGGTCATTATGCCAAAGTCTAGGGGCAAAATAATAATTTTGCCAAAGCATGATTATCAAAATGCTTTTATTAATATGATGATTAAAATGAGCTAAATTGTTATTTTAGATCAAGAAATACGAAGCCCGGATCAAAACCAGGGCAAGAACAAAGTCGAGGACTAAATTGCACATCTACATACATTTTGAATACCGAAGTAAGTTTGTATGAATTTAAGGTTTCATATGTATTTTCAATAAATTGCTTATTACATTGTATAATATACACTATTTTCATGAATTTATAATTAATGATATGTTGATAAGAAAGTGAATGAGAGTATGTAAGAGGAAGTCCCGATTGAAGACTCAGACTAATGAGGAATACTGATATACAGCATAAGACAAGAAAAGCCCGTGTAAGACCATGTCTGGGACATGGCCTCGGCATAAGGAATGTAGGTCTCGTGTAAGACCATGTCTGGGACATGGCATCGGCACCGAACGTAGATCCTGTGTAAGATCATGTCTGGAACATGGCATCAACATCAAATAAGGAAGGTCTTGTGTAAGACCATGTCTAGGTCATGGCATCGACACCATATGAGGAAACTCTCATGTAAGACCATGTTTGGGACATGGCTTCGGCACCAAAGGAAGATTTCGTGTAAGACCATGTCTGGGATATGGCATTGGCATCGAGGTACATGTTTGATGAGATTGAGTATCCTCTATTATTCCGGGTAATTCATCAGGCAAAAGAACCAAGTATGAAAGAAGTAACAAGAAAGCTAAGCAAGTAGAGTTGGTAATAAGTTAAGTGGTTCAAAGTTGATAAAGAGTTTCATTCAAATTAATAAAGATGAAGATTGAATTTCTGTTGTATTAGCAAAATATACGGATTTATGTGATTAAGTGATATAGGTACAATAAGTACATTCCAAGTATGTAATTAGCATGTATCTTGTGATGAGTATGAATAAGTATGAGTAAGTAAGCCCAAGCACTTGAAACTCAAGTTGTATTTGTCTCTTGATGGATGAGTTATATTAAGTAAATATAATTGCTATATGAATTTCATGCAAACTTACTAAGTTATATGCTTACTTCTTTCATTTCTTTCTTCCTTGTAGTTACGCCAAGCTAAATTGGGGATCATAAACGTCAGAGCTCGGATCACACTATCGGCCACTATTTTGGTATAGCAAAGTTAATAAATTTTGAGTATGGCATGTATAGGTGTTTGATCATTTTGGTCATGTCAAATTGTGAGCTAAAGGCTTGATTAGTAAGGTTATGCATTCTTTGTATATGGCCATTAGAAATTGGTCAATATTTGTTAAGTTATATACCCTTTTCATAATGATAAGTTTATGCATTCAAGTTATTGCAATGGATGGAATAGTTTAAGTGTGTTTATGTTTCAAGGTGGCAATTAGCTTGGAAAATAGCCTTGTTCTTGTCCACATGGATAGGCATGCGGGCGTGTGTCTAGGCCGTATATAACACATGGTTAGTCCATGGGCGTGTGACCAGGACGTGTGAGGCCTACACCTAGGATTTGGAAATTAAATTGCCACACGGTTGCAGCACACGGGCATGCGATCGGCCGTGTGGGTTAAGTGGAAGTGACCACGGGCCAACCACACAGGCGTGTGGTTTTGGCCGTGTGCTAATTAAGGGTTGATGATGTCATAGTCAGAGAGCTCCACGGGTAGAAGACACAGGCGTGTCTAGGCCGTGTGTTTTGGTCAGGATCAACCACGGGTGGAAGACATGGGCATGTCTTAGGGGCACACGGGCGTGTCCCTAGACCAACATGGGCGTGTGGCCCCTGTTTAGGCAAAAAAAAATTAAGAAGCTCTAATGTTTCCGGTTGAGTCCCGGAACCTTCCGAAAATTAGTTTTAGTCCTCGTAGGCCTAAGAAATGTATGTTATTAGTAAGAAAGAAAGGTTTTAAGTTGTAACAAAATTTTATAGCCGACAATTCAAGTTCAAGTAACGCAAAGTACTGTAATGCCTCGTATCCGGTTCCGGCATTAGACCTGGGTAAGGGGTGTTACACCTATGGTTGGCCAACCCTTTTCTAAGGGTCTAATTGCACATTAAAGACCTCCAATTTAAGGTTCTATAGCTATTTGGAACTTTTAGCTTGTAGAACAAAACTTTGCACTTTATGCAATTTAGTCTTTTTTTGCAATTAAGCATGCAATCGCTAAAATTAATGCACCAAATTTTTCATGCACTCTTATAATCATGCTATAACACATAGAAAAATATTAAAAATAATCTTCTCCGACCTCGGATTAGTGGTTCCAAAACCACTATTCCGACTAGCCCCTAAATCGGGCTGTTACAGGGACTTGTACTTGGGACCACTTGGAATAAATTCACACACTTAACCACTAGGCTATTTAATCCCTTGTGGTATGACCTAGCACAAAAAATAAATAAAATATAGGGCGTGACAAGTCTCAACTATTAAATATATTTTTCTAAAATAACAATTCTAATGGTTTCTATTAAAGAAGAGAAAATTTTCATTTCCACCTCAAAGATAAAAGAAAACTTGTTATAGTTCTTTGTTTCGATTTCATTGGTCTGAACCCATACTCGAAGCAGTTCGTGGTACGAGAATAGCGAAGAAGATTGTTTGGCTGAAAGCCAAAAAATGTCAAGGGAGAAAATCATATTATAAAAATAAGTTATAAAGAAAAAAAATGTGGGATAATCTTTTTATGAAAAAATTAAAGTTAAGAGGTTAAAGAAATAAATTACGAAAAGAGGAGAAAAGAAGAAAATTGAGAATTTTCGATGGTGATCGGCAATGGCGGCGTGATGGTGGTGCGACAACGCGATGATGACGGAGGAGAAATGGTGGTGAGGTAGAGGTGCGACAACCTTATGTGGTGGTGGAGTGGAGGAGAAATGAGAATAAAATTGTGACTAATGTGGTGAAATGGAAGAAAAAAGCAAAAAAAAAAAAAAAAAAAAAAAAAAAGGGAGGAGCAAGGTGGTGGACAGCAAAGAGAGGGGTGGAGAAAAATGAAAAAAAAAAATAAGTGAAATGGATATGTCTAGGTGCATGGCCGACCAAGGTAAGGTAAGGGAGGGAATTTGGTTTGTTGAAGAGACAAAGGCATGAAAAGGGGATCATGGGAGTGAAAAGGGGAATGTTGACCTTGTAATCAAGGAAAAAATATGGTAAGATTTGGGTTGACCTTGTAAAATTTTTGTCTTCACCCCATAGATAAAAGAAACTTTTTCTAGTTATGTGTTTTAATTTAATTGGTTTGAGCTCATACTCGAAGCAGTTTATGGCACAAGAATAGCAGAGATCATTTGGCTGAAAGCCAGAAAACGTCAAGGATTTGCTTATCTAAAAACACATGTATGATTTCAGTTCAAGGTTTATTGCTATAAATATCACAAATCGAGTTGATTTTCAAAATTTTAATTTTTCTCTATTCAAGAAAACCGTTTTCAAACCGATTTTTTTCCAATACTAATTAATACCTTTCGGTTTATAATTTTATCAATTAATCAACATAGTCCACTTATCTTTCAACCTGATAGATCTAAATCAGGCTAAATCAGATTGGTTCTAAGTAGAATATCCTTTCAATCTCATCTATGTAAATTACTACCTTGAGTCATCAATTCTAAGGTTTTAAAAACATTATATTTAATCCAATTAATTTATTTTGAACCTTAATTTAGATTAATTACACTCACTTCAATTAACCAATCTCCTTATGAATTTAGTTACTACCCATTCTAAATACACTTAACCTAATTAATTCGTAAAACATCAAAATAATGAAAAGCGAAGAATAAAGGTTAAGAGGTGCTCAGGAATCAAATGAATCTGATGCTAAAGATCACTTAGGTAGCAATGGAGATCCTTGAACAGAAAATTCTGTTGTAAACTACGAGTGCGAATAGTAATTAAAAGAAACGAAGAACGAAATTAAAGGAACTAAAATTTACATCAAACGAAAAACTGAAAAAGAACAATACTTAATCTCTAAATCTATGTACTCTACTAAACTAAAGCATAATTGAGTGCCCCTTTTCTAATGTTTTTAAGTTACAATTATTGAGTTCATGGTCTTGGTCGACTTGGCCCTTGATTACAAGCTAATGTTCATTGTGTGGACAGAAACACCCTTGCAGATTTTAAGCCCATCGAGCATCAATGTCATGACATTCCTACTAATGTCGCAACTTTGGAGACAGTTTGCTCGAGTCCTTGGAGAAAGGTTGAATGTTGTGACTCTAAGGTCCAATGTCACAACTTTGACCACAGTTGACTTGTCTTGTCAATGTTGGTCACAAATTTGTGTAAAAGTGTTGGAGCAGCTTCAATGTGGCGACTTTAGTGTCTTAATGTTGAGACATTCGGTCCAGTCCACTAACTCCTTGACTTTAGATGGTTCAAGTCGTTTCCTGCACACTACCTCAACTCGTTAGAATTCATTAGGCTCGAATTGGCCTAATTGATTAAGAAACATAATAAAAAGACTCATTTTATTCAATAAAGATAACTAACATTTAATTTGTAAAGCTACTAAAATAGCATAAAAATGTTTAATTACAAGCTCCTAAGTATTGAAGACAACCTAATTCGCCATATTAAATTATGGCATATCAACTTCATTAGTGACTTAATGACAATGACCAAAAAATCAAATTTTAAAAATGTTAGTGAGCAAACCGAAAATTTTTATAATTGAATGATCAAAATAAAAGCACTTATAATTGGGTGATTATTTATGTAGTTTATAAGCTTTTAATTTGACCTTCAAAATTAAATTAATATCAAGATTTGTCACTGTCGATTAATAAAAATGTCAGAAAAGTACGCCATACACAATTTATAAAGCTTGAATCAAAGCTTTGGACCGTTGGCATTGAGCTGAGAATGAAAGGAAAAAGAAAAGGGCTAAAAACAACTAGGCATTTGAAGCTATCAGCCATTAGAGCATGGGATAAAATGTTTTTAAATTCGAAAAACTAACTGTTGAAGGCATCAATTTTCACTCGAAATGGAATGATCCCTTCAGCATTTTTCGCTTAAGTGCTTTTTTTTCGATTTTGAAAAGAAAAAAATTTTTATCCAAACCAGAACTCATTTGACAATAAAAATTTAATTGAAAAATCATACTTCTGAGAAATGGGATTGGTCCAAAATGTGAAAGCAAATTTCAAATTCATGCAAAAGCAGACAGGATTCTTTAATTTTAATAAGATAAAGAAATAACTGACTTTAAATATTGTATTTTTTTTCAAATCAAGAAATAGAACACATTAGTTGATAAAATCATTAATATAAAAAAAAAGTTGTTAAAATCATTATAGTGTAATTAAAACATACAAATTCAAGTTTTTTTTTTTTTTTTTTTTTTTTTTTTTGCCCTTTATTGGTGTCGACACAAATTCAAGTAAGAACGGAGAGAGATTTCAAACATTGTATTGAAATTATACAAGGAAATACCTTCAAATTTCATGGAAAAATGAGAATCACTTAACCAGAGAATGCCCGCCACATACTGTACTGCAAACTCTAAGCCAAGTACAGTAAAAATCAAGCATTTTAAGTCCAAGCCAAGTCATAGTGTAAAAGCAAACAATTTGACAAAAGATGCTTTTCCACTAACATCAGTAGGGAAAAAGAGAATATGCCCTATGGAACAAAACCTCATTGTTATAGGTGAGAATGTTAGCTCTAATTCAACTACACAATTGAAAAGCGAAAATCAATGAAAAGGATTACAATTCTAGCCAGATTCAGAGGTGTCTTCAACCTCCCTCGCTGATATCAGACAACTGAAAGGTGGCGGAGGAGGATCTGCGGGAAGTGTGCCCTCCAACACCTTTACTACCTCCCCCATAGATGGTTTCACCCGTTCATCTGCTTGAAGACACCAAAATGCAATTCTCAATGCACATTCCAGTTCCTCAGCATCCACTTCGTTCTTGAGTCTTTTATCTACTACGTTCTCCGGATTACCTTCCATCCATTCTTTGTAAGCCCAATCGAGAACATCCTTCACTTCTTTAAACCCACTAACTAATGTCAAAACCATCTTGCCAAAATCTTCCACATCTTTCTGTGCTGAAGCCCTACGGGAGGATGCTTCACCATAAAGCATCCCCAACCCGAATTCCTTCACTTTGGCCTCAAAATTTTCATCAAGGACTACGTTTTCACATTTCAAATTTCCATGGCATAGAAATTCTCTACACTCAGTGTGCAAATAAAATAGGGCTCTACCAACACTTAAGCTAATATCCATTCTCTTTCTCCATGACAGTCTCTCAGCAAGTGTTGGATTTTCTATGTATTTCTCCAGAGAGCCATTCTCAGCATATTCATAGACCAAATACCTGTGATCGAACTCACAACAATAGCCTTCCAGCTTGGCAAGACCTTTGTGATAAATGCTTCCCACCTTTGACACAGCAGCTCGAAATTTTCTTGCTTCAATAGTTCCTTCCAGCTCTTTGACTGCGACTGGTTGTTTATCAGGTAAGGCACCTTTGAACATTTTTGGCCCAATTTGATCATTGAAATTCCCAGTAAGCTCCTTGATCTCAGTGAAGGATAACATGATTAAACATTTTGAACCAGGACGGGAATGAGCTAAAGAAGCCAATCTCCTGTAGTTGTTTTTTCTTTTGTAAAGGTAAAATCCCATTCCCAACTGAATCACAATAAAAACAAAAATTGTGCCCGAGGCTGCTCCAACTAGACAAGGAATGCAAATATTGTAAGGCTCCTTGTGTGCTTGCGGTGGAGACTTCAATGGGAAGATGGGATCAGCAGCTAAGGGGTCCGAACACCTCTTGACAAAAGAGGTTGCGCTAAGTGATGGATCCGAATAACCACTGACATACTGAGTTTTCATCATCCTGCATTTTGCACTTCCATCATTTGTGAAGGTTACTGCAGTGCAACTTGGGTCACTTAGGCACATGCTTTTGCATTTGTCTAGACTAGTTAGGGAGATAAAATCGTGAACTGGGTAAATTCCATAAAGAAACATGTTGGCATGCTCAACCATAATGGATCCTGGTTTGCAGTCATGCTGAGATGAAACCAAACATTTTGAATTTGATTGTACTGCATGGTGAAATGGGCAAGTGCAAACATGGGAACCAGAAGCATTAAATGCGCAGATGCCTTGTTGATCACAAGTTGCAAAGACATTACACTGATTCTCAACAGCTTGCCAAACTGATCTCCACGTTTGTGAAACCTCCATCCATGAATATAACCGCAAATTACCATCCACATCCAGCCGGAGGAACCTGAATCTCACAGTGTCATTATGATCTTCTCCAAACACGGACCAAAACCGCTCCAAATTTGGGGCCACAAGTTGCAGGCTTCCATCTGAAGTGAGAACAGCACTGAGATTTGAATGGGAAGGCCTTCCGGCACTCCAATAGATGATGCTGCTTTCCCACCTTAGTTGTAACTGACCAGACACATTCATGTAGAGGCTATATAAACTCGAAACATAATTTTGACTGGCAGCTCTCAATGTTCTAAAAGTAGAAAGTCTCTGGCCAGGAAGAAGTGTATCTGTTGGACTATCGAAGCTTTGCCAAATTACATCTCTATTCCCATTCAGTAAGACGAGATTGCCATTGTCACGAAGAACCGCTAATGCCACCGATAACTGGCTTGTTTTGCTGGTCCACACTTCTTCACCCTGCAAGGCATCAAAAAGAACCAATTCCCCATTCTCCTGAAGCTGGAAATATGAATTGTTACCCACAGTAACATCACCTCCGGCAACCCAAACCACTGTCTGTTTGTCAACAGGAACAGACTTCGAATTGAAACGAATGCCAACACTAAACTGTTTTGGCTGATCAGGGAAGTTATAAAATCCAATTGCAAAATCACCATTAGAAGAAACCCAGGAATTACTTTCTCCTACAGAAAGTTTTGACCCCAATGGAATTTCTGAAACTGCAATCCCAGATAGCAATGACCCAAGACAGATACATAAAAGGAGAGCAAAACCATGGAGAAGTCTATCCTGTTCAAGCATATTGCATATGCTTTAAAGAGTCAACACAAGAAAATCAGTACAATAACACACAAAACAAAAAAGCACTATAAATCTAGTCATTTAACCTCATTTAGCATATAATTAGGCTAAGAAAGGAGGAAAATAGGCAAAGTTCATCATTTTCAAGACCAAGCATAATGCAGCTCATAGAAAACTATAACTGAAACCTTCAAAATTAGTGACCTATTTAAGTTTAATCAACGTGATGGAAACCACATTTCAATGATGATTAGGTAAAAACCGGCTAAAAATTGAACAATTCAAAGGATTGACAACAAAAATCAAAGAAAGAAAACGTAAGGTTAATAATAATGAAGAAATGGAAGCAAGCATTTTCCTAGTTTGGTACCTGAAAGGTAAAGTCAGGAGCCCACAAATTCAAGTAGCCGGCATAAAATACCACCTTGACCATAACCCAAGAAGAAAAAGGGAAGAACCCGAGGCAACCCTTCAGGGCCCTTACCAACGAATGAGCATTAATAATTTGACTAAAACAACAAGATTTGAGGAGTGATTGAATGAATATCAGGATAATGGAAAAGAATATGACTTAATCCAAAGTTATTTATTAATGGATGAATGAACTGTAAAGAGATTTCAAAACATGTGGTTTTGATGAGCAGGTGGATTAAAAAAAAAAAAAGAGAAACTTTTAAGGCATAGATGAGACCTAAATTTAGGAGCATAGATATGCAATGTCGGAAAAATGCAGTCCTATTCAAAGCTGGAAAAGGGATTTTAGACAAAGGTATCACAAACGAAAATTTTTTTTAAGATTAAAAAAAAACAAAGCTAGAAACTTTTGAAAGAAAACAGAAGTAAAAAAAGAAAAAAAAAATTCCACCTACTAGAACAGGTTATTAGAATAAGGATAAGAGCAATTAAAGTCAAAGCTGAACTGGGTTTGGTTGTGATATTGATTTCTGAGTTAGACATGCAAAGAAAAAATAAAAATAAAATCTTTTTTCTTTGAAAGTTGCAATAGAAAATATGCTCTTCACAAGGTAAAGTAAAGATACTTTCTTTTCTTTTCTTTTGTTTTTTTCCCTTTACTGCTGAAAATAAAAGGAACACAGAAAATAATATAAATACATGAAAAGGAAAAAGTAAGAAGAAGAGCAATAAAGGGTCACTGAAGAAGAAAAGAAAGAAATTAAGATATTGAAGGGAATGTGGGCTGGAAAACTTCAAGTTTAAGGCCCTAAAAGCCGAGGAAAGAAATTAATATATGTGATTGTCTGAACATATGACTTGGTAGAAAAACTGCGTTTTCCTTACCCGTGGCTTCTTTCTCTTTGGTTATTATTTTGCTTCTCGTTAATAGTTTTTTCATCACCAAAGCTAATGATAATGAAAGAGAGATAATATTGACTAATAATTAAAAATAATAGTTTTTGATGGGGTAAATTAACCAAATTTTCTATTTTTTCAGGATATGTCGCTTTCGGAGAGAGAAATGAAAGCGCTCTTTATAGGATGCATTGTTAGGAGAAAGAAATGAAAATGCACCCTGTAGGTCGGTTTTCACTTTGTTAAAAAATTCTTTTTTTTTGGCGGTTAAAATTTAAAAGTTTATAGATTTATTTTTATCTATATTTGAGATAGACATTGTTATAGTTTTAAGGTACATTTGAATTCACGGTGATACCGTGGATCGCGGTGACCTAAAAATTTCATCTGTCATCTAAGGATGGAGCCATCACCTGAGAAGTCGTGATTGCATTGCAACTCAAGGTCCCAGTTGACGCTAATTAAACGGTCACGGATTGAAGTGTATCTAGGGCTTTAAGTTTACAAAAGTTATGATGTCAAAGGATGGATTATAACTGGGGGCCTCAATTGGCAGTGGTTATGCAGGCATAGCAAAGAGTTTCACCTCATCAGAGAAGGATGTTGATGGTCACTAAACTAACTATAAATACGACAAAGGCAAGCGCACCTATCGAACAATAATATAGCTATGTTGAGTAGAGAATATCGTATCCACGAGGACTAAAAGTACTAGTAATTATCGTTTTCTTATTATTTAGCAGACAAATTGGAGTGATTGTGTTTTAAATCTAAAATTACAAAATTAATTTAACTAAATACGCAGCAGAGAATGAATCAAGGAAATAATCGAAGATAACCAATGAGATAGACAATACCCAGGAAAGAATCCACCTAGACTTCACCTTTTATTATTAATCTAAATTAAAAGATTTATTCACTTGTGTCTTGATCTGTAGAAATCCCTAAATTACGTTAATACCTCTCTTGAGAGTAAGAACAACTGACTCTAGGTTAATTAATTGAAATCTCTTTCTAATTAAAACCCCTCTCGTCGCATTAACTCGATCTATGGGTTCCCTTATTAGATTTGACTCTAATTCAGTAGATTTATGTTGTCCTATTTCTAGGATTGCATGCAACTCCATTCAATTATGCTAGATCTACTCTTAAACAGGGACTTTTCCTCCACTGAAACAAGCACATTAAACATGAATTAATATCTCGAAAATATTAAAACAAGAAATAAGCATACATAATTGAGAACAAGAATCAAGTATTTATCGCGAAAAAACATAAATTAAATAAAATGATTCATCATAGATTTCATCTTCCCTAGGTATCTAGGGAATTTAGTTCATAATCTTGAATAGAAACATCTCAAAGTCAGAATAACCACAAGACATAACAAAACTCAATAAAACTTTGAAAGAAATTAAAAGGAGATCTTCGATCTTGAAAGAGATTCACTTCCGAGTTGATTCTGATGGTGTTCTTCGAGTGTTTTCTTCGATCTTTATCAATTTCCCCCTTATTTCTTCTTCTAATTGGTATTTATAGATTTTAGAATACTCAAAAAGCCTAAAAATTAGTTTTTCAATGTATTTGGGAAACAGGGTGCGAAATTGACACGGGCTGGCACATGGGCTTTGTAACACCCCTCACCCGTATTCACGGTTAGAATAGGGTTACGAGGTATTACCGACCAATACATATCATTTAACATACGTAACTCATGCATTTATGCATCTATTCTCAAACACCATTCAATCAAAATCACATTGTCCCATATAAGAGCCTACGAGGCCTTAAACATGCTTTACAAGTGGTTCGGGACTAAACCGATAACATAAGAAAATTTTGGAAAACTTAAAAAATTTTCAAATATACAAAGGTCACATGCCCGTGTGAACAGACTGTGTGCCTCACACAGCTCTAGACACGCTCGTGTCCTAGGCCTTGTGAAAATAGGGCAAACATACTGACTTGGGTCATACAACTAACCACACGCCCGTGTGTCTAGCCTATGTGCCCTTCGAAATGACCACACACGCTCGTGTGCCAGGCCGTGTGCTAGGCCATGCCAATCCTGTAGGGTATACTGACTCATGCAACACTGCCAAGTCACATGCCGGTGTGCTAGACCGTGTGCCTGTAACACCCCAAACTCGGCCTAGATGTTATGGCCGGATCTGACATGTCACATCAAAAGGTAGTTGAAAATCTAAGCGATCGATAAAATGTTGCATCTCTTTGAGAAACTCCAAGTTTCGTTGTTTGTTTGTAAAAACACGATTTTCTTAATGTCCATTTTTATAAAGTTGTTATTATTTTGAAAATTAGTTTTTGTTGTGAAAATCGAACTTGAATAGTTGCGGAAACGTGATATTTTAGAAAATGATTATTAATGTTTTAGAAAACCTCATGTTCATAGGTTTAATCATTTATAGTTTGAAAATACTGAAATGAAAGTTTAAAGAAATATAAATCCCAGAGGCCTTATTACAAAATATTAAACCCAAATAAAAAAATAATCTTAAAAATGAAGCAAAATGGAAATTTACCAAAGTTTGCGAGTAATGTCTTCAATGTATGGCCTCCACCGAGTCCTCCACGGCTCCAAATCCTTTACAGCTGGGAATTACTTGCGAGGTTAAGGGAAAGGGGTGAGTTACAAGAACTCAGTGTGTAATCCCCTAAACTGACATTAACTGGGCCCGAGCCCAAAAGACATCAACCTGGGCCTAAGCCCTATAATCATGGTAATACAATGATGGGATGCAAAGAATGTAATGCAACCCAACCTGATCCAACCAACACACCCCGTACAAATAATCACACCTGTGGGGATCAAGTCAACTCACCTCGCCAAACACACCAATATTGCAGACAAGCTGCTAATCACAGAATATTTGTGGCTGAGCCACCAGAGTCATAATTATGTAGATATATATATATTGTGGCTATGCCACCAGGCTACACTGCTCTTCAATCATTAACCCGCCCCATGCAACATGATAAAATGCAATATATAGTTCAACATATAAAAGTGTAATGTTAACATACACACGTTACTTGACAGCACTGAGGGTAAAACGATCATTCAACCCATCGAGGGTATTTTAATAATTTCGCAACCCAGGGGTTTTCGGTAAGTTACCCTCCAATGGTATTTTAGTAATTTCGCAACCCAGGGGTATTTCGACAATTTACCCTCCAAGGGTATTTTAGTAATTCCACCTTAAATGGCCTTTCCAAAGGCCTTCTGTCCCCTCGAGCAACTCGGGACCCCTTTTTGGTTTTTTACGGAACTATTGGGCCTAAAGTCCATTTTAGGCCCAAACGGGCCCACACGCTCGTGTGGCCCATTTCGGACAATTTCGATCTCAGATTTGCAGGTTTGACATTTGGAGTTATCATTTGACAGTTTTTCCAGCAGTTTTGCCTAAGTGAGTCGGATAGCCTGTTGGGCCCATTTGGCCCGTTTTGGCCCGGTTAAGCCCGTTACAGTCTCAGTATCGCGAGAGTGTTCGTGACACTCTCCACGACTCAACATCACGAATTGTATCTTGATTTACCGCTACGAGCGTTTGCACGCTTGAGTAGTCACAGTTGTCGGCTCTTCGGCTTTTCGGCTTTTGGCCATTTTACAAAACATCACAGGCAATCATCGAAGTGGATGTGAGATTACACACCTGATTACGTAGAGAACTATACACTCACGATCGCCGTCACCCTCACTAGCGCGAGCAACTACGATTTGCTTATCCAAACCAAATGTAGACTCCCTTCCACAACCCGGTGGAAAGTCCCAAATTGTTGACACCCTACATCGTTTAAATTTGGGAGCAGGGGCTACGAATCCACTTCCATTAGGCACACTTGTTGATCCCCCCTTAGACTAGCTATTACACGACTTCTCGAAACCCGAACATTTAATTAGCAGAGAAGAGGGTAGCTTGATCCTTAATACAATCGGCCTTGATCAATGAGGAACCGAATAGACACAGATTCAGCTTAAATTAGAGATAAGTCAAATGGGAAAAGGGAGATTCGACGATCAGAAGAGCACCAACTTCAATCTAGACTAAGTTCGGCAAATGGCAAAAGAAAAAGGGAAACCGATTCAAATAGGAAAGAGGGAAGATTCGGCTTATGGAGAAGAGAATGTATAAGGAGAGAACAAAACGGGAAAAAGAGAGAAAGAAATGGACAAAGAGAAAGTGGATGAGTAAGAGATAATTCGGCCAACACTGAAGTTTCGGCTAGCAAAACACCAACCAATTACCTTCACCCTTACTTCCAACAGTCCTCCCCCCTAAAGTGCCCAAAAACCAAAATTTTACCAGGGCTTAGACTCGAACCCGGGACTTCATAGAAACCCCGTAACCCTCTAAAATCACCTTCTTAACAAGCCTAACTTGAAATAATGTCGTTCTCATATTCCCAGAAATTCTAGAATGCTTCCACGCTCGGGGCCCATAAGCCCAACTCTCCTGGTCCCAATTTCGGGGCTGTAACATCCGGGAATTAGGGGCTTTGCATTTATTATGTTTCTATGTGTTTGGTATGCTTTTTCTATTGTTTGGGTGTGTTTGGGGGTCTTGGGAAGGCTCGGGGTTAAGTTTAGGCCTTGGTGAAAATTTTATTTCTAGGCACTTTAGGGGAGAGATAGTTGGGACGGGCTTTAAGGACCATTACTTGTGTTTGTGGACACAAGGAAGTGAAGTGGTAAAATGGCAAGGAGACGCCACTTAGTTGCAGGTAAGTGGCGTCACAAGGGAGCAGCTTGGGGTGGAGGTTCGAGTCGCATAGACAGCATATAGGAGCTTTATATTTCTTTTTGCGCTTAGGAGGCTAAGGTGGTGGATTCGGCGTGAACTCTTCAAGGGTGAGAGTTGAAGGAGTCAAAATGTTTGAATTGAAGGGAGGAGAGGAATTGGAGGAGCAAGAATCGGTCAACAAGTTTGAAGGAATGATGGAGAGGGAAAGTAGGAGGAAATCTTGGAAGGGGGATGTTGGTTGAGAGGTTGGACGAATTCGAGATGGTGTGTGAGGGGGTGTGCACGGTTTAGAGTGGCTAGGAGGGGCTGAACCTTCATGGGTAGCTCATAGACTTTTGTTGAACAATTTGGTCATAAGGGTGTGCCGTATTCCTCAAGTGGGCATTTTTGAGTTTTTTGTAACCAAGTTCATCTTGAAACACTCTCTTTCTCTATGGCATTTTTGGGGACTTTTACTTCTTTTCTCATTTACCAAAATCGAAACCAACATTTTGACGCTCACTTTGGCATTTATTCCTTTTTCAACCAAAAGCCGAAATACCTTCTTGCTTCATCTTTCTTCTCCTTGTTTCTTCATAGCTGAACATAAGAGTGGAGATTTGTGCCTTCTCTATTTCATTTCTTCCATTTGTTTCTTCATAGCTAAAACTTCTTGAAGCCACCTTCTCTGCCAAATCTTCTCTTTTCTTTGATATTAGTTCTTGTAAACCTCATAGCCAAATCTTCATCTCACTTCTTGGTGATTCAACCTTCTCCTCTATTTTTTCTTCTAAAAGCCGAAACCTATCCCTCATTCCTTCTCTTTAAGTTTTGTTTATACTTTTCACTATAGCCGAATCTCCCTTGTGCATTTGTTCCTCTTCTCTCATTCTTGTTTCTTTGGATTGCCATCACTTATTTTTCTAACCTTCTCTAATCGGCTTCTCCTTGTTTGGTGGTAAGCGTTCTTCTTCTTTTTCGGTCCTTTCCTTCTCTTGCTGGTTGTTAAACCGAAGGCGTTAACTTTGTACTTTGGTGCATTGGCCGAATGTAGGGGGCCTCGTCTTCATATTCTTTTCTGCATCTGGCCAGTGTTTGGAGGATCTTTGGGGGCAATCGAATTTGGTCGATCAAGAGACTCAATCGATTTCTTAATCCAAGTCTGTTAGCTTTCAGTTTCAGTTGATTTAGGTAAGAAACTTCTTCGTTTTGAGTATCTATTCTCTCTTTCATCTTCTTCAATGCCTTAACCCAGTTTCGTGATCAAGATCTTTTTATGGATTCGAATACCAGCCAAGTCAGGGACGGGGTTGGACTCGTAGTCCCTACCCCTAAGTTCAAATGACGCGTAGTGTCAGCCGTTCGGGATTTTCCACCGGGTTGTGGACCGAATGCGAATCTGAATAGTCAGATTGCAGTTGTTCCCTCTTCTGAGAGTGTCGAAAATATTGAGAGTTTGGTTCTTCGTGTTTACAGGTGTGTAATTCTCACACCTTTGCCTGTTGTTTTTGTTAATATGTATATGTATTATTAAATGCCGAAACTTCGGTATTGGCAGTTGAGTTACCTATGGAGGGTAAAAACGAGACATCAGGTTAGTGACTTCTGACTATACTATATAAGCGATTATGTTGACATGATTATGTGTGTACTCTGAACATCTTATATATGTCGATATCTACTGCATCCACACATCATGATTTTATGTTGCATGGGGATGGGCATATGCTATTAATTGAAGGGGAAGTGTATCTGGTGATTATGTCACAATATATGGTGGCTCTGCCACACTCTATTCTGGTGGCCATGCCACATAATCTGGTGACTCTATCACAACTCTGACGATGAGCAGCTAACTACAGCATGACTGCCATCGATGGTGTGTAGCGGTGAGGGTCGATTGTAGAAATCCCCATTGGTGTGATTGACAGGTAAGGGTGGTGTGTAGCAGATGGATAACTAGGTTGGGTCGGGTTTTGCATCATATTGCATCGATTATCTGATTAATGGCCATATCATGATATTAGGGCTAAAGCCCAGTCTGTTTCTGTACGGGCTTCGCCTAGAGTAATTGGTAAAGGCTAAGGCCCAGTTGATATGTGAATGGGCTCGGGCCCAGTTGTGGTTCCTGTGGAGTAATTGCACACTGAGTCTTCTTGACTCACCCCCTCTACTTAAACTTTTGCAGGTGATTCTTAGTTCAGCAGATATGGGTCGGATCGACTTCGTAGTGGCTACGCACTGTCTGTTTCGTAAACTCTACTTTACTTTTCCATAGACTTATTTTTAAATTGGGATTTTGACTTTGTAATAAGGCCACTACTATATTAATTTGGGTTTTAGTTTCTTAAACGCTTTAATTGTAGATTTAAATGGCAGGGCGGTTTTCTAACAAGGTATGAACGATTGATTTCTAAAACTTAACAAACGATTTCCAAACAATGATAAATAACATGTCGATTTTATCCTAAACAACAACAAGCATTCTCAAATTATCACCTAGCGGTAATAGCGCAAATTCGTTTTCTATAACCAAGACAGTACCTAAGTCAATTACGAGTTTTTAAGATAGACAAACACTAAGTTTTATGAAACAACCAACCTAGACTCGAAGTTTCAAAAAGTCTTATCGTACGTGCAGTTTTAAAACGAACTTTCTATGTGACATGCCAGATCCGGTCGTAACGTTTAGGCTGGGTTCGGGGTGTTACATTTAGTGCCATCGGTGCCAGGTTTGTAAAACTCGGCTGTGGGGTTTTGGGTTCAAAAACATTTTCCAAAAGTTTTATTTTGAAAATAGATGTACATGTTTTTAAAAGTGTGGCACCCGAGTCTCTGGGACCAAGTCCGTAAGGTAAGTCTTCTGACTGTTGGGTGATTTGTATGAAGTGAATATATTATATTAATATATTGCTATGGATGTTAGAACTAAGGAACTCAACTTTAGAGATTGAAACTTTTAGGTATATGTTTACGTGTTGCGACAAACCACTTCTAACACTTTTTCATAAGACTTTCCGGTAATGAACAGTGAAAGAAATGCTAATTCATAAAAAATTGTAATCAGATTAAGACGAAACATTAGACATGAGTGCTAGAGGACGTAGACGTATTGTACGCGGCCGTGGTAGAGGTCGAGGTATAAAGGCTGAGTTTTCAGAAGCAAGGCATGAACCTGAAGGTGAAGCTCCAGCATCACCTGTGGCAGAAGCGGGATCTCAAGACAGAACTGGTGGGGATGATGCTCTGTCTCAAGCAATGTTACGTGTGCTAGAGCGGGTTGCTGGGGCAAGCACTGAGACAGTACCTCGGAAGTCTATTCCTGAGTGACTTCAAGCAAACGGAGCTGAAATGTTTAGGGGTATTTCTGGTGTGGCCCCAAACGTAACTGAGTACTAGCTGGAGGTAGTCGAGCGAATTATGGATGATCTAGACTGCACGGCAGAGGAAAAACTGAAAGGAGCAGTGTCTCTTCTTCGGGACGAGGCATATTAATGGTGGCTTACAGTAAGAGAGGGTACTCCAGTAGATCGCATTGACTGGGATTTCTTCAAAACTGCATTTCAAAGGAAATACGTTGGGGCAAGTTATGTGGATGCTCAGAGGAAAGCATTTCTGAATCTGGTACAAGGGGGTAAATCTGTGGCTGCGTACGAGGTGAAATTTCTGTAGCTGAGTCGTTACGCCCGAGGGATAGTTGTGATCGATTATGAGCGTTGTGTAGGTAGTTGTGATCGATTATGAGCGTTGTGTACGGTTCGAAGATGGATTACTAGACGAGCTGTGAGTACTGATAGCTCTGCAGCGGGAGAGAGATTTTGCCATCCTGGTTGAAAAAGCTAAAATAGCTGAAGACGTGAAGCGGACTGAGGCTCAAAACATGGAGAAAGATAGGTGTAAAAATAAGAGAAGCTTTGGGTTATCAGGGTCATCGGGAGGTTTCCAAAAGAGGCCTAGGTTTGATGGGCCGGCTCGAGTTATGAGGCCTGCGGCGATAGACCGGTTTCGATCATGTGCTCTATGTGGGAAAATGCATTCTGGTGAGTGTAGGAGGAGAACTGGTAGATGTTTCAGGTGCGGATCTATGGATCATATGGTTAAAGATTGTCCACAAGTAGATTAGGTGCGGCCAGTTGGACAGCTTTTTGATTAGTTCAGGAGGGGTGGTCAGCAACCTCCAAGAGGTTGTGGCTTAGTTAGAGGAGGGAATTGTTTTGGTCAGGGTCGAGGAACACCTGACAGGGGTATCGGTAATGCAGATGCAAGACAGTCAGGGTTAGTTTATGCAGCTCGAAGTTGAGAGGATGGCAATGCACCGGACGTCATAATCGATACATTTCTTATTGTTGATAAGCTGTTTATTGCTTCGATTGATATTGGTTCGACCCATTCGTATGTTGCTAGTGCTATGTCTGAGACTATGAACTTTAAATCTAAAATTGCTGCTAGAGAAATGACTGTGGTTAGCCCTTTAGGACAATCCGTAGTAGTAAACAAGTTGTTTAGGGATGTGCCTTTAGAGATTCAAGGAGTAGTATTTCCGGCAGACTTGATAGAGTTGCCATTTGGTGAGTTTGATCTTATATTAGGCATTGATTGGCTGGTGAAGCATCGTGCAAATCTGGATTGCACTGGTAAGCGAATGGTGTTGAGAACCTCGGAGGATAGGGAAGTAATTGTGATAGGGGATAGAAGGAATTATTTGTCGAATGTGGTTTCTACACTAAGGGCTATTAAGATGGTACAAAAAGGGTGCAAGGCATTCCTAGCTTTCATCAGTGGTTTCTTAAACGCTTTAATTGTAGATTTAAATGGCAGGGCAGTTTTCTAACAAGGTATGAACGATTGATTTCTAAAACTTAACAAACGATTTCCAAACAATGATAAATAACATGTCAATTTTATCCTAATCAACAACAAGCATTCTCAAATTGCCACCTAGCGATAATAGCGCAAATTTGTTTTCTATAACCAAGACAGTACCTAAGTCGATTACAAGTTTTTAAGATAGACAAACACTAAGTTTTATGAAACAACCAACCTAGACTCGAAGTTTCAAAAAGTCTTATCGTACGTGCAGTTTTAAAACGAACTTTCCATGTGACATGCCAGATCCAGTCGGAACGTCTAGGCTGGGTTCGGGGTGTTACAGGGGCGTTATAGTGCCATTTAAGAGGGTATATTGACTTGTGCCACATTGTCGGTCACACGCGTGTGTGTGAGCCCGTGTGCAGCATACTGACTTTATTTTAATATCAACACCAGGGGACACACGGCCGTGTAGCATGACCGTGTGTCGTACACGGCTAAGACATACGCCCGCGTCTCTGCCCATGTGGACAAAAATAGGCCATATGCAAGGCCAATTTGCCACCCTTTCTCATGCTCACCTAAACAACCAAAATGGTACCATTTCATCATACAATAAGCATCCAAATTCATCAACCAAATGCACAATTCATACCATATACATTTCAACCAAATTCAATATCAAATCAATGCCAATTACTTATTCAACACTTATATCATTAAGCATCAATTCACAAGCACATAACTTCTCAAATTATCAATTTCAATCACACTATGTAAATCATTTACCAAACTCAAAATATAACCATTTGAGCAATTATGAAACCATAACCACATTTATACCAAAACATACTAAAATATGCCATCACTCATGGCTATATATACAAAACAAAACATATGCATTTACAAGTCAAACCTTATGGCTACATTCACAACCAAAGTACCACAACTAGCCTATACATGCCATATACTATATATACACAACTCAAAAGTACCAATTAGACGTTTGATAGTGCGACGATGTTCCCAACGACTCTTAGATCTGAGCTAGCTTTGACTCTCTATAAAATGTAGGAAAATAACACGAAGTAAGCTTCATAGCTTAGTAAGCTCGTAAATGAGTAATTCAATACATCACATAAATGTAACTTTACCAATTACATATAACAAAATCATAAACACATTACTACAAACCTTTTTCATATCTCAAAACATGACCAAATATAAACTTAACAAACTTTCTTTATTTCATACTCGAATAGGTTCCGTACATACCTGTATTGTCTCGTACTAACCTCTTTCTCAACCACATCATTCTTTTACCCGTTGAACCATTCGTAATAGAAGTCGAATACTCAAGGATCTTAATTGATAAGTACCTATACCATGGCCCGAAGCCAAATCAATGTAACTTAACCCGGAGTACCTATACCTTGGCCCATAGCCAAATCAAGGTAACTTGTAACAGCCAGATTTAGGGCTTAGTTAGAATAGTGGCGCGAGGCTACAAATCCGAGGTGAATTTATGAGTTTCTAAGGTTTATGCCATGTTTGCATGCTAGTGTGAAGGTTTCATGAAACAATTTTGTTAAATTGAGGTTGAATGGTTTAAAAGGACTAAATTGCAAAAAGTTACAAAAAATGAGTTTCTCGAAGCTTTCTGTATGAAATAGCTTTAGATCATTAATTAGAAGCCCTTAAATAGCAATTTGCCCAAATTATAATTTTTGGACAAAATTGGGCATGAGTTAGTAAAATGGAAAATTTTAAAAAAAGGGCATTTGGGTCATTTATCTATTAAATGATTAAAATGGGGAAAAGATGACAAAAATCTATACATCTTCTTCCCCCTTGTGCCGAAAATTTGAGAACTCCATAGCTAGGGTTCTTCATTTTTTTCAAGCTTGCTAGTAAGTTTATTTTAGCCCCGTTTTTAATATTCTTCGTATTTTTGAAGTTCTCGTATTATGAATTAGCTATTGTTAGCTATAAAATGAGCTAAGACGCATGTTCAAAAATCTACCCATGAATGACATGCATGTTAAATGATGTTTTATGGAAGTTTATGAGTGTTTGATGTTAGATAAACATCTTTTTCCTTAGTGAATTTCATGAAAAATAATAGTATGGACCAATTTGTAATAGTTATGAAAATTGGTCATACATACTAGAAATAGTGAGGATTGATGGCTGTTATGGTAGAGAAAATGAATCAGCTAAGCATGAAGTTTAAGAAAGTTAAATGAAAATCAGTTTACGAGTCTAGGGGCAAAAGTACAAATATAAGAAAGTTTAGGGTCAAAATAGTAATTTTGCCAAAATATGAGTAAAGAGTCAATTTAGTCAATGTGAGTATTAAGTGGTCTATTTATGATTATAGATAAAGAAAAACGAAGCCCGGATCGAAACCGAGGTCAGAACAAAGTTTGTTTGGTTTCTAAGCTTTATGATTTCTATCATTGAATTGCTTAATATAATTACATTATTTCCATAGAATGCTTAATGCTATGTTAAACAAGGAAATCAATGAGATTTAGTATGAACAAGTCCCGATTGAAGATGAATTTCTCAAGATACTCGATCCACCACATGAGATAAGAAAGTCCGTATAAGACCAAGCCAAGGCATGGCATCAACAATCAAGAACAGATATCATGTAAGTCCAAGGCAAGCTTCGCATTGAAAATATATCATGTAAGTCCAAGGCAAGCTTGGCATTGAAAAGATATCATGTAAGTCCAAGGCAAGCTTGGCATTGAAAAGTTATCATGTAAGCCCAAGACAATTCTTGGCATCGAAAAGCTATCAAGAGAAAGAGATCCCATGTAAGTCCAAGCCAAGGCATGGCATTGGTGAGAACAAGAAAGATTTCATGTAAGTCCCAGCCAAGGCTTGGCATTGACCAGTTCAAGAGTAAAGACTTCGTATAAGTCCATGTCTAGACATGGCCTCGAAACCAAGATGAGATATTCCATGTAAGACCATATATAGGATATGGCTTTGGCGTCAAGTTAGGTGGGATGAGATTTAGTATCCTCGGTTATTCGCAGAAATTCTTTGGACATATGAGTAAAGTTAAAATGAGATAACAAGAAAGCTAAGTAAGCAAAGCTATCATCAAGTTAAAAAACAATTAGGTATTATTTATGTTATGAGTGAAGAATTAGAGATCATGATTATTATATTAAAGTATGCTGATCAATGTGATCAAATGATACAGGTACCTTGTTTACCTTACAAGTATGAGAATAGTACGTATCATGAGACATGTAAGAATCAGTATGAGTAAGTAAGCTCTATAGCTGAAATTTATGATACCATTGTTATGTCAAATGGTTTATATTGAGCAAGTTGATTGATACGTGCTTTACATGCAAACTTACTAAGCTAAATGCTTACGTCTTTAATTCTTTCTTTCTATGTAGTTCCGCCAAGCTAACTTGTGGATCGTTGGAGTCGGAGTTCGTAGCACACTATCAATCTCTATTTTGGTATAGCCAAGTTATTTTACTAAGTATGGCATGTATAAGAAGCATTCATTTTGAGAACATGTTTTAAGAAGGGCCAATGTATAGGCTATCAAGTTGTTATTCTTTTGTATATGGCTAAGTGATCGGCCAAAATTGACTATGTATGTATGTTTTTTGAGGTAAATGAAGCATGTAGTATTGTTTATGAAAATGTATTGGATTGATCTTGATTTTAAGGTGGTAATTGGCTTGGTAAATAGCCTCTAAGAGCCCACACAGTTGGACGCACGGGCGTGTGTCTAGGCCGTGCGTACCCTGCACCTTTATATTTGAACTCAGGATAGGCCACGGGCAAATCCCACGGCCGTTTTATGAGCTGTGTATGACACACGGTTAGAACATGGGCGTGTGCCCCAGACCGTGTAATCAAGTCAGTATATCGAGGAATAATACACGGTCTAGGCCCACGGGCGTGTCAAGGCCGTGTGAATATAGTTAGTAACGCCCCACGGTTTGAAGACATGGGTGTGTCTAAGGGTACACGGTGTGTTCCAAGTCACATGGGCGTGTGAACCCTGTTTCCAATAAGAGTTTTTGATTAAGTTCCAAAAGTATTCGGATAAGGGCTTAAGGCCTCGTAGGCCCATGAAGTGTATGATTAGACAAAGAAATAGAAGTTTTAAGTCAGAATGAATTTTTACAGCCCATAAGTGTATGTTTAAGTGAGTTCAAGCATGGTAATGTCTCGTATCTAGTCCTAGCATCGAACTCAGGTATGGGGTGTTACATTTAGTGGTATCAGAGCTACAATTTAGTCGGTTCTAGGACTAACGTAGCATGAGCATGAGTCTAGCTATACATGCCATACGTACGAATGTTTTTATAATGATAGTGTGACGACTCCTGACGACTTAAATTATGTTTATACATATAGTAAATGGATCCCAAAAGAGTTGTGGCAGATGATGTAGAAAGTAATGCTCCGGCTCCCGCAAAAAGGACGGTGCCGAATGAGAATGAGAATAGACCCACTACGGTGAGTCAAAGAGGAGGAGAAGAGGCTAGAGAGGCATTCCTCCATATGATGAACACTTGGTGTACGGAGTTCATTTGTACGAACCCGAATGCATAACACTCTCCACCCCTGCCTATTCCACAACCTGCTCCAGTAGCCCCTCAAGTAGTAGAGGTGGTAAGAGGAGATAAACCTCCAGTTGATAGGATCAAAAAACATGGGGTAGAAGAATTTCGGGCTTGAAAAGACGATGATCCAAAAAGAGCTAAATTCTGGTTAGAAAATACCATCAGGGTATTTAATGAGTTGTCATGCACATCTGAAGAATGCATGAAGTGTGTAGTTTCTCTTTTAAGAGACTCTGCTTACCAATGGTGGAACACCTTTGTGTCAATGGTACCGAGGGAAAAGATCACATGGGAATTTTTTGAAGAAGAATTCATGAAAAAGTATATCAGTCAAAGATTTGTAGATCAGAAAAGAAAAGAATTTCTAGAGTTAAAGCAAGGCAAGATGTTTGTAACTGACTATGAGCGTGAGTTTGTACAACTCAGCAAGTACGCTCGCAAATGAGTGTCCACTGAGGCCATTATGAGTAAAAGGTTTGAAGATGGGTTAAATAAGGACATCAAATTGTTTGTTGCTGTCCTAGAGCTAAAGGAATTTGTTGTGCTAGTAGAGAGGGCTTGTAAAGCCGAGGAACTAGTAAAGGAGAAGAGAAAGTCTGAAATAGAGTCTCGTGACTCTAGAAAGAGACAGTGGAATAAATCATTCCGATCTTCGTCCAAGAAGTCAAGAGATTTCTCCACCCAATCAGCTACTTCTACTAGGTTTTCAAAGAAAGACAAGAGTAAGCAATATTCGGGAAATAAAGCACAAACGACTTTAGTTGCTAGTGTGGGGAACATTCGATCTGACAGACCCGAGTGCCCACAGTGTGGCAGACGTCATCTTGGAGAATACCGGGCAAATGAAAACAAATGTTTTAGATGTAGTTCCCAAGACCACTATATAAAATATTGTCCAGAGATGATGAAAGAAGAGAGAACTCAAAACACGAGATCCGGGAGTAAGGTCTAAGGAAGACCGCAGAGAAACCCGGAAAGTGGGACAAGTGGAAGAGGTAACCCTCGAGAGCAGGCCGTGAGACCCGAGGGTAAAGCGCCTGCAAAGACTTATGCCATTCGCGCTCGCGAAGAGGCATCTTCTCATGATGTGATTACGGGTACCTTTTCTCTTTTTGATATCAAAGTTATTGCTTTAATAGATCTCGGATCCACACACTCTTATATTTGCATGAAATTAGTATCCAGTTTGATTATGCCTATAGATTCTACAGAAATTAGGATTAAGGTGTCTAATCCTTTGGTAAGAGTGTGTTAGTTGATAAAATATGTAAAGATTGCCCATTAATGATTAGAGGTCATTGCTTGAAAGCAAATCTTATGTTGCTACCATTTGATGAGTTTGACCTCATTCTTGGTATGGACTGGTTGGCTACCCATGATTTAATAGCTAATTGTTGGAAGAAATACATTGAGATGAGATGTGAGAATGGTAGTACTCTTCATATAGAATCTGATGAACAAGGTAGATCACCGGTAATGATTTCTCATATGACGGCACAGAGATATATAAGAAAAGGATATGAAGCATATCTGGCCTTTGTGATGAATGATAAAGAAACAGAGCTGAAGATTGAGTCAATACCAATAGTATGTGAGTATGTGGATGTTTTTCCTGAGGAATTGCCAGGACTACCACCAGTTAGAGAGGTTGAGTTCAGCATTGAGCTAGCTCCCGGTACTATACCGATATCTATTACTCCTTACAGAATGGTTCCAACAGAATTGAAAGAGTTGAAGTTACAGTTGCAAGAATTGACTGATAAAGGCTTTGCAAGATCAAGTTGTTCACCATGGGGTGCTCCGATTTTATTTATGAAAAAGAAAGATGGCACCATTACATTGTGCATAGATTACCATCAGCTTAATAAAGTGACAGTAAAGAACAAGTACCCATTGCCTAGGATCGATGATTTGTTCGATCAATTGAAATGAGCTACCGTGTTTTCCAAAATAGACTTGATATCAGGGTACTACCAGTTGAGAGTAAAGGATTCAAATGTATCCAAGACCGCTTTTCGAACAAGGTATGGGCATTATGAATTTTTAGTCTTGCCCTTTGGGTTGACCAATGCTCCTGCAGTATTCATGGATTTAATGAACTGTATCTTTAGACCATACCTCGACAAGCTTGTAGTCGTTTTACAAACCTTACGAGAAAACCAGTTATATGCCAAGTTTAGTAAAAGTGAATTTTGCCTCAAGAAAGTAGGATTACTGTAACATCCTTAAATCGGGGTTCTGCATTTTTGCTTGTGTGACATGTGTTGAATTGTTTATAAAGTGGGTTATCATGTTTAGGGGTCGTGTTATAACCCTGGGTTAGGCCTGAGTTAGGGCTAAAACTTTCTTTTAGTACTTAGGAAGAGGGAGCTAGGTGGTATAGGGGTCAAGAGATTTTTTTGGGGAAGTTTGACACAAGAACCCAATTGGGAAGGTGGCAAGGAGGCGCCACTAAACGCTTAGAGGAGGTGATGCCACAGGGAGCAAGGAGGACCTTGGTTCGAGTTGCAGAAGTCTCCTTCTGCTCATCTATTTTTGACACCACAAGCTGAGGAAAAGGGCTCAGATAGGACTCTCTGGAATGGATGAGGAGGAGAAAATTTAGGAATTTTGACTCGTTCAAACAGATTTGAATTGATGGAGGGGAGTAAATATAGGAATTTGAATATTTTCAAACTCATTTGAAAGGAGCTTGGCCGAATTTGAACTCTAGGGAAGGGGGTGTTCAGCCGAATTGGTAGGGTGATTTGGGAAGTGTGCTATCCGTTTTGGGGAGCTTTTGGTGTGGCCGAATGTCAATAGGGGTTTAAGGGGAGGTGTTTCGGCTAGCTTGAGGGTTCTTCTCCTTTGCATTTTATGCTTAGAACCGAAACACCAAAGTACTTTTCTCTTTTTCTTTTTTTGGCAACTCTAACTGTTGGCCGAATTATCTTTTGCAAGTTTTAGTCATTCTTTGTTAGCCTCTCTTTGCCGAATCCACTTTTGTTCACCTTTTCTTCATTCTTTCTTCTTTTTGCTCAACCGAAACCCAGAATCTCACCCCTCATTCGGCACATTCTCTCTCTCAAAACCCATTGTGCCAAAATCTTTTTCATGTACCTTGGCCGAATCCTTCTTCCCCCATTCTCATTTTCTTCTTCGTCTTGATTATTCCCAAAAGCCGAACCTTCTTGGATAGTTGAACCTCTCTACTATTTACTCTTTTCTTTTGTTGACACCTTGGCCCAATATTGTGTCCATAAACCCCTCCCTTCTTGCGTTTCTCTTCATCCCCTTAAATGCTAAAATCAAGGTTGCTTGTGGGGACATAGCCGAATCTTCTGGTAAGGGATCTCTTCTCTTCTTTTTGATCGATTTGAGTAATGCCGAACCTCTTCTGTCCCTCTTTTGATATTTCTTCAATCGTGGTAATCAAAATCTTAACTTATTCCTATTCTATGTGATAGCCGAAACCTCTAAACACCAATAGGGAGTGCCGATCTGTGGTGTTTAAAGGCCAAGTCAGTCGTTAAGGTAAGGGGCAACAAACTCTTTTGGCTTTGGATTCATGCTATGGCCGAATGGCCTTTGGTTTCTTAGTGATGTGTGAAACCGATTGTAGGGAGGGCTATAGCCGATTAAAGTGAGTCTTCGAGATTTGGTTAGTAACCAAATCGACTTAAGGTGAGTGCTACATTTGGGGCGACATCTTTTCGGGATTTCTAGTTAAGCTAAATAGGGCTTTTGATTACTAACTAAGCATTGGCCGATTGTAGGAGTAGTGAGGGCATACGTTTCGGGATCTCGTAGTATCGCGTAGCTTTGGGATTTCTCATTAGATCTACAAATAGTCAGGTGTGTAAAACGCTTACACATTTTATTAGTATAATATGCTTCTTATGTTACCGTGATAACGATTGAATCAGTGAATGTGCCTTACGGGCATGAGCTTAGAGACCGGGTAAGTCCCCTGTTATGTAATTCACGATATATGTACATTCATGTTATGTTAAATGCTATGCTATGCTTCATTGCATGATACATGATATTATGACATGGATGATATGAGCATGATGATGATGGGATTTATAAGAGGAGGGGGATGATCTATTTGGACTGTCACCAGTGGTTTTGACCACAAAATGGGTTGGCCCCATCATTTGATTTGTGACTACGGTCACCAGTGGTTTTGACCACACTATGATTATTTGTGACTAAGTCCCAGTGGTTTTGACCACCAGTGGTCTTGACCACACTATTGGTATTTGTGACTACGGTCACCAGTGGTTTTGACCACATATGGATATTGTGACTCGTCCCAGTGGTTTGGTACCACAGTGGGTTGGCCCCACATGCTATATTACGGGATTGTCATCAGTGGTTTTGACCACACGATGGGTGGCCCCTTCACTTGATTTGTGGCTACGGTCACCAATGGTTTTGACCACACCGATATATATTTGTGACTTCGGTCACCAGTGGTTTTGACCACCAGTGGTTTTGACCACCAGTGGTTTTGACCACACGGGGTAGTTAAAGGAGATTGGATGGCTAGGTTATGGGTTGCATAATCTGCATGTTTTACTGATGATTTGTGTAAGTGGATGAATTATCGGGTTAGGGATCTATACGCTGAGTCTTGGTGACTCACCCCTTCCCTTATATTTTGCAGATGAGGCATAGATCGCGGATATGGAGCCGGGGAGGACTCGAGGTGGCCATGTATCCTAGTTTGGTTTAACTTTAAACTACATTTTTGGTTTGATTTATCTCTTTTAAATTTGGTTTTGGGTTTGTAATAAGGCCACTAAGTTTTATTCTTTGGGTTTTTATAATTTGCTTTTACTTTGAATATATTATACTTATTGGAATTAATGACTTGATAAATTAACCGGTAAAAGCAATGGTTTTCAAAGTTATAACTCTTCGGGTTTTCCAAACGTTACCATCGGGTAACAAAGTTCATAAAATAATAGGAAAGGTAACCTGAATGTTTTTAAAATTTCAAATTTTCAGACAACTTCAAAGGCAAATGGCTTTAAACCTGATTATACTTGTCGCACTCAGTTTTTAATAAGTATCAAATGGTTTTTCTAAAAATTCATAATATCAAATAAACTTTCTAGCATTGATTTTAAAGCAACATTCACACGATTTCAACGTCACTTTAAGCAGGGATTTCTAACCTTCTAAAACGATCAAAGAGTTTTCTTAAAGATTACCAGACACACTGGTGTTTTCAAACTGTTTTCACTCCGTAACATACCAGATTTGGTCGTGGTGTGTTCACCGGGTTTGGGGTGTTACAATTTCTGGGACATATTGTCTCGAGAGATGGAGTCCGAGTAGATCCAAGTAAGATCTTGGCCATAATGGACTGGAAGCCACCTAAGAACATTTCTGAGATTAAAAGTTTTCTAGGCCTAGCCGACTATTATAGACGATTCGTCAAGGGGTTTTCCATGATTGCAACCCCAATGACTAAATTGTTACAAAAAAATGTGAAGTTTGAGTGGACAGAACGATGCCAACAAAGTTCTGAGAAGTTGAAAGCAATATTGATGGTAGCTCTAGTTTTAGTACAATCCGAGTCAGGGAAAGAGTTTATAGTTTACAGCGATGCATCCTTAAATAGATTGGCTGTGTACTCATGCAAGAAGGTAAGGTGATTGCTTATGCCTCAAGACCGTTGAAACCTCATGAGGACAATTATCAAACGCATGATCTAGAATTAGCTGCTATAGTCTTCGCCTTGAAGATTTGGAGGCACTATCTATATGGTGAAAGATGTCGGATTTTTACTGATCACAAAATTCTAAAGTACTTGATGACGTAGAAAGAGTTGAACTTAAGGCAACGGAGATGGTTAGAGTTGATAAAAGACTATGAATTGGTCATTGACTACCATCCAGGAGAGGCGAATGTGGTCGCCGATGCTTTGAGCAGGAAGTCCTTTTTTGTGTTAAGGGCAATGATTTTGCGGATGACCTTATTCGATGATGATTCTATTCTAGCTGAGTTAAGAGCTAGACCAATGTTTCTTCAAGAGATATTTGAGGCTCAGAAAGAAGATAACGAATTGCAAGTCAAGAGAGCTTAGTGCGAATTAGATGCTGAATCCAACTTTTGGATTAATTCTGATGGATACTTGATGTTTAGAGATAGAGTTTGTTTACCGAGAAAAGAGGAGTTTATTCAGAGAATTTTGCATGAGGCACATAACGGGTGTTTATCTGTACATCCAGGATGTACAAAGATGTATAATGATTTGAAGCAACAGTATTGGTGGCCGAAAATGAAGAAAGATATTTCAGAGTTTGTTTCCAAGTGCATGATTTGTCAACAAGTAAAGGCTGAACGCCAAGTACCTTCGGGTTTACTTCAGCCCATTTTAGTTCCCGAGTGGAAATGGGATCTATCACCATGGATTTTGTAACGGGTTTACCGTTGTCACCGAGCAAGAAGATGCTATATGGGTTGTAGTTGATAGACTCACGAAGTCAGCTCATTTCTTACCAGTACGAGTTGATTACTCACTAGACAAGTTGGCAAACTTGTATGTTTTAGAAATAGTAAAGCGTCATGGAGTTCCTTTGTCAATCATATCGGGTAGAGATCCGAGATTCACCTCCAGATTTTGGAAGAAGCTGCAAGAAGCCTTGGGTACAAAGTTGAAATTTAGTACGGCTTTTCATCCTCAAACTGACGGTCAATCGGAGAGGTTAATTCAGATACTGGAGGATATGCTCAGATGTTGTGTTCTCGAATTCTGAGGCAGTTGGGAAAAGTTTCTCCCATTGATAGAATTTGCCTATAATAATAGTTTTCAGTCAAGCTTAAAGATGGCGCCTTATGAGGCTCTATATGGGCGTAAGTGCAAAACGCCTTTATTTTGGACTGAACTCAAAGAAAATCAAATTCACGGGGTTGATTTGGTTAGAGAAGCTGAAGAGAAAGTGAAAGTGATACGAGAATGTTTAAAAGCTGTATCAGACAGACAAAAATCCTATTCAGACTTAAAAAGAAAAGAGATAGAGTATCAAGTCGGGGATAAAGTTTTCTTGAAAGTGTCATTGTGGAGAAAAGTTCTTAGTTTGGTCGAAAAGGCAAGTTAAGTCCACGTTTTATTGGACCTTACGAGATTACTGAGAAAGTTGGGCCAGTAGCTTACCGATTGGCTTTGCCGAAAGAATTAGAAAAGATACATGATGTGTTCCACGTGTCAATGTTGAGACGCTACCGATCAGATCCTTCACATATAATTACCCCGTCAGAGATAGAGATTCATCCCGACATGACTTATGGTGAAGAAACAGTTAAGATTTTAGCTCGGGAAATCAAGCAGCTAAGAAATAAGAGTATTGCACTAGTGAAAGTACTGTGGAAAAGACATGGGATAGAAGAAGCTACATGGGAACCAGAAGAGAGTATGAGAAACCAGTATCCAAACCTTTTTGCTGATAAGATTTTCGAGGACGAAAATCGCTAAGGGGGGAGAATTGTAACAGCCCGATTTAGGGCTTAGTCGGAATAGTGGCGCGAGGCCACGAATCCAAGGTGAATTTATGAGTTTCTAAGGTTTATGCCATGTTTGCATGCTAGTGTGAAAGTTTCATGAAGCAATTTTGTTAAATTGAGGTTGAATGGTTCAAAAGGACTAAATTGCAAAAAGTTGCAAAATATGAGTTTCTAGAAGCTTTTTGTATGAAATAGCTTTAGATTATTAATTAGAAGCCCTTAAATAGCAATTTGCCCAAATTATAATTTTTGGACAAAATTGGGCATGAGTTAGTAAAATGGAAAATTTTAAAGAGAAAGGCATTTTGGTCATTTAATCTATTAAATGATTAAAATGGGAAAAAGATGAAAAAAATCTATTCATCTTTTTCCCCCTTGTGCCGAAAATTTGGAGACTCCATAGCTAGGGTTTTTCATGTTTTTTCAAGCTTGCTAGTAAGAGTATTTTAGCCCCGTTTTTAATATTCTTCGTATTTTTGAAGTTCTCGTATTATGAATTAGCTATTTTTAGCTATAAAATGAGCAAAGATGCATGTTCCAAAATCTACCCATGAATGACATGCATGTTAAATGATGTTTTATGGAAGTTTATGAGAGTTTGATGTTAGATAAACATCTTTTTCCTTAATGAATTTCATGAAAAATGATAGTATGGACCAATTTGTAATAGTTATGAAAATTGGTCGTACATACTAGAAATAGTGAGAATTGATGATTGTTATGATAGAGAAAATGAATCAGCTAAGCATGAAGTTTAAGAAAGTTGAATGAAAATCATTTTACGAGTCTAGGGGCAAAAGTGCAAGTATAAGAAAGTTTAGGGGCAAAATAATAATTTTGCCAACATATGAGTAAAGAGTAAATTTAGTCAATGTGAGTATTAAATGGTCTATTTATGATTATAGATCAAGAAAAATGAAGCCCGGATCGAAGCCGAGGTAAGAACAAAGTCGAGGACTAAATTGCATATCTACATACATTTTGTATATTGAGGTAAGTTTGTATGGTTTCTATGCTTTATGATTTCTATCATTGAATTGCTTAATATAATGTACATTATTTCCATGGAATGCTTAATGCTATGTCAAACAAGGAAATCAATGAGATTTAGTATGAACAAGTCCTGATTGAAGATGAATTTCTCAGGATACTCGATCCACCACATGAGATAAGAAAGTCCGTATAGGACCAAGCCAAGGCATGGCATCGGTGATCAAGAGCTGATATCATGTAAGTCCAAGGCAAGCTTGGCATTGAAAAGATATCATGTAAGTCCAAGGCAAGCTTGGCATTGAAAAGATATCATGTAAGTCCAAGGCAAGCTTGGCATTGAAAAGTTATCGTGTAAGCCCAAGACAAGTCTTGGCATTGAAAAGCTATCAAGAGAAAGAGATCCCATGTAAGTCCAAGCCAAGGCATGGTATTGGTGAGAACAAGAAAGATTTCATGTAAGTCCTAGCCAAGGCTTGGTATTGACTAGTTCACGAGTAAAGACTTCGTATAAGTCCATGTCAAGACATGGCCTCAAAACCAAGATAAGATATTCCATGTAAGACCGTATTTAGGATATGGCTTTGGCGTCAAGTTAGGCAGGATGAGATTTAGTATCCTCGGTTATTCGCAGAAATTCATCGGACAAATGAGTAAAGTTAAAATGAGATAACAAGAAAGCTAAGTAAGCAAAGCTATCATCAAGTTAAAAACAAATTAGGTATTATTTATGTTATGAATGAAGAATTAGAGATCGTGATTATTATATTAAAGTATGCTAATCAATGTGATCAAGTGATATAGGTACGTTGTTTACCTTAAAAGTATGAGAATAGTAAGTATCATGAGGCATGTAAGAATTGGTATGAGTAAGTAAGCTCTATAGCTGAAATTTATGATACCATTGTTATCAAATGGTTTATATTGAGCAAGATTATTGATACGTGCTTTACATGCAAACTTACTAAGCTAAATGCTTATGTCTTTAATTCTTTCTTTCTATGTAGTCCTGCCAAGCTAACTTGTGGATCGTTGGAGTCGAAGTTTGTAGCACACTGTCAATCTCTATTTTGGTATAGCCAAGTTATTTTACTAAGTATGGCATGTATAGGAAGCATTCATTTTGAGAATATGTTTTAAGAAGGGCCAATGTATAGGCTATCGAGTTATTATTCTTTTGTATATGGCTAAGTGATTGGCCAAAATTGACTATGTATGTATGTTTTTTTGAGGTAAATGAAGCATGTAGTATTGTTTATGAAAATGTATTAGATTGATCTTGATTTTAGGGTGGCAACTGGCTTGGTAAATAGCCTCTAAGAGCCCACACGGTTGGACGCACGGACTTGTGTCTAGGCCGTACGTACCCTGCACCTTTATATTTGAAGTCAGGATAGGCCACGAGCAAATCCCACGGTCGTTTGTATGAGCCGTGTATGACACATGGCTAGAACATAGGTGTGTGCCCCAGACCGTGTAATCAAGTTAGCATATCAAGGAATAACACAGTGTCTAAGCCTACGGGCGTGTCAAGGCCGTGTGAATATAGTCAGTAACGCCCCACGGTTTGAAGACATGGGTGTGTCTAAGGGTACACGGGCGTGTTCCAAGTCACATGGGCGTGTGAACCCTGTTTCCAAGAAGTGTTTAGTTTCGAAAGTTTTCAGATAAGGGCTTAAGGCCTCGTAGGCACATGAAGTGTATGATTAGACTAAGAAAGAGAAGTTTTTAAGTCTGAACGAAATTTTACAGCCCGTAAATGTATGTTTAAGTGAGTTCAAGCATGGTAATGTCTCGTATCTAGTCCAAGCATCAGACTCAGGTATGGGGTGTTACATAACTCCTCTCTAAAATACCTATATCATGGCCCGTAGCTAAATCAAGGTATCACTCGCAGCCAAAGTGTCGATATCCTGGCCCGTAGCCAACACAATAACCTAATGACTTGTCACTAGCATCATAAACTATTCCTATGGTTCAACCGGAAAGTTTCACTTGTCGATTTCATCGTTGATTTCATCGTCGAACACATCCATAAAGTCGTTTTCACAATTCAAACATTATCTGTAATCTCATAATCACAATTTATGCAATATCAAAGAATTTAACATACATTTGTAATGAAATTACCACATATGAACTTACCTCAGTTATGAAAGCGACGAAATGAGTCAATTACTCGATAATCTTGCCTTCCCCTCGATCTAATTCCGGATTCCTCTTTTCTTGATCTATATGTATTCAAAATTAACTCATTTAATCATTCATTCATTCATTCAATTTAATCTTTAAACACATATTTGGGCATTTTTACACATTAGCCCCTAAACTTTCACATTTATTCAATTTAGTCTCTATTTCACAAATACACAAATGCTTAGTCGATTTATACATAAGCCCCTAGCAGCCCAAAACTTTCATTTATTTCACATTTCAACCACATAATTTGCATATTTCTCAAAAATCACTTTGTAAAATATGAAAATCTATCATCCAAATTTCATATTTCATCCTCAAACATCAAAGAACACATAAATTCATCAATGAAAACTCTCAAAATCTTTAACAGTTTTGAAATTAAAGGTACGGGCTAGCTAGAACACGAAGCGACGATCACAAAAACATAGAAATCATCAAAAACCAAGCTCAAAACACTTATCAATTAAGCTCCCAATTAACCGAACCCTAAAATGAACAAAGTGTTTTCTTCCTCCTTAATATTCAGCTAAAGAAAGATGATAATCCAACTTAATTTTGGTTTTGTTTTAATTTATTAACCTTACGTACTAATTTACATATTTAACCTTATTCATAAACTATTAAAACATTCATATTATGCCCATAATTGCCTACCCAATATAAAAATTGTAACGCCCCGAATTTGGGCTTAGAGGAAATAGGCCTTGAGCGTAGGAACACATAAAAGTTTATGTGTGCAAGGAAATATCACAATTGACTGTCAACTTCAGTGGTTAAGTGATTTAACAGTGTTTGGGAGTGTCTGAGAAGTCCTGGGTTCAAACGTAGGCTTTAGCAAAAATTTTATTCTTAATGAATAAAATCATTAGGATCTAGATAGAAGGTTATTAAATATTTGTGGTTAAATTATGACACAAAAAGAGCTTGTGGTTTAGTGGCAAGGTGGCATGTAGAGTTCTCTCGAGGTCTAAGGTTCAAGTCATGGCAAGGTAAAAAGAGTATTTATTTTCCTCTCTTACTATGTTAGAAGCAGAAGCCGACTGAAACTTTGCAAGGTGGAATTTGAATTGGTCAAGAGATGATGGTGGAGAATATCAAGGAAAGGATTATGGAGTAAATCAATGAGGATGGGGGAGTGAAGGAATAGGTGTGCTGAATTAGGACTCTGAACTCCCTAGTAATCAGTTTTGGTAGGGAATTTTCACTTTTGGTCAGTTTCTGTTTTGCCACCAATTTGTTTCCTTTCTTCTCCCTATAGTGCCGAATTTTGTATTTGATCTTTTGTACTTTTTTTTTGTTTCGGTTCCTGTTGTTCTACCAAATTTTCTGTGCTACCTTTTTCTAAGCCATTCTGTTTTCTTTCTTCTGTTTCAACTCGTGCGAATTCACCACCCTCGCTCCCGTCTCCTCTCGCCTCCCAAGCTTTGGCTGAATATCCTGCCTATTGTTTTTGCTCCATTGATTATTGTTTTCTGGGCTGAATTCATCATCTTTTCCTCTTTCTTGTTCTTTTTCTTTCACGGTATTCTAGTAGGTTGTGACTGAAGGTCTACCTTTCCCTCTTCGAATTGGTTTTTTTCCCTTTTCACTGGGTGTTTCATACTTTGGCTGAATCTCAAGATCGCTCCCCTCTCTTTTCAGTTCTGCAAGTGTTCCTGGCAAATCGGTAAGTGTCCATATTTCCTCCTTTCATTCAAATCTGTTCTCTCTAATCATTTTTTAAAAAGCCGAATGTTCTTCTCCATATGTTCTCTGACTGCGGTTCTCGTTCCTTCTTTGTGATATGGTGATCGATGGGTTGGGTGTTCCCAAGAAGTGAAGGGGTGCAATGGTTACCAAGCCGTCGAGGTCCGTTCTTTTGTTATACAATTAAGGTAATTCCGATACCTTATTTTTGGGTAGGCCGAATATTAATTTGTTTTTGAGAGGATAGTATTCATGGATTTAAGCCACATTTACAATCGATCCTTTCTAATAAGATCTGTTGTTAGGCAGTAAATCAGCAAGGGACATACGATTGTTCTTAGTCAACGATCTAAAAGGAGTAGATTGCGTGGTACTCAATTAAGGTTGGTAGTGATTATTGTTTGGGGATTAAGTGCTTTGAACAATAATATATGAAAGACTGACTATATGTAGAATGAATGTAGGTTGGGCGCTTAAGAAACTTGGAATGGTTGCTTAAACAGGTGTGTAACCGTACCCGCAAACGGTAATAAGAGTAAAAGCCGGTAAAGTGCGTAATCACACTATCTCTGCTGTGAATCGACGAAAGTCGAAAAGCCGAAACTTCAGTATTCGAGGCCTTACGAGCATGCGATTGCTCATGTGGTAAACCGAGCACACAAATCATGGACAATAGGTTATAGAGGCCACTACGAGCATTCTCGTGATCTTGGGCCTCGTTTGGTTCAAATGGGTCGTGTGGGCCCAATGGACTGGTGGGCCCCACACGGATAAAATCCACGTTAATTGGAAAATACTGGAATGGGCTCTATAGTTCGCATAGCCGTGACTGAATTTGGGCTAAATGGGCCACACGAGCATGTGGGCCCACTTGGACCGAATATTGGGCCTTGGGCCCATTTACACTGTAATGATCGTAATACCCCTGTAAGGTAAAATGACTGTAATGCCCCTGTAAGGTGAAATGACCGTAATACCCCTGTAGGGTAAAATGACTGTAATGCCCCTGTAGGGTGAAATGACCGTAATGCCCCTTTAGGGTAAAATGACCATAATGCCTCTGTAGGGTAAAATGACCGTAATGGCCTTGTAGGGTAAAATGACTGTAATGCCCCTGTAGGGTAAAATGACCGTAATGCCTATAGGGTAAAATGACCGTAATGCCCATGTAGGGTAAATGAGTATTTTGCCCCTCCAGGGTAAATGACTGACTTGTGCTATGATTTGACTGATTTGACTGTGATTGTATGACTATGATTTGATTGACTTAACTGTGAATGATATGATGATTTATGGGCCAGACATTCTATATACATGACATATTGCATGGGGTTAGGATATTGGTTTTGGAGGAAGTACTGTTCTGATAGGGTCGCACGGGTCACATGAGACGACTATGGACACAGTAATGATCTGTTAAGGTCGCACGGGTCTCACGGGTTGCAGGAGACGACTGTGGATCTACTAATGGCTTTAAGGGAGTTAATCTGATTATGGCTCTGTGCCAACCTAATTATGGCTCTGTGCCATCTTAATTATGACTTTGTGTCGATCATATTTATCCATGGTTGTGTGCCAATCGTAATTATTGATGACTTTCTGTCAATCATACTTACCCATGGCTGTGTGCCGGTTATATTACCGTAGCTGATGGCTATGTGCCGATCTTATTACAGTTACCGATGGCTATGTGTCAATTATGAGACCGTTACTGAAGTCTTAAAGTCGCATATATACTAGCAGCTTTGCTGCGATTTTGTATGTGGGCTTTAGTCCACATATACTCTGAACTAAACTGCATCATATCATGTAAAGGGCTTAGGCTCGCATCGATTCTATTTCTCGATATTGATCGCTTTCTTTAATAAGGGGATTACACATTGAGTTTTTTTGTAAATTTGTAAGACCCCTATCCCGTGTCCGTCGTCGGATTAGGGTTAAGAATGTTACCTGACAGATTCAGAAACTAAATCAAACATTTCATCAAGTATCTCATCAATTACCATCATAGTGTCCCTTCGGTAGGTAATCGAGACCTAAAGTATGCTCAGAAATAGGGTTTGGACTAAATCGAAACACATACAGAAATTCTCAAAAATTTAAAACTTTTTTAAGTTTCAGGGCTTACATGCCCGTGTGGGTAGGCCGTGTGCCTCCCACGGCCGCTAGACACACCCGTGTGTCCTCCCCGTGGTCGAAACTGACTATGTTCCATGGCTACCAAACACGACCGTGTACCTTGGACGTGGTCGATCCTGTTGGAAACCACACGGGTACTAGGCACGTCCGTGTGCCAAGGCGGTGTACTCTTATGCTAGCTACTGACTTTGTCCCACGTTTACTAGGCATGCCCGTGTGCCACAACTGTGTGGCAAAATAGGCCATTAGCAAGGCCAAAATGCCACCCACATGAGTATTACCTACAAGCAAAATCATCAAGACATCTCATGCCTATTTGGCAACCAATAACATTCCAAAGTAACCATCCCAATTACAAGACTAAAACTCATCACATCACAAACATAATTCATTCATTTGCTTAATCAAAACTTGACCATTTCATGTATCAACTAACCATGCCAAAAACATACTTCACATATCACATTCATCCAAGCAAATTCTCAACTCATAACTAGCCAAATCCCATGGCTAAGTTCATATAACAAACTTATATCAAATACTAGCCTATACATGCCATTTCTAGCTATATACATTTCTAAAATGTACCAAAATGAGTTTAGTAATGTGATGACGATCCTTGACGGTCCCGAGCCTTCAGTAGCTTTAACGACCTATAAAACAGAGAAAACACACACACAGAGTAAGCTTTCCAGAAGCTTAGTAAGTCATAATACAAACAAACTTAGCATGTAAAGCATATAAGCTTATAGAGACATTGGAAATATTCATATTCATAGCAAATTTCTCACATATATGCTTTGGTCCATATTCTAGCCCATAATTGCCACATTCATCAATTCAAGAATCATATATATATACATAGCTTATTCATAACCATTCTTGTAACTCATTCACATTCTCATATTCACTCTTATATTATTCAAATCAAAATCATATAGGTACTTACCTTTTTATACACACTTAGTGTACAAATTAGCATACCTAGAACGGATTTACAATTTGCTTAGCCATTTTTATCACAGACTTGCCCGTTGAACCGATAGGAACCTAATAGGATACTCAAGAAGCTCAGAATAGTTGTACAATGCCAATGTCCCAGACGAGGTCTTACATGCACTCAGATATCGATGCCACTGTCCCAGACAAGGTCTTACACGAATCAATACGATGCCGATGTCCCAGACATGGTCTTACATGAATCAATACGATGCCGATGTCCCAGACATGGTCTTACAAGTAAAGATAATATCGATGCCAATATCCCAGACGTGGTCTTACACGAAATCTCAAATTAATGCCAACGTCCCAGACGAGGTCTTACATGAACAGAATAAATACCTATGTCATGACATAGCTAATCCTATCTATTCCTAGGTTCGTACGGGACTTCTCAGACATTGTCACTAAGTAATCCTTATCTCAGAGTTCATGACAGATCATATCATAAATATTCATCGATAACAATATTCATAAGAACATACATAATTCAATACGAATACATTTATTTACAAATTAACCCTCACATTTGCACAATTTATCAATTTAGTCCATTTTTCACAAAACATCAAATTCACAAAATCATCACACATCCAAGCTTAGCCGAATGCATATATATATCATACAAACCCATATTTTCCCTCAAATTTGCAAATTTAGTCCTTCAAGTTACTATTTTCTCAATTTAGCCCTAATTAGCTGAGTTCATCAAAAATTCAAGAACAAAGTATGTTCATCTAGCTCAAACCTTTCATTTAACACCATAAATCATCACAAAGCTCAATATATCATCAATGGCACATCTCCTGAAAAACATCAATTCATCAAATTGAGACATGGGCTTGATAGTAGACTAAGCAACAATCTCAAAAACATAAAAATCATCAAAATCCAAAGCAAAAACATACCTTAATTCAAGCTTGGAATGGCCGAATATGCAAAGCTTTAAAACCTTTCTTTTTCTTACTAGTTTCGGTCAAATGAAAAGAAATGAAAGATGAACACTTTCATCTTTTGTTTTATTAATAATATGTTAATAATTCATTTACCTTTTTAGCCATTTAAAAGACATTTGACACCATTAGACAATAAGGGTATATTCGGCCATTTACCATCCATTATCTTATTAATGGCTTAATTGCCACATAAGCCCTCATACTTATTAAGACATAACAAATAAGCATCCTTTCATAAAACATGCAAATTTGCATTTCAATGCAATCCAATCCTTTAATGAAATTAAACACATAAACAGACAAATTATCTTACGAAACTTTAGTACATGCATAATCACTTATTAGAGATAAAATATACTATTAAAATATTATATTGACTGGATTTGTGGTCTCGAAACCACTATTCTGACTAGGGTATAAACCAGACTGTTACAGAACTAACCTTGTTTTTAACCTTTCAGGTAATCCCTAGCGTTGGACGGTTCGGAGTTGCGAGGGACTCGGAGAGGGCCACACAACTGCACATGTTTTATTCTGATTTGGTCATTTACTTAAGCACTTTGATTTTGATTCGGGTTGTAAGAAGGCCTCTATAATTTCTAGATTTTAAACTTGGGATTTCATTGATTTTGATTTATATCTGCTAGAAGTAGAACATGGTTTTCCAAAATAATAACTATTTTCAAATGCTATGTTTCCGCAACTCAATTTTTAAATACCACATTTTCGTAAATCATTTGTTTCAAATTAAGCTTCCGCAACAAATAAGGTTTTAAAGGTAACAACGTTTTAAAAGGGAATAACTTTTTAATAAGCCACGATTGAAAATAAACAAATGCAAACTGAGGTTTTGTACAAGTTTTAAATGGAAAGAAGTTTTAAATTTCAAGAAGGGTTTTCAATGAAAACATGGTTTTCGAAAAACGCTTCAATGTGACACTTCAGATTCGGCCATAACGTCTAGGCTGGGTTTGGGGTGTTACAAAAATGGTCTATTTATAACATAAGGACCTTAACATTAATAAACCATAGCAAACAAACACCTTTAACAAGTATAATGCAACTTTTGCATTTTACGCGATTAAGTCCTTTTTATCAAATTGAGCTATCAAACGATAAAATTAGCTCACGAAATTTTCACACATATATAATAACATGTTGTAAACACATAAAATAATATTAAAATAATTTTTTGACATCAGATTTGTGGTTTCAAATTCACTGTTCTAATTTAACTAAAACCGAGCTGTTATAGGCTTATGTCCAACCCATGTGGAAATGCTCAAGTCGGTGGATCCTAAAAACAAATCTATTTGTCTGATTGTGGCTCATTTTTTCCTCCTTTCACTCCCAAATGCTCTCCCAAGTATAAAAACAAGAATTTAAAGGATTAGGAGCATCAAATTCACTAATTTTCATTATTAGTCATCCAAAAATGCATTAAGAATGGGATTAAAATATGTTACTTTTATAGCTTATCAAATATCCCCACACTTAAGCGTTTGCTTGTCCTCAAGAAAAATCCTCAACTCATATTAAAATTAGTATTTCTCAACTTGTAATTCCCATCAATAATGTCTCAAAATAATTCACAAATAATCATGCATTGGCAATTCAACTAAAAGAGCACTAAAGTCTCAAACAATCCAAGCTATCATTTTTAAACACGAAAACATTGGTGTCTCCCCTTATTAAGTAATTACCTTTAATTCAAAATTGACAAGAGTCGACATCCTCACTAAAGATTCACTCAAATCACTCAAAGTGTTTAAGGTTCACGAATAAGCACTCAATAGTTAAACAAGAAAGGTCATTACCATATGCTTGCATGAAAATCAAATCTCCACCACTATAAAATGAGATGATATACAGATCAAAAGGTCTTTAAGAGGTTATAATGGGGCTTAGGTTAAGGGTGTGGATAAAGGCCAGAAAAGTTGGTTATAGTTGAAATCAAATTGATAAATTACCAAACTAGATGCTAAATTAAAAACAAGTGCATAAATCAAGAACTATTCAAGAGTAAAAACGAGCTTCTTCTCAAAACATGAATTTAACTATTCAAGCTCAATCAACATAAAAATAAATAATAATCAATATTTTTATATATATGTTTTTTCGATTTTCTTTTTCCTTTTTTTTACAAGAACAATAAGAAATAATTCAGCAGATCAACCAGAAGAGCATAGCGAGGCAATTAACCAAACCAAATCTCAACAAAAATGGATCAATAAAACGGGAAAAAGTCTCAACGAAAAAAATAAGTTATGGGTTAACATTAATGGGTAAATCAAGAAACGGTGTGTTAGGCTCAATGTGGTTCACTAAAGGTTAACTAAAAAGGTAGGCTTTTTATGGGATAAGTGGGTTAAAACCTAAGTGCCTTAATCATCTCAGTATATCAAATCAAAGGTGTGGTCTTGACATGTATAATTGAAGCAAGTTCTAAAATAACAAATCAAATTGACACACTCATAACCAATAATAAAATGAGCAAGAAAAATGTATGCTCTAAAAGCTTAAAACCTCACAAAAAATCATGGTTTTTGATGTCAAAGTTGCAAATTTAAAACTTCAAGATAATACCTCAATTCAGGGAGACAACCTAAAATTTTTTATTCTAAAAATAAACTTATCATGCTTGATTCTATAATGTCTTAAAGTTTAAATATCTACAAATTAATCCAAAACACTTCAACAAAAATTCCAAATTGATAAAAATTCATTCTAATGAGAAAATTACTTAAACACAAGAATAATTTAGGGATTTTCTAATAGTCATATAAATAACCTCCCCACACTTAAGATGTGCATTGTCCTCAATGTACAAACAGATATAAGCACTGTAACAACCCAGTTTATACCCTAGTTGGAATAGTTGTAACATCCTGGAAAGGGCCTATGCATTTTCGGTTTAATTGTATGAAATGACAAGTCTTAAGCATTATGAATAAATTTTTGATATTTTTGGAAACTCAGAAAGGTATGAAAATGCATGGAAATGGAAATGAACATTTTGAAAACTCAACATCTTTGGAAACCTGAAATTCATTAGGACATGAACATTTTAGGAAACCTAAATGTAAGGAAATGGTTCAAAATGGAAAGTACACATTTTTGGAAACTAAGAAATGAAAATGGAAATGATCCAAAAATGGAAAGTATACATTTTAGGAAACTTGGAAATGTAAGAAAATGGCAAGTAAACAGAGCCGATCGAAAATTTTAGGAAACTTAGAAATGATGCAGAAATGTCAAATTTTAAAGTTTAAAATAGGAAATAAGGGCAAGATGGCCTTAAAATAAAAAGTTGGTAAAATTTGACACACAAACGGGCTAAGAAAAGTGGCCTGAAGATGGCACTTAGGGCCTATGGAAATAGCGCCATGTGCAAAAGGCATGGGCCTGGGTTCGAGTCACAAGGGAAGCAAATAAATGAAGTTTTATTTTTGCTTCCCAGGCTAGAGGGTGGACGGCACATGCTTCTAGAATTAGAGGTGTTTTAATTCCACAAATATGTGAATAATAAGTGATAAATAAAGGATTTTCCTTAATTGGATTATTTGAGGAGATAAATGATGGACTAAACACTTTTATTTTAAATAAAAGAGATAATATTATCACAAGGAAGAGTGGTGGCCAAGTCAAGGACTCTTGGCCTAGTAATTTCGGCTAAAAGAGGAGAATTTAGGCTATTCTCTCTTTTTTTTCTAAGTGTACCGAAAATTCCCTAGCCCCTCTTTCTCTCTGTCGAAATTTTTCCCAAGCAAAACTCCATCTTTTCTTCTCCTCTCCTTTGCTATTGTCGAACCAAAAAACTTTTCTTTTGATCCCCGACACAGTCCATAGCCGAATCTTTGTGGCTCTAGGCAAGGAAGCAATCATTCAAAGTATTAAAGGTAAGGTTAAGCATTATTCAAGTTCTTTTCTTTTCTATTTGCCGAAAAAGAATGGCCTAATCCCTATTCTTGTTCATGGCCGAATCTACAAGGATCCCTCAGGTTTCTACAATTACCAAATATAAGGATCAATGATCTAAGGTAAGATCAATGAATATTCAGTAAAGGGTTACGATTTATGTTTTCAAAGTTAGATTAAATCTAACGTGAAGTTTTAGGGATTTCGACAGATATATATAAGGCAAGGAATTCTTTTCAGATTTGGAAATTGTAAGGTAAGTACATAGATCCAATCGGCCTAAGGTGATTTTGGTATTATTCTCCATCTATTCAAAAGTTAGAAACTGACATAATTACCTGATTTGGTGGTTAGCCGATTTCAAGGGAGAAGAACACAAATCTTTGGGATTTGATTTACAATCTTTCAATTCGGCAACAAGGTAAGTAATACAAATCCTACTAGGATTTCGTTTTTAAGCCAAATAGGTTTGTTAATATGTTTTAATGGTTGGCCAAATATAGGAGTTAAAGATCTAGATCGGTAGATCATTCTTCGGGATTTCAAGGAATCTATTAAGCAAATCAGGTGTGTACTCACACTAACTTTCAATTTATTATGGCAGTAATTATTTTAATATATGAATATGCATAAGAATGAGAATGTGGCTAAGTACCACAAATGTGGTAACGAGTACCTAGGTACGCTTCCTACTACGATAGGATTACTTAATATGATATATTTTGAACATGTGAATAGTAACATGAATGAGAAATAAGTATGTTATGCTTGATATAATAATATTTGGGGCATTTTGGGCTATATGTGAAAGGGGAAGAAGGTGTTGACTTCGGTCTCACCAACGGAATATGGTGACTACGGTCACATAATATGAATATGGTAACTTTGGTTACATTATCCAATTTGGTAACTTCGGTTACATTATTCGAATATGGTGTCTAATGACACAAATTATATGGGCGATGAGCACGTCGATCGCAAATGCTGATCGCTTCGATGGTGTGTAGCGGCTTAGGGTTGACTTAGTAGTCCCCACGGTGTGATTGGCGAATACGGGTGGTGTGTAGCGGATGGATAACTAGGCTTGGGTTTGGGTTGCATCATTTTTATATGAATATGTCTTTGATATGAACATGTATGCCTGAATTGTTGATTGTTAGTTTGTGTACACATTGAGTCTCATTGACTCACCCCTTTGTGGGACTATTTTTCGTAATGAGCAATAATGGACTGGTGTCAGGAGCTAAAGGTGGCCATGCACAAAGAAGAAAGGATTTTTATTATTTGGAACTTTATTTCTATTAAGTATTTTAAGTTTTTAAGTTTGGGAATTATTGATGTAATAAGGCCGAAAAGGCCATAGTTTCTATTTCGTTACTTTTATTTTCTTTTAACCACTATGTTATGAATTAATTTATATTTTAAGTTTAAGTAAGAAATATTTTTTTTTTTAAGTAAACCCTCAATTATTTTGTCACCTTAAAATAAATGGATTTCCAAACATAGTTAATGGGTTTTTCAACCTAAGCCCAACTCGAATTGGTAACTTCTTTGAAAATTTCACGAATTTTCGCTAAGTAACAAAGAATTTTGAAACTAATTTTTCTTAAGGAACATACCAGATCCGGTTCAGGCTCGTGGGCCGAGTGTGGGGTGTTTCAGTTTGGTATCGAGCCCGCTTTAAACTTCTACTGCAGGGCTAAGGCCCAAAACGTTTTCAAATCGAGCCCAAATGAGTTTCTTTAAAGTTAAACAGGTTTTCTGGCATGGCACTTAAGTCTCCGACCCGCAGTCCACCAGGTAAGTAACCCTAACTCTTTGTGTGATTATGTGACTTATGAATTATGGAAGGGTAGAAAAGGCATGGAACGTAGAATAGAATGATAGGAACTTGAACCCTAGGACTAGTCTACTCAAACACAAACACATAAGACTTAATTCCATTAAACAAACATATGGCTAAGTCACTGAGTTAGGGTGTGGTAACCCCTTTGCGCATGTCTAGGATTGGATCCGGAAGAGCCTGGTATTTAAGCAGTCCTAGTGACTCACCTCCTCTTCGTAGGTATCCTACCTGGTGCGTAGCTCCGGTTCACCATAACTCAAAGGGCTCAGTGGTGTGGCAACCTCTGTGCGCATGTCTAGGAATGGTTTCGATGGGAGCTTGGTATTTAAGCAGTCCGTGTGACTCACCTCCTCTCCACTCAAATCCTCCTGGTGCGTAGCTTTGGTTCACCCTGACCAAAGAGGGCTCGGTCATAGGCTAAATATAATGACTAAAACCCGAAAGGGAACTAGCCATGTTTTTTTTAAAAGAAAAAAAAAAGAACAAAACAACGAACCCTAGTTTTAAAATTCTTAAAACTTTCTTTTAAAATTGTAAAAACTATCTTTACAAAATTTCCCGAAAAATTTTTGATTTGTGAAAATTACAAAAATGCCCTCAGTGGTAAAATTACCAAAATGCCCTTGGTTTATCAAATGTCCAACTACTCAACAGTTTTACCAAAATTCCATTCTTTTATAAACATACAAAAACCCTAATTTGCGAACCATCAAAAATACCTTGATTTTGGAAAATTTTACAAAATTGCCCCTAACTTACAAAATGACCCCGGTTTTTGAAAATTTTTGCAACATCACCGTTTTGGAAAATAAAACTCTCAAAAAGAACCCATAAAGTTTTACAACTTTTGAAATATCCCTAACTTACTAAATTTTACCAATTTACATTGGCTTTTGGAAAATTACCAAAATACCCCCGAGGTCAAAAATTACCGACATACCCCTGGATTTCAAAAATTTTCCAAATTTACACCGGGACTTTAAAATTACCAAAATACTTTTGACAAAATCACCAAGGAATGTTTTTCCTTTTGAAGAATTACGAAAATGCCCTTGTAGGACAAAATTACGAAAATACCCTTGGGTAGTGGAAAACAACAACGAAAACTATAACATTTCTCTGAATGAACGAAAGTTCATATTTGTTTGATGGATGAATGAATGGATGGAAAAGACTGTGTGCTTGTATGAATACAAAAGAATCACTCTTAAATCCCTTTTCATAAAACTCTTTCGCGGGTAAATAAGTAGAACAATGACTAATCCATAAAATTCCTTAATCAGATCTCGACGCTAGAAAATGAGTTCTAGAGGACGTGGTCGCCGTGGACGAGGTAGAGGAAGGATGACCGTGTCAGAACCCGTTAGATTGGGTCAGGGGTCCGACAATGAAATACCACCGCCACCACCACCCCCCCAAGTGGTGGTCTTTGCAAAGAAGCTCGACGGGGAAGATGCTGTGTCGCAGGCTGTGCTACGAGTTTTGGAATTGGTGGCTGGTGCGGGTGGAAATTCGAGAACCCGAAAATTTATGCCTGAACGGCTACGAGCTAATGGAGCCGAGATGTTTCGTGGAGTGTCGGGAGTGGCACCCATTACAGCTGAGTACTGGTTGGAAGCGACGGAGCGCATCATGGATGAGCTCGACTTGACCCCTGAGGAGAAGTTGAAAGGAATGGTGGCACTGTTACGCGATGAAGCATATCAATGGTGGTTAACTGTGCGAGATGGTGCCACAGCTGAGGATCTGACCTGGGAGTACGTTAAGGAAGCGTACCAAAAGAAATATGTGGGAACCAGGTATACGGATTAACAAAGAAAGGCTTTTCTGGGGTTGGTGCAAGGGAGTAAGTCGGTCGCAGAATATGAGGCGGAATTTTTGAGGTTGAGCCGCTATGCTCGAGGGGTAGTGGCAACTGAGCATGAACGCTGTGTTCGTTTTGAGGATGGACTGAGGGACGATCTGAGACTGTTGATAGCACCGCATCAAGAGCGGGAATTCTCTGCTTTGGTGGAAAAGGCCAAGGTGGCCGAGGGAATCAAGGATGCTACCAAGCAGGATGTGGATAGGAATAAGCCCAAAAGAGGTTTTGGCCCATCTGGAAAGGGTCATAAGAGGCCTAGAGTTGACGGGCTACGAAATCAACAAGCTGGTACGGGCTGGCAATATCGCCCGTGTGAGCATTGTGGAAAGAGGCACTTGGGAGAATGTTGGAGAAAGACGGGAGGATGTTTCAAGTGTGGGTCCAAGGACCATATGCTTAAGGATTGTCCCAAGCAACCAGATGAGAGCCGACCGGCAGCTCAGAATGCTAGTCAGGCTAGTAGAGGCGGACAGCAGCCTCAACGGGGTCGTGGTTCGGCCAACAGAGGTAATGGTACTGGCAGAGGCCGTGGAGCACAGGGCCGAGGTACTGCAAATACTGAGGCAAGGCAACCGGGTTTGGTTTATGCGGTTCGCCGGAGGGAAGATGGTACGTTCTTTATTTTTTGACAAACCTTATTTTGCTCTGATTGATGTGGGCTCGACCCATTCCTATGTTGCATGTAGTGTAGTGGAAACACTAGGCCTAGACTCAGAATTCTCTGATAGACAGATGACTGTAGTAAGCCCATTAGGCCAAACCGTAGTGGTAGACAAGATATTTCGGAATGTACCCCTAGAGATTCGGGGAGTGAGTTTTCGGGTTGACTTAATGGAGTTACCCTTCGGAGAGTTTGAGCTTATACTTGGTATGGATTGGCTAGTAGAGCATCGAGCTGTGTTGGATTGTGCGGCTAAACGTATGGAACTAAGAACCTCCGAGGATGAGGTAGTAGCGATGATCGGAGAAAGGAGGAACAACTTGTCTAACGTGGTTTCGGCGCTAAAGGCTGAGAAGATCGTTAGGAAGGGGTGCGATGCGTTCTTAGCCTTCGTAAGTGCGTTGGGAGGAAAAGATGAAGGTGTCAATGGAGTTAGGACGATAAGGGACTTTGTAGATGTGTTCCCTGATGAATTACCAGGAATACCCCAGATAGGGGGGTGGAATTTGGAATAGATTTGTTACCGGGAACAGCTCCTGTGTCAATCGCTCCATACCGAATGGCGCCAAAGGAGTTAGTGGAGCTCAAGGCTCAAATCCAAGAATTGTTGGATCGTGGGTTCATCCGACCCAGTGTGTCTCCATGGGGAGCACCGGTCCTATTTGTGAAGAAGAAGGATGGAACTATGCGTATGTGCATAGATTATCGTCAGTTGAACAAACTGACCATCAAGAACAAGTATCCTTTGGCAAGGATAGACGACTTGTTCAACCAGCTGAAAGGGGCAGCTGTGTTCTCGAAGATAGACTTAAGGTCGGGATATCACCATTGAAGGTGAAGGAGGCTGACATTCATAAGACCGCTTTTAGGACAAGATACGGTCATTTTGAATTTGTGGTGATGCCATTTGGATTGACGAACGCCCAAATTGCGTTCATGGACATGATGAATCGGGTTTTCCAACCCTATTTGGATAGGTTCGTCGTGGTGTTCATCGACGATATTTTGGTGTATTCTAAGACGGAAGAGGAGCATGATGAGCATCTCCGAGTTGTGTTGGAAGTGTTAAGGGAGAAGAAGCTCTATGCCAAATTCAGTAAGTGCGAATTTTGGCTTAAGGAAGTGGCATTCTTAGGACATGTGGTATCCACGGAATGGAATAAGAGTGGATCCTAAGAAGATCGAAGCGTTGTTGGATTGGAAGCCACCTAGGTCCGTGGGTGAAATCAAGTTTCTTAGGATTGGCGTGCTATTACTGAAGGTTCGTGGAAGGATTCTCACAATAGCCGCACCTTTAACAAAGTTGCTAAGGAAGGAAGTACCCTTTGTGTGGACGAATAAGCGGCAGGAGAGCTTTGAAAGACTTAAGAAGGTGCAGACAGAAGCTCCGGTGTTAATTCAGCCGGAGGTAGGCAAGGATTTTGTGGTGTACTGTGATGCTTCGCATATGGGGTTAGGCTGTGTGCTAATGCAAGAAGGAAAAGTGGTCGCCTATGCGTCTAGGCAACTGAGGCCTCATGAGGTTAACTATCCAACCCATGACTTGGAACTAGTAGCAGTGGTTTTCGCCCTCAAGGTTTGGAGGCACTACCTATATGGAGAAAGGTCAGTAATTTACACGGACAACAAGAGCCTTAAGTACTTGTTGACTCAGAAGGAGTTGAACTTGAGGCAACGAAGGTGGGTGGAGTTGTTGAAAGATTATGATTGTTCGATAGAGTATCACCCGGGCAAGGCGAATGTGGTAGCTGATGCCCTAAGTAGGAAGGTTGTGTCAGATTTAAGGGCTTTGTTCGCTCACCTAAGTCTGTATGATGATGGAAGCCTGTTGGCAGAGTTGCAAGTTAAGCCCACGTGGCTGAAGCAGGTGAAGGAGGGACAGTTGGCTGATAAGGGTCTAAGTGCTAAGTTACAGCAAGTCCAAAGTGGAGAATTGAATGACTATGGCGTTAATGATGATGGAGTGTTGTGCTATAAAGGAAAGGTCTGTATGCCGAAGGACAATGAGTTAAGACAAAGGATTCTTCGGGAGGCGTATGATAGCCCTTATGCTATGCATCCCGGAGGCTACTAAGTCAGTATAGGGACCTAAGGGAACAATTTTGGTGGTCCGATCTTAAGCGGAAGTGACCGAATTCGTAGGGAAGTGTCTGACATGTCAGCAAGTTAAGGCTGAACATCAAGTCCCATCGGGATTGCTTCAACCAATTGAGATTCCCCAATGGAAGTGGGAAAGAATTACCATGGACTTCGTTAGTGGGCTTCCCCTTACGCCTACTAAGAAAGACTTGGTATGGGTGATAATGGACCGCTTGACCAAGTCCGCACATTTTATTCCTGGTGAGAATTGACTATTCCTTCGTGGTTAGCCAAGTTATATGTGGCGGAAATTGTAAGGCTACACGAGTACCGATGTCGATCATCTCCGACAGAGACCCAAGGTTTACGCCTCGATTTTGGAAGGCACTTCATCAAGCTTTAGGCACTAAGTTGGACTTCACTACGGCTTTTCATCCACAATCGACGGCACCAACGAGTTATACAAGTGTTGGAAGATATGCCGAGAGAGGTCAGTGATGGATTTCCAAGGAAGTTGGGAAAATTATTTGCCTTTAGCCGAGTTCGCCTACAACAACAACTATCGTGCAAGCATTCGGATGGCACCATACGGCGCATTGTATGGTCGGAAGTGTAGAACTCCTACTTGTTGGACCGAGTTAGGAGAACGTCGCGCTTTTGGGCACGGAGTTAGTGGCGTAAACCAAGAGAAGGTTGAAATAATTTGGGCAAGGTTGAAGGAAGCCTCGATAGGCAAAAGTCGTGCGCCGACCTTAAGAGGAAGGAAATTGAGTTTGAAGTGGGAGACCAAGTGTTTCTAAAAGTCTCACCTTGGAAGAAGGTTATGAGGTTCGATCGCAGCGGGGAAGTTAAGCCCAAGGTTTATAGGGCCCTATCGAGTACTACAAATGAGTTGGACCAGTGGCATACCAAGTGGAGTTGCCACGAGTGCAAAGAAATGCACGACGTATTCCATGTATCCATGCTACGTCACTATCGATCGGATCCGTCTCATGTGGTACCTGTTGAAGAAGTGGAGCTAAGGCCAGATCTATCCTACGAGGAAGAGCCGATTCGAATCTTGGAACGTGATGTGAAAGTACTACGGAGGAAGTCAGTACTCTAGTCAAGGTGTTATGGCGCAACCATGGATCTAAGAAGCTTCGTGGGAGTTGGAAGAGACAATGCATCAAAGAATACCTCGATTGTTTAGTTAGGAAATTTCGAGGACGAAATTTTGTTTAAGGGGGTAGAAACAGTAACATCCTGGAAAGGGCCTATGCATTTTCGGTTTAATTGTATGAAATGACAAGTCTTAAGCATTATGAATAAATTTTTGATATTTTTGGAAACTCAGAAATGTATGAAAATGCATGGAAATGGAAATGAACATTTTGGAGACTGAACATTTTTGGAAACACGAAATGCATTAGGACATGAACATTTTAGGAAACCCGTAAATGTAAGGAAATGGTTCAAAATGGAAAGTACACATTTTTGGAAACTAAGAAATGAAAATGGAAATGATCCAAAAATGGAAAGTATACATTTTAGGAAACTTGGAAATGTAAGAAAATGGCAAGTAAACAGAGCCGATCAAAAATTTTAGGAAACTTAGAAATGATGCAGAAATGTCAAATTTTAAAGTTTAAAATAGGAAATAAGGGCAAGATGGCCTTAAAAGAAAAAGTTGGTAAAATTTGACACACAAACTAAGGCTAGGAAAAGTGGCACAAGATGGCACTTAAGGCCTATGGAAATGGCACCATGTGCAAAAGGCATGGGCCTGGGTTCGAGTCACAAGGGAAGCAAATAAATGAAGTTTTATTTTTGCTTCCCAGGCTAGAGGGTGGACGGCACATGCTTCTAGAATTAGAGGTGTTTTAATTCCACAAATATGTGAATAATAAGTGATAAATAAAGGATTTTCTTTAATTGGATTATTTGAGGAGATAAATGATGGATTAAACACTTTTATTATCACAAGGAAGAGTGGTGGCCAAGTCAAGGACTCTTGGCCTAGTAATTTCGGCTAAAGGAGGAGAATTTAGGCTATTCTCTCATCTTTTCCTAAGTGTGCCGAAAATTCCCTAGCCCCTCTTTCTCTCTGCCGAAATTTTTCCCAAGCAAAACTCCATCTTTTCTTCTCCTCTCCTTTGCTATTGTCGAACCAAAAACCTTTTCTTTTGATCCCTGATTAATAGTCCATAGCCGAATCTCTGTGGCTCTAGGCAAGGAAGCAATCATTCAAAGCATTAAAGGTAAGTTTAAGCATTATTCAAGTTCTTTTCTTTTCTATTTGCCGAAAGAGAATGGCCTAATCCCTATTCTTGTTCATGGCCAAATCTACAAGGATCCCTCAGGTTTCTACAATTACCAAATATAACGATCAATGATCTAAGGTAAGATCTATGAATATTCAGTAAAGGGTTACGATTTATGTTTTCAAAGTTAGATTAAATCTAACGTGAAGTTTTAGGGATTTCGACAGATATATATAAGGCAAGGAATTCTTTTCAGATTTGGAAATTGTAAGGTAAGTACATAGATCCAATCGGCCTAAGGTGATTTTGGTATTATTCTCCATTTATTCAAAAGTTAGAAACTGACATAATTACCTGATTTGGTGGTTAGCCGATTTCAAGGGAGAAGAACACAAATCTTTGGGATTTGATTTACAATCTTTCAATTCGGCAATAAGGTAAGTAATACAAATCCTTCTAGGATTTGGTTTTTAAGCCAAATAGGTTTGTTAATATGTTTTAATGGTTGGCCGAATATAGGAGTTAAAGATCTAGATCGGTAGATCGTTCTTCGGGATTTCAAGGAATATATTAAGCAAATCAGGTGTGTACTCACACTAACTTTCAATTTATTATGGCAGTAATTATTTTAATATATGAATATGCATAAGAATGAGAATGTGGCTAAGTACCACAAATGTGGTAAAGAGTACCCAGGTACGTTTCCTACTTCTGATAGGATTACGAATATGATATATTTTGAACATGTGAATAGTAACATGAATGAGAAATAAGTATGTTATGCTTGATATAATAATATTTGGGGCATTTTGGGCTATATGTGAAAGGGGAAGAAGGTGTTGACTTCGGTCTCACCAACGGAATATGGTGACTATGGTCACATAATATGAATATGGTAACTTTGTTAAATTATCCGAATTTGGTAACTTCGGTTACATTATTCGAATATGGTGTCTAATGACACAAATTATATGGGCGATGAGCACGTCGATCGCAAATGATCGCCTTCGATGGTGTGTAGCGGATGGAGGGTTGACTTAGTAGTCCCCACGGTGTGATTGGCAGGTACGGGTGGTGTGTAGCGGATGGATAACTAGGCTTGGGTTTGGGTTGCATCATTTTTATATGAATATGTCTTTGATATGAACATGTATGCCTGAATTGTTGATTGTTAGTTTGTGTACACATTGAGTCTCATTGACTCACCCTTTGTGGGACTATTTTTCAAGTAATGAGCAATAATGGACTGGCCTGGCAGGAGCTAAAGGTGGCCATGCACAAAGAAGAAAGGATTTTTATTATTTGGAACTTTATTTCTATTAAGTATTTTAAGTTTTTAAGTTTGGGAATTATTATGTAATAAGGCCGAAAAGGCTATAGTTTCTATTTCGTTACTTTTATTTTCTTTTAACCACTATGTTATGAATTAATTTATATTTTAAGTTTAAGTAAGAAATATTTTTTTTTAAGTAAACCCTCAATTATTTTGTAACCTTAAAATAAATGGATTTCTAAACATAGTTAATGGGTTTTTCAACCTAAGCCCAACTCGAATTGGTAACTTCTTTGAAAATTTCACGAATTTTCGCTAAGTAACAAAGAATTTTGAAATCGATTTTTCTTAAGGAACATACCAGATCCGGTTCAGGCTCGTGGGCCGGGTGTGGGGTGTTTCAATAGTGGTTTCAGGACCACAAATCCAAGTTAGAAAAATATTTTAATATTATTTTACGAGTCTACAGCATGTGAATTGGTATGTGTGAAATTTCTGTGATTTAATTTGATCGTTTGTGTGCTTAATTTGCAAAAAAGACTAAATTGGAGAAAATGCAAAAGTATCCTTTTATTTAATTAAGTGCTGAATTGATGTGTCTTTATAATTAAGGGGTCCTTATGTTGTTATTATGCCATTAAATTGAAAGTGGACAATTATGGCCATCCATTATATGTTTATAAATGTTTTAAACCAAGGTTAAAATTGGTATTTGATAATTAATGTTAATATAATTATAATAAAAACAATTTGATGGCCATTATCGTCATCTTTTCACCGAATAAGAAAAGAAAAAAGGGGTGTTGAAGCTTTTGTACATTCGGCCTTGGTATAACTTGATTGAGGTATGTAATTTGTTCAGTTTTTGATAATTTTTGCGTTTTTGTGATCGTTGCTTCGCGTTCTCTTAAGCCCATGCCTTAATTCACAAAATTGTTGATGATTTATGATGTATGATGATGAATTAAGCAAGCTTGGTGTTTGATTTGTAAAGTGATTTTTTTGATAAAAATGTCAATTATGGATTAAATTGAGAAAAGTGTAAACTGAGAGGTTAAATTGTGAAATAAATGAAAGATATGGGTTGCTAGGGACCTATAGAGAATTTGGATGAGCATGGGTAAAATTGAATTTTGTGAATTTTGTGTATTTATGAAATAGAGACAAAATTGCAAAAATGTAAAAATGTGAGGGCTAATTTGTAAAATGCCCTAAATATGTGTATATGGATTGAATTGAATGATTTGATGAATGAATAAGCTAAATTTGAATGTGTATAGATCAAGAACCAAAGAAAACGGAATTAGATCGGGGAAATCTAAAGTGGTCGAGTAATTGTTTATTTCCATCCGAATTCGCATGAGGTAAGTCAATATACAAATAAATGTGCTTAAATTGAATTATTAATACTTTTATGTGAATGAATTCTGATATATGGCTATTTAAGCTGAATACGTTAAATCTAGAAAAGTTCCAATAATGTGACGACGTCTAAAAAGTCCCGTACGAACTATAGGAAGTAGTTAGGATATGTATGTCATGACATGGGATTTTGATATGTGTTATCATGTAAGACCACATCTGGGACATTGGCATTGATTTGAGATTTATGTGTAAGACCATGTCTGGGACATCAGCATCATATATGATTTCATGTAAGACCCTATCTGGAGTAGAGGCATCGATATTTAAGTACATGTAAGACCACGTCTGAGACGTTGGCATTGTACGAGCTTTTCGAGCTATCCGAGTATCCTTATTGATTCCAAATGGTTCAACGGGATTCCAAGAAATGAATGAGTATACGAATGTGCATCTGAATTTCGATACGTATGTATGTATATGAAATTTAGCAAGTGGTTATGATCAATTGAGTTAGATGAGAAATATGAATTTGCTATTGTAACACCCCAAACCCGGCCTAGAAGTTAGGCCCGAATCCGGAATGTCACATTAAAGGCACAATTCAAAACGGTTTTGCGAATTTAAAAAAAAATTTTAAGGACCAAAAGCCCAAAATCTTTTAGTCTTATTAATTAAAGATAAAAACCCATTTTATTAATTTAAGTATTTCAGAAACCAAATTTGAACATAAGAGCTTACTTAGGTTTAATAACTAAATAAACAATTAGTCTCAAAACCCGAAATAAATCTGAAGTCAAAACGGAGTACAAGGCCTTATTACATCCACTAAAAATTTAGTGTGGCCACCTCCGAGTCCTCTCTCACGTCGAGTCGTCTATTCGGGATTACCTGAAACATTAAATTAAACGGTTGTGAGTTTCGAAACTCAGTGTGTACAACCCTTGGCAAACAAATCACTTACAAATATTCAGATTGGGCTAAGCCCTATCAAAATCGGTGGTCTTGGGCTTTAGCCCACAATGACCTCATATCATAGCATATTGTATCATTTATAAACAAATAATGCAATCCCACCCCAAAAATCCATTAGCTACACACACCATTTCCTTTCCAACCTTATGACTCTTGTGGGGAGTTCTAGCTCGACCCACCCCTCTGCTACACACCAAGGGTAGCCCGGTTGCGGTACTACCGAACGTTGCAGTAAAGCTGCTAAACACATGTTGGGATTAAAGCCTTCTGTGGATCCATACCATACGGCCATGCGATCTTGGATCCATACCATACGGTCATACGATCCTCAAATCTTCCTCCGTACCATAATTCCCACCCATATGCATCCTAAGCAGAATATCATATGAATGCATCAAACACACAAGTAACATCCATAAACTTATATTCGTCACATAGGGGTATTTTCGTCATTTCACTACCCAGGGGTATTTTCGTAATTCTATCCTACAGGGGTATTTTTTTGTAGTTTTCCAATATAGAGGAATCTTGGTAATTTTACAAAATAGGGGTATTTTGGTACTTTTGCAAAACAGGGGTATTTTGGTATTTTACAAATCTAGGGTATTTTAGTAAATTTTACAAATATAAGGGTATTTTAGGAATTTTACAAATATAAGGGTATTTGGTCGTTTTCGGGTTTTAGCTATGAACTTTGGCCCATGAACCAGTCCTCGCGGCCAAAGTGAACAGACACTACGCACCAGGTAGGATTCTAGAAAAGAGGAGGTGGGCCACTAGGGCCGCTGAAGTACCAAGCTCTCCCTAGATCCACTCCTAGACATGCGTACGTCTGTTGCCACACTCCAACCCATCGACTTGTTCACAGACATGTTTAATTAGATTAAGTCTTATGGAATTTAAGAGTTTTTCAAACTAGGCCTATGGTTCATAAACCCTAACATACATGTCTACGTCCCCATAAGCCCATCAAGCCCAAATCACACCCTTACGACCCGTTAGGCCCGAATCTTATCATATGGCCTTTTAGGTCCCAAACAAATCCAAATCATGTATCATGCATGACTAACTCAATACGTTTAACAAACCAACCTATTTCATCAATTCTTAGCCTCAAGGCCCACCGGGACCATTTAGCCACTTTTGGCATTGCTAATATCGTGTGTATATTGTTTGTACACACTGGTAACCTTGCGTGGTGCGAACCCCTTAGTCACGAACCTACAATTAACATCACCTAACGATTAATCATAACTTAAGATGCACTTTATCAGGAACTGAAACCTCAACGCAACCTTACCGTGTGCCTTACTTTCTCGTAGCCCTTCCTTTGCCACTATTGGCGATTATCCTCTAGATCTGCATCCAAACGCCTATATCGTCAATAACCCAGTGACCCATATTGATCATAAGTCACCCCTATGAGCCACAATAGATTTGGCCACTTATTAAAACTCTAGCTGGATCGAGAATACTTACTACCTTGATAACAATCCTTACCTACCGCGCTTGCGATTGCTGAGCCTCACCCTTGTTAATACATGGTAACAGCAAAAGGGGCTAGATAGGCCTTCGGCTTTTAACAAAACACACTAAAAATTCAACTAAGCTCTTATCAAAATCTTCCTTTGATCCTGCTACTTAAGTCTGGCTTTTGAGACTAGAAAGGTGACAGAGGCAATTCGTCAACACTTGGAAAATAAGAAATAAAAGTGATTTGGCTAGAACCGAGTGGTGAACCAAAAGGGAATTTGAGAAGGGAGGATATGAAGGATTTGGCTTTGGCACACCTAAAAAAATGTCTGCCTCTCACAAGTGATGAAATTCGACTAGGAGAGAAGCAAAAATTCAACATTAACCTAGGAATTTAATTTGGCAGTTATATATATAGCCCCTAGCCGAACTTCCCTTCCCTCAGAGTCCAATTCGGCACCACTATATCCACCTCTCAATCCCTATATTTTCTCCCTTATCTACACTTTAAATTTCTCTCCTGAATACTCCTTTTTAGAGTTCCTTCCAATGCCAACTCCTTCTGTCCAGGAACAAAAATAAAACTCCTTAATTTTCCCTTCCTAGGCCTCGAACCTTGGACCACCTGACTGCCTAACATGCCAGCTCATAGTCCCTATATGACGCCACATTCCACTGGACTACAAGCCCATTTGTGTCCTCTCTCCTCTTAATCTGGTTATGAGGTCTCAAGCATGAGGCTAGGGTCCACTAAGTGAGAAAAGTAAATTTTTCCCCAAGGTCACCCTTAACTCTAAGGCTTCAATTAATCCTGATACTATCTTAATAATTTTCTAAGTGCTGCTTATATCTAAAAAAATTTTAAACGCTCCCATTCCCAAGGCCCATTGGGCCCAATTCTTCTAGGCCCAAATTCGGGGTGTTACAATTCTACCCTCCTTAAAGAAATTTCGCCCTCGAAATTTTTAACTAACTATTAATCATACTACCCAAGTCTCCCTACTATGATTTTGCTGCGCACTCTAGTTCTAAAGCCAAAAGAAATACTTAGTATACTATGATAGAATACGTACTGGTATCCGCATCTAGAGCGTCCTTGTCCCCTTGACGACGTGCTGCATAGACCAAAGCTGGCTTCCTTACCTCAGCATAACCTGGACCTCCACCTGGTGCTCCACAACCATGTCCTGTGCCATTGTCACCATTGTCTTGACCACGGGCCCTTGGTGGTTGTTGACCACCCCTGCGAGGTTGAAAATTACCTTTACCATCGGCTTGCTCCTGATCTAGCCTTCTCGGGCACTGCTTAACCCTATGCTCCATGGGTCCACAGCCCAAACATTCTCCCATCCTCCTCAAACATTTGCACGGATGCCTTCTCCCACACTCAGCACAAAGTTGTATCCCGTTATTAGCAGCAGCGGTAGGGGCCTCAACTCTAACCGGCCCATTCACTCTGGCCCTCATTGTAAGCCTCTGTTCAGCTCCCATAGGTTCTATAATCCACTTGTTCTTGCCCCACTCTTTATCTCGGTTGCGGCGCTCCGTGCTTTTTACCTCCTCTGCTATTTTTTCTTTCTCCACCAAGACTGCAAAATCTCGCTCCCTTTGTGGAGCTATCAGTACCCTAAGGCTATCCCTTAATCCATCCTCAAACCATACGCATCTTTCATACTCTGTTGCTACTATCCCTTTAACATACCGACTGAGGCACGAAAGCCCAGCCTCTTACTCTACTACTGGTTTATCTCCCTGAGTCAAACTCAAAAACTCTTTCCTTCGAGCATCCACATAGGCCGCTCCAATGTACTTTCCCTAAAATGTCGATTTAAAGAAGTCCCATGTGACCTGCTTCGGTTGGTTGCCCTCCTTTACGGTCAACCACCACTGATAAGCTTCCTCCCTAAGTAAGGATATCACCCCCTTTAACTTCTATTCTGTCGTGCAATCCAGGTCATCCATTACTCTTTCAGTAGCTTCCAACCAATACTCTGCCACATTCGGGGCCACCCTCGCCACTCCTTTGAAAATCTCAGCCCCATTAGCTCGAAGTTGCTCCACGATCGACCCACGAATCCCTGTACTATTATTGGGCCCAACGACCCTTTCTAAGATTCTCAACATGGCCTTCAATACGGCATCTTCTGTAGCGGTAGCCTGTTCATTTGCTCTTTTTTCAGCTACTGGTGGAACCGGAGCCTCCCCTACTCTTATGTTGGGCATATCGCCTGACTCGGACGACCCTGCCCTAACACTTCCACGGCCTCTACCGCGACCTCTTCCACCTCGTCTAGCGCTCATCATTGCGTATTTCTGAATTAAGAATTTTATCTTGTTTAGGGCACATGTCTTATGTAAGTAACAATGATTTCTTAGAGTTTTCTGCGGTCGAGAATCCACTACAGGCTTAAGTTTCCCATGGGCTTTAGTCTCTAAAAGCCTATTTTTAAGTAGCCTATTATCTATACAGTTCAATAATTCAGACATTAACAAAAAAACTTACTTGGCTCGACGTCGAGGGCTCGATGAACTACACTTCAAGAATCCTGTAAAAACTTAAGAAAAAAACCAAAAATCTAAGGCCCATTTCATAGCCTGAGCTTTGCAACTGGGCTCTGATACTGCTAAATGTAGCACCCCAAACCCGGCCTAGAAGTTAGGCCCGAATCTGGAATGTCACATTAAAGGCACAATTCAAAACGGTTTTGCCAAATTAAAAAAAAATTTAAAGGCCCAAAAGCCCAAAATCTTTTAGTCTTATTAATTAAAGATAAAAACCCATTTTATTAATTTAAGTATTTTAGAAACCAAGTTTGAACAGAAGAGCTTACCTAGGTTTAATAACTAAATAAACAATTAGTCTCAAAACCCGAAATAAATCTAAAGTCAAAACAGAGTACAAGGCCTTATTACATCCACTGAAAATTTAGTAACTAAAAACATGTATTTTGAAATAAATAAATGAAATTTTAGGCCTCTTCTAGTGTGGCCACCTCCGAGTCCTCTCTCACGTCGAGTCGTCTATTCGGGATTACCTGAAATATTAAATCAAACGGGTGTGAGTTTCGAAACTCAGTGTGTACAACCTGTGGTAAACAAATCACTTACAAATATTCAGATTAGGCCTAAGCCCTATCAAAATCGATGGTCTTGGGCTTTAGCCCATAATGACCTCATATCATAGCATACCATATCATTCATAAACAAATAATGCAAACCCACCCCAAAAATCCATCCGTTACACACACCATTTCCCTTCCAACCTTATGACTCCTGTGGGGAGTTCTAGCTCAACCCACCCCTCCGCTACACACCAAGGGTAGCCCGATTACGGTACTATCGAACGTTGCAGCAAAGCTGTTAAACACATGTTGTGCTTAAAGCCTTCTGTGGATCCATACCATACGGCCATGCGATCTTGGATTCATACCATACGGTCATGCGATCCTCAAATCTTCCTCTGTACCATAATTCCCACCCATATGCATCCTAAGCAGAATATCATATGAATGCATCAAACACACAAGTAACATCTATAAACTTATATTCGTCACATAGGGGTATTTTCGTCATTTCACTACTCGGGGGTATTTTCGTAATTCTATCCTACAGGGGTATTTTTTTGTAATTTTCCAACATAGGGAATCTTGGTAATTTTACAAAATTGGGGTATTTTGGTACTTTCGCAAAACAGGGGTATTTTGGTGCTTTACAAATCTAGAGGTATTTTAGTAAATTTTACAAATATAAGGGTATTTTAGGAATTTTGCAAATATAAGGGTATTTGGTCCTTTTCGGGTTTTAGCTATGAACTTTGGCCCATCAACAAGTCCTTGCGGCTAAAGTGAACAGACACTACGCACCAAGTAGGATTCTAGAAAAGAGGAGGTGGGCTACTAGGGCCGCTTAAGTACCAAGCTCTCACTAGATCCACTCCTAGACATGCGTACGTCTGTTGCCACACTCCAACCAATCGACTTGTTCACAAACATGTTTAATTAGATCAAGTCTTATGGAATTTAAGAGTTGTTCAAACTAGGCCTATGGTTCATAAACCTTAACATACATGTCTACGTCCCCATAAGCCCATCAAGCCCAATATGGCCTTTTAGGCCCCAAACAAATCCAAATCATGTATCATGCGTGACTAACTCAATACATTTAACAAACCAACCCATTTCATCAATTCTTATCCTCAGGGCCCACCAGGCCCATTTAGCCACTTTCGGCATTGCTAATATCGTGTGTGTAGTGTTTGTACACACTGGTAACCTTGCGTGCTGCGAACCCCTTAGTCACGAACCTAGAATTGACATCACCTAACGATTATTCATAACTTAAGATGCACTTTATCAGAAACTGAAACCTCATCGCAACCTTACCGTGTGCCTTACTTTCTCGTAGCCCTTCCTTTGCCACTATTGGCGATTATCCTCTAGATCTGCATCTAAACACCTATATCGTCAATAACCAAGTGACCCATATTGATCATAAGTCACCCCTATGAGCCACAATCGATTCGGCCACTTATTAAAACTCTAGCTGGATCGAGAATACTTACTACCTTGATAACAATCCTTACCTACCGCGCTTGGGATTGCTGAGCCTCACCTTTGTTAATACATGGTAACGACAAAGAGGGGTTAGATAGCCCTTTGGCTTTTAACAAAACATACTAAAAATTCAACTAAGCTCTGACCAAAATCTTCCTTTGATCCTGCAACTTAAGTCCGGCTTTTGAGACTAGAAAGGTGACAGAGGCAATTCGACAACACTTGGGAAATAAGAAATAAAAGTGATTTGGCTAGAACCGAGTGGTGAACCAAAAGGGAATTTGAGAAGGGAGGATATGAAGGATTCAGCTTTGGCATACCTAGAAAAAGGTCTGCCTCTCACAAATGATGAAATTCGGCTAGCAGAGAAGTAAAAATTCAGCATTAACCTAGGAATTTAATTTGGCACTCATATATATAGCCCCTAGCCGAACTTCCCTTACCTCAGAGTCCAATTCGGCACCATTATATCCACCTCCCAATCCCTATATTTTCTCTCTTATCTACACCTTAAATTTCTCTCCGGAACACTCCTTTTTAGAGTCCCTTCCAACGCCAACTCCTTATGTCCAGGCACAAAAATAAAACTCCTTAATTTTCCTTTCCTAGGCCTCGAACCTTGGACCACTTGACTGCCTAACACGCCCCCTCATAGTTCCTATATGACGCCACTTTCCATTGGACTACAAGCCCATTTGTGTCCTCTCTCCTCTTAATATGGTTATGAGGCCTCATGCTTGAGACTAGGGTCCATTAAGTGAGAAAAATAATTTTTTCCCTAAGGTCACCCTTAACTCTGAGGCTTCAATTAATCACGATACTATCTTAATAATATTCTAAGTGCTACTTATATCTCAAAAATTTTTAAACGCTCCTATTCCCAAGGCCCATTGGGCCCAATTCTTCTAGGCCCAAATTCGGGGTGTTACAGCTATTGTGTTATGCCATAGTTCATATGAATGAAATAGTTTGTAATTGTGTAAGTGATAAGCTTATTTGTATATGGCTTACTAAGCTTTTATAAGCTTACTTTATGTGTGTTTGCATTGTTTTATAGATTATCGAAGCTACTGGGAGCTCAGGGATCATCGAGGATAATCACCACATTATCGAACTATATTTTGGTCCCTTTTGAAAATGTATATAATGAAGTATGTCATGTATAGGCTAGAGAACTTTGATTATGTTTTGAAATGTGTAAATATAGCCATGTGATATGGCTTGATAATGAATGTGATTATAGAGTAAATTTAGTGCATGCTATGTGATGCAAAATTTGGTATGTTTGATATGCACATGAATGGCCAAAAGAAATGGTCAATTTTGGAAAGTTTCATGGTTGATTTGGAAAATTGATATGATAAGAAATTCCATGAATTTAAATGGATTAATATGATGTATGAATCATATGTTCTTGATGTGAAGTTGGTACTTAGAATTGGTATGTTTGAGTTGGATTTGTATATGGAAATGAATGATGTTGTTATGGGTCAAATTGTGCTTGATTTGGTATGTTTTTGGCTTCCTTTGGGACATGAAATGATGCTTGTTTGATGCTTATAGGTATGACCCAAAATGGGTGGCAATTTGGCCTTGCAAATGGCCTATAATTGCCCACATGGTTGATCACACGGGCGTGTATCCTGACCTTGTCCTTCAATGTTCCAATTCAAAGTAAGTCAGACTTGCACACAGGCCAGACACACGGGCGTGTGATAGGTCGTGAGATTCAAGTCAGTTTTGTACATGAGCTGAGACATGGTCCAAGGCACGACTGTGTGCTCTGTTTTGAAAGAAAAATTTTCTAAATTTCGTAAAGTTTCCGTATGAGATCGGTTTAGTCCCGAACCTTCTCTAAAGCGTGTTTAAGGTCTAGTAGACTTTCTAAAGGGACTATATGAGTATGATTTATTATGTAATGATGTTGAATGACTGATATTGTGAAATGAGTGTAAAATGTTCAGATATGTCCAGTAATGCCTCTTAACCCTAATCCGGAGACGGATACGGGTTAGGGGTGTTAAAAGCACAATATAAGCATAATATCATAAGAGAGGGAGAAAACTGACACTACCCTAAATATTGGATGAAATTGCCAGAGTGGTGAAAAGTAGAATTGTAGGCAAATCTAATGTAGTGCATGATTTCGAGTAAACTAATAAGAAAATAAACACAAATAGTGAAGAAGAATAAAAGGTTACTAACTCGATTAGAAAAAACCATAAAAATAAAAAATATAGTTCAAAAGATAAGAAACGAAAGAAGTCTAACAAAATAAAAAGAACTAAAAATAAAAATAAACATAAACATAAAATAAAAATAAAACTAAAAAGAAAATAAATAAACTCAATGGTCCTCATCATCAAAGACGTCAGTGTCATAAGTCATCAGTGATGAAGAGGAGATAAGGAGATACTAACAGATCTTCTGCAAAGTTGCTTCAATACTGTTGAACCTTTGAAAATAATGCTGCTCGAAGCGAGTGAACCACTCGGAGAGGTCATCTAAAGTTGCAGCAGAAGAAGTAAGATGGTGACTCGAACGTGGAGGATGAGGTGGATCCTTGTGATGGAAAGGGACATCTCCAGTAAGTCCTCAGGTTCATTCTGAGGGTCAGAATGATATAGTCGGTACTAAGGAGGATCCACTCCACGAAGTCGCTCAATCATCCTCATATGGTCATGTTTAATAATCCTTGCGGGGATATTTGGCCAACTAGTGTAGGCGATGAGGACTGCTCTGTGTATTGAGGAGACTGAAGTGTCAAACGAGTTGAGTCACATAAAGGCCTAAATAGATAGGACCCTTCTTGTTGCGCTCTGTCTGATGGCGAAAGACGAGAGCGATAAAGTAGGCTAAATTGAAAATATGCCCCGTGGCCATGCTCTATAGAAAATATGCATCGGTGGTACCGATGACTCTAGTGCTCTCTCTCCTGTCGGTCAATGTATGGGCCAGGATGAATATGTGTGTATTTTTGCGTTTAATGGTTGAAAATGCATGTTTATGGTTAGAGAAACAACTTTTACTAAGTAATTTTCGATAAAAATGCCTAAAATGACTAATTTGTAAAAGTTATGAAATTTGTCATAAAAGTGTGAATTAGTGGAAATTGTGGGCTGTTGTTATGAAAATGGTTCAGCTAGGCTTAAAATACAAGGAAATTGAATAAAAATATTTTACGAGCTTAGAGGTAAAAGTGTAAATATGATAAAGTTTAGGGGCAAAAATGTAAATTTTGCCAAAATGTGAATTTAGGCTAATTTGAGTAGCAGGATGAATAAATAAATTAAATGTGTTGTTATAGATCAAGGAAAATAAGGTTTGGAACTAGAACGAGTAATTGACGAATAAGTCCTTTTCACCGATTTTTCTTTCGAGGTAAGTTTGTATGTAAATAATACATCATTTTTTATTTATGTTTTAATATTTTGTTATATTATATGAGATATGGTTGAATATGGAGTAATTATTTGATGTAAATTATGAATTTTGATTGATTATGGATAAATTGGTAAAATGTTGAACCTTCAGAATAGAAAAGATATGAATGAGGTAGCTAGGTCACATGTGTGGTACTAAGTGTAGGCCACTATGTGTAAAAGAGAGCTACAAGATGGTTTTAGGTCACGTGTGAAAATCAAATTAGAGGTTGAATAAGATATGATATAAAAGCTAAACGAGTCTATTTTCACATAAAAGAAGCGGTGTAAACAAAAGAATTTCATATTCTGTGATATTCGAATTTTTGTGAGACAGGGTCAAAATGATGTCGGAATCCCCTATTTCGACTTTGGAAAATCATTACAAATTTTATAAAAATAATTATGGTTTATAATTTATATGCATAAATTTGTTAATGAGTCTACTTTTAAGAGAAACAAACGATAACATTATTCAAATTCTGTACGATGAGATAATTAATTTTTAGTAAAGAGGAGTCGGAACTGTCAGACACCAGAATAGGGGGACTTTAAAGAATAAAATGTACCTATTGGCTGAACCAAAAATTTTGAAAATTTTATGGTAGGAAGATATAGGAGTCTAATTTTAGGGAAAATTAGCGGATCTTAATTTAGAGTTCCGTAGCTCAAGATATAAAGAATTTAGTGACTATGACTGGAGTAGACAACTTGAGATGAACATGAATAAATAGTGGAACTATGTGCAATTATGATTGTATTATCTTGAGAACATATTGTGAAGATTTATAAAAGCCTGTTAATAAATCACTTATTATTTACTTACCTACTTACTAAGTTATAATGCTTACCCCTTCCTTTTCTTTTTCCTATAGTGTCACAGAGGCTAGCTCGAGTTGGAGATCGTCGGAGATTTTATCACACTATCAAGGTTTTGATTGGTATCAATGCCTTCAAGTAATTTAAGTCTATGGCATGTATAGGGACTTAGTCATTTTGTGTATGTGTTATTATGTTTTGGCCAGATGTATTGGCTTGTAATGGTTAAAGGTTATTGTAGTATGTAGCCATGCTAATTGGCTTATATTGGCTAATTGATTGTAAGCCTATATGTATTTTATTTATATGCGAATGTCTTATGATGTGAGCTGTGTTTGCATGATACATGATGAGTTGTGGGTTATGGCCTAAATACCTAATGGTTATATGTGATTAAGTCTGGTAATGCCTCATACCCTATTCCAGCAATGGATATGGATAAGGGGTGTTACATTTAGTGGTATCAGAGCTATGGTTTAGTCAATTCTTAGACTAACATAGCGTATGTGAGTCTGGCTATACATGCCATATTACTACTCGTGATAGTGTGATATCTCCCGACTCTAATGAAATTATTTTGTTAAGACAGAGATGACTTCCAATCGAGCTATTTTTCTGTAATGCTGATAATGATATTGAAATGATTGAAACATGCTTATGATGTGTCGAAATTTGGAAAGGTATGAATAGAAGTTCATGATGTGTATGTGTTAATGTACGAAATGAGATAACCACAAGTTGAGAAATGTGAAAAGTGGAATGAAATGAAAGTTTATATGGCGATAAGCCCATCCATGTTTGTTTGGCATGCATATGATGTTATGTGCCCAACATATTTGATTAAGGAATACGATAAGTAAATTTACTCAAATTGACGGAATGTGTATTTATGTACACTTGTTTGAATAAGATAATCAAAAAAGTTCGTGTAATTTGACTATGTATGTAACAGTCTGAATTTGACCCTATTCAGAATGGTGGTTTCGGGACCACGAATCCGAGTCCGAAAAATTTTTAAATATAATTTTTGGTGCTAATTATATGTGATTTATGATGTGTGAAAGTTTCGTATAAAAATTTTATCGTTTGAGTGTTTAATTTAAGTGAAAGGATTAAATCGAACAAGTGGAAAAATAATAGCTTTTATGAAATTGGTGGCCAAATTGAATTGTCTTCTTTGAAGTAGGTATTGAAGTGATAAATTAGCCATTTTGATTGTATATTGGACGGCTAGTGTAATAAAATAGTACTAAATGGATGTTTTATAATATAAACTGGAAATAAATAATAAAAGTAGCTTATATTAAGTAGGAGGGTTTAATTGAATTGCTCATTAAAAGATTGGACTTGCATGTCAAATACCCCATTTCTTATAGTAGTGGACAGTATGATGATTAAGTTACTTATTAAGTTTCTTATAGTGTTAGAATATGAAAAAAATGTTTTGTACGGACTTGTATGAGAATGGTGAGTATTCGACCCTTAAATGGGATAATTAAATTCTTGATATTTGGTGTTTAAAGTTATGGGGATTAAATTGTAAATATTGAAATTATTGGGGGTAAATTAGTAAATTGTACACTTATATTATTTGGTATTTAATTGAATGAATATGTAGTTGAATGAGTTTCATTTGAATCTTTTAGATCAAGTCCAAAAGGAGGAGGTTTTGGATTGGGGAAAAACAAAATTAAACGAATAGCCGGGAAGCTTAATTGGTCAACTATCGAAGTAAGTTCTTAAGCAAATATACATAAAAGAATTTTTTTTATGAACGTAGTAAGTAAATGAATTTAGTAATTTTAAGCATAAATGTATGAATTAGCCAAATGTGAGGGTATTATATATTGGATTGAATATATTTCGTTAATGTGATATGAATAAGTATATTCGATTTGATATGTGAATTGTAACATCCCCAAACCCGGCCCATTCACTACGACCGAATCTGGTTATGTTAGTGAAAATATTTTTCTTTACTTAGAAATTTAAAACACGAAAATCTACTACCTTTCTGGTAAAACCCGTGTACTTAAAAAAAAATATACTTTTAGACTTTCATAATAAATAGAAATGTCCATTTTAACACTCGTTTAATTTATAAATTTGTTGAGTAAATAAATGGCTAAAAACTGAGTCATTTGCACATAGTAATCAAGATAATCAAACCATTATTTGAAATTAATAATAAAGAAATTCCCAAAATAAAGGAGAAAGTCATAGGACCTTATTACATCAACATTTAAACCCAAATACTTAATATAAATAAACTTAAAAGATCTGAATTCTTCTTTCTGCATGGGCCACCATGTGTCCTCTCCGATCCCGGTCCGATTCTACTCATTACCTGAAATGGTTAGAACTAAAAGGGTGAGTCCACTGACTCAGTGCATAACCACCACATAATTTCATCCGTATGGGCTTGGCCCATACCCACACAGCCATCGAAACAAATCATGCAAGAATGCATCTCAGCCCAACCCATTGTCCAACCGTACTCCAACCTTAGCAGACTCCCCGCCTAAGGCCGTGGGAAACTCCCCACCGATCACATCGTGATCCATAACATCTTACCTTGGCAAGCTCGCTGCTCAAGGCCGTGGCTGAGCCACCGATCAACCCAAGTGATCCAAATATCGTAATCTGTCTACAGTGATGCACATAGCAATCAACCGCCGAGATGGGCACCAAGCCAACATCTCCTTGATGATGCACACAAAGAACTCATCAAGCGCTAGTGTAGCCCGGCTAACACTAGACCCACGTACACCAATGTGTACTCCTTCCTTCCTCGATCAACCCGAATCCCATGCACATGTGATAAAGCATCTTATCAAATCATCACATAATAGGAGCATACATCTCATATCATCATATATTTATATATACATCATGATAACTTCAACATCACAAACTTACTCCTGTATAAACGTTAGCAAGCATAATACCGAAGAAATAGTGCAATGATTACGCACCTCAATAGCACCACGGTCCTACTCTCGAAACGCTACTCAATGCTGACTAACCGACTCTCGAAAAGTTTCCTGCGATAGGCTCTTCTCCCTCCCTACAATCGGCCTTAGCATCAAAACCTTAGGCTTAAACGAATACTAAATATACAACTTATTAAAACAATATCCTTACCAACTTCGATTGCTAACAAAAGGAGGCTTGGCTAACCACTAAAACCCCAGTATCTCAAAGAATGGAACCCAAGAGATCTATGCTAACATTCGGCCAAAGTGCTAACAAGTTGAGAGAAAGAAATTCGGCAAAGGGTGGTGGATGTAGATTCGGCTATCTATAAAATCAAGGGGTAGGGAACAGTGGTTTCGGCCAAAGAGAAGAGAAAGAAAGGTATAGGGTGCACTTTCGGTTTTGAAGTGAAAAGGAAGGAAATAGGAAGAGTGAAGGGTTCGCCACTTGGAAAATGTGAGAGAAGAAGAATAACAAGCTTTGAAGAAAAAGTTTGGTAACCAAGAAAATGGGGAACAAAATTCGGCAAGGAAGAGAAGGCAAATGATGAATGAAAACAAGCACCTCCTCCCCTATTTATACTAAAAAGCCAAGCTCCAACCCCCAAAAATAATCCCTAAAATTCTCCTAAAATACCTCCCCACCATCCATTCAAAATAGTTTGAATGGGTCAAACCTTCTAGCCAAAAATTTTAAAAAAATGACCAAGTCTTCTCCACCTTTTAAGCCTTTCAAACCGTCCATCCACCCCCACCAAGATGACGCAAAAACAAAGCCCCAAAAGCGCCCTTGCGATTCGAACTGAGCCCTTCCCCGCAAATGGCATCATACACACAAGGCCTTAGTGGCGCCCATCCCGCCACTCCACCAGCTCCTTTCTTGTGACATAAACTTCCAAATAATTCTCTTTAAGGCCCTCTATCCAAGCTCCCCTTTCAACACTAAAAACCAAAAATTTTCTAAGGCATTCCACCACTATCTAGGGTTCTCGGGACCCTAAAACTACCCAACCACACCCTAGAGTGTGCCAACACCCGAGCTAAGCATCAAACGCCTAACCCCTAAAACCGGTGTTACAATTCTACCCTCACAAAAAAATTTCGTCCTCGAAATTACTGGTCTAAACTAACAGTCCAATTCCTCCCACTACGCTATAGTCACAAGACTCTGATCTAAAAAGAGCTAACATACCTCTAGGCATTGGTTCTAAGTTCATACTCAAAGTCCCCATACTTTACAAGCAACAACACAAACACCACCCAACCAACAAAACAACAGAGAATATTCCAGCTTAAGGAACTTACCAAATGACACATCGTGCACATTATTATCCTCTCTCCGATGAATCGCATAAACCGGACTGGTGTCTTGTCTTGCCTCGGTGCCACCATTACCGCGCCTAAAGCTCCACGACCCGTGGAACCATTTCCTCCATGGTTCGGACCACGACCTCTCGTCGCTTGCTGACCACCTCTGCCTGGTTGCACATTACCTTGACCTTCTGTCCGAGTCCTATTCGGATTCTGGGGACAATCCTTAATCAAGTGGGACTTGGACTTGCATCTAAAGCACTCCCGAACACGATTCCAGCACTCGCCAACATGATACCTTCCGCACTGCGCACACGGATGATCTGAATTTCCGGCGGCTGGCTTAGCAATATGAACAGGAGTCTCGACTCTCGGTCTCTTCTGAACCCTCTCAAACACTTCTGACGATCCAACACTTCTCTTATCACGGTTCCTTTCTCTATTGAGCCTCTCAGCCTTCTTGACCTCCTCAGCTATTCGAGCTTTCTCCACTAGAACGGCGAAGTCTCTTTCCTGATGCGGAGCAATCAAAACTCGCAGCTCATCCCGCAGACCATCTTCAAATCTGACGCATCTCTCATAATCCGTTGCCACGATGCCCCGAGCATACCGACTCAAACGCAAAAACTCAGCTTCGTACTCCGCTATTGACTTACTACCTTGCACCAGATTAAGGAACGCCTTCCTCTGAGCGTCCACATAGCTCGCTCCGACATACTTCCCTTCAAACTTGATCTTAAAGTAACCCCAATCCACTCGATCCGCAGGGGTACTTTCCTTAACAGTGAGCCACCACTGGTAGGCTTCATCCCGTAGCAACGAAACAACACCCTTAAGCTTCTCCTCGGCAGCTTAAGTCTAGGTCGCCCATAATCCTTTCAACGACCTCAAGCCAATACTCGCCACGTTTGGAGCTACCCGGACACTCTCTCTAAAAACCTCGGCTCTATTCGCCTAAGCCTTTGCACCGACTTCCGATTCCTATTGCCCACATTGGCTCCTCGCCACTGCTCGAGCACTCGCGGCCACGACTTGTGACAACTGCGTCGTCTCCTCCACCGATCCTGCTGCTCAACCTCAACGGTGGTGGCGGTGCATCGCTCTCGACCCATGGCGTGACCCAACCTGGTTCGACATCGACATCCCGCCTCTACCACGTCCACGAGTATTTCGACCACGCCCCTAGAACTCATATCTAGCGCTTGATTTAGTCTGTTTAGAAAGTTTTATGCGTTAGAAATTCTTGTTTCACTGCTTTTATCCACGAGCAATTTTATGCAATGAAGTTTTCGAGAGTAGTTCTTTCGAGCAATCAAGTTTCCTTCCTACCCGAGGTAAATTCGTCATTGTTCCTAAAGAGGGGTATTTTGGTAATAGCTCAACAATAATTTTGAAAATAGTTTTCCAACTTCAAAGTTTACAAAATCTCGTCGTCGTCTTGAAAATTTAGTTTTTCAAACAAAGTGTGTTGCCAAATTTGAAAAAACAGGGTTATTAAAATTTTGGAAATCGTGGCATTTTCGTAATTTCTCCAAATCGAATATCACAATATTTCACAAAATAAGACTTTCTGGATACTTGATAAAATAGGAATATTCTCATAAAAGTCGAAAGAAATTTAAAAATTTAGAAACCAAGGCGTTTGGTAATTTTATCAACTAGGGTATTTTCAGTAAATTTCAAAGTCGGGCATTATTTTGAAATACTGAAAATCTGGATACTTTTGCAAAGTGAGAAAATTCTATTAAAATTGGGGTTACACCAAAAATCTTGAAAGTCAGGGCTTTTTTAGTAATTTTCAACACAGGGGTATTTTTGTAATTTTTGCCACTAAGGGCATTTTGGTAATTTTGTAAATCAAAAACGTTCTTCCGAATCAAATTTAAGATTTCACAAACCAAAAGGGTAAATTTCAAAAGTTTTAATACGTGAAAGTTTTAGAAAACAACAAGGCTAGTTCCTTTCGGGTTTTAATAATCGGTTTAGCTTATGAACAAGTCCTCTTGGTTAAGGTGAACCAGTAGCTACGCACTGCAGGGATACTGCGAAGAGGAGGAGGTGAGTCACACGGACTGCTTAAATACCAGGCTCTTCCGGTTCCACTCCTAGACATGCGTACAGTGGTTGCCACACCTTAACTTGGCGACTTACTTCACAAGTTTGTTTAAGAGCTTTAAGTTTTATGCACATGTTTGAGTAGTCTAGTCCTAGGGTCCAATAGTCCTAACTTTCTAATCTACGAGCCCAAACTAAGCCCAAATCAATTCATACAAACAAAACAACACAATTTAAAAGTTCGAAGCACTTACCTGGTGGACTTCGGGTCGGAGGTACAGGTGTCATGCCAGAATAACCTGAAAACTTTTATAAAAGCCCACTTTCCAAAACCCATTTTGAAAATCTGCTTTGCCCAAACCCTCAAAGTCGAGTTTTTTGAACCAGTGCTCGATATTAATCAGTAACATCCCCAAACCCGGCCCATTCACTACGACCGAATCTGGTTATGTTAGTGAAAATATTTTTCTTTACTTAGAAATTTAAAACACGAAAATCTACTACCTTTCTGGTAAAACCCGTGTACTTAAAAAAAAATATACTTTTAGACTTTGATAATAAATAGAAATGTCCATTTTAACACTCGTTTAATTTATAAATTTGTTGAGTAAATAAATGGCTAAAAACTGAGTCATTTGCACATAGTAATCAAGATAATCAAACCATTATTTGAAATTAATAATAAAGAAATTCCCAAAATAAAGGAGAAAGTCATAGGACCTTATTACATCAACATTTAAACCCAAATACTTAATATAAATAAACTTAAAAGATCTGAATTCTTCTTTCTGCATGGGCCACCATGTGTCCTCTCCGATCCCTGGTCCGATTCTACTCATTACACGAAATGGTTAGAACTAAAAGGGTGAGTCCACCGACTCGATGCATAACCACCACATAATTTCATCCGTATGGGCTTGGCCCATACCCACACAACCATCGAAACAAATCATGCAAGAATGCATCTCACCAACCCATTGTCCAACCGTACTCCAACCTTAGCGGACTCCCGCCTAAGGCCGTGGAAACTCCCCACCGATCACATCGTGATCCATAACATCTTACCTTGGCAAGCTCGCTGCTCAAGGCCGTGGCTGAGCCACCGATCAACCCAAGTGATCCAAATATCGTAATCTGTCTACAGTGATGCACATAGCAATCAACCGCCGAGATGGGCACCAAGCCAACATCTCCCTTGATGATGCACACAAAGAATCATCAAGCGCTAGTGTAGCCCGAAGCTAACACTAGACCACGTACACCAATGTGTACTCCTTCCTTCCTCGATCAACCCGAATCCCATGCACATGTGATAAAGCATCTTATCAAATCATCACATAATAGGAGCATACATCTCATATCATCATATATTTATATATACATCATGATAACTTCAATATCACAAACATACTCCTGTATAAACGTTAGCAAGCATAATACCGAAGAAATAGTGCAATGATTACGCACCTCAATAGCACCACGGTCCTACTCTCGAACGCTACTCAATGCTTCTTGACTAACCGACTCTCGAAAAGTTTCTGCGATAGGCTCTTCTCCTCCCTACAATCGGCCTTAGCATCAAAACCTTAGGCTTAAAAGAATACTAAATATACAACTTATTAAAACAATATCCTTACCAACTTCGATTGCTAACAAAAGGAGGCTTGGCTAACCACTAAAACCCCAGAGTATCTCAGCAATGGAAGCCGAAGAGATCTATGCTAACATTCGGCCAAAGTGCTAACAAGTTGAGAGAAAGAAATTCGGCAAAGGGTGGTGGATGTAGATTCGGCTATCTATAAAATCAAGGGGTAGGAACAGTGGTTTCACCCAAAGAGAAGAGAAAGAAAGGTATAGGGTGCACTTTCGGTTTTTGAAGTGAAAAGGAAGGGAAATAGGAAGAGTGAAGGGTTCGGCCACTTGGAAAATGTGAGAGAAGAAGAATAACAAGCTTTGAAGAAAAAATTTGAACCAAGAAAATGGGGAACAAAATTCGGCAAGGAAGAGAAGGCAAATGATGAATGAAAACAAGCACCTCCCTCCCCTATTTATACTAAAAAGCCAAGCTCCAACCCCCAAAAATAATCCCTAAAATTCTCCTAAAATACCTCCCACCATCCATTCAAAATAGTTTGAATGGGTCAAACCTTCTAGCCAAAAATTTTAAAAAAAATGACCAAGTCTTCTCCACCTTTTAAGCCTTTCAAACCGTCCCATCCACCCCCACCAAGATGACGCAAAAACAAAGCCCCAAAAGCTGCCCTTGCGATTCGAACCTGAGCCCCTTCCCCCTGCAAATGGCGTCATACACACAAGGCCTTAGTGGCGCCCATCCTGCCACTCCACCAGCTCCTTTCTTGTGACATAAACTTCCAAATAATTCTCTTAAGGCCCCTCTATCCAAGCTCCCCCTTTCAACACTAAAAACCAAAAATTTTCTAAGGCATTCCACCACTATCTAGGGTTCTCAGGACCCCTAAAACTACCCAACCACACCCTAGAGTGTGCCAACACCCGAGCTAAGCATCAAACGCCTAACCCCTAAAACCAGGGTGTTACATGAATGTAATATGAAGTATATGTTTTGTTTGTGATATTAACATTAAGAAATGTGTATTGTAGGATTAATTCTGATGATATTCGGGCTTCGAGCCTAGCAGGCCATGTGCCGGTGATTTATTTCGGGCTTCGAGCCTAGCGGCCCTGTCTGCCTGAAATAGTTTGGGCTTATTGCCTAGCAGGCTAAATGCCGGTGTTTAAACTTTGGACCTTGAGTCTAGCAGGCCTAGTGCCGGTGTGTGTGATTCGGGTTAAAGCCTAGCAGGTTTTATACCGGTGAGTTTCAATTTCAAATTTCGTTTATATAGTATTAAAGCCATGAAACAAATCTAGAAAGCTTAAGTTTTGAAAGTGGCTTTGTTATTTCGGCAACAAGGTATGTACTATTATACTTAGTGTTATAAATGTATATATAAATATGCTATGATAGTGAGCAAATAAAATGATGAAAGAAAAGTGTTATATACTTGGTTGTGAATTTTGTATACGAAATATGCCATGTAGCTATTTGAAATTCGAAACATGAGTGTGTTTTAAAATAAAAGATGCTCATGTAGGTTTATTGTTACACTTAGCTATGTGATTATTATGTATAATCCGCAATTGATGTATTTGTTAAGGAAATTGAAAGTTATCAAGTTAAATAAAGTAGTATTACTTTGTTATGTTGTGTTATAAGTAAGACATGTAAATGTAATGTCATGAATTGATTTGATTTCATGTTTAGACGGTTGAAAGATATAGTATAATGCTTAAGACTTACTAAGCTAGTAGCTTATTTTGTTTGTGTTCATTGTTTTGTATTATAGATTCCAGTCAAGCTACGAGCTCAAAGGATCGTTCGAGGAGTCAACCACACTATCACCCCTTTTTTGGTATTTTAAAGTTAGTTTTTGAATCAAAGGCATGTATAGGGTAACTAAATGTTTGAATGATGTTTTGTTTGTATATAATAGCCATGCGAAAATGGCTTGATTAATTATTTAAAATTCAGTCTTAATGGTTCTTGACTATTTGATGAATGTGTTTGGTTTCAATGATTTGGTTATGGTCTTTTCTTTTATGCAAGATTTGCATTATGCTTCTTTATGGTTGACGGATGGCAATGCTAGCGTTGTATTAAATTAGTCAAGTGTTTAACATTTAGGTTATCCTTTGTAAGTACTAGATCATGATTTGAAATGGTTGGTTTAGGCAAGTTTTAAAATGGGAAAATGGGTATAAGTTATTCATATTTTAGTTTTGTTATTGAATATTTGACTGGTATAATATGCATATTGTATTATCATCAAGGGTAGATTCGATTATGTTACAGTGTTCAAAATGTTATATATATGTGATTAGTTAGCCAATAAAAATGCTATGAGTTGATATGTGTTAATATGCATTCGTGTTTAAGGCATGAAATAAAATGCTAAAATTTGACTATAGTAATTGATGTCTTTATACTTATTATATATATAAAGTGAATAGTAAATGCTTAAATACGTACCAAATATGTGATTACTTCAGATTTGGTAGTTAAATATTTTGAACTGTAGATATATGAAACATGTTTAAGTTGGTCCTTGTATATGAGACTGAATTGTCAAAGGGTTTTGATTATAAATTTCAAGTATGATTTGTAATGAATAACTGTGATGATCTGAGTTGGGTTTGGTAATGCCTCATAACCATAATCTGGCGACGGGTAAGGGTTAGGGGTGTTACATTTTATTGGTATCAGAGCTTACAGTTTAGTCGATTCTAGGACTACCGTAGCACGTGAGAGTCTAGCTATACATGCCTTTATTGTATATATGATAGTGTGGTGACTTCTGACATTTCAAACTGTGTTTTATATAGTAAATGGATTCCGATCCCGACAGAGCCATAGCAGATGACGTAGAGGGTGTAGCGCTTGATCGCGCACGCGGATCAGCACCGGTAGACTCTCGACTAGTTTCGGGTAGCCATGAGGGGGAAGCTAAACAAGCCTTCTACCAAATGATGAACGAATGGTTTACCCAGTTTATCCAGACTAACCCGGCTGTACAACAACCCCCACCCCTAAATAATCCAACTCCGGTACCTTCAGCACCCCCGATGATAAATCCAATGATATCTAGTAGGCCTCCTGTTGATAAAATCAGGAAATATGGGGCCGAAGAATTCAAAGCCAATGATGATGATGACGTAGAGCGAGCCGAGATGTGGCTTGATAACACTATTCGGGTACTTGATGAGCTATCCTGTACTCCAGATGAATGCCTAAAGTGTGCTATATCTTTACTTCGGGACACTGCCTAACACTACTGGAACACACTAGTATCAGTGGTTCTGAAAGAAAAAGTGACTTGGGATTTCTTCCAGATCGAGTTTCGTAAGAAATATATCAGTCAGAGGTTCATTGATCAAAAACGAAAAAAATTTCTGAAACTAAAACAGGGTCGTATGACTGTGACGGAATATGAGCGGAAGTTTGTCAGATTGAGCTGATATGCCCGGGAGTGTGTATCAACTGAAGCCATTATATGCAAAAGATTCGAAGACGGTCTGAATGAGGACATAAAGTTGCTTGTTGGCATTCTTGAAATCAAAGAGTTCGTGGTACTAGTCGAGCGAGCTTGAAAGCTGAAGAGCTCGGAAAAGAGAAAAGAAAGGCTGAAATAGAAGCTAGAGACACTCGTAAAAGATCATCGAGTAAGACTTTCCATTCAGTGCCTAAGAAGTTTAGAGATGAATCCAGTCGACATAAGGTTACTTCAGACTTCTCTAGACGAGATCGACCTCTTGCGGGTTCTCGAGCTATTTCGATGGCCAGTGTTGGTAATGTTCAGCAAAATCGGGTTGAATGTAAGCATTGTGGTAAATGGTATTCTGGGAGTTGTAGATTTTGTGATTGGTCCTGCTTTAAATGTGGATCAACAGATCATTTTATCAGAGAGTGGCCGATGCTAACCGAGCAAAATACGGCTCAGAATTCTAGATCGAGCAACATGTCAGCACGAGGCAGACCACCTCGACATTTGAGAAACGTAGGTGGTTGTCAGAAAAGAGCAAAGGACACTGCAGTTCCATCAAAGGCTCGAGCACCTGTTAGAGCATATGCTATACGTACCAGAGAGGATGCTTCTTCTCCAGATGTTATCACCGGTACTTTCACACTTTATGATACTACTGTGATTACATTGATTGATCCTGGTTCGACTCATTCATATGTGTGTGAAACTCCAGTATCCAGTAAGACTCTGCCTGTTGAGTCCACTGAGTTTGTGATTCGTGTGTCCAACCTCTTGGGTAGATGTGTTCTTGTTGATAAAGTGTGTAAAGGTTGCCCGTTGATGATTCGGGATTCTTGCTTTCCAGCTGATTTAATGTTGTTGCCTTTCGACGAGTTAGATATAATTTTGGGAATGGACTGGTTAACTTTGCATGATGCAGTGGTGAATTGCAAAAGAAAGATTATTGATTTGAGATGTCAGAACGGTGAGATCATCCGGGTTGAATCTAATGATTTGAGTGGGTTACTGGTAGTGATATCCTCGATGTTAGCCCGAAAGTATGTGAGAAAAGGATGTGAAGCTTACTTGGCTTATGTGTTGGATAATAAAGTGTCTGAAAAGTAGATTGAATCCATACCAGTTGTATGTAAATACCCAGATGTGTTTCCCGAAGAATTACCGGGTTTACCACCCGTAAGAGAGATTGAGTTTGGCATTGAATTAGTACCGGAAACGACTCCAATTTCGATAGCTCCGTATCGGATGGCACCTACTGAGTTGAAAGAGTTGAAAGCACAGTTGCAAGAGTTGATAGATAGAGGTTTTACACAACCGAGTTTCTCTCCTTGGGGTCCACTAGTTCTATTTGTGAAAAAGAAAGACGGGACTATGCGAATGTGTATTGATTATCGGGAGCTGAATAAAGTAACAATAAAGAATAAATACCCGTTACCTCGAATTGATGATTTGTTTGACCAGTTAAAAAGGGCTTCAATATTCTCAAAGATAGATTTGAGATCAGGTTATTGTCAGTTGCGAGTCAGAGATACAGATGTGCCAAAGACTGCGTTCCGAACAAGGTACGGACATTTTGAGTTTCTGGTTATGCCTTTTGGACTTACTAATGCACCTGCTATTTTTATGGATCTGATGAATCGGGTTTTCAGACAGTTTTTGGATCGATTTGTAGTAGTGTTTATTGATGATATACTGATCTACTCTAAAGATGAAACCGAGCATGCCGAGCAATTGAGATTGGTGCTACAAACTTTGCGAGATAAACAGTTGTACGCAAAGTTTAGTAAGTGTGAATTCTGAATGAAGGAAGTTAGCTTTTTAGGTCACGTCGTGTCAGCATCAGGTATTCGGGTTGACCGGAACAAAATATCGACTATACTAGATTGGAAACCACCAAAGAATATTTCTGAAGTTTGAAGCTTTCTGGGACTTGCTGGATAGTACAGACGATTTGTAAAAGGATTTTCTATGATAGCTACTCCATTGACAAAGCTATTACAGAAAGATGTCAAGTTTGAGTGGACAGAAAAATGTCAGCAAAGCTTCTATCAGTTGAAAGCCCTTTTAACCGAAGCTTAAGTGTTAGCTCAGCCTGAATTGGGTAAAGAATTTATTGTTTTCAGTGATGCTTCTTTGAATGGGTTGGTTGCATTTTGATGCAGGAAGGCAAAGTCATAGCCTACTCTTCGAGACAATTGAAGCCTCACGAAAGAAATTATCTGACTCATGATTTGGAACTAGCAGCCATTGTTTTCACTTTGAAAATATGGCGTTATTACTTGTTCGGCAAAAAATGTCATGTTTATTCAGATCACAAAAACTTGAGACGACGCAGATGGTTAGAACTATTGAAAGACTATGAATTAGTGATTGCTTACCATCCGAGGAAAGCCAATGTTGTTGCGGATGCCTTAAGTCAAAAATCACTGTTTGCTCTTCGTGTGTTGAATGCACATATGGTTATGTCTAGTGATGGTTCGATCATAGCCGAGTTGAAGGCAAGACCGTTGTTTATTCAGTAAATTTGTGATGCACTGAAAATCAACACAGAGATGATTGCTAGACGAGGTCAGTGTGAAAATGGGACAGAGTCAGAGTTTTGAATTGATAAAAATGATTGCTTAAACTTCAAAGGCCGAATTTGTTTTCCGAAGAATTTAGATTTGATTCAGATGATTTTAAACGAGGCTTATAATAGTCGACTATCGGTACATCTGGGTAGCACGAAAATGTATAATGATATGAAACAGTTCTACTGGTGGCCTAGCATCAAACGTGATATATCTGAATTTGTTTCAAAATGTTTAATTTGTCAGCAAGTAAAAGCTGAGCATTAAGTGCCTTCTAGGTTACTTCAGCCGATCATGATACCTGAATGGAAATGGGATAGAATTGCTATGGATTTTGCATCCGGTTTGCCTAAGATGCCGAGCAAGAAAGATGCAGTTTGGGTTATAGTGGATAGATTAACCAAATCAGCTCACTTTGTGCCAGTTCGTACAGACTATTTGCTCGATAAACTTGCTGAGTTATATGTATCTCAAATTGTGAGATTACATGGTGTACCGAGTTCTATTGTTTCAGATAGAGACCCGAGATTCACATCGCGGTTTTGGAAGAAGTTGCAAGATGCTTTAGGTACTAAACTCCATTTTAGCACAGCCTTCCATCCGCAGACAGACGGTCAATCTGAACGAACCATTGAGATACTTGAGGACATGTTGAGATGTTGCGTCCTTGAGTTTGAAGGTACGTGGGAAAGATACTTACCTTTGATTGAGTTTGCTTATAATAACAATTTTCAATCGAGTATCAAAATGGCACCTTACGAAGCTCTATATGGCCGCAAGTGTCGTACATCATTGTATTGGACCGAGCTCAGTGAAAATAAGATACACGGGGTTGATTTGATTAAAGAGGCAGACCAGAAAGTGGCTATAATCAGAGATAGTTTGAAAGCTGCATCAGATCGTCAAAAGTCCTATGCTGATTTGAAACGTATAGACATTGAGTTTCAGGTTGGAGATCGGGTATTCTTGAAAGTTTCCCAGTGGAAGAAAGTACTCCGATTTGGTGGGAAAGGCAAACTAAGCCCAAGATTTATTGGACCGTACGAGATCATCGAACGTATTGGGCCTGTTGCTTATAGATTGAAGTTGCCCTCTGAATTAGAAAAGATACACAATGTATTTCATGTTTCGATGCTTCGTAGATATAGATCAGATCCGTCACATGTGCTCACTCTGTCTGAGATTGAAATCCGATCCGATATGATGTATGAGGAAGAACCGATCTGTATTTTAGCTAGAGAAACGAAAGAGTTGAGGAACAAGAGGATTCCATTAGTGAAAGTACTATGGAATCGGCACAGAGTTGAAGAGGCTATGTGGGAGCCTGAGGATTCAATGAGGCAACAATATCCGACTTTATTTAACGGTAAGATTTTCAGGGACGAAAATCCCTAAGGCGGGAGAGTTATAACAGTCTGAATTTGACCCTAATCGGAACGGTGGTTTCAGGACCATGAATCCGAGTCCAAAAAAATTTTTAAATATTATTTTTGGTGCTAATTATATGTGATTTATGATGTGTGAAAGTTTCGTATAAAAATTTTATCATTTGAGCGTTTAATTTAAGTGAAAGGATTAAATCGAACAAGTGGAAAAATAATAGCTTTTATGAAATTGGTGGCCAAATTGAATTGTCTTCTTTGAAGTAGGTATTGAAGTGATAAATTAGCCATTTTGATTGTATAGTGGACGGCTAGTGTAATAAAATAGTACTAAGTGGATGTTTTATATTATAAACTGGAAATAAATAATAAAATTAGCTTATATTAAGTAGGAAGGTTTAATTGAATTGCTCCTTGAAAGATTGGACTTGCATGTCAAATACCCCATTTCTTATAGTAGTGGACAGTATGATGATTAAGTTACTTATTTAATTCATTTATTTTAGATAGTGGCATGACATTAGTATTATAATTTGATTATAATAATAAAAACAAAGAAAAGATGAGAGAAAACTCACCTTCCATCTTCTTTCTTCATCTTGCCGAATTTTAACAAAGAAAAGAAGGGAGTTTGAATCTCCATTTTCGGCCATTACATGTGTTAGTAAGGTAAGTATTTGAGTTTTGTTTTAGAAAATTTTTACATATTTGAGTGGGTGATCTTAAGTACTATCAAGAACGTGTTAAAATTGTTGAGATTGAAGCATGTCGGATTCGGCCATGGATGAGTATTCGTGGGGTTGTGGTGCTTGATGGAAAAATGTCTAGTCTAGGTTTAAAAACAAAATGACTTGAGTAGGAAATTTGATGATATGAATAATAGTGGCTTAAGTTGTATAAATACTATGGAATTTATTTTGATTTGAGCTTGATAATACTCTTCATATTCGGCCAAAATGGAGTGAGTATATACGATGATTATTTAGCTTGTATATATGGTCACATATTGAAATAAAAAAATAATAATATATGAATGTATATTTACATGTATTTAGTTAGTATGTTCGGTCATGAATTATGAAGAAATCAATTATGAGTATTCGGCCTTTGTGAAATTAATGGTGTTAGAATATGAAAAAAATGTTTTGTAAGGACTTGTATGAGAAAGGTGAGTATTCGGCCCTTAAATGGGATAATTAAATTATTGATATTTGGTTTTAAAGTTATGGGGATTAAATTGTAAATATTGAAATTATTGGTGGTAAATTAGTAAATTGTACACTTATGATTTGGTATTTAATTGAATGAATATGAAGTTGAGTGAGATTAATTTGAATCTTTTAGATCAAGTCCAAAATGAGGAGGTTTTGGATCGGGGAAAAACAAAATTAAACGAATTGCCGGGAAGCTTAATTGGTCAACTATCGAAGTAAGTTCTTAAGCAAATATACATCAAATAATTTTTTTTATGAACGTAGTAAGTAAATGAATTTAGTAATTTTAAGCATAAATGTATGAATTAGCCAAATGTGAGGGTATTATATACTGGATTGAATATATTTCGTTAGTGTGATATGAATAAGTATATTCGATTTGATATGTGAATGTAATATGAAGTATATGTTTTATTTGTGATATTAGCATTAAGAAATGTGTATTGAAGGATTAATTCTGATGATAATCGGGCTTCGAGCCTAGTAGGCCATGTGCCGGTGATTTATTTCGGGCTTCGAGCCTAGCAAGCCTTGTGCCGGTGAAATAGTTCGGGCTTATTGGCTAGCAGGCTAAATGTCAGTGTTTAAACTTTGGACCTTCAGTCTAGCAGGCCTAGTGCCGGTGTGTGTGATTCAGGTTAACGCCTAGCAGGTTTTGTACCGGTGAGTTTCAATTTCAAATTTCATTTATATAGTATTAAAGCCATGAAACAAATCTAGAAAGCTTAAGTTTTGAAAGTGGCTTTGTTATTTCGGCTACAAGGTATGTACTATTATACTTAGTGTTATAAATGTATATATAAATATGCTATGATAGTGAGCAAATAAAATGATGAAAGAAAAGTGTTATATACTTGGTTGTGAATTTTGTATACGAAATATGCCATGTGGTTATTTGAAATTCGAAACATGAGTGTGTTTTAAAATAAAAGATGCTCATGTAGGTTTATTGTTACACTTAGCTATGTGATTATTATGTATAATCCACAATTGATGTATTTGTTAAGGAAATTGAAAGTTATCAAGTTAAATAAAGTAGTATTACTTTGTTATGTTGTGTTATAAGTAAGACATGTAAATGTAATGTCATGAATTGATTTGATTTCATGTTTAGACGGTTGAAAGATATAGTATAATGCTTAAGACTTACTAAGCTAGTAGCTTATTTCGTGTGTGTTCATTATTTCGTATTATAGATTCCAGTCAAGCTACGGGCTCAAAGGATCGTTCGAGGAGTCAACCGCACTATCACTCCTTTTTTTGGTATTTTAAAGTTAGTTTTTGAATCAAAGGCATGTATAGGGTAACTAAATGTTTGAATGATGTTTTGTTTGTATATAATAGCCATGCGAAAATGGCTTGATTAATTATTTAAAATTCAGTCTTAATGGTTCTTGACTATTTGATGAATGTGTTTGGTTTCAATGATTTGGTTATGGTCTTTTCTTTTATGCAGTATTTGCCTTATGCTTCTTTATGGTTGATGGATGGCAATGCTAGCGTTGTATTAAATTAGTCAAGTGTTTAACATTTAGGTTAACCTTTGTAAGTACTAGATCATGATTTGAAATGGTTGGTTTAGGCAAGTTTTAAAATGGGAAAATGGGTATAAGTTATTCATATTTCATTTAAGTTATTGAATATTTGACCGTATAATGTGCATATTGTATTATCATCAAGGGTAGATTCGATTATGTTACAGTGTTCAAAATGTTATATATATGTGATTAGTTAGCCAATAAAAATGCTATGAGTTGATATGTGTTAATATGCCTTCGTGTTTAAGGCATGAAATAAAATGCTGAAATTTGACTATAGTAATTGATGTCTTTATACTTATTATATATATAAAGTGAATAGTAAATGCTTAAATACGTACCAAATATTTGATTACTTCAGATTTGGTAGTTAAATATTTTGAACTGTAGATATATGAAACATGTTTAAGTTGGTCCTTGTATATGAGACTGAATTGTCAAAGGGTTTTGATTATAAATTTCAAGTATGATTTGTAATGAATAACTGTGATGATCTGAGTTGGGTTCGGTAATGCCTCATAACCCTAATCTGGCGACGGGTATGGGTTAGGGGTGTTACAATGTATGTTAATTAGCTTGAAGTGAATTATGCAATTGTGGTGATATGATGTTGGTTATGAATGCTAAGTCATATGTGTGTACTTATGAGAATCAAGTTAGAGGCTTTACGACCTCACCCCCTTATCAGTGTTGCTTTATAACAAAAATTCACGAGAACCATGTGGAATAAGTCCATAAATGTGAAACTAAAGAGTTTAGTGGTGGAATAATTAGTAATGCATACATAGATAAGAATAGTTTGGAAAGTGGAAACAATTTCGGAAGGGTATCAGAATGTTTTAAAGATTATAAAGATTATGTAATGTCACGAATAAAGGAGAAGTTAGTCTCGGCTAATAGACTTATTCAGATATGATGTTTAAAGTATGTGTTTGTTGAAATTTTTCCCGAATTGATTTTCGTTAGTGAGTGGAATAATACGGGGTTTGTAACAGCCCGATTTAGGGGATAATTGGCATAGTGGTTTTGGGACCGCTAAACCGAAATTAAGGAAAATTATTTTGATTTTATTTTATGTGTTATGGTATTATTATAAGGCTATATGAAAATTTTGGTGCATTAATTTGAGTGATAGCATGCTTAATTGTGAAAAAGAACTAAATCGCATAAAATGCGAAAGTTCTATTTTATAAGGTAGAGGTACCTAATAGCTATAGAATGTGAATTGAAGGTTTTTAAAGTGTAATTAGGCCATTTATCTAGTGATGGCCGGCCATATAGGAGCTAGGGAGACAATATTTTAATGTTGGTCAAATTTGTTGGATATTAGGTGATAAAAATGAATAAAATAAGATGAATGAAGATGTTATCATCTTTTCACTATTCCTCCACCTTCATCCAGCAAAAATTTGAAGAGAAATAGGGGTTTTGAAGCTCAAAAATTTCAGCCAACATATTCCCTAGCAAGTAAGTGATTTTGAGGTTTTTCTTAATGGTTTTTGTGCTTTTAGAGTCCACAAAGCTTAAGCTAGCTAATGAGGGGACTAATTTGAGATGTGGTTGAAAGCCTAGGGACTTGCCATGAGAGTAATTATGTTGTTAGATGAGTTTTTATGGAATAAAATGGATGTTAGGGAGGTAAGAAACAACTTTTTATGAAAGGTGTTAGAATGAAAACACCTAAATAGGACTTAAATGCAAAGAATGAATTTGTGTCATAAATGCATGAAATAGTTGAAATGGTGAGTAATTGTAAGAGAAATAAATGTTCATCTAGTCTCATTTATTGATAAAATGTGTTGAAAAATAATTTACGAGCCTAGGGGCAAAATTGTAATTTTTCTATAGTACAAGGGCAAAATGGTCATTTTTGCCTAAGTGTAGAAATTGATGCATTATGATCATAGAATGATGTAAATGAGTGAATCTTATTGTTATAGATCAAGAAGAGCACAGAATTAACCTTGACCGGGGAAAAGGCAAGGTTACGGATTGAATCACGAATTGAAACGTTTTGCACTGAGGTAAGTTATTATGTAAACAATGCATATTTTTGTAAACATTATGTTGCTAATTAGTGTATGGCATGATTGAGAACATGTGTGGTTCAAGTGGATTGAATGTGGTAGTCATTGAATATTTATTGTGTGAACGATGAAATAGTCATATAAATGTGTAATGACGACACTTGCTGGTGGGCTAAGTGCGGTACAACCTTGTTGCTTAATTACGATGGGCTATGTGTGATACCATCATCTATTCATCATTTGGTGGGCTATGTGTGATACCACCGTAACTAATCATTTTGGTGGGCTATGTGCGATACCACTCTAATAAAGGTTGTTGGTAGGCTAAGTGCAAAACCATCGAGTAAATTGACTATGAGTAATGGAATTAGAGATAGTGATATGTTGTATTATATGATTTTGTGATGCTAAGTGCAGGGGAACCTCTTAATGAATGTATGCATTAAGTTTGTGATATAGTTGGAATGTGGGAATGGAGAAAATGAGTAAGCATGATTATGAATGTATATTGTTTCTTGCTTAATGTGAAATGCAATGTAATTGTTTAATACATGTTATGATATTTTATTGTTTACATGTAAACTTACTAAGTTTAACGCTTACTTCCCCTTCTCTTTTTCCTTGTTTTATAGAGTTTAAGAGCCAAGCTGAGATACGAAGATATTCAGAAGACCGCTCACACTATCAGCTCACCTTGGTATACCTAGACTTAATGATTTTGTACATGGCATGTATAGGGGCTAGACTAGTTATGTTATTTTGTTATTGTGGCCAAAATGTACTGGCCCTTGTTAATATAACTATTTTGTATATTGCCATGGTTGATGGCTCACCTTATCATTTATGAAATACAAAGTTATCTATGGAAGTCCATATTAAAATTATGAGATGTTTATTAGTATGTTGAATGGGTTCATGTAGTGTAAGCTATAGGTGTGCTAAAATCTTGGCAAACAACCTTGTTCTTGTCCACATGGGTAGGCACATGAGCGTGTGTCTAGGCCGTGTGTGACACAAGGTCAGGCCATGGGCGTGTGCTCGGGCCGTGTGAAGTCTGCACCTCGAATTTGGTATTTGAATTGTCACACGGCTGAAGCACACAGGCGTGCCCAGGCCGTCGGGAAATAATCAGTGGTGACCACGAACCAGCCATATGGGCGTGTGTCTAGGTCGTGTGACTCAAGTCAGTGTCGACCACGGATGTCAAATTTGTGCGTGTGAGATGATACATGGGCGTGTTATCCACCCCACGGGCGTGTGACCCCTGTTAGCTCAAAATTTTCTAACTGTGTAAAAGTTTCCGATTTATTTTCAAAACCTTTTGGGAGTGTGTATAGGGCCCTATAGGCCTATTATAAGGAAATTAAATAGGAGAGTGGAAAAGTTTAAATTTGGAATAGAATTTGTTAACCCGAGGATGTATGACCAAGTGAGTCGAGTCCGATAATGCCTCATGCTCGACCCCGGTGTAAGATTCGGGTAAGAGGTGTTACAGGGTTCATGATGACAGAATTAGTCAAAGAAATTATATTTGAGTAGTAAAGATGTCTGTGTGTGTGACAGTTACAATTGAAATGAATATGATAATATTTTCTGCGTATTCTATATATTCTTTTATCCTCAGAGATATGTGTGTGATTGTTCAGTTTCTGATGGAGTTCTTATGTTGTGAGAAGCTAACTATGATGTTAGACGAAAGCCCTGTTGGTCTGGTCAGTTTATGATCGGTATTTATTTATCTCTTCAGAATTCTATTCAAATATGTTGGAATGAAGTCGATGGTAAAAATTTATGTAAGACTATTCTTATGTTTCTACTTATTATGGTTTTGTTTTATATATAAGGAAAATATATTATCTCTGTTATGATGGAAGTCCAGAGCTGGTAAGCATTGTTTTTTTTGCTGGGTTTCTCTGAGGAATCATCAGGATCTCTGTTATTTTCTTATGAGTTATGTTCTCGAACTTCCAGTATGGTATCGTGTCTTGGATTTCTTTATCTCAGTTTTCTTGTCATTCTTATTTCGTGAATTATCGACCATAGCTCATCTTGGAATAGTGTTCTTCGACTTGTGATAACTATATCTATTATGGTTGTATTTCTGGTTTAATCATATGAACATGATGACCTAGGTATTTGGATTTCTCTAATTTTCATGTAAGGAATTGACTTTGGCAACGGTATAAATGATGGAAGCACAAACTCAAATTGTATGATGGATTTCTTTCTCAGGTAAGTTGATTAAATTCAATGCATTCAATCAAGATGTCTTTGTTTCTTTGAGCTAATGCAATTGTAAAGGCCTTTGATTAGCATGAAAAGAGAATTTTGAAAGATCGTGTGCTTAAGATGTTTTAATAGCACGAAGAAATAAGTATTTTGAGATGTGTTATTCTATAGTTGAGGTCGACTCAACCGTTTTTATTAGAATGAGCTGATTCGTTGGGATGTGATTTGAGTTATATGTATTTAAGTATGTCCTCGGCTAAGAGAATGAATTTTGTGCATTCACGAGTGTATAGACGGGCAGTATGAATGGAGAATTGATATTCTTGAAAGTATGATATAGAAAAATACCTATTAGATTTGTTTTAAATGGGTGATGTTATTCTGAATTAAAGCTGTTCTGTTAATAAATTTATCCCGATTTTGAAAGTTTGAATGGTTTGGGCATGCTAATAAAGTTAAAGCAATTGAAGGTATCATTAACCGAAGCTCTGGTTTTGAGTTCAGTTGGAATTGTGTAATGAATTTATGATTTTCAGTTATGCACTAGTGAACGGATTAGAATGAGTTTTATTGCTAGAATATAAAGTGATGGTTCGTCTTTAATTTTTATTAAAGGTTCTTTCTTGTTTCAAATTTCGAAACTCCTTCCATCAATTTGAAACTTATAAGATTCGGGTCTTTAATTTTTATTAAAGGTTCTTTCTTGTTTCAAATACGTATCCATTCAACCTATCACCTATCCTTATTTATTTTTGAAGATATTATTTTTCCAACAAAATTATCCCTTTGTTAGTTAAACGAGAAACTGTCTAATTTACGATCGGGCAACATTTACGATTCGCCTCCTAACCCGAGACGGACCGTTATCATCTGGTATCAGAGCCAATTAAATTATGCATGTTTTGATCATCTCGAGTTTATCCGAGTAAGTTTTAAAAAAAAAAATTCAAAAAAAAATATTCAAGTTGTAATTTTGTTTCTTGTATTTCATTATAGTATAGTTGAAGTTTAAAAAAAAAAGGAGAGATACAAAAAAAAATTCCGTATAAAAAAATATACGAATACAAAAAAAAAGGTATTTAAAAAAAAGAGTTAAAAAAAAGTGTGGAAAATACTTTTACCCCGATCTTAAAACCACCCCTCTACCCTCTTTCCTTCTACCCGACCCCCGAATTTTTTTTTTCTTTTCTCGTTTTAGCCTACTGTATACCCAAAAAAAATTTTCTTTTGTTTAGCCTACCTTATACCCGACATCAAACCCTTGTTACCAATTTTGAAGCCGGCCCACAAGCAGCAAATAAGTCTTTCAAAAACGAAATACGAATTTGTGAGAGTGAGAAATATCGGTAAAAAGGCACGAGTGTAATCATCAACGAAAAGCCTTAATACGAGTGAAACACGAGTGTGAGCGAATTTTCTTTGTGAGTGACTTGCGAGTTTTGTGGCAAGGTATTATAATTTTTTTATTCATTTATTATTATTATTATTATTATTTTAACATATTTCTTTCAGCAACGATAGCATGCCTCTAAATTTCGAAAGAAGAAGTGTTGTAGATAGTGATTGGTTCGATCCATCATACAACCAAGGCGAAAGGCGACGCGATCAAAGAAACCGAGGCTTTAGAGATCAAGGATGTTTTAATGACTTCAAGAAGAATAACAAAAACATTCCACCGTTTCAAGGTAAAGCCGATCCGGATGCATACCTTGAATGGGAAATGCGAGTAGAAGAGGTTTTTAGGTACCACGATTATTTGGAAAGCAAGAAAGTAAGATCATGGAAAATAGTTTCACCGATTATGCCATGACTTGGTGGGATGAATTTACCAAGAGTCGAAAACGAAATGGAGAGTATCCAATATTAACGTGGTCTGAAATGAAAGACGTGATGCGCAAACGGTATCTCCCATCTTCCTATCATCGGGGTGAACTTCTTCAACTCAAAGTGCGGAGTTAAGAGCGACAGACAAAGAATACCCGACCAAGGACTATTCTAGAAGAGATTATTACCACGACTCCTACTCAACACGGTCTTGAAACGGAGAGAAGAAAGTTACGAGCTTAATTCTCTTCAAAACAATGGACAGAAAGCACAAGTTATTCGACGTATGATTCAAGAAATCCTACACGGAGTATTCTTCCCAAGAAATTATCGTAATTCATCCGTAAATAATTTTCCTTCTTTTAGAAATTCTTATTATTTTGATTCTTTTGTAACTTCATGTAATAAAAACAAAGAAAAGAAAAGAAAAGAAATAAAAAGAAAAGAGGCAAGAAAGAGAGACAATGAGCAAGCTTTGATAAAGCTTGAAAAAGCCATTAAGAAGATCAGTGAAAAAGAACAAGAAAAAGAGAGAGAAGAAAATGAAAATTGCATGAAAAAGAAACGAGAAAACGAGATGAGCAAGTAGAAGAGAGTGTGGATTTAACTAACTCATTTGGAGTATGTTCTTCTTTTGCTTCTTCATTTCAGGTTCCCAACGTATCGCACAAGAGCCTACCACTTCAACTCCTCCCGGAAGGGCGACGTACTTCTTTGATTGAAAGAGGTAAAGTTGAAGGTAAAGTTGAACCTCCCGAGTCGAAAGGTAAGGAAGGTATGCATTTTGAAGCATCAAATTCTTTGTATAAAGATGATTTTTCTTCCAACCCAAATTTGATTAATTGTAGATATTACGAGATTAATTCATTGTCTAGTATGAAATCATTGAGCTTTTGTAAATACATTTTGAAATATGTTAAGAGTTTTAATCGTTTTATCTTGAACGTACATAATTCTTATTGGTCTAACATGAGTGATTTTTCGGAACCTAAGTCTCATAAATGGGGCATATGTTTCGATTTGTGTAACACCCCCAAACCCGGCCCACGAGCCTTGACCGGATCTGGTTATGTCACTGCGGAAAGATGGTTGAAAATCTTTTTGACTTAGAATAATCATGAAAGTTTGTTAACTTTTGAAAACCATGTCCATTTAAAGTAATATGAAAAACCTTAGTGTTATAAAATTGTCTGAATTTAAACTTTATTAAATACTATTTTGAATAAGCAGGTTGCTAAGATAAAATCCTCTTCACATAGTGGTTCAGTTTAATCAAGCCATAATTAGAATAATACCAAAATAATAGTAAGGCCCTTATTACAACCCATACTTAAAACAAAATACTCAATATTAAAAATGCTTAAAATAATCCAAATATCTTCTTCTGCATGGGCCACCTTGTGTCCTCTCAAACCAGATCCATCTTTACGCATCACTGAAAATGTTAAAGGAAAAAGGTGAGTCACCAAGACTCGAGTGTGTAGCCCTTTTCCCGAGTTTAGTAAAACATCATACACCAATCATAAACAGGTTTAACATGCACAAGTTACGATATGCACCCACCTAGCCTTCCAAACACCTTTCTACTACCCGTGTGGTACCAAACCACCGGTGGTGCCAAACCACTGGTGACTTAATGTCACAATATCCGTCAATACTTGTGGTGCCAAACCACTGGTGTCCCAAAGACACAAATTTGATACCAAATCACTGGCGTCAATCCCATAATGTAAACTGTGGGGCCAACCCACTGTAGTGCTAAGCCACTGGGACGGGACGCCATGAGGTGCCAAACCTCCGGAGGTGCCAAAAACCTCTGTGACCGTAGTCACAATGTGGTACCAAACCACCGGTGTCCGCTCGACACTAATATCACTTCCCCCTCCTCTCATATCACCCATCATCATACCAACTCATGTATAGTATTCAAATCATGCAAACATGTTTAACGTTGCATCTCATAGCACATACATCATAAATCATGACATCATGTATCAATAACGATTACTCATAATGAAACGGACTTACACGAATCAGTGCACATACCCCATAGGGTATCATATCACTCAACCATACTGTTTCGGTTTTACCAATCAATCGGTTTATCAAACATATACTGAGCAAGAAGTGTGTTAATTTACACACACAGTTACTAATGCGACTATCAAATCCAGTAGATCAAGATCTAACGCACTAGATCCCCTTCCTTAACACTTTTGAGCACTAGCCACAACCCGAGATATGCGAGATCAAGCCTTCCCCTACAATCGGCCAAAACTAAACAACATAATCATGCTAATCAACCTCTAAGGGGTATAATCGTAATTTTACCTACTAAGGGTATTTTCGTAAATTCACACTGCAATGGCCTTTACGAAGGCCTAATGTCGCCACTAGCGACTCGGCTACCATTTTCGGTTGTATGCTGGACGATTGGGCCTAAAACCCGATTTAGGCCCATCCGCCCACCACTGCGCCTTCGTGTGGCCCACCTAGCACAAATCTAGCCACGTATATAAGTTCCACCTAGTCTAGTTCAACATATACTAACCAATCATGCAATTTACTCATATGGGCCCACGGGTCCATTGGGCGCCTTCGACCCGTCGAGGCCCAAGCGACCCAACCCACAAGAATACTCACGATGGCCTCAACTATCGCGTCGAAGCCCCACACGTGCGCTCGCACGCTCGTGTGGCTACTAATGCCGTGTGACCGGCATTTCGGCATTTGCCGCTCTACAACTAGAGTAGAGAGAGTTCCACACCTGATAGGACTCTGGGCTAATCCGCGCTCTGCCTACTCTTGTGCCCAAACGCCCTCCAAGATGTGTTAACTCTCCTCCTGGAATGCTCTTTATATAGATAGCTCTTCACCTTCATTCTTTGTGTCTTTCTGATGTGGGATCCCTTCGTCAGTAGAGTTTAAATTCAGCTGAAACTCTTGCCGTCCAATCCGTAAAATAAATACTCCATTGCTTATCATGAGATTCGAACCCAGGCTCTCTTGCAACATAATCCACGCGCTAACCACTTGGCCACAAGCTCCTCTTGTTTCTTAAACCATGCGCAACTAAATATAAACTATGGGCCAAATTCTAAGGTCCAAGCAAAAAGAAACCAAAATGCAAAAGCCAAGACTTGAACCTTGGACCTCCTTCCTTCCTTGTGGCGTCACCCCCTTGTGTCTTATGTGGCGTCACTTTGCCACTACACCACACACTCCACTTGTGTCATTTTCCTCCATATTTTATTCTTAAGGCCTATCTGCCAACTTTCAGGGTTTTTTTCACCTAAAACCAAAATTTCCCCAAAGCCAATATTTGATCTCGGGACTTCATAGAAGCCCTCTAACCTTCCCAAATCACTTATCCAATAGGTCTAACTAGCATTTAAGCCGATCTCTTGTTCTCCAAAAATTTAAACGCTACTCCGCCTAAGGCCCATTGGGCTCAATTCTCCTAGGCCCAATTTCGGGATGTTACAATTTGTTTTGTGGAAAACTCAAGTATCCTCTGATAAGTTTTAAAGATTTCTATATTTTTGATACTTGGTTTTTAAATAAGGTAACGAATTTTGTCAACCTTATTTTTAATTTTTATTCGTTCCTTAAACAATTTTTATGGCTGTATTTGAAATTCACTTTCTATTTGAAAATGGTTGAGTTGAACGCGAAGATTCGATTACACTACTTGACCGTGGAGAGAAGGTTTGTATTACTCGATCAAGGTAAGACTAATCTTTATCTTTCTGAGTATAAGGGTAAGTCTTCTGAAACTGTTGATGTGTTGTTACTCTCTTCGGATTACGATAAGCTTTGTGTTACTAACTTTGTTTGTGCTGAACATCTAGATCATATTATGATTAATTGTCCTATATTACTTATTGATGGTCTATTTGTTTTAATGGTTGACAAAAGGATTCTTGTGTATGATACTTTTTATCATTCGTGTATGCGAGAGCCCACATATTGAACAATGTAAGGTTTGGTTGTTCAATTATGTGTTCCATGTGAATTTTGTCACCTATCTACTTGTGATGCTTATGTATATCATTTAATTTATTATTCACATGATAAGCATAATTTTTGGATTCCAAGAAGATCATATACACGCCTTGAGATCTTTTCAAATTTGTTGCAAATGTTTGACAAGGCGTTACTTCTTTTGTACGATAGTTTGTATTTGCCCAACTCATGCGATTTACTTGTTTGATGGTGTCCATAGTTGGTTTGCAAGATTGTTTGAAGCCAATCTTACTAATTTTTGGTTATCTTTTTTTGTGTCGCGTTTATCATCCGTCCCGTTTGATCGAGGAAGACGAACAAGGAGTTTTGTTCGAACAACCAATGGGTCGATTCGAGGACGAATCATCTTGAAGAGGAGGGGATGACGCACACGCCCGCCACCCACCACCGAAATTTTCAAGTTGATGAAGCTCGACTCCAAATTTTTAATTTTTATTGCGTTAAATAAATCGAGTCTTTGAATTTGTTGAAAATTAAATTGCTAAATTTTAATTAAATGAATTAAACATCTTAATTTATTTAATTAATTTTCTATAGCAAATTAATTTGCCAAATAATTAGTCTTAGTATTTTAATATGTCTAGTTTTTAAAGTAAAGTATTTTAATTTTTTTTGGTTCAAGTTAAATATTATTCAAATTAATGTTTGGGTTATTTGTTTTATAGGAAATCACCCAAGGATCAATGGTGTTGGTGGCACAAATTTGGGATGACCATCGAAGAGAGGCCACAAACATGCTGAATTCATACAACTTATTTGAAGTTGAATATACTAGCCAGTCCATTGCTAGTTTATTTAACACTTTAAATTACGCGTGTTTTATTTTCAATAATAGCTTCATTTTTCTTATTTCACATTTATTTGCTTAAATAGCACAGGTTTTAATTAGTCTTTGTCAAAGTTGATTATTAGTATGTTTTACCTAGTGTTAAATAAGGTAATTAAATTCTGTTTAGCTATGTTTGGCGAATTTTAATTAGTGTGATTTATGTTTTTGTAGTGTTTCACGTCCTTGATAAGGTTTCATGGCAAGGTGGAGCATTAAAAGCAACTTGAGAACTTGTGGAAATTAAAGAAATTCAACGCATGGTTGGACGGCATGGTGGTCATAAAATTACTTGAAAATAAGTGGGCGGCCTAGCACATTTGAAATGGCATATTTTAATCAATCAAATGGCGTGGAATATTATGGAGGCTTGATGATAGATAATTGGAATTAACAAATGCTCAAGTGGTGGATTAAAGAATGATTGAAAACAAAATTGGAGCCTTGGGAATATTGTAGGGGACGGCAATGAAATTAAAAATTCCCATGCTCTTCAGCTTTCAACGTGGCACAAATAATCCCATGCCTTTATATTTTGCTTTATTTGTTTAATTGATATTTGGGCACATAAATGGGAGACAATAAAGAATGTAAGCATGGGATAATGGAGCATTATTTTAAGGAGATAGAATTTTTGGAAGTCAAATGTTGGAGATGGAACCTAGCATGGATTTGATGAAAACAAATGGAGGCATGCGTGAAGATAAGAGAGGAATATGGATTGCATAAGCACTCACCTAAGGTGGACGACAATCATGAAGTACCATGGAGGATTTAAATTAATTGGACAATTTTTAAAGTGTGCAAATGGGAATGGACGGCATGAAGATATGGATTAAATAAATATGGCATTGGAACAATTTGAAGATTAGATTGAACGGCCATTACCTTCAAATGCCTTATTTTTTTTAAAGTGGCTATGTTGTCATGTTCCATAAATTATCTTAGCCGAATGTTCATAGAGATTGAAGCCCTCAAGTTTATTCATCCCTATTCGGCTAGTCTATAAATATTTTGGACATTTTTCATTTTGAGAGGAGAACTTGAATTTGAATGAAAGAAAATTTTCTTTTGGTGAGTATTCACTCTCTTAATTCTCGAGGTTTGAATTGACTTATCTAGTTTTCTAGTGGCGTCGTTCTTTCCTTATTTTGAACTTATCATCCTTTCGGGTGTGGCGTTCATCTACCTATACCGTTGGTTCCTATCTCGCTAGATAGTGGGTCTCAGTTTTCATTCCAAAACTCATTCCATCAATTTGAAACTTATAAGATTCGGGTCTTTAATTTTTATTAAAGGTTCTTTCTTGTTTCAAATACGTATCCAAACTCATTCCATCAATTTGAAACTTATAAGATTCGGGTCTTTAATTTTTATTAAAGGTTCTTTCTTGTTTCAAATTTCGAAACTCCTTCCATCAATTTGAAACTTATAAGATTCGGGTCTTTAATTTTTATTAAAGGTTCTTTCTTGTTTCAAATACGTATCCATTCAACCTATCACCTATCCTTATTTATTTTTGAAGATATTATTTTTCCAACAAAATTATCCCTTTGTTAGTTAAACGAGAAACTGTCTAATTTACGATCGGGCAACATTTACGATTTGCCTCCTAACCCGAGACGGACCGTTATCATAATGTCACATAAAAAAGAACTGTTCGACTAGTGATTTAGAGATGGTCACTATTATGTCTGTAATGAGAATTTGATGACATTGTTTGTTCAACGTAGATTGCCATATGTTGCATGATCTCAAGAGTTTACTGTATCTAATGGCACAGAAAGATATGAGTTTAAGAAAATGTTGATGACTTGAGCTATTGAAAAATTGTGAGTAATTATTGATTGACCTGTGGGAGGAAAGTGTAGTTACAGATGCTTGTATGGAAAATCCTCATTTATTTTGTGTGAGTTGGTTACTCGATTGATCTTATTTGATGATGGTCTAATTTTAGCTAAATAAAAAGCTAAAGTGATGTTTTCTTTGCAAGTTTGAAAAACTCAGAAATGTGTTAGTGAGTGGTAAGCTCAATGAGTACAGTAAGAATCGACTTTTGATTCTGAACTTTAGGTTGGACCTGATTCATTTTATTATTATTCCTAAATGGAATTTATGTACCGAAGAATTCGGGGCTTATATAGAAATTTTTATACGAAGTTCACAGTAGTGCCTTGTCTGTTCATCCAAGGAGTAGTAAAATGTGCAGTCATTTGAAGTTGATGTTTTGGTAATTGCGTATGTTACATGCTATTTTTGAGCTTGTGTTCAAATGTCGATTTGTCAACAAGTAAAAGTTGAATTTCAAGAGTATTCTGGACTATTACAGTCAGTGATGATTCTAGAAAGAAAATGAGATGGAAACACTATAGATTTCGTATCTGAATTATCTTGATCTCTGAAAAGAAAGATGTTATCGGATTGTGATTCATCGTTCATGTACATATTTCTTATTTAACAAACCAATCGAGTAAGATGTTTCTGGGATTATTTGATTATGCGAAGTATCAGTCTCCATTATTTCAGATTTAGATCCGAGGGTTATATTTGGAAACTCTAACCACAAAACTAAATTAAATTGTGATTATGATAAAAAGTTGAAAGCAACTTCTTCTGGTAAGATTTTTGGAGACGAAAATCCCTAAGAGGGGAGAGTTGTAATAGCCCGATTTTGGGCCTAGTCGGAATAGTGGTTTCAAGACCACTAGTTTCACTTAAGAAAAATTATTTTTATTATATTTTTATGGTCTACAATTTCACGGGATGATTTCATGAAAATTTCGTTCAAAAATTTCAATGTTTGGGCACTCAATTTAGTCAAAAGGACTAAATAGTAAAAAATGTAAAACTTGAGTTCTAGAAGCTAAAGGTGTCAAATTGCTATGAAAATTTAAATTGGAGGTCATTAAATGGTAATTAGACCATTGGTTAATTTGTTGGACAAAAAATGGACATGAAATAGGTGAAATAGAATATTTTTAAGTTAGGGGCGTTTTGGTCATTTATTAATTAAAATGAATTAAAAACAAAATTAAAAGCCAATTTTTGTCCATCTTCAACCCCATGGCCGAATTTCACAAGGAAAAACCATGGATAGGGTTTTTAAAGCTTCCAAGCTCGATTGTAAGTCCGTTCTTGTCCCGTTTTTAACGATTTTTTACGTTTTTAAAATCCTCGTAACAAGATCTATCTATTTCTACCATTAATTTGAGATATGGTTAAAGTCTAGGGTTTTGACCCATGATGAATATGTGTGTATTTTTTTGTTTAATGGTAGAAAATGCATGTTTATGGTTAGATAAACGACTTTTACTAAGTGATTTTCGGTAAAAATGCCTAAAAGGACTAATTTGTAAAAGTTATAAAATTTATCATAAAAGTGTGAATTAGTGGAAATTGTGGGCTGATGAAAATGGTTCAGCTAGGCTTAAAATACAAGGAAATTGAATAAAAAATCATTTTACGAGCCTAGGGCAAAAACGTAAATATGACAAAGTTTAGGCGTAAAAATGTAAATTTTTCCAAAATGTGTATTTAGGCTAATTTGAGTAGCATCATGAATAAATAAATTAAATGTGTTGTTATAGATCAAGAAAAACAATGTTTGGAACTAGAACGAGGGGAAAACGAGTAATTGACGAATAAGTCCTTTTCACCGATTTTGCTTTCGAGGTAAGTTTGTATGTAGATAATCCATCGTTTTTTATTTATGTTTTAATATTTTGTTATATTATATGAGATATGGTTGAATATGGAGTAATTATTTGATGTAAATTATGAATTTTGGTTGATTATGGATGAATTAGTAAAATGTTGAAAAGTGAGAATTCTTAGTTGAACCTTCAGAATAGAGAAGATACGAATGAGGTAGCTAGGTCACATGTGTGGTACTAAGTGTAGGCCACTATGTGCAAAAGAGAGCTACGATATGGTTTTAGATCATGTGTGTAGTACTAAGTGCAGGCTACTACGTGTACCAGACGGATAGGTCGCATGTGTAGTACTAAGTGTAGTCTACTATGCGTACCCGATAGCTTCGATCACATGTGTAGTTCTAAGTGTAGGCCACTATGTGTAAGTGATGGTTTTGGTCACATGTGTAGTAGTAAGTGCGGGCTACTATGTGCACCAGATAGCTTCGGCTACAAGGGTGGTACTATGTATAGGCCACCGTGTATCTGTTATTATTCCGATGAGTTCAACAAGAAATTTAGGTGATCATGTAACGACTAAGTGTAATTGAATATGTCTATGTGATGAATAAGTGCAGGTATAAGTGTGAGAATTTATGAACAATCTGCTCGATATTTGATCGAACCTTCTGTAAGATGAAATGGAGTAAGTGAAATTATGAAAAAGTAAATTTAGCAACAAAACAGTTTTGGATAGCAGCAGTTGTGCGACTTTGAAAAATCACCAAAAATGGTATAAATCGAATTAGAGGTCTAATAAGATATGAAATTAAAGCTGAATGAGTCTCTTTTCACATAAATGAAACGGTGTAGAAAAAAGAATTTCATATTCTGTAATATTTGAATTTTTGTTAGACTGGATTAGAATGATGTCAGAATCCACTATTTCAACTTTGGAAAATCATTAAAAATCTTATAAAAATAATTATGGTTTGTAATTTATATGCTTAAATTTTTTAGTGAGTCTAAATTCAAGAGAAACAAACAGAAACATTATCCAAATTCTTTATGATGAGATAATTAATTTCTAGTGAAGAGGGGTCGGAACTATTGGATAGTGGAACAGCGGTGACTTTAAAGAATAAACAGTACTTATTAGCTAAACCAAAAATTTTGAAAATTTTATGGTAAGAAGATATTTGAGTCTAATTTCATTTAAAATTAGTGGATCTTAATTTAGAGTTCCGTAGCTCAAGATATAAATAATTTAGTGACTGTGTCTCGAGTAGACAACTTGAGATGAACATGAGTAAATAGTGGAACTATGTGCAATTATGATTGTATTATCTTGAGAACAGATTGTGAAGATTTATAAAAGCCTGTTAATAAATCACTTATTATTTACATACCTACTTACTAAGCTATAATGCTTACCCTCTTCCTTTCCTTTTTCCTATAGTGTCACAGAGGCTAGCTCGGGTTGGAGATCGTCGAAGATTTTATCACACTATCAAGCTTTTGACTGGTATCAATACCTTCAAGTAATTTAAGTCTATGGCATGTATAGGAACTTAGTCATATTTTGTATGTGTTATTATGTTTTGGCCAAATGTATTGGCTTGTAATGGTTAAAGTTTAATGTAGTATGTAGCCATGCTAATTGGATTATATTGGCTAATTGATTGTTAGCCTATATATATTATTTATATGCCAATGTCTTGTAATGTGAGCTGTGTTTGCATGATACATGATGAGTTGTGGGTTATGGCCTAAATACCTAATGGTTGTATGTGATTAAGTCTCGTAATGCCTCGTACCCTATTCCGGCAACAGATACGGGTAAGGGGTGTTATACGGCATGCTCAGACTCATTTCGAGAATGGATCAGAATGTTGTCAATGAACATAACAACAAATTTGTCTAAATATGGTTTAAATATCTTATTCATCAAATCCTTAAAAACAGTAGGAGATTAGTTAATCCAAAAGGCATAATAAGAAATTCATAATGTTCGTACCTCGTTCTGAACGCAGTTTTTGACACATCTGAGTATTTAACTTGCAACTGATAATAGCCAGATCTCAAATCAATATTTGAAAACATTGTTGCACCTTTCAACTAATCAAACAAATCATCTATTCTCACCAACAAATACTTATTCTTTATCGTAACCTTATTGAGCTGACGATAGTCAATACACATTCTCATGGACCCATGTTTTTTCTTAACAAACAATGCTAGCGCACCCCATGGCGAAAAACTCAGATGCAAAACCTCTATCTGTTAACTCCTGCAACTGAGCTTTCAACTCTTTCAACTCTGTTGGAGCCATTCTATACAGAGCTATAGATATTGGTGAAGTTCCCGGTACTAACTCAATAGCAAACTCAACCTCTCTGACTAGTGGCAACCCAGACAATTCTTTTGGAAGTACTGTTGGATTGCCGGTACCCCTATGGCATAGCAAAAAAGAAATTTCGGCGATCCAAACCATGAATCCATGTGTGAGGAAAGAATCGGGGTGAAATAATGGTTTCAAAATTACTGAAACTTCAATCTAAGTAGACAGCGACGCCTCGGCGACAAGAATTCTGATCTATTATCGAACCAAGCCGCAACCTTTTATGATTTCGACCTCTATGTAATCCACCCAGATTGATGATGAACGGAAGAAATCTCTAAAACTGTTTTGGAGGTTTCTTTGCTTGACGACTGCTAGACCTCACAAGCAAAGGTTTGGTTTTTCTTTATTTTTAGGGTTTCTTTCAGCTCTATCTCATTTTTTCACCTTTTTATAATTGGTATATATATAATGAATCATAATTAAAAAAATAAATAAATATAATAAAGTTTTAACTGAAAATTATAATTACATTAATTATAATAAGGATTTCGGTAAACTATATTAATTTAAATTTATATACGAACCTAATTCATATATTAATAGAACTATGTTCTTATTATGTGTACAATATCCTTGTACATATAATATGTTCAATATTTGATTGCCTAATTAAATTAATTCTATAATTAATTTAATTCATGTGACAACCAAACACAATACCAACTATGTTTTGTTCCGTTCATTTTAACCATAGGGTGTGACCTTGTAGGTTCTTGTAACGTTAGCAGTAATACTAGAACGATTCTAATATTACAAACAATGAGTGACATCTAGTAATGCATCATTGCTACCTAAATTACAAGAAGTCATGATTCGACGTAACCTTTTGTGATTAAACTTTCATGCATTAATCCTTAAGTCCTTTATCTCTGGAATGAACACAAGTCATGGAATAGTCACACTTGCATAGTCCATCCCATGTTTCTTGATATCTTGAGTAGACTATGATATACAAATGAGTATGACATCTCATATCAACTTATTTTAGCATGGCCATGAATTTCTAGTCTCACTCAATCAAGTGGCCTAAGGTATTACTCCCATTATGTAGGAGGGACTTATCCTATATTGATAACCATATCCCTCTACATAAATTGTGGTATATCCAACATCAGCTTTTATAGAACAACCAGTTATGGTGTACGTTTGACTGTATGAAAATATACAACTTATGATGTTGGGATAATGATGATCTCAAGTCTGAGGATATACATATTAATCACTATGAGTAATGTTGTGACAATTACATAATAATCCAAGAAACATACTCATAGTGGGTCAGTCCAATATGTTGTTCTCTAACACACATATTCATGCATTGATTTTGACACTCCATATCAATGATAACTCTTTATCATTAATCAACTACATGTTAGTCTTAATGCATTATTGTTGTCCTAGTCAACAATAATACTTGACTAAGGATCTTTTAAGAATAATCATATTATTTCTCAGGACATTATTATAAAATAGTTTATTTGTACTCATAGAAAAAAACTGAAATAATAATGACAACGCCTTATATTAATAAACATGGTAAATCAAGTATGTAATTACAACCATTTCATGATTGATCTTTGGGCATACTCTTACAAATACATCCAAATACTCGCAAACTATAGGCACCGATTCAATCCTCTTTTCAAATACTTTGGTATCTAAAACATATGCTAGGTACGCATCGACGAAGTCACTATAGGCAATCCACCCGACTCATCAGGTTCAATCCGAAGAATTTCATTATTCTGACATTTCAATTCTATAATCTTTCGTATACAGTTCACAATGGCATCATGCAGAGTCAACCAATCCATACCCAGAATCACAACAAACTCATCAAATGGTAAAAGAATCAAATCAGCCGAAAAATAGTAACCTCGATTCATTAAAGACCAGCTCTTGCATGCTTTATCAACTAGAACATACTTGTCTAAGAGTTACGATACTTTAATCAAAAACTCAGTAGACTCAATAGGAAAACTCTTACTAAACACTAAATTCATATAGATATACGAATGAGTCAATACAGGATCAATCAATGTAATCACATTAGTGTCATAAAGAGGGAATGTACCAATGATAACATCTGGTGATGATGCTTCTTTGCGAGTGTGAATAACATAAACTCTGGCTAGTGCTCTAGCTTCGGATCTCACAGTAGAATCCTTAGTCATACCTTTTCCACTAGACACATTCCCCGTATTTCTCGGTGGTCTCCCTCTCACAATTGTATTGCTCGGTCTTGCATTCTGAAATTTATCTTTCTCAGATAACTCTGGACAATCTCGAATAAAATGATCTGGTGAGCCACATTTGAAACAAGCTTTATTATTCTTATTCCAACACTCTCCAAAATGTCTTCTCCCACATTGTTGACACTCAGGTTTGTTGTTTTTCACATTGCCAATGCTCAAGATAGAAGTTGCTTGAGCTTTAGGACTCACATATTGATTTCCACGATCTCTATTCTGGTATCCCACTGATGCATTCGATCGACTATACGAATCTCGGGATTTCTTTGATGAAGATTGATAAGGTTTATTCATCGATCTTTTTCTCGAATCTCTAGCTTCTGAATCAACTTTCCTCTTTTCTCAGCTAAGTTCTTCAGCTTTGCAAGCTTGATCAACCAGAATAACGAATTCTTTCAAATCTAAAATTTTGACCAGGAGTTTAATATCTTCGTTCAGCCCGTTTACAAACCGCTAGCACATGATCTCTTCTGTAGAGACATATTCTCGAGCATACTTGCTCAACAGCACAAATTCTCTCTCGTACTTGGTTACGGTCATATAGCCTTGTTTTAATTCTAAAAACTCTTTGTACTTTTGATCCAGAAATTGTTGGCTTATATATTTCTTCCTGGACTCTGTCTGAAAGAATTCCCAAGTGACCCATTCTCTAGGTACAACAGATACTAGAGTATTCCACCACTGGTATGTGGTGTCCCTCAGAAGAGATATAACACATTTTAAACACTCAGTCGCTGTAAAAGAAAGCTCATCAAACACTCGAATTGTATTTTGAAGCCAAAACTCAGCTCTCTCAGTATCATAATCAACATTAGCTCTGAACTCTTTAGCCTCGTGTTTACATATCTTATCAACTAAAGACTTATTTAATCTTAAAAGTTCTACACCTTGAGGAGCTAGGGGAACCGGTTGGGGATTAGGAGGAGGTGGATGTTGTTGAGCAGTCGGGTTTGTTCGGATATATTATGTGAACCACTCATTCATCATTTGGAAGAAGGCTTTTTTAGCCTCTCCTCCCTGGCTACCCGATACAGGTCTAGATCCAGACTGCACTGTCCTTTGAGCGGCAGCTGGCGCATTACTCTCAACCTCATCAGCTATAGCTTAATTAGGATCCATTACTATATGAAAACACATTTTAAAATGTCAGGAGTCATCACACTATCAGCTAGACTTTCACATACGCTACGTTAGTCCTAGAATCGACTAAACCGTAGCTCTGATACCAATAAATGTAACACCCTTCACCCGTATTCAATGCTAGAATAGGGTTACGGAGCATAACCAGACTTACAACACACATAATCATACAATTCGAATAATAAATTCTTAACCAATTAAAATCCATTAAAATTACACTCACATTGTCCCTAATATGAGCCTATGAGGCCCTAAACATGCATTGGGAGTGGTTCAAGACTAAACCGATAACTCAAGAAATTTTTCAACACTTAGAAATTTTTTGCATAAAATAGGGGACACATGCCTATGTGGCCAGGCTGTGTGTCTCACACGGCCACTAGACACGTCCGTGTTACAGGCCGTGTGGCCATTCATAATGGGAGCACATGACCGTGTCAAAGCCCGTGTCTGACCCCGTGTAACTCTCTAACTTGGGTCACACAGCCAACACACACGCCCGTATGCCCTAAAAATGGCCATACACACCTGTGTGTCAGGCTGTGTGTTAGGCCGTGCCAAACTTGTAGGGTGTACTGACTTATGCCACATGGCCAAGTCACATGCCCGTATGTGAGGCCGTGTGGAGTACACTGACTTGATTTCCATTTCAACACTAGGGGACACATGGTTGTGCAACATGACCGTGTGTCACACACAGTTGAGATACATGCCCGTGTGGACAAAAATAAGCTATTTACCAGGCTATTTTGCCACCCCAAATTTGCACATACCTACATCAAACCATATGCACAATTCATAGCATTTATAAACAACCAAAACAACCACAAACAAGAATAAAATATTCAATGCCAACGTCTATCATGCTTATAATCCCATATTCTTGCCTATTCAAAATATACCAATTCACATTTCCAAAGCATTCATATGTACCATTTCAACTAAGCATCTCTTAGCCTAAAACCACAACCACAACCATTCTCAATTCATCAACCATTAGCTACCTTGAAGGTTTCATTCAACAATCGATTCTCAAACAATCAAGAACCACATCACTAAGAGGTATTAATACATATATACACATCACATAATTGCCAAAATAAGTCTTCTTACATGATTAACACAAGACCAAACACTTAATATTTACAAGCATTTACAAATGGACAAAATCACGCTACATATACCAAAATGACTCAAAGTCCCTATACATGCCATGTACTTAAAATACCAAAGTTCATAGGTACCAAAAGATAAGTAGATAGTGTGAAACGATCTCCAACGACCCCCGAATCTGAGCTAGCTTTGATAAGACTATAAAACACGGGAAAAATAAACAAAGTAAGCTATAAAGCTTAGTAAGCTTGTTTGAAATAAACTCAATGTAATCTCACAAATGTAATTCAATAATTTGAATATACCAACATATAGCTTTCATTAACTAACAAACCTTTCAAATACTCAATTATAAGAGTATACACTTCCTTCGCAAGTTTCCTCGATTTGAAACTTATATAATTCATTTACATACCTGTATAATCTAGCATTAATCTCATACTCGTCCACATCTATCGTTTACCTGTTGAACCATTCGGAATAGAAGTCGGATACTCAAGGTCCCACACAATAAGTACCTATACCACGGCTCGAAGCCAAATCAAGGTAGCTTATCCGAAATATTGATATCATGGCCTGAAGCCAAATCAGTCGATATTAATGGCCTGAAGCCAAATCGGTATAACTCGCACCCAAAGTGCTAATATCATGGCCCGAAGCCAACTCAATGTATCCCCTAATGACATGTTACTAGTGTAACAACCCGTTTTTGGTCAAATCGGGACAGTGGTTTCAGGACCACAAATCCGAAGTTGAAATATTCATTTTATTATTATTTTATTGTTTACAACATGAATATATGATGTGAAATTTTTGTTAAGAAATTTTAGCATTTGAATGCTCTATTAGGTAAAAAGGACTAAATCGCGTAAAATGCGAAAGTGCTGTTCTATTAGCTAAAACTGTCAAATAGCTATAGAACCTTAAAGTTAAGGTCCTTATGTTGTAATTAGACCTTTATATTGGTGAGTGGACATTTATGGACATGTTATAAATAGTTTTAAAGGTTAATTATTTAAGGTTAATATAGTAATTATATTATAACTTAAGTTAATAATAAGTAAAAACATTAAGTTTTCATCTTCATAAAACAACACCACCAAAATTAGGGCTTGAAAACATGATTTAAAAGCTTGGAGTATTCAATCATGGTATCTTGAGCATGTAAGTCCATTTTTGGTTTCGTTTTTAATGATTTCTATGTTTTTGATATCTTTGCTTCGTATTCTAGCTAGCCCGTACCTTAAATTTCAAAACTGTTAAAGATTCATCATGTTGCCATTGTTGAATGCTCAAGTAATTTGATGATTTATGATATATTTGGAAGGTTTAATGTTAGATTAATAGCTTTTGTAAAGTGACTTTTGACAAAATGTCCAAAAGGGATTAAATTGAGAAAATGTGAAATGTGGTGGTTAAAAGTGTGAATAAATGAAAAATATGGGCTACTAGGGGTTTAATGGTAATTCGGCTAAGTATGGGTTAGTACTAAATTGCATGAATTTTTTATTTTATGCAATAAGGACTAAATTGCAAAAATATGAAAATTTAGGAGTAAATATGAAAAATAGCCCTAATGTGTGTTTTTGGATTCAATTGAATAAATTGAAGAATAAATAAGTTGATTTTGATTAGTTATAGATCAAGGAAAGAGGACTTTAGACTTAGATTGGGAAAAAAGAAATGTAATTGAATAGTCGGTCCGTTTCATCATTTCCGTACACGAGGTAAGTTCGTATAATTGACCTTGAATGTGTAATTATTCAATTGGTGGATAGTATTGAGATTTTATTTATTCTATGGCTAAATGTGACGAACTTGATTTAAATGTACGGTTTAAGTCGACGAGATACTGAATAAGACCATAGCTGGGCTATGGCAATTGGATAATAAGACCATAATTGGGTTATGGCATGTGAATGTAAGACGACAGGGCCTTGGCAATGTATGTGTAAGACCATAGTTGAACTATGGCATCGAAAAATCAATGTACTTATATCGTAAGCATCTATAAACTCAAAGTGATTCGAGAAGAGAATTGGTGAGAATAGATATGTATCAGTACATGTAACACCCCAAATTCGGTCAACACACCATGACCGAATCTGGCATGCTACGGAGTGAAAACATTTTGGAAATACAAGTGTGTCGGGAAAATTTTCAAGAAAACTCTTTGACCGTTTAAAAGGTTAGAAGCCCTTGTTTAAAAATGGTGTTGGAATTGATGTATAGTTGGTTTAAAACTTGGAAGTAACCCGTGGTGGGAAACCCCTCTTAAAAATACAAATTTTAGAAAACATCTGATACTTAATAAAAACTAAATGTCATGAGTGTAACCAAGTTAAAACCCTTTGCTTTTGAAGTTGGTTGAAAATTTAAGTTATAAAAACATTCAAGTTACCCTTCTTATTATCTTATAAACCTTGTTACCCGATGGTAACGGTTAAAAACCTGAAAGAGTTATAGTTTTGAAAACATTGCTTTTTACCGGTTAATTTATCAAGTCTATAAATCCAGTACATGTATAGTATAACCAAAGTAAAAGCAAATAATTAAAGAACCCAAAATACTACTAGCGGCCTTATTACAAACCCAAAACCAAATTAAAGAAAAATCTAGAGAATTGAAATAGTAGTTTAAAATCCAAAACCAAACGAAGATGCATGGCCACCTCGAGTCCTCCCCGGCTCCATATCCGCGATCTATGCCTCATCTGCAAAATATGAGGGAAGGGGTGAGTCACCAAGACTCAGTGTATAAATCCCCAACCCGATCATTCAAGCACTCACACAGATCATTAGTAAAACATGCAGATTATGCAACCCATAACCTAGCCATCCAATCTCCTTTAACTACCCCGTGTGGTCAAAACCACTGGTGATCGGAATCACAAATCAAGTGATGGGGCCAACCCATCGTGTGGTCAAAACAACTGATGACAATCCCGTAATATATCATGTGGGGCCAACCCACTGTGGTACCAAACCACTGGGACGAGTCACAATATCCAAGTGTGGTCAAAACCACTGGTGACCGTAGTCACAAATATCAATAGTGTGGTCAAAACCACTGGTGGTCAAAACCACTGGGACTTAGTCACAAATCATATCAATAGTGTGGTCAAAACCACTGGTGATCGTAGTCACAAATCAACTGATGGGGCCAACCCATCTTGTGGTCAAAACCACCGGTGAGAGTCCAAATAGATCATCCCCCTCCTCTCACAAATCCCATCATCATCATGTTCATATCATCCATGTCATAATATCATGTATCATGCAATAAGGCATAGCATAGCATTTAACATAACATGAATGTACATATATCGTGAATCACATAATAGGGGACTTACCCGGTCTCCAAGCTCATGCCCGTAAGGCACATCCACTGATTCAATAGTTATCACGATAACATAATAAACATATTATACTAATAAAATGTGTAAGTGTTTTACACACCTGACTATTTGTAGATCTAATGAGAAATCCCGAAGCCACGTGATACTACGAGATACCGAAATGTATGCCCACACTGCTCCTACAATCGGCCAATGCTTAGTTAGTAATCAAAAGCCCTATTCGGCTTAACTAGAAATCCCGAAAAGATGTCGCCCCAAATGTAGCACTCACCTTAAGCCGATTTGGTTGTTAACCAAATCCCGAAGACTCACTTTAATTGGCTATAGCCCTCCCTGCAATCTGTTTCACACATCATTAAGAAACCAAGGGCCATTCGGCCATAGCATGAATCCAAAGCCAAAAGAGTTTGTCGCCCCTTACCTTAACGACTGACTTGGCCTTTAAACATTACAGATCGGCACTCCCTATTGGTGTTTAGAGGTTTCAGCTATCACATAGAACAGGAATAAGTTAAGATTTGAATTACCACGATTGAAGAAATATCAAAAGAGGGACAGGAGAGGTTCGACATTACTCAAGTCAATCAAAAAGAAGAGAAGAGATCCCTTGCCAGAGGATTCAGCTATGTCCCCAAAAGCAACCTTGATTTCGGCACTTAAGGTGATGAAGAGAAACGCAAGAAGGGAGGGGTTTATGGACACAATATTCGGCCAAGGTGTCAACAAAAGAAAAGAGTAAAGAGTAGAGAGGTTTGGCTATCCAAGAAGGTTCGGCTTTTGGGAATAATCAAGATGAAGAAGAAAATGAGAATGGAGGAAGAAGGATTCGGCCAAGGTACATGAAAAAGATTTCGACACAAAGGGTTTTGAGAGAGAAAATGTGCTGAATGGGGGGTGAGATTCTGAGTTTCGGTTGAGAAAAAAGAAGAAAGGAAGAAGAGAAGGTGAACAAAAATGGATTCAGCAAAGAGAGGCTAACAAAGAATGACCAAAACTTGCAAAAGATAATTCGGCCAGCAGTTGGCATTGCGGAAAAAAAGAAAAAGAGAAAAATTCTTTGGTGTTTCGGTTCTAAGCATAAAATGCAAAGGAGAAGAACCCTCAAGCTAGCCGAAACACCCCCCTTAAACCCCTATTGACATTCGACCACACCAAAAGCTCCCCAAAACCCCTTAAACCCTACAAATTCTGCTGAACACCCCCTTCCCTAGAGTTCAAATTCGGCCAAGCTCCTTTCAAATGAGTTTGAAAATATTCAAATTCCTATATTTACTCCCCTACATCAATTCAAATCTGTTTGAATGAGTCAAAATTCCTAAATTTTCTCCTCCTCATCCATTCCAGAGAGTCCCACCTGAGCCCTCTTCCTCAGCTTGTGGCGTTAAAATAGATGAGCAGAAGGAGACTTCTGCAACTCGAACCAAGGTCCTCCTTGCTCCCTGTGGCGTCACCTCCTCCAAGCTTTAAGTGGCGCCTCCTTCCCACCTTTCCAATTGGGTTCTTGTGTCAAACTTCCCCAATAAAATCTCTTAACCCCTATACCACCTAGTTCCCTCTTTATAAGTACTACAAGAAAGTTTTAGCCCTAACTCAGGCCTAACCCAGGGTTATAACTAGACCCCTAAACATGATAACCCACTTTATAAACAATTCAACACATACCACACAAGCAAAAATGCAGAACCCCGATTTAAGGATGTTACAGTTCTACCCCCCTTAAAAATAATTTTGACCTCGAAATTACCTAATCAGAAGAGTTGAGGGTACTGTTGTCGCATTACATCCTCTGGTTCCCACGTAGCCTCCTCCGTGCCATGATTCCGCCATAATACTTTCACCAAGAGAACTGACTTCCATCGCAGAACCTTGACATCCCGATCCAAAATCCGTACTGGTTCCTCCTCGAAAGACAAATCAGGACTCACCTCTATCTCCTCAACTGGTACCACATGTGACGGATCTGATCGATAGCGCCTAAGCATTGAAACATAAAAGGCATCGTGAATCTGACTCAATTCTGCTAGCAACTCAAGCTGATAAGCTACCGGTCCCACTCACTTCAACACCGTATATGGCCCGATGAACCTAGGGCTTAGCTTCCTCTTTCGACCAAATCTCAACACTTTCTTCCAGGGCGATACCTTCAGAAAAAACTTATCACCCACTACATACTCAATATCCCTAGCTTAAGATCAGCGTAAGACTTTTGCCTGTCCGACGCTTCCTTAAGACGAGCCCGTATCACCTTAACCTTATCCTCTATTTCTGCCACTAATTCTGGACCCAACATCTGTCGTTCGCCCAGTTCAGTCCAACACGTAGGAGCACGACATTTCCGTCCATATAGCGCCTCATATGGTGCCATCTGAATACTCGCTTGATAACTATTGTTATAAGCGAACTCTGCCAATAGAAGATACTCCTCCCAACTACCACTGAAATCCAGAACACAGCCCCTTAACATGTCCTCCAGAATCTGGATTACCCTCTCAGACTGTCCATCAGACTGCGGATGAAAAGCCATGCTGAAATCCAATTTGGTACCCAAAGCCTGATGCAAAGCTTTCCAAAACCTCGATGTGAACCTGGGATCCCTGTCCGAGATAATGGACACTAGCACCCCATGCAACCGCACTATCTCTGCCACATACAACTTGGCTAATTTCTGAAGCGAATAAACAACCCTCACCGGTATGAAATGAGCCGATTTAGTCAAACGATCCACTATTACCCATACTGAATCCTTCTTGCTAGGCGTAAGGGGAAGCCCACTGACGAAATCCATCGTAATCCTTTCCCACTTCCACTGTGGGATCTTTCTTGTTGCAATGCGACTCGATGATGGCAATCGATGCGACCTTAACTTGCTGGCACGTCAAACACTTGCCCACAAACTCTGTTACTTCCCGCTTAAGACCTAGCCACCAGAATTGTTCCCTCAAATCATGATACATCTTGCTGCCTCCAGGATGCATAGCGTATGGGCTGCTATGAGCTTCCTGGAGAATCTGCTGTCTTAATTCAACATCCTTAGGCATACATACTTTCCCCTGAAAACACAGTACTCCATCACTTCCCAAGCTGTAACCCTCAGATTCACCATTCTGTACTTGTACCTCAGAGAACTCGTAACCTCATCCACACCGTTTCTCCTTAACCTGATCAATCCAATTTGGCTTAACTTGCAATTCCGCCAAAAGACTCCCATCATCATAAAGACTAAGGTGAGCGAACATCGCTCGCAAGTCCGCTACCACCTTACGGCTCAACGCATCAGCTACTACGTGAGCCTTACCCGGATGGTACTCAATCGAATAGTCGTAATCTTTCAACAATTTGATCCACCTTCACTGCCTCAAAATTAAATCCTTCTGAGTCAAGAGATACTTCAGACTCTTGTGATCCGTGTAAACTATTGACTTTTCTCCATATAAATAATGCCTCCAAATCTTCAAGGCGAAAACCACTGCAGCTAACTCCAAGTCATGTGTTGGATAGTTACCTTCATGAGGCCTCAGCTGCCGAGATGCATAACCAACCACTTTTCCATCTTGCATCAGCACACACCCTAAGCCAGTATGTGATGCATCACAATAAACCGTGAATCCTTTCCTGCCTCAGGCTGAATCAAGACTGGAGCTTCAGTCAGAATCTTCTTCAACTTGTCAAAACTCTCTTGTTGTTTCTCAGTCCACCCAAGCGGAACCCCTTTTCTCAATAGCTTAGTCAATGGCACTACGATTAAAGAGAAACCCTCTACGAACCTTCTGTAGTATCCTGCCAAACCCAGAAAACTCCGAATCTGTCCAACCGACTTGGGTGGTTTCCAATCCAAGACCGCCTCAATCTTTCGAGGATCCACCCTAATTCCCTCAGCTGATATAACATGACCCAAGAAAGTTACCTCCTTAAACCAGAACTCGCACTTACTAAACTTGGCGTACAATTGCTTTTCTCTCAGAACCTGCAGAACCACTCGAAGATGCGCGTCATGTTCCTCCTCAGATTTCAAGTACACCAAAATGTCATCTATAAACACTACGACAAATCAGTCCAGATACGGCTAAAACACCTGATTCATCATGTCTATGAATGCTGCCGGTGCGTTGGTCAAACCAAAAGGCATTAGAAGAAACTCGTAGTGTCTATACAGAGTACGGAATGCCGTCTTATGAATATCAGCCTCCTTCACCTTGAGCTGATGATACCCAGACCTAAGGTCGATCTTAGAGAAAACCGATGCACCCTTGAGTTGATCAAACAAGTCGTCAATCCTGGGTAATGGATACTTGTTCTTGATTGTCAACTTGTTCAGCTGGCGGTAGTCTATACACATCTGCATGGTACTATCCTTCTTCTTAACAAAAAGCACTGGAGCTCCCCAAGGTGATACACTCGGCCGGATGAAACCTCTGTCCAACAATTCCTGAATCTGAGCCTTCAACTCCACCAATTCTTTTGGCGCCATCTTATATGGAGCAATAGATACCGGCTCTGTTCCGGGTAACAAGTCTATACCGAACTCAACCTCGCGGTCAGGAGGTATACCTGAGAGTTCCTCTGGAAAGACATCGGTAAATTCCCCTACAGTTCGGACATTCTTCACAGCTGCATCCTTAGCTTCCAAAGCACAAACATGCACCAAAAATGATTCATACCCCTTTCTAACCATTTTCTCAGCCTTCAGTGCAGAGACAACATTAGATAATAATCTCTCCTATTACCTATCATCACCACCTCGTCACCTTCCATGGTCTTCAACACCATGCGCTTAGCTGCACAATCCAAGCAGCAGCAGCGCTAGCAACTTGATTCGGCCCACTATATCTAACCATTTTCTGCTAATTCCCAGAAAACCCAGATGATCCAGAACTCCTTTTATTCCAACCCCTATCCTGATTTCGCCTTACAGATAGTCTTACCCCTTCAGCAACCGTAGCTTTCTCCACTAGAACGGCAAACTCTCGTTCCTGCTGTGGGGCAATTATCATCCGCAGCTCATCTCTCAGCCCATCCTCAAATCGACCGGTACGCTCCATCATGCTCAGTACCCACAATACCCCGAGCATACCTACTCACCCGAAGGAATTCCGCCTCATATTCTGCTATAGTCTTATTACCCTGAACCAAGTTCAAGAATGCCCTGCGCTGCGCATCAACATAACTAGCCCCTATGTATTTCCTCTGATAAGCTGCCCTAAAGAACTCCCAAGTGAGGTCATCTGCCATCGCTCCGTCCCTAACCGTGAGCCACCACTAATATGACTCGTCTCTCAGCAAAGATACTATCCCTTTCAGCTTCTCCTCAGTTGAAAAATCTAGGTCATCCATGATGCGTTCCGTCACCTCCAACCAATATTCCGCTGTACTAGGTGCTACACCAGACACACCTCTAAACACCTCTGCACCATTAACCTTGAGTCGCTCGGTCACAGATTTCCGAGCTTCAGTTCCTACTCCTGCACTCGCAACCCTCTCCAAAACTCGCAAAGACCACGGCTGTGATATGCGGCATTACCACCACGTCGATCCACGATATTCCGCGCCACACGGTGGCGGCGGTGGTACCTCATTTTTTGAACCATGTCCGGACCCTACTGGTTCCGAGACTGTCATCCTACCCCTACCTCATCCACGAGTGTTACGCCCACGTCTACGTGCACTCATATCTATCGATCTATTCGAGCTGGTTAACAGTTTTATGCATTAGACTTTTATTTCACTGTTTATTAAAGCACAGTCTTGTGAGGGGATTTAATAAGAGTTTGTTTCGCGAGTTCACATCATCCTATGGTTCCAGTCTCAATAGTAGTTCCTACTACTATTCAAGCATGCCATTACCTGGGCGGATTTGTGTTGGAGACTCGGTGCCATGCTTTTACCACTGTTCTTTCTCCATAAAACCTTTTCATAATCCCTTTAAAACATTTTTGGGCCTCGGCCCACAGTCGAGCTATTGAAACTGGCTCTGATACCACAATTGTAACACCCCAAATCTGGTCAACACACCACGACCGAATCTGGCATGCTACGGAGTGAAAACATTTTGGAAATACAAGTGTGTCGAGAAAATTTTCAAGAAAACTCTTTGACCATTTAAAAGGTTAGAAGCCCTTGTTTAAATATGGTGTTGAAATTGATGTATAGTTGTTTTAAAACTTGGAAGTAACCCGTGGTCGGAAACCCCTCTTAAAAATACAAATTTTAGAAAACACCTGATACTTAATAAAAACAGAATGTCATTAGTGTAACCAAGTTAAAATCGTTTGCTTTTGAAGTTGGTTGAAAATTTAAGTTATAAAAACATTCAAGTTACCCTTCTTATTATCTTATGAACCTTGTTACCCGATGGTAACGGTTAAAAACCCGAAAGAGTTATAGTTTTGAAAACATTACTTTTTTATCAATTAATTTATCAAGTCTATAAATCTAGTATATGTATAATATAATCAAAGTAAAAGCAAATAATTAAAGAACCCAAAATAATACTAGCGGCCTTATTACAAACCCAAAACCAAATTAAAGAAAAATTTAGAGAATTGAAATAGTAGTTTAAAATCCAAAACCAAACGAAGATGCATGGCCACCTCGAGTCCTCCCCGACTCCATATCCGCGATCTATGCCTCATCTGCAAAATGTGAGGGAAGGGGTGAGTCACCAAGACTCAGTGTATGAATCCCCAACCCGAGCATTCAAGCACTTACACAGATCATCAGTAAAACATGCAGATTATGCAACCCATAACCTAGCCATCCAATCTCTTTTAACTACCCCGTGTGGTCAAAACCACTGGTGACCGAAGTCACAATTATATCGGTGTGGTCAAAACCACTGGTGACCGGAGTCACAAATCAAGTGATGGGGCCAACCCATCGTGTGGTCAAAACCACTGATGACAATCCCGTAATATATCATGTGGGGCCAACCCACTATGGTACCAAACCACTGGGACGAGTCACAATATCCAAGTGTGGTCAAAACCACTGGTGACCGTAGTCACAAATATCAATAGTGTGGTCAAAACCACTGGTGGTCAAAACCACTGGGACTTAGTCACAAATCATATCAATAGTGTGGTCAAAACCACTGGTGACCGTAGTCACAAATCAACTGATGGGGCCAACCCATCTTGTGGTCAAAACCACTGGTGACAGTCCAAATAGATCATCCCCCTCCTCTAATAAATCCCATCATCATCATGCTCATATCATCCATGTCATAACATCATGTATCATGCAATAAGGCATAGCATAGCATTTAACATAACATGAATGTACATATATCGTGAATCACATAATAGGGGACTTACCCGGTCTCCAAGCTCATGCCCGTAAGGCACATTCATTGATTCAATAGTTATCACGGTAACATAATAAACATATTATATTAATAAAGTGTGTAAGCGTTTTACACACCTGACTATTTGTAGATCTAATGAGAAATCCTGAAGCTACGCGATACTATGAGATCCCGAAACGTATGCCCTCACTGCTCCTACAATCAGCCAATGCATAGTTAGTAATCAAAAGCCCTATTCAGCTTAACTAGAAATCTCGAAAAGATGTCGACCCAAATGTAGCACTCACCTTAAGCCAATTTGGTTATTAACCAAATCCCGAAGACTCACTTTAATCGGCTATAGCCCTCCCTGCAATCGGTTTCACACATCATTAAGAAACCAAAGGCCATTCGGCCATAGCATGAATCCAAAGCCAAAAGAGTTTGTCACCCCTTACCTTAACGACTGACTTGCCTTTAAACACCATAGATTGGCACTCCCTATTGGTGTTTAGAGGTTTCGGCTATCACATAGAACAGGAATAAGTTAAGATTTTGATTACCACGATTGGAGAAATATCAAAAGAGGGACAGAAGAGGTTCGGCATTACTCAAATCGATCAAAAACAAGAGAAGAGATCCCTTACCAGAAGATTCGGCTATGTCCCCAAAAGCAACCTTGATTTTGGCACTTAAGGTGATGAAGAGAAACGCAAGAAGGGAGGGGTTTATGGACACAATATTTGGCCAAAGTGTCAACAAAAGAAAAGAGTAAACAGTAGAGAGGTTTGGCTATCCAAGAAGGTTCGGCTTTTGGGAATAATCAAGATGAAGAAGAAAATGAGAATGGAGGAAGAAAGATTCAGCCAAGGTACTTGAAAAAGATTTCGGCACAAAGGGTTTTGAGAGAGAAAATGTGCCGAATGGGGGGTCAGATTCTGGGTTTCGGTTGAGCAAAAAAAAAAAGAAAGGAAGAAGAGAAGGTGAACAAAAGTAGATTCGGCAAAGAGAGGCTAACAAAAAATGACCAAAACTTGCAAAAGATAATTCAGCCAGCAGTTGGCGTTGCCAAAAAAAAGAAAAAGAGAAAAGTTCTTTGGTGTTTCGGTTCTAAGCATAAAATGCAAAGGAGAAGAACCCTCAAGCTAGCCGAAACACCCCCCTTAAACCCCTATTGACATCCGGCCACACCAAAAGCTCCCCAAAACCGATAGCACACTTCCCAAATCACCCTACCAATTCGGCTGAACACCCCCTTCCCTAGGGTTCAAATTTGGCCAAGCTCCTTTCAAATGAGTTTGAAAATATTCAAATTTCTATATTTACTCCCCTCCATCAATTCAAATCTGTTTGAACGAGTCAAAATTCCTAAATTTTCTCGTCCTCATCCATTCCAGAGAGTCCCACCTGAGCCCTCTTCCTCAGCTTGTAGCGTCAAAAATAGATGAGCAGAAGGAGACTTCTGCAACTCGAACCAAGGTCCTCCTTGCTCCCTGTGGCGTCACCTCCTCCAAGCTTTAAGTGGCGCCTCCTTGCCACCTTTCCAATTGGGTTCTTGTGTCAAACTTCCCTATTAAAATCTCTTAACCCCTATACCACCTAGCTCCCTCTTCCTAAGTACTAAAAGAAAGTTTTAGCCCTAACTCAGGCCTAACCCAGGGTTATAACTAGACCCCTAAACATGATAACCCACTTTATAAACAATTCAACACATGCCACACAAGCAAAAATGCAGAACCCCGATTTAAGGATGTTACAGTACAGGTATGTGCAGAAAACTGTTCGAATGATGAATTAAAAGAAGATGAGAAATTATGAGTTGCTTTGTAATTAAACTGTATGTTATCACAATGATTGAGGTTTTAATTGCAAATTATGTATCTATTTGGAATTGTTAATTAATGATGTTGATTATTTCATATATATATACGAACTTACTAAGCTTTATAGCTTACTTTGTTATTTTCTTCTATGTTTTATAATATATCGAAGCCAGCTCAAAACTGGGGATTGTCAGTGTAACACCCTTAACCCGCATCCATCGTTGGATTAGGGTTACAAGGCATTACCAAACTAACCACAATTCAATACACTCATAAAAATCATCTTATTACAATAAAACATAAACAATCCATGCTTTCAAATTCAAACATATATTGATTATTTATTTAATTAAATTTTGAAACCAATTTACATACATCAAAGCTAAAATACTTACTCATAATAGACTTAATGTTCGGCACAAATAAGCATTACATACATGTTATTCGAATATCTAGATTATAAGTAAGCTTATTTCGATTAATAAACCAACTATCCATATTATGACTTGTATTTATAAAAGATTAGCAAACATTGTCAAATAGACCAAAACGATTCTATACTTACTAAATGAAAACACATTTCAATATGAAACCTATAATCACTTTCGGTCACAAATGGTAAATGATAGCCATTATGGTTTTCAAGTCAAATAACATGTTTAAACATTATACCAAAAATTACCTAAAACAATCAACTCACTCATCACATATTCAGCTATCATATTTACTATAATAATTATACCTATTATACTACTCAAATGCCTATTGAATTTTTCATTACAAAACATATAAGGCCATGCCACAATCGAAGTATAGTATATTAATTACCTCAATAGTTTAAACTAATTAAAAAAAAAAACGTCCAACATCCTATATGGCATATCTCTAAAATGAACAAAATATATTTGATCAATTATACATCATATATATATCATCATTATCACGCCATAATACCAACCACAAGCATATAAATGCATCATATAATATACTTCCATTATAAACTATTAGCATACCAACTTCACATAATATCATAATATAAGGATTTAGCCATTTTCGCATGGCATTAAACACATTATGTTCATAGTAAATTCAAAAGAGGAACATAGCCTATACATGCCATTAACTTTGAGTTCATTATCAAAAAGATACCAAAATATTGACGATAGTGTGATGAGCTTCAATGACGATCCCCGAGCACGTGACGATCACTCAAAAGAAATCTAAAACACTAGAATAACCACGAAACAAGTAAGCTTTAGCAGCTTAGTAAGGTATAAGCAATTGTAAAAGTATACAATTTAACATATACTAATTAGGTCAATATTATTTCAATCATCACTAAAATTTATAACCATAGGTAAAGATCATAACACCATTCATAAACAATCATAATTCATATCCTTAAGATCGAATACGCAAACATTCAATATTAGGTTTCACCTTAAACTATAAACCATTTTCTCATCTCAAAACAAATTCATAAGCGAATAAATACATCGCATTTCTTTAATTTAATTTGAAAATATCACTTACCAATTTTGTACTAATTTACAAACCATCATGAATTACATACCTGATCATGTATTTTGTTTAATACATTTCACTAACCAGATGTAACGTATCGCACACTTAGTGTTTTTACCTTAATATATCGCACACATAGTGCCAAATACTTGTAATGTATCACACATTTAGTGCCATTACATTAATATTCCGCACATTTAGTCCCAAATGGCCGATTTCGCACACACAGTGTTCGGTATTTAAGTTCGTACACTTAGTGCTTTACTTGAACCTGTTACTCAATTCGATAAACACTTGTATATGCATATAATTTAGCTTATTACATCTATATATTAACTTCACATTCGGCTATTTTAATGATACACAAATATACATCACATTCGACCAATTTCATCCCTTAAATCAATGTCACATATAGCTATATTATTAACTTATACTTATACTTCACATTTAACTAAATTCATCTTCCAACCAATATTACATTCGGCCTTAGTATATTGTACATATTTGCCTCCATCAAAATTCATGTACATCATTATAGATAAAAATTCAATACAACCCATTTGCTTAAAAACTTACCTCGAGTATCGACGGACTTCGTTTTCCGACTATTCAATAAACTTCTATTTTCCCCAATCCAATCCTGATCCTTTTTGTTCTTGATCTAATAAATTTCAAATTTAGCTCATTCAAACATATTTTCATTCAATTTAATCCAAAAACACATAAATAGGCAAATTACTATTTTACCCCTGACATTTACAATTTTTACAATTTAGTCCCTATTGCATAAAACTCAAAATACTCAAAATTGGACTAAACTTCTTAAGGGTTGAATATTCCTAGCCTTAATTCAAGCTCATACAATTGATTTTTTCTCACATTTTGATCTCCTCAATTTAAAATTTTCACAATTTAATCCTATTTAAACATTTCCAACAAAATGTCTTAATTAAACTTAACAATCTAACATCGTATATTTGTTTTCCATTATTAAACACAAATTTCATCAAACTACTAACAATGGCATTTCATGAATACTTCATCTAATTCAAAAATTCAAGCTTGGGCTAGCTAGTATTCAAATCAAGGATCCCAAAAACGTAAAAAATATCAAAAACCGAACTCAAATCACTTACCTTGCAAAGGGTCGAACATTACAAAGCTTTCTCTCGTTTATTTTCTGTAAGTTTCGGCCATGAATAATGAGAAAAGATGAGCACTTTCATCTTTTATCAATTATATTATTATAACATATATTAAAATAATACATTATAACATAAAATATAATAAAAATTTCCAATCACTATTACATGGAAATCATGACCAACCACTATGCCCATTTTATGGTCAATTTGCTATTTTAAACCTCTAATTTATAAAGACATCATCAATTCAGTACTTATACATTTAACCACCAAATTTTTCTTTTTATGCGATTAAGCCCTTTTTCACAATTAAGCACCAAAACGATCAAATTTTAATACGAAATTTTCACACACACCAATTAACACATAATGAGCATAGAAAATAATATTAGAATATTTTTTCAACTCAGATTTGTGGTCCGAAACCACTGCTTCGATTAGGGTCAAAATTGGGCTGTTACAACTCTCTCCCCCTTAGGGATTTTCGTCCTCGAAAATCTTATCGGTGAATAGGTTAGGATAATGCTCTTTCATTGAATCCTCAAGCTCCCAAGTTACTTCCTCGACCTCGTGCTTATGCCACAGTACTTTCACCAAAGAGATTTCTTATTACGCAACTCTTTCACTTCGCGAGCCAAAATACGTATCGGTTCTTCCTCATCGGTCAAATTCGACTGAATCTCAATCTCTAATGGACTAATCACATGAGAAGGATCGGATCTATATTGTCGAATCATCGAAACATGGAAAACATTGTGAATCTTTTCTAACTTAGGTGGCAACATCAACCTGTATGCAACCGGCCCGATACGCTCAATAATCTCATACGGCCCAATAAATCTCGGACTCAGCTTGCCCTTGCGACCGAGTCTAAGTATTTTCTTCCACGGTGAGACTTTCAAAAATACTCGATTACCAATTTGAAACTCTAGATCTTTACATTTCAAATCTGCATAAGATTTCTAACGGTCTGACGCTACATTCAAACTTTTGCGGATCAACCCCGTGTATCTTGCTTTCACTTAGCTTGGTCCAATACAAAGGTGTATGACATTTACGACCGTACAAAGCCTCGTAAGGTGCCATTTTGTTACTCGATTGAAAATTATTATTGTACACAAATTCAATCAAAGACAAGTATCATTCCCACGTACCCTCGAACTCGAGAACACAACATCTCAACATATCCTCAAGTATTTGAATAATTCTCTTGGATTGACCATCCGTTTGAGGGTGGAAAGTGGTGCTAAAATGCAATTTAGTACCTAATGCATCTTACAGTTTCTTGCAAAACCGCGATGTAAACCTCGGATCTCTATCCGAAACAATAGAAATACGTATTCCGTGTAGTCGTACAATATGAGAAATATACAACTTATCTAGCTTATCAAGCGTATAATCTGTATGGACCAGAATAAAGTGAGCCGATTTCGTCAATCTATCAACAATAACCTAGATTACATCTTTCTTTCTCGATGTTAACGGTAATCCAGATACGAAATCCATCGTGACCCGATCCCATTTCCACTTAGGTATCATAATCGGCTAAAGTAATCCCGATGGCATCTGATGCTCAGCTTTTACTTACTGACATATCAAACATTTTGACACAAAATCTAAAATATCTCGCTTCATACCGTGCCACCAGTAATGCTGTTTCAAATCATTATACATCTTCGTGCTACCGGGTGAACAGACAAACTACTATTATGAGCTTCATTACAAATCATTTGAATCAACTCAGGATCCTTTGGTACACATATTCGGTTTCTAAACCGCAAACATCCCTCAGCATCAATTTGAATTTTTGAGTCAGCATCCGAACCACAGTGATTTCTTTTTGCCATCAAATTATCATCAACCCTTTGAGCTTCGTAAATCTGTTGAACAAATAATGGTCTCGCTTTCAATTCTGCTATAATTGCACCATTGTCAGTCATAGCCATGTGTACATTCATCGCACGCAAAACAAATAGTGATTTTCGACTTAATGCATCAGCAACCACATTAGCCTTCCCCGGGTGATAATCAATCACAAGTTCATAATCTTTTAATAATTCCAACAATCGTCGTTGTCTCAGATTCAGATCTTTCTGAGTCATTAAGTGCTTTAGACTTTTGTGATCGGAATAAACATGACACTTTTCACCAAACAGATAGTGGCGCCATATCTTCAAAGCAAAAACTATAGCGGCTAATTTGAGATCGTGCATCGGATAGTTCTTTTCATACGGCTTTAACTGCCTCAAGGCGTAGGCTACAACCTTACCCTCCTGCATCAAAACACAACCCAAACCATTCAAGGATGCATCACTGAAGATAACAAACTCTTTACCTGACTCTGGCTAAAGAAGCACTGGAGCTTCAATCAACAAAGTTTTCAGCCGATCGAAACTCTTCTGGCACTTCTCTGTCCACTCGAATCTAACATCTTTTTGAAGTAGCTTTGTCATCGGAGTTGCAATCATTGAGAAACCTTTCATGAAACATCTATAATAACCAGCTAGTCCTAGAAAACTCTGAACTTCAGAAATATTACTCGGGGGTTTCCAATAAAGTATAGCTGAAACCTTACTCGGATCTACCCGAATACCTGATGCTAAAATAACATGCCCCAAGAAGCAAACTTCGCGTAACTAGAACTCACATTTACTAAATTTTGTGTACAACTGCTTATCATGCAAAATTTGTAACACAAGACACAAGTATTCGGCATGCTCGGTTTCATCGCGTGAATAGATCAGAATGTCATCTATAAATACAACTACAAACTTATCCAGATACTGTCTGAATACCCGATTCATCAAATCCATGAAAACAGCAGGGGCGTTAGTGAGTTCAGACGACATCACCAAAAACTCGTAATGGCCGTATCTCGTTCGGAAAGTAGTTTTAGGCACATCAAAATCTCTAACTCGCAACTAATAATAACCCGATCTTAAATCAATCTTTGAAAATACTGAGGCTCCCTTTAACAGATCGAATAGTTCATCAATGCGTGGCAACGGGTATTTATTCTTTATGGTTACTTTGTTAAGCTATCGATAGTCGATGCACATCCTCAAAGTTTTGTCTTTCTTCTTCACAAATAACACTGGTGCACCCCAGGGAGAAAAACTTGGTCGAGCAAAACCTCTATCTGTCAACTCTTGTAACTGGGCTTTCAACTCTTTTAATTCAGTCGGTGCCATTCTATACGGAGCTATTGAAATCGGGGTCGTCCCTGGTACTAATTCAATACCAAACTCTACTTCCCGAACAGGTGGCAATGCTGGCAATTCTTCCAGAAACACATCCAGATACTCACATACAACAGGTACAGATTCAATTTTTTTTTTTTGTCACTTTACTATCAATTACATAAGCAAAGTAAGATCCGTAACCTTTTCTCATATACTTTCGAGCCAACATCGAAGATATCACTGCTGGTAGCCCATTTAAATCTACAGATTTAATTCGAATTATCTCATTATACTGGCACTGCAGACCGATAGTCTTTCGTCTGTAATTCACTACGGCATCTTACACAGTTAACCAATCCATACCGAGGATGATATCAAACTCATCAAATGGTAGTAACATCAAATCAACTGGAAAACATGAATCTCGAATCATCAAAGGACAATTCTTGCACATTTTATCAACTAGCACAAATCGGCCCAGGGGGTTCGAAACCCGAATCACAAATTCAGTATACTCAACAGGTAAAGTCTTACTAAATACTAATGTTTCACATACATAGGAATGAGTTGAATCGGGGTCAATCAGAGCAATTACACTAGTATTAAAGAGAGTAAATATACCAGTGATGACATCTGGATATGAAGGCTCCTCTCGGGCACGAATGGCATAGGCTCTAGCTGGCACACGAGCCTCTGATCGAATAGCTGTATCCGAAGTCCCTCTTTGAGTGTCGCTTCTACCTCTCGCATTTCGGGGTGGTCTACCTCTAGCTGTAGTACCGCTCGGTCTTGCACTCTAAACACTATCCATCTCAGCTAACTTCAGGCAATCCCAAATGAAGTGATTCTGTGAACCACACTTGTAGCAAGCTCGGTTGTTGGACTTGCCCCAACATTCACCAAAATGTCACCTACCACACTGTTGACACTCAGGTTTATTCGATCGAGTATTGCCAACACTAGCCATCGAGGTAGCTCGTGAACTCATTGGTAGTCGCTCTTGTATGGAAATCCCAGCGTTAGTCTTAGATCGGTTACTGTCATTTTGGAACTTCTTTGATGTCATCTGAGAAGTTTTACTTGCTGATCTCTTACGAAAATATCTTGCTTCAAATTTAACTTTTCTTTTCTATTTTCCTAGCTCTTTACCCTTGCTAGCTCGCTCGACAAGTATTATGAACTCTTTTATTTCAAGTATACCGACAAGCAATTTTATGTCTTTGTTCAGTCCCTCATCGAATCTTTTGCACATAGCATCCTTGGTTGCAACACCTCTCGGTCATAACGGCCGAGTCTCACAAACTCGCGCTCATAATCAGATACGATCATACGACCCCGTTTTAACTCGAAAAACTCTTTACGTTTCTGATCAATGTATCGCTGACTGATATATTTTTTGTGAAACTTATTCTGAAAGAAATCCCAAGTGACCCGTTTCTTCAAAACAACCGAAACCAAAGTGTTCCACCAATAATAGGCAGAATCCCGTAATAAAGATATAGCACATTTCAAACACTCTTCGGGTGTACAAGATGGTTCATCAAAGACACGAATAGCATTATCAAGCCAAAATTCAGCCCGTTCAGCATCATCAGTAGCTGTAGCTCTAAACTCTTCAGCTTCGTACTTTTTGATTTTTTCAACAGGAGGCTTATTCAACCTCTCAGGATTAATGATCGAAGGTACAATAGGTACTACAGGTGGATTATTAAGGTTCGGGGGTTGTTGAACAATCGGATTGGTCTGGATATATTGGTTAAACCAATCATTCATTATACTAAAGAAAGCTTGCTGAGGCCCCTCATCTTGATTACTCGTAGCTGGTCGAGATTCAACCGGCGCGGTCCCTTGCACGGGAGCAAGCGCCACACTTTCGACATCATCAGCTATTACCCGCTCGGAATCAGGATCCATTTACTATATGAAAAGGAGAAAAAGCATATTTCATTGTTAGAAGTCATCACACTATCACAATAAAAATAATGACATGTATAGCTAGACTCACACGCACTACATTAGTCCGAGAATCAACTAAACCGTAGCTCTGATACCAATCAAATGTAACACCCCTAACCCACATCCGTCTTCAGATTAGGGTTACAAGGCATTACCAAACTAACCATAATTCAATACACTCATAAAAATCATCTTATACAATAAAACATAAACAATCCATGCTTTCAAATTCAAACATATATTGATTATTTATTTAATTAAAATTTGAAACCAATTTACATACATCAAAGCTAAAATACTTACTCATAATAGACTTAATGTTCGGCACAAATAAGCATTACATACATGTTATTCGAATATCTAGATTATAAGTAAGCTTATTTCGATTCATAAACCAACTATCAATATTATGACTTTTATTTATAAAAGATTAGCAAACACTGTCAAATAGACCAAAACTATTCTATACTTCCTAAATGAAAACACATTTCAATATGAAAGCTATAATCACTTTTGGTCACAAATGGTAAATGATAGCGATTATGGTTTTCAAGCCAAATAACATGTTTAAACATTATACCAAAAATTACCTAAAACAATCAACTCACTCATCTCATATTTGGCTATCATATTTACTGTAATAATTATACATATTATACTACTCAAATGCCTATTGAATTTACCATTACAAAACATATAAGGCCATGCCACAATCGAAGTATCATATATTAATTACCTCAATAATTTAAACTAATAAAAAAAAAACATCCAACATCCATAATATACCATATGGCATATCTCTAAAATGAACCAAATATATTTGATCAATTATACATCATATATATATCATCATTATCACGCCATAATACCAACCACAAGCATATAAATACATCATATAATATACTTCCACTATAAACTATTACCATACCAACTTCACATAATATCCATAATATCAAGATTTAGCCATTTTCGTATGGCATTAAACACATTATGTTCATAGTAAATTCATAAGAGGAAAATAGCCTATACTTGCCATTGACTTTGAGTTCATTATCAAAAAGATACCAAAATATTGATGATAGTGTGATGAGCTTCAACGACGATCCTCGAGCACGTTACGATCACTCAAAAGAAATCTAAAACATGAGAACAACAAAGAAACAAGTAAGCATTAGCAGCTTAGTAAGTTATAAGCAATTGTAAAAGTATACAATTTAACATATACTAATTAGGTCAATATTATTTCAATCATCACTAAAATTTATAACCATAGGTAAAGATCATAACACCATTCATAAACAATCATAATTCATAGCCTTAAGACCGAATACTCAAACATTCAATATTAGGTTTCAACTTAAACTATAAACCATTTTCTTGTCTCAAAACAAATTCATAAGCGAATAAATACATCGCATTTCTTTAATTTAATCTGAAAATATCACTCACCGAATTTTGTGCTAAATTTACAAACCATCATGAATTACATACCTAATCATTTATTTTGTTTAATACATTTCACTAACCGATATCCTTGGAAAATCTGCAAACCCGTACTCTCGGTGCCAAAACATGTAACGTATTGCACACTTAGTGCCGTTACCTTAATATATCACACACATAGTGCCAAATACTTGTAATGCATCACACACTTAGTGCCATTACATTAATATTCCGCACACTTAGTGCCAAATGACCGATTTCACACACTTAGTGCTTTACTTGAACCTGTTACTCACTTCGATAAACACTTATCTATACATATAATTTAGCTTATTACATCTATATATCAACTTCACATTCGGCTACATTAATGATACACAAATATACATTACATTCGGCCAATTTCATCTCTTAAATCAATGTCACATATAGATATATTATTGACTTGTACTTATACTTAATATTCAACTAAATTCATCTTCCAACCACTATTACATTCGGAATTAGTATATTTTACATATTTACCTCTATTAAATTCATGTACATCATTATAGATAAAAATTCAATTCAACTCAATTGCTTAAAAACTTACCTCGAGTATCGACGGACTTCATTTTTTGACTATTCAATTAACTTCTCCTTTCCCCGATCCAATCCTGATCCTTTTTTGTTCTTGATCTAATAAATTTCAATTTAGCTCATTGAAACATATTTTCATTCAATTTAAAGCAAAAACACATGAATGGGAAAATTACTATTTTACCCCTAACATTTACAATTTTTACAATTTAGTCCTTATTGCATAAAACACGAAATACTCAAAATTGGACTAAACTTCTTAAGGGCTGAATATTCCTAGCCTTAACTCAAGCTCATACAATTCATTTTTTCTCACATTTTGACCTCCTCAATTTATAAATTTCACATTTTAATCCTATTTAAACATTTCCAACAAAATGTCTTAATTAAACTTAACAATCTAACATTGTATATTTGTTTTCCATTATTAAATAAAAATTTCATCAAACTATTAACAATGGCATTTCATGAATACTTCATAAAATTCAAAAATTCAAGCTTGGGCTAGCTAGTATTCAAAGCAATGATCATAAAAACGTAAAAATTATCAAAAACGGAACTCAAATCACCTACCTATTGAGCTTGCAAAGGGTCGAACATTACAAAGCTTTCTCTCTTTTACTTTCTCTAAGTTTCAGCCATGAATAATGAGAAAAGTTGAGCACTTTCATCTTTTATTAATTATATTATTATAACATATATTAAAATAAAACATTATGATATAAAATAGAATAAAAATTTCCAATCACTATTACTTGCAAATCATGACCAGCCACTATGTCCATTTTATGGTCAATTTGCTTTTTTAAACCTCTAATTTATAAAGGCATCTTCAATTAAGTACTTACACATTTAACCACCAAAATTTTCTTTTTATGTGATTAAGCCCTTTTTCACAATTAAGCACCAAAACGATCAAATTTTAATACAAAATTTTCACACACACCAATTCAAACATAATGAGCATAGAAAATAATATTAAAATATTTTTCCAACTCAGATTTGTGGTCCCGAAACCACCATTCCGATTAGGGTCAAAATCGGGCTGTTACAGTCAGAGACTTCATCGCACTATCAAACATTTATTTTGGTATTTTTGAATTGTGTATATATGGTATATGGCATGTATAGGCTCGAGTCATTTTGGTATGTTTGATGAACATGTATTTTGGGCCATTTAAGTTGACTTGTCTTGATGATTTTGTTAATGAATAAAGATGTGTAAATTGCGTTGTTTTAAGTTAGGTAAATGATCTACAATGAATGAATGAGGTTGAATTGATAATACATATTTGGAATGATTTTATTAAATGAATCTTATATGTGAATTATGTCTGGTAAAGCAAGATGAGTTTATAGGTATTTGAATAGGTAAATGGCATTGAATTGAGTATTGAAATGGTTGAAATGGTTATAGTATCATTGTGTATTGGTTGATGACTTTTGGCTACCTAATTGTATGATGAAATGGTACTGTTTTGCCTTGTGTAGGTACATTGAAGTTGGGGTGGCAAATTGGCCTTGCAAATGGCCTATTTTTGTCCACACGGGCAGAGACATGGGCGTGTGTTTGAGTCGTGTATGACACACGGTCATGTTACATAGCCGTGTGTCCCATGGTGTTGAAATTGTATTGAAGTCAGTATGCTCCACATGGTCTCACACACAGCCGTGTGACTGGCCGTGTGGTACAAGTCTGTATACCCCTAATTGGCACACGACCTAGCACATGGGCGTGTGACTTGTCCGTGTTTGATAAGTCATATACCTTACAGGTTTGGCATGGCCTGCCACACGGCTTGGCACATGGGCATGTGTGGCCACTTCGAAGGGCACACAGGATAGACATTCGGGCATGTGGTTGGCCGTGTGACCCAAGTCAATATGTATGCCCTGTTTCCACACGGCCTGAGACACGGGCGTGTTTAGAGCCATGTGAGACACATAGCCTGGCCACACTGGTGTGGGTTCTCTGTTTGAAGTAAAAATTTTCTAAGTATGAAAAAATTTCCCTAGTTATTGTTTAGTCCTGAACCATTTCTAATGTATGTTTAAGGCCTCATAGGCTCGATTAAGGGACACTATCATTGGTTGTGATTGAATTGTATTTGACATGATAAATTATATATGAAATGTTTGTTAATAAGTGTTGTAAGTCCGGTAATGCTCTGTAATATCCTGAAATTGGGCTTATGCATTATTGCTTAAATTATATGGAATAGCATGCCTTTGTGTGTTATGCATGTGTTAGATGAATTTTATAAATTTTAAAGAATAGGGAAATGCCTTAGAAATTAGTAGATTTTAAATTTAAAAAGATGAAGCTCGGCATGGGGGCCTTAAGAGAATTAGTAGGGAAAATATGACACACAAATGGGCTTGTTTAAGTGGCTTGGAGGCGCCACTTAGGGCCTCTGGAAATGACGCCACAAGCAGGAGTAGGTGGGCCAAGGTTAGAGTCGCATGGGAAGCTAAATAAAGGTTTTTATTTTCGGCAAGGAAGGGAGGAAATGGACGGCATTAAGGCACTAAAGGATGAGTTCTATTCTCTTTAAAATTCGGCAAGATAGATAGATAAATATGGGTTTATTTTTATTTATTTTATATGATAAGATAAGAGATAAATAAGGAGATTAGTAAGGGATATGATAGTGATGGCCGAATAGGGGACTCTATGCCTAGTAATTTCGGCAAAAGGAGGAAAAGTGAGGCCATTCGGCATTCTTTTCTTTTTCTTTGAAGCCTCTGCCGAATTCTCTCTGCAACTTTTCCCTTTTTCTTTTCAATTCTCCAAAAACCTATCTCATCGTTTTCATCTTTTTCTTTTATTTGTTTTAGCCGAAATCTTTCTCTCCCTAGAGATTACCATTGCCGATTCCTCCTTGGTCCTATACTCTTCCATTGTAGCCGAATACTCATCATCAATCCTCCTCTACTACTTTTCATAATCTCCCCAAAAGTCGAAAACGAGTTCCTTCTAGCCATAGCCGAATTTCTCTGTGGATTCAAGCAAGGGAGTAGTCGACTACAACATTAAGGGTAAGATCTATTGTTATTCAATCTCAAATCTTTTTCTTCTTTTAGCCAAAAGTTAAGGACTAATCCCATTAATTTTCTTGTTTCCGAAATTTGGAAAGATCTTTCGGGATTTCTAGTATAGCCGACTTCTAGGTGAGGTCTTCAGGATTTTAAAGATTCAAGGTAAGTAAAGGTGCATATTCGGTCATATTAGTTGCTATGTTAGCCGAATTTAACTATGGATATTTAGGGGCAGTCGACAGTGGTATACAAGGATTTCGGGATTTCAAATCACAAGGTAAGAGCACCTATACATTCGACCAAGGCCCTATTTACCAACTTAGATCTATTCCTTATTTGTTATAACCGAAAACTAACCATTTAGGTGATCTAGTGGTGACCGATTACAAGAAGGAACATAGCAAAGTTTCGGCATTTGACTAGTAATCAAATCGGCAATAAGGAATTAAGGATCTAAAGCATTAGATCAAGATATTCAGGATTCAGTGAAGCGTTAAGAAAATCTGGTGTGTACCCCACACTAAATTTCATTAGATTACAGCTTAAATTAATTCTTTGTGTCTTAATAATATGAATGTGGCCAAAGGTACCATGCAATGTACAAAGTACTCAGTACGTTCATTTACTACTACTGTAGTTATATTGTTATGAATATATGATATGGCACGTATGTGAACAGTGAAAAGAATGTGAAATAAGGCATGATATTGCATGATATGTATGACATGGGCATTTGGGTGATATTGAAAGGGGAAGTGAATGTGGTGACTTCGGTCACATTATCTGAATGTGGTGACTTCGGTCACATTATCTGAATGTGGTGACTCATGTCACAATTATTTTATCTGGTGGTTATGCCACGAATTTTATAAGGGCGATGAGCACGCCGATCGCAGCTGATCGCCTTCAATTCATGATGTGTAGCGGATGGAGGTTGACTTAGCAGTCCCCACGGTGTGCAGGTTGGTAGGGGTGATGTGTAGCGGATGGTACCTAGGTTTGGGTTCGGGTTGCATCATTTTCTTTATTTCTACTAAATGTATTTGTATGAACTGTTGTGCCTAAACTGTTGGACTTAGTGTTGGTTGTACACACTGAGTCTGTATGACTCACCCCGTTGGGGAATATTTTTCAGGTGACGATCAGTGATGGACCAGGTCGGCAGGAGCTTAGTGGTGGCCATACTCAACTCAGTTTATTAAACTTTGGACTTTCTTTTATTTAATTCTGGACATGTTATATTTTAAATACTTTGGATTTATTTCGGATTTTAAATTTTGATGTAATAGGGCCATAGTTGAACTATTTTATTTTTTTTATTTATTATGTTACGAATTGTTATCCAATTAAGGATTAAGTAAATTGTTTTTTTTAAAACCCTCAAATGTTTTGTCACCTAAAACAAATGATTTCCTATTAAGATGGTAAACTCTAAGAACTCGATTTTAACCTTTAACATGTAAGTTCGAAACTCAATAGTAAAGTTTTATTAAACCTAGATTCCAAATAAATAAACTTTTTTCAACCCGAGCCCAACACAAATTAAAATTTCTCTCAAAACCACACGAATTTTTCATAAGAAACGAACAGACTTTCAAATGTTTTCTCGAGGAACATACCAGATCCGGTCAGGGTTCGTGGGCCGAGTTTGGGGTGTTTCATGCTCTGTAACTCTATTCCAGCGTTGAATACGAGTGAGGGGTGTTACATTTACTGGTATCAGAGTTATGATTTGGTCGATTCTAGGACTAACGTAGCGTGTGTGAGAGTCTAGCTATACATGCCATATATAAGCTACGATAGTGTGATGAATCTTGACATTATTAACTATATTTTTGTATTGTAATGGACCCCGAATGATCTGTAGCAGATGATGTTGAGAATAATGCGCCAGCTCCCGCTCAAGGGACAGTGCATTCTGAATCTAGACCCGTGTTGAGTAGCCATGGAGGTGATGCTAAAGATGCCTTTTTCCAGATAATGATTGAGTGGTTCACTCAATATGTCTAGACAAATTCGGCTATTCAACAACCTCCACCCCCGCCAAATCCTCAACCAATCCCTGTAGTTCCTCAGGTTATTGATCCAATACGTTTGGACAAGTCACCAGTTGATAAAATTTGAAAGCATGGGGCTAATGTTGAAATGATCCTGAGAGAGCCGAGTTTTGGCTTGAAAATACGATCCAAGTGCTTGATGAACTTTCCTGCACACCGGCTAAATGTTTAAAGTGTGCTATATCTCTTTTGAGCGACATTGCATACTAGTGGTGGAATACATTAATATATGTGGTTCCAATAGAGAGAATCACCTGAGAGTTCTTTCAGACTGAATTTTAGAAAAAAAGTACATAAGTCAACGATTTTTGGATCAAAATCATAAAGAGTTTTTAGAACTAAAACAAGGCCACATGACTGTAACCGAGTACGAAAGAGAATTTGTACAGTTAAGTAAATATGCTTGAGAGTATGTTTCAACTGAAAAGATAATGTGCAAGTAGTTTGTTGACGGGTTGAACGAAGATATTAAACTTCTGGTCAGGATATTGGATTTAAAAGAATTCGTTGTATTAGTTGAGCGTGCTTGAAAAGCTGAAGAGTTTGGCAAAGAAAAAAGAAAGGCTGATTTTGAAGCTAGAGATTCGAGAAAGAGATTGATGAATAACACCTATCACTCTTGATCAAAGAAATCCTGAGATTTGTATAGTCGATCAAATGCCACAATGGAGTACTCTAATAGAGATCGTGGGAAGCAAATTACGGGTTCAAAAACTCCAGCTATGTCAATGGCAAGTGTGGGTAATGTTAGGTCGAATATACCTGAATATGGACGACGTGGAAAACGACATTTTGGAGAGCGTAGACTGAATGATAAACCTTGTTTTGGATGTGGTTCGCATGAACACTTTATTCGAGATTGTCCTGAGTTAGATGAGAATGATAAATCTCAGAGTGCAAGAAAAAGCAACATGACTACGAGAGGAAGACCATTCCATAATATTGGAAATATGAGTTGTGGTAGAGGTGCGACACGAGATACAACTATGAGATCCGAGGCTAAAGCACCTGCCAGAACTTATGCTATTTGTGCTCGCGAAGAAGCGACATCTCTAAATGTTATTACCGATACATTCTCTCTTTATGACACTGATGTAGTTGCATTGATAGATCCCGGATCAACTCATTTATATATACTTAGTGTCTAGTAAGAATTTACTTATTGATTCTACTGAATTTATTATAAAAGTGCCGAACCCTTTAGGAAAATGTGGTTTGGTTGACAAAGTATGCAAGAGTTGTCCTTTAATGCATCGGGATTTTTGTTTTTCGGCTAATCTAATGTTGTTTCCGTTCGATGAATTTAATGTGATTTTGGGTATGGATTGGCTAACAATGCATGGTGCTATAGTGAATTGTAGTTGAAAGACAATAGAACTGAAATGTCAGAATAATGAGACTATTAGAATTGAATCTGATGATCTGAATAGTTTGCTAGTTGTGATCTCGTCTATGTTAGAAATTTGTGAGAAAGGGGTGTGAAGCTTATTTTGCATACGTACTTAATATGAAAGTGACAAAAACAAAGATTGAATCAGTACCAATTGTGTACAAGTATCCAGATGTATTTCCTGAAGAGTTACCGGGTTTACCACCTATCAGAGAGATTGAGTTTGGTATTGAATTAGTACCGAGAACGACACTGATATTGATAGCTCTGTACAGAATGGTCCCAACAGAGTTAAAAGAATTGAAAGCTCAATTGTAAGAGTTGATAAATAAAGGTCTTGCTAGACTGAGTTTCTCTCTTTGGGTGCACCGGTGTTATTTGTTAAAAAGAAAGATGGCACGATGAGAATGTGTATAGACTACAGATAGCTCAAAAAAGTTGTAACACCCCAAACTTGGCCTAGAAGTTAGGCCCGGATTTGGTGTGTCACATTAAAGAGTTTTCCGAAAAACCATGCTTTCATTAGAAACCCTTCTTACAACTTAAAACTTTCTGGTATTCAAAACCTCAAATTTTGTTTGCTTATTTTCAAAACGTGGTTTATTAGAAAACATTCTTGGAAAACATTATTATCTTTAAAACCTTGTTTGTTGCAGAAAGCTTAAATTAAAAGAGTTGCTGAGCGTGATATTTTGAAAAAACACTAATTATTTCCGATAAATCGTGTTCTACTTCTAGCAATTATAAAACAATCAATAAAAACCCAAAACTTAAAGTTTAGAAATCTTAAGGCCTTATTACAAAATTTATAACCCAAAACATTAAACTAAAGTAAAAAATAGGACGTGTACTTTAAAACCAATCGGACGTGTGGTCACCTCCGAGTCCCTCGCAGCTCCGATCCGTATAATGCTGAGGATTGCCTGCACAGTTAAAAACGGGGTGAGTGTATGAAAGCTCAGTGTGTAATCCCCTTACTAGAGTAACAGTCAGTATATAGAAGCAGAACCCTAAACAGTCTGGGCCAAAGCCCTTTCAATAGTCATAGTACAGTATAGATCAGAGCATACGTGGGTCAAAATCCACTACGAAATTATTTGGGTCATAGCCCATAACAGTATTGATTGGGCCTAGCCCAAACCAATAACAGAACAAGTAGCCTAAGCCCTGTACAATGATAGATCTCGTAAATAGATATGCAACAGTATGAGGATGCAGCCCAACCCAAACCAAACATTACACAACCCGTACCAACCCTACACACCTGTGGGGACCAAGTCAACCCACCCAGCCCTACACACCAAGATTGCAACTGAGCTGCTAATATATATACGGCTCTTAAGCCTTTAATGGTGGAATTATAATTGGCACAGAGCCATTAGTAACTGTATTATGTTTGGCACATAGCCATCAGCGGCGGTAATATAATCGGCACACAGCCTTGGGTAAATATGATTGACACAGAGTCATCAAAATATATGTTAGGCACATAGCCACGGGTAAATACAGTTGGCACAAAGCCATAATCAAGATGGCATAAAGCCATATTTATCGCAAAAAGGCTAAAAGCCTTGTGCAGAATGGCAATGGGTCGTACACTTCCTCCGTAACTTTGTCCTAACCCCATGTAATATGTTGTATATGTCATGCTCAATCATCACAGGTGTATGCAAAATGACCATACTCAGTAATAGTCATTTAAACATATATTAACAACATATCAGTCACATGCCCATAGTCAAGTCAATTAAACTCATAGTTATACCATCACAGTGAAAACAGTCAAATTCACAGTCTAAATCAGTCATTTACCGACAAGGGCAAAATAGTCATTTTACCCTATAAGGGTATTTCGATAATCCTACCCTTCACGGGTATTTCGGTAATTCTACCCTACAGGGGTAATTCAATAATTCTACCCTACAGGGGTATTTTGGTAATTTCGCAAATCAAGGTATTTCGACAATTTCACAAACCAGGGTATTTCAGTAATTTTGCAAACCAAGGGTATTTCTGTAATTTTACAAATAGAGGGCATTTCGATAATTTCATAAACTAGGGGTATTTTGATAATTTTGCAAACCAAGGGCATTTCGATAATTTCATAAACTAGGTTATTTCGGTAATTTTACAAATCGAGGGCATTTTGGTAATTTCATAAACCAGGGGTATTTCAGTAATTTTGCAAATCGAGGGCATTTTGGTAATTTCATAAACCATGGGTATTTCGGTATTTTTGCAAACTGAGGGCATTTCGGTAATTTCATAAACTAAGGGAATTTCTGTAATTTGTAAACCAAGGGTATTTTAGTAATTTGCAAACCAAGGGTATTCTAAATAGAGATAACTATGCGAATGGGCCTAGGGCCCATTCTTAGCCCAAATGGACCCACATGTCCGTGTGGCCCATTTAGCCCAAAACTAGCCACAGATATGAGATTCACATTAACCAGTTCACTATCTACTACACAATCATACAATTTATTCATATGGGCCCATTGGCCCATTGGCCTTACATGGCCCGTTTCGACCCATCAAGGCCCAAACATCCTAAACCCACAAGAACACTCATGATGGCCTCAACTATCGCGTCGAAGCCCCCACACGTGCGCTCGCACGCTCGTGTGGCTACCATTGCAGTGTGACCGTCATTTCGACATTTGCCGCTCTACAGCTAGAGTAGTGCGAAGTGCACACCTGATAGGAATCTAAAGTTGATTCTCGCTCTAAACAATCCTGTGCCCAAATGCCAACCCAGGTATGCCTATCCTCCTCATAGATTGCTCTATTTAAAGCCAGCTTCTCACCTACCCTCTTGCTAGCTTCCCGATGTGGGATCCTTCCTTCATTAGAGTTTAATTCCAACACAAACTCTAGTCGTCCCAACTTAGCAAAATAAATATCCACTTTTGCTTGCGATGGGATTCGAACTCAGGCTCCCCTATAACTTAATCCACGCAGCTAGCCACTTGGCCACAAGCTCCTCTTGTGTCTAAAATCATGTGCAACTAAATATAAGTCTATGGCCAACGTCCAAGTTCACTTAAAAAATAAATCAAAATGAAATGCAAGCGCCAAGACTTGAACCTTGGACCCCTTGCTTCCTTGTGGCGTCATTCTCTTGTCTCTTATGTGGCGTCATTTGCCACTAGACCACAACCCCTTTTGTGTCATTTTTCTTCACATTTTATTCTTAAAGCCTACTTACTAATTCCCAGGGTTTTATTCACCTAAAACCAAAATTTTTCTAAAGCCCAAGTTTTATCCCAGGACTTCATAGAAGCCCCCTAACCTTCCAAAATCACTCACCTAATAGGTCCAACTTGCATTAGTGCCGTTCTCTCATTCTCAAAAATTTTAAATGCTACCAAGCCGAAGGCCCAATAGGCTTAATTCTACTAGGCCCAAATTCGGGTCGTTACAAAAGTGACATAAAGAATAAATACCCTTTGAAACGAATAGATGATTTGTTTGATCAGTTAAAAGGGGAAACCGTGTTTTCAAAATTTGATTTGAGATCGGGTTAGTACCAGTTGCGAGTTAAAGACTCAGATGTGCCAAAGACAGCATTTAGAACAAGGTACGGACACTACGAATTTCTTGTTATGCTTTTCGGACTAACGAATGCACCTGCTGTTTTTATGGACTTGATGAACCAGATTTTCTGGCCCTACTTAGACCGATTTGTAGTTGTGTTTATTGATGACATTTTGATTTACTCTCATGATGAATCTGGGCATGCTAAGCATTTGAGAATCGTGTTACAAACTTTGAGAGATAAATAGTTGTTTGCAAAGCTAAGCAAATGTGAGTTTTGGCTATAAGAGGTTGGTTTGCTAGGACATATAGTTTCAGTCGTGGGTATCCGAGTTGACCCAAGCAAAATTTCTACCATTATAGATTGGAAGCCTCCGAGAAATGTATTAAAGTCCGTAGTTTTCTGGGACTAGCCGGCTATTATAGAAGATTTGTAAAAGGCTTCTCGATAATTGTGGCTCCGATGACACGACTGCTTTAAAAAGATGTTAAATTTGAGTGGTTAGAAAAGTATCAGCAGAGCTTCAAGCAGTCGAAAGCATTATTTACAAAGGCACCAACGTTAGTTCTGTAACAGCTCGATTTAGGGCCTAGTCAGAATAGTGGTGCGAGGCCACGAATCCGAGGTGAATTTATGAGTTTTTTTTTAAAGTTTATGTTATGTCTGCATGCTAGTATGAACGTTCTATGAAGCAATTTTGCTAAATTGAGGTTGAATGGTCCAAAAAGGACTAAATTGCAAAAGTTGCAAAATATGAGTTACTAGAAGCTTTTTATATGAAATAGCTTTAGAATACAAATTAGAAGCCTTTAAGTAGCAATTTTCCCTAATTATAATTTTTGGACAAAAATGGACATGAGTTAGTAAAATAGAAATTTTTTTTAGAAAAGGGTATCTTGGTCATTTACCTATTAAATGATTAAAATAGGAAAACATATGAGAAAAAAATCATTCATCTGTTTCCTTGTGGGTGCCGAAATTTTGAAGAACCCCATAGCTAGGGTTCGTCATCTTTCAAGCTTTATAGTAAGTTCATTTGAGTCCCGTTTTTAATATTCTTCGTATTTTTGAAGTTCTCGCATTCTGAATTAGCTATTTTAGCTATAAAATGAGCTAAGGTGCATGATCAAAAATCTACCCATGAATGATATGCATGTTAAATGATGTTTATGGAAGTTTATAAGAGTTTGATGTTAGATAAACATCTTTTCCTTAATGAATTTCATGAAAAATGATAGTATGGATCAATTTGTAAAAGTTATGAAATTGGTCATACACCCTAGAAATAGTGAGAATTGATGATTGTTATAGTAGAGAAAATGAATCAGCTAAGCATGAAGTTTAAGAAAGTTGAATGAAAATCATTTTATGAGCCTAGGGGCAATAGTGTATATGAGAAAGTATAGGGGCAAAATAGTAATTTTTCCAAAATATGAGTAATGAGTCAATTTAGTCAATGTGAGTATTAAATGATCTATTTATGATTATAGATAAAGAAAAACGAAGCCCGAATCAAAACTGAGGCAAGAACAATGTCGAGGACTAAATTGCATATCTACAAACATTTTGTAGTTTGAGGTAAGTTTGTATGATTTCTAAGCTTTATGATTTTTATCATTGAATTGCTTAATATAATGTACACTATTTTCATGAATTATTTAATGTTTTGTTCAACCAAGAAATCAATGAGATTAAGTATAAGCAAGTCCCAATTGAAGATGAATTTCCTAGGATACTCGATCTACCACAATATGAGAGCCAGTATAAGACCATGTTTGGGACATGGCATCGGAAATCAAACAAGATATCATGTAAGTCCAAGGCAAGCTTGGCATTGAACAAGTTATCATGTAAGTCCAAGGCAAGCTTGGCATTAATCAAGTTATCATGTAAGTCCAAGGCAAGCTTGGCATTGAACAAGTTATCATGTAAGTCCAAGGCAAGCTTGGCATTGAAAAGCTATCAAGAGAAAGACTTCATATAAGTCCATGTCAAGACATGGCCTTGAAACCAAGATGAGATATTCTATGTAAGACCATATCTAGGATATGGCTTTGGCATCAAGTTATGTGGGTCGAGATTTAGTATCCTCGGTTATGCACAGAAATTCATTGGACAAATGAGTAAGGTTAAAAAAAATGAAATGGCAAGAGGCTAAGAAAGCAAAGCTATTATCAAGTTGATATTAAGTATTACTTATGTTATGAATGATGAAATAGAGAATCATGATTATTATATCAAAGTATGCTGATTAATGTGATCAAGTGATACAAGTACCATGTTTACCTTACAAGTATGAGAATATTAAGTATTATGAGACATGTAAGAATCATAATGAGTAAGTAAGCTCTATAGCTGAAATTATGATACCATTGTTATGTCAAGTGGTTTTTATTAAACAAGTATATTGATATGCGCTTTACATGCGAACTTACTAAGCTAAATGCTTACGTCTTTAATTCTTTCTTTCTATGTAGTCCCGCCAAGCTGACTTGTGGATCGTTGGAGTCGGAGCTCGTTGCACACTATCAATCTCTATTTTGGTATAGCCAAGTTATTTTACTAAGTATGACATGTATAGGAAGCATTCATTATGTTTTAAGAAGGGCCACTGTATAGGCTATCAAACCATTATTCTTTTGTATATGGCTAAGTGGTTGGCCAAAATTTACTATATGTATGTTGGTAAATTCAATGAAGCATGTTGAATAGTTCATGAAATGTATTGTGTTGATCTTGATTTCAGGGTGGCAAATGGCTTGGTAAATAGCCTGTAAGTGCCCACACGGTTAGACACACGGGCGTGTTTCTAGGCCGTGCTTACCCTGCACCTTATTATTATTAGTCAGAATAGGCCACGAGTAAATCCCACGGCTGTGTGCATGAGCCGTGTACGACACACGATTTGGGTATGGGCGTCTGCCCAAGCCGTGTGGATCAAGTCAGTAGCTCCCCACGGTTGGAAGACACGGGCGTGTCAAGGCCGTGTGAATATATTCAGTAACTCTCCACGGTTGGAAGACATGGGCGTGTCAAGGGGTACACTGGCATGTCCCAAGTCTCATGGGTGTGTGACCCCTGTTTCTAAGAAAGGTTTTTGATCAAGTTCTGAAAGTTATCAGATATGTGCTTAAGGCCTCGTAGGGCCATGAAATGTACAATTTGACTAAAAAGAGAAGTTGTGAAGCCGAAACAAAATTTTACTGCCTGTAATTGTATGATTAAGTGAGTTCAAGCATGGTAATGTCTCGTATCCAGTCCTAGCATCAGTCTCGGGTACAGGGTGTTACACTTAGTGGTATCAGAGCTACGGTTTAGTCGATTCTAGGACTAGCGTAGCATGAGCATGAGTCTAACTATACATGCCATACGTAAGAATGTTTTTATATTGATAGTGTGACGACTCCTGACTACTTAAATTATGTTTATACATATAGTAAAAGGATCCAAAAGGAGTTGTGGCGGATGATGTAGAAAGTAATGCGCCAGCTCCCGCAGAAGGGATGGTGCCAAATGAGAATGAGAATTGACCCACTATGGTGAGTCAAGGAGGAGGAGAAAAGGCTAGAGAAGCCTTCCTCCACATGATGAATACATGGAATACGGAGTTTGTTTGTACGAACCTGAATGCACAACCCCCTCCACCCCTTCTTGTTCCACAACCTATCCCTGCTGCCCCTCATATAGTAGAGGTAGTAAGGGGAGATAAACCTCCAATTAATAGGATCAGGAAACATGGGGCAGAAGAATTCCGGGCCGTAAGATGATGATCCGAAAGAGTCTGACTGTTAGAAAATACCATACGGGTATTTAGTGAATTGTAGTGCACGTCTGAGGAATGCATGAAATGTGTAGTCTCTCTTTTTAAAGACTCTGCTTACCAATGGTGGAACACCCTTGTGTCAGTGGTACTGAGGGAAAAGATCACATGGGAATTTTTCCAAGAAGAGTTCAAGAAAAAATACATCAGTCAAAGATTTGTGGATCAGAAAAGAAAAGAATTTTTAGAGTTAAAGCAAGGTAAGATGTCTGTAACTGACTATGAGCGTGAGTTTTGCGACTCAGTAAGTACGTTCACGGATGTGTCTCCACTGAGGCCATCATGAGTAAAAGATTTGAAGACGGGTTGAATGAGGACATCAAACTATTTGTTGCAGTCCTAGAACTGAAGGAATTTGTTGTACTAGTGGAAAGGGCTTGTAAAGCTGAATAACTAGTAAAAGAGAAGAAAAAATCTGAAATGGAGTCTTGTGACTCTTGAAAGAGACAATGGAGTAAGTCGTTCCAATCTTCATACATGAAGTTAAGAGATTTCCCTACTCGATCGGCCACTTCCACTAGATTTTCAAGGAAAGACAATAGTAAACAGTATTCATGGAATAAAGCACAGATTACTTCGATTGCAAGTGTAGGGAGCATTCAGTCTGACAGACCTGAGTGGCCACAGTGTGGCAGACGTGATCTTGGAGAATGTCGAGCGCATGAAAATACATGTTTTAGATGTGGTTCCCAAGACCATTATATAAAATATTGTCCAGAGATGATGAAAGAAGAGAGAGCTTAGAATACAAGATCCAAGAGTATGGTCCGAGCAAGACTGCAGAGAAACCTGGGAAGTGGGACCAGTGGAAGAGGTAACCCTCGAGAGCAGGCCGCGAGACCTGAGGGTAGAGCACCTGCAAGGACTTATGCCATTCGCGCTCGCGAAGAGGCATTTTCTCATAATGTTATTACGGGTACCTTTTCTCTTTTTGATACCAAAGTTATTGCTTTAATAGATCCCGAATCCACACACTCTTACATTTGCGTAAAATTTGTATCCGATTTGAATATGCCTATAGATTCTACAACATTTATGATTAAAGTGTCTAATTAGGCAAGAGTGTGTTAGTTGATAAAATTTGTAAAGATTGCCCATTAATGATTAGAGGTCATTGCTTAAAAGAAAATCTTATGTTGTTACCATTTGATGAGTTTGACCTCATTCTTGGAATGGACTGGTTGACTGCCCATGATGTATTTATTAATTGTGGAAAGAAGAAGTACATTGAGCTGAGATGTGAGAATGGGAATATTCTTCATGTATCATCAGATGAACAAGGTAGATTGCCGGTAATGATTTCTCATATGATGGCACAGAGATATTTAAGAAAGGGGTATGAGGCATTTTTGGCCTTTATGATGAATGACAAAGAAATTGGGTTAAAGATTGAGTCAGTGCCGATAGTATGTGAGTACCTGGATGTTTTTCCTGAGGAATTGCCAGGATTACCGCTAGTTAGAGAGGTTGAATTCAGTATTGAGCTAGCTTCTGGTACTGTAACGATATCCATTACTCCATACAGAATGGCTCCAACAGAGTTGAAGGAGCTAAAGTCACAGTTGCAAGAGTTGACAGATAAAGGCTTTGCAAGATCAAGTTGTTCACCATGGGGTGCTCCGGTATTATTTGTGAAGAAGAAAGATGGGTCTATGAGATTGTGTATAGACTATAGATAGCTCAACAAGGTGACAGTGAAGAATAAATATCCTTTATCAAGGATTGATGATCTTTTTGACCAACTGAAAGGAGCCACTGTGTTCTTCAAAATAGACTTGAGATCAGGGTACTACTAGCTGAGAGTGAAAGATTCAGATGTATACAAGACTGCTTTTCAAACAAGGTATGGACATTATGAATTTTTAGTCACGCCCTTTGGGTTAACCAATCTCCCACGGTATTCATGGATTTAATGAACCGCATCTTTAGACCATACCTTGATAAGTTTGTAGTAATTTTTATTGATGACATATTGATTTATTCTCAAGATGAGAATGAGCATGTTGAGCACCTACGAGCAGTTTTACAGACTCTTCGAGAAAATCAGTTGTATGCCAAATTCAGTAAAAGTGAATTTTGGCTCAAGGAAGTAGGATTTCATGGACATGTTGTCTCAAAAGATGGAGTCCGAGTAGATCCAAGTAAGATTTCGGCCATAATGGACTGGAAGCCACCTAAGAACATTTCTAAGATTAGAAGTTTTCTAGGCTTAGTCGGCTATTACAGACGATTCGTCAAGGGGTTTTCCATGATTGCAACCCCGATGACTAAATTGTTACAGAAAAATGTTAAGTTTGAGTGGACAGAACGATGCCAGCAAAGTTTCAAGAAGTTGAAAGCAATGTTGATAGAAGCTCCGTTTTAGTACAACCGGAGACAGGAAAATAATTTATGATTTACAGCGATGCATCCTTAATTGGATTGGGCTGTGTACTCATGCAAGAAGGCAAGGTGATTACTTATGCCTCAAGATAGTTGAAGCCTCATGAGAAGAATTATCCGACACATGATCTAGAATTGGCTGCTATAGTCTTCGCTTTGAAAATTTGGAGACACCATTTATATGGTGAAAGATGTTGGATTTTTACTGATCACAAAAGTCTGAAGTACTTGATGACGCAGAAAGAGTTGAACTTAAGACAACGAAGATGGTTAGAGTTGATAAAAGACGATGAATTGGTCATTGACTACCATCCAGGAAAGGCGAATGTGGTCGCCGATACTTTAAGTAGAAAGTCCCTATTTGCCTTAAGAGCATTGAATTCAAGGATATCTTTATCTAATGATGGTTCTATTTTAGCTGAGTTGTGAGCTAGACCGATATTTCTTCACAAGATTTTGGAAAGCTCAGAAAGAAGATAATCAATTGCAAGTTAAGAGAGCTCAGTACGAGTCTGATGTTGAATCCGGCTTTCGGATTAATTCTGATGGATACTTGATGTTTAGAGATACATTTTGTGTACCGAGAAAAGAGGATCTTATTTAGAGAATTTTGCACGAAGCACATAACGGATGTTTGTCTGTACATCCAAGAAGTACAAAGATGTATAATGATTTAAAGCAACAATATTGGTGGCCGAAAATGAAGAAAGATATTTCAGAGTTTATTTCCAAGTGCCTAATTTGTCAGCAAGTAAAGGCTGAACACCAAGTACCTTCGGGTTTACTTCAGCCCATTTTAGTTCCCGAGTGGAAATGGGACCGTATCACCATGGATTTTGTAACGGGTCTACCGTTGTCACCAAGTAAAAAGGATGCTATATGGTTTGTAGTTGATAGACTTACGAAGTCAGCCCATTTCATACCAGTACGAGTGGATTACTCCCTCGACAAGTTGGCAAACTTGTATATTTCAGAAATAGTAAGGCTTCACGGAGTTCCTTTATTGATTATATCGGATAAAGACCCGATATTCACATCCAGATTTTGGAATAAGTTGCAAGAAGCCTTGGGTACAAGATTGAGTTTTAGCACAGCTTTTCATCCTCTAACTGATGGTCAGTTAGAGAGGTTAATTCAAGTACTCGAAGATATGCTTAGATGTTGTATTTTAGAATTTCAAGGCAGTTGGGAAAATTTTCTCCATTGATAGAATTTGCCTACAATAATAGTTTTCAGTCGAGTTTAAAGATGGCACCTTATAAGGCTCCATATGGGCATAAGTGCAGAACACCTTTATTTTGGACTGAACTCAAGGAAAACCAAATTCACGGGGTTGATTTGGTTAAAGAAGTTGAAGAGAAAGTGAAAGTGATAAGAGAATGTTTAAAAGTTGCATCAAACAGATAGAAATCCTATTCGAATTTAAAGAGAAAAGAGATCGGGTACCAAGTCGGGGATAAAGTTTTCTTGAAAGTGTCACCATAGAGAATAGTTCTCAGATTTGGCTGGAAAGGCAAGTTAAGTCCATGTTTCATCGGACCTTACAAGATTACTGAGAGAGTTGGGCCGGTAGCTTACCGTTTGGCCTTACCATCAGAATTAGAAAAGATACATGATGCGTTTCACGTGTCAATGTTGCGACGCTACAGATCAGTTCCTTCACATGTAATTACCCCGTCAAAAACAGAGATTCATCCCAACATGACTTATGGTGAAGAACCAGTCAAGATTTTAGCTCAGGAAGTCAAGCAGTTGAGAAATAAAAGTATTGCCTTAGTGAAAGTATTATGACAAAGACATGGGATAGAAGAAGCTACATGGGAAACCGAAGAGAATATGAGAAACCAATATCCAAACCTTTTTGCTGATAGGATTTTTGAGGACGAAAATCCCTAAGGGGAGAATTGTAACAGCTCGATTTAGGGCCTAGTCAGAATAGTGGTGCGAGGCCACGAATTCGAGGTGAATTTGTGAGTTTTCTTAAGGTTTATGTTATGTCTGCATGCCAGTATGAAAGTTCCATGAAGCAATTTTGCTAAATTGAGGTTGAATGGTCCAAAAAGGACTAAATTGCAACAGTTGCAAAATATGAGTTTCTAGAAGCTTTTTGTATGAAATAGCTTTAGAATATAAATTAGAAGCCTTTAAGTAGAAATTTACCCAAATTATAATTTTTGGACAAAAATGGACATGAGTTAGTAAAATAGAAATTTTTTTTAGAAAAGGGCATCTTGGTCATTTACCTATTGAATGATTAAAATACGAAAAAAGATGAGAAAAAAATCTCTTCTTCTTCCTTGTGGGTGCCGGAATTTTGAAGAACCCCATAACTAGGGTTTGTTAATCTTTCAAGCTTCCTAGTAAGTTCATTTGAGTCCCGTTTTTAATATTCTTCGTATTTTTGAAGTTCTTATATTAAGAATTAGCTAGTTTTAGCTATAAAATGAGCTAAGGTGCATGATCAAAAATCTACCCATGAATGATATGCATGTTAAATGATGTTTTATGGAAGTTTATAAGAGTTTGATGTTAGATAAACATCTTTTCCTTAATGAATTTCATGAAAATTGATAGTATGGATCAATTTGTAAAAGTTATGAAATTGGTCATAAACCCTAGAAATATTGAGAATTGATGATTGTTATACAAGATAAAATGAATCATCTAAGCATGAAGTTTAAGAAAGTTGAATGAAAATCATTTTATGAGCCTAAGGGCAATAGTGTAAATATGAGAAAGTAAAGGGGCAAAATAGTAATTTTCCAAAATGTGAGTAATGAGTCAACTTAATCAATCTGAGTATTAAATGATCTATTTATGATTGTAGATCAAGAAAAATGAAGCCCGGGTCAAAACCGAGGCAAGAACAAAGTCGAGGACTAAGTTGCATATCTATATACATTTTGTATTTTGAGGTAAGTTTGTATGATTTCTAAGCTTTATGATTTTCCTAATTGAATTGCTTAATATAATGTACACTATTTTCATGAATTGTTTAATGTTTTGTTCAACCAAGAAATTAATGAGATTAAGTATAAGCAAGTCCCGATTGAAGATGAATTTCCCAGGATACTCGATCTACCACAATATGAGAGCCAGTGTAAGACCATGTTTGGGACATGGCATCGGCAATAAAACAAGTTTTCATGTACGTCCAAGGCAAGCTTGGCATTGAACAAGTTATCATGTAAGTCCAAGGCAAGCTTGGCATTGAACAAGTTATCATGTAAGTCCAAGGCAAGCTTGACATTGAACAAGTTATCATGTAAGTCCAAGGCAAGATTGTCATTAAACAAGTTATCTTGTAAGTCCAAGTCAAGCTTGGCATTGAGCAAGTTATCATGTAAGTCCAAGGCAAACTTGGCATTGAACAAGTTATCATGGAAGTCCAAGGCAAGCTTGGCATTGAAAAGCTATCAAGAGAAAGACTTCATATAAGTCCATGTCAAGACATGGCCTTGAAACCAAGATGAGATATTCCATGTAAGACCATATCTAGGATATGGCTTTGGTATCAAGTTATGTGGGTCGAGATTTAGTATCCTTGGTTATTCGCAGAAATTCATCGGGCAAATGAGTAAGGTTAAAGAAATGAAATGGCAAGAGGCTAAGAAAGCAAAGCTATTATCAAGTTGATATTAAGTATTACTTATGTTATGAATGATGAAGTAGAGAATCATGATTATTATATCAAAGTATGCTGATCAATGTGATCAAGTGATATAGGTACCATGCTTTATCAAGTGATACAGGTACCATGTTTACCTTATAAGTATGAGAATATTAAGTATCATGAGACATGTAAGAATCATAATGAGTAAGTAAGCTCTATAGCTAAATTTATGATACCATTGTTATGTCAAGTGGTTTTTATTAAACAAGTATATTGATATGCGCTTTACATGCGAACTGACTAAGCTAAATGCTTACGTCTTTAATTCTTTCTTTCTATGTAGTCCCGCCAAGCTGACTTGTAGATCGTTGGAGTCGGAGCTCGTTGCACACTATCAATCTCTATTTTGGTATAGCCAAGTTATTTTACTAAGTATGGCATGTATAGGAAGCATTCATTATGTTTTAAGAAGGGCCATTATATAGGCTATCAAACCATTATTCTTTTGTATATGGCTAAGTGGTTGGCCAAAATTTACTATATGTATGTTGCTAAATTCAATGAAGCATGTTGAATAGTTCATGAAATGTATTGTGTTGATCTTGATTTCAAGGTGGCAAATGGCTTGGTAAATAGCCTGTAAGTGCCCACACAGTTAGACACACGGGCGTGTCTCTAGGCCGTGCGTACCCTGCACCTTATTATTATTAGTCAGAATAGGCCACGGATAAATCCTACGGCCGTGTGCATGAGCCGTGTAAGAGACACGGTTTGGGCCTGGGCGTGTGCCCAGGCCGTGTGGATCAAGTCAGTAGCTCCCCACGGTTGGAAGACACGGGCCTGTTAAGGCCGTGTGAATATAGTCAGTAACTCCCCACGGTTGGAAGACATGGGCGTGTCAAGGGGTACACGGGCGTGTCCCAAGTCACATGGGCGTGTGAGCCCTATTTCTAAGAAAGGTTTTCGATCAAGTTCTGAAAGTTATCGGATATATGCTTAAGGCCTCGTAGGCCCAAGAAATGTATAATTTGACTAAAAAGAGAAGTTGTTAGGTCGGAACAAAATTTTATTGCCCGTAATTGTATACTTAAGTGAGTTCAAGCATGGTAATGTCTCATTCCAGTCCTAGCATCGGTCTCGGGTACGGGGTGTTACAAGTTCAACCTGAGTTAGGTAAAGAATTCGTATTTTTCAGTGATGCATCATTAAATAGCCTAGGTTGTGTTTTGACGTAGGAAGACAAAGTTGTAGCTGATGCCTCGAGACAGTTGAAGCCACATGAAAAGAATTATCCGACGCATGATCTAGAGTTAGCTGCGATAGTGTTCACATTGAAAATTTGGCATCATTACTTGTTTGGTGAGAATTGCCATATTTATATCGGCCATAAAAGTTTGAAATATTTGATGACTTAGAAAGATTTGAATTCGTGACAGAGGAGATAGCTAGAATTGCTAAAAGACTATCAATTAGTATTGATTATCATCATAGGAAAGCGAACGTAGTTGCTTATGCTTTGAGCCGAAAGTCCTTATTTGCTTTACGTGCTTTGAACACACAATTAGCTTTGTCTGATGACGGTGTGATAGTAGCCGAGTTGAAAGCAAGACCGTTATTTCTACTGCAGATGTGTGAGGCTAAAAAATTTTGATAATGAATTGCAAGCAAAACGAGCTTAATGTGAGTCGACTTCTGATTCAAAGTTTCGAATAAGGCCTAATGATTGTTTGATTGTTTGTGATAGAATGTGTACCAAGAAATTCTAAGCTCATTCGGAAGATTCTAAATGAAGCACATAGTAGTTGTTTATCAGTGCATCTGAGAAGCGCAAAGATGTATAACGATTTGAAACATCCTTATTAGTGGCACGACATGAAATGAGATATTTCAGAATTTGTTTCGAAATGTGAGATTTGTCAGCAAGACAAAGCTGAGCATCAAGTGCCTTCAGGTTTATTACAGCCTATTATGATTCCTAAGTGGAAATGGGATAGAGTAACAATGGATTTCGTATCGGGTTTGCCCTTATCTCTAAAAAAGAAAGAAGTGATCTGGGTTGTTGTTGACAGATTGACGAAATCAACTCTTTTCATTCCTGTACGTACAGATTTCTCGCTTGATAAATTACCTTAATTATATATATCTGAAATTGTGAGATTTCATGGTGTTCCCTATCTATTATTTTGGATAGAGATGCAAGATGTACTTCACGATATTGGAATAAATTGCAAGAAGCTTGGGGTTTAAAGTTGCACTTTAGAACTGTGTTTCAACCGCAAACGGATGGTCAATCTGAACGAGTAATTTAGATACTTGAGGATATGTTGCATTGTTTCATTCTTGAGTTTGAAGGTAGCTGGAAGAAATTATCTTCCGCTAATTGAATTTGCTTACAATAATAGCTTCCAATCGAGTACAAAGATGGCACCATACGAAGCTTTATACGGTCGTAAATGTAGAGCACCGTTGTACTGGACTGAGCTTAGCGAAAATAAGATTCACGGGGTTGATCTGATCAGAGAGATTGAAGAAAAAGTGAAAGTAATTCACGATAGTTTGAAAGCAACTTCGGATCGATAAAGATCGTATGCAGTCTTGAAATAGAAAGATATTGAGTTTTAGATCAGTGATAAAGTGTTTCTGAAAGTGTCCCCATGGAAGAAAATATTTCGGTTTGGTCGTAAAGGGAAATTGAGTCCGAGATTCATCGGGCCGTGTGAAATCATTGAAAGAATAGGGCCGGTAGCATATTGACTATCTCTACCATCAAAGTTAGAAAAGATCCATAACATGTTTCATGTATCGATGCTAAGACGGTATAGATCTGATCCATCGCATATGATTTCTCCGTCAGAGATTGAAATTCGACCTGATATGACATACAACAAAGAACCGATCAAAATTTTGGCTCGAGAGATCAAAGAATTGAGATCAAAGTATTGTGGCAATGTCATAGAGTTGAAGAGGCTACATGGGAACCCGAGGAAGCCATGAGAAAATAGTACCTTAACCTATTCACTGGTAAGATTTTTGGGGACGAAAATCCCTAAGGGGAGGAGAGCTGTAACAGCCTGTTTTTGGTCAAATTGGAAAGTGGTTTCAGGACCACAAATTCAAAGTCAAAATATTTATTTTATTATTTACAGCATGAATATATGATGGTGTGAAATCTTTGTTAAGAAATTTTAGCATTTGAATGCTCAACTAGGTAAAAAAGGACTAAATCGTGTAAAATGCAAAAATGTTGTTCTATTAGCTAAAAGTGTCAAATAGCTATAGAATCTTAAAGTTAAGGTCCTTATGTTGTAATTAGACCATTATATTTGTGAGTGGACATTTATGGACATGTTATAAATAGTTTTAAATTTTAATTATTTAAGGTTAATATAGTAATTATATTTTAACTTAAGTTAATAATTGTAACATCCTGGTTTAGGGCCTAATTGGAATAGTGGTGCGAGACCACAAATCCAAGGTCTATGTATGAGTTTTTGAGATTTATGCTATGTTTGCATGTTAGTGTGAATGTTTCATGAAGCAATTTTGTGAAATTTCGATTAAATTGTCAAAAAGGACTAAATTGCAAAAGTTGCAAAACGTGAGATTCTAGAAGCTATTTGTGTGAAATGGCTTTATAATATATATTAGAGGTCCTTAAATAGAAATTTACCCAAATTCTAATTTTTGGACAAATTTGGGCAATGATGAGTTAAAATAAGAAGTTTATCAAAAAGGGCATTTTGGTCATTTGGCAATTAAATGATTAAAATAGAAATTGCAAGAAGCTTGGGGTTTAAAGTTGCATTTTGGTCATTTGCCAATTAAAAGATTAGGGGGAAAAGGGTAATTTTTCCAAAGTATGAGATAAGTGTCAATTTAGTCAATGTGTGTATTGAATAAGCTGATTTATTCATTATAGATTAAGAAAGATGAAGCCCAGATCAAAATCGATGCAAAGGTGGACTAAATTGCATATTTCTATACTTTTGAGTATCGAGGTAAGTCTATGCTTAAACAATGCATTCATACTTTACAATTTCTTAATGCTAGCTAGTGTGTAGCATGATTGGGAATGATTGAGAACCTATGTGGGATGAAAGTGGTAGAATTTGTGAATGGATGTATGGTTAAGTAAGTAGATATGTGAATGTGTAATGAGAATGCTAAATGGTGGGCCAAGTGCGATACCATCTTAATGCATGTTGACGATAAGCTGGCTATGTGCGATGCTATCGTTAGGTATATCGTCTAGTGGGCTATGTGTGAAACCACTATGAATACCTTTGTGGTAGGCTAAGTGCGATACTACCTTATTAGTTGATTATGGTGGGCTAAGTTCGAAACCAACGAGAAATTAGCTGTGTGGATTAGCTGTGTGGTAATATTATTGAGTTAATTAGCTGTGTGGATGAATTATCGAGAAATGATGTTGTGTTGTATATTGTGTAAATGTGATATTGAATGCACGGGTGCATTTCAATGGTTATGAGTATGTGACTCATGATGTGTTGGAAATGTGGTAAGGGATAGAAAGAGTAAGCATTGTTGTACATTATATGTTAGTATGATGCTAATTGTTGTTTAGCTTATACTATGATGCTTAATTGTATATGTGTAAACTTACGAAGCTCAAAGCTTACTCTCTTTCTTTTCCGTTGTCTTATAGAGTAAAAGTGTTGAATCGAGATATGAGGATCAATTGGAAGATTGTCCACTTTATTAGCACACTCTGGTACATGAGACTCAATGTTTTCTATATGGCATGTATAGAGGCTAGACAAGTTAGTGAATTTTGTTGTAAATGGCTAAGATGTGTTGGCCTTTAGATGGATAGTCTATTTTGTATAATGCCATAGTAGTTGGCTACCTTATTTTATGGAAAGATTGTAGTGTATGCTAGAAGGGTGAATGAATGCATGCATGTGTTGAATGAATGCATATTGTGCATGCTAGAGGGGTGAAAGGAACATACCACATAGCTTTGTTTTTGTCCATGTGGATAGACACACGAGCGTGTGTCTAGACCATGTGTGACACACGGTCAGCCCACGGGCATGTGACTTGGCTGTGTGTCCCCTGCATCTTAACATTTTTAGTCAGAATAGACCACGGACTAGCCACACGGGCGTGTGCATAGGCTGTGTGAGTTTAGTCAGTGTTGGCCACGGGCTAGCCACACGGGCGTGTGACTAGGCTTTGAGGCCGTGTGTATGTAGTCAGTATTCACCATGGTTGTGGAGCATGGGTGTGTGGGTGTATGCACAGGCGTGTCTCTTCTTGCACGGGCATGTTAACCCTGTACAAAAGAGAAAATTTTTAAGATTTGAAAAAGTTTTGATATAGTCCTGGTAGCCCTCCTGTGTATGAGTGAGGCCTCGTAAGTTCGAGATTAAGGTTGTTGAGGTGACTTCAAAGAGTAGTCACAATGAGCCTAAGTGGCGATCAAGTGGTTTTAGTATGGTAACTCCTCGGGCTCGGTTCTGGTGTAGAACTCGGGTAAGTGGTATTACATTTAGTGGTATTTGAGCTATGGTTTAGTCAGTTCTAGGATTACCGTAGCGGGTGTAAGAGTGTAGCTATACATGCCATAAGTGTACTATGATAGTGTGGTGGTTTCTAATGATTTTAAATCTTGTTTTGTATAGTATATGGATCCCGATCAATCTACTGCTGATGAAACAGCTAGTAATATGTCGGCTCCTGCGTATGGAACCGTGCTTGTACAAAGTGGGCCCGAGGTTAGGGGTTAAGGGGAATAGGCATGGGAAGCCTTTCTCCAGATGATGAGTAATTGGTACCCGGACTATGTTCGAGCGAACCCTAATGCTCAATCTCTGCCACCTCCTCCTATACCTTAGCCAAATCCAGTGGCTCCTCAAGGTATTGGTGTTGTGAGGATATCGAAACCCCCTGGTGGATAAGATTAGGAAGCTCGGGGTTGAGGAGTTTAGAGCTAAGGTGGATGATGACCCTGAGAGGGCGGAGTTCTGGTTAGAGAACTCGATGAGAGTGTTTGATGAACTCTCCTGTACACCAGGAGAGAGCATGAAGTGTGCCGTATCCTTGTTGAGTGATTCGGCATACCATTGGTGGAAGACGCTAACGTTAGTGGTCGCGAAAGGGCGGGTGACGTGGGACTTCTTTCTAGAAGAGTTCTGGAAGAAGTATATAAGCCAGCGATTTACTGATCGGAAAAGGAAGGAATTCCTTGAGTTCAAGCAAGGAAGAATGTCATTAGAAGAGTATGAGCGTGAGTTTGTTAGGCTTAGCAAATACGCTCAAGAGTGTGTATCGACAGAGACCATCTTGTGTAAGAGGTTCGAAGACGGACTGAATGAGGATATCAAACTCCTAGTGGGTATTTTGGAGTCGAAAGAGTTTGTGGTGTTAGTTGAAAGGGAAAGTACGGCCGAAGAGTTGAGTAAGGAAAAGAGATGGGCTGTGAGTGAAGCCGGGGATGCTAGAAAAAGACCGATGGGCAAGTCGTATCAAGCCCAGTCGAAAAGATCCAAGAAAGGAAATCCTCGGACAACAGCTGCAATGGGATATTCACATCGAGACTTGGGTAATATTCGTTCGGGTTCGAGAGTCCAAGCCACCTCGATGGAAAGTGTGGGTAATACAAAGAGCAAACCGGAGTGTCCAAGTTGTGGTAGATATCACACCGGAGAGTATTGGGGTAATAGTCGGAACTGTTATAAATGTGGCTTCCCCGATCACTTTATCCGAAACTGCCCCGAGAGGGATGATAAGGAAGAGAAGCAAGAGATAAGATCCAGTGATGTGTCTGCAAGAGGTAGACCACCTAGGAACCCGAGAGGTGGGAATAGTGGTAGAGGTGCGTCCAAAGATTCTGCTGTGAGACCGGAGGGTCGGGCACCTGTGAGGACATATGCTATTCGCGCTCGCGAAGAGGCATCCTCCCCAGATGTGATAACGAGTACTTTTTCTCTCTATGACACCTTTGTTATTGCTTAATAGATCCAGGGTCTACTCATTTTTATATCTGCATGAGATTAGCATCTAGTTTGAGTTTGACTATTGAGTCTACGGATATTGTGCTTAAGGTGTCAAACCCGTTAGAAAACCATGTGTTAGTGGACAAAGTATGTAAAAATTGTCCTTTATTGATTTAGAATCATTGTTTTCCTGCAAACCTTATGTTGTTGCTGTTTGATGAGTTTGATTTAATCCTTGGCATGGATTGGTTAACTACCCATAATGTATTAGTGACCTGTGGTAGTAAGTTTATTGAATTAAAATGTGAAAGTGGAGATGTGGTTTGGGTTGAATCAAGTGGATCAGATAGTCTACCAGTGATGATTTCTTCCCTAGTGGCTGAGAAATGTTTGAGAAAAGGGTGTGAATCCTATCTGGCTTTTGTGTTGAATACTCGAGAGGTTGGAGTGAAGTTTGAAATAGTACCGATAGTATTCGAGTATCCAGATGTATTCCCGGAAGAGTTACCCGGATTACCTCCAGTGAGAGAGGTCGAGTTTGGGATTGAGTTGATTCCAAGAATGACATCGATTTCAATTTCTCCATATAGAACGGCACCTTTAGAGTTGAGAGAACTGAAGGTACAGTTGCAAGAGTTGACAGATAACGATTTTGTAAGACCGAGTTACTCACCGTGGGGTGCTCCGGTATTATTTGTGAAGAAGAAAGATGGGTCTATGAGATTGTGTATAGACTATAGACAGCTCAACAACGTGATGGTGAAGAATAAATATCCTTTACCAAGGATTGATGATCTTTTCGATCAATTGAAAAGAGCTACAGTGTTCTCCAAGATAGACCTGAGGTCTGGTTACTATCAATTGAGAGTGAAAGAGCAAGACGTGTTGAAAACTGCATTTCCAACAAGGTATGGCCATTATGAGTTTTTGGTTATACCATTTGGTTTAACAAATGCACTTGCGATTTTTACGGATCTGATGAACCGTGTATTCAGACCATATGTGGACATGTTTGTGGTTGCCTTCATTGACGACATATTGATCTATTCTCGGGATGAGAATGATCATGAAAAGCATTTCAGAATTGTCTTGCAAACTTTAAGAGATAAGCAGTTGTATGCTAAGTTTAGCAAGAGTGAGTTTTGGCTCCGAGAGGTCAGATTTCTAAGACACATTGTGTCGGGTGATGGTGTCAGAGTTGACCCAAGTAAGATTTCAGCTATTGTGGATTGGAAACAGCCGAGGAACGTGTCAGAAATTAGAAGTTTCTTGGGATTAGTGGGATATTACAGACATTTCGTAAAGGGGTTTTCTGTGATTGCTACCCCGATGACGAAACTTTTGCATGAAGATGTCAAGTTTGAATGGAATGAAACTTGTCAATAGAGTTTCAAGAAACTGAAAACAATGTTGACTGAGGCACCAGTTTTGGCTCAACCAGGATCGGGGAAAGAGTTTGTAGTTTACAGTGATGCATCGTTTAATGGTCTCAGTTGCGTGTTGATGCAAGAGGGTAAGGTAGTCGTTTATGCCTCGAGACAGCTAAAACCTCACGAGAAGAATTATTCGACTCATGATTTGGAGTTGGCTGCGATTGTTTTTGCGTTAAAGATTTGGCGACATTACTTGTATGGTGAGAAGTGCTAGATCTTTACGGATCACAAGAGTTTGAGATATTTGATGGATCAGAAGGATCTGAATTTGAGGTAGAGGCGGTGGCTTGAGTTATTGAAAGACTATGAATTAGTCATTGATTATCACCAGGGAAAAGCGAATGTGGTTGTGGATGCCCTGAATAGGAAATCCTTATATGCTCTAAGGGTTATGAGCATGAGTTTAGCAATAGCTGATGATGGTGCTATTTTGGCAGAGTTGAGAGCTAAGCCACTATTTGTTCAACATATATGTGAGGCTCAAAGAAATGACAGTGAGATGCAAGCAAAAAGAGCTAAGTATGGAATAAAAAGTGATTCTGATTTTCGAGTGGGCTCGAATGGTTGTTTGTTGTACCGTGACAGAAATTGTGTACCTAGATATGAAGAGTTAATCCAAAAGGTTTTGCATGAGGCACATAGTGGTTATTTTTTAGTACACCCAGGTAGTACGAAAATGTACAACGACTTGAGGAAGTTTTATTGGTGGTCAGGTATGAAAAGAGATATTTCAGAATTTGTGGCAAAGTGTCTGCTTTGTAAACAAGTGAAAGTTGAGCATCAAGTGCCTTCAGGATTGCTTCAGCCTGTGATGGTTCCCGAATGAAGTGGGTTCGGGTTACCATGGATTTTGTAACGGGGTTGTTGATGACTCCAAAAAAAAAAGATGCTGTGTAGGTTGTCGTGGATAGACTAACGAAGTCGGCTCACTTTATTCCGGTACGTGTTGATTATTCACTGGATAAGTTAGCTGAGTTGTATGTTGCAGAAATAGTGAGATTGCATGGTGTACCTATATCTATTATATCAGATAGAGATCCAAGGTTTACTTTGAGATTTTGGAAGAAGTTGCAAGAGGCCATGGGTACGAGGTTGAATTTCAGTAATGCGTTCCATCCGCAAACTGATGGCCAGTCTGAAAGAGTAATTCAAGTTCTCGAAGATATGCTTCGATGCTGTGTGTTAGAATTCATAGGTGGTTGGGAGAGATATCTACCTTTTGTCTAATTTGCTTACAACAACAGTTATCAGTCGAGTATACGGATGGCTCCGTATGAGGCTTGTATGGTCGTAAGTGTCAGACTCTATTGTATTGGACCGAGCTTAGTGAAAAGGGGGTCCGTGCAGTTGATCTGGTAAAATAGACCAAAGAGAAAGTAAGAGTAATCCGTAATAGTCTGAAAGTTGCTTCGGTCCGACAGAAGTCATACGCGAATTTGAAAAGAAAAGAGATTGAGTTTGAGGTGGGTGACAAAATGTTTTTGAAAGTGTCCCTATGGAAGAAAATTATGAGATTTGGACGAAAAGGGAAGTTAAGTCCAAGATTTATAAGGTCATATGAGATTACATATAGAGTTGGGCAAATAGCTTATCGGTTGGCTTTGCCGATAAAGCTAATGTATTCCATGTACCGATGTTGCGACGGTATCACTCCGATCCTTCACATGTGATTCCTTCAACGAAAATATAAATAAGACCAGATATGTCTTATGAAGAGGAGCCGATTAAGATCTTGGCTCGAGGGGTGAAACAGTTGAGAAATAAGAGCATAGCACTAGTGAAAGTGTTATGGAAGAAACACGGAGTGGAAGAGGCTACATGGGAAGCGGAAGAATCTATGAGAGAGCAACATCCCAACCTCTTTACTGGTAAGATTTTCGGGGGTGAAAATCTCTAAAGGGGGGAGAGTTGTAACATCCCAACTTACGGCCTAATTGGAATAGTGGTGCGAGACCACAAATCCGAGGTCTATGTATGAGTTTTTGAGATTTATGCTATGTTTGCATGTTAGTGTGAAAGTTTCATGAAGCAATTTTATGAAATTTCAGTTGAATTGTCTAAAAGGACTAAATTGCAAAAGTTGCAAAATGTGAGATTCTAGAAGCTATTTGTGTGAAATGGCTTTAGAATATATATTAGAGGTCCTTAAATAGCAATTGACCCAAATTCTAATTTTTGGACAAATTTGGGCATGGATGAGTTAAAATAGGAAGTTTATCAAAAAGGGCATTTTGGTCATTTGGCAATTAAATGATTAAAATGGGAGAAAAGATGACAAAATTCATTTATCTTCTTCCCCAAGGCTGTAGAAATTTTCAAGAGCAATTGTTAGGGTTCTTCAAATTTTTCAAGCTTGCTAGTAAGTGCATCCAAGCCCCGTTTTTTGATTTTCTTCGTATTTTTGAAGTCCTAATTGTATGAATAAGCTATTTTTAGCTATTTGATGAGCTATATTGAATGTTCAAAAATTTGGCCATGTATGACATGCATGTATGTTTATGTTTTATGAAAGATTATAAAAGCTTGATGTAGTAGAAACATCTTTTGTTAAGTGATTTTCCATAAAAATGCATGTAGGGACTAGTTTGTGAAAGTTTTAAGTTTGGTCATACATTTGTGATTTAGTAAGAATTGGTGAATGCTTTAGGTGAGTAAGTGGTTTGGCCAAGCATGAACGGCTAGAAAGTTGAATAAAAATCACTTTACTAGGCTTGGGGCAAAAGTGTAATTATGAGAAAGATTAGGGGTAAAAGGGTAATTTTTTCCAAAGTATGAGATAAGAGTCAATTTAGTCAATGTGTGTATTGAATAAGCTGATTTATTCATTATAAATCAAGAAAGACAAAGCCCGGATCTAAACCGAGGCAAGAGCAAGGTGGTGGACTAAATTGCATATTTCTATACTTTTGAGTATCGAGGTAAGTCTATGCTTAAACAATGCATTCATACTTACAATTTCTTTATGCTAGCTAGTGTGTAGCATGATTGAGAACCTATGTGGGATGAATGTGGTAGAATTTGTGAATGGATGTATGGTTAAGTAAGTAGATATGTGAATGTGTAGTGAGAATGCTAAATGGTGGGCTAAGTGCGATACCATATCAATGCATATTGATGATAAGCTAGCTATGTACGATGCTATCGTTAGGTATATCATCTAAGGGGCTATGTGCGAAACCACTATGAATACCTTTGTTGTAGGCTAAGTGCGATACTACCTTATTAATTGATTGTGGTGGGCTAAGTGCAAAACCACCGAGAAATTAGCTTTGTGGATTAGCTGTGTGATAATATAATTGAGTGAATTAGCTGTGTGGATGAATTATCGAGAAATGATGTTGTGTTGTATATTGTGTAAATGTGATATTGAATGTAGGGGTGCATTTCAATGGTCATGAGTATGTGACTCATGATGTGTTGGAAATGTGGTAAGGGATAGAAAGAGTAAGCATTGTTGTACATTATATGTTAGTATGATGCTAATTGTTGTTTAGCTTATACTATGATGCTTAATTGTTTATGTGTAAGCTAACTAAGCTCAAAGCTTACTCCCTTTCTTTTCCCTTGTCTTATAGAGTAAAAGTGTTGAATCAAGATACGAGGATCAATTGGAAGATCGTCCATATTATCAGCACACTCTGGTACATGAGACTCAATGTTTTGTATATGGCATGTATAGAGGCTATACAAGTTAGTGAATTTTGTTGTAAATGGCTAAGATGTGTTGGCCTTTGATGGATAGTCTATTTTGTATAATGCCATAGTAGTTGGCTACCTTATTTTATGAAAAGATTGTAGTTATCTATGTGAGATTGCACTTCAATTTGAGTTGATTATGGATGTGTTGAATGAATGCATATTGTGTATGCTAGAGGGGTGAAAGGAACATAGCACATAGCTTTGTTTTTGTCCATGTGGATAGACACACGGGCGTGTGTCTAGACCATGTGTGACTCACGATCAGCCCACGGGCATGTGACTTGGCCGTGTGTCCCCTACATCTTAACATTTTTAGTCAGAGTAGACCACGGACTAGCCACACGGGAGTGTGCATAGGCCGTGTTAGTTTAGTCAGTGTTGGCCACGGGCTAGCCACACGGGCGTGTGACTAGGCTTTGAGGCCGTGTGTATATAGTCAGTATTCACCACGGTTGTGGAGCATGGGCTTGTGGGTCTATGCACGGGCGTGTCTCTTCTTGCACGGGCGTGTTAACCCTTTACAGAAGGGAAAATTTTTATAATTGGAAAAAGTTTCGATATAGTCTAGGAAGCCCTCGTGTGTATGAGTGAGGCCTCGTAAGTTGAGATTGAGGTTGTTGAGGTGACTTAAGAGAGTAGTCACGATGAGCCTCAGTGGCGATCAAGTTGTTTTATTACGGTAACGCCTCAGGCTCGGTTCTGACATAGATCTCGGGTAAGGGGTGTTACAATAATAATTAAAAACATTAAGTCTTCATCTTCATAAAACACCACCACCAAAATCAGGGCTTGAAAAACAGCATTTGAAAGCTTGGAGTATTCGGCCATGGTATCCTGAGCATGTAAGTCCATTTTTGGTTCCATTTTTAATGATTTCTATGTTTTTGAGATCGTTGCTTCGTATTCTAGCTAGCCCGTACCTTAAATTTCGAAATTGTTAATGATTTATCGTGTTGCCATTGTTGAATGCATGAGTAATTTGATTATTTATGATATATTTGAAAAGTTTACTGTTAGATTAATAGCTTTTGTAAAGTGACTTTTGACAAAAATGTCAAAAAGGGATTAAATTGAGAAAATGTGAAATGTGGTGGTTAAAAGTGTGAATAAATGAAAAGTATGGGCTGCTAGGGGTATAATGGTAATTCGGCTAAGCATGGGTTAGTACTAAATTGCATGAATTTTTGATTTTATGCAATAAGGACTAAATTGCAAAAATGTGAAAATTTAGGGGCAAATTATAAAATAGCCCTAATGTGTGTTTTGGATTGAAATGAGTAAATTGAAGAATAAATAAGTTGATTTTGATTACTTACAGAGCAAGAAAAGAGGAATTCAGACTTTGATCGGGGAAAAAGCAAAGTAATTGAATAGTCGGTCCGTTTCATCATTTCCGTACACGAGGTAAGTTCGTATAATTGAACTTGAATGTGTAATTATTCAATTGCTGGATAGTATTGAGAATTTATTTATTCTATGGCTAAATGTGATGAACATGATTTAAATGTACGGTTTAAGTCGACGAGATACTGTATAAGACCATAGCTGGCTATGGCAATCGGATAATAAGACCATAACCGGGTTATGGCATGTGAATGTAAGACCACGACAGGGCCTTGGCAATGTATGTTTAAGACCTTAGTTGGATTATGGCATCAGAAAATCAACGTACTTATATCGTAAGCATTTATAAACTCGAAGTGATTCGAGAAGCGAATTGGTGAGAATAGATATGTATCAGTACGGGTAGGTACAGAAAACTGTTCAAATGATGAATTAAAAGATGATGAGAACTTATGAGTTGCTTTGTAGTTAAACTTTATGTTATCTCATTGATTAAGGTTTAATTTGCAAATTATGTATCTATTTGGAATTGTTAATGAATGATGTTGATTATTTCATACATACATATGAACTTACTAAGATTTATAGCTTACTTTGTTATTTTCTTCTATCTTTTTATAGTATATCGAAGCTAGCTCAGAACCGGGGATCGTCAGAGACTTTATCGCAAGATCGAACATTTATTTTGGTACTTTTGAGTTGTGTATATATGGTATATGACATGTATAGGCTTGAGTCATTTTGTTATGTTTGATGAACATGTATTTTGGGCCATTTAAGTTGGCTTGTGTTGATGATTTTTTTAATGTATAAAGATGTGTAAATGGCTTTGTTTTGAGTTAGGCAAATGACCTATAATGAATGAATGAGGTTGAATTGATAATGCACATTTGGAATTGTTTTATTAAATGAATCATTTATGTGAATGATGTCTATTAAAGCAAGATGAGTTGATAGGTATTTGAATAGGTAAATGGCATTGAATTGAGTATTGAAATGGTTGAAATGGATATAGTATCAATGTGTATTGGTTGATGACTTTTGGCTGCCTAATTGTATGATGAAATGGTACCATTTTGCCTTCTGTAGGCACATTGAAGTTGGGGTGGCAAATTGGCCTCCTAAATGGCCTATTTTTGTCCACACGGGCAGAGACACGGGTGTGTGTCTCAGCTGTAACACCCCTAACCCGTAACTGTTGCTGGTCTAGGGTTAAGGAGCATTACTGATCAATTCGGATCATTCACAATCATTTTACAACACAAAGTATATCATCATCCAAACATATCAAAATATATGCATATAGTCCTTTAATGAGGTATACGAGACCTTAAACATGTGTTAGAAAAGGGTCGAGACTAAACTGTACACATACAAAAATTTTTGAAAATCAAACAATTTTCAAAGCTACAGAGGTCACACGCCTGTGTGGGTAGGCCGTGTACCTCACACGGCCGTGGACACGCCCGTGTGTCTACGCCTTGGTAAAACAGGGCATACATACTGACTTGTCCACCTGGCCTAAGACACGCCCGTCTGCCTCTCCCGTGGTCGACACTGACTTGTACCACATGGCCAGCCACACGCCCGTGTGTCTAGCCCGTGTGCGAGCCTGACTTATTTCAATTTTGCAAATTCGAAAGACACGGTCGAGCCACACGCCCGTGTGCTCAACCGTGTGGGCAATTATAGGCCATTTTCAAGGCCATATTACCATCCACACTTTGGAATCACCTTTAAGCACCAAACCAATATAAAATCATGCCTCAAATGCAACCAAAACATACCAATATATGCACCAATCAATCATCAACCACTCCATTTATTTCCATACTCAATTTCTACTCAAATAAGTTAATCTAAAATACCATTTTCACCTCCCAAATCATATAAATTAAGCATCATATAATTCATACCACAATTTCACACTTAAAAAATCATTCTTATCAACCAATTTAATCATGAAACATATCGTTATCATCATTCACATAGCCCACACATATATATACCAAAATCATTCAACTTTCAAGCCATATCACATTACAAGACTATACAACTCAAAACATGCCCTAATCACTAGCCTATACATGCCATATGCCAAATATATACATCTTCCAAAAGTACCAAAAATAGATAGCCGATAGTGTGATTGAGTCACTAACGATCCCCGAATCTGAGCTAGCTTTAAAGACATTGTAAAATAGAGAAACACTTCACACAATAAGCTTAAGAGCTTAGTAAGTTCGTCATATAATACATTTAACTCAATAATACAATATCAAAATACCAAATAAACCATCACTTAGATAGATTCATACTATTCACAATATCATCATTAACCATATGCTCACACAACCATCCATTTCTGCATAAATGATATCATCAACCATATAGGTTCTGAACATACCTTTGCCAACACTTAGTTAACAATTATCCTTGCGATTCAATGCTTGATACCACACTTCGATCACTCTTCATTATTCATTTGATTTAATCACACACTTAGTGCCAATTTCATAGTCGAAGCTTACATATCATCGCACACTTAGTGCTTTACTTTAAACTGAATTTAACTCGCTATCCCACACACAGTGCAAATCAAAATAGTCGATACTTTCTTTATTTCGCACACAGAGTGTCGTTCTTAACTGTATCAATTCTAATTCGCACACTTAGTGCCACATCTCCCAAAACCACAACTAACATTACTAATTCATCAATCATATAATCTTTCATTACATAGTACAAGAGCATAAGTTGAATAATTCGTATTATAAACGAACTTACCTCGGACGTCAAAATAACAAAACAAGTCGATTAATCGAGCACTTTATCTTTGTCTCGATCTCGATCCAAATCTCTCTTCTCCTGATCTATACATATTCAAATTTAGCTCATTCAATCACCAAATCATTCAATTTAGTCCAAACACATATATTTAGGGCATTTTACAAAATAACCCTCACATTTACACATTTTGACACTTTAGTCCCTATTTCATAAAATCACAAAATACACAAAATTTCTATTTACACATGCTTAGCCGAATTTTCCCCTAGCTCATACAAGCCCACATATTTCATTTATTTCACATTTTAGTCCTTCAATTTCTCATTTTTACAATTTAGCACATATGAGCCAATTTCATCAAAAAATTCAAATACAAACTATGTTAATCCAACATCAAGCTTCCATATTTCACCAACTATCAACACAAAGCTCACATATTCATCAATGGCACATCTCAAAATCAACATCAAATTCTAAAATTAAAGCATGGGCTTGATGTTACGCTAAGAAATGATCACAAAAATGTAGAAATTATCAAAAATCGAGCTTAAAACATACCTTGATTTAGCCAAAGTCCTAGTCGAAATCTAACAAGCTTATTTTCTTTCTTTTTCTTTCAATTTCGGTGGAAGAAAGAAGAATATGGCTTTCCTTTTCTTATTTGTTTTATTTAATACATATTATTATGCCATTTACCATTTTACCCTTTGTCAAAACATTATTATTTCATTCATTTAATGGCTATATACGTCAACTTCCACTATCAAAGGTCTGATTACCACATAAGGGCTCCTCATTTAAACAGCCATGCCAAATAAGCACTTTAACAATCAGCACAAAGCTTTTACATTTTATGCGATTAAGTCCTTTTTGCAAATTAAGCACACAATCGATAAAATTTTCATACAGAATTTTCACACATGCTCAATCACATATTGTAAACACCAAAAATAATATTAAAATATTTTTTCGGCCTCAAATTTGTGGTCTCGAAACCATTGTTCTGACTAGGGTCTAAACCAGGCTGTTACATCAGCCGTGTGTGACACACGGTCATGTTACACGCCGTGTGTCCCTTGGTGTTGAAATTGAATTGAAGTCAGTATGTTCCACACGGTCTAACACATGGGTGTGTGACTAGCCGCGTGGTACAAGTCAGTATACCCCCCAATTGGCACATGGCCATGCACATGGGCATGTGACTTGTCTGTGTTGCATAAGTCTATATACCCTGGAGGTTTGGCACGGCCTGGCACACGGGCGTGTGTGGCCACTTCGAAGGGCACACGGGCTAGACACACAGGAGTGTCGTTGGTCATGTGACCCAAGTAAGTATGTATGCCCTATTTCCACACGGCAGTGTCTGGAGCCATGTGAGACACACGGCCTAGCCACACGGGCGTGTGTCCTCTGTTTGAATAAAAAATTTTCTAAGTATGGAAAAATTTCTCGAGCTATCGGTTTAGTCCCGAACCATTTCTAATGTATGTTTAAGGCCTCGTAGGCTCGATTAAGGGACACTTTTGTTGGTTGTGATTAAATTGTATTTGACATGATAAATTGTATATGAAATGTATGTTTATAAGAGTTGTAAGTCCGATAATGCTCCGTAACCCTATTCCAGCATTGAATATAGGTACGGGGTGTTACAACTAGTACCCTAAACTATTCCTAAGGTTCACCCGGTATTTCGAACGCTGAATTATCATCTAGTCATTGTCTAATTTATCCGAAGTCTCGTATTCACAACTTATACAATATCAAAGCATTTAAAATACATTTATAATGAAATTTATCACATACGAACTTACTTCGGATGTGAAAATGATGAAATGAGTCGATTAGTCGATAACTTTCGTTTTGCCCAGATCTAGATCCGAATTTCACTTTTCTTGATATAAATATATTCAAAATTAACTTATTTAATAATCTCTGTATTCAATTTAATCTAGAACACACATTTAAGCATATTTCCACTTTTGCCCCTAATGTTTCACCACTTTTACAATTTAGTCCTTATTTCATAAAATCAAAAATTAATGAAATTCAAGATGAACTCATGCTACCCGAATTACTATAATGCCCCCAGCAGCCCACATTTATCAACTTTTCACACATTTAACCAATCATTTTCACAAATAAATCCATATTTTGCATTTTTACTTAAAATCACTTAACAGAACTTGTATAATTTATAACAAATATTCATAATCTATCATCAAACATCAAAACACATATGTATTCATTAATTGCATCATTCAAAATCTTTAATATTTTTGCAAAATAGTCCCTGGGCTAGCTAGTACTAGAAGCAATGATCACAAAAACATAAAAATCATTAAAAACGGGATAAAAACGGACTTACAATTGCAAAATTGAGCTTGGCCGAATGAAAGGAATCAAAATGGCTTCCTCTGACCCTAAATTTCGGTGGTGATCCTTAATGAAGATGATGATTTTATGCTATTATATTTTTAACTTATTAATTAACCAAATTACTAAATTAACCTTATTTATAATTCATTAAAACCATATAATGCATGCCCATGTTTGTCCACTCATAATTAAAATGGTCTAATTACAACATAAAGACCTTAAATTTAAGCTTCTATAGCTATTAAACACCTTTAGCTATTAGAACTCAAGTTTTATGCTTTACGCGATTTAGTCATTTTTATCAAATTGACCATTCAAACGATAAAATTTATTAATGAAATTTTCACACAATCACTAAATCATGCTGTAAAAATTAAAATAACAATAAAATAAATATTTTGACTTCAGATTTGTGGTCACGAAACCACTATTTTCATTTGACTAAAAATGGGCTGTTACATACGTAGGGCGTCGGTGGCCGGAAAAAGGACTAGATATGGGTGAACGGTGGCTAGGTTAGACTTTAGGGTGAGAAGAAGACAAACAAAACAAGTTAGGGTTTGAGGAATAAAATGGGTGACACGGTCTTGTACGGGCTCGTGTTGGGCCGCACGGTCGTGTTACACATCCGTGTACAATTAAGAAATTCAACCCTATCTTCACACGGTCCTGTGCTGGGCTGTGTGTGTGCTCTTTCCCTTTTCCCACGTCCATGTGGCTCGACCATGTCTCGCACATGGCTGTGTCTCTTGCTCGTGTAACTATCTGGCTTTAAAAAAAAAAATTAGCTCCAAGATTCACATGGAAATGTGGACTATTTTAGGGTGTGTAACTTTCGAATTTTTGAAAAACTAAGTCTCAGGATCCGCATGGACAAGGACTCGTCTATGTGTCTAGGCCGTGAGGGTCACATGCCCATGTCACCAGGCCGTGTAACTCACTGTCGAATCCCTTATTGTACAGATGGCCTAGGACACACCCCGTGTGTCCAGGTTGTGTGGATCAATTTTTTTTAAAACTTTTTAAAATTAATTAGTTTTTTAAAAAATAACATGAAGTAAATATAAAATAATTAGTAGAGTGTTAACACTCGGGTTGCCTCCTGAGAAGCACTTATTTAGAGTATAAGCTCGACTTACCTTTTATTTGTATGGTCATAGTGGTTCGCAGAGCCGAGGCTCCTCTTTCTCGCTATCAATTCCATTACGAAAATAAGGTTTAAGTCAAGATTTGTTTACCTTAAATGTGCCAAATTCAGAATGAGTTACCTCAACTGTACTGTAGGGGAAAACATTCAGTATCGTACATAGGGTTGATCTGTTTGTCTTAATCTTCAAAGAGGAGATTCGTAGATCCATTTTTTTCCATCAGTACTTTGTCTCCAGCCGTAAATTGGTTTGTTCTTATCACGTGCTCATCATGGCGTTGCTTTGGCTCTTCAACGTGCTCTCTCGGTTTCTCCTTAACATGTGTTCGCCATTCATATAGTTCATCGATTTGTAACATTTGTTCTTCATAAGTCATTTTCTTTTTCTGTCGTCTTGACTGGAACATGGCTCTATTATGTTTTTTTGAGTGGTTTCCTGCAAAGAAGATTTAGCCACATGGTTACTCACGTTAACAGAACATTTAAAATCATCTCGATTACTAGAGTCTCTCACAGAATCACGTGCCTGGAGAGTAATCGTTTCATCACCTACACGAAGTACTAATTCACCCATACCAACATCATTTATAGTCCTCGCAGTTGCTAAAAAGGGTCGCCCTAAAATCAGATGTACGTCACTATCCTCATCCATGTCTAAAATGACAAAATTAACTGGGAATATGAATTTATCAATTTTTACAAGTACATCTTCAATAATACCCCTAGGGAATCTAATGGTTCTATCTACTAATTAAATACTCATCCTAGTTTGTTTGGGTTTCCCAAGACCTAATTGCTTAAACATTTTATAAGGCATGACGTTGATAGTAGCCCATAAATCAGCCAAAGCATTATCAATATTTAAAATACCAATTAAAAAAGGAATATTAAAACTCCCTGGATCTTTCAATTTTTTGGGTTGTTTATTTTGCAATATGGCCGAGCAAACTGCTTTTAGGTCCATAGTCGCCGGATCATCTAACTTCCTTTTGTTTGCCAAAAGCTCTTTTAAAAATTTGACGTAATTGGGCATCTGCAAAAGTGCTTCAAAAAATAGTAAGTTAATATGTAATTTTTTTAGAAGTTTAAGAAATATACCAAATTGTTCGTTCCCGTGGTCTTTCTTCGCCTTATTAGGATATGGCACTCGACGTTTATATTCTTTGGCAACCGACCTTTGCTCTTTCTGGCTTGCCTCAACCTTATCATTCTTTACCATAATTTCTTTCCTTGGTTCAAGTTCAGGTTTAACTAACCCTTCTTCATCTCGCATAATAATTGCATGAATCTGCCCCCTAGGGTTAGCCTCAGTATTGCTAGGCACACTACCATGTGGTATTTCCAAAATTAGTTTAGCAACTTGACCGATTTGATTGTTAAGTCCTTGAATTGACGCTTGCTAATTTTTAAGTGTTGTTTCAGTGTTTTAAAAGCGAGTTTTTGACACCAAGATTTACTTCATCTATATCTCCTCGAGGTTCAGCTTTTTCACTTGCTAGTAAGGTTGTTGTTGGAAGCCCGGAGGGGGTTGTGATCTTTGATTTCCTTGACCACCCCAAGAGAAATTGGGATCGTTCCTCTAACTTGCATTATAGTGGTTACTATAAGGGTTATTTTGAGGCCTAGAATTATTACCCATGTAATTGATTTGTTCGTTCTTTGTGCTAGGAGCAAAGGGTAGACATTCTATGTTATTCATTCCTCCTCCATTTGTTTGCATTATATCAGCGGATGTAACTGCGTTGAAACATATAAACCATAAATTTTCTTATTTAATTGTTCTACCTGATTTAATAACATGGTGACTGCATCTAAGTTGAAAACACTAACTACTTTCATCGGCTTCGTCCTCATGACTTGCCAATGATAATGATTCAGTGTCATCTTCTCAATAGATTCATAAGTCACTGCGGGTGTTTTATTATTTAGAGTTCCACTGGCTGCTGCATCAATTAACTACCTCGTTGAAAGCTTTAAACTTGTAGCCATAGAGGCAACCCATGGTGAGGGCACCATCTCAGTAAGTTCTTATACCTCTCCCATGCATCATATAGGGTCTCTAAATAGATAATGAAGGAAGAGATATCATTCTTAAACTTAGCTATCTTAACCGGTGGGAAGTACTTCAGTAAAAATTTCTTAGTCATTTGAGCTCATATAGCGATGAAACCTAGTGGTAAAGAGTTCAACCACTGTGTAGCTTTGTTTTTCAATGAGAAAGGGAACAATCGTAGGCGAATGGAGTCGTCAGTGACGCCATTAATCTTGAAAGTGTCGCAGATTTCTAGAAAATTAGCCAAATGAGTAATTGGATCTTCGTCTTGCAAACCATCGAATTGAACAAATTGTTGTCCCATTTGAATAGTGTTCGGCTTCAGCTCGAAATTATTTGCAGCAAAGGTGGGTCTCAGAATACTCGATTCAGCCCCAGTTAGAGTGGATTTGGCATAATCGTACATAGTACGAGGAACAGGATCTGGATTTGCAATAACTACAAAAGGTAGCTGATTTTTTTTATTATCACCCATCCCCTCAGTAAAAATAATGTCCTCTTGTTTGTCTAATATATTCTGTCAACTTTGCCTTGCTTCTCTACAGTTTCTACAAACAGTACTTTCAATTTCACTATCAAATAAAAAAGGTCCCAACAAGTTTCTTCTCGTCATAAACTAAAAGAACTTGCCAGAAACAAATAAAATAAAAATTAGAATGTAAAAACTAGACTAAAAAACAAAAATATGGATAAAAATAAAAATGGCTAAATTAATAAAAATAAAGTGTTATTAATATTTTAGTCTCCGACAACAGCGCCAAAAACTTGATAGTCACTAAACTAACTATAAATACGACAAAGGCAAGCACACCTATCGAACCATAGTATAGCTATGATGTGTAGAGAATATTGTATCCACAAGGACTAAAAATACTAGTAATTACCGTTTTCTTATTAGTTAGCCGACAAATTGGATTGATTGTGTTTTAAATCTAAAATTACTAAACTAATTTAACTAAGTACACAACAGAGAATGAATCAAGGAAATAATCGAAGATAACCAATGAGATAACCACCTAGACTTCACCTTTTATTATTAATCTAAATTAAACGATTTATTCACTTGTGTCTTGATCCGTAGAAATCCCTAAATTATGTTAATATCTCTTTCCAGAGTAAGAATAATTGACTCTAGGTTGATTAATTGAAATCTCTTTCTAATTAAACCCCCTATCATCCCATTAACTCGATCTATGGATTCCCCTATTAGATTTGACTCTAATTAAGTAGATTTATGTCGTCCTATTTCTAGGATTGCATGCAACTCCACTCAATTATGCTAGATATACTCTTAAATAGGGACTTTTCCTCCACTGAAATAAGCACATTAAACATGAATTAATATCCCAAAAATATTAAAACAAGAAATAAACATACATAATTGAGAACAAGAATCAAGTATTTATCGCGTAAAAATAGAAATTAAATAAAATGATTCATCATAGATTTCATCTCCCTAGGTATCTAGGGAATTTAGTTCATAATCTTGAATAGAAACATCTCAAAGTCAGAATAACCACAAGACATAAAAAACTCAATAAAACCTTAAAAGAAATTAAATGGAGATCTTCGATCTTAAAGGAGATTTGCTTCCGAGTTGATTCCGATGGTGTTCTTTGAATGGTTTCTTCGATCTTCAACAATTTCCCCCTTATGCCTTCTTCTAATCGGTTTTTATAGACTTTAGAATGCTCAAAAAGCCTAAACATTGGGTTTTTCTGTGTATTTGGGAAACAGGGTACGAAATTGACACGAGTTGGCATATGAGTGTGTGTCCAACCCAAGTGGCTCACATGGGCGTGTCTTTAGCCTTTGTGGAAATGCTTAGGCCGTGTGGATCTTGAAAACATCTCTATTTGTCTGATTTTGACTCATTTTTTCCCTTTCGCTTCCAAATGCTCTCCTAAGTATAGAAACATGAATTTAAAGGATTAGGAGCATCAAATTCACTAATTTGCATAATTAATCATCCAAAAATGCATTAAGAATAAGATTAAAATATGTTACTTTTATTGCTTATCAGATGTTTTATAAAACACATATAGAAGTGTAAGATCATAGTCATAGTGAAAAACACAAGGGTCTTCCAGTATAATCAAGTAATTTGTTTTATCTGTCTCTACCAAAAGCAGTGAGCTCGTTGTTATAACCTGTGGCAGAGTTGGCAGCAAAAAGGTTTCCAACAGGGAGGAGTTGTTGTGCAGTACAGAAAAGATGAAATGTGAATTGGGCCGGTAGCAGTTTCTTAGTGAAATACGAATCGGGCTAGTCGGAACAGATAGCTCATGATGGATGCCCGCATTAATTGTTCTTCTCCAACATCACTCGTGGAGGTTTCGATACGTTTGAAGTTTTCCTGCAACCACCCTATCTCAATCTAGCTACCTTAAACTTGTTTCACACCTTTCCTAATAGTTGCTCACATATTGCACTCTAGTTGGCAGTTGCCGCTAGCCCTGTATCGGCTTTCCCATCAATTGGTAGACCAAGCTGTAAATCAACGTCCTCGAGTGCAATTGTACACTTACCACAAGGAAGATGAAATTTGTGTGTCTCAAATCTCTATCTTTCCACCAAAGCACTAATAAGTGGGGGATCCAATTTAGCCCCCCGAGCATGCGAGCCATGTATAAGAATCTCACAACTCACAAGTGTCCATGAATGGCAGCCGATGCACTCACACTTAAATTGTGTATGTATGTCTCCAAAATCTGATCTTCGGCCCGAGTTTATAAACATAAAAAATTAATAATGTTAACAGCATAATAATTAACTAATTAAAATTAAATAATTTCATTATATTTTCTTACCATTTGTAATTGAACGCTAGAGATGTGCTTGTCATCTAAATGAATAAGTTGAGTTGTCATTTTACAAATTATAAGGGATAAAATAAAATCGAAGAGAATAGGATTCAAAGAAATATTTGAAATGAAATTATCGGGAGAATTGAAAATTAATAATATAGTTTGAATTGAAGAGAATGAAGTTTGGAAGAGTTTATAAAGGAAAAAAATATGGTTGTTGAGGTGTAGTTGTTGGAACTGTAACCATTTAAAAAGTTACCATTGCCCTAAAAATGCATCATACGAGGCGTGTTTTCATTTCTCTCTCTTAAAAATGTGTAACACCCCTAACCCATATCTGTCGTTGGACTAGGGTTAAGAGGCATTACTGAACATATCGAAACATTTTACGCTCATTTAATAGCATCAACCATACAACGAAATTTCATAATAATTCATACTCATATAGTCCCTTTAGAAGGTCTAAGAGACCTTAAACATGCTTTAGGGAATGATCGAACCTGGAAACTAACTCTGACAATGATTAGAGGCAAGTGTACATATCGAACAGTAGTATAGCTTAGCTAAGACTAGATATCAAACCCAAGGAACTAAAAGTATTTATACTAACTTTCTTTTTATTATTTAAGCTTAAAAATAAAGTGAAGTTGTTCAATCTAAATTAACGACCACTAAGCTAAGGACACGGACAAAAAGAACGAATTGGGAAATAACTTGAAGAAAAACTCAATTGATCATGACGATACCCTCAGGAAGAATCCACCTAGACTTCACTTGTTATCTAACCTTGAATCATATGATTTATTTACTCAGCTTGATCCATAGGACTCCCTAACCTATGCTAAACCCTCTCTCGAGGTGAAGAACGTCTAACCCTAGGTTAATTAGTGGAACTCTTGTTCTCTTATAATAACCCCCTAGAATAGCAGTAAATCGATCTATGGATTCCCACATTAGGTTTCACCCTAATCCAGAAAAATCTCGTAACCCTATCTCTAGGCGTCCGAACAACTCTGCTTAATTATGCTAGATCTACTCTTAAGTAGGGTCTATTCCTCCTCCACCTAAGCACATCAGATTTGGATTAAACATGCATAATTAAGAACAACCTAAGTATTTATCATATAACTCAAAGATCAAATAACAAGATTCATCTAGGTTTCATCCTCTTCACGTATCTGAGGGGTTTAGTTCATAGCTAAGAAAGAAAACATCCCAAGAGAAAAGATAAAACAAAACATAAGAAATGCCTAAAGCTCCCTGAAGGAATTGAAGGAGAATTCCGCTGTCTTGAGTATAACTCTGGCTTCTTGGGATGGATCAATTGGCTAACTTCGAGCAATTCCCACAATCCTGACCTTTCCGGCTTGGCTCCTTGGCCTCGTTCGACTCCGGTTTCGGCTTCTGTCGAACTCCCCTTTCAAGTTTCCCCCTTGGGTGTTTATATATACTTTGAGATGCCTTACTTGGCCCCTAAGTATCCTAAAGAATTCCTAATAGGGTGTTTGAATAGGATTTGGAATGTGTTTCTTTTCCTCCAAGTATCCTTTCACGAATGTCATTGCTCTTTCCAGCGACAGGGACACGGCCATGGCACACGCTCGTGTGAATCGTGGCCAGGCCATGTTCAGACTTTTGATGAGGCACGGCCGTGTGGTCTTTGGGCTAGGCCGTGTCGATTTCATGATATGGCCCATTTACTCTGTTTTAGGCCCTTTTTTCATTCTTTTCATCCTCGGGTGCTTTCCTGGGTATAAAACATGAAAACAAAGGATTAAGAGCACCTCTTTATATAAATCGAGGCTTAATTCATCCAAAAGCATACTAAATGTGGGCTTAAAATATGTTACTTTTATGGTTTATCAGATACCCCCACACTTAAGCTTTTGCTTGTCCTCAAGCAAAATTCTCAACTTACAATTAAAACGAACTTTCCATAATTCATAATTTCTATCAACAATTCCTTATCCTAATTCATAGATAATGTATACATGGATAATTCAATTCATAGAGTCCTAAAGGTTCAAACAAGATAAGTCATTCATTTGTAGCACGAAAACAGAGGTGTTTCCCTTCATCTAAATATTTACCTTTAATTCAAAATCTACAAGGATTGACATCCTCACAAAAGATTCACTCAAATCACTCAAAAAGTGTTTAAGGGTCAAAATTAAGCACTCATAAGTCGAACCTGAAAAGTTAATCCCATAGGCTTGCCTGAAAATCAAATCTCCACCACTGTAGGATGATATGATGAACGGATCAAAAGGTCTTTGTTAGGGTTGTAACGGAGCTAGGGTTGAAGGTGTGGATAAAGGCTGAAATTAGAAGGTTAGAATCGAGACTGAATAACTTACCTACCTAAAAATTTCTAAGATAATAATTACATCAACTGAAAATAATAATAATCCTACTAATACGAGCTTTTTCTTTTGATAATTAGATTTTATCTTGCATAAGGTCACTCTTCATAATACTAATACTGAATATACTTTTCTTTGAAATTTTTTTTTTAAGAACAAGCTAATAAAGACAATTTCAACTTATAATAAAAACTTAATCAAATCATATCTCGATTAAGGGTAGTCAAAAGGAAGGGTGATGACAAATACAAAGGGTTTTGGTTTATTAGTGGGTGAGTCAATGAAAAAGGTTGTTAGGATTAAATGGGGTTCACTAGGCATTAATTATGAGGGTAGGCTTTTTATGGAGTAAGTGGGTTAAATCTTAGGTGCCTTTATCATCTCTGTATATCAAATCATAGGTGTGGTCTCGACATGTATAATCAATGCAAGTTCTAGAATAACAAATCATTGTTGACACACTCATAATCAATAATGTGAGCAAGAAAAAGAATATATGCTTTATAAGGTTCAAAATCTCACAAAAAATTATCGGTTTTTGATGTCAACCTCGTAAATTTCAAACATCAAAATAATATTCAGATTCAGGTAAACAACCTAATTTTTTTTTTCAAAAAAAAATATACTTATCATGCTTGATTCTCTAGTATCCTTCAAATTTAATCATCAATGCACAATTATTAATGAATTACTCTAAAACATATCAATACAAATCATAAATCAAAGGAATTTTCATTCTAATCATAATATGAGAGACTTTCTTTAGAACAAGGCATAATTTAGGGATTTTCAAATGATACTATAGTTAAATCCCCCACACTTAAGATATACATTGGCTTCAATGTACAATGATAGATAATATGACAATATCGTGAGACAATCAGAAGATAGGGTGGGATGTGAAACTTCCTGAATTTTGGATGAAGTTAATGAAAAGGCACCGGATAGGATTGGAGGTGAACGTGAGGAAGCGTCTCGAACTGTTTGAAATTGAATCCTCGAAGCAGCCGGTCGAATTTTATTGTAACCTAAGCTAAATCTAAATGACATAAATAATAAAAAGAAAATAATAAAGAAAAAAATTAAAATAAATAAATGAAGATAAAAATAAAAATAAAAATAAAAATAAAAGTAAAAAAATAAAATAAAATAAAAAAAGTAAATAGTGATACGGTCTACGCCCATGTGCCTACCCGTAGTGTCCACACGGCCACGGCCACAGCCGTGTGCAAGGCCGTGTGGTATGGAAATCGTGTTTTACTTATTCGGTTAGTTTGTAGTTAGATGCTAAAAAAATATCAAAGTAAAAATTAAAATAAAATATGAAAATTTAAATGAGGTTAGTGCTCGGGTTGCCTCCCGAGAAGTGCTCGTTTATAGTCTTAAGCTAGACTTTACCTCTTATTCGTATGGTCATGGTGGTTTGAGGAGGTGAAAATCCTTTCGCATGCGATCAACTCGATTTTTGATATAAAGTTTCAGTCGAGTACTGTTTACCTCAAAAGTGCTGAATTTAGGATTGTTTACCTCGACTGTCCCGTATTGGAAGACATTAAGTACCTCAAAAGTGATTTCTTCGTTTTCCTTGAGGTCTGAATTGGTGATTCGAGGGTCTTCCTTATTCAACAATACCTAATCCTCTATTTTGATGTGATTTGTTGTTCCTATCAGCTCGTCTGGGATTTCCGTCGGTTTCACTTCGTGTAGTTCCGGTTCTTTTTTAAATTGTGTTGTCCACTCTTCTAATTTGTCGACCCTAAGGCTTCGTTCCTCATCTAATTCTTCTTTGTTGGCACAAGGTCTAAGATCTAGCTCAGCTAGGTGATTTCGTGATGATTCGTGTAAAGAAGGTTGAACCAAATGGTTATCAATAAAATTATCATTCGTACCTTTATTACTCGATATCCTAGTTGGGTCAAGAGCTTGAAGAGTGATTGTTTCATCATCTACACGAAGTGTGAGTTCGCCGAATTCATCCTCTGTGTGGTTTTTCTTTATTACATCGGGATATGGCACACGAGGTTGGTATTCTTTATCACTTGATGTTCTGGCCGAGTCAAGAGCTTGAAAAGTGACTATCTCGTCGACTACGCGAAATATGAGTTCACCTGCATAGATATCAATTTTAGCTGTGGCAGTTGCTAAAAAGGGTCTTCATAAAATTAAAGGAATATTATTGTCCTTATCCATGTCTAAAATGACAAAGTCTACTGGGAATACGAATTTATCAATTTTCACAAGTACGTCTTCAATTATACCCCTAGGAACTCTAATAGTTTTATCAGCTAATTGAATGCTCATCCTAGTTTTTTGGGTTTCCCTAGACCTAGTTGTTTAAACAATTTATAAGACATGACATTTATGCTTGCCCCTAAATCAACTAATGCATTATCAGTAAATAAACTACCAATTAAGCATGGAATTGTAAAACTCCCTGGATCTTTTAATTTCTGTGGTAGTTTATTTTACAAAATTGCTGAGCATACTACATTCAGTTCCACATGTGATTCCTCGTCAATCTTTCGCTTATTTGTCAATAGCTTCTTTAAAAATTTCCTAGAATCTGGCATCTACGAAAGAGCTTCAAGAAACGGTAAGTTAATATGTAATTTCTTTAAAAGTTTAAGAAACTTACCGAACTGTTCCTCTGTGTCATCTTTCGTTATTACTTGGGGATATGGTATGCGAGGTTTGTACTCTTTGATTACCAATTTCGGCTTGTTATTAACCTCAACCATATCTTCTTCTACCACCTTTTTTTGTTTTGAATTAGGCGTGCTAACCTTTCACTATCTTTAGCTATTATGGCTTGAACTTGCTCCCTTGGGTTAATCTCGGCGTTGCTCAGTAGTCTTCCCTGTGGTCTCTCAGAAATCTGCTTAGCAAGTTGCCCGATTTGATCCTTGAACTCCTGTGATAATACTTCAAGTTTTGTTTCTACTTTTTGGAAACGTGTTTCTGAGGCTGTTATGAAGTTTGTTAGCATCTCTTCAAGGTTCGGCTTCTTTTCCTGTTAGTAGGGCTGTTATTGGAAGTTTTGGGATGGTTGTTGCTTTTGATTTTTTTTAATCGCCCCATGAGAAATTAAGGTGGTTCTTCCAACCTGGATTTTAATTATTACTATAAGGGTTATTGTTAGACTGGAAATTTCTACCCATATAGTTCATCTGTTCGCTCTCTATGCCCTGTCCGTAGGGTGGGTACTCGAGATTCGCCACTCATTCACTTGCGTCGCACTACATAATTGGATGTGCCTGCGAAGAACCATATAAACCATAAAAATTTTTATGTAGCAACTCTACCTGGTTTGATAGTGCAGTCACTGCGTCGAGGTTGAAAACTCTGGCTGCTTTGACTGGCCTTGTCCTTGTAACTTGCCACTGATAGTTATTCAATGACATCTCCTGTATAAACTCGTAGGCCGCTTCAGAAGTTTTGTTGTTTAGGGTTCCACCGGCAGCTGAGTCAATTAGTTGTCTTGTTGAGGGGTTCACACTGTTGTAGAAGGTTTGCACCTGTAACCACAATGGCAATCCGTGGTGTGGACACCTCCTTAGCAAGTCTTTGTATCTCTCTCATGCATCATAAAGTGTCTCTAAATCCAACTGCACAAAAGAAGAAATATCATTCCTCAAATTGGCCGTTTTGGCTGGTGGAAAATATTTTAATAAAAATTTTTCGGTAATTTGATCCTATGTAGTGATTGACCCTCGTGGAAGAGAATGCAACCACTGTTTGGCTTTATTCCTTAGAGAAAAGGGAAATAACCGAAGGCAGATGGCATCATCAGAAACGCCATTCATCTTGAAGGTATCTGAGAATTCTAGAAAACTCGCTAAGTGTGTATTAGGATCCTCATCCTGCAAACCATCAAACTGAACAAACTGTTGTATCATTTTTAAAGTGTTAGGTTTCAGTTGAAAATTATTTGAAGCAATAGTAGGCCTAACAATACTAGACACAATTTCTGTTAAACTAAGTTTAGCATAATCATACATAGTTCGAGGAGCATGATTTTCGGCCATCTCTGGAGGTGGCGGATGATTTTCAGCCATCTCTTCTGTAATATTTATTTTGGCTTCTTGCTCTTTTTCTATGCAGTTTAAGCTTCGCCTTATCTCTCTGTGATTTCTACAAACAATACCTTCAATAAACTAGAGGTACCTTGTAACACCCCAAACCCAGCCTAGAAGTTATGACCGGATCTGGCATGTCACATAAAAGTGTTGTTTAAAAACTGCGCGTTTGTTAAAAATTTCGAGTTTAAATATTTATTGATTGTTATACTTTTTGTTAACATTTTGAAAAAAAAAGTTATTAAGGGTTTAGGAAAATCCCCTATCGCACATTGAATAATAATAGGCAGTAATCAAATTAAAAGCTAAACCAAATAAAATACCAAAATTAAAGTTATAGTGGCCTTATTACACAACAAAAACCCAAATAAAAATAAGTCCAAATAAAAGAAACGAGTTTACGAGAAAACATTGCATGGCCACCACAAGTCCACCTCAGCTCCCAATTCCCGATCTAATGATTACCTGAAACATTTAAAAAGAGGGGGTGAGTTTACGAAAACTCAGTGTGCAATTCCCCTTATGAGCGATAACTGGGACTAAGCCCACAGAAGCAGATTGGGCCTTAGCCCTAATATCATGGCATATCAAATAATGAGTGCAATGCAATCCCAACCCAACATAATATTCCATCCTTTACACTCCGCTCCATATGTCCATCCTCTTACACGACTGTGGGGACTTCTACAATCAACCCTCCATCCGCTACACACCTCTTTGGCAATCATGCTGATAGACACACTGCTCAATGTCCACATAAGTGGTCTCGCCACTGATTCCACACGTGATTAAATCACCAAATCCACAATGAGGCTCTACGCCATCATTAATTGTGACAAAGTCACCAATAAACACTTCCCCTTCATATCATTATCATCCCAAATGCAATGCAATATGACATAATAATTCGTGCATGCAGTATGTCATGTATGCAAAACATATATCAAATATAAGTATAACATGAATTACCATCATAATCAGATACACATAATACAACATAATCAAGCTAATCAACCTCTAAGGGTATAACAGTAATTTTACATACCAAGGGTATTTTCGTAATTTACCTATCAAGGGTATTTCGGTAATTTCGCACCTGCAATGGCCTTTCCGAAGGCCTAATGTCACCTCGAGCGACTCAACTACCATTTTCGGTCGTACCGGATTATTGGGCCTAAAACCCGACTTCGGCCCATTCGGGCCCATACGCTCGTGTGGCCCACCTAACACAAATCTAGCCACGTATATGAGATTCACCTAGACTAGCTCACTATATACTACACCATCATACATTTTATTCAATTCGACCCAAGCAGCCTCAACCCACAAGAATACTACTGATGGCCTCAACTATCGCGTCGAAGTCCCACACGTGCGCTCGCACGCTCGTGTGGCTACTATTTCCGTGATCGGCACTTTGACATTTGCCGCTCTACAACTAGAGTAGAGAGAGTTGCACACACCTGATAGGAGTCTAATGCTAATCCCCGCTCCGACCACTCCTGCGCCCAAACGCCCTCTAAAGTGTCTCCACTCTCCTCCTAGAATGCTCTATATATAGCTAGCTTCTCACCTTCCTTCTTTGTATCTTTCCGATGTGGGATCCCTTCGTCAGTAGAGTTTAAATCCAACTAAAACTCTTGCCCTCCAATTCGTAAAATAAATACTCCCTTGCTTTTCATGAGATTCGAACCCAGGCTCTCTTGCAGCATAATCCACGCCGCTAACCACTTGGCCACAAGCTCCTCTTGTGTCTAAAACCATGCACAGCTAAATATAAATCTATAGCCAAATTCTAAGGTCCATGTAAAAAGAAAACCAAAATGCATGAGCCAAGACTTGAACCTTGGACCTCCTTCCTTCCTTGTGGCGTCACCCCCTTCCCTCTTATGTGGCGTCACTTTGCCACTACACCACACACTCCTTTTTGTGTCATTTTCCTCCATATTTTATTCTTAAGGCCTACCTACTAACTTTCAAGGTTTTTCTCGCCTAAAACCAAAATTTCTCCAAAGCCAAAGTGTAACAGCCTGATTTAGGGCCTAGTCAGAATAGTGGTGCGAGACCACGAATCCGAGGTGAAATTATGAGTTTTTAGAGTTTATGTTATGTTTGCATGCTAGTACAAAAGTTTTATGAAGCAATTTTATTAAATTGAGGTTGATTGGTCCAAAAAGGACTAAATTGCAAAAGTTGCAAAATTTGAGTTTATAGAAGCTTTTTGTATGAAATAGCTTTAGAATATGAATTATGAGCCCTTAAGTAACAATTTTCCCAAAATTTTATTTTTTGGACAAAATTGGCCTTGATATGGTATTATAGAAATTTTTAATAATAAGGGCATTTTAGTCATTTATCTAATAATTGATTAAAATAGGAAAAAGATGATAAAAATCCCATCATCTTCTTCCCTCATTGCCGAAAATTGAAGGAAGCCATAGCTAGGGTTCTTCAATTTTTCAAGCTTGCTAGTAAGTGCTCCTAAGCCCGATTTTTGATATTATTCGTATTTTTGAAGTCCCGGTAGCATGAGTAAGCTATTTTTAGCTATTTGATGAGCTAAGATGCCTGTTTAAAAATTTACCCCTGAGTGACATGTATGATAAATGATGTTTTATGGGAGTTTATGAGAGATTGATGTTAGATAAACATCTTTTTCTTAATTAATTTCATGAAAAATGATAGTATGGACCATTTTGTAAAAAGTTATAAAATTGGTCATACCTATTAGAAATAGAGAGAATTGATGATTGCTATAGTAGAGAAAATGATTCAGCTAAGCATGATGTTTAAGAAAGTTGCATGAAAATCATTCTAGGGGCAAAAGTGCAAATATGAGAAAGTATAGGGGCAAATTAGTAATTTTGCCAAAGTATGAGTTATGAGCCAATTTAGTCAATATGATTATTAAATGATCTATTTATGATTATAGATCAAGAAAAACGAAGCTCGGATCGAAACCGAGGCTAGAAGAAAGTCGAGGATTAAATTGCATAACTACATACATTTTGTATATTGAGGTAAGTTTGTATGAGTTCTAAGTTTTATGATTTTATCATTTAATTGCTTAGTATAATATACATTGTTATCATGAATGGTTTAATGTTATGTTAAACAAAGAAGTCAATAAGATTGAACAAGAGAAAGTCCCGATTGAAGATGAATTACCTGGGAGATACGGTCTATTACATGAGATAAGAAAGTCCGTATAAGACCAAGCCAAGGCATGGCATCGGCAATCAAGCAAGTTATCATGTAAGCCCAAGGACTCAAGCTTGGCATTGATCAAGTTATCAAGCAAGTTATCATGTAAGCCCAAGGAATCAAGCTTGGCATTGATCAAGTTATCAAGCAAGTTATCATGTAAGCCTAAGAACTAAAGCTTGGCATTGATCAAGTTATCAAGCAAGTTATCATGTAAGCCCAAGGACTCAAGCTTGGCATTGATCAAGTTATCAAGCAAGTTATCATGTAAGTCCAAGGACTCAAGCTTCGCATTGAATAAGTTATCATGTAAGACCAAGGCAAGCTTGGCATTGATTCAAGAAGAGATCTTCCATATAAGTCCATATCTAGAGTATGGCATTGACATGAAGTACATGACAAGAGATCTAGTATTCTCGGTAATTCATAGAAATTCATCGGGCAAATGAGTAACTAAAATGTGAAAACAAGAATGTTAAGAAAGCATAGCTATTACCACGTTGAAATTGAATATTATTCATGTTATGAATGATGAGTTAGAAGACATAATTATTTTGTTTAAGTATGCTGATCAATGTGATCAAGTGATACAGGTACCTTAATACCTTACAAGTATGAGATTAGTAAGTACTATGAGACAAGTAAGAATCATGTATGATATAGATGAGATAATGAAACCATTCTTATGTCAAATGGTTTATCTGAAGCAAGTTATTTATTATTTGTTATACATGCAAACTTACTAAGCTAAATGCTTACGTCTTTGATTGTTTCTTTCTATATAGTCCTGTAGAGCTAATTTGTGGATCGTTGGAGTCGGAGCTCGTATATTACTAAGTATGGCATGTATAGGAATCATTCATTTTGAGAACATGTTTTCTGTAATGCCATTGTATAGGCCATCATGTTTTTATTCTTTTGTATATGGCTAAGTGGTTGGCCAAACTTGTATAAGTTGTTTGTATATAGATATTAATGAAATACATAGTATTATTCATGAAAATATGTTATTAATGAATTGTATTGTTTTGAGTTGGGTTGATATTTGTAACATCCCGAAATTGGGCCTAGTAAGATTGGGCCGATTGGGCTTTGGGCTTTAGGAAAAATTTGAGTATCATCTTGTTGCTTGTGTCAATTCAGGTATAATTTTATTGTGTGTTTAATATAGTCTTGTGAAGGCTTGGAATTAATTGGTTTAGAATAATTTTTAGTATGGAGAATTTAGTGAAGTGGATCAAGTGATTATGATGCTTAAGTTAATTTAAGTGTTTAATGTTAGCATAAGTGAGCAAGTAGTAAAGTGGTGTTGGCGCATAAGTAATTGTATGAGGGAAGAGGTTCGAATCCCATGGATGACAATAAGGTGACTTTTATTTTTGCATTGTATGGCATGTGTTGTTCAACTCTAATTAAGGTAAGGTTGGACTATTTTCTTTTATGGATAGTAGACTAAGGGAATAAGGTAAGTGTTAACTTAAGGTATGTAATCAAGAAAATATGGTATGATAAGGGGACATAAGGCTTGGTTTAAGGGATGAGGTTTTAGAAAGTTTGGCATGACCAACTTGTCCATGAATATGGACGGCATTATGGATAAGAGGGACTAATTTTTTTTTATGGAAAAATGGTTAATAGTTTAGGTAAGCTTGAATTTGGGGAAAAGAATCATTTTGATTAAGGAATGATGAGGGAACACAAGGCATAATGTAAGGTGATTGCTATGGAAAGTTTTGTGTGGAAAACTTTGGCTTTGGAGTCCATGTAATTGGACGGTTTGGGGGGCTAGGGGGTGACCAAATTTTGTTGAAGGTTTTGCTAGGTTGGTAGCTAGTTGGTCATTTTGACAATTGGGTTATTTTGTGTTTTCTCTAAAGCAAATGTTTTTCTCTGCACTTTGCCTCTCCTAGCCGAATGCATTTTTTAACATTAGGTAAGCACCTTTTATTTTATTTTTTTATTGGTCATTCCATTTTGACCATTTTGGTTTAATTTACCTATTCTCATTCTATTCTTTCTTACCAAAATTCTTTGGTGATCAACTTTCTTTCTCTTTTGGTTAACCTTGGCCAAAACTTATAGCCATCATTCTCTCTTTTCTTTCTTTTGGCAAATCACTAAAACCAAAACACCATAGCCGTAACTCTCTTTCCCTCATCTTCTTCTTTTCAAAATCTATCATAAGCCGAAAGTCAACATCCCTTTCCTCTCGTCAACATTTAGAACTAGTAGACTACTTGTGGGTTGGTGGTAAGAAACTTCTTCTCTAATGATCGATTTGATCTTTCTTCTTGGGTGTGCTGAATCAAGTGTTTAGGGATGGCCGAATATTTTTTTAAGCCATGTTATGTGTTTCTTTTGTGTAGTCAACGTTAAGAAGCCTTAAAGGAGTTTCTCGGATTCGATTAACTCAAGCTAAGCAAGTATAGTAATCGGCCAAGGGCCATTTTCAGTAGATCTTGTTCAATCAAATCTAATTCTAGTATGCACCATATAGGAATTTCGACAGAGTTCATAAGCAAGTGACGATTTTGGGATTTAGTCGACTGTACCAAAAAAGGTGCGTAGTTATCGCACTATTCTCCTGTTATTTGTGTATATTGATATATATATATGTGTGTGTGTGTGTGTGTGTGTGTATGATAGCCGAGAATAATGGCTAAGAACGTGGATACCCGTAGTGCGTAATCAATTAATCAGGTCAGTGCTCTATTTTGCCTATGATATATGTGTGATATTTGTGGTGAGCATGTGATGAATATTTACTCTAAATGTTAATCTGACATGGTACACATATATGCATGGGACTTGGGATGTGAAAATCGAAGGAAAGGGTGTATATATTTATGTACGTGGTCTAATGTTAGCCTTGTGCTACATTAGCGCTTGATGTTAGCTATGTGCTTCATCAAGGGAGGTGTTGGCTAGGTGCCCATCTCGGCGGTTGATAGCTGTGTGCATCACCATGGATTAATTGATATGTGGGATCACTTATGTGATCGGTGGCTTAGTCACGGCCTTGGGCGGCAAGTATGCCAAGGTGAGATATGTGGGATCACTTAGGTGATCGATGGATTAGCCACGGCCTTGGGCAGCAGGTGTACCGAGGTAGGTGTAATGGATGGACACTAGGTTGGGTTGGGCTTCATACTTGCATAATTTTTGTATGTGGACTGTGTGGATATGGGCCAAGCCCATATGCGGGGACATGTGAAATAACTATGCACTGAGTCTGTGTGACTCACCCAATTTTTCTCAAACCTTACAGGTGATGCATAAAGCTTAGACCGGGTTGGAGTGGATACGAGGTGCCCATGCAGAAGATATTTTATTTATTTTACACATTTTATTTATGAAAGGTTATTTATTGTAATAAGGGCCACTTTAAGTATTTAAGGATTTTTATTATGTTTTAAGTTGGATTGTCGATTATATTATTATTTGAAAATGTTTTATTTTTAGCAACTTATGTTTTAAAAATCTATATTAAAGTTTTCAAGTCGGAAATTTTGTAACAACTTAATTTTATTTAGAATTTTAATTATACAATGTTTTAGTAAAGACAATAAATTTTTATGTTTTCACTCTAAGTTAAAATATTTTTCAAACGTTTTCCGCAGTGGCATTCTAAATTTGGCTGTGGCGTATGGGCCGGGTTTGGGGTGTTACAGTTTGGTATCAGAGCCTGGTTCAAAACTCGGCTTTGAGGGTTTTGGGTCCAAAAACATTTTTAAGATGGGCTTTTAAAAGCTTTGGGCTTTCATAAATTTTTCAGGTTTATTCTGGCATGGCACTTGTATCTCCGACCCGAAGTCCACCAGGTAAATACCTTTAATTGTTGTGTGAATTATTATATGATTGGTATGTGGGTATGATGGGAACGTAGATTAGTAAATTAAGTTATTGAACTTTAGGATTAGCTTACTCCAACACAAGATTCATAAGACTTAAGAACAACCGAACAAACCTGTGAACTAAGTCGCCGAGTTAGGGTGTGGCAACCATTGTGCGCATGTCTAGGATTGGATTCAAAAAGAGCTTGGTATTTAAGCAGTCCTCGTGACTCACCTCCTCTTTGTTGGAATCCTACCTGGTGCGTAGTAACGGTTCACCCTAACCAAGAGGACTTATTCACGGGCTAAACCCGATAACTAAAACCCGAAAGGGACTAGCCGTATTTTTATAAAAATCTCAGTTTTAAAATCACTGAATTACCCCTTGATTTGTAAAAAAAAAAAATCGACTTTGAAAATTTTTCTAAAAATTTTTTAATTCACAAAATTACTAAAATACCCCGGGTTGAAAAATTACGAAAATACCCTTAGTTTATAAAATTACCATATTACCCTCGACTTTTATGAAAATATTCTTACTTTACAAAAATACCAAAACCCCTATTTTGTGAAATAGTAAGATACCTTGATTTGGGAAATTTACTAAAATGCCCTTGAATTTCAAAAATTACCAAAATAACCCTGATTTTTGAAATTTCTGCAATACCATTGATTTGGTAGAATTTTCAAAATAACTTCGAGATTTGTATATTTTGGTATGCCTTTGATTTGTAAAGATTTTCAAATTGACCCCGATTTATTACCAAAATACTCCTGTAGGACAAATGACGAAAATACCCCTGGGATAGGAGTAGACAAAAATGTTCAAATAGTGAATGTGTATGGTAGATATCACTGAATGAATATGAATGAATATGAATGAATGTGCCTCTATTGAGGAATGAATGTGATTCTCTAAATTAGAATAATGAACTTGAGCTGAAACGTTGTTTGATCGAAAGAACTACTTCTAAATACTTCATTTCATAAAACTGTTCGCGGATAATCAGTGGAACAAAATTTCTAAAGCATAAAACTTTTTAATCAGAATAAATCGTGACGTTAGAAATGAGTTCAAGGGGACGAGGTCGTCGTGGACGCGGTAGAGGCAGAATGGCCGTATCGGAACCCGTTAGATCAGGTCAAGGGTCTGAGAATGAGGTACCACCGCCACCACCACCACCAGCTGTTGGTGTTGAGCAGCAGGATCAGATGGGGATGATCTTTGTATCGCAGCGATCTTTGCGAGTTCGGAGATGGTGGTCATGGCGGTGGAAATATGAGAGCTAGGAAGTCCGTACCTGAGTGAGTCCGAGCCAATGGAGCTGAGGTGTTCCGTGGCGTATCTGGTGTGGCACCCAGTACGACTGAATATTGGTTGGAAGCAATCGAGCGAATTATGGATGAGCTCAATTTAACTGCTGAGGAGAAACTGAAGGGAATGGTGGCGCTACTTCGCGACGAGGCGTATCAGTGGTGGCTCACGGTACGGGATGGTGCTACAGCTGAGGATCTCACTTGGGAGTATGTTAAGGCGGCGTATCAGAAGAAGTATGTGGGGACTCATTATATTGATGCACAGGGAAAGGCATTTTTGGGGCTCGTTCAAAGGAACAAGTCCGTAGCAGAGTACGAAGCTGAATTACAAAGGTTGAGCCGGTATGCTCGGGGAGTAGTTGCTACGGAGCATGAACGATGTGTCCGGTTTGAGGACGGATTAAGGAATGACCTGAGGTTGTTGATAGCTCCACATCAAGAAAGGGAGTTCGCTGTGTTAGTAGAGAAGGCTAAGGTAGCTGAGGGGATTAAGGACTCTGTGAGGCAGAACAGAGATAGGGATAGGAGCCGGGATAAGAGGAGTTTTGGACCATCAGAATCGTCTGAGAGCCTTCAGAAAAGACCGAGGGTTGAGAATTCTGCTCGTTTTCTAAGCTAACTACTGGAAATTCGGACCGTCCGTGTGCTCAGTGTGGAAGGTATCATGTTGGCGAGTGCTGGAACCGGAATCGGGAGTGTTTTAGATGTAAGTCTAAGTCCCATTTGGTTAAAGACTGTCCTCAGGATCCGAATAGGGCTCGGACAGTAGGCCAAGGTTATGTGCAGCCAGGCAGAGGTGGTAAACAAGCGACAAGGGGTCGTGGTCCGAACCATGGAGGGAATGGTTCCGACCAAGGTCGTGGAACACCAAGCGGAGGTGCTGAAGGTTCAGATGCAAGGCAGCCAAGGTTGGTTTATGCAGTTGGCTGTCGCGAGGAGGAAGATGTGCCAGATAGGACAACGGGTACGTTCCTTATTTATGGAATACCCTTAATTGCTTTGCTTGTTATAGAGTTAGCTTATTCTTGTATTGCTAGTGAACTGCCTGAAACCTTGGACGTGAACTTAGAGATTGTGCCTAGGAAGTATGATAGTTTTATTAAGATCAGAGGGCGCAGCATAAGCGTAGAGTGAGGAGTAAGGATGCACGACTATTAGTTAGTTGGAAATTTCGAGGACGAAATTTTTTTTAGGAGGGTAGAACTGTAACATCCTGAAATTAGGCCTAGTAAGATTGGGCCGATTGGGCCTTGGGCTTTAGGAAATATTTAAGTATCATCTTGTTGCTTGTGTTAATTCAGGTATGATTTTATTGTATGTTTAATATAGTCTTGTGAAGGTTTGGAATTAATTGGTTTAGAATAATTTTTAGTATGGAGAATTTAGTGAAGTGGATCAAGTGATTATAATGCTTAAGTTAATTTAAGTGTTTAATGTTAGCATAAGTGAGCAAGTAGTAAAGTGGTGTTGGCGCATGAGTAATTGTATAAGGGAAGAGGTTCGAATCCCATGGATGACAATAAGGTGACTTTTATTTTTGCATTGTACGGCATGTGTTGGTCAACTCTAATTAAGGTAAGGTTGGACTATTTTCTTTTATGGATAGTAGACTAAGGAATAAGGTAAGTGTTAACTTAAGGTATGGAATCAAGAAAATATGGTATGATAAGGGGACATAAGGCTTGGATTAAGGGATGAGGTATTGGAAAGTTTGGCATGACCAACTTGTCCATGAATGTGGATGGCATTATGGATAAGGGGGACTAATTTTTTTTTTATGGAAAAATGGTTAATAGTTTAGGTAAGCTTGAATTTGGGGAAAAGAATCATTTTGATTAAGGAATGATGAGGGAACATAAGGCATAATGTAAGGTGATTGCTATGGAAAGTTTTGTGTGGAAAACCTTGGCTTTGGAGTCCATGTATTTGGACGGTTTGGGGGGCTAAGGGGTGACCGAATTTTGTTGAAGGTTTTGGTAGGTTGGTAGCTAGTTGGTCATTTTGACAATTGGGTTATTTTGTGTTTTCTCTAAAGAAAATGTTTTTCTCTCCACTTTTCCTCTCCTAGCCGAATGCATTTTTAACATTAGGTAAGCACCTTTTATTTTATTTTTTTTATTGGTCATTCCATTTTGACCATGTTGGTTTAATTTACCTATTCACATTCTATTCTTTCTTACCAAAATTCTTTGGTTATCAACTTTCTTTCTCTTTTGGTTAACCTTGGCCGAAACTTATAGCCATCATTCTCTCTTTTCTTTCTTTTGTCAAATCACTAAAACCAAAACACCATAGCCGTAACTCTCTTTCCCTCATCTTCTTCTTTTTACAATCTATCATAAGCCGAAAGTCAACATCCCTTTCCTCTCGTCGACATTTAGAACTAGTGGACTACTTGTGGGTTGGTGGTAAGAAACTTCTTCTCTAATGATCGATTTGATCTTTCTTCTTGGGTGTGCCGAATCAAGTGTTTAGGCCTTGGTTTAGGGATGGCCGAATAGTTTTTTAAGCCATGTTATGTGTTTCTTTTGTGTAGTCAACGTTAAGGAGCCTTAAAGGAGTTTCTCGGATTCGATTAACTCAAGGTTAGCAAGTATAGTAATCGGCCAAAGGCCATTTCAGTAGATCTTGTTCAATCAAATCTAATTCTAGTATGCACCATATAGGAATTTCGACAGAGTTCATAAGCAAGTGATGATTTCGGGATTTAGTCGACTGTACCGAAAAAGGTGCGTAGTTATCGCACTATTCTCCTGTTATTTGTGTATATTGATATATATACATATATATATGTATGATAGCCGAGAATAATGGCTAAGAAGGTGGATCCCCGTAGTGGGTAATCAATTAATCAGGTCATTGCTCTATTTTGCCTATGATATATGTGTGATATTTGTGGTGAGCATGTGATGAATATTTACTCTAAATGTTAATCTGACATGGTACACGTAAATGCATGGGACTTGGGATGTGAAAATCGAAGGAAAGGGTGTACATATTTATGTACGTGGTCTAATGTTAGCCTTGTGCTACATCAGCGCTTGATGTTAGCTATGTGCTTCATCAAGGGAGGTGTTGGCTAGGTGCCCCTCTCGGCGGTTGATAGCTGTGTGCATCACCGTGGATTAATTGATATGTGGGATCACTTATGTGATCGGTGGCTTTGTCACGGCCTTGGGCGGCAAGTATGCCAAGGTGAGATATGTGGGATCCCTTAGGTGATCGGTGGATTAGCCACGGCCTTGGGCAGCAGGTGTGCCGAGGTAGGTGTAATGGATGGACACTAGGTTGGGTTGGGCTTCATAATTGCATAATTTTTGTTTGTGGACTGTGTGGATATGGGCCAAGCCCATATATGGGGACATGTGAAATAACTATGCACTGAGACTGTGTAACTCACCCAATTTTTCTCAAACCTTACAGGTGATGCATAAAGCTTGGACCGGGTTGGAGTGGATACGAGGTGGCCCATGCAGAAGATATTTTATTTGTTTTACACATTTTATTTATGAAAGGTTATTTATTGTAATAAGGGCCACTTTAAGTATTTAAGGATTTTTATTATGTTTTAAGTTGGATTGTCAATTATATTATTATTTGAAAATGTTTTATTTTTTGCAACTTATGTTTTAAAAATCTATATTAAAATTTTCAAGTCGGAAATTTTGTAACAACTTAATTTTATTTAGAATTTTAATTATACAATGTTTTAGTAAAGACAATAAATTTTTATGCTTTCACTCTAAGTCAAAATATTTTTCATATTGTTTTCCGCAGTGGCATTCTAAATTTGGCCGTGGCGTATGGGCCAGGTTTGAGGTGTTACAATATTAATTTCAGGGAGGCAAATGGCTTGGTAAATAGCCTCTAGTTGCCTACACGGTTAGACACACGGGCATGTGTCTAGACTGTGTTAACCCTACACCTTATTGTTTTAAATAAAGTTAGACCACAGTCATTTTACACGGCCGTGGATAAGGACCGTGTAAGACACACGTTCAAAGCATGGGCGTGTGCCCAGGTTGTGTGGTTGAAGTCAGTAGCTTCACACGGTTGGTAGACACGGGCGTGTCAAGGCCGTGTGAATAAAGTCAGTAACCTCTCACGGTTGTAGACATGGGCGTGTCTATTGGTACACGGGCGTGTCTCTAAGTAACATGGGCGTGTGAACCCTGCTTCCAAGTTGAGTGTTAGATGAAGTGTCCAAAAGAGTTTGGATAATTGTTAAAGGCCTCGTAGGCCTAAAATATGCATGTTATGATTAAGAAAGAAAAGTTTTAAGTTGGTTCAAAATTTTACAGCCCGTAAGTACATGTTTAAGTGAGTTTAAGCATGGTAATGCCTCGTATCCAGTCCTAGCATCAGTCTCGGGTATAGGGTGTTGCATTTAGTGATATTAGAGCTACGTTTTAGTTGGTTCTAGGACTAACGTAGCATGAGCATGAGTCTAGCTATACATGCCATAAGTAAGAATGTTTTTATAACGATAGTGTGACGACTCCTGACTACTTAAATTATAACCATATATATAGAAAATGGATCCCGACAGAGCTATGGCGGATGATGTAGAAAGTAATGCACCAGCTCCCGTAGAAGGGACAATGCCGAACGTGAATGAGAATAGACCCACTACGGTGAGTCAAGGAGGAGAGGAGGCTGGAGAAGCCTTCCTCCATATGATGAACGCCTGGTATACGGAGTTCGTTCGAGCGAACCCAAATGCACAACCCGCTCCACCTCCACCTGTTCCATAACCTATCCCTGCAGCCCCTCCAATAGTAGAGGTGGTAAGAGGAGATAAACCTCCAATTGATAGGATTAAGAAACATGGGGCAGAAGAATTTCGGGCTAGAAAAGATGATGACCCGAACGAGTGACTGCAGTTAGAAAATACCATCGTAGTATTTAATGAGCTGTCATGCACCCCTGAAGAATGCATGAAGTGTGTGATCTCTCTCTTAAGAGATTCTGCGTACTAGTGGTGGAACACCCTTGTGGCGGTAGTACCGAGGGAAAGGGTCACATGGGAATTCTTCCAGGAAGAGTTCAAGAAAAAGTATATCAGCCAAAGGTTTGTAGACCAGAAGAGGAAGGAATTTCTAGAGCTAAAATAAGGCAAGATGTCAGTAACTGATTATGAGCAAGAGTTTGTACGACTCAGCAAGTATGCTCACGAATGTGTATCCACTGAGGCCATCATGAGTAAAAGGTTTGAAGATGGATTAAATGAAGATATAAAGTTGTTAGTTGTTGTCCTGGAGTTAAAGGAATTTGTTGTACTGGTAGAAAGGGCTTGTAAAGCCGAAGAACTAGTAAAAGAAAAGAAAAAGTCTGAAATGGCATCTCGTGACTCTAGAAAGAGACAGTGGAATAAGTCATTCCAATCTTTGTCCAACAAGTCAAGAGATTTCCCTGCCCGATCGGCTACTTCCACTGGATTTTCAAGAAAAGCCCGGAGTAAGCAAAATATGGGAAATAAAGCACAGACGACTTCAATTGGTAGTGTGGGAAATATTCGATATGACAAACCTGAATGCCCACAGTGTGGCAGACGTCATTTTGGAGAATACTGAGCACATGAAAATGCATGTTTTAGACGTGGTTCTCAAGACCATTTCATAAAAGATTGTCCAAAGATGACTAAAGAAGAGTGAACTTCAAACCCGAGATTCGGGAGTATAGTCAGAGGGAGACCGCGGAGGAACCCGGGAAGTGGGGCAAGTGGAAGAGGTAACCCTCGAGAGCAGGCCACAAGACCTGAGGGCTTGCAAGAACCTATGCCATTCGCGCTCGCGAAGAGGCATCTTCCCCTGATGTTATTACGGATACCTTTTTTCTTTATAATACCAAAGTTATTACTTTAATAGATCCCGGATCCACACAATCTTACATTTGTATGAATTTAGTATCCGAATTGAGTATGCCTATAGATTCTACAGAATTTATGATTAAAGTGTCTAATCCTTTAGGCAAGAGCGTGTTAGTTGATGAAGTATGTAAAGACTATCCATTAATAATTAGAGGTCATTGTTTTAAAGAAAATATTATGTTGTTACCATTTGATGAATTCGACCTTATTCTTGGAATGGATTGGTTGACTGCTTATAATGTCATAGTCAATTGTGAGAAGAAGTGCCTAGAGATGAAATGTGAAAATAGGGATACTCTTCCTGTGTCATCAGATAAACAAGATGGATTACCGGTAATGATTTCTCACATGATAGCACAAAGATATTTGAGGAAGGCGTATGAGGCATTTTTAGCATTTTTGATGAATGACAAAGAAATAGGTTTAAAGATTGAGTCAGTACCGATAGTATGTGAGTATCGGGATTTTTTCCTGAGGAATTGCCAGGACTACCGCCGGTTAGAGAAGTTGAGTTCAGTATTGAGTTGGCTCCAACAGAGTTGAAAGAATTGAAGTTGCAATTGCAAGAGTTGACAGATAAAGGCTTTGCAAGATCAAGTTGTTCACCATGGGGTGCTCCGGTTTTATTTGTGAAAAAGAAAGATGGCACCATGAGATTGTGCGTAGATTATCGTCAGCTTAATAAAGTGATAGTAAAGAAAAAGTGCCCATTGCCTAGGATCGATTATTTGTTCGATCAATTGAAAGGAGCCGCTATGTTTTCCAAAATAGACTTGTGATCAGGGTACTACCAGCTGAGAGTAAAAGATTCAGATATATCCAAGTCTGCCTTTCGAACAAGGTATGGGCATTATGAATTTGTAGTCATGCCCTATAGGTTGACCAATGCTCCGGCAGTATTCATAGATTTAATGAACGGCATCTTTAGACCATATCTCGACAAGTTTATGGTTGTTTTTATTGACGACATACTGATTTATTCTCGAGATGAGAATGAGCATGCTAAGCACCTACGGACAGTTTTGCAGACTCTTCAAGAAAATTAGTTATATGCCAAGTTCAGTAAAGTGAGTTTTGGCTCAAGGAAGTAGGTTCTTTAGGACATATTATCTCGAAAGATGGAGTTCGAGTAGATCCAAGTAAAATCTCGGCCATAATTGACTGGAAGCCACCGAAGAATGTCTCTGAGATTAGAAGTTTTCTAGGCCTAGCTAGCTATTACAGACGTTTCATCAAGGGGTTTTCCATGATTGCAGCCCCGATGACTAAATTATTACATAAAAATGTGAAGTTTGAGTGGACAGAAAGATGCCAACAAAGTTTCGAAAAACTGAAGACAATGTTGACAGAAGCTCCAGTTTTAGTACAACCCGAGTCGTGGAAAGAATTCATAATTTACAGTGATGCATCCTTAAATGGATTAGGCTGTGTACTCATGCAAGAAGGCAAGGTGATTGCTTATTCCTCCAGACAGTTGAAGCCTCATGAGAAAAATTATCCGACGCATGACTTAGAGTTGGTTGCCATAGTCTTCGCTTTGAAGATTTGGAGACACTATTTATATGGTGAAAGATGTTGGATTTTTACTGATCACAAAAGTTTGAAGTACTTGATAACATAGAAAGAGTTGAACTTAAGGCCACGGAGATGGTTAGAGTTGATAAAAGACTATGAATTAGTCATTGACTACCATCCAGGAAAGGCGAATGTAGTCGCCGATGCTTTGAGAAGGAAGTCCCTTTTTGCTTTAAGAGCATTGAATTCAAGAATGATTTTATCCGACGATGGTTCTATTTTAGCTGAGTTGAGAGCTAGACCAATGTTTCTTCAAGAGATCTTAGAGGCTCAGAAAGAAGATAGTGAAGTGCAATTCAAGAAAGCTCAGTACGAGTCAGATGCTAAATCTGACTTTCGGACTAATTCTGATGGATACTTGATGTTTAGAGACAGAATCTGTGTACTGAGAAAAGAGGAGCTTATTCAGAGAATTTTACATGAAGCACATAACAGATGTTTATCTGTACATCCGGGTAGTACTAAGATGTATAATGATTTGAAGCAACGATTTTGATGGCCGAAAATGAAGAAAGACATTTCAGAGTTTGTTTCTAAGTGCATGATTTGCCAGCAAGTAAAGGCTAAACATCAAGTACCTTCTGGTTTACTTCAGCCTATCTTGGTTCCCGAGTGGAAATGGGACCGTGTTACTATGGATTTTGTAACGGGTTTATCGATGTCACCAAGCAAGAAAGATGCTATATGGGTTGTAGTTGATAGACTCGCTAAGTCAGCCCATTTTATACCCGTACGAGTGGATTACTCACTTGACAAGTTGGCAAACTTGTATGTTTTAGAAATAGTAATGCTTCACGGAATTCTCTTATCGATCATATCGGATAGAGATCCGAGATTCACATCCAGATTCTGGAAAAAGCTGCAGGAAGCCTTGGGTACAAAGTTAAACTTTAGCATGGCTTTTCATCCTCAAATTGACGGACAGTCAGAACGAGTAATTCAAATACTAGAGGATATGCTCCGGTGTTGTGTTCTTGAATTTCAAGGCAGTTGGGAAAGTTTCTCCCATTAATAGAATTTGCCTACAATAATAGTTTTCAGTCGAGCTTAAAGATGGTGCCGTATGAGGCTCTATATGGGCGTAAGTGCAGAACACCTTTGTTCTGGACTGAACTCAAGGAAAACCAAATTCACGGGGTTGATTTGGTTAGAGAAGTTGAAGAGAAAGTTAAAGTCATACGAGAATGTTTGAAAGCTGCATCAGATAGACAAAAATCCTATTCGGATTTAAAAAGAAAGAGATATAGTATCAAGTTAGGGATAAAGTTTTCTTGAAAGTGTCACTATGGAGGAAAGTTCTCAGATTTGGCCGGAAAGGCAAACTAAGCCCACGTTTCATCGGACCTTACGAGATCAGTGAAAGAGTTGGGCCGGTAGCTTACCACTTAGCTTTACCGTCATAATTAGAAAAGATACATGATGTGTTTCATGTGTCAATGTTGAGATGCTACCGATCAGATCCTTCACATGTAATTACCCCTTCAGAAATAGAGATTCTTCCCGACATGACTTATGGTGAAGAACCATTCAAGATTTTAGCTCGGGAAGTCAAGCAGTTACGAAATAAAAGTATTGCCTTAGTGAAAGTATTGTGGAAAAGACATGGTATAGAAGAAGCTACATGGGAACCAGAAGAGAGTATGAGAAACCAGTATCCTAACCTTTTTGCTGGTAAGATTTTCGAGGACAAAAATCCCTAAATGGGGGAGAATTGTAACAGCCCGATTTAGGGCCTAGTCAGAATAGTGGTGCGAGACCACGAATCCGAGGTAAAATTATGAGTTTTTAAAGTTTATGTTATGTTTGCATGCTAGTACAAAAGTTTTATGAAGCAATTTTATTAAATTGAGGTAGATTGGTCCAAAACGGACTAAATTGCAAAAGTTGCAAAATTTGAGTTTCTAGAAGCTTTTTGTATGAAATAGCTTTAGAATATGAATTATGAGCCCTTAAGTAACAATTTTCCCAAAATTTTATTTTTTGGACAAAATTGGCCTTGAGATGGTATTATAGAAATTTTTAGTAATAAGGGCATTTTGGTCATTTGTCTAATAAGTGATTAAAATAGGAAAAAGATGATAAAAATCCCATCATCTTCTTCCCCCATTGCCAAAAATTGAAGCAAGCCATAGCTAGGGTTCTTCAATTTTTCAAGCTTGCTAGTAAGTGCTCCTAAGCCCGGTTTTTGATATTATTCGTATTTTTAAAGTCCTGGTAGCATGAGTAAGCTACTTTTAGCTATTTGATGAGCTAAGATGCATGTTTAAAAATTTACCCATGAGTGACATGTATGATAAATGATGTTTTATGGGAGTTTATGAAAGATTGATGTTAGATAAACATCTTTTTCTTAATGAATTTCATGAAAAATGATAGTATGGACCATTTTGTAAAAAGTTATAAAATTGGTTATACCTATTAGAAATAGAGAGAATTGATGATTTCTATAGTAGAGAAAATGATTCAGCTAAGCATGAAAATCATTTTACGAGCCTAGGGGCAAAAGTGCAAATACGAGAAAGTATAGGGGTAAATTAGTAATTTTGCCAAAGTATGAGTTATGAGTCAATTTAGTCAATATGACTATTAAATGATCTATTTATGATTATAGATCAAGAAAAACAAAGCCCGGATCGAAATCGAGGCAAGAACTAAGTCGAGGAATAAATTGCATAACTACATACATTTTGTATATTGGGGTAAGTTTGTATGAGTTCTAAGTTTTATGATTTTATCATTTAATTCCTTAGTATAATATACATTGTTATCATGAATGGTTTAATGTTATGTTAAACAAAGAAGTCAATAAGATTAAACAACAGAAAGTCCCGATTGAAGATGAATTACCCGGGAGATACGGCTCATTACATGAGATAAAAAGTCCAGATATAAGGCTTGAAGCCAAGGCATGGCATCGGCAATCAAGCAAGTTATCATGTACGCCCAAGGACTCAAGCTTGGCATTGATCAAGTTATCAAGCAAGTTATCATGTAAGCCCAAGGACTCAAGCTTGGCATTGATCAAGTTATCAAACAGGTTATCATGTAAGCCCAAGGACTCAAGCTTCGCATTGATCAAGTTATCAAGCAAGTTATCATTTAATCCCAAGGACTCAAGCTTGGCATTGATCAAGTTATCAAGCAAGTTATCATTAAGCCCAAGGACTCAAGCTTGGCGTTGATCAAGTTATCAAGCAAGTTACCATGTAAGCCCAAGGACTGAAGCTTGGCATTGATCAAGTTATTAAACAAGTTATCATGTAAGCCCAAGGACTCAAGCTTGGCATTGATCAAGTTATCAAGCAAGTTATCATGTAAGCCCAAGGACTCAAGCTTGGCATTGATCAAGTTATCAAGCAAGTTATCATGTAAGTCCAAGGACTCAAGCTTGGCATTAAATAAGTTGTCATGTAAGACCAAGGCAAGCTTGGCATTGATTCAAGAAGAGATCTTCCATATAAGTCCATATCTAGAGTACGACATTGACATGAAGTACATTACAATAGATCTAGTATTCTCGGTAATGCATAGAAATTCATCGGGCAAATGAGTAAGCTAAAATGTGAAAACAAGAATGTTAAGAAAGCATAGCTATTACCACGCTGAAATTGAATATTATTCATGTTATGAATGATGAGTTAGAAGACATAATTATTATGTTTAAGCATGCTGATCAATGTGATCAAGTGATACAGGTACCTTATTACCTTACAAGTATGAGATTAGTAAGTACTATGAGACAAGTAAGAATCATGTATGAGTAAGTAAGCTTTATAGATGAGATAATGATACCATTCTTATGCCATTGTTTAGGCCATCAAGTTTTTATTCTTTTGTATATGGCTAAGTGGTTGGCCAAACTTGTTTAAGTTGTCTGTATATAGATATTAATGAAATACGTTGTATTATTCATGAAAATATGTTATTAATGAATTGTATTGTTTTGAGTTGGGTAGATATTAATTTCAGGGAAGCAAATGGCTTGGTAAATAGCCTCTAGTTGCCTACATGGTTAGACAACGGGCGTGTGTCTAGACCGTGTTAACCCTACACTTTATTGTTTTAAATAAAGTTAGACCACAGTCATTTTACACGACCGTGGGTAAGGACCGTGTAAGACACGCATTTAAAGCATGGGCGTGTGCCCAGGCCGTATGGTCGAAGTCAGTAGCTTTACACGGTTGGTAGACACGGGCGTGTCGAGGCAGTGTGAATAAAGTCAGTAACCTCCCACGGTTGTAGACATGGGCGTGTCTATGGGTACACGGGCGTGTCTCTAAGTAACATGGGCGTGTAAACCTTGCTTCCAAGTTGAGTGTTAGATGAAGTGTCCAAAAGAGTTCGGATAATTATTAAAGGCCTCGTAGGCCCATAATATGCATGTTATGATTAAGAAAGAAAAGTTTTAAGTTGGTTCAAAATTTTACAGCCCGTAAGTACATGTTTAAGTGAGTTTAAGCATGGTAATGCCTGGTATCCAGTCCTAGCATCGATCTCGGGTATAGGGTGTTACATAAAGTTTGAACCCAGAACTTCATAGAAGCCCTCTAACCTTCCAAAATCACTCACCTAATAGGTCCAACTTGAATTTAAGCCGATCTCTTGTTCTCCAAAAATTTAAACGCTACTACGCTCAAGGCCCATTGGGCCCAATCCTACTAGGCCCAATTTCAAGATGTTACATACTTGAAAGGAACAAAAGGAAGAAAATTTAGAAAAATTAAAAATAAAAGTAAATTGTAAAAATAAAATAAATATGGCTAAAGTAATAAAAATTAAGCGTTCTTAATATTTCAGTTCCCTGGCAACAGCGCCAAAAACTTGATCGTTATTTTATGCGATGTAAAAGTCTTAAAATTTATAAAGAATATAATCGAACCTGGAAACTAACTATGACAATGATTTGAGGCAAGCGCACCTATTGAACAATAGTATAGTTAAGGCAAGACCAGAATGTCGAACCCAAAGAAACCAAAAGTACTAATGCTAACTCTCTTTTTATTATTTAGCCTAAGAATTAAGGGAATTGTTTATCTAATCTAAAATTAACTAACAACTATACTAAAGACTCTAAGACAAAGAAGAATGAAATTAGGAAAATAACTTGAGGAAAAACCAATTGATTAAGATGACACCCAAGGAAGAATCCACCTAGACTTCACTTGTTATCTAACTCAAACTGCATTTATTTATTCATTTGACTTGATCCGTAACATTCCCTAAGTTATATTAATCCCTCTCTCGAGGCGACTAACGTCTAACCTTAGATTCATTAATTGAAATCTCTTTCTAATTAAAACCCCTAGAATTGCATTAACTCGATCTATGGACTCCCATATTAGGTTTCACCCTAATCCGGCAAAATCTCGTCTCCCTATCTTTAGGCGCGCGATCAACTCTGCTTAATTAATATCCTGAAAATATCAACACAAGAATTAAGAACACATAATTAAGAACAAGTTAAATATTTACCATATAGTTCAGCAAATGATAACAAGATTCATGTTAGGTTTCATCCCCCTCAGGTATCTAAGGGTTTAGTTTATAATGATAATAAAAGAATACATCTCAAAAGAAAAGATAAAACAAAACATAAGAAATCCCTAAAACCCCCTGAAGGAATTGAAGGAGAGATCCTCCGTCTTGAGTATAATTCCAGCTTCTTGAGATTAATCAACTGGCTATCTTGGAGTAAATCTCCACAAATCTGCCCTCATTGGCCTAGCTGGACGCCCCCTGACTAAAGCCATGGGTTCCCCAATTTCATGTCATACTTAGAATGTTTATATAGGCTTCTGAATATGTTTCTTTGCCCCTAAGTATCCTAATCCGAGTGAAACTCTACTTTTTCATGGCAGGGACACGCCCATGGCACACGCCTGTGTAAGTCGTGGCTAGGCCGTGTTCGAACCTGTTGGATTGGGCACAACCGTGTGGTCTTGGGCCCAGGCCGTGTGGATTTCATGATATGGCCCATTTACTCCATTTGGGGCCCGTTTTCCATTCTTTTCATCCTTCGGTGCTCTCCTGGGTATAAAATATGAAAACAAAGGATTAAGAGCACCAAATTACATAATTCAAGGCTTAAATCATCCAAAAGCGTGCTAAATGTGGGATTAGAATATGTTGCTTTTACGGTTTATCAAGCGTGTCTACTAGCTGTATGAGGCACACGGCTTGTTCACACAGTTGTGTGACCTTTATATGTTTGAAAAATTTATAAGTTTTCCAAAAATTTTGCATGATATCGGTTTAGTCTCGAATCACTGCTAAAGCGTGTTTAAGGCCTCGTAGGCCCTTATAAGGGACAATATGATTGTATTGAATGATGTATGAGAATGAATGATATATGTAATCCTATTCTGGTGACAGATATGGGTTAGGGGTGTTATAATTTATTAGTATCAAAGCTACGATTTAGTCAATTCTAGGACTAATGTAGCGTGTATGAGAGTCTAGCTATACATGCCATATATACTCTGCGATAGTGTGATGATTCCGGACAGTTTAAATTGTACTTTCGTATAGAAATGGATCCCGAACAAGCTATAGCGGATGATGTAGAGAGTAATGTGCTTGCTCCCGCTCAAAGGACAGTGCCTAGTGAATCTAGACCCGTGTCGAGTAGTCACGGAGGTGAGGCTAAAGAAGCCTTTTTGCAGATGATGAATGAATGGTTTAGTCAATACATTCGTACTAATCTGGCTACTCAGCAACCTCCACCCCCACCTATACATCAACAAATCCCTGTTGTTCCTAAAGCTATAGATCCGATAAGGTTGAACAAGCTGCCAGTGGATAAAATTCATAAACATAGGACTGAAGAGTTTTGGGCTACTGTTGATGATGATGTTAAGAGAGCTGAGTTTTGGCTCGAAAATACGATCCAGGTATTTGATGAATTGTCTTGTACTCCTGATTAATATATTAAATGTGTAACATCCCGAAATTGGGCCTAGTAGAATTGGGCCCATTGGGCCTTGGGCAGGGGAGCGTGTAAAATTTTTGAGAACAAGAGAATGGCTTTAGTGCAAGTTAGAATTAGTAGGTAACTGATTTTGGAAGGTTAGAGGGCTTCTATGAAGTTCCGGGATTAAACTTTGGCTTTGGGGAAATTTTGGTTTTAGGCGAAAAAAACCCTGGGAGTTAGTAGGTAGGCTTTAGGAATAAAATGTGGGGAAAAATGGCACAAAAGGAGTTGTGGTCTAGTGGCAAGTGACACCATATAAGAGGCAAGGGAGTGACGCCACAAGGAAGGAAGGAGGTCCAAGGTTCAAGGCGTGGAACTTGCATTTCTTTTAGATTATTTTATTAATTGGATTTAGACCTTGGCCATAGGGTTATATTTAGTTGCGCATGGTTTAAGACACAAGAGGAGCTTGTGGCCTAGTGACTAGCGGCGTGGATTAAGTTATAGGGGAGCTTGGGTTCGAATCTCATGACAAGCAAGGGAGTATTTATTTTGTGAATTGGAGGGGAAGAGTTTGAGTTGGATTTAAACTATGCTGATGGAAGGATCACATCGGAAAGATACAAAGAAGGAAGGGGAGAAGCCAGCTATATATATAGCATTCTATGAGGAGTTAATATACCTTGGTGGGCGTTTGGGCATAGGATTGGTCGGAGCGCGAATTAGCACTAGATTTCTATCAGGTGTGTATTTCTCTCCACTCTAGCTTTAAAGTGGCAAATTGCCGAAATGCCGGTCACACGGCGATAGTAGCCACACGAGCGTGCGAGCGTACATGTGGGGGCTTCAACGCGATAGTTGAGGCCATCAGTAGTGTTCTTGTGGGTTGTGGCTGCTTGGGCCACGATGGCCGAAGTGGGCCCAATGGGCCCGTCATATGAGTAGATTGTATGATTGTGCAGTATATGTTAGACTAGACTAGGTGAATCTCATGTATGTGCTTAGATTTGTGATAGGTGGGCCACACGAGCGTATGGGCCCGAACGAGTCGAAATCAAGTTTTAGGCCCAATAGTCCGGTAAAGATCGAAAATGGTAGTTGAGTCGCTCGAGGCGACATTAGGCCTTCGGAAAGGCCGTTGCAGGTGCGAAATTACTGAAATACCCTCGATAGGTAAATTACGAAAATACCCCTGGTAGGTAAAATTACTGTTATACCCTTAGGAGTTGATTAGCATGATAGTGTGTATTACTCACACGCCTTCTTATTGTTGTGTTATTAACTGTAAAGGCTAAATGTAACAGACCAATTTTGACACTAATCGAAACGGTGGTTTCGGGACCACGAATCCGAGCCCGGGAAATGTTCAAATAACTTATTCTATGTCTATTATATGTGAATGAAAATGTGTGAAAGTTTCGTAAAAAAATTTTATCGTTTAGGTGCTTAATTTGATAAAAAGGATTTAATCGAGAAAACACAAAAGTTGCATGCTAAAGTGAAAGGTGCTAAATTGTTTGTGGCTTTTTAAGTGGATGTACTAAAAGGGCAATTAGCCCATACACTACAAAGAGGGACGGCAATGGGCCTTTTTATCACAAAATTGATGTTATTTTAGTATAATTATAAGTTATATTAGTGTGTTAATAAATATGTTAAAATATGTGTTTGTTTTAACATAAAATAATAAAAACAAGTGGGAAGAAAGAGAACCTTACCTTACTCATCTTCTTGGCCAAAAGTTGGAGGAAGAAACTCCATTGTTGGAGCTTGAAATTTCGGCACTTTGGGGCTTAATTAGGGGTATGTATTTTGCTTAGTTTTTGATAATTTTTACATTTTTGGAATGGTTGCTTTGAATCCTATACAACCCATGTGGAAATTTTTGAGATTTTGGCACATTAAAATTCGGCTATGGTTGTATATGTATGACTTGGAATGTTTGATAGTAGATTTCAATTAGTATGTGTTAAATAATCCTCTTTTGAATTAGAAGTAGTGATGAAATGGGATGTTAGGGATTTATTTTAAAAAAATAAAATGTTTGAAGGACTAAAACATGAAATAAATGAAATGCATGGACACATATGGCTATAGGGGATATTCGGCCAAGCTATAGTGTTGGAAAATTTTTGCATATTTTGTGTTTTGTGTAAATTGGACCAAATTGTAAAAATGGGAAATGAGGGGCAAAATGGTAAATTGCCCATTTGTGTGTTTTGGGACTAAATTGAGATAAAATGCGATTAAATGAGCTAAATTCTAATGTGTTTTAGATCAAGAACAAAGAAAAACGGGATTAGACCGGGGAAAGACGAAGGTTCTCGAATAGCCGATTCGCACGGACTATCGACAACCGAGGTAAGTCCTTTAGTTAAACCGTGTCAAAGAATTAATTATGGTTATCTTGAATATTAAAAATTGATGGATGTTAGTATCCATTTACATCATGGCCGAATGTATATTGACATATTAGGTTGATGATTTATGTTGAGTATGTGATGGGAATTGTTGGATTGTATAATGATAAAATGGTTTTGTTGGTCCAATGTGAGTGAGCCCAATTGAATTAGATGAGTTTATAATAGTCATGAAGTGTGTTGGTAATGTTTAACTGTATTGACGTGACTCGGGCTTTTACGCCTAGCAAGCCTTGTGCCGGTGTTATTTATCGGGCTTTTACGCCTAGTAGGCCTTGTGCCAGTGTTATTTATCGGGCTTTTACGCCTAGCAGGCATTGTGCCGGTGTTACTTTTCGGGCTTTTACGCCTAGCAGGCTTGATGCCGGTGATGTATTTTACAAAAGAGAAATCGAATCTTTGTTCAAGACAACTTAAAGCTAATTTATTGAGTATATGATTCAGGTAAGCATGTAAGGTATGTTATGCTTAATATCACTTGAGTCGAATTAATATTATGAGAATTGTATTATATGTGTTGAAGTTAATATTGATGGGTGTAATATGATGGAATTCGAGTTAGAATGTGCTATTATGGAACAATTGGTTTTCAAATATAAATGTTAAGAAAGGAGAGTTTCATGCGATATGTTTATATGAATTTCAATGAAATGATTTCTACCTTACTTGGGTTATTGAATTTCTAGTATTCGGCCTTGTATAAGTAATTTACTTAAGTGCTTATGTGGAATACAATAAGTTGGAAGTTTTAATTTCAATTATTTGTATGTTTTATTATCATGAGATTAGGACTTACTAAGCTAGTAAGCTTACTAGTGTGAAATGTTCTCCTTTGTTTTATAGATTAGGTGCAAGCTACAAGCTCGTCGGGATCGTTCGGAAAGTCGTCCACACTATCAAACTGTTTTGGTACTCTTTCATTTTGGTTTTTCCAAAGAAGGCATGTATAGGAAAGACTTTGTCTAAGTTTGACGGAAACTTTGGTTCAAGTATTTAATAGCCATGCGAATATGGCTAAATTTTTAGTCAAGTATGCTTTTTGGGACTTTGGTTATAAATGTTGGTGCTCTTTTAAATCGATGATGTTATGATATTATGCGAATGATTTAGGTATAAGCTAAATTGCATAAATGGTTAAGATGCATGGATGGTACGAATTATATGTGAGTATATTCGGTTATAAGCTAGTAATCATATCTTGTAAAGAAACAGTCTTTAGTAACAGCAGTGATGTAGTTTTGAAAAATCACCAAAAATAGGATAAGTTGAATTAGAAGGTGAATGAGGTATAGAACCAAAGCTTATTATGTCTATTTTGATATGAAAGAAACAGAGTAGGCAAAGGAGTTTTATGTTATGAGATATTTAAATTTTAGTGAGACTTGATCTGAATGAATTCGTGAATCCATGTTCTGTTTTGGAAAAATTGTTAAAAACGGTACAAAAATAATTAGGGAGCATGGTTTATATGTTTGAAATCCTTGATGAGTCTATTTTTAATAGGAATAAACAAGAACATTATTGGAAATTTGTGATATGAGATAAATGAGTTTTTGTAATGACAGGTCAGAATCGTCAACAGTGAAAAAGGGGTAACTTTGATGAATAAACTGTACCAATTTGCCACATGAAAAATTCTGCAAACATTATGGTAAAAAGTTATATGAGTCTAGTTTCAAGGAAAATTTACGGATCGAAATTTCGAGTTTTGTAACTTGAGTTATGGTCAATTTAGTCAGCATGACGCAGTTGGACAGCTTTAAAACTTTATGTCCCGAACTTGTAGTCGAGTCTTGTAATGCCACATACTCGACTCCGGCAAAGGTTTCGGGTAAGGGGTGTTAAATTTGATTGGTATCAGAGCTTACGGTTTAGTCGATTCTAGGACTACCGTAGCGCGTGTGAGTCTAGCTATACATGCCTTTATTATTTGTTGATAGTGTGGTGACTTCTGACAGCCTGAACTTTGTTCTATATAGTAAATGGACACTGATCCTGAAAGAGCAGTAGCTGATGATGTAGAGAGCGTAGCGCCTGACCGTGCATACGGATTAGCGCCGGTAGACTCTCGACCTGTTTCGGGTAGCCACGAAGGACAGACTAAACAACCCTTTTATCAGATGATGAATGAGTGGTTTGCCCAATTTATTCAAAATAACCCGGCTGTACACCAACCCCCACCCCCGAATAATCCAACTCCGATTCCTTCAACACCCCCGATGATAGATCCGATGAGATTTAGTAGGCCCCTGGTTGATAAAATTCGAAAATTTGGGGCCGAAGAATTTAAAGCCAATGATGATGATGACGCAGAGAGAGCCGAAATGTGGCTTGATAACACTATTCGGTACTTGATGAGCTATCTTGTACTCGGATGAATGCCCAAGTGTGCTATATCCTCATCATGGGGGACCTTGCATATCACCGTGGAATACACTAGTATCGGTGGTTCCGAAAGAAAAAGTGACTGGATTTCTTCCAAAATGAATTTCGCAAGAAGTATATTAGCCAAAGATTCATTGATCAAAAACGAAAGGAGTTCCCCGAGTGAACAAAAGAGAAATGACCGTAATCTGAATATGAAAGAAAATTTGTCGCTCAAGCAGATATGCTAGAGAGTGTGTTTCTCTTGAAGCTATTATATGTAAAAGATTTGAAGATGGCCTAAATGAAGATATAAAGATGTTTGTTGGCATTCTTGAAATTCAAGAGTTTGTGACTTTAGTTGAGAGAGCTTGCAAAGCTGAAGAGCTCGGGAAAGAGAAAAGAAAGGCTGAGATAGAAGCTAGAGACATTCGTAAAAGACCTTCGGGTAAGGTCTTCAATTCCATATCCAAGAAGTCCAGAGACGATTACAGCCGACATAAAGCTACTACAGATCCACCTAGACGGGATCGACCTCGTATGAGCTCTCGAGCTACCTCGATAGCCAGTGTTGGTAACGTCCCTCAGAATAGAGCTGAATGCAAGCACTATGGGAAATGGCACTCAGGGAGTTGTAGATTCCATGATCGGTCTTGCTATAAATGTGGATCGTTAGATCATTTTATTAGAGAATGTCCAAGGTTAGCTGAGCAAAATACAGTTCAGAACACTAAGCCGAGCAACACATCGATGCGAGGTAGACCACCCGAACATTCTGTGCAAATGTAGGTGGTAGTCGAAAGGATCAAGAACACTACGATTCGATCTCGAGCTGAGCTCCGGCTAGAGCATATGCTACACGAGCTAGAGAGGATGCTTCCTCCCCCGACGTCATTACCGGTACTTTCACCCTTTATGACATTATTGTAATTGCATTAATTGATCCTGGTTCGACTCACTCATATGTGTGTGAAACTTTAGAATTCGGAAAGACTCTGCTAGTTGAGTCTACCGAGTTTGTGATACGTGTGTCCAACCCTTTGGGTAGATGTGTGCTTGTTAATAAAGTGTGTAGAGGTTGCCCGTTGATGACTCGAGATTATTGCTTCCCAGCTGATTTAATGTTGTTGCCCTTTGACAAATTTGATATAATCTTGGGTATGGACTGATTAACTTCACATGAGGCAGTAGTGGATTGTAAAAGAAAGCTTATCGATTTGAAATGTCGAAACGGTGAGAACATCAGAATTAAATCCTGTGATGTAAATGGGTTGCCTACAGCAATATCTTCAATGTTAGCCCGGAAGTATGTGAGAAAGGGGTGTGAAGCTTATTTGGCTTATGTACTGGATAATAAGATGTCCGAGAAACAAATTGAATCTGTACCAGTGGTGTGCGAATACCCCGATGTGTTTCCTGAAGAACTACCGGGTTTACCCCCAGTACGAGAGATTGAGTTCGGCATTGAGTTAGTGCCAGGTGCGGCTCCGATTTCGATAGCTCCGTATCGAATGGCACCTACTGAATTAAAAGAGTTAAAAGCGCAGTTGCAAGAGTTGACAGATAGGGGCTTCGCGCGACCAAGTTTTTCTCCGTGGGGTGCACCGGTTTTATTTGTGAAAAAGAAAGATGGGACTATGCGAATGTGTATCGACTACCGGCAACTAAATAAGGTAACTATAAAGAATAAGTACCAATTACCTCGGATTGATGATTTATTTGATCAGTTGAAGGGGGCTTCATGTTTTGAAAATAGATTTGAGATCGGGCTATTATCAGTTGCGAGTTAGAGATTCAGATGTGCCAAAGACTGCATTCCGAACGAGGTACGGACACTATGAGTTTTTGGTTATGCCTTTTGGACTTACTAATGCAACTGCTATTTTTATGGACCTAATGAACCGAGTCTTCCGACAGTTTTTAGATCGGTTTGTAGTAGTGTTTATTGATGATATACTGATCTACTCCAAAAATGAAACGGAACATGCTACATTTGAGATTAGTACTACAAACTTTGAGAGATCAACGATTGTATGCAAAGTTCAGTAAGTGTGAGTTCTGGATGAATGAAGTTAACTTCTTGGGTCATGTTGTTTCGGTGTCAGGTATTCGGGTGGATCCAAACAAAATAGCAGCCACACTCGATTGGAAACCACCAAAGAATGTTTCCGAGATCCAAAGTTTCCTAGGCCTTGCGGGATATTGTAGACGATTTGTAAAAGGTTTTTCTGTAATAGCTACACCTTTGACGAGACTACTACAAAAAAATGTCAAATTTGAGTGGTCAGAAAGGTGTCAGATAAGTTTCGAGCAGTTGAAAGCCCTTTTGACTGAAGCCCCAGTGTTAATTCAGCCTGAATCGGGTAAAGAATTTATTATTTTTAGCGATGCTTCCTTGAATGGGTTGGGTTGCGTTTTAATGCAAGAAGGCAAGGTGATAGCCTACGCTTCGAGACAATTGAAGCCGCATGAGAAAAATTATCCAACTCACGATCTGGAGTTAGCAGCCATTGTGTTCGCATTGAAAATTTGGCGTCACTAATTATTCGGCGAAAAATGTCACATTTATTCAGATCACAAAAGTTTAAAATATTTGATGACTCAGAAAGATCTAAACTTAAGACAACGCAGATGGTTAGAATTGCTGAAACATTATGAACTAGTGATTGACTACCATCCGGGAAAAGCTAATGTTGTTGCGGATGCGTTAAGCCAAAAATCATTATTTGCTCTTCGTGCATTGAACGCACAGGCGACTATGTCTGATGATGGTTCGATCTTAGCCGAGTTACAAGCAAGACCGATGTTTATTTAGTAGATTTGTGATGCACAGAAAGTTGACAAAAAGTTGATTGCTATTCGGAGTCAGTGTGGAAGTGGTACAGAATCAGATTTTCAGATTGATGCAAATGATTGTTTGAATTATAAAGGCCGATTGTGTGTTCCAAGAAACTCAGATTTGATACAGATGATCATATGTGAGGCCCATAGTGGTCGACTATCGATACACCCGGGTAGCACTAAAATGTATAACGATTTGAAGCAATTCTATTGGTGGCACGGCATGAAACGAGATATATCCGAGTTTGTTTCTAAGTGCTTAATCATCAACAAGAAAAAGCTGAGCATCAGGTACCGTCCGGACTACTTCAACCAATCATGATACCCGAATGGAAATGGGATAGAATTACAATGGATTTTGTATCCGGTCTTCCTATGACACCGAGTAAGAAAGATGCCGTATGGGTTATCGTTGATAGACTGACTAAATCAGCTCATTTTGTACCGGTACGTGCTGACTATTCACTTAATAAGCTTGCCGAACTGTATGTGTCATAGATTGTAAGGTTGCACGGTGTACCGAGTTCCATTGTTTCAGATAGAGACCCGAGATTCACATCACAGTTTTGGAAGAGATTGCAACATGCTCTAGGTACTAAACTCCATTTTAGTACTGACCTTCCATCCGCAAATGAGGGCAGTCGATCGAGCGAACTATTTTGATACTTGAGGACATGCTGAGGTGTTGCGTTCTCGAGTTTGAAGGTACGTGGGAACGATACGTACCTTTGATTGAATTTGCTTACAATAATAGCTTCCAATCTAGCATAACAATGGCGCCTTATGAAGCCTTATACGGGCGAAAATGTCGCACACCGTTGTACTGGACTGAGCTCAGTGAAAATAAGATACACGGGGTTGATTGGATTAAAGAAACAGAACAGAAGGTGGTTCTTATCAGGAATAATTTGAAAGCTACTTCGGATCATCAAAAGTCTTATGCCGATTTGAAGCGTAAGGACATTGAATTTCAAGTCGGAGATCGGGTGTTCTTAAAAGTTTCTCCGTGGAAGAAAATACTCCGTTTTGGTCGGAAAGGCAAGTTGAGTCCGAGATTTATCGGACCGTATGTAATCATCGAGTGTATAGGGCCTGTTGCTTATAGATTGAAATTGCCCCTTGACTTAGAAAAGATACACAATGTATTTCACGTTTGATGCTTATAAATACGGTCGGATCCGTCCCATGTGATCACACCGTCAGAGATTGAAATTCGATCTGATTTGACATATGATGAGGAACCGATCCGTATCTTAGCTCGGGAAATAAAAGAGTTAAGAAATAAAAGAATTCCATTAGTAAAGATTCTATGGAATCGTCACGGAGTTGAAGAGGCTACGTGGGAGCCTGAGGAGTCAATGAGGCAACAATATCCGAACTTATTTAATGGTAAGATTTTCGAGGACGAAAATCCTTAAGGGGGGAGAGTTGTAACAGACCAATTTTGACACTAATCGGAACGGTGGTTTTGGGACCACGAATCCGAGCCCGAGAAATGTTCAAATAACTTATTCTATGTCTATTATATGTGAATGAAAATGTATGAAAGTTTCGTAGAAAAATTTTATCGTTTAGGTGCTTAATTTGATAAAAAGGATTTAATCGAGAAAACACAAAAGTTGCATGCTAAATTGAAAGGTGCTAAATTGTTTGTGGCTTTTTAAGTGGATGTACTAAAAGGGCAATTAGCCCATACACTACAAAGAGGGACGGCAATGGGCCTTTTTATCACAAAATTGATGTTATTTTAGTATATTTATAAATTATATTAGTGTGTTAATAAATATGTTAAAATATGTGTTTGTTTTAACATAAAATAATAAAAACAAGTGGGAAGAAAGAGAACCTTACCTTACTCATCTTCTTGGCCAAAAGTTGGAGGAATAAACTCCATTGTTGGAGCTTGAAATTTCGGCACTTTGGGGCTTAATTAGGGGTATGTATTTTGCTTAGTTTTTGATAATTTTTACATTTTTGGAATGGTTGCTTTGAATCCTATACAACCCATGTGGAAATTTTTGAGATTTTGGCACATTAAAATTCGGCTATGGTTGTATATGTATGACTTGGAATGTTTGATAGTAGATTTCAATTAGTATGTGTTAAATAATCCTCTTTTGAATTAGAAGTTGTGATGAAATGGGATGTTAGGGATTTATTTGAAAAAATAAAAAGTTTGAAGGACTAAAACATGAAATAAATGAAATGCATGGTCACATATGGCTATAGGGGATATTCGGCCAAGCTATAGTGTTGGAAAATTTTTGCATATTTTGTGTTTTGTGTAAATTGGACCAAATTGTAAAAATGGGAAACATTAGGGGCAAAATGGTAAATTGCCCATTTGTGTGTTTTGGGACTAAATTGAGATAAAATGCGACTAAATGAGCTAATTTCTAATGTGTTTTAGATCAAGAGCAAAGAAAAACGGGATTAGACCGGGGAAAGACGAAGGTTCTCGAATAGCCGATTCGCACGGACTATCGACAACCGAGGTAAGTCCTTTAGTTAAACCGTGTCAAAGAATTGATTATGGTTATCTTGAATATTAAAAATTGATGGATGTTAGTATCCATTTACATCATGGCCGAATGTATATTGACATATTAGGTTGATGATTTATGTTGAGTATGTGATGGGAATTGTTGGATTGTATAATGATAAAATGGTTTTGTTGGTCCAATGTGAGTGAGCCCAATTGAATTAGATGAGTTTATAATAGTCATGAAGTGTGTTGGTAATGTTTAACTGTATTGACGTGACTCGGGCTTTTACGCCCAGGAGGCCCTTGTGCCGGTGTTATTTATCGGGCTTTTACGCCTAGCAGGCCTTGTGCCGGTGTTATTTATCGGGCTTTTACGCCTAGCAGGCCTTGTGCTAGTGTTACTTTTCGGGCTTTTATGCCTAGCAGGCTTGATGCCGGTGATGTATTTTACAAAAGAGAAATTGAATCTTTGTTCAAGACAACTTAAAGCTAATTTATTGAGTATATGATTCAGGTAAGCATGTAAGGTATGTTATGCGTAATATCACTTGAGTCGAATTAATATTATGAGAATTGTGTTATATGTGTTGAAGTTAATATTGATGGGTGTAATATGATGGAATTCGAGTTAGAATGTGCTATTATGGAACAATTGGTTTTCAAGTATAAATGCTAAGAAAGGAGATTTTCATGCGATATGTTTATATGAATTTTAATGAAATGATTTCTACCTTACTTGGGTTATTGAATTTCTAGTATTCGACCTTGTATAAGTAATTTACTTAAATGCTTATGTGGAATACAATAAGTTGGAAGTTTTAATTTCAATTATTTGTATGTTTTATTATCATGAGATTAGGACTTACTAAGCTAGTAAGCTTACAAGTGTGAAATGTTCTCCTTTGTTTTATAGATTAGGTGCAAGCTACAAGCTCGTCGGGATCGTTCGGAAAGTCGTCCACACTATTAAACTGTTTTGGTACTCTTTCATTTTGGTTTTTCCAAAGAAGGCATGTATAGGAAAGACTTTGTCTAAGTTTGACGGAAACTTTGGTTCAAGTATGTAATAGCCATGCGAATATGGCTAAATTTTTAGTCAAGTATGCTTTTTGGGACTTTGGTTATAAATGTTGGTGCTCTTTTAAATCGATGATGTTATGATATTTTGCGAATGATTTAGGTATAAGCTAAATTGCGTAAATGGTTAAGATGCATGGATGGTACGAATTATATGTGAGTATATTCGGTTATAAGCTAGTAATCATATCTTGTAAAGAAACAGTCTTTAGTAACAGCAGTGATGTAGTTTTGAAAAATCACCAAAAATAGGATAAGTTGAATTAGAAGGTGAATGAGGTATAGAACCAAATCTTATTGTGTCTATTTTGATATGAAAGAAACAGAGTAGGCAAAGGAGTTTTATGTTATGAGATATTTAAATTTTAGTGAGACTTGATCTGAATGAATTCGTGAATCCATGTTCTGTCTTAGAAAAATTGTTAAAAATTGTAAAAAAATAATTATGGAGCATGGTTTATAATTTTGAAATCCTTGATGAGTCTATTTTTAATAGGAATAAACAAGAACATTATTGAAAATTTGTGCTATGAGACAAATGAGTTTTTGTAATGACAGGTCAGAATCGTCAACAGTGAAAAAGGGGTAACTTTGATGAATAAACTGTACCAATTGGACATATGAAAAATTCTGGAAAAATTATGGTAAATGGTTATATGAGTCTAGTTTCAAAGAAAATTTACGGATCCAAATTTTGAGTTTTGTAACTCGAGTTATGGTCAATTTAGTCAGCATGATGCACTTGGACAGCTTTAAAACTTTATGTTCCGAACTTGTAGTCGAGTCTTGTAATGCCACATACTCGACTCCGGCAAAGGTTTCGGGTAAGGGGTGTTACACTAAAAGCCAAAATGGCTGATGTGATAAGCAAAATGCCCTTATGGGTAAGGTTGGAGACGCCGGGTAAGTTCTTCGATATTGATATTCTTGTTAAAATACATGTATGTATATTTTTATGTTATGCATGCATGAAATATGATCTGTTATACATTGTGATATTGGTTGCATACATATTGCGCACGATGAAAAGAGCATGGGCTCGGGATTGAATGAAAGGAGGAGGGAGAATCAGTGACTACTGTCACGAGTGACTTTTGTCACTAGTGGTCTAAGTACCACGGTGGTTGAAACCATGAATATTCTAATCAGTGACTTATCTCAAAGGTCAAGTACCACAGTGGGTTGGCCCCATGTATACACAAACTTATCAGAGATCGTCACGGTGGTCTGAGACCACAGTGGGTTGGCCCCACAATTATATATATTTTAGTGTCTTTGTCACGAGTGACTATTGTCACGAGTGGTTTGGGACCACGGTGGTCAAGAACCACAGTGGCATAATGCCACGGGTGTTTGGATGATTCAGGTGTGTAGAGGATGGAAAACTAGGTTGGGTTGGGCTGCATTGCATACATGATTAACATGCTGTACTGTGTAGGCTTAAGGCCCATTTTGCCTTATACGGGGATTTACACACTGCGTCTTGGTGACTCACCGCTTTGCTTAATTTTGCAGGTAATTCATAGATTGCAATTTTGGAGCCGAGGCGGACTTGTGGTGGCCATGAATTGTTTTCTCATAAACTCATTTCTTTTATTTTGACTTATTTTTAAATTTTGGGATTTTATTATGTAATAAGGCCGCTATAACTTTAAATTTGGTATTTTATTTGTTTAGCTTTCAATTTGATCACTGCCTATTATTATTCAATGTGCAATACGGGAATTTCATAAACCATTCATAACCATTTTCTAAAATGTTAACAAAAAGGATAACAAGCGAATAAATATTTAAACTTGAAATTTTTAACAAACGCGCAGTTTTTAAACAACCCTTTTATGTGACATGCCAGATCCGGTCATAACTTCTAGGCCGGGTTTGGGGTGTTACAAAATGTGTTGTATCTTTGCTGAGAGACATCGCGTATTAATGGTGGAACACATTGGTATCTGTGGTACTGAGAGAATGAGAGACTTGGGAATTCTTTCAGATGGAGTTCCAAAAGAAATATATAAGTCGGCGATTCCTTAATCTAAAGCACAAAGAGTTTCTAGAGTTAAAACAAGGTCGTATGACTGTCAAAGAGTATGAAAGAGAATTCATACGATTAAGCAATTATGCTCGAGAGTATGTGTCTACTGAAGAGATTATGTGTAAACGGTTCGTTGATGGGTTGAACAAAGATATAGAACTACTAGTTGGAATTCTAGAGTTGAAAGAATTTGTAGTTCTAGTTGAAAGGGCTTGTAAAGCTGAGGATCTTAGCAAAGAAAAGAGAAAAGTTAAGTAAGAGATCAATAAGTAAGCCGTATCACTCTTCATCAAAGAAATCTTGAGAATTGTTTAGACGGTCAAATACACCATTGGAATACTTTAATAGAGATCGTGGGAAGCAAAATACGAGTTCAAAAACTCCAGCTGTGTCAGTGGCAAGTGTGGGTAATGTTCGATCAAATAAACTTGAATGTGGACGATATGGAAAACGACATTTTGGAGAATGTAGATTGAATGATAAAGCCTATTTAAATGTGGCTTGCATGAACATTTCATTCGGGATTGTCCTGAGCTAGATGAAAAAGATAAGTCTTAGAATGTTAGATCGAGCAACCCTACTGTGAGAGAAAGACCATTCCATAATGTTGGAAATGTGAGTGGTGGTAAAGGTGTGACATGAGATACTGCTGCGAGATTTGATGCTAGAGCACCTACCAAAGCCTACACTATTCGCACTCGCGAAGAAGCGTCATATCCAGATGTTATCACCGGTAGTTTCACTCTCTATGATACTAATGGCATTGCATTGATAGATCCAGGATCAACTCATTCTTATATATGTATGAATTTAGTATCTATTAAGACTATTCCTGTAGAGTCTGCTAAATTTGTGATTAGAGTATCGAACCCTTTAGGAAAATGTGTTTTGGTTGACAAAGTATACAAGAATTTTTCTTTAATGCATCGAGATTTCTATTTTTTGGCTTCTGATGTTGTTTCTGTTCGATGAATTTGATGTGATTTTGGGTATGGATTGGCTAATGATTCATGGCGCTATAGTGAATTGTAGAAGAAAGACAATAGAACTGAAATGTCAGAATAATGAGACTATTAGAATTGAATCTGATAATCTGAATAGTTTGGCAGTTGTGATCTCATCTATGTTAGCTCAAAAATTTTTGAGAAAGGGGTGTGAAGCTTATTTTGGATATGTACTTGATACGAAAGTGACAGAAACAAAAATTGAATCAGTACCAGTTGTGTATGAGTATCTAGATGTATTTCCTGAAAAGTTACCGGGTTTACCACCTATCAGAGAGGTTGAGTTTGATATTCAATTAGTACCGGGAACAACGCCAATAGCGATAGCTCCATACAGAATGGCCCTAACAAAGTTAAAAGAATTGAAAGCTCAATTCCAAGAGTTGATCGATAAATTTTTTGCTGGACCGAGTTTCTCTCCCTAGGGTGCACCGGTATGGTTTGTGAAAAAGAAAGATGGCACCATAAGAATGTGTATTGGCTACAGACAGATGAACAAAGTGATGATCAAGAACAAATACCCACTACCGCGGATTAATGATCTATTTGATCAGTAAAGAGGGGAAACGGTGTTTTCAAAAATCAGTTTGAGATCGGGTTATTACCAATTGCGAGTGAAAGACTCGGATGTGCCAAAGACTGCATTTAGAACAAGGTACAGACACTAGAATTTCTTATTATGCCTTTCGGACTAACAAATGCACCTGCTATTTTTATGGACTTGATGAACCGAATTTTCATGCCATATTTAGATCAATTTGTAGTTGTGATTATTGATGACATTTTTATCTATTCTTGTGATGAATTTGAGCACGCCGAACATTTGAGGATTGTATTACAAACTTTGAAAGATAAACAATTGTTTGTAAAGTTTAGTAAATGTGAATTTTGGTTATGAGAGGTCATTTTTTGGGACATATAGTTTCAACCGTGGGTATTTGAGTTGACCCGAGCAAAAATTTACGATTATAGATTGGAAGCCTCAGAAAAATGTATCTGAAGTTTGTAGTTTTCTGGGGCTAACCGGCTATTATAGACGATTTGTGAAACGCTTCTCGATGATTGCGACTTCGATGACATGATTACTTCAAAAAGATGTTAAATTTGAGTGGTAACTTAGCTAGGGGTGTAGCAATTAAAGCTGTTTATCAGTCCAAACGAACGGTACCCCTTTACGCAGTAACTTAGCTAGGGGTGTAGCAATTAATGAAAACCCCTTAAGAAACCGTCTGTAATACCCGACTAGACCAAGAAAACTTTGAATCTCCGATACTGACTTCGATGGCTTCCAATCCAAAACAGCCTCAACTTTCTGAGGATCAACCCTAATTCCCTTGGCAGATACAACATGCCTAAAAAATGTCACTTCCTTTAGCCAAAATTTGCACTTACTAAATTTGGCATAGAGTTGTTTTTCCCTCAATATTTGCAGAACAACCCGAAGATGTGAATCAGCTCCTCTTCAGTTCTTGAATACACCAAAATATCATCTATGAATACCACCACGAACCGGTCTAGATAGGGTTGGAAGACTGGGTTCATCATATCTATGAAAGTAGCTGGCGCATTCATTAATCCGAATGGCATAACTAGAAATTCGTAATGCCCATAACGAGTTCGAAAAGTAGTCTTGTATATAGTTGACTCATTAACCCTTAGCTGATGATACCCTAATCTTAGAGATAACCGAAGCTCCTCGCAGCTGATCAAATAGATCGTCTATCCTTGGTAGCGAGTATTTGTTCTTAATAGTTAACTTGTTCAACTCACGGTAGTCAATACACATACGCATCGACCCATCCTTCTTCTTTACGAACAAAACCAGTGCTTCCCACGGTGACACACTCAATCGGATAAACCCTCGATCCAGAAGCTCTTGTATCTAGGCCTTTAGTTCCACCAACTCCTTCGGTGCCATCCTATAAGGGGCGATAGACACTGGAGCCATTCTTGGTATCAGCTCAATACCAAACTCGATCTGACGATTCGGTGGCAATCCCGACAGCTCTTCAGGGAATACATCAGGAAATTCCTTTACAGTCTTGACATCCCCAACAGATAATTCCTTAGTATTAGATGTGCTGACAAAAGCTAGAAATGCATCGTACCACTTTCGAACCAGTTTCTCGGCCCTTAGCACTGAGATTACATTGGTTAGGTAGTCCCTCCGCTCTCCTATCATCACTAGTTCCTTATCCTCTAAAGACTTCAGTGCCACATGCTTAGCAGTGCAGTCTAAATTTGCATGATGCTTCACTAACCAGTCCATGCCGATAATGAGATCAAACTCACCAAACGGCAGTTCCATCAAGTTTGCCGGAAATACGACCCCTTGAACCCTTGAAGGCACATCTCTAAATAGCTTATTCACTATAACAGACTATTCGAAAGGACTAATCATCGACATTTCTTTATCAACAAGTTCAAATTGTATCCCCAAAGTTTCGGACACATTACAAGCAACATACAAGTGCGTCGACTCAATATCAATTAAAGCAAAACATGGTACATCATGAATAAGGAATGTACCAGTTATGATGTTAGGTGCTTCACCATCCTCTCGACACCGAGCACCATAAACCAACCCTGGCTGTCTTACATTTGTATTACCAGCACCTCTGCCCGGTGCTTCAAGTCCTTGACCAAACCCATTTCCCCCTTGGGCTGGACCGCGGCCTCTCGGTGGTTGTTGACCACCTCTCCCTGGCTGAACATATCCCTGACCTGCAACTGGCATCGGACCCGATTTCTGTGTACAATCTCTAATCCTATGATCTCTTGACCTACATCTAAAGCACGCCTCAATTCTCTTCCAGCATTCTCCCAGATGAGATAACCCGCACACTGTATAAGACTGCGGTCTGCCAGCAACAAACGAAACTCTAGTTTGAACCGGCCCATCAAATTTAGGCCTGTTATGAAATCCATCTAAAGAACTTGTAGACCTAAAATCTCTCTTATTCTTGCCCCTTTCTTTCTCCCAGTTTTGACGCTCAGAGCGTTTCACCTCCTCAGCAATATTCGCCTTCTCCACCAAAGCAGCGAAATCTCTTTCACTCTACGGAGCTATTAGTACCTGAAACTCATCCCAAAGGCCATCCTCAAATTGCGCGCAGCGCTTATATTCAGTTGCAACTATACGTCGAGCGTACCAACTTAAGCGCAGGAACTTTGCCTCATACTCCACCACAGATTTATTCCCTGAACTAGATTTAATAATTCCTTTCTCTAAGTGTCCACGTAGCTAGCCCTAACATATTTTCCCTGGAAAGCCGTTTTAAAGAAATCCTATGTTAATCGATCTACCTGTGTGCCTTCCCTCACAGTGAGCCACCACTAGTATGCCTCGTCTCTCAGTAGGGACGTTGCCCCTTTCAGCTTTTGCTCCATTGTTCAGTCCAAATCATCCATAATCCGTTCAACCACCTCCAACCAGAATTCCACTACATTCGGGGCTACACCAGAGATGCGCTTAAAGATTTCAGCCCCATTTGCCCGAAGTCGCTCAAAAATGGATCCTCTAGCTACCGACCCAGTACTTGCCCAGCAACCCATTCTAAAACCTGCAACATCGCTTGAGACAAAGCATCATCCCAACCAGCTCGATCATGAGATCCCATTTTGGTCACTGGTGATGCAGGTGCTTTCCTTTCAGGCATGTGTCCCGATGCTGAGGACCCAGCCCTAGCACCTCGGCCTCTACAATTGCCACATGTACCCATTCCGCGACCTCTTGTACTCATCTCGATGTAATGCGCTAATCTATTTAAGAGTTTTATGAATCAGTTTATAGTTCCCCTAATTATTAACAAGTGTTTTATGGAAAACAGTTATAAGAGTTGATTTCGTAGATCGAATTTCCTACCGTCACAGTCTTTATAGTCTCAGTTTCTATAGCTAAAAGTTTCAGTGTACTACCACTAACTCTAGTAGTTTCTTACTATAGTCATTTCATCATAAAATCTAGTATAAAATAAAGAAACTTACGGATTCGGATGCCAGAGACTCAGTGTGCCACACTTCAGTGATACTACTTCGCTAAACCAGACTTTAAACAAATTCAAGATTTTTTTAAAGCCCATTCGACAGTCGAGTTTTTACAAACCTGGCTCTGATACCACTAAATGTAACACCCTAAACCCAGCTTAAATGTTACGATCGAATCTAGTGTGCTACATCAGGTGATTTTTGAATCCACAAAGTTGTTTGGAAAAACTTATCGTTAAAAATCACATTTATAAATTTGAAATTTCATTTCTCCTCACTTATGCCCAAGAAGGATTTACTCTTTTTAATACTCTTTCAAAATGCGCGTTTTGTCTTGTTTAATTAAAACTGGGTTGATTACAACGAATTTGGTCTTATCATTTACGAAAATGAGTTATTTGAAAAATAGTTGTTTATTGTTTTGAAAACTTCATGTTGATTAGATTTGCAGTATTTAAGAAAATCCAAATAAAAGTTAAAATAGTTCCAATGGCCTTATTACAACAATTATAAAACCCAATAATTAAAATAAAGAAATCCTCAATTTAAAATACTTAGTTCACCCTTAAAGCATGCGGAACGAATGGCTATCTCTGAGTCCATCGCGACTCCAATCCTCTACAGCTGGGAATTACCTGTATAATTAAGGTAAAGGGGTGAGTTACAAGAACTCAGTGTGTAATCCTAGTTACAATCACAGTCTAGGCTCAAGCCCATGCAGTATCAGTTCAGGCCTAAGGGCCCAAAAACATGGCAATGCAAACAGAGAAAATGCAACCCAACCCAATCCAACCAACACACCTCCCGTACCAACCCTACACTCCTGTGGGGACCAAGTCAACCCGCCTAGCCCTACACACCAAGAATGCAAATGAGCTACGGTTATAACACAAAGAATGCTTTGCCAATGAATGATATTTGTGGCTGAGCCACTATAATCAGTATATCGTGGCATAGCCACTGAATCAGTATAATGTCGCATAGCCACTAGTACAGTACTTATATATATATATATCCATCCCAACCCAATGCAAGATGTCGTGACATAATAATTCAATGTATGCAAAAATGTACCATCATAGCAGTTAAACAGAATATACACAATCATGCTAAACCTACCCTTAAGGGTATAATAGTAATTTTACCCACCAAGGGTATTTCAGAAATTTTAATCATCTAACGACCTTTTAGGAAGCCTACTGTCGCCTCGTGCAACTCAGGACCACTTTCTGAGTGTCTACAGTGCAATTGGGCCTAAAATGCATTTTTGGCCCAAATGGGCCCACACGCTCTTGTGGCCCATTTAACATGGTTTCGGTCATGGTTTTGCAGAGTTCGTAGTCGTATCCGTCATTTGGTAATTTTCTATCAGTGTTACCCATGTGGGTCTGTTGGCCCATTGGGGCCATTTAGCTCGTTTCGACTCGATCAGGCCCGTTACAGCCTCAATTTCGCGGGAGTGCTCGTGACACTCTCCACGACCTACCGCCTTCATAGTAACTCAGTTAATCACTATGATTGCTCGCACGCTCGAGTGGTCACGGTTGCCAGTTTTCTGGCTTTTCGGATTTTGGCCGAAACACATATCAAGACAGCTTTCTTCGATGATTGGTGTGAGATTACACACCTGATTACGAGTTGTGTTAACCACTGATTCCAACACCTATAACGATAGTTGAGAAAACAAGTTAGTTTCTCTCCTTGATAAACTTAACTTGAAACACTATACCCATTGCCTCTACTTACTAGAGATCGACCACTCCTTGCTATGCTAGAGTATTTAGTTTACTACGTTTGATCATGGGAACGGGTCCCTAAAGAAGAGCACAAGTTAGCAATGTTGTTTCAAGACAACATAAAAACGGCCTTTCAGCCTCAAGAAACTCACAAAATAATAACAAGAACATTCCACACCCCATTCGGCCATAGCTATACTTAGCAAAGTGCGACAAAATCTGCAGTTGCTCAGCAAGGGTTTCGGCTTCCAAAAAAAAAGAACAAACAATACTCGAGATGGAGAAGAGTATTGATAAACCGTAATTATAACATATCTTTTCATGTCTTATACACAGGAAAGCACCCGAGGACAAAAAGAACGAAAAACGGGCCCAAAACAGAGTAAATTGGGCCAAGGAAGAAATCGACACGGCCTGGACTTAAGCCCACACGGCCGTGCCTCACCAAGCTACTAGAACACGGCCTAACCCCCAATTTACACGGCCGTGCCTCATTAAAGAAGTCCGAGCACGGCCTGGCCACGATCGACACGGGCGTGTGACATGGCCGTGTCTCTGTCGCTGGAAAGAGCAATTTCACTCGGATTTGGATACTTAGGGAGAAAGAAACATATTTCGAAAGCCTATATAAACCCCCCTAAGTGCCAGCTGAAAGGGGGTGCTTTAGCTAGGCCATGGAGCCAAGCCAAAAAGGTCAGAGTTGTGGGAAATCAATCGAAGATAGCCAGTTGATCTATCTCAAGAAGCTGAAATTCTACACAAGACGGCGGATCTCTCCTTCAATTCCTTCAAGGAGTTTTAGGGATTTCTTATGTTTTGTTTTATCTGTTCTCTTAAGATGTTTTCTTATTTTGTTATGAACTAAACCCTTCAGATACCTAAAGGGGATGAAACCTATGATGGATCTTGTTATTGTTTTCTAAATTATATGATAAATACTTAGTTTGTTCTTAATTTTGTGAGCTTAATCTAAATTTGATGTGCTTAGGTGGAGGAGGAATAGACCCTGCCTAAGAGTAGATCTAGCATAATTAAGCGGAGTTGATCGCACGCCTAGATATAGGGTGACGAGATTTTGTCGGATTAGGGTGAAACCTAATATGAGAGTCCATAGATCGATTTACTGCTATTCTAGGGGGTTATTATAAGAGAATGAGAGTTCCACTAATTAACCTAGGGTTAGACGTTATTTGTCTCGAGAGAGGGTTTAATATAGTTAGGGAGTCTTACGGATCAAACTAAGTAAATAAATCGTATGATTCAGGGATAGATAACAAGTGAAGTCTAGGTGGATTCTTCCTAACGGTATCGTCTTCATCAACTGAGTTTTTCCTAAAGTTATTTTCCCAATTCGTTCTTTTTGTCTTTTTGTCTTTAGCTTAGTTATTCATTAATTTTAGATTAAACAACTTCACTTATTTTAGGCTAAATAATAAAAAGAAAGTTAGTATTAGTACTTTTAGTTCCTTTGGGTTCGATAATCCGGTCTTGCCTAAGCTATACTACTGTTCGATAGGTACACTTGCCTTTAATCATTGTCAGAGTTAGTTCCCAGGTTCGATCATTCTTTTATAAATATTAAGACTCTGATTGACATCAATCAAGTATTCAGATTCGGCCTAAACAAAAAGAGTTAAGTCTGAGTGTTTCGGCTTTAGTAGAGAGAAAAGAGGGAAAAGAAAACATTACCTTGTAATCACAAAAGAACACCAAGCTTCAGGCTACTAAGTGTTCGGCTAGAGGAATCAAAGTAGAAGTAGGGTGACTATTTGACTTAAGAAGGGAGAAGAAGTGAATGTAACGAGAGGATAGGTGAGGAGGGGAAGATTCGACTATTAGCAAGAGATAGAAGAAGCAGTTTCAAATTGGAGAAGAAAAAAGAGATTTGGCTTATGGAGAGGAAAGAGTAGAAAAGAAACGGAAAAGAAGAGAGGGAGAAAGAAATTTGGCAAGAGAGAAATTGCAAAAAGTTGACACGAAATGCTTAAGGAAAAGTTACCAAAATGCAAAAATAAAAAGGAGAAGCTAGAGAATTTCGGCACCCTTTCCTACTTAAAACCGAATATGCTACCCAAGCCCCTATCTAGCCGAAATTCTCCCCTAACACACACTCCCACTCACGGCCAACACCTCCACACACCCCACCCCCTTGATTCTCTCCCCTTTTTCCTCCTCACTTTGCTCTCTACCCCCTATTCAAACCGTTTGTGTAACACCCCAAACCCAGCCTAGACGTTACGACCGGATCTGGTGCGTCACATAAAAGGTTCTTCATGTAACTTCGCTATCGTTTGAAAATGTTTGAATCTCTTTTGAAAAAATCCAAGTTAGGTTGACCATTTGAAAACTCAGAGCTTATTGTTGACAACTTGTAATTAATTTAGAAACTGCCTTTATTGTGAAAATCGAACTTGAACTATTGTGGGTAGGTGATGTTATGAAAATACTTGTTGTTGCTTTATGTAAAACCGACATGTTATCCATTATTGTTTGTGATTCGTTCGTTACATTTTGGAAAACAGTTATTTACGTTTTTAAGAAAACCCCGTTTCGATTATTTCATAAAGATAATTAATGCATTTAAAATAAAACCAAATGAAAATATCAGTGGTCTTATTACAGAACAAAATCCCAAATTAAAATAAATTTAAAGGAAAGTAAATTAGCGTTTACTAAAGAAACAGTGCATGGCCACCACAGAGTCCACCTCGGCCCACATCCGCAGAATTAGGTATCACCTGCAACATTAGCAGAGGGGTGAGTTACGAGAACTCAGTGTGCAATTCCCCTTCCAACGATAACTGGGCCTAAGCCCACAGAAGCAGATTGGGCCTTAACCCTCACAGTAACAAATTTGGCCTAAACCCACACATAAATCTAATCGGGCCGTAGCCCTAACATCATGGCATATCAGATAGTGAATGCAATGCAACCCAACCCAACCTAGAATTCCATCCTCTACATTCCGCTCTATATGTCCAACCTCAACACTCCTGTGGGGATTTCTACAATCAACCCTCCATCCGCTACACTCCTCTTTTGCAGTCATGCTGACAGACAAGCTGCTCAAAGCCGATATAATGTGACAGAGTCACCGATATATGTGGCCTAGCCACTGAAATAATGTGACCAAGTCACCGATATATGTGGCATCGAGCTATCGAAATAGTGTGACAGAGTCACCGATATACATAGCTCCTTTTCATCAATATCATATCCCAATCCCATGCAACATATAATCATAATGTAATGAATGCAACATATATCAATATACATCGAACAATCAGAGCATACGTATTTTCATGCTAAGGTGTTTACATGACATAGTCAAAAGGTAACTAACCTGGTATCTCCCGTTTTACCCCCAAGGGTAACCATTACCGATATTCTGGCCTTTAAACAATACATGTATTTATCACAAAACAAACAAAGGGAGGTGTGATAATTGCACACCTGATCACAAGAAAGATTAAACACTCCTGCTCGCCGACACCCTCGATATCGCGAACGACTACAATCTGTCTATCCCATACAGATGTCGGCTTCCGACCACAACCTGGCAAAAAATCTCGAACTGCCGACACAGTTTGTCGTTTAAACTTAGGGGCAAAGACTACGAGTCCACTCCCCTCCTTAGTTTAACTGGCACTCGCATCCATGAAAAAATCTTGATCAATACAGTACTATAATGAAAACAACGATTACCTAACAAATATGTCGGGTTAGGGCAGTGAACAATGAAGAGAGACTAATCGTAAAGAACTAGAGAGAACCTCCTTACCCTAATTAATGAGGAACCACGCACATAGGTTCGGCCTTCAAGGATGACCACCCCCTAATTAAAAGAGAGATTAGCACCGGTTTGATAAAGAAAAGCGTACAAGATGGAGGGGTGCTAGGAAATATAGATTCAGTCAGAGTGAAAGGGTTAGAGGATGAGTATTTCAGTTCTATGGGAGAAGTACGGGAAATGAAAAGGAATAAAAGAATGACACCTTACCTTAGACAGAGAGAAACCGAATGGAACACAAGAAGATTCAGCACTGGCAGAAATAATAGATGAAACTCCAAGTTCAGCTATGGAGACTAAAAGAAACGAAATTCCAACTCTAACCAGAAGATTAAGAAAAGAAGGATCGATTGACACAAGAAGAAGAAAAGCTGAAATTTGGGTATTGGCAAAAATAATGGGAAGAAGATTCCGATGGAACAAAAGGGAATATGCGGCTTATGAAAAAGAGTAGTGGAAGGAAAGTGAAGGAGAGAGAATGTTTCGGCTATGATAAGAACAAAGAAAGAAAAATAAGATGAAAGTTTGAAGAGAATATATAGAGAGGAAAACACAAGTGGTAAATTTCTATAGGTTCGGCTACCACACAAATGAAAAGGAAAGATAGAGAGCGAGACTGGAGAGATTCGCCACAAGCAAAAATGAGTAAAGAAACCCCGACATGAAACACTTGGAGCCGTCACCCTACTCACAAAGAAACCAAATAGGATCTTAGCAAATTCGGCACACACACACACACACTAGCCAAAACTGAATATGCTCTCACAAAAGACCCCTTTTCTTGACCGAAATTCCCCCCCAAAGACCCCCACATTCGGCCAACACCTCTACCAACTTGAATCCCACGATACTCTCTTTGATTCACTCCCCATCACCCATTCAAAGCAATTTGACCAATTCAAATCCTCCCTAGAAGAGTCCAACACCAACTCCACCACTTCTCCATCTTGACACAAAATGAAGCTCCCAAAATGCAGCATGTGGGATTCGAACCTTCTCCCTATCTGTTTCCCTTGTGGCGACATCCCCTTGCTCCCTAAGGCATCACTTACCACTGTACCACACTTCTCTTTGTGTCATTAAATTACAACAAAACCTGCTTAAGGCCTGCATCCACTAGTTCTCCCCCTAATGTGCCTTAAAACAGAAATTTAACCAAGGCTCTGGCTTGAACCGAGCCTTCCCAGGGCTGCCAAATGCACTAAAATAACATGCTTAACAAGCAAAATAAATAGAATAACATAAAATGCAGAACCCCTAATTCTAGGATGTTACAGTTCTACCCTCTTAAAGAAATTTCGACCTCGAAATTTACCTGATCAAAAGAGGTGAGGGTATTGTTGTCGCATCACATCTTCCGACTCCCACGTGGCTTCCTCTAAACCGTGATTCCACCATAAAACTTTGACCAACGGAATTGAATTTCTTCTCAACACCTTAACATCTCGATCTAAGATTTGCACTGGTTCTTATTCAAAAGACAGGTCTGGTCTCACTTCAATTTCTTCCACGGGCACTATGTGAGATGGATCTGAACGATAGCGCCTCAATATTGAGACGTGGAATACATCATGTATCTGACTCAACTCCAGAGGTAACCCTAGCTAATAAGCCACTGGTCCCACACGTTTTAACACTCGATAAGGCCCGATAAATCTGGGGTTCAACTTGCCTTTCCATCCAAACCTTAAAACCTTCTTCCAAGGTGAGACTTTCAGAAATACCTGATCACCAACTGAGTATTCTACATCCTTACGCTTCAAGTCTGCGTATGATTTCTGCCTGTCGGAAGCTTCTTTCAACCGAGCTCGAATCAACTTAACATTTTCCTCCGTCTCTGAGATCAATTCCGGACCCAACAACTGTAGCTCACCTAATGCTGTCCTGCAGGTAGGGGTACGACACCTACGACCATACAACGCTTCGTAAGGTGCCATCTGAATATTGGATTGGTAGCTATTGTTGTATGCAAACTCTGCCAATGACAGAAAATCTTCCCAACTACCCATGAAGTCGAGAACACAGCCCCTCAACATGTCTTCCAGAATCTGAATTACCCTCTCTGACTGACCATCAGTCTGTGGATGAAATGCCGTACTGAATTCCAGTCTTGTACCCAGCGCTTGTTGTAACGCCTTCCAGAACCGTGATGTAAACCTATGATCCCTGTCTGATATGATAGACACTGGTACCCCATGCAATCTTCCAATTTCCACTACGTATAGCTTGGCTAACTTCTGTAACGAATAATCGACACGAACGAGTATTAAGTGGGCGGACTTTGCCAACCGATCAAAAATCACCCACACTGAATCTTTTTTAGTATGCGTAAGGGGTAGCCCACTAACAAAATTCATCGCTATTCTCTCCCACTTCCAGAGTGGAATTTTCACTGATTTTAGCAACCCCGACGGTAACTGATGTTCCGCCTTCACCTGCTGAAACTCACAAACTCGATAACTTCCGGCTTCAGACCTGGCCACCAATACTGTTTACGCAAATCTCGATACATCTTACTTCCATCGGGATGCATAACATATGGGCTACTATGCCCTTCCTCTAGAATCATCTGTTTTACCTTAACGTCCTTCGGCATACAAACCTTTCCATGAAAACATAACACCCCTTTACTGTTCAGACTCCCTTACCTCACCATTCTACACTTACTGAAGTTGAGAACTTAATGCATCGTCCAATAACTGCCTCTCTTTAATCCGACTTACCCATATCGGCTTTACTTGAAGTTCGGCTAACAAGCTACCATCTTCACACAGACTGAGATGAGCAAACATTACCCTCAAATCCATTATTTCCTTACGACTCAACGCATCTGCCACTACATTAGCTTTACTCGGGTGATACTCAATCGAGCAGTCATAATCCTTCAACAACTCAATCCACCTCCGTTGCCTTAAATTCAACTCCTTCTGGGTAAGGAGATACTTCAGGCTCTTATGGTCCGTGTAGATAATCGACTTTTCTCCACACAGGTAATGTCTCCAAATCTTCAGGGCAAACACCACCGTAGCCAGTTCCAAGTCATGAGTGGGATAATTTATCTTATGAGGTCTTAATTGCAGAGACGCATACGCAACTACTTTCCCTTCTTGCATTAGCACACATCTTAACCATGTGTGCGAAGCATCACAATAAACAACGATCTCCTTTCTAGCCTCAAGTTGAATCAATACCAATGCCTCCGTCAAAATCTTCTTCAACTTCTCGAAGCTTTTCTGCTACTTATCAGCCCAAACAAACGGTACTCCTTTCCGTAACAACTTCGTTAATGGTGCTGTAATCAACGAGAATCCCTCAACGAACCTTTTGTAGTACCCAGCCAAACCCAAGAAACTTCGAATTTCTACTACAGACTTCGGCAGCTTCCAGTCCAGATCAGCTTCGATCTTTCGGGGATCAACCCTAATTCCATCGGCAGAAACAACATGCCCCAAAAAGGTAACTTTCTTTAGCCAAAATTCACACTTGCTGAATTTGGCATACAATTGCTTCTCTCTCAATACCTGCAGAACAACCCGAAGATGCGAATCTTCCGTTCTCGAGTATACTAGGATGTCATCTTTGAATACCACCACGAACCGGTCTAGATAGGGTTGGAAGACCCGATTCATCATGTCCATAGAAGCGGCTGGTGCATTTGTTAACCCGAACGACATCACTAAAAACTCGTAGTGTCCATAACGAGTTCAAAAAGCCGTCTTATGGATATTCGCCTCCTTGACCTTTAACTGATGATATCGCGATCTTAAATCTATCTTCGAGAAGACTGAAGCTCCTTTTAGCTAATCGAACAAATTATCAACCCTCGGCAGCGGATATTTGTTCTTAGTCGTCAACTTATTCAGCTAACGATAGTCAATGCACATACGCATCGACTCGTCCTTCTTCTTCACCAACAGCATCGGTGCTTCCCATGGAGATACACTTGGTCGGATAAAACCACAGTCCAACAACTCCTGGATCTTAGCTTTAAGTTCTACCAGCTCCTTCGGCGCCATCCTATATGGGGCAATGGACACTGGATCCGTTCCCAGAAGTAGCTCAATTCCAAATTCCACCTCACGATCTGGAGGTAAACTCGGAAGCTCTTCAAGAAAGACATCCATGAATTCCTTCACTATTCTAACATCCCTTACAGACAATTCTTTTGCATCCAAAGCACTGATGAAAGCTAGAAACACCTTGCACCCTTTTCGCACCATCCTTTTAGCCTTTAGTGCAGAAACCACATTGGACAAGTAATTCCTTCTTTCCCCTATCACAATTACTTCTTTATCCTCTGGAGTTCTCAACACCATTCACTTAGCAGCGCAATCTAATTTTGCACGATGCTTAACTAGCCAATCCATGCCTAAGATAAGGTCAAACTCACCAAATGGCAATTCCATCAAGTCTGTTGGAAATGCTACCCCTTGAATTTCTAACGGCACATTCCTAAACAACTTGTTCACTACTATAGATTGTCCTAAAGGGCTAACCACTGACATTTCTGTAGTAGCGATTTCAAATTCAATATTCAAAGTCTCAGATACGGTACAGGCAATAAATGAATGGGTCAATCCAATATCAATCAAAGCAGTAAACAATTTTTCAACTATAAGAAACGTACCGATTATGATGTCCGGTGCGTCGCCATCCTCTCGCCATCGAGCTGCATAGACTAAACTCGGCTGCCTCGCATCTGTACCAGCACCTCTACCCGGTGCTCCACTCCCTCAACCAATTCCATTCCCCTATTTGATCGGACCACGACCTCTCGACGGCTGCCGTCCACCTCTTCCCGGCTGTGCGTAACCGTGACTTACCGATCGTGCCCTAGCTAACTCTTGCGGATAGTTCCTTATTAGATGGTCCATAGATCCACACATGAAACATCCTCTATCTCTTCCCAACACTCCCCCGCATGTGATTTCCCATACCGAGCACACGGTTGAGACTGACCAACAGCAACAGACATCACAACTCGACCCGGCCCATCAAACCTAGGCCTCTTTTGTGAACCCCCAGCAGATCCTGATGACCCAAAACTCCTCTTATTCCTACCCCTATCCTTATCTCGATTCTGCCTTTCTGACCGCTTCACCTCCTCAGCTATTTTTGCTTTCTCAACCAAGATGGTAAAATCTCCTTCCTACTGTGGAGCTATCAGTACCCGCAGCTCGTCCCGCAGACCATCCTCGAACTGAACACAACGCTCATAATCAGTTGCGACGATACCCTGAGCATAATGGCTTAGGCGCAGGAACTCCGCCTCATACTCAGCCACCGACTTATTCCCCTAGACCAAGTTTAGGAATGCCTTCCTCTGGGCGTCCACATAACTCGCTCCTACATACTTTCCCTAGAACGCTGTCTGAAAGAAATCCCAGGTAATACGATCTGCTGAAGTACCCTCCCTTACCGTAAGCCACCACTGATACGCCTCGTCTCGAAGGAGGGACACTGCTTCTTTTAACTTCTCTTCCATAGTGCAATCTACGTTGTCCATGATTCGTTCCACGGCCCCCAACCAGTATTCAGCTATGTTTGGGGCCACTCAAGAAATACCTCTAAATACCTCAGCCCTATTTGCCCGAAGTCGCTTAGGGATAGATTTCCGGGCTACCGTCCCAGCGCTTGCTCCGGCAACCTACTCCAAAACTCATAGAATTGCTTGGGATAGAGTATCGTCCCCTCCGATTCGGTCCTGGGACCCTGCTTCCACCACTGGCGATGCTGGCACTTCGCCTTCCGGTCTATGTCCTGATCTGAGGGTCTAGCCTCAACACCCCGGCCTCTACCACTGCCACGCAACCCACGTCCACATCCTCTAGCTCTCATGATTACCGAATCATCTTAATCTGATTAAAATTTTATGAATTAGCACATCTTCCGCTGTTTATTACCGGATAGTCTTATAGAAATAGAATTTAGAAGTAGCTTTTCGCAAAACATATATACCTAAAGGTCTTAGTCTCTAAAGTTGAATTTCTTAGCACTACTAATCACAGCACAATATAATCACTTCATACAAACCAACCAATAGTCAGAAGACTTACCGTACGGACTTGGTGCCGAAGACTCGGGTACCATACTTCCAGAAAACATATATTTTCTAAACCATATTTCAATCCAATTTTGGAAAATGTTTTTTAAACCCATTCCACAGTCGAGTTTTGCAATCTAGGCTCTGATACCACAATTGTAACACCCCAAACCCAGCCTAGACATTACGACCAGACCTGGTGCGTCACATAAAAGGTTCTTCATGCAACTTCGCAATCGTTTGAAAATGTTTGAATCTCTTTTGAAAAACTCCAAGTTAGGTTGATCGTTTGAAAACTCAAAGTTCATTGTTGACAACTTGTAATTAATTTAGAAACTGCCTTTATTGTGAAAATCAAACTTGAACTATTGTGGGTAAGTGATGTTTTGAAAATACTTGTTATTGCTTTAAGTAAAATTGACGTGTTATCCATTATTGTTTGTGATTCGTTCGTTACATTTTCGAAAATAGTTATTTACGTTTTTAAGAAAAACCCCTTCCGATTAATTCATAAAGATAATTAATGCGTTTAAAATAAAACCAAATGAAAATATCAGTGGCCTTATTACAGAACAAAATCCCAAATTAAAATAAATTTAAAGGAAAGTAAATTAGCGTTTAATAAAGAAACAATGCATGGCCACCACAGTGTCCACCTAGGCCCACATCCGCAGAACTAGGTATCACCTGCAAAATTAGTAGAAGGGTGAGTTACGAGAACTCAGTTTGCAATTCCCCTTCCAACGATAACTGGGCCTAAGCCCACAGAAGTAGATTGGGTGTTAACCCTCACAGTAACACATTTGGCCGAAGCCCACACATAAATCGAATCGGTCCGTAGCCCTAACATCATGGCATATCAGATAGTGAATGCAATGCAACCCAGCCCAACCTAGTATTCCATCCTCTACACTCCGCTCCATATGTCCAACCTCAACACTCTTGTGGGGATTTCTACAATCAACCCTCCATCCGCTACGCTCCTCTTTGGCATCATGCTGACAGTCATGCTGCTCAAAGCCGATATAATGTGACAGAGTCACAGATATATGTGGCCTAGCCACTGAAACAATGGGACCGAGTCACCGATATATGTGGCACCGAGCCATCAAAATAGTGTGACAGAGTCACCGATATACACTACCCCTTTTCATCAATATCATATCCCAATCCCATGCAACATATAATCATAATGTAATGAATGTAACATATATCAATATATATCGAATAATTAGAGCATACGTATTTTCATGCTAAGGTGTTTACATGACATAGTCAAAAGGTAACTAACTTGGTATCTCCTGTTTTACCCCCAAGGGTAACTCAATAGCCATTTCCGGTATTCCGGCCTTTAAACAATACATGTATTTATTACAAAACAAACAAAGGGAGGTGTGAGAATTACACGCCTGATCACACGAAGGACTAAACACTCTTGCTCACCGACACTCTTGATATCGTGAACGACTATAATCTATCTATCCCACACAGATGCCGACTTCTACCACAACCCGAAAGAAAATCTCGAACTACTGACACAGCACGTCGTTTAAACTTAGGGCAGAGACTACGAGTCCACTCCCCTTCTTAGTTTGACTGGCACTCGCATCCATGAAAGAATGTTCATCAATACAGTACTATAACAAAAACAACGATTATCTAATAAAGATGTTGGGTTATGGCAACGAACAACAAAGAGAGACTAATCGTAAAGAACTAGAGAGAACCTCCTTACCTTAATTAATTAGGAATCGCACACATAGATTCGGCCTTCAAGGATGACTACCCCTTAATTAAAAGAGAGATTAGCACCGGTTTGATAAAGAAAAGAGTACAAGATGGAGGGGTGCTAGGAAATATAGATTCGGTCAGAGTGAAAGGGTCAGAGGATGAGTATTTCGGTTCTATGGGAGAAGGAAGGGAAATGAAAAAGAATAAAAGAAGGACACCTTACCTTGGACAGAGAGAAACCAAATGGAACACAAGAAGATTCAGCGCTGGCAGAAATAATAGATGAAACTCTAAGTTCGGCTATGGAGACTAAAGGAAATGAAATTCCAACGTTAACCAGAAGATTAAAAAAAGAACGATCGATTGAAACAAGAAGAAGAAAAGCTGAAATTCAGCTATTGGCAAAAATAATGGGAAGAAGATTCCGATGGAACAAAAGGGAATATGCGGCTTATGGAGAAGAGTAGTAGAGAGAAAGTGAAGGAAAGGGAATGTTTCGGCTATGATAAGAACAAAGAATGAAAAAGAAGACGAAAGTTTGAAGAGAATAAACGGAGAGGAAAACACGAGTGATAAATTTCTATAGGTTCGTCTATCACACAAATGAAAAGGAAAGATGGAGAGGGAGACTGGAGAGATTCGGCCCAAGGAAAAATGAGTAAAGAAACCCCGAAATGAAACACTTAGAGCCGTCACCCTACTGACAAAGAAACCAAATAGGAGCTTAGCAAATTCGGCACACACACACACACACTAGCCAAAATCGAATATGCTCTCACAAAAGACCCCTTTCTTGACCGAAATTCCCCCCTCAAAGACCCCCACATTCGGCCAACACCTCTACCAACTTGAATCCCATGATCCTCTCCTTGATTTACTCCACAATCCACTCCCCATCACCCATTCAAAGCAATTTGACCGATTCAAATCCTCCCTAGAACAGTCCAACGCCAACTCCACCACTTCTCCATCCTGACACAAAATGAAACTCTCAAAATGCAGCATGTGGGATTCGAACCTTCTCCCTCTCTGCTTCCCTTGTGGCAACATCCCCTTGCTCCCTAAGGTGTCACTTGTCACTCTACCACACTCCTCTTTGCGCCATTAAATTACAACCAAACTTGCTTAAGGCCTGCATCCACTAGCTCTCCCCCTAATGTGCCCTAAAATAGAAATTTAGCCAAGGCTCTGGCTTGAACCCTAGCCTTCCCAGGGTCCACAAACGCACCAAAATATCATGTTTAACAAGCCAAACACATAAAATAACATAAAATACAGAACCCCTAATTCTAGGATGTTACAGTTTGACTCATTCTCCAACCTCCATGGCAGAGTTTGATCCCAACTTTTCTTCTTCCTCTTCCAAAGCACAAAATAAAGGCCACTAAAATGCAGCTTGTGAGATTCAAAATCCTTCCCTTTGCTCTCCCACTGACACCACAATCATCTTACCACATGGCCAACTTGTATTAAAAACTACACTTTAATTTACTTAAACCCTGCTTCCAACAGCCCTCTCCACTGAAGGCCCAAAAACCAAAATTTTTCCATGGCTTGGCCTCGACCCCAGGCCTCACTAGAGCCCCTATATCCCCTCAAACAACCATCAAAACAAGCACAACATGCAATTATACAGCAAAATCACAAATTTTGGGATCTTACAGGTTCAGTTTTGGCTGATGCTTTGAGTCAAAAATCTATGTGATAATGGTGCATTATGAAGTGTTGGACCTTGCCATGTGCCATGGCTTGGATGTTAGATGATTTTGGTTATTAAGTGTGAGTTATGTAAAAGATGAATGTGGTATGAAATAGTGAGGTTGGAAATCATAGGTTTCATGCATGCATTAGCTGATGGAAATGGTGTTTTAATTATGAATTTGTGGCTTCACTAAATGATGTTTAGCTTACATGATTTGAGTTGTGAAAATAATGCTTTGAATGGATTTATTTGAGTAGGAATTGAGTATAAGAATAGATGATATTGTTGTTGATTAATTGGTGCTTTAAATGGTATGTTTTAGTTGGAATTGAGGCATGAATTGATAATGGTTTAATGCTTATAGGTAAGTCCAAATTGTGGATAGCATTTTGGCCTTGAAAATGGCCTAAAATTGCCCACAAGGTCGAGCACACAGGCGTGCAGCTCGACCGTGTCTTTTGAGGTTTTATTTTAAAACAAGTCAGACTCGACCACGGGCGTGTGATTGGCCGTGTGGTGCAATTCAATTTCGACCACGAGTGAGACACACGGGCATGTTTCAGACCGTGTGAACAAGTTAGAATTTATAGCCTATTTTGCCACGGCTTGGACGCACGGGCGTGTCCAAGGTCGTGTGAGGCATACGGCCTACCCACACGGACGAGTGACCTCTATAATTTGGAAAATTGTTTGAATTTTAGAAATTTTTTTATTTGTTTGGTGTAGTGTCGGCCCTATACTAAGGCATGTTTAAGGTCTCATTGACCTATTTAAGGGACTATATGAATGAGAATTGTTATGTTTGGATGTGGAATGATATGAAATGTTTGGAAATGATTAGTAATACCTCTTAACCCTAATCCGACCATGGTTACGGGTTAGGAGTGTTTCAAGCTCAGGGATCGTAGAACGTCAGAGATCGGATCACACTATCAACTATCCTTTTGGTATAGTAAAGTTGATTTATTTTGAGTATGGCATGTTTAGGAACTTGGTCATTTTGGGTTATGTCATACTTGGAAGCCAAAGTGTTGGCTACTGATGTAATACACTCATTTTGTAAATGTCCATTGGGGATTGGCCAACATTTGTCAAATTTCATATATTTAATGATGATGAGTTTTGAAGTGAAAGTTCATGCAAATGATTCAAGTCTTTCTGGGTCATCAAGTATTTTAGACTTTTATGATCCGATAATTTATGACATTTTTCACCAAACAGATAATGTCGCCAAATATTTAATGCAAACACAATCGCAGCTACCTCAAGATCGTGCGTCAGATAATTCTTTTCATGTAGTTTCAATTGTCTCAAAGCATACGCTATTACTTTGCCTTCTTGAATCAGAACACATCCCAGACCATTTAATGAAGCATCACTGTAAAATACAAATTCTTTACCCGATTCTGGTTGTACAGAAACTGGAGCTTTAGTTAAAAGAGTTTTCAATCGATCAAAACTGTTCTGACATTTATTGAACCATTCAAATCTTATATCTTTATGAAGCAATCTAGTCAACGGAGTAGCTATTGTCGAAAAGCCTTTTACAAACCGACGATAGTAACTGATGAGTCTCAAAAAGCTATGGACTTCAGACACATTTTTTGGAGGCTTCCATTCCAAAATAGTGGAAATCTTGCTCGGATCAACTCGTATTCTAGCCGCTGATACAATATATCCCAGAAAACTGACTTTACGTAACCAAAATTCACATTTACTGAATTTCGCATACAATTGCTTTTCCCGCAGAGTTTGTAATAAAATTCTCATATCCCGTGAATAAATCAAGATGTCATCAATAAATACAACAACAAATCAATCTAAGTATGGTCTGAAAATTCTGTTCGTCAGATCCATAAAAACAGCAGGAGCATTCGTTAGTCCAAAAGGCATAGCTAAAAACTCATAATGCCCGTACCTTGTTCTGAAAGTCGTTTTCGGAATGTCTGATTCTTTCACTCTCAACTGATAATATCCCGATCTCAGATCAATCTTAGAAAACACAATAGCACCTTTTAACTGATCAAACAAATCAGCAATTCTAGGCAACGAATATTTGTTCTTTATAGTCACTTTGTTTAACTGACGATAATCAATGCACATTCTCATCGTGACATCTTTCTTTTTCACAAACAGTACAGGATCACCCCAAGGTGAGAAACTCGGTCTAGCGAACTCTTGCAATTGTTACTTTAACTCTTTCAATTCTGTTGGTGCCATTCTATTCGGAGCTATCGAAATAGGTGTTGTACCAGGCAACAGATCAATACCAATTTCAAATTCACGTATGGGAGGCAATCCTGGCAATTTCTCAAGGAATACATCAGAAAACTCACAAACAACTGGCACTGAGTCAACTTTCTTTTCAGACACTTTCGAATCAATCACATAAGCACAATATGCCTCATACCCCTTTTTCACATATTTTTTAGCTGTCAATACAGATATCACAGCAGGTAATCCATTCAAATCATTAGACTCAACCCGGACTATTTCGTCATTCAAACATCTCAAATCAATAGTTTTTTTTTTTTTTACAGTTCACAACAGCTTCATGCAATGTCAACCAATCCATACCCAGAATGATATCAAACTCATCAAATGGTAAAAGCATCAGATCAGTAGGAAAACAGATATCTCGAAACATTAACGGACAATTCTTGCATACTTTATCAACCAGAACACTTTTACATAAGGGGTTTGATACCTTTATAACAAACTCGGTAGACTCTATAGACAAAGTTTTACTGAATGCTAAGTTCATGCATATATACGAATGAGTGGAACCAGGGTCTATCAATGCAATCACAGAAGTATCATAAATTATAAATGTACCCGTTATAACATCTGGAGATGAAGTTTCTTCTCGAGTTCGAATAGCATACGCTCTGGCTGGCACCCTAGCTTTGGATCTCACAACAGTATCTCTCGTAGTTCTTTGACTAGCACTAACATTTCTTGCATTCTGGGAAGGTCTACCTCTCACTGGGATATTATCAGATCTCAGATTTTGAGTAGTCTGTTGCTCTACAGACTCGGGGCAATCACGAATAAAATGATCTAATGATCCACATCTGAAGTAGCCTCTATCATTCAATCTACAACTTCCCGGATGTCTTTTACCATAATGTTTATATCCAGGTCGCTCGGATCGTACATTTCCAACACTTGCCATTGAAGTTGCCAGAGTTCTGGAACTTAATTGGGATCTAGCTCGATCTCTACTCGAATGTCCCATATTAATTCTCGAACGACTTCGAAAAGCTCTTTCTCGTATCTCTGGCTTCAAACTCAGCTTTTCTTTTATCTTTCTCGAGTGCCTCAGCTTTACACGCTCGGTCAACTAACACAATGAACTCTTTTATCTCTAAAATCCCAACTAACTAATGAATATCTTCATTGAGACCATCTTCAAATCATTTACACATTATCGATTCCAATGATACACATTCACGAGCATACTGACTCAATCTCACGAACTCTCGTTTATTTTTCGTAATAGACATATGACCCTATTTCAATTCTAGAAATTCTTTCCATTTTTGATCAATAAATCTCTCACTAATGTATTTCTTCCAGAATTCAACCTGAAAGAAGTCCCATGTAACCCGCTCTTTTGGAACAACAAAAATCAGAGTTTTCCACCACTGATAGGTTGCATCTCGTAGTAGTGACACAACGTATTTAACAATTTCTTTCGGAGTCAAGTACATCTCATCATATATCCAAGGAGTGTTTTCTAACCAGAACTCGGGTGTTTTCTAACCAGAACTCAGCCTTTCCGGCATCATCATCACTAGCAGGTCTGAACTCTTCAGCCCAATACTTATGAATTTTGTCTATCGAAGGCTTATTCAATAGATTTGGATACATAACCGGTGGCACAACTGTCGTCTGAGGGGGATTAACTGGGGGCGAAGGTTGAGAAACAATAGGTTATTTCTAACAAACTGATTGAACCACTCACTGATCATCTAGAAGAAAGCTTGCTTAGCTTCTTCCTCTTGACCAATCGTACCCGGTCTCGAATCAGAAGGCGATGTCCCTTGCGTAGGAGCAGGCGCATTACTTTCTACATCATCTGCTATGGCTCTTTCGGGATCCATTACTATACAAAAGTCACATTTTACACATCAGGATTCATCACACTATCACAATTTAGATATATTGCATGTATAGCTAGACTCTGACACGCTACGTTAGTCCGAGAATCGGCTAAACCTTAGCTCTGATACCAATAAAATGTAACACCCCAAACCAGAATTCAACATCGGATTAGGGTTAAAGGCGGTAGCGGACTGATTGAAAACTTTTATAAACATTTCATACAATCATTCACCAAATACAATCAAAGTGTCCCTTTCATAGGTCAATGAGACCTTAATCATGCTTTAGAGTAGGACCGGGACTAAGCCAAACACATATAGAAATTCTCAGAAATTTAAAACTTTTCCAAATTATGCAGGACACACGCCCTTGTAAGCAGGCTGTGCATCTTCCACGGGCACCAGACACCCCCATGTGTCTTGGCCGTGCCAAATCAGGGCATGTATACTGACTTTTCCACATGGCCAATAGACACGCCCATGTACCATGGCCGTGTGCTCTTAGGCCCTATACTGACTTAATCACACGGCTACCAAACATGTTCGTATGCCAAGGCCGTGCACCCATAGCTAGATCCTGTAATTTTCCCAAGGCCATAAGGCACGCCTTGTGCCATAACCGTGTAGGCAAAACAGGCCATTTGCAAGGCCAAAATGCCACCCAAAATAAGGTCATACCTACTAGCAAATTACCAAATCATTTCCTGCAGATTTTGTAACCAAAACATATCAAAATATTCATCTACAATTGCAACTCCAGCCATGCCAAGTGGTACAGCTAAACAGATATGAAATTAAGCATAATTAATTCATCTTTTTCATTCATATATTCACTCATTTGATCAATCAAACATGTTCATGTTGCATTCACATGCTTACTAAATCTTTAACCATTTCATAAGCTATCTAGCCATACCAAAACATACATCATTTTCATATATACCCAAGCATATTACCAATACTTATCTAGCCACATCTCATGGCTATTATAGACATTTCAAGCATAAACAAAATGACTAGCCTATACATGCCATATCTTGCTATATACATATATTAAAAGTACCAAAAACAGGTTGAGTAGTGTGATGATGATCCTCAACGGTCCCCGAGCCTTAAGTAGCTTTGACGATCTATAAAACAGAGAAAACACACACAAAGTAAGCTTTCAAAATGCTTAGTAAGCCAAATGCAAATAAACTTAACATAAAATGCACATAGCCATATTGATATAATGGCCATAATGGTTCTCATTACAAAAATTAACTTATTCTTTCTTTGGCTCATTTGCTTAGCCATAACCTACCACATTCTTAACTCATATACCATATAAGCAGATAGCTCACTTAAGCATAATTTCACATATCATCTCATCATTTCATATCACATATTCATTTTAGTAAGTTCATATCGATACTTACCTTCCATACACACCTTATGTACTGATCAAACATACCTGAAACGGATATACATTCACGTAATCGTTCATAGCTCAGAATTGCCCGTTGAATCGTTCAGAACCTAATAGGATATACAGAACACTCAGAATAGTCGTACAATGCCAACGTCCCAGACGTGGTCTTACATGTAATCAAATGTCGATGCCACTATCCTCGGTAGGGTCTTACACGAATTAATACGATTCTGATGTCCCAGACATGGTCTTACGCGTAAAGCTCAAATCGATTCCAACGTCCCAAACGTGGTCTTACATGAAATTTCGAATCAAAGCCATTGTCCCAGACGTGGTCTTACATGACAAAACAGAACAGATACCTATGTCATAACATAGCTAATCCTATCTATTCCTAGGTTCGTACACGACTTCTCGGACATTTTCACTATGTTGATCTTATCTCGGAATTCATGAACTCATCATCTCGTAAACATTCATCATTATCAATAGTCATATAAACATACATAATTCCATACAAGTACGCTTATTTGCATAATGACTTACCTCAGATTCTAATATTCGTTCAGACTCGTTTATTCAACTATCTTCGCTTTCCCGCGATCTAAGTCTGTTTTCCTCAGTTCTTGATCTATACATATTCAAATTTAACCCTCTTATTTAACAACACATTCAATTCAATCCAAAATCACGTATTTAGGGCTATTTACAACTTAGCCCTCACATTTGAACATTTTATCAATTTAGTCCATCAAAATGCTATTTTCACAATTTAGCCCTAATTATCTAAATTCATAAAAAATTCAAGAACAAAACATGTTCCTCAAACACTTATCTTTCATATTTCACTATTAAACATCAGAAATCACATGAGTTCATCAAAGTCTCATTTCACAAACATCATAAATTCTCAAAATTAAAGCATTGGTTTTGTAGTAGACAAAGCAACGATTGCAAAAACGTAAAAATTATCAAAAACTAGTCAAAAACATGCCTTGAATTAAGACAAAGGCTTGCCGAAACCTAAGAACATTTTCTTCTTTTTTTTTCCTTGCTATATTCGGCCAAATGAGATGAATAATGGCCATGTTTTATGTTTCATTTTTGTTATAAAATACATATGAATTCATTTACTATACTAACCATTTATTACTCATATAAGACAAACAAATATTAAGGTTATTATGTCATTTTACCATCCACTAACTAAGTAATGGTTTAATTGCCTCATATGGCCTCCACACTCAAAAGCCACATCAAATAGGTATCTTTTCATAAAGCATGCAAATATTGCATTTAATGCAATTTAATCCTTTTATCAAATTAAGCACACTGACAGACAAATTACCTTACGAAACTTTAACACATGCTTAACCATATATCATAGGCACAAAAAATAATATTAAAATATTATTCGAACTCGGATTCGTGGTTCCGAAACCACTGTTCTGAGTAGTGTTTAAATCGAACTGTTACAACGGTCAGCCCCATAGGTGTGTTGATAGACCGTGTATCGCCTGCATCAAATTTGCGAGAGTTCAATTCGTTACACGGGTCAGCACACGGGCATGTGCCTGGGCCGTGTGCCCTTTAAGTGTTTGCTGATGTCATAAACAAAATACCCATGCTTTTCACACATGGACGAGGACACGGGAGTGTTTAGGCCGTGTGAAGGATACGAGCGTGTGTCCGGTCATGTGAAAACCCCGGTAGGATCGAATTGAAAATTAAATTCCACACGGGCTAGGGGCATGGGCTTGTGTGACCATAGAGCTTGCCCACACAGGCGTGTCCCATTTCACACGGGCGTGTGGCCCTATGTAACCAAAAAATTTCTAAGTGTATACAAGTTGTCGGTTTAATTCTGAAACCCTCTGTATACTTGTTTAGGGCCTCATAGGCCCATAATAAGGATGTTATGAATATGAATGTGAAGTTTTAAATTAGGACGAAATTTTATAGCCCAAAGTTGTATGTTTAAGCAAGTTATGTTCGATAATGCCTCGTATCTGGTTCCGACGATGAACACGGGTAAGGGGTGTTACATTTAGTAGTAAGAGCTACGGTTTATTCAATTCTCGGACTAACGTAGCGTATGCATGAGTCTAGCTGTACATCCCATACACATGAGTATTTACATTATGATAGTGTGACGACTTCTGACAATTTAAAATTATGTTTTCTTATAGTAAATGGATCCCGATAGAGCTGTGGCAGATGATGTAGAATGTAATGTGTCGGATCCCACTGAAGGGACGGTGCCGAATGAAAATGAGAATAGACTTACGACTGTAAATCAGAGAGAAGGAGAAGAGGTTAGAGAAGCCTTTCTCCACATGATGAATGCATGGTACACGGAGTTCGTTCGTGCGAACCTGAATGCACAACCCACTCCACCTTCGCCTATTCCTCAACTTACTCTAGTAGCTCCCTAAGTGGTAGAAGTGGTAAGAAGAGAAAAGCCTCTGGTTGATAGAATCCGGAAGCAAGGAGCCGAGGAATTTCGGGCTAGTAAAGATGACAATTCGGAAAGAGCAGAATTCTAGCTTGAAATTACCATCAGGGTATTTGATGAGTTATCTTGTACACCTGAAGAGTGCAAAGTGTGTAGTTTCTCTTTTGAGAGATTCTTTTTATCACTTGTGGAACACCCTTGTGTCGGTTGTACCAAGGGAAAGGATCACATGGGAGTTTTTTGAAGAAGAGTTCTGGAAGAAGTCTATTAGCCAAAGGTTTATGGACTACAAAAGAAAGGAATTCCCTGAATTGAAACAAGGTAGAATGACAGTAACTGAATATGAGCGTGAATTTGTAAGGCTCAGCAAGTACGCTCGTGAGTGAGTGTCCTCTGAAGCCATCATGTGTAAGAGGTTTGAGGACGGATTAAATAAAGATATCCGATTATTTTTTAGCATCCTAGAATTCAAGGAATTTGTTGTGCTAGTGGATAGGGCTTGTAAAGCCGAAGAGTTGGTTAAAACGAAAAGAAAAGCTAAGATGGAGCCTCCTGACTCAAGGAAGAGACAAATGAACAAGTCATTTCAATCTTCATTCCAAGAAGTCAAGAGACTTCCCTACCCGATCAGCTACTTCAGCCGGTTTCCAAACAGAAGTAAGAATAAACAGTACTTGGGTATTAAAGCTCAGACTACCTCAGTTGCTAGTGTTGGGAACACTTGACCTAATAGACCAAAATGTCCATAGTGTGGCAGACATCATCCCAGTGAGTGCCGAGCCTATAAGAGAGCCTATTTTAAATGTGCCTCCCAAGATCATTTTATTAGAGAATGTTGTGAGATGGTTGAGAAAGAGAAAATTCAGAGTGCAAGATCGGGAAACACTTCTAGAGGGAGACAATAGAGAAACCTGTGAAGTGGAACAAGTAGTAAAAATAAACCCAGAGAGCAGGCTGTGAGATCTGAGGGTAGAGCACCTGCGAGGACTTATGCCATTCGCGCTCGCAAAGAGGCATCACCTAATGTAATTATGGGTACGTTTTCTCTCCATGATACTAATGTTATTGCTTTAATTGATCTGGGTTCTACCAATTCATACATTTGCATGAAATTAGTATCTAGCATGAGCATGCCTGTTGAGTCTACAGAGTTTGTGATAAAAGTGTCCAATCTTTTAGGCAAAAGTGTACTAGTTGATAAGGTATGCAAAGATTGCCCACTGATGATTAGAGGTCATTATTTTAAGGCAATTTTCATGCTACTGCCATTTGATGAATTCGATATAATTCTTGGTATAGACTGGTTAACCGCTCATGATGTGACACTAAATTATGGAAAGAAATACATTGAATTGAGATGTGAAAACGGGGACACTCTTCGTTTTGAATTAGATGAACAGGACAGGTCGCCTGTAGTGATCTCACATATGTCTGCCCAGAAATATGTAAGAAAGGGATACGAAGCATACCTTGCCTTTGTGATGAGTGCCAAGGAAATTGAGCTAAGGATTGAATCAGTACCGATAGTATGTGAGTATCCAGATGTATTCCCAGAAGAATTGCCAGGGTTGCCTCCGATTAGAGAGGTTGAATTTGGCATTGAGTTAGCTCTTAGTATGCACCTATATCGATTGCTTCTTACAGAATGGCTCCAACTGAATTAAAGGAATTGAAGGCACAGTTGCAAGAGTTAACGGACAAAGGTTTTGATAGATCGATTTATTCTCTGTGGGGTGCTCCAGTGCTATTTTTGAAAAAGAAAGATGGTTATATGAGATTATGTATAGATTATCAGTAGCTTAATAAGGTTACCGTGAATAATAAGTACCCACTGCCAAGGATTGATGATCTATTTGATTAATTGAAGGGAGCCACTGTGTTTTCCCAGATAGACTTGATATTCGTTACTACCAGTTGAGGGTCAAAGACTCAGATGTGCCGAAAATTGCATTTTGAAGAAGGTATGGGCACTATGAATTTTTAATCAGTCCGTTTGTCTTAACAAATGCCGCTGTTGTGTTTATGGATTTAATGAACCATATCTTTAAGCCATATTTGGATAAATTTGTTGTGGTTTTTATTGATGGCATATTAATTTATTCTCGTGATGAGAATGAGCACGCTGACCACTTGAGGATGATTTTACAGATTTTACGAGATAATCAGTTGTATGCTAAGTTTAGCAAAAATGAATTTGGCTTAAAAAAGTCGGGTTTTTTTGGGCCACATTGTCTCGGAAGATGGAATCTGAGTTGACCCAGGCAAGATTTCAGTTATTATTGACTGGAAACGGCCGAGAAATGTATTAGAGGTTAGAAGTTTTCTAGGCCTAGCTGGCTATTACCGACGATTTGTCAAGGGATTCTCCATGATAGCTACGCCCATGACGAGGTTGTTACAAAAAGATGTAAAGTTTGAATGGACAGAAAAGTGCCAACAGAGTTTCGAGAAACTAAAATCATTGTTGACTGAGGTTCTAATTCTAGTGCAACCTGAACTGGGAAAAGAATTTGTGATATACAGTGATGCACACCTGAATGGATTGGGCTGTGTGCTTATGCAAGAAGGCAAGGTGATAGCGTATGCTTCTAGATAGTTAAAGCCATACGAGAAGAATTACCCGACACATCATTTTGAGTTGGCTTCAATTGTTTTTGTGATACGGGCACGCCCGGAGCACCACGAATTTTAATTTGTGGAGCTCGTTATTAGCTCACCTCTTAGCTCATTCTAATTATTTAATTGTTGGAATAAAAATTAGTTAACTTAGTTTAAGTCAATTAAATTGCTAGAACGAAATTTAATTAATTTAGTTTAAGTTAATTAATTAATTCAGTCATTTATTATTTCTCTACATGTTATTTCATTTTAATTAGATTGTTTAGTTAATGTAGCTTTTTTTTTTAATATGTCTGGTGTTTAGAATAAAGTATTTTAATTTTTGGTTCAAGTTAAACTTTATTCAAATTAATGTTTGGGTTATTTGTTTTATAGGAAATCTCCCAAGGTTGCATGTGGCTCATGGACGGTATGGTGCTTGGGAGTAAAGTCCAAATATTTTTTTTAAAAGAGAACATGAAGGCCGAATGTTCAATGGTGAAGGCTTAAATGGGAGCTTTGCATTAAATAAACAAATGCATGAAATGTTGGCAAAGGACATGGAGAAGGGGCGGCACACTTTGTGATTTAAAAGAGAGCATGTGAAATTAAAAGAAACAAGCCATTTTAAAATGAACTTATCTTGGACGGCCAAGTGGATCTTATTGTTATTTTAATCAAGCATGTTTTTGGTTTGGTTGAATAAACAAATGGGGAGGATGGGAATAATTTTTGAAAGTGGGAAGACTCATGGCATGATGGAATAAAAAAAAAATGTGCAATGGGTTGGTTGTGGAAAGTGTAGAACGGCACATGAAGGAATAAAGTGAAAATTCATGGAGGCTTGGTGTATGAATGGAAGCATGGAATAATAAGACAAATCTTGTCTTCTTGTGAACATAGTATGGACGGCATGGAAGCTTAATATTTTAAGGGAGAAACATTTGATCATGGAACATAAAGAATGATTAATGGTTTTTGCTCATATGTTTGAGTTTACATTAAGTTGGACGGCAAGTGGAAGGCCACAATTCATGGAGAATTAGAAAGCATACATGGAAGATTGATGCATGAAGAACAATTTGTGGAGCCAAAACAAATTTTAAATTCCTTTTAAAATAGAAGGAGTATGGACGGCCAAATAAAAGCTACTGGAAGCATGAATTAAATACAAAGCAACATGAAATGGGTGGTTGTGGGAATAGTGGACGGCAAAGCACATTTGAAAATAAAAATAATGGCCACATTGGGAGGTCACAAGAATATTTGGGATTGATTTTTCATATCTTGGACAAAGAATTGAAGACCAAAATTCTTGCTATTTATTTTTTTATTTGTAAGGCACATTGGCTATAAATATTTGGCCATTTTCATTTGTAGGGGACAGAATTTTTATGAATGAAATTTTATGAACTGTTGTTCATTTGAGTGAGTTCATCTCCTCTTCGTTTCGTACAAGTTTCGTTAGACTTATCAAGCTTGCTTGTGGCGTCTTCGACTTGTTGAACTTATCACCAAATTTCCTTTGGTGTGGCGTTCCTCAACCTATCTTCATCTTTCCACCTTAATGATATAAGAAACGGGGTGACACTGTTATATAGTGTTGAATCTTTCTTAAGTTAAGTTCGTATTTCCATTTCCATCATCGATTCCATTTATCCACCTTAAACATTGTAGAATCCGGGGTGACACTCTTTAGTGTTGAATCGCTTCTCGTTTAAGTTCGTTTATCTGCTTCCATCAAAATTATCTTTTATCTATTTTTATTTTTTTATTTATTTTGTTCCTCCAAACCGAACCATCACCTAACTTATTCACTTAAGCTTACGCAAATTCATCCATATTTTTCGAATATCTTCCAAAGGCTTGATCCTTCCTCGTAGACGATTGGGCAACCCATATACGTTTCGACTCACCCCGAGCCGCTTCGTATCAGTTGGTATCAGAGCTACAAAATGAGGAATTTCGACGACCATCGTGAAGCCGAAAGTTAGTCCTTAAAAAAAAATTGAAAAAGAAGTTCACAAAAAAAAGATCAAAAAAAATCAAGTTTTAATTTTTGTTCCTTATTTGAAGTTAAAAAAAAAAAGAGAGAAATACAAAAAAAAAATTAAAAAAAACCGAGTAAAAAAAAAAGTGTGAAATTTTTTTTTTAAGTTTGCAAGTTTTGTTTATTACTTTTTACCTCGATCTCAAAACCACCCCTCTACCCTCTTTCCTTCTACCCGACCCCCGAATTTTTTTTTTCCTTGTTTTAAGCCTACTTGATACCCAAAATTTTTCTTTTGTTCAGCCTACCCGACACCAAAACCTTTGTTACCAATCTTGAAGCCGACCCTCAAGCCGCAATAAGTCTTTTTGAAACAAAGTACGAATTTGTGAGACGAGATTGAGTGGTAAAAGGCACAAGTGATTCATAAAAAAAAAACTTATACGAGTGAAAAACACGAGTGTGAGCGATTTTTCTTTACGAGTGACTTGTGAGATTTTGTGGTAAGGTATTTTAAATTTTTGTCGGTTTATTTCCCTTTGTTATAATAGTTTCTTTTATAGCAATAAATATGTCTCAAGAAGAGTTCTCATCCAATGATTACCAATACTTGTTGAATGGAGTGCGAAGAGCCATAAACAAGTTGGAAAATAACTTGGATCGGATTGAGGAACTAGACCAACGAGATCGACTTTCTTCAAGTCGAAGGACGGAGTCAAGATCATCCCGAAGACACACTTTCGAACAATATTCGAGAAGAGACTGTGATCGAAATTCTTATTCCTCAAGAAGTTCGAAACGGTATTCATCAACGAAAGATTATTCTCAAAGTGGTACATATTATGATTCTTATTCCATCCAAAAAGACATGCGAGTTGATCGGTATATTCGTTCAGGAATTTCCACGAAAGCGTCCATGGAGTATTCTCCCCGAAGAACTCATCGAGATATCTTTGAGAACCCTAGCCCTTCTCTTGAACAAAATTTTACTCATTTTGATTCTTTTGTATCCTCTTCTTGTCATAATGAAAGGAAGAAAGAAAAAGAACTAAAAAGTAAAGAAAGGCAAGAGAAGATCATGAGAGAAAACGAGCGAATATGGAACGAACTCGAGAGAAGAAAAAAAAGAAGAAAAAGAAAAAGAAATTAAAAAAGAGAAAGAAAAAGAAAAAGAACAAAACGAATGAGAAAAAGAGAGTGTTGAATCAATTAACCCGCTTGAAGTTTGTACTTGTTCTATTTCTTCTTTTCAGGTTCCCGACGTATCGTACAAAAGCCTACCACTTCAACTCCTCCTGGAAGAGTGACGTGTTTCTTTGATTGAAAGATGTAAAGTTGAAGGTGAAGTTGAACCTCCCGAGTCGAAAGGTAAGGAAGGTAAGCATTTTGAAGCATCAAATTCTTTGTATAAATATGATTTTTCTTCTAACCCCAATTTGTTTGATTGTAGATATTACGAGATTAATTCATTGTCTAACATAAAATCATTGAGTATTTGTAAATACATTTTGAAATATGTTAAGAGTATTGATCGCTTTATCTTGAACGTACATAATTCTTATTGGTCTAACGTGATTGATTTCTCGAAACCGGGAATTTGTTTAGATTTGTTTTGTGGAAAAAGCAAGAATCACCAAATAGGTGTGAAAAATTCCTATTGTGTTGATACTTGGTTTTTGAATAAGGTAACAAATTTTGCCAATTTTGTTTTTAATTTTTATTCGTTCCTTAAACAATTTTTATGGCTGTATTTGAAATTCACTTTCCATTTGAAAATGGTTGAGTTGAACGCGAAGCTTCGATTACACTACTTGACCGTGGAGAGAAGGTTTATATTACTCGACCAAGGTAAGACTGATCTTTATCTTTCTGAGTATAAGGGTAAGTCTTCTGAAACTGTTAATGCGTTGTTACTCTCTTCGGATTACGATAAGCTTTGTGTTGTTAACTTTGTTTTAGCCAAACATCTAGATCATGTTATGATTAATTGTCCTATTTTACCTATTAATGATCTATTTGTTTTAATGGTCGACAAAAGGATTCTTGAGTGCATGAGAGAGCCCACATATCGAATAATGCAAGGCTTGGTTGTTCAATTATGTGTTCCATTTGAATTTTGTCATCTATCTGCTTGTGATGCTTATGTGTATCATTTAATTTACTATTCGCACGATAAGCATAATTTTTGGATTCCAAGTATATCATATGCACGCCTTGAGATCTTTTCAAATTTGTTGCAAATGTTTGACAAGGCATTACTTCTTTTGTACGATAATTTGGTGCTGCCTGATCACGTGCGATTTACTTGGTTGATGGTGTCCATAGTTGGGTTGCAAGATTGTTTGAAGCCAATCTTACTAATTCTTGGTTATCTTTTTCGGGTATCGCCTTTATCATCCGTCCCGTTTGATCGAGGAAAGACAAACGAGGAGTTTTGTTCGGATAACCAACGGGTCGATTCGAGGACGAATCGCCTTGAAGAGGGAGGGGATGATACGGGCACGCCCGGAGCACCACAAATTTTAATTTGTGGAGCTCGTTATTAGCTCACCTCTTAGCTCATTCTAATTATTTAATTGTTGGAATAAAAATTAGTTAACTTAGTTTAAGTTAATTAAATTGCTAGAACGAAATTTAATTAATTTAGTTTAAGTTAATTAATTAATTCAGTCATTTATTATTTTGCTACATGTTATTTCATATTAATTAGATTGTTTAGTTAATGTAGTTTTTTTTTTATTATTATGTCTGGTGTTTAGAATAAAGTATTTTAATTTTTGGTTCAAGTTAAATTTTATTCAAATTAATGTTTGGATTATTTGTTTTATAGGAAATCTCCCAAGGTTGCATGTGGTTCATGGACGGTATGGTGCTTGGGAGTAAAGTCCAAATATTTTTTTTAAAAGAGAACATGAAGGCCGAATGTTCAATGGTGAAGGATTAAATGGGAGCTTTGCATTAAATAAACAAATGCATGAAATGTTGGCAAAGGACATGGAGAAGGGGCGGCACACTTTGTGATTTAAAAGAGAGCATGTGAAATTAAAAGAAACAAGCCATTTTAAAATGAACTTATCTTGGACGGCCAAGTGGAGCTTATTGTTATTTTAATCAAGCATGTTTTTGGTGTGGTTGAATAAACAAATGGGGGCCATGGGAATAATTTTTGAAAGTGGGAAGACTCATGGCATGATGGAATAAAAAAAATGTGCAATGGGTTGGTTGTGGAAAGTGTAGAACGGCACATGAAGGAATAAAGTGAAAATTCATGGAGGCTTGGTGTATGAATGGAAGCATGGAATAATAAGACAAATCTTGTCTTCTTGTGAACATAGTATGGACGGCATGGAAGCTTAATATTTTAAGGGAGAAACATTTGATCATGGAACATAAAAAATGATTAATGGTTTTTGCTCACATGTTTGGGTTTACATTAAGTTGGACGGCAAGTGGAAGGCCACAATTCATGGAGAATTATAAAGCATGCATGGAAGATTGATGCATGAAGAACAATTTGTGGAGCAAAAACAAATTTTAAATTCCTTTTAAAATAGAAGGAGTATGGACGGCCAAATAAAAGCTACTGGGAGCATGAATTAAATACAAAGCAACACGAAATGGGTGGTTGTGGGAATAGTGGACGGCAAAGCACATTTGAAAATAAAAATAATGGCCACATTGGGAGGTCACAAGAATATTTGGGATTAATTTTTCATATCTTGGACAGCAAATTGAAGACCAAAATTCTTGCTATTTATTTTTATTTGTAAGGCACATTGGCTATAAATATTTGGCCATTTTCATTTGTAGGGGACAGAATTTTTATGAATGAAATTTTATGAACTGTTGTTCATTTGAGTGAGTTCATCTCCTCTTCGTTTCGTACAAGTTTCGTTAGACTTATCAAGCTTGCTTGTGGCGTCTTCGACTTGTTGAACTTATCACCACATTTCCTTTGGTGTGGCGTTCATCAACCTATCTTCATCTTTCCACCTTAATGATATAAGAAATGGGGTGACACTGTTATATAGTGTTGAATCTTTCTTAAGTTAAGTTCGTATTTCCATTTACATCATCGATTCCATTTATCCACCTTAAACATTATAGAATCAGGGGTGACACTCTTTAGTGTTGAATCCCTTCTCGTTTAAGTTCGTTTATCCGCTTCCATCAAAATTATCTTTTATCTATTTTTATTTTTTTATTTATTTTGTTCCTCCAAACCGAACCATCACCTAACTTATTCACTTAAGCTTCCGCAAATTCATCCATATTTTCCGAATATCTTCCAAAGGCTTGATCCCTCCTCGTAGACAATTGGGCAACCCATATACGTTTCGACTCACCCCGAGCCGCTTCGTATCCACACCAAAGGAAATTTGGTGATAAGTTCAACAAGTCGAAGACGCCACAAGCAAGCTTGATAAGTCTAACGAAACTTGTACGAAACGAAGAGGAGATGAACTCACTCAAATGAACAACAGTTCATAAAATTTCATTCATAAAAATTCTGTCCCCTACAAATGAAAATGGCCAAATATTTATAGCCAATGCGCCTTACAAATAAAAATAAATAGCAAGAATTTTGGTCTTCAATTTGCTGTCCAAGATATGAAAAATTAATCCCAAATATTCTTGTGACCTCCCAATGTGGCCATTATTTTTATTTTCAAATGTGCTTTGCCATCCACTATTCCCACAACCACCCATTTCATGTTGCTTTGTATTTAATTCATGCTCCCAGTAACTTTTATTTGGCCATCCATACTCCTTCTATTTTAAAAGGAATTTAAAATTTGTTTTGGCTCCACAAATTGTTCTTCATGCATCAATCTTCCATGTATGCTTTATAGTTCTCCATGAATTGTGGCCTTCCACTTGCCGTCCAACTTAATGTAAACTCAAACATGTGAGCAAAAACCATTAATCATTCTTTATGTTCCATGATCAAATGTTTCTCCTTTAAAATATTAAGCTTCCATGCCGTCCATACTATATTCACAAGAAGACAAGATTTGTCTTATTATTCCATGCTTCCATTCATACACCAAGCCTTCATGAATTTTCACTTTATTCCTTCATGTGCCGTTCTACACTTTCCACAACCAACCCATTGCACATTTTTTTTTTATTCCATCATGCCATGAGTCTTCCCACTTTCAAAAATTATTCCCATGCTCCCCATTTGTTTATTCAACCACACCAAAAACATGCTTGATTAAAATAACAATAAGCTCCACTTGGCCGTCCAAGATAAGTTCATTTTAAAATGGCTTGTTTCTTTTAATTTCACATGCTCTCTTTTAAATCACAAAGTGTGCCGCCCCTTCTCCATGTCCTTTGTCAACATTTCATGCATTTGTTTATTTAATGCAAAGCTTCCATTTAATCCTTCACCATTGAACATTCGGCCTTCATGTTCTCTTTTAAAAAAAATATTTGGACTTTACTCCCAAGCACCATACCGTCCATGAACCACATGCAACCTTGGGAGATTTCCTATAAAACAAATAACCCAAACATTAATTTGAATAAAATTTAACTTGAACCAAAAATTAAAATACTTTATTCTAAACACCAGACATATTAAAAAAAAACTACATTAACTAAACAATCTAATTAATATGAAATAACATGTAGCAAAATAATAAATGACTAAATTAATTAATTAACTTAAACTAAATTAATTAAATTTCGTTCTAGCAATTTAATTAACTTAAACTAAGTTAACTAATTTTTATTCCAACAATTAAATAATTAGAATGAGCTAAGAGGTGAGCTAATAACGAGCTCCAAAAATTAAAATTCGTGGTGTTCCGGGCGTGCCCGTATCATTTTGCATTGATGATATGGAGACACGATTTATATGGTGAAAGATGTCAGATATTCACCGAACATAAGAGCCTAAAGTGCTTGATGAATTAGAAGGAATTAAACGTAAGGCAGCGAAGATTGTTAGAGCTAATAAAGGATTCTGAGATGGTCATTGATTACCACTCGAGAAAGGCGAATGTAGTCGCCAATGCCTTGAGTAGAAAATCCCTACTTGGATTGAGGTCTATGAATACACGGGTGACTTTGTTAGATGATGAATCCATTCTAGCTGATTCAAGAGATTTATTAGGCTCAGAAAGATGACAGTGACTTGCAAGCCAAAAGAGTTCAGTACGAGTTGGGTGTTGAGTCTGACTTTCAGATTAATTCTGATGGATGTTTGATGTTCAGAGACAGAGTCTGTGTACCAAGGAATGATGAGCTCATTCGAAAAGTTTTGAACGAGGCACATAGTGGATGCCTATCTGTTCATCTGTGTAGCACCAACATGTATAACGACTTGAAGAAATGGTATTGGTGGCCGAGTATAAAGAAAGACATCTCGGAGTTTGTGTCGAAATGCTTAATTTGTCAGCAAGTGAAAGCTGAACACCAAGTACCTTCGGGACTGCTCCAACTTATTATTATTCCCAAGTGAAAATAAGATCGTGTTACTATGGATTTTGTAAGGGCTTGCCATTGACACTGAGTAAGAAAGATGTCGAATGGGTTGTGATAGAAAGACTTACGAAGTCGGCCCACTTCATACCTGTACATTTTGATTATTCACTTGATAAGTTGGTAGACTTGTATGTTTCAGAGATTGTGAGGTTACATGGAGTGCCTTTGTCGATTATATCGGATAGAGATCCGAGATTCACATCCCGATTTTGGAAAAAGTTTCAAGAGGCTTTGGGCACAAAGTTGAGTTTCAGTATCGCTTTTCACCCTCAAACCGACAGATAGTCGGAGAGGTTAATACAGATACTGGAGGATATGCTCCGATGTTGTGTTCTTGAGTTTTAAGGCAGCTGGGAAAAGTACCTACTGTTGGTAGAGTTTACATATAATAACAATTTTCAGTCTAGTTTGAAAATGGCACCTTACGAGGCGTTGTATGGGCGTAAGTGCCGAACGCCTTTGTATTGGACCGAACTCAAAGAAAATTAGATTCACGGGGTCGATCTAGTTAGAGAAACTAAAGAGAAGGTAAAGATAATCTGTGATTGTTTAAAAGTTTCTTCTGATAGACAAAAATCCTAGTCGGACTTCAAACAAAAAAATATCGAATTTCATGTTGGTGAATAGGTGTTCTTGAAAGTGTCACCATGGAAGAAAGTTTTCAGATTTGGCCGGAAAGGTAAATTGAGTCTGCATTTTATTGAACCATATGATATCACCGAGAGGATAGGGCCAGTAGCCTATTGATTGGCTTTGCCGTCAGAATTGGAACAGATACATGATGTGTTTCATGTGTCTATGTTACGTCGTTATCAATCAGATCCTTCGTATGTGATTACACCGACAGAGGTTGAAATTCAACCCGACATGACTTATGGCGAAGAAATGGTTAAGATTCTAGATTGAGAAGTCAAACAATTAAGGAATAAAAGTATAGCCCTTGTGAAAGTACTATGGAAAAGACATGGGGTAGAAAAGGCTACATGGGAGCCCGAGGAGGCGATATGAAATCAATACCCAAACCTTTTTACCGGTAAGATTTTTGGGGACGAAAATCCCTAAGAGGGTGGAATTGTAACAGCCCGACTTAGGGCCTAGTCGAAATAGTGGTTGTGAGACCACAAATATGAAGTAGAAATATATGTTTTATGATTTTTATGAGGCTTATGAGGTGTTTGCATGATTGTGTGAAAATTTCACGAAGAAATTTTATTAATTAGTGAACAATTTGTCCATTACAAATAAATTGCAAAGATTAGAAAATATGAGATTCTAGAAGATTTAAGTATGAAATAGCATGATAAAAATTATTAAAGGTCCTTATTTAGCAATTAGACCATTATAGGTTAAGATGCACAAAGATAGACATGGGAAGGAAAAATCTCAAGAAAGGGACTTAAGGGCATTTTAATCATTTGGTTAAGAAAAGATTAAAAAGGAAAAAATGAAGCAAAATTTGCTCATCTTCTTCAACCTAGGGCCAAAAATTCTAAGCTCTCCATAGCTAGGGTTTCTTCAACTTCCAAGCTTGATAGTAAGTGCACCTTAGCACCGTTTTTAATGTTCTTCGTATTTTTAAGATCCTTGTAACTTGATTTAGCTATTTATAGCTATATTTTGAGCTAGGGTTCATGTTCAAAAATTTACCCATGTATGACATGCATGTATTTTGATGTTTTGTAGAAGAATATGAAAGTTTGATGTATGATAAACATTGTTTTTCTAAGTGAGTTTCTTGAAAAATGCATAAAAGGACCAAATTATAAAAGTTATAAAAATGGTCATACATGAGTGAAATGGTGGAAATTGAGGGCTATTGTAGTTAAGAAAATAATTCAGCTAGGCTTAAAATATAAGAAAGTTGAATAAAAATCATTTTATGAACCTAGTGTTATACACCCCTATCCCGTGTCTGTCGCCGGATTAGGGTTAGGAGCATTACCAGACAGATCGAAAAACATTTATAGAAAATTCATACATACATTTATCATTCTGGAACACAATGTCCCTTAAATAGGTCATCGAGACCTTAAAAATGCTTATAACCCGGGTCAGGAATAAAACGAAACATATACAGAAGTTCTCAAAAATTTAAAAACATTTCTAAACTACAGCGGAGACACGCCCATAGGTGGAAACCGTGTTCCCTCCACGGCTACAAGACACCCCCGTATGTCCTCTCGTGTTCATATACTGCCTATATCTCCACGGTTACTAGGCACGCCTGTGTGCCATGGCCGTATACTACTAGGCCATATACTGACTTCTCCACCACGACCACCAAACACGTCCGTGTCAAGGCCGTGTTGTTTTTAGGCTACATTCTAACAATTCACCCACGATCTATAGCCACGCCCGTGTACTACAACCGTGTGACATTATAGGCCATTTACAAGGCCAAAATGCCACCCTTAAGGGTTACACCTAAAAGCATTACAAACCAAGACATCATGAACATATAGCAACCAAAACATACCAATTTGTCCATTCAATCTATGCATTTGATATCTAAATCATTCATGCCATCTTTCAAGACAAAACATATACATAACCAAAGCATATCTTCATCATTTAACTGACCAAAAACTTGACTATATTATGGGCATTAAACCATGCCAAAACTATACATATATCACATTCATTAAAGCAAAGTCTCAACTCATAAATAGCCAAGTCACATGGCTAAAATCACATAACAACTTATATCTAGCTTTATACATTTGCAAAGTGTACCAAAATAAGTTTAATAGTGTGATGACGATCCGTGACGGTCTCGAGCCTATCAGTAGCTTTGACGACCTAGAGAACAAAGAAAACACACACACAGAGAGTAAGCTTTCCAAAAGCTTAGTAAGTCATATACAAATAGACTTAGTATAGAAGGCATTTATGTAAATAAATACATTGGCACATATCAGTCACTTGGCAACTCTCACTTATTTGCTTTGGTTCATACACTTTTAACCACATTAACCATTTTTCACCAGTCAAGAATCATATAAACACATAGCTCATCTAGCCAAAACAATCCTTATCATCTCATAAATTCTGTAAACATAATATCATTGTAAGATCATTTAGATGCTTACCTTATATACACATATAGTGTATAAACAATGTACCTAGATCAGATTTAATATCACATATTTGTTCATAGCTCGGATTTGTATTTCGTATCACAGACTTGCCCGTTGAACCAATAGGAATCTAGTAGGATACTCAGAAACTCAGAATAATAGTACAATTCCATCGTCCCAGACGAGGTCTTACATGTATTCAGATATCGATGCCACTATCCCGGACAGGGTCTTACACGAATCAAAACGATGTCGATGTCCCAGACATGGTCTTACTCGTAAGGATCATAATGATGCCAACGTCCTAGACATGGTCTTATACATAAAGCTCATATTGATGCCAACGTCCTAGACGTGTTCTTACACATAATCAGATATCGATGCTACTGTCCCAGACAAGGTCTTACATGAATTTCAAATCAACGCCAACGCCCCAGACGTGGTCTTACATGATAAAAACAGAACTGATATCTATGACATGACTTAGCCAATCCTATCAATTCCTAGGTTCGTACGGGGCTTCACGGACTTAGTCACCATATCGAACTTATCTCAGAATTCAAATACATAACCTCTCATAAGCATTCTTTATTATCATTAATCATATGAACAATTTCAAATGCATACATATGCATTTATTTGCATAGTGATTTACCGCGAATTTGGTTTATCGGAATGAAAACGATTACTCGTTTACTTTCGTTTTCCTGCGATCTAAGTCTGTTTTCCTCAGTTCTTCATCTAAACATATTCAGAATTAATCCTTTTATTCAGTATTTCATTCAATTCAATCCGTACACACATATTTTGGGCTATTTACAATTTAGCCCTCACATTTGCACATTTTATTAATTTAATCCATTTTTCACAAAACCTCAAATTCACAAAATTCACGCATATACATGCTTGGCCAAATACATATACATCACATACAAGACTGCAAATTTCATTAAATTTGCAATTTAGTCCCTCAATTGACCATTTTCTCAATTTAGCCCTATTTAGATGAATTCATCAAAAATTCAAGAACAAAGTATGTTTAGCTCATATCTTTCATTTAACACCAAAAATCATCAAAAAGCTTGACATATCATCAATGGCATCTCACACAAACATCATCAATTCATCAAATTGAGACATGGATTTTAAAGCTCTAGAAGCAACGATTACAAAAACGTAGAAATTATCAAAAACCAAAACCAAATCATACCTTAATTATCCTAAGCAAGTGCCGAATTTAAAAGAGCTCAAACCCTTCTTCTCTTTATGATTTTCGGTGATAAAATAGATGAACAAAACCATTATCTTACTTATTTTGTTTTATTAAAACCATTAAAAGAAATAATTCCAATTTTTCCCTTAAAAACAAAATATATAAAACTAACATATAAAGTCATTTTTGACCAGAATCACCCACTAACTAAATAGTGGTTAAATTGCCATTTATGGCCATAACTTTTAAAAGCCACAAAACTTTAGTACTATGACAAATAGCATAAAATTTCACATTTAATGCATTTTAATCCTTTCGTTGAAATAAACACACAAACGGACAAATTAGCTTACGGAAATTTAGCACATGCTTATTCACATATCAACAGCACAAAAAATAATATTAAAATATTACACAGACTCGAATTTGTGGTCCCAAAACCACTATTCTTACTAGGGTATAAACCGAACTGATACACTGATTTTTCGAAAACTCACTCCCTCTTTTATTTTTCTCAGGTGATCCTCAGTAGGCGGTTCGACGGATGGAGGGACTCAGAGGTGGCCAACTAGCAAGACGATTAGACCTGTTTTTCTTATAATCTAAATTCTAGATTTTGGGTTATTTATTTTGAGTTATTCTATTTCAGATTCTAATAAGGCTTTCCCTCTAGTTATTATCCCATTACTCCCACTATGCATTGAAATTTTGAAACGGAACCTGGATTTATTTCTTTTAAGCATATTTCAAGTTTTTAAAAATAATAGTGTTTTAAGAACAAGCTTCTGCTGTCAAATGAATATTTTTCTTTTACATAGTAAGAAGGAAATGGTTTTTGGCTACACCTCGTTTTGAAAGCAAACTGGATTTTTCTTAACTTTTCTTTAGAAGGGTTTTCAATGAAAATAAGGTTTTCGCAAAAACACTTCAATGTGACATGCTGGATTCAGGCCTAACTTCTAGGCCGGGTTTGGGGTGTTACACGTTAGAAGCTATTTATATGTCCGAATGTGTATGGGTTGGATGATTATAAGTCTGAATGTCTATAGGTTATATTGATTAGGTTTATATTGGCAACGTATGCATATATATTATGCTTGAATGATTGGCTAAATAGGTACGGTTGGTAAAAGATAAATAATGAATATGCCATACGATTGTTTTAGTTGAAAACTAAAGTGAATATGCAAATAAGGCTAAGGATATGATACTAAAATGATAAGTATGACATTTGGTTTATAACACAGCTAAATAAATATATTATGCATTATATGTTATATTGATTGTCCGACTGTGGATTAACTTAGTTTGTTGTATGAATGAAATTTGTAGTGCAATCTAATGCATATAAATTGGCATGTGAATAATATGTAATTTTAGTTGTTATTTGTGTTCAAATTGGTTTATGATAACAAGGTCATATGCGCCTAGTTTTATGATTGGTAAACAAATATGTCCAATTTTAAATTGTACTATTTTAAATGTGTGCAATGCCGTTTAAATGAGTGGTATTTAAGTATGTGATATGGTTCATATTGATTGAAGTTAAAGGTGCATCATGTTTGCTATTAATCAATAGTATGTTCGGCCATGGTGTAATGTTACTATGCTTGTATATACAATTGAATATTAAATGGTATAATATAGTTCGGTTGGTTTAATATGTGCATATATTGAATTAATATGATTTATAATCAGCTTATGTTATAATTTTTTCGATTTATGTTCGATATATGTTATATAATGATATATGTTGCGATATGTTTTAAGTGTATAAATGCCATTAATGTTTAAGTCATGTGGTTAGGACATTTTATGTATTAAGTACTTGTAATATGACTTGTTGTACATTGTTAAATTGAATATGTGATTAATTAGATGATATTAATATGGTTAAATATTGAAGCAAGATTGGTACATGTGATACGACTAGAAAAAGTATGAAGTGATTTTGGTTGATTATGTGATCCAAATATATGTATGAGTTTGATTTGTAAGGAATATGAGGATTGATATTAAAGAAGTTAAAAAGATCATATTGCTTTGTGCTTGAATTCAAATGAATGTCTGTTCCGAGTTGTGTTTTGTTCGGTAATGCCTCATAACCCTAATCCAGCGACAGATACGGTTGAGCCATACGTATGTGTGCTCAATCGTGTGGGCAAATATAAGCCATTTGCAAGGCCAAAATGCCACCCATACTTTGGGTCATCCCTACAAGCACAATTTAGCATCAATCCAAGCATCAAAGGCAACCAAAACATATCAAAATGTTCACCATTTCTGACCACTTACGAGCTTAACAATCACACCAACTTATATGCCATTTAACTCAACTTATTCAAAAGCATTTCTAAACATAAGTCATCCACAACTTACCAATTCTTTAAGACATATTTTCATCTATTTTATACCAACTTTGCATCACACAAACATAGGTCAAATATTACCATATGCACATCCATTTACAAGTCATATCACATAGCTTATATATACAACTCAAAACATCAACCATTTCAACTAGACTATACATGCCATACTTAAATATTTACACTCTCAAAAGGTACCAAAATAGAGTTGATAGTGTAGTGATGATCCTCGACGATCCCCGAGCCTTCCGTAGCTTTGATGATCTATAAAACAATGCAAACACACACAGAGTAAGCTTTCAAAATCTTAGTAAGCCATAAATAAATAAACTTAACATAAAATGCACATAATCATATAATACAATTTCATTTATATTTCTCAATTGCAAATTAATTTCATTTTCTTTGGCTCATTTGTTTAGCCATAGCTTACCAACATATCATATCTCAAAGCATCTCTTTTGCTCATATCATAGTCATACACATATCACAATTTATCATATTACATCAATGCGCATATTTCTCTTTTGCAAGTCCATAATACTCACCTTTCATGCTTAAACAAAACATATACATCAAACGTACTTGAAACAAATATACAATTCACATAGTCATTCTTTTCTTGGACTTGCCCGTTGAACCATTCGAAATGAAATAGTATGCTCGGAATACTCAGAATAATCATACAATGCCAACGTCCCAGACGTGGTCTTACATGTAACCAAATATCGATGCCACTGTCCCAGGCAGGGTCTTGCACGAATCAATACGATGCCAATGTCCTAGACATGGTCTTACACGTAAATCTCAAATCGATGCCAATGTCCCAAACGTGGTCTTACATGATATCACATATCAGAAACCTATGTGTAATATCTGGGATTTAGGGGTCTCGCATTTTGTATATATATATGTGTGTGTTATTATGCTCTGTGTGCTGTTCGATTGTGTTTGGGGGCTTCGAGAAACCTTAGGGTTAGGTGAAGGCCTTAGCAAAACTTTTTAGTTTAAGCTGGTGAGGGGAAGCTAAGGAAGTTAGGCCTTAAGGGGTTTAAGGTTGCGTTTAAGAACACAAGAACTCAGTTGGTAAAATGGCAAGGAGGCGCCACATTGGGTGCATGTGGATGACGCCTCAGGGACTGAGAAATGCCTTGGTTCGAATCATGCTGGCAACAAGGAGTGTTGCTTTATTTTGCGTTTTTACGTCAAGGGAAGAGGAGGTGTTGGACGACATTGGGACTCTGAATGGATGAGAGGTGGACTTGGTCAAGATGTTTGAATGTGCGGCTAGGAGAGGAGATGAGAGTTTGACTCATTCAAACTCATTTAAATGAGGGGAGGGGAGGAAAATGTGGAGGAAAATAAGGGATGTGGAGAGGGAGTGAGAGTTGGCCGGTAGTGGGCTCTTGGAATGACATTTTCGGTCATGTTAGGAGGGGGGAGAGGCCGAATGTGCTTAGTGTGATAGTAGGCACCCTTTTTCCGATTTCTCTCTTCTAAATGCTCATTTGTTCTCTATTCCCTTTTTATGACCAAAAGCCGAAAGAAAAGACCATTCGTGCACCTTTCTCATCTAGCAAACTTGTCCTCTCTTTTTAATTTACTTACTACAAGCCGAATGCACCCATCACCATAGTCGAAATCTCATAAACCTTCACCTTTTCATCTCAATTTCATTCCATCACTTCTCCATCTCTCTTAAATCGAGTTTTCTCTTTATAATTCCCTGTAGCCGAGCCTCTATTTGAGCCTTACCAACATTCTTTTCTTCTTTTGATTTTCTTCAAAGTCGAAAGTACCTTGGCTGAATCTTCCATCTATTGTTTATCATACTCTTTTTTTGCATCGATTTTCAAGGGTGGTCGTTAAGCCGAATCGGGTTAATAGCATGGTAAGGATCGCTCCTTTGATCAATTCTCTTTTCTCTTTTCTTCTTGGTTATCGAAATTGGGAAATCTAATCCCATTCTTTCATTTTGCCGAAACCATGAAGGTTGGGCTCGGGATTCTTTGTAGTCGACGTTAAGAGGAGAAGCTTTTGGGATTTGATCAAATAAGATAAGAAGATAGTGATATTCAGCCGAAGGCCATATCTTTTATCTAGAAATGTTAGCAGATTCTAACTAGGTTGATGTAGGGGGTTTTGACAAAGGTAAAGCTGAAGCCTTCGGGATTCGGATCTAATTCGGTAAGAGTATTCAATTAAGTTCTGGATTTGACTCGCTAGATTTTGACTTATCGATTAACCGGGTATTCTAATTAAGTGCTATTCAATGGATGTCAGTACTAGTCCAGGAGAGAAAAGGGTAGTCTCTACCCCTAGGTTCAAGAAACGTTCGGTTTCTGCGGTTTGGGATTGGCCACTAGGGTGTGGGCCAGTGTCGGAAAGAGACAAGCAGATCACTGTAGTCTCTTCGAGCGAGGACGTTAGGGAGATCGAGAGTGTAGTGCTTCGGGTTATCAGGTGTGATTAATTCGCAATTTCTCTGTTAGATAAATTAACTATATGCGTTATGTGTATGATGGCCAATACAGTGGCTGTGGTGAAATGGTTACCCTTAATGGGTATGTCGATAATCAGGTTAGTACCCTAATATTGGTATGGTTGTGGTTATCTACTGTGGTTATACGTAAGCCTGTCATATGCCTACTAAACATGTTCATGCATTATCCTGCCATGTCATTATAATATGTTGCATATGCATGGGGTCGGGATATATTCTGAATGAAGGACAGGGTGTACATTTATGTACGTGGTTTAGTGATGGCTTCGAGCCTCACGTGGATTGGTGATCTGCATCGTGCCACATCGTGGTTAGTGTAGGCTATGTGCCACATTGTGGTTGGTGATGGCTATGTGCCACACCGTGGATTGATGTTAGCCTTGAGCTACATCGTGGATTGACGTTGACCATGGGTCACGTTGTGGACTTTTGTGATTTAATCACGTAGACCAGTGGCTAGACCACTAGGTGGACGGCATTGATTGTCGTTTGGTGTGTAGCGGTTGGAGGGTCAATTTAGTAATTCCCTGGTGTGTGGTGACTGGATACGTGGGTGTGTAGCGGATGGACACTAGGCTGGGTTGGGTACATTTTCCATTATTACATGCCATGTGGATTTGTGTGGTTTTGGGCCAGGCCCATATGCGGAAATTTGTAGGTTAATTACACATGGAGTCGGTTGATTCACCCAATTTTTTTTTTACCAAACAATGCAGGTGATACATGATGCCGTGGACCGGGTTTGGAGGGGATTCGAGATAGCCATGCAGATGAGATTTTATTTATTTAAAAACACTTTCTTTTAAATTTCAGTTTATTTGGGATGATTTTATTGTAATAAGGCCATTTTAAGTATTTGGGATTTTTATTATGGTTTATGCTATAACGACTATTGATTAGTAACTGCAAATGATTTCGAAAATAAACTTTTGCAACTTAAAAACTTAAGCTAAGGTTTTTTTTCGAATTTGAACACGCGTAACTAGACTTTATTTAAATTTTCAAACATATGTGGCTGTAAACTAAAGACGACCTTCAATGCTTTACACTCCTCGGCAACCTTAAACAAGTTATCTGTTATAAACTATAGATTTTGATTTTTAACTCAGTACGTGTTTTCACCCTTAAACCAAATTCTTTTCAAACGTTTTTCCAGTGATATTCCGAATTCGGCCGTGGTGTTTTGGGCCGGGTTTAGGGTGTTACACTATGTCATGACATATAAAATCCTATCTATTCCTATGTTCATATGGGACTTTACGGACACTGATACACTGTCGATACTTTCTCAGATTTCACACGTATATCATCCAAAGCGATCAAATGAACATGTATAATTCAACTTAAATACATTTATCTGTATATAGACTTACCTCGAACTCAATAAACGAACGAACTCGACTACTCAATCACTTTCGATTTCCCTCGATCTAATCCGTTTTCTTCGGTTCTTGATCTATACATATTCAGATTTAGCTCATTTATTCACCAATTCATTCAATTCAATCCAATAACACATATTTTGGGTAATTTATAATTTAGCTCTCACATTTTCACATTTTGAAATTTGGGTCCTTATTTCACAAAATCACAAAATACACAAAACCTCTATATACCCATGCTTAGCCGAATGTTCACTAAGATCATACAAGTCCATATATATCATTTATTTCACATTTTAGTCCCTCAAAATATTTTTTTCTCAATTTAGTCTAATTTACTCAAATTCATCAAAAATCCAAAGACAAACTATGTTAATCTTACACATATATTTCATATTTCATTACCAAACTTCACAAAGCTCATGAATTCATCCATGGCACATTTCAAATTCATCATCAGTTCACAAAATTTAAGCATGGGTTTTGTAGAGCAGAAAGCAACGATTACAAAAATAGAAATTATCAAAAATCAAAGCAAAACATACCTTAAATCAAAGAACATCAATGGTCGAATGTTTAAAGCTTTTCTTCTTTTATTTCTTTTGTACTTTCGGCACTAAGATAAGATGAACATGTAGGATTTCCATTTTATGTTTTATTTATTTCATATTAATAACCTTTTACCAAATTACCCTTTATAAATTAATAAGAAAACTTCATAATCATAGTCCATTACCGTCCACTTAATAACATTGTGGCTAAATTCCATCTTAAGGACTTCACCTTTATTAAGACATGTTAATTCGGCATTTAATCAAATAGAACGCCAATTTTACAATTTATGTGATTTAGTTATTTTCTCTAATTAAACACACAAATGATCAAATTAAATCACAGAAAATTCACACATACTAATTCACATGTTGAAGACCCAGAAAATAATATTAAAATAGTTTTCTGACTGGGATTTGTGGTCCCGAAACAACTATTCTGACTAGGGTCTAAACCAGACTGTTACAATTCTCCCCCTTAGGGATTTTCATCGTCGAAAATTTTACCATTGAATAGGTTCGGATATTGTTGTCTCATTGAATCTTTAGGCTCCCACGTAGCCTCTTTAACCCCGTGTCGATGTCACAGTACTTTAACTAACAAAATTTTCTTATTTCGCAATTCTTTCACTTCGTGAGCTAAGATACGGATCGGTTCATTCTTCGTAAGTCATATCAAATCGGATTTCAATCTCAGACGGAGGAATCACATGTGATGGATCGGATCTGTACCGACGAAGCATTGACACATGAAATACATTATGAATCTTTTCCAACTTAGGTGGCAACAATAATCTATATGCTACAGATCCGATACACTCGATAATTTCATGCGGTCTGATGAACCTCGGTCTCAATTTGCCTTTACGTTCGAATCTAAGTACTTTCTTTCATGGAGATACTTTTAAAAACACTTTATCACCGATTTCATACTCAATATCTTTTCGTTTCACATCTGCATAAGATTTCTGACGATCAGACGCTACTTTCAAACTGTCACAAATTACTTTCACTTTTTGTTCAGTGTTTTTATCAAATCGACCCTGTGTTACTTATTTTCTATGAGTGCAGTCCAATACAGAGGTGTTCGACATTTGCTTCTGTACAAAGCCTCATAAGATGCCATTTTTATACTCGACTAAAAACTATTATTATACGCAAATTCAATCAATGATAAATATTGTTCCCACATACCATTAAACTCAAGAATACAACATCTCAACATATCATCGAGTATCTGATGATTTGCTCAGATTGACCATCCATCTGCGGGTGAAACGCCGTACTGAAATGCAATTTAGTACCTAAGGCTTCTTACAGTTTCTTCCAGAACCGTGAAGTAAATCTCGAATATCTATCTGACACAATAGACAATGGCACTCCGTGCAATCTCATAATATCAGAAATGTAAATCTCAACTAATTTATCAAGTGAGTAATCAGATCTTACTAGAATAAAATGGACTAATTTAGTCAATCTGTCAACTACGATCCAATTTGAGTCTTTCTTTCTTGAAGTCAAAGACAATCTAGAAACAAAGTCCATCGTCACTCTATCCTATTTCCAGTAGAGAATCAGAATCGGTTGCAACAAACCATATGGAACCTAATGTTCAACTTTAACTTGCTAACAGACTAAACATTTCGAAACAAAATTAGAGATATCTCTTTTCATACCAGACCACCAATAGTGTTGTTTCAAATCACGGTACATCTTTGTACTTCTCTGATGATAGTCTATCACCAGCTTGTACTCTTTCAAAAGCTCTCACCATCTTCTCTGTCGTAGATTCAAATCTTTCTAAGTCATCAAATATTTCAAACTTTTATGATCCGAAAACACATGCAACTTTTCACCGAAAAGATAATGACGCCATATTTTTAATGCAAATACAATTGTAGCTAGCTCAAGATCGTGTGTCCGATAGTTCTTTTCATACGGCTTTAATTGTCTTGAAGCATAAGCTATCACTTTGCCTTCCTGCATCAAAACACATCCCAGACCATTCAACGAAGCATCACTATATATCATGAATTCTTTACCCAATTCTAGTTGTACCAAAACGAGCTTCAGTCAACAAAGTTTTCAACTGATCAAAGCTTTTCTAACATTTATCGGACCATTCAAATCTTACATCTTTTTGAAGTAATCTAGTTAACAGAGTAATAATCATCGAAAAGCCTTTTACGAACCTTCGATAGTAACTAGCAAGTCCCAGAAAACTTCGAACTATAGACACATTTCTCGGAGGCTTCCACTCCAAAATTGCTGGAATCTTGTTCGGATCAACCCGTATACCAGATGCTGATACAATATGTCCTAGAAAACCAACTTCACACAAACAGAACTCACATTTGCTTAATTTCGCATACAGTTTCTTTTCTCGCAAAGTTTGTAGCACAATTCTCAGATGCTCGGCATGCTCAATCTCATCACGTGAATAAATTAAAATGTCGTCAATAAATACAACAACAAATCGATCTAAATAGGGTCTGAAAATTCTATTCATCAGATCCATAAAAATAGTAGGTGCGTTTATTAGTCCGAAAGGCATAACTAAAAACTCATAATGCTCATACCTCGTTCTGAAAGTAGTTTTCGGAATATTTGAATCTTTTACTCGCAACTGATAGTATCCCGATTCAGATCTATCTTTGAAAACTTAGTGGCTCATTTAATGTGATCAAACAAATCATCAATTCTGGGCAGAGGATATTTATTCTTTATAGTCACTTTGTTCAACTGACGGCAATCAATGCACATTCGTATCGTGCCATCTTTCTTTTTCACAAACAGAACAGGAGCACCCCAAGGTGAGAAACTCGGTCTTGCGAATCCTCTGTAAGTGAACTCTTGCAATTGTGACTTTAGCTCTTTCAACTCTATTGGTGCCATTCTATATGGAGCTATCGAAATAGGAGTCATTCCCAGCAACAAATCAATACCAAATTTAACTTCACGTATCGGAGGTAATCCCAGCAATTCTTCAGGAAATACATTAGGGAATTCATAGACAACTGGCACTAATTTAACTTTCTTTTCTGTTACTTTCGAGTCAATCACATAAGCAAAATAAGCTTCATAACCCTTTTTCACATAATTCTGAGCTTTCATCACTGATATCATAGCAGGTAACCCATTTAAATCATTAGACTCAATCCGAAATATTTTATCATTTTGACATCTCAAATCAATAGTCTTTCTTTTGCGATTCACAATCGCATCATGCAATGTTAACCAATCCATACCCAAAATTATATCGAACTCATCAAAAGGTAATAGCATAAGATCAGCAGGAAAACAAACATCTCAAAACATCAACGGACAGTTCTTGCATACTTTATCAACCAGGACACTTTTACCTAAGGGGTTCGATACTCTAATAACAAATTTAGTAGACTCTACAGGCAAAGTCTTACTGAATACTAAGTTCATGCATATATACGAATGAGTAGAACATGGGTCTATCAATGCAATCATAGAAGTATCGTAAAGAGTAAATGTACCCGTTAAACATCTGGAGATAAAGCTTCCTCACGGGCTCGAATGGCATAAGCTTTAGCAGGCGCTCTAGCTTCAGATCTCGCAATTGAGTTTTTCGTAGCTCTCTGACTACCACTTACATTCCTTGTATTTCGAAAAGGTCTACCTCTAGCTGAAACATTATCAGATCTCAGATTATGAACAATCTCTTGCTCAACAGACTCTGGATGGTCTCGGATGAAATGATCTAACAATCCACATCTAAAATAGGCTAGATCATTCAACCTATAACTTCCTAAATGTGTTTAACCATAATGTTTACATTCAGGTCTTTTAGATTGAACATTCCTAACACTAACCATCAAAGTTGCTGGAGCTTTGGGATTCAACTGTGATCTAGCTCGATCAATATTCGAATGTCCCGCATTAACCTTTGAACGACTTTGTTCATCTCTAAATTTCTCTAAAGCAGACTGAAATGTTTTACTCAAAAATCTTTTACTCGGACAGTGTTCTCGAGCCAAAACTCAGCTTTCTCAGCATCATCATCACTGGTGGCCCTGAACTCTCTAGCCTCATACTTACAGATTTTCTCGACTAGAGGTTTATTCGACAGATTCAAGCTCATGACCGGAGGTACAACAGAAGTCTGAGAATGATTAGGCAGGGGAGGAGGTTGTGAAACAGCCGGATAAGTTCTAACATATTGAATGAACCACTCATTCATTATTTGGAAGAAGGCTTGTTTAGCCTCTCCCTCTTAACCACTAGTAGCCAGTCTCGAATTTGATGGCGCTGTCACTTTAGCGGTAGGTGGCGCATTACTTTCAACATCGTCAGCTACGGCTCTTTCGGGATCCATTACTTTACGAAAAAAAACATTTTACACGTCAGGATTCATCACACTATCAAATTTCATATATATTGCATGTATAGCTAGACTCTCACACGCTACATCAGCCCGAGACTTGACTAAATTGTAGCTCTGATACCAATCAAATGTAACACCCTAACCCGTAACCATCATCGGTCTAGGGTTAAATGATTTTTTGGACAAATCGAATCCTTTTTCAAACATGTCATAGCATAATTCAACAAAACAAATCAAAGTGTCCCTTAAATAGGTCTACGAGACCTTAAACATGCTTTAGAAAAGGGCCGGGACTAAACTGAACACATACGAAAATTATTAAAATATAATTTTTTTCTAAGTTACAGAGGTCACACGCCCGTGTGGGTAGGCCGTGTGCCTCCCACGGCCTCAGACACGCCCGCGTGTCTAAGTCGTATCAAAATAGGGCATACATACTAACTTGTCCACACGGTCGTGGACACGCCCGTGTGCCTCACCCATGGTCGCTACTACCTTACACCACACGGCCAGTCACACGCCCGTGTGTCTAGCCCGTGGTCAAGTCTAACTTGTTTTGAAATGCAACCACGAGCGACACGGTTAAGCCACATGCCCGTGTGCTTAACCGTGTGGACAAATATAGGCCATTTGCAAAGGCAAAATGCCATCCACACTTTGGGTTATCCCTGCAAACACAATTTAGCATCAATCCAAGCATCAAAGGCAACCAAAACATATCAAAATGTTCACCTGTTCTAACCACTTATGAGCTTAACAATCGAACCAACTTACATGCCATTTAACTCAACTTATTCACAAGCATTTCTAAACATAAGTCATCCACAACTTACCAATTCTTTAAGACATATTTTCATCTATTTTATACCAACTTTGCATCACACAAACACAAGTCAAATATTACCATATGCACATCCATTTTCAAGCCATATCACATAGCTTATATATACAACTCAAAACATCAACCATTTCAACTAGACTATACATGCCATACTAAAATATTTACACTCTCAAAAGGTACCAAAATAGAGTTGATAGTGTAGTGATGATCCTCGACGATCCCCGAGCCTTCCGTAGCTTTAATGATCTATAAAACAATGCAAACACACACAGAGTAAGCTTTCAAAAGCTTAGTAAGCCATATACAAATAAACTTAACATAAAATGCAGATAATCATATAATACAATTTCATTTATATTTCCCAATTGCAAATCCATCACATTTTCTTTGGCTCATTTGTTTAGCCATAGCTTACCAACACATCATATCTTAAAACATCTCTTTTGCTCATATCATAGTCATGCATATATCATATTTTATCACATTACATCAATGCACATATTTCTCTTTTGTAAGTCCATAATACTCACCTTTCATGCTTAAACAAAGCATATACATCAAACGTACCTGAAACGAATATACAATTCACATAGTCATTCATTTCTTAGACTTGCCCATTGAACCGTTCGGAATTAAATAGTATGCTCAGAATACTCAGAATAATTGTACAATTCCAACGTACTAGACGTGGTCTTCCATTTAACCAAATATCGATGCCACTGTCCCAGGTATGGTCTTACACGAATCAACACGATGCCAATGTCGCAGACATGGTCTTACACGTAAATCTCAAGTCGATGCCAACGTCCCGGACGTGGTCTTATAGGAAATCTCAAATCAATTCCAACGTCCCAGGCGTGGTCTTACATGATATCACATACCAAAAACCTATGTCATGACATATAAAACCCTATCCATTTCATTTTCAAATGAGCATGTATAATTCAACTTAAAAACATTTATTTGTATATAGACTTACCATAGGACTCAGATAAACGAACGAACTCGGCTACTCAATCACTTTCGATTTCTCTCGATCTAAATACATTTTCTTCGATTCTTGTTCTATACATATTTAGATTTAGCTCATTTATTCAAAAATTTATTCAATTCAATCGAAAAACACATATTTAGGGTAATTTACAATTTAACCCTCACATTTTCACATTTTGACATTTAGGTCATTATTTCACAAAATCACAAAATACACAAAATCTCTCTATACCGATGCTTAGTCGAATGTTCACTAAGATCATACAAGTCCATATATTTCATTTATTTCACGTTTTAGTCCCTCAAAATATTATTTTTTCAATTTAGTCCAATTTACTCAAATTCATCAAAAATCCAAAGACAAACTATGTTAATCTAACACATATATTTCATATTTCATCACCAAACTTCCCAAAGCTCATGAATTCATCCATGGCACATTTCAAATTCATCATCAATTCACAAATTTTAAGCATGGGTTTTGTAGAGCAGAAAGCAACGATTACAAAAACGTAGAAATTATCAAAAATTGAAGCAAAACATACCTTAAATCAAAGAACATCAATGGTCGAATGTTCAAAGCTTTTCTTCTTTTGTTTCTTTTGTACTTTTGGCGCTAAGATAAGATGAACATGCATGATTTCCATTTTATGTTTTATTTATTTCATATTAATAAACCTTTTACCAAATTACCCTTTATAAATTATTAAGAAAACTTCATGATCATAGTTCGTTACCGTCCACTTAATAACATTGTGGCTAAATTCCATCTTAAGGACTTTCACATTTATTAAGCCATTTTGTAATGACCCGAATTTGGGCCTAGTATAATTTGGCCCATTAGGCCTTGGGCACAGGAGCATTTAAAATTTTTGAGAACAAGAGAACAGCACTAATGTAAGTTGGACCTATTAGGTGAGTGATTTTGGAAGGTTATGTGGTTTCTATGAAGTCCCGGGATCAAACTTGGGCTTTAGAAAAATTTTGGTTTTAGGTGAGTAAAACCCTGGGAGTTAGTAAGTAGGCTTTAAGAATAAAATATGGAGAAAAATGACACAAAAAGGGGTTGTGGTCTTGTAATAGCCCGATTTAGGGCCTAGTCGAAATAGTGGTACGAGACCACAAATCCGAATTAGTAAAATGAGTTTTTAAGGTGTTTGAGATGTTTGCATGACAATATGAAAGTTTCATGTAGGAATTTTATGGAAATTTCCATTAAAGGGTCCATTAGGACTAAATTGCAAAAGTTGCAAAATATGAGTTTCTAGAAGCCTTTTGTATGAAATAGCTTTAGAATAGTAATTAGAAGTCCTTATATAGCAATTTCCCAAATTATAATTTTTGGACAAAAATGGACATGAGTTAGTAAAGGGTGAAATTTTAAAGAGAAGGGCATTTTGGTCATTTATCAATTAAATGATTAATAAAGGAAAAAGATGACGAAAATCATTCTCATCTTCTTCCTTGGTGTCGAAATTTTGAAGAACCCCATAGCTAGGGTTTGTTCATCTTTCAAGCTTGCAAGTAAGTTCATCTTAGCCCCGTTTTTAATCTTCCTCGTATTTTTGAAGTTCTCGTGTTATAAATTAGCTATTTTTAGATATAAAATGAGCTAAGATGCATGTTCAAAAATCTACCTATTAATGACATGCTTGTAAAATGAGATTTCATGGAAGATTGAGTTTGATGTTTGATAAACATATTTTCCTTAGTGAATTTCATGAAAAATGATAGTATAGACTAATTTGCAATAAATATGAAATTGATCATACATACTAGAAATAGTGAGAAAATGATTGTCATAGTAGAGAAAATGAATCAGCTAAGCATGTAGTTTAAGAAAGTCAAATGAGAATCATTTTACGAGCCTTGGGGCAGAAATGTAAATATGAAAAAGTTTAAGGGCAAAATAGTAATTTTGTCAAAGTAGGAGTTAAGAGTCAATTTAGTCAATGTGAGTTTTAAATGTTCTAAATTATTATTATAGATCAAGAAAAACAAAGCCCAGATCGAAACTGAGGTAAGAACAAAGTCGAGGACTAAATTGCATATCTACATGCATTTTGTAATGAATATTTTCATTGAATTGCTTGTTATATTATTAAATAAATATTACTTTCATGAGAATGTTTAATGGTATGTTAAACAAAGAAATTAATGAGAATAAGCATGAGAAAGTCCCGATTGAAGCTGAATTACTTAGGATACTCGATCTACCACATAAGATAAGAAAGTCTGTATAAGACCAAGCCAAGGCATGACATCGACAATCTAGCAAAGTTATCATGTAAGTCCAAGACAAGTCTTGGCATTGAAGAGTTATTACGAGATGAAGACCTATGTAAGCCTAGGCTAAGGCATGGCATTGGTGAGTCTCCAAGCAAAGATGTCATGTAAGTCCAAGACAAGTCTTGGCATTGAAAAGCTATCATGAAATAGAGATCCCATGTAAGTCAAAGCCAAGGCATGGCATTGGTGAGTAACAAGAAAGATTTCATGTAAGTCTAAGCCAAGGCTCGGCATTGACCAGTTCATGAGTTAAGATACCAAGTAAGACTATGTCAAGACATGGCAATGGTAAGTTCCCAAGGGAACTCACGAGAAAGACTTTGTATAAGTCCATGTCAAGACATGACCTCGAACCCAAGATGAGATATTCCATGTAAGACCATATCCAGGATATGGCTTTGGCATCAAGTTATATGTGGAATGAGATTTAGTATCCTCGGTTATTCATAGAAATTCATCAGGCAAACGAGTTAAGCTCAAATGAGATAAAAAGAAAGCTAAGTAAGCAAAGTTATTATCAAGTTTAAAATGAGTATCATTCATGTTATGAATGATGAATTAGAGATTATGATTATTATGTTAAAGTATACTGATCAATGTGATCAAGTGACACAGGTACCTTGTTTACCTTATAAGTATTAGACTAGTAAGTATCATAAGATATGTAAGAATCAAGTATGAGTAAGTAAGCTTTATAGCTGAAATTTATGATACCATTATTTATGTCAAATGGTTTATATTAAGCAAGTATGTTGTTATGTGCATTATATGATGTGCATTACATGCAAACTTACTAATCTAAATGCTTACGTCCTTTACTCTTTCTTTCCATGTAGTCCCGCCAAGCTAATCTCGTGGATCATCGTCATCAGAGCTTAGAGCACACTATCAATCAATATTTTGGTATAGCCAAGTATTTTTATTAAGTATGGCATGTATAGGAAGCATTTCATTTTGAGCTATGTTTTAAAATTAGCCAAAGTGTTGGCTATCAAGCTTAGGATTCTTTTTGTATATGGTCAAAGAGATTGGTCATGAATGATTAAGTGTGTATGTATGTTTTTATTTATCAATGAAGTATGTATCCTTGTTCATGTTAGATGTAGTACTTGAGTTGTTGAAATGAGCATTGGATTGATCTTTAATTTCAGGGTGGCAATTGGCTTGGAAAATAGCCTCTAAGTACCCACATGGATGGACACACGGGCGTATGTCTAGGCGTGCGTACCCTGCACCTTTGTATCTTAAGTCAGGATAGGCCACCGGCTAGTCCCACGGCCGTTTTTAGGCCGTGCATGACACACGGTTAAAACACGGGCATGTACCCAGGCCGTGTAAGTAAGTCAGTATATCAAAGAATAGCACACGGGCTAAGTCCACGAGCGTGTCAAGGCCGTGTGTAATAAGTTAGGGTCGACCACGGGTGGAAGACATGAGTATGTCTAGTAGTACACGGACGTGTCCTAAGTCACATGGGCATGTGACCCCTGTTTCGAGTACAAGTTTCCAATTGAGTTCCGAAAGTTTCTGGACACAAATTCAAGGCCTCGTAGGCCCATGAGATGTATGAGTCGACTAAGAAAGAGAAGTTTTAATTCGGAACGAAATTTTATAGCCCGTAATTTCATGATTAAGCAAGTTCACGCATAGTAATGTCTTATATACGGTCTAAGCCCCGGACTCAGGTATGGGGTGTTACAGGTCTAGTGGCAAATGAAGCCACTAGGAGACAAGGGGTCCAAGGTTCAAGTCTTGGCGCTTGCATTTCATTTTGTTTTCTTTTTTTAAAGGAACTTAGACTTCGGCCATAGACTTATATTTAGTTGCGCATGTTTTAAGACTACAAGGAGCTTGTGGCTTAGTGGCTAGCGGCGTGGAGTATGTTACAGGGGAGCCTGAGTTCAAATCCCATTGCAATAAAAAAGTGGATATTTATTTTGCTAAGTTGGGGCGGCAAGTGTTTGTTATGGAATTAAACTCTGCTGAAGGTAGGAGCTCACATCGGAAAGCTAGCATGAGGGAAAGTGGGAAGCTGGCTTTAAATAGAGCAATATATGAGAAGAGTAAGGATACCTTGGTGGGCGTTTGGGCATAGGAGTGCTCGGAGCACGGATTAGCAGGTTCAGATTCCTATCAAGTGTGTATTTCGCACTAGCTGTAGAGCGGCAAATGCCGAAATGTCGGTCACACGGCAATGGTAGCCACACGAGCTTGCGAGCGCACGTGTGGGGGCCTCGATGCGTTAGTTGAGGCCATCATGAGTGTTCTTACGGGTTAGGCTGTTTGGGCCTCGATTGGCCATGTGGGGCCAATGGGCCCGTGGGCCCATATGAATAAATTGTATGATTGTGTAGTAGATATTGGACTGGTCTATGTGAATCTCATATGTATGGCTAGATTTGGGCTAAATAGGCCACACAAGCATGTAGGCCCACCTGGACCGAGAATGGGCCTTAAGCCCATTCGTATCATTATCTCTGTTTAGAATACTTGAGTCGCTCGAGGCGACTATAAACCTTCTGAGGGGTTGACAAAATTACTGAAATACCCTTGGTTTACAGAATTACTGAAATTCCTTTAGTTTGTAAAATTTTTGAAATACCCCTGATTTGTGAAATTATCAAAATACCCTCGATTTGTGAAATTATCGAAAACCCCTAATTTGTGAAATTTTAGAAATACCCTTGATTTGCGAAATTACTGAAATACCCTCAATTTGTGAACTTCCTGAAATACCCCCAGTTTGTAAAATTACCGAAATACCATCAATTTGTGAAATTACCAAAATACCCTCGACTTGTAGAGTTACCAAAATACCCCTGTAGGGTAGAATTATCGAAATATCCCTATAAGGTAGAATTATTGAAATACCCCTATATGGTAAAATTACCAAAATACCCCTCTAGGATAGAATCACCGAAATATCCCTATAGGGTAGAATTACCGAAATACCCTTGAAGGGTAGGACTACCGAAATACCCTTGAAGTGTAGGACTACCGAAATACCCTTATAGGGTAAATGACTATTTTGCCCTTATAGGTAAATGACTAATTTGACTGTGATCGTATGACTGTGTTTTAACTAACTTGACTGTGGGCGTGTGATTGATATGCTGTTAATATGTGCTGAAATGACAGTTACTGAACATGGCCATTTTGCATACACGTGTAATGATTGAGCATGACATACACGACATATTGCATGGGGTTGGGACATTGATACGGAGGAAGTTCTGATAGGGTCGCACGGGTCACGTGACGACTGTGGATCCAGTATTTATTTATTAAGGTCGCACGGGTCGCACGACGACTGTGGACCAACGGATGGCTTAAAGCTGCGAAATCTGAATATGGTTCTGTGCCAACCTAAATATGGCTCTGTGCCATCTTGATTATGGCTTTGTGCCAATCGTATTTACCCATGGCTATGTGCCTAACATATATATCGATGACTCTGTGTTGATCATATTTACCCAAGGCTGTGTGCTGATTATATTACCGTCGCTGATGGCTATGTGCCAAACATAATATAGTTACTGATGGCTTTGTGCCAATTGTAATACCGCTACAGAAGGCTTAGAGTCGTATATATATGCTAAGTAGCCTTGCTGCAACATTTGAGTAGTGCTGCTGGTGGTGCTACCTTTGGAGTGTAGGGATGCGTGGGTTGATATTTATATCCCCACAGAAGTATAGGGTTGGAAGGGAAATGGAGTGCAGGGTTGGATTTCAGATGGGATGCATCCTCATACTATTGCATATCTGTTATGAGATTTGTTATTGGTTTGGGCTAGACCCAATTGATTCTGTTATGGGTTGTGACCCAAATGATATTGTAGTGGGCTTGGCCCACGTATGCTCTGATCTATACTGTACTGTTACTGTTCTAGGGCTTTGGCCCAGACTACTTCGGGTTCTGTTTCTGTATACTGACTGTTACTCTAGAAAGGGGATTACACACTGAGTTTTCATAAATTCACCCCATTTTTAATCACTGAGTAATTCCAAATTTAGACGGTTCGAGTCTGAGGACTCGAGAGAAGACCACACACTGCTTATGTTTTCTGTTTTGATTATCTACTTTGAAATATTTTGATTTGGGTTGTAATAAGGCCTTTTAAAGTTTTCGCACTTTAAATTTTAGATTGGTTTTATTTTAATTTATATGTGTTAGAAGTAAATCACAGTTTTCTGAAATGTTAACTGTTTTTAAAACAACACTACATTTTCACAATATTTTTAAAATGGTTTTACGACTTAATCTTTTCGTAAATCAATTACTTTCAAAATTAGCTTCCGCAACTGAAAAAAATGTTTTGGGAATAAAACTAATATAACTGGGATTTTACTTAAGCTTTTAAACAAGAATGTGACACACCAAATTTGGGCCTAACTTCTAGGCTGGGTTTGGGGTGTTACACATTTTAATTCGGCATTTAATCAAATAGAAAGCCACTTTTACAATTAATGCGATTTAGTCCTTTTCTCTAATTAAACACACAAATGTACAAATTAAATCACAAAAATTTCACACATACTAATTCACATGCTGAAGACTCGGAAAATAATATTAAAATATTTTTATGACTTGGATTTGTGGTCCCAAAACCACTATTTCGACTAGGGTCTAAACTAGACTGTTATAGTACGAACTTCCTTATCTCATTAATGAAATTATAATTTTCCTTTAGTAACAGTCTCTCTTACCCTAATATTAACAATATACCAAAGTATTTGCCACACAAAAGTCTTTAACTTACTTGGGAGCCTAAGCCAAGTCCGACGTATTATGCATACAAAGTTGATTCCCACTTAACTTACAAATGATTGGCTAAACCAAAAGCTCAGATACCAATTAACTTGTAATACCCCATACCTGTAACATCCTAGATTAGGGGTTATGCGTTTGGAGCATAACTCAAGTATTAGTAGGCTTTAAGTGTGTTTGGTGATGTTTTAGGAGTTTTTAGAACCCAAGGATGAAGGAAAGCTTTGGGAAAATGTTGGATTTTAAGTATAAAAGGGGGAGCTGGGTGAAGGAGCCCTTAAGGAAAAATTTGGGAATTTCTGGACATGAAAAAGGGGCTTGGTAAAGTAGCTTAAGGACGCCACTTAAGGCATGAAGATGACGCCAACAGGGGCCTTGGTTCGAATCTAGGCGGCAGCAAGTAGTGGAATTTTATCTTTCTTTTGGCGCTAAGACAAGTGAGACTGGGCTAAGGAGGACTTAAAAAGAATTGTGGGGAGATTATGACACAGAGGAGCTAGCAGCAAAGTGGCTGGTAGCGTGTGGGGGTTCCAGCAGGTCGGGAGTTCGAGTAGTGTGGAAGGCAAATGGTTTTATTTTGGCTTTTGGCATTAAGACCAGGTGGAGCTAGGGAATGAGGTCTTAAAAGTAGTCGGGGCGAGTCTATGTCACAAAAAAACGCCTTGGTAGAGTGGCCTGGGGCGTTAGCAGTTTGGTGTTTTATTTTTTTTAATGCTGGCGTGAAGAGAGAGGGAGAAGGTGGATGGCATGTGGACTCCAATAAGATAAGGATAAGCTTGATGTTTTGTTTGGCTGGAAGAGTGGAATTCTTATTATATTATTTTTTTATTTATTTGAAGAGGTGGCTAAGAGATAGGGTAGAAGATAAATGTTGTTTTATTTTATTTCAAACGGGTGATAATTAAAAGATAAAGAATTATCATAAAAGGGGGGGAGATGGCCAAATGTAGGACTCCTTAGGGACTTTCACAATCGGTTTTGAATATAGCAAGGAGGTGCCGAAATTCATCTAATTTGTTTTCTTTTTCTTCCCAATTTGTTTCCTGGCCGAATTCTCCCTAGCCCTCGTTGTTCAAAATTCTTCAAACCGCTTTCTTCTTTTGTTTCTACTTGGCCGAATCTATCACCCCCTTCCTACTCAAAATTTCATCTTCCATTTGGTGTTAGCCGAATATCTCATCAACACTTGGGAGCCATAGCCGGAATCTCTTCACTTTTAGTCTCTTCAAGGAAACAATAGAGGTAAGTGTTCCTTTTAAAAATCGGGTTCTCTTCTCTTCCTTTGTGTTGCACCGAAAGCTTGAGAATAGGCTTTGGTAAGGTCGGCCGAATATGTATGGTGTCTTAATAGTGTAACTTTTGTGTGTAGCCGACACTAAGGAGCATTTCGAGATTTGATTCTTCAAGGGATCTCGACAAGACAGGTGACAACTTCAGGATTCCAGTAAGAGTGGTAAGTGGTCAAGCATATTTCGGCCAAAGGCCATTTTTGGTATCTTAGTATAATCGAATGTGCACTATGGTTTTAGGGGCTAATCGGCAATGGAAAACAGAGGCTTTCAGGATTTCAATTTGTTTTGGTAAGTGATAATAAAGATTCGGCCTAGGGCCATATTTTGGTTATGGGTGCGATTAGTCCTTCGGGATTATTAGTTTAGCCGAATAAGGCTTTTTGATACTAAGCTATAGTGGACGAATGTAGGAGCAGTACGGGAATACGTCTCAGGATTTTGTGATATCGCATAGATTTGGGATTTCTCCTTAGATCTTCGGTTAAGCAGGTGTGTAAAACTCTTACACACTTTATTATTAGGCACTGCTTGTTATGATACTGTTAACTGTTGTCATAGTAATTTGCCCTGTGGGCATGAGCATGGATTTCGGGTAAGTCTCTTGTGACTTTAAATATGTTATATGAATGAAAGGATGGGTAAGATGCTATGCCATGATTTATATGCATTATTTATCATAATATGTTAAGCATGTTATGAGCATGTTGGTAATGGGATTGAAGAGAGGAGGGGAATATTCTCTATGTCTTCGTCACGATGGTTTTGACCACAAGATGGGTTGGCCCCATCAGTTTAATTGTGACTTCGGTCACCAGTGGTTTTGACCACACCGTTGATATAAATCGTGACTAAGTCCTAGTGATTTGGTACCACCAGTGGTTTTGACCACATGTTGATAATTGTGACCTATGGTCATCAGTGGTTTTGACCACATGATGGGTTGGCCCCATCACTTGATTTGTGACTCCGGTCACCAGTGGTTTTGACCACACGGGGTAGTTAAAGGAGTATGGATGGCTAGTTTTGGGTTGCATGGTTTGCATGTCTTACTAATATTTTGTGTATGAGTTTGCACTTCCGGGTTGGGGATTTATCCACTGAGTCTTGGTGACTCACCCCTTCCCATATCATTTTGTAGATGAGTAGATCGCGGAGATGGAGCCAGAGAGATTTCGAGGCGGCCATGCTTGTTCCTTGAATTTGAATTTTTATTTAGCACAATTAAAGTTTATTATTTACTAACTTTTGGTTTGGATTGTAATAAGGCCGGTAGTTGTTATTTTGGATGTTTAAGTAGTTGTTTTTACTTTACTTCTATTATATTATTAATGAATTTATAAATTATTAAATAAGTCGGTTAAAAGTAACGTTTTCAAAATAAGTACTTTTACGAATTTTCAAAGATGTTACCGTCGGGTAGCAGCATTTACCAAGTTAACTATAACTCCGATGTTTCTAAAAATTTAAATGATCAAATGTTTTCAAAGGAAAAAGGGTTTCAACTCAACCATGTTTATTAAATCAACCCCATCTGAGTTTTAAAAAGACACCGTTTTAATAAGTTTAATAATTTTTTTTCAGATTACCACCTGTTAATCAAAATCTTTCAAAACGTTTTTACTTCGTGACATACTAGATCCGGCCAAAGTTCATGGGCCGGGTTTGGGGTGTTACAAAATTGGTATCAGAGCCCAGTTCAAAACCTGGCTGTGGGGGCCCAAGGCCCAAAATGTTTTTGGTAGGCCTCTGTGGAATATTATGAAAATGGTTTTTGTTATGAACAGCATGGCATCGAGTCTCCGGCACCAATCCGCCCGGGTAAGTATCTCTGACTATTCTGTAAATACTTGATAAGAGTAGAAATGGAATGGAACGTAGATTAGCATGATAAGTATTTGAACCCTAGGATTAGTTTTCCCCAACACTTACATAAGACTTAAAGGCCTAATTAAACAAACCTATGGCTAAGTCGCTGAGTTAGGGTGTGGCAACCCCTGTGCACATGTCTAGGATTGGATCCGGAAGAGCCTGGTACTTAAGCAGTCCCAGTGACTTGCCTCCTCTTCGCAGGAATCCTACCTGGTGCGTAGCTAAGGTTCACCCTAACCAAGAGGACTCGGTCCCAGGCTAAACTCAATAACTAAAACCCGAAAGGGATTAGCCATGTTTTTATGAAAACCCTAGTTTTAAAATCACCAAAGTACCCCTTTAAATAGTAGCAAAAATTTAATTTTTTTTTTTGAAAATTTCCAAAATATTTTCGACTTACAAAATTACCAAAATGCCGTAGTGGAAAAATTACGAAAATGCCCTTGGTTTCTAAAATGACCGTACTACTCCGATTTCAATAAAAGTTTTCTTACTTTACAACAGTATCCAAAAATCCTATTTTGCAAAATAATACCTTGGCTTGGAAAATTTACAAAATTACCCCTAATTGACAAAATTGCCAAAGTAATCCTGGTTTCTAAAATTTCTGCCATACCTCTAATTTGAGAAAATTTTCGAAAATACCCTCAAGTTTTGGAAATTTCAAAATGTCCTGATTTATTAAAGTTTTCAAAATTTTCCCTGATTTATTGCAAAAATAACCCTGTAGGTTAAAATTACGAAAATACCCCCAGGTAGTGAAATGACAAAAATGCCCCTACACGTTAGATATGGTTTGTGAATGTTGTTTGTGTGATGGATGTACTTAGAACTAGGAGATAAGCCTGAAACTGGAACTATAGGTAGATTCGACTTCGAAAGAATCACTTCAAAAACTATTTCTCATAAAATTGCTCGTGGGTAAATAGTGAACAGTATTAATAATGCATAAAATTCTTAATCAGTTAAACGCGAACGAGAAGAATGAGTACAAGAGGTCGTGGACGTCCGCCGCGTGGCCATGGTAGGGGTAGGATGACCTTGTCGGAGCCAGCAGGGTCTGGTCATGGGTCTGGAAAAGTGATGCCGAATCTGCCGGCGGCGGAAACTGAGTTTCAGGACCAGACCGGTGGTAACGATGTAGTATCCCAAGCTGTACTACGGGTGTTGGAACGAGTTGCCGAGGCAGACGCCGGTGCAGGAGCCCAAAAATCCGTGGTTGAACGACTCCGGGCTAACGGAGCAGAAGTGTTTAGATGAGTTTCTGGAGTGGTTCCCAACACGGCTGAGTATTGGTTGGAGGCAACTGAACGAATAATGGATGACTTGGATTTCTCGGCTGAGGAGAAGTTAAAGGGGATAGTGTCTCATCTCCGGGATGAGTCGTACCAATGGTGGCTCACGGTCCGAGAGGGTGCAGCGATCGGTGATATCACCTGGGATTATTTTAAGGCAGCATATCAGAGGAAGCATGTGGGGGCTGGTTATATTGATGAGCAGCGTAGGGCGTTCTTAAATTTGGTGCAAGGGAATAAGTCGGTACCCGAGTATGAGGCTGAATTCTTGAGGTTAAGTAGGTATGCTCGGGGTATGGTGGCCACAGAACATGAGCGCTGCGTTAGGTTCGAGGACGGGTTGAGAGATGAGCTACGGGTGTTAATCGCACCTCAGTGTGAAAGGGAATTTGCTGTTCTCATGGAAAAGGCTAAGGTAGCTGAAGTAGTGAAGCGAGTTGAGAGGCGGAATCAGGATAGAAGTAAGGATAAAAGGAATTTTAGGCCTTCAGGGTCCGCTGGAGGTTCACAGAAGAGGGCTAGATTTGGGGAATTAGAAAGAGTCGCAAAGCCTACTCATGGCCACCTCAGTATGGTAGATGCGAGAAATCCCACTCGGGGGTGTGTTGGAATGGTAATCGAGGGTGCTTTGAGTGTGGATCAATGGAGCACTGGGTAAGGGATTGTCCGAGAAAGTTGGCTAGGACTCAAGCTGAGGGTCAAGGACGTGGTCAATTCAGGAGGGATGGCCAGCAACCACAGGGGGGATGAGGTGTAACTAGGGGTAATGGTAATGGTAACGGGCGTGGCCGAGGAGCACCTAGCCGAGGTGCTGAAGGTGCAGAGGCGAGGCAACCAAGGTTGGTTTATGCAGGTGGCCGTCGCGAGGAGGAAGATGTGCCAGATGTGACGACGGATATGTTCCTTGTTTCTGGAATACTCTTAATTGCTTTGATCGTTGTAGAGTTTACTTGCATCGCTAGTGAAAGTGTTCGAAGCCTTGCATGTGAACTTAGAGATAGTGCCTAGGAAGTATGATAGATTTATAAGATTAGAGTGCGCAGCGTAAGCATAGGGTGGTGAGTGGGAGTGCAATTAGCTAAGTAATTTCGAGGACGAAATTATTTTTAAGGAGGGTAGAACTATAACATCCTAGATTAGGGGTTATGCGTTTGGAGCATAACTCAAGTATTAGTAGGCTTTAAGTGTGTTTGTTGATGTTTTAGGAGTTTTTAGAACCCAAGGATGAAGGGGAAAGCTTTGGAAAAATGCTGGATTTTAAGTATAAAAGGGGGAGCTGGGTGAAGGAGCCCTTAAGGAAAAATTTGGGAATTTCTGGACATGAAAAAGGGGCTTGGTAAAGTGGCTTAAGGACGCCACTTAAGGCCTAGAGATGACGCCAACAGGGGCCTTGGCTCGAATCCAGGCGGCAGCAAGTAGTGGAATTTTATCTTCCTTTTGGCGCTAAGACAAGTGAGACTGGGCTAAGGAGGACTTAAAAAGAATTGTGGGGAGATTATGACACAGAGGAGCTAGCAGCAAAGTGGCTGGTAGCATGTGGGGGTTCCAGCAGGTCGGGAGTTCGAGTAGCGTGGAAGGCAAATGGGTTTTATTTTTGGCTTTTGGCGTTAAGACCAGGTGGAGCTAGGGAAGGAAGTCTTAAAAGAAGTCGGGGCGAGTCTATGTCACAAAAAAATGCCTTGGCAGAGTGGCCTGGGGCGTTACTTGTAAGCTTGCTCCAGCAGGTCCTATGTTCGAACCATGGGGGCAGCAGTTTGGTGTTTTATTTATTTTAATGCTGGCGTGAAGAGAGAGGGAGAAGGTGGATGGCATGTGGACTCCAATAAGATAAGGATAAGCTTTTTGTTTTGTTCGACTGGAAGAGTGGAATTCTTATTATTTTATTTTTTTATTTATTTGAAGAGTTGGCTAAGAGATAGGATAGAAGATAAATGTTGTTTTATTTTATTTCAAGCGGGTGATAATTAAAAGATAAAGAATTATCACAAAAGGGGGGGAGATGGCCAAATGTAGGACTCCTTAGGAACTTTCACAATCGGTTTTGAATATAGCAAGGAGGTGCCGAAATTCTTCTAATTTGTTTTCTTTTTCTTCCCAATTTGTTTCCTGGCCGAATTCTCCCTAGCCCTCGTTGTTCAAAATTCTTCAAACCTCTTTCTTCTTTTGTTTCTACTTGGCCGAATCTATCACCCCCTTCCTACTCAAAATTTCATCTTCCATTTGGTGTTAGATGAATATCTCATCAACACTTGAGAGCCATAGCCGGAATCTCTTCACTTTTAGTCTCTTCAAGGAAACAATAGAGGTAAGTGTTCCTTTTAAAAATCGGGTCCTCTTCTATTCCTTTGTGTTGCACCGAAAGCTTGAGAATAGGCTTTGGTAAGGTTGGCCGAATATGTATGGTGTCTTAATAGTGTAACTTTTGTGTGTAGCTGACACTAAGGAGCATTTCGGGATTTGATTCTTCAAGGGATCTCAACAAGACAGGTGACAATTTAGGGATTCCGGTAAGAGTGGTAAGTGGTCAAGCATATTTCGGCCAAAGGCCATTTTTGGTATCTTAGTATAACCGAATGTGCACTATGGTTTTAGGGGCTAATCGGCAAAGGAAAACAGAGGCTTTTGGGATTTCAATTTACTTTGGTAAGTGATAATAAAGATTCGGCCTAGGGCCATATTTTGGTTATGGGTTCGATTAGTCCTTCGGGATTATTAGTTTAGCCGAATAAGTCTTTTTGGTACTAACCTATAGTTGACGTATGTAGGAGCAATACGGGAATACGTCTCGGGATTTTGTGATATCGCATAAATTCGGGATTTCTCCTTAGATCTTCGGTTAAGCAAGTGTGTAAAACTCTTACACACTTTATTGTTAGGCACTGCTCGTTATGATACCGTTAACTGTTGTGAGAGTAATTTGCCCTGTGGGCATGAGCATGGATTTTGGGTAAGTCTCTTGTGACTTTAAATATGTTATATGAATGAAAGGATGGGTAAGATGCTATGCCATGATTTATATGCATGATTTATGATAATATGTTAAGCGTTATGAGCATGTTGGTAATGGGATTGAAGAGAGGAGGGGGAATATTCTCAATGGACTGTCACCAGTGGTTTTGACCACAGGATGGGTTGGCCCCATCAGTTTAATTGTGACTTCGGTCACCAGTGGTTTTGACCACACCGTTGATATAAATCGTGACTAAGTCCCAGTGTTTTGGTACCACCAGTGGTTTTGACCACATGTTGATAATTGTGACCTATGGTCATCAGTGGTTTTGACCACACGATAGGTTGGCCCTATCACTTGATTTGTGACTTCGGTCACCAGTGGTTTTGACCACACGGGGTAGTTAAAGGAGTATGGATGGCTAGTTTTGGGTTGCATGGTTTGCATGTCTTACTAATATTTTGTGTATGAGTTTGCACTTCCGGGTTGGGGATTTATCCACTGAGTCTTGGTGACTCACCCCTTCCCATATCATTTTGCAGATGAGTAGATCGCGGAGATGGAGCCGGAGAGGACTCGAGACAGCCATGCTTGTTCCTTGAATTTGAATTTTTATTTAGCACAGTTAAAGTTTATTATTTACTAACTTTTGGTTTGGATTGTAATAAGGCCGCTAGTTGTTATTTTGGATGTTTAAGTAGTTGTTTTTACTTTACTTCTATTATATTATTAATGAATTTTTAAATTGTTAAATAAGTCGGTTAAAAGTAACATTTTCAAAATAAGTACTTTTATGAGTTTTCAAAGATGTTACCGTCGGGTAGCAGCATTTACCAAGTTAACTATAACTCCGATGTTTCTAAAAATTTAAATGATCAAATGTTTTCAAAGGAAAAAGGGTTTCAACTCAACCATGCTTATTAAATCAACCCCATCTGAGTTTTAAAAAGACACCGTTTTTATAACTTCAATAATTTTTTTTTAGATTTCCACCTGTTAATCAATATCTTTCAAAACATTTTTACTCCGTGACATACCAGATCTGGTCAAAGCTCATGGGCCGAGTTTGGGGTGTTACAATACCCGACCTGATTTCAAATTCAAACATAAGATATTAGAATACTTATATACTTAGAAAAATTTTAAAATCTACGAAAGTCATACTAAATGTACCTTGAATTTATTTAAAATCCTTTCTAGGATAATAAGTTTGAATAAAACATTTATCATTTGTCACAGACTTTTAATGGTAGTATAAAACCTTACAAGATAGATGTTTGATTTAATAGACATATTCATAGTGTGTATTACTAATTTTCATTTGAAAAACATATTTCTAAGAATGTCCCCCTGTATTCATAATATTGCCATCGGTCTACCACCATGTCGTATCCCTGGCTCGGTCCCTTCTAATGCACTGGTTCTATTCTCAGATCTGTATAACAAAAGAAACATATAAGCTCAAAGGAACTTAGTGGGCCTCACTCATTATTACCTTTCAACGGTGTTGTAGAATTTCTTGACTCAAGGGTTTGGTTTCCTTATCAGACTTTGGCAAATACTTTTCTAATTCTTGGTTGGAGGATAACCATATGCCAATCTCCGTATTGAACCATCTTATACTCATTTCATAAGACTGATGGATCACAGACCTCACACCATATCTCGAATCCTATTGTACAATTTTTTTTTATTTTTTGCAAAAAGTAGTTGATTTCACTTCCCAGAATGATACTCAACGGATGTTACTATTAACATATTCTTTCACAGAATCCAATAATTATCAGAACACTAGTTATGTCGTATTTCCAAATTAGTCCAGACAACCATACTTGCTTTAAAGAATGCAATGTTTAATTCAAGTGATAGAATCCCAGATGACTTCAATACCGAACCTAAGAAATTCCAAGTTTGGCAGACACTTGCACTACCAACATTCAAAATACCCAAAGGTCCCTGTCATGGTGGTCACCATGGCAAAATCATTAAATGGGTTCACTGTTAAGAAATATTTCAGATAATGCCTCAGAGGCATGCCTAGATCTTACCACAAGGATGAATAACAACTCACCAGAACGCTTTCCGAAAAATTCGCCACAAAGGATTTCCAAATGATACGCCACAAAGGCTTTCTAGAAAATTCTCGAGTTTATAGTCTCGACAGATCTCCTGTTTACAATCCCGATGGATTATGCCATGGTATCTTTCGTGTTTACTATCCCAAAAAACATCACAATGGATGCCATGGAGTCTCACTCACATGGTCTTATACCGTCTCTCCATCTTGGCGTGTTATCAAATGATTCCATGGTGTAACAACCCGTTTTTTATTGTTGATGGACCAATGGTTTTCAGACCACGTATCAACCCATAGATATTATTTATAGAACATTTATGGAGTCGTTAGGGTCATTAAAATTTGGTCAAGAAAGTTTAATATTTGGATTACTAATTCAAGAAAAATAGCTAAATTGTAAAAGGTGCAAAACTTAGCAATTATTGTAATTAGATGACTTAGTAGATAAATTAATAAAGGAGGGAGGGTTTATAAAGAAAATAAACCCTTGTTAATAGATAATGGATGGTAATTGAAGCTAAAATTGAGTGAAATGGCAATTTTATAGATAATTTAAAATTAAAACAAAACATAATTAAAAGAAAACGTCATTATCATCTTCATTTTTCCATGGTTTTGTCAAAAACACCATGAAAGGATAAGCTTGAAGGTTCGTCTAGCTCACTCATTTGCATGAGTAAGTTTTTTAGCCCCATTTTTAATGAATTTTATGTTTTTGAGATCTCTACAACTAGGTCTAGCTAACCTGTACCTCTATTTTTTAATCTGTTAGAAATTTCAGAAGTTGCCATTGATGAATCTTGATTGTTTTTTTTTTCTGATAATTATGTGTTTGAAGCTTTTATTGTGATTTTTGGTTGTTGTGTAAAGTGATTTTCGATAGTTTTCAATTTAATGATTAAATTGTTAAAATGTTAAAATTGCATGGTTAATAGTGAAAATAAATTGTGTTTGGGACTGTTGAAAGGCCTAGAATATTTGGTTGTAATTCGATTTATTGAAAATGGTTAATTTGATGATTTTCGGGTTAAGAGACTAAATTGTAAAAATTGTAAAAGTTAGGGGCAATTGTGTAATTTCAAAAAAGGGTATAAAATGCAAAGATAATTGGCATATGAATATAAGCTAATAAAGGGAAAATTTTACATTTTTGATTAAGACCCTGCTGACTTACATAGAAAAGGGAAATTGCAGAATAGTTCCTGAACTTCTACAACTATTACAATTCAGTCCAAGTAAGTTTGTTCAGCATGCACGTTAATATCTATATGAATTGTATAATGATATGCTATGGAATAATGGATATTAATTATTATATTAGTGATGTGAAATTACTTGGAAAATGCCTATTGAATTACTATGTTTGGGTTGGATGAACGTGACATAGAGTTCAACTGATTACATGGCCTGTTATATAGGGCTTGAAGAGGAGGAGATGTTACATGAATTATATATTTCCTAAGTATATCGAGGTTCAACATTTGTTACGAGCCATCATGTATTACTCCCTGATTCTAGCGTGTTATTGAGCCGATGTAAAGCCTTTGGGCTGGCACTTAGTATTGAGGTGTGTTTTGGAGGGATGTTTACCTACGGGCTAGGCACTCAGTGCCAAGGTGTGTTATTAGTTGGATTAGATCTTATGAGCACTTGGTGTGTTTCAGTTGGACTATTTGTGTACTCGTATCTGTAAGTCATTCATTAGGTCATAATTATTGGATTAATTACTTGTTTAAAGACTTCGAAAGGTATATTTTGTACCTGATATCTAGAGGTGATTTCATTGTGGACATACATACTTTCCAGAAAATTAATATTTGAGAATTGAATTGAACTATGTAGTTCACTGGTTTGAAATTCTAGAAGATAGGAAACATTAGTTGTGGGATTATATTTGATTAATTTGTTATATTTATTTTGGTAAGATTCATTGTTTCTATCCGTCGAACTTACTAAGCTTCAATAAGCTTACTTGTGTGATTTGCATTTTATTGTAGATATCTTTTTGTGGGACGGAAGACCAGATCAGCACTCAAGTCACATTATCCAACTGTTTTCGGTAGTTTTTGAATGTTCATTTTGGATTATATGGCATGTAATAGGTTCTTACGTCAACAATCTCATTTGGTATGTATATATATAAGCATGTGCCTATTTTATCTTTGGATCTATGTTTGTTTCGTAATGTGAAGATATTATATGGTTGCTAAGTGTGGTGATAAACATAAGTTTGTTAAATGTTGTTTGTAGTTTGGTTTTGGTAAGCTTATGTAACACCCCTAGCCCGTATCCGTCGCCAGATTAGGGTTACGAGGCATTACAGAATAAGACATCTATCACAAATTCATTCCATAGCTGAATGTATCTAATTAACACCATCGATACAAACAAATTTATTCATAACTTATTGACTAAACCCAACCTTATACCTATTTATCCAATCCAAATCTTTATATCATCAAAAACCAAATTACATCATATAAGTACATACACTTACTAAAACTTATTACACATAAGTTACACGTAACCACAACCAAAATGTCTATATGTATACATTCAGTTTAGTCCACTTCTTAATAAGTCATTCCATCGTACAAAACATATCAAATATACATATATAAATCACATAACGAAGTTCAACATATCTAACTTAAAAACATATCACATACTTACCTATCATGAACATATATCATAATCAAATATGCATAAATAGAAACTCATTTTTCAACGACCATTCTCAACCATAAATTCAGAACCCAAATCAATCAAAAGAAGATAAGCCATTTTTCGCATGGCCATTATTTACATACAAAGCACCGAATTCCAAATCCACCTATTACTATGCTATACATGCCATATATTAAAATTTTCAACTTAGTAAAATACCAAAGGAAACTGTCGATAGTGTGAGTAGTCTTGCTGACGATCCCCGAGCTCGTAACGTATATCCAAATCTATAAACATAAGTAAAAAAGAACACACACAGAATAAGCTATTTAAGCTTAGTAAGTCATAAGCAAATATATATACCAACTATTATATATCAACACTAAGTTAACAAAGCCGAATATACATGTTCTCAAATACAAGGTTATCATTTAAATCTTTCATGCACATACCATATCGCTAATTGTACAAATACACATGAACTTACATAAATCTCACTATTAAAAATCACATATACCCTATTTGGCCGAATATACACAATCACATATACATTCACATTTTTCACATTTGTAACTTTAACATTTATATAATCAATTCAACAACTGACTTACCTTATTTTCACATATACAAGAGCATTTTATCAACTTACTTGCTCGATAAACATTACATATGCACTTACCAATTTGGCTGAATATAAAAGACACATATATGCTCATATCTAAAATCAATACCATAATGTCATACTATTCATTTATAAGGCCGAATACACTTACTAAAATTTACATATATTCCTCATCGTTAAAAATCTATTGAAGCATACACTTATAATAAATCACCGTCATAAAGCCTTCTAGCCATAAAGCCTGAAACACACACCGGCACTATGCCTGCTAGACCCGAGGTCTGATATTCAGTCACCGGAAAAAAGCCTGCTAGGCATAAAGCCTAATATTATCCACCGGCACAAAGCCTGCTAGACCCACGGTCTGATATATATTCACCGGCAGTAAGCCTGCTAGGCACGAAGCTTGATTAATTTCACCAGCTCAAAGTTGGCTAGGCCCAAAGCCCGAATAACGATACTATAAAGCTTTCACCCACACATTTCATATATCAAAACTTTTATACACTTCATAATCTTTGTATGGATTTTCTAACATCATATCTCAATCGAATCAAACTCAAGTATATTAAAGTCTATATTTACTCACATTATGCTACTCCAAATTAATGCTATAAAATTTCCAAATCGGTATATACCAAATTATATACATAATTTACAATGTTTTATTGCTTAAAGACTTACCTCGGACGTCAACGTCGGTAAAATCAACTAATCGACTACTTTCGTTTTTCCCTGGTCCAGATCTGATTTAGTTGGTTCTTAATCTTAATTAAGTCCAACAATGGCCGAACGCCCTAACATCTTTCCCTTTTCTTTTTGTTTTAACTTTCGGCCATGGAAATAAATAATAACTTTGGCTTTTTAATTTTTATGATAAGTTATTATAATATATAACATTATATTATAATAATATAAATTTTAATTATAATAAATAACATATAAAACATATCAAAATGGCATGTGCCGTCCATTACCTTTGAAAATGGGCTATTTGCCCTTTAAGGACTCCATATTAAAAAACCACTATCAACTAAGCACTTACGCTATAGTTTGTAACTTTTACCTTTTACGCGATTAAGTCCTTTTATTAAATCGAATACCTAAACGGCGAAATTAAGTCACGAAAATTTAAAACCAACAAATTCACACAGAATAAACACACAAAATAATTTTAAAATATTTTTCAGACTCGGATTTGTGGTCCCGAAACCACTATTCCGATTAAGGTCAAAATCGGGCTGTTACAGCTTATGTATGAATAACAATTGGTATAAGTTTGATTTTAACTTGGTAAATTAGGAGGTTGGATAATTGGCTCAAATAGGATAAGTATGTATATTTGAATGGTTCATGATTTATATCATTGTACATGTATGTATAATTGTGGTACCAATGAGGATACATTGGTTAAGCACTAGAAATGATTGATTTGGCATGATTTGAGTAGGTTTAATGATAATTTGAATAGGTCTAAGGGCTGGTAATTGGTGATACGATCCCAGCCAAATCATGTAATGATACAATTCGACGCCATCGCAATTTGCCCAAGCATGAAGAGGACAAGTGCAAAATGAAGCTTTAAATTCAGCTTGTTCATGTGGTTGTTGGAATAGCTCAATTTTAGTTGCTTCAAGCTCAACTAGTTCAATTTTAGCTTAATCCAGCTTGTGCATTTTATCTGCTAGAATAAACAATTAATTCGGTCATAGTTATTTTTTTAGTTATTTAGTTAAAGTAGTTTGAGTTTTAATTATGTCTTAAGCTGAACATTTTAAATGCAGGTTTTAAATATGTCTTAGTTTAGTACATATTAAACAGGCGTTTTGATGTGTCATAGTTTTAGACGTCTTTAATAAATGATTTATATCAGACCAATTAAATATGTCTAAGTTGTGTTTAATGTGTCTTGTAGGGATTAGGAATGGACGGCATTAAGATGTTCATTGGCTGCTACTGGGAAGCTTTCTTTGGTTGTTCGTATAGCTCCATTATGAGCTGAACACAACCTCCCAAGAGCTATTTCGGGTTCAGAAAGGCATCAAGTGTTTTCACACTTGTTCTTTCAGCTGAATAATCATGTTCACACCTTTGTGGCCATCCAATTTCGTGTGTTCACACATAAATGCTACTCAAATTTGGCTGATCATTTGGATGACCATTCATACACCCAAGCTACCTTTATGAGTTGCATGCCTATTCAACTTATCAAGGCAGCATCATAGCTTGTTCACACCAATTTGACCGATCACTTCCCAAGCTAATTCAACTCCTTTATGAGCTCATTTAAAATCAGCTAATTGGAATCATCAATGGAAAAGGATTGTTGGTGTCACCAAGGAGTGGGATACTTCAAAGGATGTTTTGGGAGAGTTCAAAGAGCATTCAGCTCAATTAAGTTGAATTAAATATTTCCATTTAGTTCCTTTTGTGTCCATTTGGCCAGCCAAGGATTAGAGCCTATAAATAGATGTTTTTGTAAACATTTGAAGGTTAACAACTTTTGACTCTTTTTATGAACATTATATCAATTGTGAGTTATTCAAATCCCTTTGTTCTTTTGTGACTCAATTGACTTATCAAGTTATTCTCGTGGCGTCAATCTAATTCATTTGAACTTATCACCCTAACGAGTGTGGCGTTCACCCTTATACCGATTGGTTCCTATCTCCATATAGATAGTGGGTCACGATTTATCTATTCTTCTATCCACCTTAAGTGTTGTTATAAGTTTCGGGTCAATATTGTCCTATAGTATTGGTTCACTCTTTAACCTTAAGCCTAAACTATTCCATCCGAATTACCAACTTAAAAATATCCCTATCATTGTTATTAGCCAAACCTTAGCCTTTACTATATTTAAAATAATAGAAATCCTTTGTTTTAAAACTTATACTTATCCAATTTTAGCCATAACTCCAATAAGAACAATACTTCTCCATTTTACGATCGGGCAATCTAAATGACTCGAATCATCACTGAAGTGAGTTCGTATCATCTGGTACCAGAGCTAGTCAAAATCGAGAAGTACAGACGTTCAAGCATCCTCGGAGTAAGTTTTTGTAAAAAATAAAAAAAATCATATAAAAAAGTGAAAATACAAAGAGTGTGCTGAATATATATGTAAGAAAAAAAAGGGAATTCCAAAATTATATAAAAAAAAGGCTAGTTGTGAAAGTGAATATTTTTCTCGAATTCTTGAGAAGTTTCAACCACAACCTTTTTTTTTTTTGCCACACTCCAACACATTTTCTTTTCTTTCAGCCCACCCTACACTAATATCATTTCCAATTCTTTGTAACCCCTTTTGAAGCCGACCCCAAAAGATTTGCTGTAAGTCTAAGTAGTCACTTGAGAACTTAGAAAGGCCAATTATAATAGAAAAAGGCAAGAGATTGGTGAGAGCAATAGAGTGAAGAAAAAAAGCCAATAGCTTGAGTGAAACACGATTGGAGTGTTCATTTATATTCTTCTTCTTCTTCTTTTTAAGCGGATTGGTGGTGTTTGCAGTGAGGTTGATGATGGTGATGTCTTGTCTGAGCAAACATATCAAGCACTTATTCACGAGGTGGGTCAAATGTTCCAAAGACATCTAAAACCAATGCGAGAGCGATTGGACCGATGGATAGAACGAGACCAACGGGAGCAAATTTACCAAGTCAAAGGACGGGAACAAGATCATCACGGAGACAAACGTCTAATGATTATTCAAGAAGAAATCCATACCGTGATTCTTATATGACGAAGAACTCAAGATGAAGTGAAGCAAGCTTTGAGTTTGAAACCTTTCAAGGTGACAAACGAGAAGGTAGAAGTATCTATTCGAGTACACCAAAATACACATCCACGGAGATTCAATCATGAAGAGGTGATCGTGTTTCATATGTAAATCATTCTATTCATACCTAACGAAAGTCTTCCTATTTTGATTCTTTCATGTGATCTCCATCTTGTAATGAAAGAATGAGAGAAAAAGAACTTAGAAGAAGAGAAAGGCAAGAATTGTTAATGAGAGAAAATGAGTGAATAATAGAAGAAATTGAGCAAAGAAAAAAAAGAAATGAAAGAAAAAGAGCGTGAAAGAAAGCAAAGAGAATTTGAAAAAGGAAAAGAGAGTGAAAGAAAGGAAAAAGTGATTGAGACTGCAAAAGAATGTGAGCAAGAAAAGAAAATTAAAAAAGAGATTGAGATTGAAGAAATAAAAGAAAGTGTTAGTGGAAAGAGTGACGTTGTTGAAAAAGAAAGTGAAATAAAGAGTGATAGTGAGTTTTGAACGATAAAAGAGACTATGGAAAGGGAAAGAGAGATTGAAAAAGAAACAAGTGAAATAAGATGAAAGTAAACAAGAAAAAGCAAGGAATGTTTTTACTAACCTACATACGAGTTGTCCTCGTATTATTCTTCTTTTCAGGTTTCTAGAGACTCAATTGATAAGTTTCAACTTCATTATCTTCTTAATGAGAGATGATTTCGATGGATCAAGAAAGGTAAGGTTGAAGGTAAAATTATTCCACATGTGCTTAAAGGTAAGCAAGGTAAGGAGTCTTTAGCCATTGAATCACGTCAATCAAATTTGAATGTTGTCGAGAAAATTGCTTATGACTTAGTTTGATTTGGTAAATTGTTATTCTATGATTTGTGTTGATGATTTCATTCCAACTAGTGACATGAAGAATTTTTCTTATGATAAGTTTTGTAATGGTAATTCTGTTGATGAAGTTAAGCTAAATCGGCATATACAAAACTTGACCATGTGTGATAAAGAGTTTTTTGTACAAAACATTTGATCTATTTGAATGTGATGTTAATGTGAATTCTCTAAATCTTAGTGTGAAATCCTCATGTAAGTATATGGTTGTTTGAGTGTATTTTGAGAGGATTGGTTGTTTGAATGTGTGTAAGCCTAAATCTTGTTTGATTGATATGTGTGAGTTGTTGATGAAAGAAAAGTCTTTGCTATTTTTGAAAATGAGTGATCAAAATCGTGTGTTCAAACCCGAAGTAAGTTACCCTAAGTTGTTGTTAAGAAAAAGTGAGCATCGCAATTTTATTTTGAATAAATGCGTTGAACCCTTTCAGCTGCTCTAAATTTTATCCTTATTTTTGAAAATAAAACATGTAAATTCTAGTGGCTTGCAAAGTCAAAATGAAATATTTGATTCTGGAAATTGTTCTATATTGTGGTTTAAAAGATTCGAGCATGTTTTGCATGATAATGACATTAAATTACTTCATGATCTTTCTATGATGCCGGCCATGAAATTGTCAAGTCAAATTGAAATGGCAAGAGAAAACCTTGTTTTTGATCCCAGAGAACAGTGTTCTATAACATTGTTCAAAGGATTGGAGCCATAGATTTTTGTTGTCCAGAATTATGACTATCGAATGCTTCGTGATTCTGGTATATTCCCATCGAAGAGATTTTTGACTTATCATGAAATGGTAAGGCCAACTCATGTTTTCGATCCCGACATTGGTTTATTTGTTCAATTTTTTAATAAGATTTTAGAAAGTTATTTTGTGCTTATAATTCATCATGTCACTAATTTGTTTCATTCTTGTTTAAGTGACAATTTGAAATGGTACCCTTTTAAAGAGGGAGGGTATGAAAATCATCTACTTTCTTTTCAAACCAATTGTGATTATTATGTTTTTGGAAGCAACTTTGTCAAGTTCTTAAACAAAGTGGGTCGTGATTTAGAACGGTTTTTTTGCGAGAAAATGGCCCGATTTGAGGACAAATTATTTTCAAGATGCAAGGAATGATGCGATCCCAGCAGCATCATGTCATGATACAATTCGACGCCATCAGAATTGGCCCAAGCACGAAGGGCCCAAGTGCAAAATGAAGCTTTAAATTCAGCTTGTTAATGTGGCTGTTGGAATAGCTCAATTTTAGCTGCTTCAAGCTCAACTAGTTCAATTTTAGCTTAATTCACCTTGTGCATTTTATTTGATCGAACAAACAATTAATTTCGTCATAGTTATTTTTTTAGTTATTTAGTTAAAGTAGTTTGAGTTTTAATTATGTCTTAAGCTGAACATTTTAAATGCAGGTTTTAAATATATCTTAGTTTAGTACATATTAAATAGGTGTTTTAATGTGTCTTAGTTTTAAACATCTTTAATACATGATTTACTTTAGACCAATTAAATATGTCTAAGTTGTGTTTCATGTATCTTGTAGGGATTAAGAATGGATGGCATTAAGGTGTTCACATTGGCTGGTATTGGGAATGTAACAGTCTGGTTTGGACAGTAGTCGGAACAGTAGTTTCGGACCACAAATCCGAGTCATAAAATATTTTAATATTATTTTTCGTGCTTCTGATGAATGAATTGGTATGGGTGAAATTTCTGTGAGTTAATTTGTCCGTTTATATGTTCAATTTAAGGAAAGGATTAAATTGCTTTGAATGCAAATTTGCATGCTTTATGAAAAGACACCTATTTGAGATGGCTTTTAAATGAGGAGTCCTTAAAAGGCAATAAGCCCATTATTTGAATAAGTGGATGAACATGGTAAAAAATGACTTTATATGATATGTTTTATGCATTTCGAATTAAAGGTTAATTTTGTAAATGAATTAATGATGTTAATTCATAATAAAACCATAGCATAAAATATGGTTATTTTCTACTCATCTTTCACCGAAAATAAAAGGAAGAAGAAAGGGTTTAGTTCTTTTGATTTTCGGCACTTGCAAGCTTTGATTAAGGTATGTTTTGGCTTCGATTTTTGATAATTTCTATGTTTTCGTAATCGTTGCATCGTCTACTTCAAAACCCATGTCTTAATTTTGAGAATTGATGATGATTTTGAAATGTGTCTTTGATGAACATATGAGCTTTGGAGCATTTGATGATGAAATATGAAATATATGTATTTAATTATCATATTTTGTCTTTGGAGTTTTGTTTATTTTGAGTATGTTAGTTGTAATTGAGAAAATAATATTTTGAGGGACTAAATTGTGAAATAAATGAAATGTATGGATTGAAATGATCATAGTGTATATTCGGCCAAGCATGGGTATAAGCAAATTTGGTGTATTTTGTGGTTTTGTGAAATAAGGACTAAAATGTCCAAATGTTAAAATGTGAGGCTAATTTGCAAATTGCCCTAAATAGGTGTTCTTGGATTTAATTGAATGAATTAGTGAATAAATGTATTAAATTTGAATATGTATAGATCAAGATCCGAAGAAAATGGACTTAGATCGCGGGAAATCGAAAGTGATCGAATAATCGAGTTCATTCGTTAATCCAAATCCGAGGTAAGTCAGTATACAAATAAATGTATTTGAATTGAATTATTTGTACATATATGAAATGTAAATTGTTATGAATATCCATTGAGATTGAATGTATATGAAATCCGGGTTTATGTATATATCGACAAGCTATCAGTGTCTGAGAAGACCCGTTTGAACCTAAGGATAGATAGGATAGTATATGTCATGACATAGGTGTCCGTTATGTGATATCATGTAAGACCACGTCTGTGACATTGGCATTGATTCGAGATTACGTGTAAGACCACATCTAGGACATTGGCTTCGATATGAGATTTGCGTGTAAGGCCATGTCCGGGACATTGGCATCGTAATGATTCGTGTAAGACCCTGTCTGGGACAGTGGCATCGATATCTGACTACATGCAAGACCAAGTCTGGGACGCTAGCATTGTACCATTATTCCGAGCATTCTGAGTATCCTATTTAGTTTCTAACGATTCAACGGGCAAGTCCGAGATGTGAATGGCTAAGTGAATTGTATAATGATTCAGGTACATTTGAAAGCTACACTATGTACGTTTATGAAAGGTAAATACATATATCTGAACTTACGAAAATGAATGTGTATATGATTTTGATGATATAATATATGATATACAAGCTTGAATGAGTGAAACACCCCAACCCGGTCAATACACTACGACCGAATCCGGCATGTCACAGGGTAAAACAGTTTAACTAAATCAAGTTGAAAATTCGATTTGAAGAGATGTTATTTGAAAAATAGGTTGGATGTTTAGAAATTCTTTAAATGTAGGGGAGAGACTCTTTGAGAAAAGCTGCGCGTCATTATCTAACTTATCAACCTTGTGATTTTAGGAAAAACCTAATTTTGTTTAGATGTAAAGTTGGAAACCATCCCTAAAACATTTGATTTTAGGTAACTTAATTTAAAAGAAAGTTTAAACCCATTGTTATTATCACTCATTAATTCTTACCCGATGGTAAGGTTTAGAAAACCCCTTGCGTAGTCACCTGAAAAGATAAGGGAAGAGGTGAGTCACCAAGACTCAGTGCATAATCCCCCTCCCGATTATAGCAACACTCTTACACAGTTTCATAATCAAGCAAATATATCATGCACCCAAACCTAGCCATCCACAACTCCTTTTTCTACCACGTGTGGTACCAAACCACTGATGGTGTCAAACCACTGGTGACCCAAAGTCACTGATATCAAAATATAAATGTGGTACCAAACCACTGGTGACCCAAAGTCACGAATAATCCATATGTGGGGCCAACCCACTTTGTGATACCAAGTCACTGGCGACAATCCCTTTTTATAAAATGTGGGGCCAACCAACTGTGGTGCTAAGCCACTGGGACGAGTCGCTAAATCCAATGTGGTGCCAAACCACTGGTGACCCAAAGTCACGAATATCAAATGTGGTACCATAATACTGGTGGTGCCAAGCCACTGGTGACCCAAAGTCATACATATCATATCTTCCCCCTCCTCTCATATCACCCGCAACAATGCACATGCATATACATACCATGTCAACATGCTTAATCATTTATCATATATCGAGCATAACATAAACAATTTCATCAGAAACTAAGTATCATTAACTCATCAGAACGGACTTACCCGAAATCCTTGCTCACACCCATAAGGGTACCATATCGAAGTCCACATAGTTTTTCGCATTTAACACTGTTTAAGTTATTAACATATTTTACATAGATTATGAAGTGTGCAAGAGATACATACCTGGTTACTAACGAGACTACCGAACCCCGTAGATCAAGATCTAACGCACAAGATTCACCCTTCCTATATTCGGCCAATACCAAAACCATTAGCAAAAAGCCATTCGGCTTAACCCAGAAATCCCGAAAAGTCAACGCACAGAACCACCAATCTTACCTTGACACCTTTTGATCTTTAAGCAAATCCCGAAGCACGTAATAACAATCTCCCCCTACAATCGGCTAAACACTTAGTCATCATAAATGAGTAACCTTCGGCTTTCCAATTAAAAGAGGTATCACATAAAGTAGCGCTTACCAACCTTTCTCGAAACCAATTGGGAATGGATGATCAGTCGACGATAATCCACAGAGATCCTGAATCCAACGAAAATTCAAGAGACAAAGCCTCCGGCTTTTCTCATCAAAGCAACAACGAACGAAAAAGACAGAGATAAGAGTGAGATAGGGGATTCAACTATGAGATCCAGAGAAGAAAGAGGAAATGAAACAACAAAGCCTTACCTGCCGATAGATTGAGATTCGGCTATAGATCTGAATGGAAAGAACAAATAAGAACCCGCAAAATGTGAGAATGAATCGGCTTGAGCAAACAAGAGGAGAAGACCTTATGTTAATTCGGCACAAGAGAGGGTTGAAAGAAGTAAGGCAATCGATCAAAGGGGAAAGGGTGTGGATTCAGTTTTGGCTTTCAGAAGGAAGATCAAAGGAGATTCAGCCAAGCTAAAATGGAAGAGTAGAAGAATTCAAGAGCATTCGGGTTTGAATGTCAATGAGAAGAAAACGAGAGAGAGACTTAGTTTTGACCGAATACCTAAATAAGAGTAGAGAACACACAAGAAATGAAATGAGGTTTTAGAAGAAGAGGGGTTTCGGTTTCAAAGGGAAAAAGAGAAACACATAAGGTTCAAAGCAAATTCGGTTTGATGCCTAAGAGAGAAGTCGACACGAGGCTAAGGGATTTCGACTTTTGCTTTAAAACAATGAACACCAAGGTATGACTAGCCAAAAATGTCAACCTAGATTGACTATGGCGATTCGGCACTCCTCCCAAGTCTTTCAACCGATTACTCCTCCTCTGACAGTTTAAATTTCAGCCAACACTCCAAGTCCCTCCTGACCCCTCATTCATACGAGTTTGAATTGCTCAAACTCCTAAGTTTTCTATCTTCCACCCAATTTGAATTGTTGACTTGATCCACAGCTATCCACTACAGTTCCAACTGAGCACAAATCTTCCCCTCTCTGGCGTCAAAAAGAAATTCCCAAAGAGGGATTCCTGCAGCTCGAACCTCAGCTCCCTTCTCTTGCTTGTGGCGTCACTTCTCGAGGCTCTAAGTGGCCCTCCTTGCCACTTTACCACAGGTTCTCTTGTGCTAAAGTTTGCCACCTGATACACTTAACCCCTAGCTCCTACAGCTCCCCTTAACCAAAGCTTAAAAAAAATAAAAATTTTCCTATAGCTCAGTCTTACCCTTGGCTCATACCCAGACCCTAAGACACCTCAATTAATATCACAATCAAGCCATTCACATGCAAACAATTCAAACATAATAGCCCCTATTTAAGGACGTTACAGTTCTAACCCCCTTAAAAATAATTTCGGCCTCGAAATTACCTGGTCAAAAGCGTTGAGGGTATTGCTGCCGCATCACATCCTCTGTCTCCCACGTAGCCTCTTCCACACCATGGTTTTGCCATAACACCTTTACCAATGGAACCGACTTCCTCCGTAGAACCTTCACATCCCGATTTAGAATCTGCACTGGTTCCTCTTCCATGGTTAAATATGGGCTCACCTCAATTTCCTCCGCTGACACCACATGCGATGGATCTGAACGGTAGTGCATAAGCATGGAGACGTGAAACACATCATGTATCTGACTCAGTTCTACTGGCAACTTGAGCTGATAGGCTACTGGTCTCACTCGTTTTAACACCTTATACGGCCCGATAAACCTTGGGCTCAGCTTGCCTTTCCGTCCAAATCTCAGCACTTTCTTCCACGGCGAGAGCTTCAAGAAAACCCTGTCACCCACTGCAAACTCTATATCTCTTCGCTTAAGATCGGCATAGGACTTTTTCCTGTCCGTAGCTTCCTTCAGACGAGCTTGGATCAACTTGACCTTATCCTCAGTTCAGCAACCAACTCAGGTCCCAACATCTAACGCTCACCCAACTCCATCCAGCACGTGGGTGTACGACACTTCCTACCATACAATGCCTCATATGGTGCCATCGTAATTCTTGCCTGGTAACTATTGTTGTACACGAATTCTGCTAACAGTAGAAATTCTTCCCAGCTACCTCTGAAGTCTAAAACACGGCCTCTCAACATATCTTCCAAGATTTGTATAACCCTTTCTGACTGTCCATCTGATTGTGGATGAAATGCCGTACTAAAATCCAACCGCGTACCCAACGCCTGATACAACGCTTTCCAGAACCTCGATGTGAACCTGGGATCCCTATCTGAGATAATCGACACTGGCATACCGTGCAACCTCACTATCTCCGCCACATACAGCTTGGCTAACTTCTGAAGCGAGTAATCAACCCGTACCGGTATAAAATAAGCTGATTTCGTCAAATGGTCCACAATCACCCAGACTGAGTCCTTCTTACTAGGCGTAAGGGGTAGCCCACTGACAATGTCCACCGTAATCCTTTCCCACTTCCACTGTGGAATCTTCACCGGCTAAAGTAAACCCGACGTCAACTGATGTTCAGCTTTAACTTGCTGACATGTCAGACACTTACCCACAAACTCTGTTTCTTCCCGTTTTAGACCTGGCCACCAAAACTGCTCTCGCAAATCTCAGTACATCCTGCTACCTCCATGATGCATAGTGTATGGGCTGCTATGTGCATCCTGAAGAATCCTCTGCCTTAACTTGATGTCTTTCGGCATACAAGCTCTCCCTTGGAAACACAACACTCCATCATCGATCAAGCTGTAACCTTCCAATCCACCACTCTGCACTTGCAACCTCCAAGCATTCAGACTCTCTTCCACTAGCTGCCTTTTTTTAATCTGCTCCACCCAAGTTGGCTTTACCTGCAATTTCACTAATACACTCCCGTCTTCATACAAGCGGAGATGAGCAAACATCGCTGTCAGGTCCGAGACTACCTTACGGCTCAACGCGTCTGCCACTACATTGGCCTTGCCCGGATGATACTCAATCGAACAGTCATAGTCCTTCAATAGCTCAATCCATCTCTACTGCCTCAAATTTAAATCCTTCTGAGTCAAAAGGTACTTTAAACTCTTGTGATCCGTGTAGACTATTGACTTCTCCCCGTACAAATAATGTCTCCATATCATCAGAGCGAAGACCACTGCAGCTAACTCCAGGTCATGCGTCGGATAGTTAACTTCATGCGGTCTCAGCTGTCGAGACGCATATGCCACTACTTTCCTTTCCAGCATCAACACACATCCCAAGCCGGTATGCGATGCATCACAATATACCATAAACTCTTTCTCTGCTTCGGGCTGAATCAAAACCGGAGCTTCCGTCAGAATCTTCTTTAGCTTGTCAAAACTTTCCTGCTGCTTATCGAACCACACAAACGGAACCCCTTTCCTCAGTAACTTGGTCAACAGCGCTGTGATCAGATAAAACCCTTCCACAAACCATCGGTAATACCCTGCTAAACCCAGAAAACTCCGAACTTCCGCTACTGACTTAGGCAGTTTCCAATCCAATACTGCCTCAATCTTTCGAGGATCCACTCTAATCCCTTCCACTGACACCACATGGCCCAATAAAGTCACCTCCCTGAGCCAGAACTCGCACTTACTAAATTTGGCAAAAAGCTGCTTCTCCCTCAAGATTTGTAAAACTACCCGCAAGTGCGCATCATGATCCTCCTCAGACCTTGAGTACACCAATATGTCGTCTATAAATACCACGACAAACTGGTCCAAGTATGGCTGGAACACCCGGTTCATCATATCCATGAACGCTGTCGGTGCGTTGGTCAACCCAAACGGCATTACCAGAAACTTGTAGTGCCCATACCGAGTGCGAAACGCTGTTTTATGGATATCAGCCTCCTTCACCTTAAGCTGATGATACCCCGACCTTAAATCAATCTTTGAGAAAACTGATGCCCCCTTAAGCTGATCAAACAAGTCGTCTATTCTCGACAACGGATACTTGTTCTTGAACGTCAACTTATTCAACTAGCAGTAGTCTATACACATTCACATTGTACCATCCTTCTTCTTAACAAAGAGCACAGGCGCTCCCCAAGGTGAAACACTTGGCCGGATAAAACCCCGGTCCAACAACTCTTGAATCTGTGCCTTCAGTTCCACCAATTCCTTTGGCGCCATCCTATACGGGGCAATAAACACTGACGCAGTTTCGGGTAACAGATCTATGCCAAATTCAACTTAATGATTCGGAGGCAGACCCGGAAGTTTTTCTGGAAATATGTCAGTAAATTCCTTCACTGTTCGAACATCCCTTACAGTGGACTCCTTAGCCTCCAAAGCACAATCATGAACCATGAATGCCTCACAACCCTTTCTGACCATCTTCTTAGCTTTAAGAGCAGACACAACGTTAGATAGATAATCCCTTCTATTACCTATCATTACCACTTCTTCACCCTCAATCGTTTTCAAAACCATACGCTTAGCCGTGTAGTCCAAACTCGCTTGGTATTTCACCAGCCAGTCCATCCCAAGAATCAGATCGAACTCCCCAAATGGCACTTCCATCAAATCAGCCACAAACACTACCCCTTGGAGTTCTAGGGGTACATCCCTATACAGCTTATTTACCCCTACAGAGTGACCTAAAGGGCTAATTACTGTCATCTCCCTAGAAGTAGTCTCAGAGTCTAGGTTCATGGTTTCCACTATGCTACTAGCAACATATGAATATGTCAAACCAACATCTATCAAAGCAGTATATGGTAATCCAAAGATTAAGAACGTATCGGCTATGACGATCGATACGTCGCCCTCCTCCCGATGCCTCGCTGCATACACCAACCCAGGCTGCCTTGCTTCAGTACTACCTACACCTCTGCTCGGTGCTCCACGGCCCCGACCAGAACCATTACCTCCTCTAACAGAACCACGGCCCCTCTGCGGTTGCTGTCTACCATTCCTGAACTGAGCACGGCCCTGACCCTTACACTGAATCCTGGCTAGCTTACGTGGACAATCCCTCACACGATGATTCAGTGACCCACACTTAAAGCATCCTTTGCCACCGGTCCAGCATTCTCCCCAATGAGATTTCCCACACTGAGTACACTGCGATGGTCCCTGAGTAGTAGCAGCAGACCTTCTAGCTTGATTCGGCCCACCATGTCTAGCCCTTTTTCTAGGAATTTCCAGCCGACCAAGATGATCCAAAACCCCTCTTATGTCCATTCCTGTCTAAATTCTGTTTCACAGTTTCCTTTACTCCTTCAGCTATCTTAGCCTTCTCTACCAACACGGCAAACTCCCTCTCCTGCTGTGGAGCAATCAGCAACCTCAGTTCATCCCTCAGTCCGTCCTCAAACCTGACACAACGTTTATGCTCCGTTGCCATAATACCTCGAGCGTACTGACTCAACCTTAAGAATTCCGCCTCGTACTCCGATATGGACTTACTTCCTTGAACCAATCTCAGAAACGCCTTCCGCTGTGCATCAATATAACTAGACCCAATATACTTCTTCTGATATGCTGCCTTGAAGTAGTCCCAAGTGAGATTATCGGTCGCAGCACCATCCCGAACCGTAAGCCACCACTGGTATGACTCATCCTGGAGAAGCGACACTATTCCCTTCAATTTCTCCTCAGCAGTAAGGTCCAAATCTTCCATGATTCGCTCCGTCGCCTCCAACCAATACTCAGCCGTATTGGGTGCCACACCAGAAACAACTCGGAATACCTCGGCTCTATTAGCTTGGAGTCTTTCAGATATAGATTTCTGAGCTTCCGCACCTCCACCTGCTCCAGCCACTCTCTGTAGAACCCGCAGCATCGCCTCTAACACTGTATCATCCCCCGTCTGATCCTGAAACTCAACACCTGCAGCTAGTGGTGGTGGTGGCATCTCATTTTCCGAACCCTGACCAGACCCCACTGGTTCAGACACGGTCATCCTACCCCGACCGCATCCCCGTGTCTTATGACCACGTCCTCGAGTGCTCATGACTAATGTTCCTAACTTATCTGGTTTAAGAGTTTTATGTATTAGACTTTATTCCGCTGTTATTAAAGCACAATCTTATAAATAGTTTTATTACAGAGTTTCGTTTTCGTGAGTTCTCAGAATCCTATAGGTTTCAGTCTCTAGAGTAGTCTACTAATACTATCCATCACATCACATATCATATGCAAACAACAGTTAGAGGTACTTACCTGGGCGGATCGGGCCGGAGACTCGGTGCCAGGCTTTCCAGACCATGTGTTTTTCCCACAAAACCTTTTGAAATTTTACTTTAAAACATTTTGGGCCTCGGGCCCACAATTGAGCATTTGAACTGGGCTCTGATACCAAAAATTGAAATACCCCAACCCGGTCAATACACTACGACAGAATTCGGCATGTCGCAGGGTAAAATAGTTTAACTAAATCAAGTTGAAAATTCGATTTGAAGAGATGTTATTTGAAAAATAGGTTGGATGTTTAGAAATTCTTTAAATGCAAGGGAGAGACTCTTTGAGAAAAGCTGCGCATCGTTATCTAATTTATCAACCGTGTGATTTTAGGAAAAACCCGATTTTGTTTAGATGTAAAGTTGGAAACCATCCCTAAAACATTTGATTTTAGGTAACTTAATTTAAAAGAAAGTTTAAACCTATTTTTATTATCACTCATTAATTCTTACCCGATTGTAAGGTTTAGAAAACCCATTACGTAGTATAATTTAGAAAACTTTGAATTTCAGGTTATTAAAACATATCGAGTAATTTACTTAGCAACATTTGAAATAAAACCCTAAGCAGATAAAATAGTCCCAAAATATAAATTAGCGGCCTTATTACAAACCCAAACAAAACCAAATTAAAATAAAGTACCCAATTCGGTAAATCAATGTAAAACCAAAAGCAATTTTGCATGGCCACCTCGACTCCACCTGGCTCCTCATTCGCGATCTACGAGTCACGTGAAAAGATAAGGGAAGAGGTCAGTCATCAAGACTCAGTACATAATCCCCCTCCCAATTATAGTAACATTCTTACACAGTTTCATAATCAAGCAAATATATCATGCACCCAAACCTAGCCATCCATAACTCCTTTTTCTACTCCCTGTGGTACCAAACCACTGGTGGTGCCAAACCACTGGGGACCCAAAGTCACTGATATCAAAGTATAAATGTGGTATCAAACCACTGGTGACCCAAAGTCACGAATAATCCATATGTAAGGCCAACCCACTTTGTGATACCAAATCACTGGCGACAATCCCTTTTTATAAAATGTGGGGCCAACCCACAGTGGTGCTAAGCCACTGGCGAGTCGCTAAATCCAATGTGGTGCCAAACCACTGATGACCCAAAGCCACGAATATCGAATGTGGTACCAAACCACTGGTGGTGCCAAATCACTGGTGACCCAAAGTCACAGATATCATATCTTCCCCCTCCTCTCATATCACCCGCAACAATGCACATGCATATACATACCATGTTAACATGCTTACTCATTTATCATATATCGAGCATAACATAAACAATTTCACCAGAAACTAAGTATCATTAACTCATCAGAATGGACTTACCCAGAATCCTTGCTCTCACCTATAAGGGTACTATATCGAAATCCACATAGTTTTTGGCATTTAACACTGTGTAAGTTATTAACATATTTTACATAGATTATGAAGTGTGCAAGAGATACACACCTGGTTACTAATGAGACTACCGAACTGCGTAGATCAAGATCTAATGCACAAGATTCACCCTTCGTATATTTGGTCAATACCAAAACCATTAGCAAAAAGCCATTCGGCTTAACCCAGAAATCCCAAAAAGTTAATGCACAGAACCACCAATCTTACCTTGACACCTTTTGATCTTTAAGCAAATCCCAAAGCACGTGATAACAATCTCCCCCTACAATCGGCTAAACACTTAGTAATTATAAACGAGTAACCTTCGCCATTCCAATTAAAAGAGGTATCACATAAAGTAGCGCTTACCAACCTTTCCCGAAACCGATTGAGAATGGATGATTAGTCAACGATAATCCACAGAGATCCTGAATCCAACGAAAATTCAAGAGACAAAGCCTCTGGCTTTTCTCATCAAAGCAACCATGAACGAAAAAGAACAGAGATAAGAGTGAGATAAGGGATTCGGCTATGAGATCCAGAGAACAAAGAGGAAATGAAACAACAAAGCCTTACCTGCCGATAGATTGAGATTCGGCTATAGATCTGAATGGAAAGAACAAATAAGAACCCCCAAAATGTGAGAATGAATCGGCTTGAGCAAACAAGAGGAGAGGACCTTGTGTTAATTCGGCACAAGAGAGGGTTGAAAGAAGTAAGGCAATCGATCGAAGGGGAAAGGGTGTCGATTCAATATTGGCTTCCAGAAGGAAGATCAAAGGAGATTCAGCCAAGCTAAAATGGAAGAGTGGAAGAATTCAAGAGCATTCAAGTTTGAGTGTCAATAAGAAGAAAATGAGAAAGAGACTTAGTTTTGACCGAATACCCAAATAGGAGTAGAGAACACACAAGAAATGAAATGAGGTTTTAGAAGACGAGGGGTTTTGATTTCAAAGGGAAAAAGAGAAACACATAAGGTTCAAAGCAAATTCGGTATGATGCCTAAGAGAGAAGTCGACAAGAGGCTAAGGGATTTCGGCTTTTGCTTCAAAACAATGAACACCAAGGTATGACTAGCTGAAAATGTCCACCTAGATTGACTATGGTGATTCGGAACTTCTCCCAAGTCTTTCAATCGATTACTCCTCCTCTCACAGTTTAAATTTCCGCCAACACTCTAAGTCCCTCCTGACCACTCGTTCAAATGAGTTTGGATTGCTCAAACTCCTAAGTTTTCTCTCTTCCACCCAATTTGAATTGCTGACTTGATCTACAGCTATCCACTAGAGTTCCAACTGAGCACAACTCTTCCCCTCTCTGGCGTCAAAAAGAAATTCCCAAAGAGGGATTCTTATAGCTCGAACCTCAGCTCCGTTCCCTTGCTTGTGGCGTCACTTCTTAAGGCTCTAAGTGGCACCTCCTTGCCACTTTACCGCAGGTTCTCTTGTGCTAAAGTTTGCCACATGATACACTTAACCCCTAGCTCCTACAGCTCCCCTTAACCAAAGCTTAAAAAAATAAAAATTTTCCTATAGCTCAGGCCTACCCTTGGCTCATACCCAGACCCTAAGACACTTCAATTAATATCACAATCAAGCCATTAACATGCAAACAATTCAAACATAATAGCCCCTATTTAAGGATGTTACAATGAGCTATGAGCATAAGTGATGCTTGAGTTAAAGAATGGGGTAAGTGATGGCTAAACAAATGACCCAAATGCTATGTGATAAATTTGCATATAAGAAGTATTTATGTTGATATATCAATGTGGCTATGTGTATTATATGTTAAATTTATTTGTATATGGCTTACTAAGCTTTTGAAAGCTTACTTTGTGTGTGTTTCTTCTGTTTTATAGATCGTTATAGCTACAAGAGGCTCGGGGACCGTCGAGGATCGTCATCACGCTACTCAAACTCATTTTGGTACTTTCGAATGTGTATATAGCTAAATATGGCTTGTATAGGCTAGTTATTTTGGGAAATATGTTTGAGATATGAAAATAGCCATGTGATGTGGCTAGATAAATGCTGGCAATATGCATGTGTGAATTTGGTATACGATGCATGTTATGGTATGGGTTGAAGGCAATGAAAATGTCTTATGAATGGTAAGCTTAGTGATGGATTGATGCCATTGTGATTTAGTGATATTGTAGATGTAACATGCATGGTTATACATGTGAATTGGTTATGCAAATTAGTATACAAGTTGGCATGAATAGAAATGAGATTGAATGAGATGATATGTTGTTCATTTGACATGATTTTGGTTGCCAATTATGGAATAATGCTTGTTTGAAATTGTAGGAATGACCCAAGTCTGGGTGGCATTGCAGCATTAAAACAGGCCTATAAGTACCCACACGGTTGAGCACACGGGCGTGTGGCTCGACCGTGCCCCTCGTGGTTGTAATTTAAAACAAGTCAGGATTGACCACGGGCTGGACACACGGGCATGTGACTGGCCGTGTTGTACAAGTTAGGATCGACTAGGGGTAAGGCACACGGGCGTGTCCACGACCGTGTGGACAAGTCAGTATGTATTCCCTGTTTTGACACATCTCAAACAGACGGGCGTGTCTGAGGCCATGGGAGGCACACGGCCTACCCACATGGGCGTGTGACCTCCGTAACTTAGAAAAAAATTTAAAATTTTGAGAATTTTTATATGTGTTCGATTTAGACTCGGCCTTATTGTAAAGCATGCTTAAGGTCTCGTTGACCTATTTAAAGGACGCTTCGATTGCATTGAAGGAATTATATTATAAAATGTCTGTACAAGATTTTGTTTGTCCGATAATGCCTCTTAACCCTAATCTGGCGATGGATACGGGTTAGGGGGTGTTACAATTGGTTGGTATCAGAGCTACAGTTTAGTCGATTCTCAGAGTAACGTAGCGTGTAAGTGTTTAGCTATACTTGCCATATATCTGAACTGTGATAGTGTGATGAATCTTAACGTGTAAAATGTAATTTTCGTATAGTAATGGATCCTTAAAGAGCCGTAGCTGACGATGTTGAAAGCAATGCCCCTACTCCGCTTAAGGGACAGCGCCATCTGATTCGAGAACGGCTACAAGCGGTCAAGAGGAAAAAGCTAAACAAGCTTTCTTCCAAATGATGAATGAGTGGTTTACACAATTTGTAAGAAATAATCCGACTGTTTCACAACCTCCGCCCCCGCTTCATCCCCCTCAGACATCAGCTGTGCCTCCGGTTATGAACTTGAATCTGTTGAACAAGCCTCCGGTTGACAAAATCCATAAATATGGGCCTGAAGAGTTTAGGGCCACTAATGATGACGATGCCGGAAAAGCTAATTTTTGGCTAGAAAACACAATTTGAGTATTTGATGAAATGTCATTGACTCCTGAAGAGTGTATAAAATGAGTTGTATCTTTGTTACGAGACGCGGCCTATCAGTGGTAGAAAACTTTGATTTCTGTTGTTCCGAAAGAACGGATCACATGGGACTTCTTTCATATTGAGTTCCAAAAGAAATATATTAGTCAGAGATTCATTGATCAAAAACAGAAGGAATCTCTGGAATTGAAATAGGGCCGCATGTCTGTCACTGAATACGAATGAGAATTTGTGAGATTAAGTCAGTATGCTCGGGAATGTGTATCAACGGAAGTGATAATGTGTAAGAGATTTGAAGATGGTCTAAATGAAGATATCTGATTGCTAGTTGGTATTCTGGAGATAACAGAGTTCGTTGTGCTTGTTGATCAAACGTACAAAGCTGAAGTACTCGGGAAAGATAATAGAAAAGCTAAGTCTGAAACTAGAGATGTGAAAAAGAGATTTCCGAGTAAATCATTTCAGTCTACATCAAAGAAATTTAGAGATGAACAAAGTTGTTCAAGAGTTAATGTGGGACAATCGAATAGAGATTGAGCTAGATCAGTTGAGCTCTAAAGCTCCAACAACTTTGATGGCAAGTGTTGGAAATGTCCGATCCGAGTGACTTGAATGTAAACATTCTGGTAAACGGCATCTGGGAAGTTGTAGATTGAATGTCAGGGCTTGCTTCAGATGTTGATCATTAGATCATTTTATTTGTGATTGGCCAGAGTTTGTTGAGCTAGAGATTGTTCAAAATCTGAGATTCGATAATGTTTCAGCGAGAGGTAGACCTACTGGAAATGCAAGAAATGTCAGTGGTAGTCAAAGAAATACGAGAGACATTATAGCGAGATCCAAAGCTAGGGAGCCTGCTAGAGTGTATGCCATCCGAGCTCGTGAGGAAGCTTCGTCTCTAGATGTTATAACGGGTACATTTACTCTTTATGATACTTCTGTGATTGCATTGATAGACCCTGGTTCTACTCATTCGTATGTATGCATGAACTTAGTATCCAATAAGACTTTGCTTGTAGAGTATACTGAGTTTGTTATAAAACTATCGAACCCCTTAGGTAAAAGTGTCCTGGTTGACAAAGTATGCAGGAATTGTCCATTGATGTTCTGAAATATCTATTTTCCTTTTGATCTGATGCTATTACCGTTTGATGAGTTTGTCATACTTTTGGGTATGGATTGGTTGACATTGCATGATGCTGTTGTGAACTGCAAAAGAAAGATTATTGATTTGAAATGCCTGAATGATGAAATAGTTCATAGTGAGTCTAATGATCTGAATGGGTTACCTGCTGTGATATCTGTAATGAAAGCTCAAAGTTATGTGAAAAAGTGTTACAAAGCTTATTTTGCTTATGTAATTGATTCGAAAGTGATTGAGAAGAAAGTTGAATCAGTGCCAATTCTTTGTGAGTTCCCTTATGAAATACTGGGATTACCTTTAATACGTGAAGTTGAATTTGGTATTGATCTATTGCCTGGTACGGCTCTTATCTCGATAGCTCCGTACTGAATGGCACCAACGGAGTTGAAAAAGTTAAAGTCACAGTTGTAAGAGTTGACTGACAGAGGATTCGCAAAATTGAGTTTCTCACCTTGGGGTGCTCCTGTTCTGTTTGTGAAAAAGAAAGATGGCACGATGAGGATGTGCATAGACTATCGTCAGTTGAACAAAGTGACTATAAAGAACAAATACCCTTTGCCTAGAATTGATGATTTATTTGATCAGCTTAAAGGAGCCACTATATTTTCAAAGATAGATCTAAGATCGGGATACTACTAATTGAGAGTAAAAGAGTCAGACATTTCTAAAACTGCTTTCAGAACGAGGTACGGGCATTATGAGTTTTTAGTTATGCTTTTTGGACTAATGAATGCTCCTACTATTTTTATGGATCTGATGAACAGAATTTTCAGACCGTACCTAGATCAATTTGTTTTTGTTTTCAATAATGATATTTTGATTTATTCATATAATGAAAACGAGCATACTGAGCATTTGAGATCGTGTTGCAAACTCTGTGAGAAAAGAAATTATATGCGAAATTCAGCAAATGTGAATTCTGGTTGCGTGAAGTCAGTTTTCTGAGACATATTGTATCGGCCTCTGGAATACGAGTTGATCCAAGTAAAATTTCTACTATTCTTGAATGGAAACCTTTGAAGAATGTGTCTGAAGTCCGTAGTTTTCTGGGACTAGTTGGTTATTATCTAAGGTTCGTAAAAGGCTTTTCAATGATAGCCACTCCGTTGAGTAGATTACTTCAGAAAGATGTGAGGTATGAATGGTCCGATAAATGTCAGAAAAGTTCTGATCAGTTGAAAGCTCTTTTGACTGAAGCTCCAGTTTTGGTACAGCCAGAATCAGGCAAAGAGTTTGTAATTTATAGTGATGCTTCACTGAGTGGTCTGGGTTGTGTTCTGATGCAGAAAGGCAAAGTAATAGCTTATGCCTCGAGACAATTAAAGCCTCATGAAAAGAACTATCCGACAAATGATCTTAAGCTAGGTGCGATTGTGTTTCATTAAAGATTTGGCGTCATTATCTATTCGGTGAGAAATGTCACGTATTTTTAGATCATAAAAGTTTGAAATATCTAATGACCCAGAAACATTTGAATTTGCAACAGAGAAGATAGTAAAACTGTTGAATGACTATGAGCTTGTGATAGATTATCATCCAGGTAAAGCAAATATCGTTGCTGATGCATTGAGTCGGAACTCACTGTTTGCATTATGTGTTATGAATGCTCATTTAGATCTGTCTGATGATGGCTCAGTGTTAGCTGAATTGAAAGTGAAACCGTTGTTTTTACAACAAATATGTGATGCTCAGAAAGTTGATAATGAAATATTAGCAAAACGAGATCAATGTGATTCGAATTCTGATTCTAAATTTCGAATGGATGTTGATGATTGTTTGAGATTCCAAGATCGATTTTGTGTTCCGAGAAACCCAGAGTTGATTCAGTTGATTTTGAATGAAGCTCAAAATAGTCGCTTATCTGTCCATCCGGGAAGTACAAAGATGTATTACGATCTGAAGCAACACTATTGGTGGTCTGGTATGAAAAGGGGATATCTCTGACTTTGTGTCGAAATGTTTAGTCTGTCAGCAAGTCAAGGTTGAACATCAGGTTCCATCTGGTTTGTTGCAACCAATTCTAATTCCCGAGTGGAAATAGGATAGAGTGACAATGGGTTTTGTTTCTAAACTACCTTTGACACCGTGAAATAAAGATGCAATTTGGGTTGTAGTTGATCGATTGACGAAATCTGCCCATTTTATTCCAGTTAGATTTGAATTTTCACTTGATAGATTAGCCGAGCTTTACATTTATGATGTGGTGAGATTGCACGAAGTACCGTTGTCTATTGTGTCTGAAAAAGATCCGAGATTTACATCACGTTTCTAGAAGAAATTGCAAGAAGCATTAGGTACTAAATTGCATTTTAGTACAACTTTTCACCCCCAAATGGATGGTTAATCTGAACGGATTATTCAGATTCTAGAGGACATGTTGAGATGTTGCATCCTTGAGTTTAATGGTTCGTGGAAACAATATTTGCCATTGATTGAGTTTGCGTACAATGATAGTTTTCAGTCGAGCATCAAAATGGCACCTTATGAGGCGTTATATGGACGCAAATTTCGAACACCTCTATATTGGACTGAGCTCAGTGAAAATAAGATACACAAGGTTGATTTGATAAAACACACTGAACAGAAAGTAAAAGTGATTTGCAACAGTTTGAAAGCAGTGTCTGATCAATAGAAGTCCTATACGGACTTGAAACGGAATGATATTGAATTTGAGATCGGTGACAAAGTGTTCTTAAATGTGTCTCCGTGGAAGAAAGTACTCTGATTTGGTTACAAAGGCAAGTTGTGTCCGCGGTTCATCGGACCGTATGAGATTATCGAGCGAATTGGTCCAGTTGCGTACAGATTATTGTTGCCCTCCGAGATAAAAAAGATACATAATGTATTTCACGTATCAATGCTTTGTCAATACCGATCTGATCCATCACATGTGATTCCTCCGTCTGAGATTCAAATTCGATCCGATATGACTTACGAAGAAGAATCGATCCGTATCTTAGCTCGTGAAATGAAAGAGTTGAGAAACAAGAAAATTCCGTTAGTTAAAGTACTATGGAATCGTCATGGAGTGGAAGAGGCTACATGGGAGCCTAAAGATTCAATGAGACAACAATATCCAAACCTGTTTAACAATAAGATTTTCAGGGACGGAAATCCCTAAAGGGGGAGAATTGTAACAGTCCGGTTTAGACCCTAGTCGGAACAGTGGTTTCGGGACCACAAATTCGAGTCATAAAATATTTTAATATTATTTTTCGTGCTTCTAATATGTGAACTAGTATGTGTGAAAATTCTGTGAGTTAATTTGTCCGTTATATGTTCAATTTGAGGAAAGGATTAAATTGCATTGACTGCAAGTTTGCATGCTTTATGAAAAGTCACCTATTTGATATGGCTTTTAAATGAGGAGTCCTTAAAAGGTAATAAGCCCATTATTTGAGTAAATGGATGAACATGGTCAAAAATGACCTTATATGATATGTTTTATACATTTAGAATTAAATGTTAATTTTGTAAATGAATTAATGATGTTAATTCACAATAAAACCATAACATAAAATGTAACACCCCAAACCCGGCCTAGAAGTTATGACCGGATCTGGCATGTCACATAAAAGGGTTGTTTAAAAACTACGCCTTTGTTAAAAATTTCGAGTTTAAATATTTATTCGCTTGTTATCCTTTTTGTTAACATTTTGGAAAATGGTTATTAAGGGTTTAGGAAATTCTCGTATTGCACATTGAATAATAATAGGCAGTGATCAAATTGAAAGCTAAACAAATAAAATACCAAATTTAAAGTTATAGCGGCCTTATTACATAATAAAATCCAAAAATTTAAAAATAAGTCTAAATAAAAGAAACTAGTTTACGAGAAAACAATTCATGGCCACCACAAGTCCGCCTAGGCTCCAAAACCGCAATCTATAAATTACCTGTAAAATTAAGCAAAGGGGTGAGTCACCGAGACTCAGTGTGTAAATCCTCATATAATGTAAACTGGGCCTTAAGCCCACACAGTATAGCATGTTAATCATCTATGTAATGCAGCCTAACCCAACCTAGTTTTCCATCCTCTACACACCTGAATCATCCAAACACCCGTGGCATTATGCCACTGTGGTTTTTGACCACCGTGGTCCCAGACCACTCGTGACATTAGTCACTCGTGACAAAGTCACTAAACCATATAATCGTGGGGCCAACCTACTGTGGTCTTAGACCACCGAGACAAGTAACTAATATATGTATTCATGGTTTCAACCACCATGGTACTTAGACCACTTGTGACAATAGTCACTGATTCTCCCTTCTCCTTTCATTCAATCCCGAGCCCATGCTCTTTACATCTTGCAAAATATGAATGTAACCACAATCACAATGCGTAACAAATAACTATTTCATACATGCATATCATCGAATATCATCATAGTGGAACTTACCGGTGTCTCCAACCTTACCCAGTAGGGTATCTCGACTATCAGATTAGCCATTTCAGCTTTCAGCCAATACAGTTAATAATACAATCAACAAGTAACGTGTGAGTAATACACACTATCATGCTAATCAACTCCTAAGGGTATAACAGTAATTTTACCCACCAAGTGTATTTCCATAATTTACCTATCGAGGGTATTTCAGTAACTTCGCACCTGCAATGGCCTTTCCGAAGGCCTGATGTCGCCTCGAGCGACTCAACTACCATTTTCAGTCGTACCAGACTATTGGGCCTAAAACCCGATTTCGACCCATTCTGGCCCATGGCCCATCTAGCGCAAATCTAGCCACGTATATGAGATTCACCTAGTCTAGTCTAATATATACTACACAATCACACAATTTACTCATATGGGTCCACAGGCCTATTGGGCCCACTTCGGCCCATCGTGGCTCAAGCAGCCACAACCTACAAGAACACTACTAATGGCCTTAACTATCGCGTCGAAGCCCCCACACGTGTGCTCGCACGCTCGTGTGGCTACTATCACCGTGTGATCGGCATTTCGGCATTTGCCACTCTACAGCTAGAGTAGAGAAGTACACACCTGATAGGAATCTGGTGCCAATCCGCGCTTCGACCACTCCTGTGCCCAAACGCCCACCAAGGTATATGCTTCCTCCCATCATAGATACCTCTATATATAGCCAGCTTCTCACCTCTCCTCTTTGTATCTTTCCGATGTGGGATCCCTCCGTCAGCAGAGTTTAAATCCAACTCAAACTCTGGCCGTCCAATCCACAAAATAAATACTCCTTTGCTTGTCATGAGATTCGAACCCTTGTTCCCTTCAATAGCTTAACACGCCACTTGCCACTACGCCACAAGCTCCTCTTGTGTCTAAAATCATGCACAACTAAATATAACCCTATGGGCCAAAGTCTAAATTCACTTAAAAAATAAAAGAAAAATAAATGCAAGTGCCAAGACTTGAACCTTGGACCTCTTTCCTTCCTTGTGGCGTCACCCCGTTGTTCCTTAAGTGGCGTCACTTTGCCACTACACCACACAATCCACTTGTGTCAATTTTCTCCACATTTTATTCTTAAAGCCTACATACTAACTCCCCGGGTTTATTCACCTAAAACCAAAATTTCTCTAAAGCCAAAGTTTGATCCTAGGACTTCATAGAAGCCCTCTAACCTTCCAAAATCACTTACCTAATAGGTCCAACTAGCATTAGAATCGTTCTCTTGTTCTCCAAAGATCCTACGCCTAAGGCCCATTGGGCCAAATTCTTCTAGGCCCAATTTCGGGGTGTTACATAAAATATGGTTATTTTCTACTCATCTTTCATCGAAAATAAGAGGAAAAAGAAAGGGTTTAGTTCTTTTGATTTTTGACACTTGCAAGCTTTGATTAAGGTATGTTTTGGCTTCGATTTTTGATAATTTCTAAGTTTTCATAATTGTTGCTTCGTCTCTTCAAAACCCATGTCTTAATTTTAAGAATTGATGATGATTTTGAAATGTGACTCTGATGAACATATGAGCTTTGGAACATTTGATGATGAAATATGAAATATATGTGTTTGATTAGCATATTTTGTTTTTGAAGTTTTGTTGATTTTGAGTATTTTGGTTGTAATTGAGAAAATAATATTTTGAGGGACTAAATTGTAAAATAAATGAAATGTATGGATTGAAATGATCATAGTGTATATTCGGCCAAGCATGGGTATAAGCAAATTTGGTGTATTTTGTGATTTTGTGAAATAGGGACTAAAATGTCCAAATGTGAAAATGTGAGGGCTAATTTGCAAATTGACCTAAATATGTGTTCTAGGATTGAATTGAATGAATTAGTGAATAAATGGATTAAAATTTGAATACGTATAGATCAAGATCCGAAGAAAACAGACTTAGATCGCGGGAAATCGAAAGTGATCGAATAATCAAGTTCGTTCGTTAATCCAAATCCGAGGTAAGTCAATATACAAATAAATGTATTTGAATTGAATTATTTTACATATATGAAATGTAAATTGTTATGAATATCCATTGAGATGGAATGTATATGAAATCCGGGTTTATGTACATATCGACAAGCTATCAGTGTCCGAGAAGTCCCATTTGAACCTAGGGGTAGATAGGATAGTATATGCCAGGACATAGGTGTCCATATTGTGATATCATGTAAGACCACGTCTGGGACGTTGGCATTGATTCAAAATTACATGTAAGACCATGTCTGGGACGTTGGCTTCGATATGAGATTTACGTGTAAGACCATGTCCAGGACATTGGCATCGTAATGATTCGTGGAAGACCCTGCCTGGGACCGTGGAAGACCCTGTATGGGACAGTGGCATCGATATCTAACTACATGTAAGACCACGTCTGGGATGTTGGCATTGTACAATTATTTTAAGCACTCTGAGTATCCTATTTAGTTCCAAACGGTTCAACGGGCAAGTCCGAGATGTGAATGGCTAAGTGAACTGTATAATGATTCAGGTACATTTGGAAGGTACACTATGAATGTTTATGAAAGGTAAATATATATATGAACTTACCAAAATGAATGTGTATATGATTTTGATGAGATAATATATGATATCCAATCTTAAATGAGCTATGAGCATAAGTGATGCTTGAGTTAAAGAATGTGGTATGTGATGTCTAAACAAATGAGCAAAATGCTATGTGATAAATTTGCATATAAAAAGTATTTATGTTGATATATCAATGTGGCTATGTGCATTATATGTTCAGTTTATTTGTATATGGGTTAGTAAGCTTTTGAAAGATTACTTTGTGTGTGTTTGTTCTATTTTATAGATCGTTATAGCTACGAGAAGCTCGGGGACCGTCGAGGATAGTCATCACACTACTCAAACTCATTTTGATACTTTTGAATGTGTATATAGCTAAATACGGCATGTATAGGCTAGTTGTTTTGGGAAATATGTTTGAGATATGAAAATAGCCATGTGATGTGGCTAGATTAATGTTGGAAATATGCATGTGTGAATTTCGTATATGATGCATGTTATGGTATGGCTTGATGGCAATGAAAATGTCTTATGAATGGTAAGCTTAGTGATGGATTGATGCCACTGTGATCTAGTGATATTGTGGATGTAACATGCATGGTTATACATGTGAATTAGTTATGCAAATTAGTTTACAAGTTGGCATGAATAGAAATGAGATTGAATGAGGTGATATGTTGTTCATTTGACATGATTTTGGTTGCCAATTATGTATCGAATAATGCTTGTTTGAAATCGCAGGAATGACCCCAGTCTAGATGGCATTTTGGCCTTGAAAATGGCATATAAGTGCCCACACGGTTGAGAACACGGGCGTGTGGCTTGACCGTGTCCCTCATGGTTGTAATTCAAAACAGGTCAGGATTGACCACGGGCTGGACACACGGGCGTGTGACTGGCCGTGTGGTGCAAGTCAGGATCGAGCACGGGTGAGGCACACGGGCGTGTCCACAGTCATGTGGACAAGTCAGTATGTATGCCCTGTTTTGACACGGCTTAGACACACGGGCGTGTCTAAGGCCATGGGAGGCACACGGCCTACCCACACGGGCGTGTGACTTCTGTAACTTAGAAAAATTTTTAGATTTCTAAGAATTTTTGTATGTGTTGGATTTAGTCCCGGCCTTATTTTAAAGCATGCTTAAGGCCTTGTTGACCTATTTAAGGGACGCTTTGATTGCATTGAAGGAATTATATTATGAAATGTCCGTACAAGATTCCGTTTGTCCGATAATGCCTCTTAACCCTATTTTGGCGACAGATATAGGTTAAGGCTGTTACAGGGAAGCTTTCTTTGGTTGTTCGTATGGTACCATTATGAGCTGAACAAAACCTTCCAAGAGCCAATTCGGGTTCAGCAAGGCATCAAGTGTTTTCACACTTGTTCTTTCAGCTGAATAATCATGTTCACACCTTTGTGGCCGTCCAATTTCGTGTGTTCACACATAAATGGCTACTCAAATTCGGCTACTCATTTGGATGACCATTCATACACCCAAGTTGCGTTTATGAGCTGCATGCCCATTCGGCTTATCTAGGCAGCATCATTGCTTGTTCACACCAACTTGACCGGTCACTTCCCAAGCTAATTCAGCTCCTTCATGAGCTCATTTAAAATCAGCTGATTGGAATCATCAATGGAAAGGGCTGTTGGCGTAACAAAGGAGTGGGACACTTCAAAGGACGTTTTGGGAGAGTTTAAAGAGCATTCAGCTCAATTAAGTTGAATTAAAGATGTCCATTTAGTTCCTTTTGTGTCCATTCGGCTAGCCAAGGATTAGAGCCTATAAATAGTTGTTTTTGTAAACATTTGAATGTTAACAACTTTTGACTCTTTTTATGAACATTATATCAATTATAAGTTATTCAAATCCCTTTGTTCTTTTGTGACTTAATTGACTTATGAAGTTATTCTTATGGTGTCAGTCTGATTCATTTGAACTTATCACTCTATCGAGTGTGGCGTTCATCCTTATATCAATTGGTTCCTATCTCCATATAGATAGTGGGTCACAGTTTATCCATTCTTCTATCCACCTTAAGTGTTGTTATAAGTTTCGGGTCAATACTGTCCTATAGTATTGGTTCACTCTTAAACCTTAAGCCTAAACTATTTGATTCGAATTACCAACTTAAAAATATCCCTATCTTTGTTATTAGTCGAACCTTAGCCTTTACTATATTTAAAATACTAGAGATCCTTTCTTTTAAAACTCCAAGAAGAACAATACTTCTCCATTTTACGATCAGGCAATTTAAAAGACTCAAATCATCACTGAAACGATTTCATATCAATTGGATTGCTTGGTGTCTATGAAAGGTTGAAATGATAAACTTGATGTTTAAGGTTCATTTTAGTGTACACGGCCTGGGACACTAGTGCCACATGACCGTGTGCCTTACAAGGTCTGAGACACGACTGGGTGTATCAAGTCAATGAGTCACACGGTCTAAGTCAGTGATCTAAGTCAGTGCGTTACACGATTTAAGACACGGGCTAGGACACAGTCGTGTGTCTCATTGTTCGAACACTACACGGTTTGGGCTTCAAACAAGTAATAAAGTGACAAGTAAATGTCGAGTTATCATACCCACAGAGACTGTAAAAGAATTATTTATGAAAATGATTTCAATCACTTTGGTGAAGGAAAAATTTTCGAATTTAAGAAATATTTAAAAACTAAAAGAAAAGCAATGTAAAACAAAATAAAACAAAGTTCTAGTGCAAAATTTCAAAAACTGATTTTAATCAAGATGATATAATTGTGTTGGATTAATTACATTTCTTACCTTAGAATTATTAAACTTATGCTTATATTTGTTACGAATAAATCACATCAACTCAATAATTTGCTAACCTATGAACATATTTATATGTTATTGCACATACATACTTATTAAATTAAACAATCTCTCGCATATTCCTATGTGATTAAACCGATTAATTCAACCTAATAAGCATATAAAAGATCATGTGAGGTAACAAAGTGTCATTACCTTGAAACAATTTAATCACAAAAATCTTGCAAGTTATGCAAGGCATATGTGTTGCCAAATACAATGCTAATTTAATCTTCAGCTAACTTAGAAGAATTAAACATGCACAGATTAAGTATTTTGTCCATTAATTACAATTTCAACGTGTTTAAATAATTAATTCATTAGCTATCTAAACAATTATAATGCCAGAATAACTTAAACATGATTTTACTTAATCAAGCATTTTACCGAGGCCTATAACAGCATAAACAAAATTTTAATAATTTAATAGGATGAAATGCAATCAACCCAACACGAATTAAATTCAAGCTAAGCTGATTAAATTAATCATTTCAATAGCATAAATATTCATAAACATGTTTGTCAAAACAACAACGAAATTTAAAGAGATAAGGAACAAGAAGCAAATCCGGTGTTTCTCCGTGGACTGATTGATTGCTCCGTTCTTCGTTCTCCGTTGTCCTCGACTATCAAGGTGGCTTATGAACACTCCAATTGGTTCTCCAAATGGTTGAGAAAACACCTCTTTTCCAAGAGGCGAAATCGGCACAAGAAAAAGGGGAACTGGAATGAAAAAGAAGAGAGAATAGAGAGGAATGGAGAGAAGAGAGAATTAGAATGTTGAAGGATTTAGGGATGAGTTGAATGATCAGCAAGGGGTGGTATTTATAGCTGATTGTGGCTGCTAAAAATATCAAATAGTAGCAGCCAAAGAGACCTCCCTTGGCCGGCGATCTATGTGGCAAAGTTGATGGATTCAACTTTGCTAAATATGGCATGGGGCAATCTACAAAGCCACTAAATTTGGAGGGGTTTGAATGCAACTTTGAAAGGTCTTCAAGGGCTTCTATGCAAGCTTAATTAATCAGCTAATAAGCTGATTTGGGCCAGCATATGGACGGTTTGGGCTGCCCAATTGGTGGCTGGGTCGATTCACTGAATTCGGTTCAACCAAATCGCGGTTAATCGGACCCTTTTTCCATAATTAATTAATAATAATTTATTTAGCCCAAATTAAATTGGGAATAAATTAAAATTAATTATATTATGATTAAATATTCATAATTGGACCGTCTTGGGCTAGAAATAAATTCGCCTTGATACTTCAAATTGCTTCTCGGTTTTGATCTTCGAGCAGTGTCTGCCGAGCCAATTTTTGCCCTTTGTGCGAATCTGTCAAAAATAGTCAAAATAAATAAAAATTAAATATAAAATTAATTAAAATTCATCATGTTCATATTTTTAGCATACTTTAATTATTTTATAATATTCAATTATTTTTCGACAAGAATTTAATCGAAACTGCATAAATTTGAGTTAAAAGAGCATGAAAAAAGTGTATAAATTTTCGTGTTTCCACACCCCCAAACTTAATTCATTGCTCGTCCTGAGTAATGCACAAATTTGAAAAGAATTTTCTCGAAAACACCTTTGAAAAACTCCTTCAGAACAACTTTCTTCTCAAAATTATGAATTTAATATACTTATGCTCAAAAATAAGAAATTCGATAGTTATGCTACTTAAGTATACATATTGTTCAAATTACCTCCAACAATTATTATACTAGCAAAATTAGACTAAATGTTTCTTAATAAAGACATGTTACTCACTACCAATTTTATTTCAATTCCATATTCAAAATTAAACTGCAATTATTAAGCTTAAATGATGTCTTCATATGTTGAACAGAGCAATTTCTCTCCACTAATGTAGGTAACATTGGAACTTTGAATCAATAGGTCTTTAATAAGGTTATAACATGGCTGGGCTTAGGGGTAGGTAAAAGATAAAAAATTTTTTGGCTTAAAAACCTTAGACTCAGCTTAAAATCGAACCTTCGGAATTCTTACCCTTGATACACCAATCTTGCTCTTTCGACCATTTATTTAGAGTACATGTTTGTTTTTTTTAAATTTAAGCTCAAATTCGGGCACTTGCTTCATGTACTACAATTTTTTCGAGCAATTGATACTTCTTTTCAACCCCCCCAAACTTATTTTCAAGTGATATTCTGAATAGTACTGAGTCTAGTATTTGGGACAATTTTATGAGTAATGAAGAGAAAATTGATGGCTAAATAATGCATAGGTCCAAATAAAATTAGGCCATATAGTCTCAAAGTTGGGTTTCAAAGGATAATTTTATCAGGGTCGGCTTGAAAGGCTCAAACGATCCAAACAATAGTTGCCTAAATCATTTTCAATATTCCATGCTTCCTAGGATTTCGCCTCAAGAATTTACTAAGTCAATTCTAAAGACTTAAACTTTCAAGCATGCCTAATTTTTTCGTAAGGAATTAAAAATTTTGTGGTACGAATTTACATGATTTATTAAAAATACATTTATGTCATTATTAAGCTAACATAATAACTTATTGAAATAATAGAACTTTATTAATACTGAAGTTCAGCATACTTAACAAAATCTCAAAATATTGAACAAAATATGTCCTAATCATAATTAAAAGAAAATTTTATTTTGGGTGGAATTAATCAAATTTTCGGTCTTCCCTACTCAAAGTGAACAATGTCCTCATTGTTTGAAGTGAATAGATACTATACACCAGGTAGGATCTTTAGAAAAGAGGAGGTGAGTCAAATTGACTGCTTAAGTACCAGGCTCTCTCTAAAATCCAATCCTAGACATGTATATATCTATTACCACACTTTAGCCTTTGTGACTTGTTTAGATTTTAATCATGATTCCTATCTCTTGTTTTATTGTGGAAAAATAAAAATTCCAAATCAACCTAATCCTAAAATAAATTAAGAAAAAAAATAAACTGAATTTGAAGTTCTATCCTATTTTATTTGTTTGCCGATCCTTCCGAAATTTGTCTCATCTTTTGCTCCATCAATATTGCCTTTACATGAATCACCTTGCTCCCTCTTTGATGATGAAATCCATGGTTCAAATATGAAATTTGGAAACTTAGGCACAAAAATAAATGGGTCATTATAAATTTTCTTGAGGGCACTCTTCATCGAGTCATCTCTTATTTTTGAGTATCTCCAGTAGGCTTGTTGCTGCCATTGCATGTCTTGCATTAAGTCCATCAACTTCAACAGCTCATCACGAAGATCTGTGCTAGGCGGTGGAGCTCCAAACATTGAGGTTTCGATATCAGGTTCAGCTTCTGGTTCCATTGGTTCTGCCTCATTAGGGACTTCAGTTGATTTCTCTGGCAGGATTTCTGTGGGATCATCTTCTGTTTCTTCGGGATCCTCGCTTTCTTCAACTTGTTGCTGTAGAACAGGATCTCCAGCTACTCGGTAGAGGTCCCAATCGGTGATTGTGCCTTGACTATACTCTATCCCCTTCACGTTTGCCAGGAGTTTTTCTTTTAAGCATAAAATTGTTATTGTAAAAAGGAAATAGGCCGGGCCAGAACATCTAACGGCACAATTTCCCATTCTCTTAGGATGATTTTGCCCACATCAATGGTCTTTCCAGTTAGAATCGAGTATAATAGGATCATTCGCTCTAATGAGATTGTAGTCCCATGCGAACTAGGCATAAGGCTGAAACGGTTGAAGTAAAACCATACCTTTGCAAGTGGTGTCAAATACTCTCTTCGACACATGTGGATTCCTTGCTTTGACATAGTCCACTTAGAACCTGGAACTGTAAGTTCCTCGAGAATTTCTTGCAAATTTTTAGGCTTAATGTTGCTCAACAGAGAAGAATATTCATCATTGTCAAAATCAGGTAATTCAAAGAAGTCATTAATAGCATTTGAATTTATTAGTACCTTGATTCCGCGAACTGTAACTTCGGTCAATTCTCTTAAGGTTAAGTTCGTGTAGAATTCACGAATTAGTTCCTCATCCACACTTGGTCTCCTTTCACAAAACAATTCCCAATTGAAGGCTTCAACAACTTGATGAGTACGTGCCATAAAGTCTCTGTATTTGCTTTCCTTCAGTGTGAAGCCTTTCCCTGGATGCATCTGTTGATTTTTGAAGATACTTTCATATCTTACTTTGGCTTCTTCACTGTGAAATTTGTTTTGTGCTTCGTCAATTTGGGCGGAGGCACGAGTTCTCTTGCGAGGCATGCTTAACCTGAACAGAAGATGGAAAAAAATATTTTCTTAAAAATTTAATTAATAAAAAGTACTAATATTTCAATAAATTGAAAAATTAAATAATTGAATAAAAAATAAACTTAAGGAAAGAAAATTGTTCGTGCCACCTTCCTTGTAAAAATTAAGAACTCTAAAATAAAATATACTAATGAGCAAAAGATGGAACTTTAAAAAGAAAGGTTGAAGGCTTTTGGCTCAGGTTGGGTGAAGGAAGAGTGCCGCTGATAAACCGTAATTATAACATATTTTAATCTTACATTTAGTATGCTTTTGGATGATTTATCCCTTGATTTATGTAAAAAAGTGCTTTTATTCCTTTCTTTTCATGTCTTATACCCAGGAAGCACCCGAGGATGAAAAGAACATAAAACAGGCCCAAAACGGAGTAAATGGGCATATCACGAAATCGACACCGCCTGGCCCAAATCCCACACAGCCGTGCCTCGCAGATCACCTAGAGCACGGCCTCAACCCCAACTTACACGGTCGTGCCTCAAAGTAGAAATCTGAACACGGCTTGAAGTCGAGCCACACTGGCGTGTGCCATGGCCGTGCCTCTGTCGCTGGAATGAGCAATTTCAGTCAGAAAAGGATACATAGGGAGAAAGAATCGCATTCCAAAAAGCCTATATATCCCCTAAGTGCCACCTTTGAGTGGGCGTCGAGCTAGGCCAGGGAGCCAAGCCGAAAAGGTCAGAAATGTGGGAATCACTTGAAGTTAGCCAGCTGATCCATCCCAAAAAGCCAGAGGTATACTCAAGACGGCGGAATTCCCCTTCAATTCCTTCAGGGAGTTTTAGGGATTCCTTATGTTTTGTTTTATCTTTTCTCTTGATATGTTTTCTAATTTAGTTATGAACTAAACCCCTCAGATAGCTGAAAGCGATGAAACCTAGATGAATCTTGTTATTTGATTTTTGAATTATATGATAACTACTTAGTTTGTTCTTAATTATGCATGCTTAATCCAAATCTGATGTGCTTAGGTGGAGGAGGAATAGACCCTGCTTAAGAGTAGATCTAGCATAATTAAGCGGAGTTGATCAAACACCTAGAGATAGGGTTACGAGATTTTGCCGGATTAAGGTGAAACCTAATATGGGAATCCATAGATCGATTTACTGCTATTCTAGGGGGTTATCATAAGAGAAAGAGAGTTCCATTAATTAACCTAGGGTTAGACATTATTCGCCTCAAGAGAAGGTTTAATATACATTAGGGAGTCCTACGGATCAAGCTAAGTAAATAAATCATATGATTCAGGGTTAGATAACAAGTGAAGTCTAGGTGGATTCTTCCTGAGGGTATCACCGTGCTCAATTGAGTTTTTCTTCAAGTTATTTCCCAACTCGTTCTTTTTGTTTTTGACCTTAGCTTAGTCATCGTTAAATTTAGATTAAAACAACTTCACTTTATTTTTAAGGTTAAATAATAAAAAGAAAGTTAGTATTACTACTTTTAGTTCCTTTGGGTTCGACAATCCGGTCTTGCCTAAGCTATACTACTGTTCGATAGGTACACTTGCCTTTAATCGTTGTTAGAGTTAGTTTCCAGGTTCGATCATTCTCTTTATAAATTTTAAGACTCTGATCACAGCGATCAAGTTTTTGGCGCCGTTGCTGGGGAACTAAAATATTAAGAAAACTCTAATTTTATTACTTTAGCCATTATTTTTATTTTCAGCAAGTTTTTTTTGTTTTTAGGTTAATTTTTAATTTTGCTAATTTGTCTTTCTTTTTTTTTTCAGGTACCTCTAGTTTATGACTAAAAGGAACTCGATAAGACCTTTAGTATATGACAGTGTTATTGAAGCAACCGCTTGTAGGAATTGCCGAGAAATCAGGCGAGCCCTAAATTACACAGAGGAAAATCAAGAAGGCAGATCCAATCCTACTGAAGGGATGGACGAGACTATTCCACAACCCCATGATGTGGGGGACCGCAATGCTCTACGTACTATGTTTGATTATGCTAAACCACATCTAACAGGAGTAGAATCAAGTATTGTTAGGCCCGCTAGAGCTGCTAATAATTTTGAATTAAAGCCTAACACAATACAAATGATTCAACAGTTTGTTCAATTTGATGGTTTGCAGGACGAAGATCCAAATACTCATATAGCTAACTTTTTAGCGTTCTGTGATACCTTCAAAATAAATGGTGTTTCTGACATGTCATACGTCTTCGATTATTTCCCTTTTCATTAAGGAATAAAGCCAAACAGTGGTTAAACTCGTTACCACGAGGGTCAATTACTACATGAGAATAAATGACCGAAAAATTTTTGTTAAAATACTTCCCACTGGCTAAAACGGTTAAATTACGAAATGATATCTCTTCTTTTGTGCAGATGGATTTAGAGACATTATACGATGCATGGGAGAGATACAAGGATCTCTTGAGAAGGTGTCCACACCATGGTTTACCCTTATGGCTCCAAGTCCAAACATTCTATAACGGTGTAAACCCCTCAACGAGGCAACTAATAGACTCAGCCGCCGGTGGAACCCTGAACAACAAAATGCCTGAAGCAGCGTACGAGATTATTGAAGAGATGTCACTGAATAATTATCAGTGGCAAGTTACAAGGACGAAACCGACAAAATCAGCTGGAGCTTTCAACATATATACAATGACCATGCTATCAACACAGATGGAGATAATGAATAAAAAGCTTGGTAATTTGTGTTCTTCATAAGTACACTCAGTAATGCAGTGTGACACAAGTGGAACTGTGGCGAAACCTGAGTACCCACCCTACCAACAGGAAGTAGAGAGCGAACAGATGAACTATATAGGTAACAATTTTAGATCTAATAATAACCCTTATAGTAATACTTACAATCCAGGTTGGAGGAAGCACCCAAATTTTTCATGGGGAGGCCAAGGAAATCAAGGAAATCAAATACAACAACCTCCTCAGAACTTCCAAATTAGCCCCATCCACAAGAGAAGAAACCAACCCTCGAAGAGACACTGACAAAATTCACAATAGACACAGAAAAACATCTACAAGATACCGAGAGAACCCTTAAAGATCAACGGACGTCAGTTGAAAATTTTACTGAGTCATTTGGGGAACTCACTAAGACGGTTGGATTACTTACTAAGATGATCTGTGAAATAAAGGCAGAAATTTTTCTTAAAGAAACAGAACAGGTAAATGCAGTCACACTAAGAAGTGGAAAAGAATTAGTCGAACGAAAGAAGCAAATCCCATACGAAGATAACAAAGCAAGCGATAAGGGGATTGAGGATATAAATCCAGTACGCAATGAGAGCAAACCACAAATCCCATATCCAGCAAAGTTAGCGAAGGAATGAATTGATTCCCAATACGGTAAGTTTCTTGAACTTTTTAAACAAATACATATTAACTTATCTTTTGTTGAAGCCATTTCACAGATGCCGAAATATGCAAAATTCCTAAAGGAACTCCTGACGAATAAAAGGAAACCTGAAGAAGTGTCGACGGTGGAACTCAATGAAGAATGCTCAACCATCCTCTAAAACAAGTTACCAACCAAATTAAAAGACCCAGGAAGTTTTACTATCCCTTGTTTAATTGGTAGTTTGAATATTACAAAAGCATTAGCTGATCTAGGCGCCAGTATTAATTTAATGCCTTACAAAATGTTTAAACAACTAGATCTTGGGGAACCAAAACGCACTAGGATGAGTATTCAGTTAGCAGATAGATCCGTTAAACATCCTAGAGGAGTTATCAAAGATATCTTGGTGAAAATTGATAAATTTATTTTCCCTGTTGATTTCGTTGTGTTAGACGTGGATGAAGACATTAATGTTCCTTTAATCCTAGGGCATCCTTGTAACAACCCAAACCCGGCCCAAACACTATGGCCGAATCTAGTTGTTACAGGAAAAATATTTTTTTTGAAAACCCGTTTGGAAAACTAACTTAAGTTTTGAAAACTCTTCATTTAAGTGGGCTTGTTAAAACCATACTTAGATTTTAATTTAGAAATTTAATTAAGTAAAATTATTATAAAATTTCAAGTGTGCCCGATGGCATATTAAAACAATTTTTCGTGTTTATTGGGAAAACATGTGACTTTGATTTGATATTAATAATCAAGTTTGAAACTAAGTATTCAACATATGAGGAATAATAAAAGAAAATATCAGGAGGCCTTATTACATCCGAACAAAATATAAACTGAAAATAATAATAGAAATATCATAACTTAAAATCAAAGTTCTTCTAAATTTAATCCACTGCATGGCCACCTCGAGTCCACCCGGCTCCACATCCGCGATCTCTGTGTCACCTGAAAAATGTAAAGGAGAAGGTGAGTCACCAAGACTCAGTATGTAACCCTTCCCCCGGTGTTAAAACACTTTCATACACAACAATATAGCAAATAATATGCAAATCGTTATGTGTCCCAACCTAGCCAGCCATACGCCACTGTCTACCCCATTGTGGTACCAAACCACTGGTGGTGCCAAACCACTGGTGACATATAGTCACAATGTGTTACCAAAACACTGGTGTCCGTAGACACAAATCGGGTGATGGGGCCAACCCATCGTGTGATACCAAATCACCGCGAGACGATCCCATATCTCAAGTGGGGCCAACCCACGGTGGTGTGTTAACCACGGGGACAAGTCGCTTTGAGGTACCAAACCTCTGGAGGTACCAAACCTCTGGTGACCGTAGTCACAGTGTGTTACCAAAACACTGGTGCCCGTCGGCACGATCAATACTGCCCCCTCCACTCATCAACCCATATCAAATCACTGTATAACAGGTCTCATGTCATCACATATTTAATCAACATATAGTAAACAACGTCATGCTTCCCAAAAGCATTATTATCAATCTCATACTGACAGAGACTTACCGGCATCCTCGCTTGTACCATTAAGGCACTAAATCCATATCTACATAAGACAGATATTTACACTACAGGCATTCAATATGATTTATTAATTATCACAAGTGTGTATGTACACACCTATCACCAACGAGGAGTCTAAATCCCGAAAGAATAGTCGGCCACCCTAAATCCGCTTGTCCCTATATTCGGCCATAATAGTGTTAGTGATATGGGCCATTCGGCCAAACCAAATAATTCTTTTAGGGTTGTTGCTTGAACCCGAATCTTTACCTTTGTTCTCTCGGTTACTAACCACAGCAGTTAATTTCCTGAATCTGTTTAATCCACTACCACTGATTAGTAAATAAGACTAATAGCCTTTGGCTTAATTGAATGTCAAAATAAAGAGATCACTCTTACCACTTTACTTCCAAAATCGATTGCTAGAGGTTGGGGTTTAGATCGCTTGTTTCCAAATATCTCGGAGTACCTAGGAGAGATCGTTTACAAGAACATTTAGAAGCCTTATTAATTATCGACACTTACCCCCCTCCTCTAATGGAAATCGGCAAAGAACAGGGAGGGATAAACCATGAAGTTTCGGCACACTTACCTTTTCTCAAGACCGTTTGAAGAAGAAGTTGAAAGAGATCTCCCCTTGCTTAAGATTCGGTTAGAGTTTATCAAAGGGAAAAGTAAAGAGTTCGGCTAGTGTGGAAAAAGGTGAGAGTAGGAGAGGATTAAACTAGAGGGTTTGAGAGGATGGAAAGAAAAATAAAGAAGAATAAAGAAGGAGGGCTAGGGATTTGGCAAGTAGTAAAATGAAAAAAAAAAAGAAAGGTGCTAGTTGCTCCTTTTATAGACATTCGGCACCCCTCCTAGTAGCCTTGCCGTCCACACCACTCCACCAAGGAGTTTAAAATTCGGCCATTACCTAAAACTTCTCTTGGCCATACATTTGCATTAATTCAAATTTAATTTGAATTAATCTCCATTAATCAATCAAATAATCCACTTAATCTAATAATATCCCTAATATCCAAATAATATCCCTTTTAATAAAATCCTTAATATCCATATAATAATATCCTTTATTAATCAAATAAAACCCTTGATTATCCTTATAATAGAATCCTTTAAAAGCTCATATTATCTTCTAATAATATTAATAAAATAAAAGAGTTTGAAGAGAGAAGGTCTCCCCCCTGTGCCGTCCAAATAAGTAACAAAAAGGGGAACTCCGCGACTCGAACCCAGCTCCCCTTGTTCCCCCTTGTGGCGTCACATGTAGCTCTTAAGTGGGCTTACTTTGCCACTTTACCAAGGCCTCATTAGTGCCCAAATTCCTTCATATATTCTTATAACACACTCCTGCTAAGGCTCCCTGCCTTTAAAGTTAAGAACTAAAATTTTCTACCAAACTGAGACAACTCAAGGCCTTAATTTAAACTCTCTTATTCCATAAATAATATTTCAGTAGTTCATACATAAGAAAATAATGAAATTTCAAATAGCCCCGTTTTTGGGATGTTACAGTTCTACCCCCCTTAAAAATAAATTTCGTCCCCGAAATTCCTTGGTCAGAAGAGGTGGGGGTATTGCTGTTTCATCACATCCTCGAGCTCCCACGTAGCTTCCTCTGTACCATGGTTCCGCCACAGCACCTTCACCAAGGGCACTGTCTTCCTACGTAGAACCTTCACATCTCGGTCTAAGATCTAAACTGGTTCCTCTTCAAAAAATAAATCTGGATTCACCTCAATTTTTGCCACTGGCACAACGTGCGAAGGGTTTGGCCGATCACCGTCTCGGCGATTGATACGTGAAAGACATCATGGATCTGTTCGATTCTGCTGGTAACTCAAGGCGATAAGCTACCGGTCCTACTAAGCTTAATCACCGTATATAGGTCCGATAAACCTTGGGCTTAGCTTCCTTTCGGCCAAACCTCAACACCTTCTTCCAAGGTGACACCTTGAAAAAACCTTGTCTCCTACCGCATACTCCATTTCCTTACGCTTAAGATCGATAGGATTTACGCCTATCCGATGCTTCCTTAAGACGAGACCGAATCACCTTGACTTTATCCTCCGTCTCTCACTAACTAACTCGGACCCAAAATCATCGTTCACCCAATTCCATCCAACATGTCGGATCGACATTTCCGTCCATACTGATTGCCTCATACGGAGCCATCTGGATGCTCGCTTGATAACTATTGTTATAAGTGAATTACGCTAACGGTAGAAATTCCTCCCAACTACCCCCAAATCCAAGACACATCCTCTTAACATATCCTCCAAAATCAGTATCACCCTTTCCGATTGTCCATCGATTTGTGGATGGAAAGCGGTACTAAAAAATCAACCGCGTGCCCATAGCTTGATGCGGGGCTTTCCAAAACCTTGACGTGAACCGGGGATCCCTATCCGAGATGATTGATGTTGGAACACCATGCAATCTTACTATCTCCGAGCGTCTGACTTAGCTAGCTTCACGAAGAGAAAATCCATCCTCACCGGTATGAAGTGAGCCGACTTAGTTAAACGGTCTACTATTACCCAAATCTGCGTCTTTCTTCTTTGGGGCGTGAGGGTAGCCCACTAACGAAATCCATAGTGATCCGTTCCCACTTCCATTGGGAATCTTTCTTGGTTGAAGCAACCACGACGGCAAATCGGTGTTCACCTTAACACTCGTTGACAAGTCGGACACTTACCAACAAACTCTGTTACTTCACGCTTTTAACCGGGCCACCGTAATTGCTCTTTGAGATCCTGTACATCTTGCGCCTCCCGGATGCATAGCGTAGGGGCTACTATGTGCATCATGAAGAATCTTACGCCTCAACTCCACATCCTTTGGCATACACGCTTTCGCCCTTGAAAGCATAATACTCCATCACTCGACGAGTTATATCCTTCCAAACCACCCTCCTGAACTTGTGCTCTCTTAGCGTTCAACCCTTCATCCACTGACTGTTTTTCCTTAACCTCCTCGATCCATGTTGGCTTAACCTGAAGTTCCGCCAAGAGACTTCCATCATCATATAGACTTAACCGAGCAAACATTGCTCTCAAGTCCGTCACAACCTTCCGGCTCAACGCGTCAACCACCACGTTGGCCTTGCCCGGATGATACTCGATCGAAAAATCGTAATCCTTCAAAAGTTTGATCCACCGACGTTGTCTCAGATTTAGATCCTTCTGAGTTAGGAGATACCTCAAACTCTTGTGATCTGTATAAACTATCGACTTCTCCCCATAAAGATAGTGTCTCCATATTTTTAGAGCGAAGACAATTGCTGCTAACTCTAAGTCGTGCGTTGGATAGTTCAGTTCATGTGGCCTTAACTGCCGTGATGCATAGGCTACTACCTTCCCCCTCTCTGCATCAAGACACACATCCCAAACCAGTATGAGACGCATCACAATAAGCGGTGAACAACTTCCACCTTACGGCTACACCAAAATCGGAGCTTAGTCAAAATTTTCCTTAGCTTATCGAAGCTTTCCTGCTGCTTCTCCTCACTCCATACAAATGGGACTCCTTTTCTTAGTAGCTTCACAATGGTGCTTTGCGATCGAGAGAATCCTTCTACAAATCTCCGATAGTACCCGCTAGCCCCGAAAAACTTGATTTCCGCCACCGACCTAGGCGGTTTCCAATCCAATACGGCTTCAATCTTGCGAGGTCCACTCTAATCCCTTTCACGCGACACTACGTGACCTAGGAAAGCTACTTCCTTAGCCAAAATTCGCACTTACTCGAATTTGGCATATAATCGCTTTCTCCCTTAGTACTTGCAACACTATTTGCAAATGCTTGTCATGCTCTTCCTCCGTCCTAGAGTAAACCAAGATGTCGCCAATGAATACCACGACGAATTGGTCTAGTCTACTTTGAAAATACTCTGTTTATCAAGTCCATAAATGCCGCCGTAGCGTTGGTCAACCCGAATGGCATTACGAAAAACTCGTAATGTCCATACCGAGTTACGAATGCCGTCTTGTGGACATCAACTTCCTTCACATTTAGTTGATGGTAGCCCGACCTAAGGTCTATCTTTGAAAACACCGCGGCACCGCCGGTTGGTCAAACAAGTCATCGATTCGAGAGCAACGGATACTTGTTCTTGATCGTTAACTTGTTCAATCTGGCGGTAGTCGATGCACATTCGCATGGACCCGTCCTTCTTCTTCTTGACAAATAGCACGCAGTGCTCCCCGCGGGATATGCTTGGCGAATAAACCCTCTATCCAAGAGCTCCTGAATTTGGGCCTTCACTCCACCAATTCCTTTGGTGCCATTCGGTATGGTGCTATAGACACGAGTGCCGTTCCGGTAGCGAGTCTATACCGAATTCAACTTCCGATCCGAGGCGCGGACCGGAAGTTCTTCCGGGAATACATCAGCCAAATTCCCCACCGTTCGAACCTTTCCAACTACCGACTCCTTAGCTTCCAAAGCACATATTCGAACCAAGTATGCCTCGCAACCTTTCTTGACCATCCTTTACGGCCTTCATGGCGACACCACATGGATAGGTAATTCCTTCTATCACCTATCATAACCACTTCATCACCACCACAGGTGCCTTAAGCACCATGCGCTTAGCCAGCGCAATCCAAATTCGCGATACTTAACCAACCAGGTCCATTCCAAGGATCAAATCGAACTCTCCGAAAGGTAGTTCCATCGGATCGGCTACAAATACGACCCCTTGGAGTTCTAGGGGTACATCTCTATAAAGTTTGTCTACTACTACTGAGTGTCCTAGGGGGCTTAGCACAGTCATCTTCCTAAGAGTAGTCTCAGAGTCTAGGTTCATAGTTCCTACCACACTACTAGCAATTACGAGTGCGTCGAACCCACATCAATTAATGCAACATAAGGTAAACCAAATATTAGGAACGTACCGGTTATGACGTCCGGTGCGTCTCCCTCCTCGCGACGCCTCGCTGCATAGACTAAGCCAGGCTGCCTAGCCTCTGTGTTACCCGATCCTCGCCTCGAGTTCCACGACCTCTATTCGGACCATTTCCTCCTCGACCATTCCCGCGACCCCTCTGTGGTCCCATATTTCTATCTTGAGTACGGTTCTGCCCTTCTGGCTGATTCGTAGCTAGTTTCCGGGGGCAATCTCTGACACGATGCTCCAAAGACCCACATTCAAAACAACCTCTACCACCGGTCCAACAGCTTCCCCAATGGGTTTTCCCACAGTGGTTACACTGAGTCGACCTCGATTAGCGATGCGTGGGCCTCTGCGGTGTGCGATTTGGCCCACTCGCCTAGCCCTTTTTTACGTACACTATTACCACCACGATCCCATGGAGACCCAAAACCTCTCTTTTGGTTATTCTTACTATAGTTTTGTCTCACAGTCTCCTTAATCCCTTCGGCCACCTTGGCCTTCTCCACTAGGGACGAGAACTCACGAACCTGCTGCGGGGCAATTATTAATCTCAGATCATCTCTGAGTCCGTCCTCAAAACGGACACAGCGCTCATGTTCGGTGGCTACGATTCCTCTGGCATACCTACTCAGCCTTAAAAACTCCGCGTCATACTCGGCCACCAACTTAGCTCCTTGCACTAGACCTAGGAAGGCTTTCCTTTGAGCATCAGTGTAACTAGTGCCCACATACTTCTTACGGAAGGCCGTTTTTAAAGTAGTCCCACGTGAGATCATCACCGCGGCTCCATCCCTGGACGATCGACCACCACTGTGCGCTTCATCCTTTAAAAGCGACACCGCCCCTTTCAGCTTCTCCTCCTCAGTCAGGTCGAGATCATCCATGACCCTTTCCGTAGATTCCAGCCAATATTCTGCGGCACTGGGTGCCACTCCTGAGACACCACGGAATACCTCGGCCCCGTTAGACCGAATTCGCTCGGGAATGGACTTTCGAGCTCCCAAATTCCCACCAGCCCGGCCACCATCTCCAAAACTCGCCAAAGCGACTTGCGACCACGGCCTCACCGGTGCGGTCACGCTCTCGACCACGAAAGTAGGAGGTGGTGGTGGCGGTGGTACCTGCGTTTTGAACCTTGACTGACTGACGGGTTCGGACACCGTCATCCTACCCCTACCGCGCGTCCACGGCGTCCCACGTCCTCTAGAACTCATTCTATCTCTGTGCGCTTTGTCTGATTAAGAGAATTTTATGTGTTAGTATTTGTTTCACTTTCTTATTCACGAAGAAATTTTATGAACAGCAATTTAATTAGGGATTCTTTCGAGCAAACAAGGTTTCAGTCTTCTATCCTAGTTCACACAAAAGAGTTCATGCATCCATTCCTTAATACTTTCCATACCTATTCACTCTTCTGACATTTACGCCCATTTCTAACCTAGGGGGTATTTTAGTCATTTTCCTACAGGGGTATTTTACGTAACAAAAGAAGTTTTAAAATTTTAGTAAAGTAGGTCATTTTGAAATTCCCAAAACTGGAGGATATTTAGGAAAATTTGTAAAATTATAATCGTTTTGGAACCAGGGTATTTTGGTAATTTTGTCAACCAGGGGGCAATTCTGTCATTTTGATAAATCGGTGATATTTTAATGATTGTAACATTTTGAGGTCCCTTTTTGAAAGTTTTCCTTTTCAAATAGTGATGTTGGTAAAGTTTTCCAAAGATCGAGGTCATTTGGAAATTTTCACAAATTGAGGCGTTTTAAGTAATTTTCTAAAACCAAAATATTTCAGTGTTGATTTTTCAAAGCTAAGTTATTGGATATTTGTAAAGTAGTTGAAATTTTTGAGCAAAACCATTGAACTAATATTTTATGAGTCGTATGCGTTTTAGTAATTTTACCCCTAAGGGTATTTTTGTAATTTTCCACAAATTTGAGTTTTTCGAAGAAACATTGTAAAAATGATGTCCTCAGATTTAAAAAGAGTCATTGTAAAAATTTTGAAACATTAGGGTTGTTGTTGTTTCGTTCTTTTTGAAAACATGGCTAGTTCCCTTTCGGGTTTTAGTCATTAGGTTTAGCCTATGACCAGAGCCATCTGGATCGGGGTGAACCAAGGCTACGCACTGAGCGGGATTCGAGTGAAGAGGAGGTGGGTCACGCCCATCGCTTAAATACCAAGCTCTCACCGAACCTTTCTAGACATGCGCACAGAGGTTGCCACACCACTGAGCCCTCTGAGTTAGGGTGAACCGAAGCTACGCACCAGGTAGGATACCTGCGAAGAGGAGGTGAGTCACACGGACTGCTTAAATACCAGGCTCTTCCGGATCCAATCCTCGACATGCGTCTGAGGGTTACCACACCCCTAGCTCACCGGCTAAGTCATAGATTGGTTTAGTTCTTTAATGTCTTATGTGTGGTTCATGTGTTTGAGTAATCTAATCCTAGGGTTCAAGTCCTATAAGTCTATCTCGTTCCCATACTTCCTACCCTTCTACAGAATATAATTCACCAAGAGGTTCGAAGTACTTACAGGCGGGCTAGGTCTGGGAGACTCGGGCCATGCTTTGTTCAAAATCCAAAAATTATTTCATAAGGCCTTTTAAAACATTTTTGGGCCTTGGGCCCCACACAGTGAGAGCTTTGAACTGGCTCGATATGCCAATTTGTAACAACCCAAACCCGGCCCAAACACTATGGCGAATCTAGTTGTTACAGAAAAATATTTTTTGAAAACCCGTTTGGAAAACCAACTTAAGTTTTGAAAACTCTTCATTTAAGTGGGCTTGTTAAAACCATACTTAGATTTTAATTTAGAAATTTAATTAAGTAAAATTATTATAAAATTTCAAGTGTGCCCGATGGCATATTAAAACAATTTTTCGTGTTTATTGGGAAAACATGTGACTTTGATTTGATATTAATAATCAAGTTTGAAACTAAGTATTCAACATATGAGGAATAATAAAAGAAAATATCAGGAGGCCTTATTACATCTGAACAAAATATAAACCGAAAATAATAATAGAAATATCATAACTTAAAATCAAAGTTCTTCTAAATTTAATCCACTGCATGGCCACCTCGAGTCCACCCGGCTCCACATCCGCGATCTATGTGTCACCTGAAAAATGTAAAGGAGAAGGTGAGTCACCAAGACTCAGTATGTAACCCTTCCCCCGGTGTTAAAGCACTTTCATACACAACAATATAGCAAATAATATGCAAATCGTTATGTGTCCCAACCTAGCCAGCCATACGCCACTGTCTACCCCATTGTGGTACCAAACCACTGGTGGTGCCAAACCACTGGTGACATATAGTCACAATGTGTTACCAAAACACTGGTGTCCGTAGACACAAATCGAGTGATGGGGCCAACCCATCGTGTGATACCAAATCACTGGCAGACGATCCCATATCTCAAGTGGGGCCAACCCACGGTGGTGTTAACCACAGGGACAAGTCGCTTTGAGGTACCAAACCTCTGGAGGTACCAAACCTCTGGTGACCGTAGTCACAGTGTGTTACCAAAACACTGGTGCCCGTCGGCACGATCAATACTGCCCCCTCCACTCATCAACCCATATCAAATCACTGTATAACAGGTCACATGTCATCACATATTTAATGAACATATAGTAAACAACGTCATGCTTCCCAAAAGCATTATTATCAATCTCATACTGACAGAGACTTACCGGCATCCTCGCTTGTACCATTAAGGCACTAAATCCATATCTACATAAGACAGATATTCACACTACAGGCATTCAATATGATTTATTAATTATCACAAGTGTGTATGTACACACCTATCACCAACGAGGAGTCTAAATCCCGAAAGAAGAGTCGGCCACCCTAAATCTGCTTGTCCCTATATTCGGCCATAATAGTGTTAGTGATATGGGCCATTCGGCCAAACCAAATAATTCTTTTAGGGTTGTTGCTTGAACCCGAATCTTTACCTTTGTTCTCTCGATTTACTAACCACAGTGAGTTAATTTCCTGAATCTGTTTAATCCACTACCACTGATTAGTAAATAAGACTAATAGCCTTCGGCTTAATTGAATGTCAAAATAAAGAGATCACTCTTACCACTTTACTTCCAAAATCGATTGCTAGAGGTTGGGGTTTAGATCGCTTGTTTCCAAATATCTCGGAGTACCTAGGAGAGATCGTTTACAAGAACATTTAGAAGCCTTATTAATTATCGACACTTACCCCCCTCCTCTAATGGAAATCGGCAAAGAACAGGGAGGGATAAACCATGAAGTTTCGGCACACTTACCTTTTCTCAAGACCGTTTGAAGAAGAAGTTGAAAGAGATCTCCCCTTGCTTAAGATTCGGTTAGAGTTTATCAAAGGGAAAAGTAAAGAGTTCGGCTAGTGTGGAAAAAGGTGAGAGTAGGAGAGGGATTCGGCTAGAGGGTTTGAGAGGATGGAAAGAAAAATAAAAGAAGAATAAAGAAGGAGGGCTAGGGATTTCGGCAAGTAGTAAAATGAAAAAAAGAAAGAAAGGTGCTAGGCTGCTCCTTTTATAGACATTCGGCACCCCTCCTAGTAGCCTTGCCGTCCACACCACTCCACCAAGGAGTTTAAAATTCGGCCATTACCTAAAACTTCTCTTGGCCATACATTTGCATTAATTCAAATTTAATTTGAATTAATCTCCATTAATCAATCAAATAATCCACTTAATCTAATAATATCCCTAATATCCAAATAATATCCCTTTTAATAAAATCCTTAATATCCATATAATAATATCCTTTATTAATCAAATAAAACCCTTGATTATCCTTATAATATAATCCTTTAAAAGCTTATATTATCTTCTAATAATATTAATAAAATAAAAGAGTTTGAAGAGAGAAGGTCTCCCCCACATGCATGTCCAAATAAGTAACAAAAAGGGGAACTCATGACTCGAACCAGCTCCCCTTGTTCCCCTTGTGGCGTCACATGTAGCTCTTAAGTGGGCTTACTTTGCCACTTTACCAAGGCCTCATTAGTGCCCAAATTCCTTCATATATTCTTATAACACACTCCTGCTAAGGCTCCCGCTTTAAAGTTAAGAACTAAAATTTTCTACCAAACTGAGACAACTCAAGGCCTTAATTTAAACTCTCTTATTCCATAAATAATATTTCAGTAGTTCATACATAAGAAAATAATGAAATTTCAAATAGCCCCGTTTTTGGGATGTTACAATCCTTTTTTAGCCACTGCTAGAGCCGTTATTGATGTAGGTGACGGTAAACTTGCATTAAGGATAGGCGATGAAGAAATTATCTTTCAAATTTATGATGCCATGCGTTATTCTAAAGAGCATGATGATTCTTGTTATTTTGTTGATACTACTAATCACATCATTCAAAATTCATTATAGGAAATCATAAATGAAGACACGATGGAACTGTGCCTGACTCAAGAAGAGGGGGAAGAAGATGAAGATGATGAGTTGAATCTGATAATCATCCAGACAAATGAAAGAACAAAGTATTGAAAATGATAACGAAATAAAACAAAAACCCTCTATCGAAGAGCCACCCAAATTGGAATTAAAACAGTTACCAAAACACTTAGAATACGCATTCCTTGGGGACAATTCTACGCTACCGATAATCATCTCTTCAGAACTAGAACCCAAGGAAAAAGAGGAGCTGATAAAGGTACTAAGAGAACACAAAAAAAACCATAGCTTGGAAAATTTCTGACATCAAGGGAATAAGCCCAGCGTTTTGCACCCACAAAATTTTAATGGAAGAATAATATAAGCCCTGTGTGCAACCCTAGGGACGGTTAAATCCCAACTTGAAAGAAGTGGTCAAAGCTGAGGTAATTAAACTTCTAGATGCAGGAATAATTTATCCTATTTCTGATAGCACTTGGGTAAGTCTTGTGCAGGTAGTTCCAAAGAAAGGAGGAATGACGGTAGTGCGCAATGAAAAGAATGAGTTAATTCCCACAAGAACAGTTACAAGTTGGAGAGTCTGTATTGACTATAGAAAACTGAATGATGCCACTAGAAAAGATCACTTTCCTCTGCCCTTCATAGATCAAATGTTGGAAAGATTATCTTGGCATATGTACTATTGCTTCTTGGACGGACTCTCCGGTTACTTCCAAATCTCCATAGCTCCTGAAGATCAAGAGAAAACGACATTCACATGCCCATAAGGTACGTTTGCTTATCGTAGAATGCCTTTTGGATTATGTAATGCTCCTGCTACTTTTCAGCGTTGCATGTTGGCAATATTTGATGAACTCGTGGAATACATCATAGAGGTATTTATGGATGATTTCTCGGTATTCGGTAATTCTTTCCATCTTTGCCTTAAAAATTTAAAACGAGTTCTAATGAGATGTGAGGAAAAAAACCTTGTTTTGAATTGGGAAAAATGTCACTTTATGGTTAGAAAAGGAAGTGTGTTAGGACATAAGATTTCTAGTAAAGGGAAAGAGGTAGATAAAGCGAAGGTTGAAGCCATAGAAAAACTACCTCCCCCTAGTTCTGTTAAGGCTATCAGAAGCTTTTTAGGACATGCAGGGTTTTATAGAAGATTTATTAAAGATTTTTCTAAAATAGCTAAGCCTCTGATAAAATTACTAGAAAATGATATTCCTTTCGATTTCAATCAGGAATGTTTAGATGCATTTAAAAACCTTAAAGATAAATTAATAAATGCGCCGATTGTAATTGCCCCTGATTGGAACTTACCCTTTGAACTAATGTGTGATGCAAGTGATTTTGCAGTAGGTGCAGTTTTGGGACAACAAAGAGACAAGCATTTTCAGCCAATTTACTACACTAGTAGAACATTAACACCCGCACAAGAAAACTACACCACCATAGAGAAAGAGTTGCTAGCTATTGTTTTTGCTTTTGATAAATTTAGACAATATCTAATATTGTCTAAAGTTGTCATTTACACTGACCATTCAGCTCTTCGTTATCTTTTAAACAAACCTGATGCAAAAACCAGACTCATACGATGGATTTTACTCTTACAGGAATTTGACTTGGAAATACAAGATAAGAAGGGAGTTGAGAATCTTGCAGCAGATCACCTTTCTAGACTCGAAAATCCACACACCAAAGAGCTCGATGAAAGTGAAATAAACGATTCGTTTCCCGAAGAACAACTCTTCTCTATAACGCATTCTGAGGTACCATGGTTTGCAAATATTGCGAATTATTTAGCATCCAACATCTTGCCAAAAAAATTAACACATCACCAAAAGAAGCGATTCTTTGCTGATGTAAAAAATTATTTTTGGGAAGACCCCTTTCTTTTTCGCATATGTGCAGATCAGGTAATCTGAAGATGTGTTACAAAAGCAGAAGCAAGCAAAATCCTGGAACATTGCCATTCAGGACCTTTAGGAGGACACTACAGTGGTATTAAGACAGCACACAAAATACTCGAATCAGGTTTTGATTGGCCCACTCTATTTAAAGATGCCAACAGGGATGTTACGTCATGTGATAGATGTCAAAGAATAGGTAATATTTCCAAACGTGATGAAATGCCCCAAACGTATATGTTGTCATGTGAAATATTTGATGTATGGGTTATTGATTTCATGGGACCAATCCCTAGCTCATTTGGAAACAAGTACATCCTAGATCCATCATTAGTGATAGGGTACTCATTTCTGTAATACTTAGTTTGAAAAAATTCTAAAGAAATATGGAGTATACCACAGGACAGCCACCCATATCACCCTCAAACCAGTGGGCAAGTTGAGGTAGTAAACCGAGAACTTAAGCGCATCCTAAAAAAATGGTTGATTCAAATTGAAAAGATTGGGCATTAGGAGTAGATGATGCTTTATGGGCCTATAGAACAGCATTTAAAACACCTCTAGGGACATCCCTATACAAACTTGTATACGGGAAAAGCTGTCTTCTACCATTCAAATTAGAACACAAAGCTTTTTAGGCAATAAAGTTTTTGAATTCTGATCTCAAAATTGCGAGAACAAGCAGATGATCTGAGATGAGCAGAATTGGACGAATGGAGAACTGAAGCTTACAAGAATTCAAAATTATACAAGGAGGCAACGAAGCGAAGCCATGATGCTCGTCTCAAGAGATCAAAACAATTTGAAGTAGGGGACTTGGTCCTACTATACAACTCAAGGCTTAAATTATTTCCTGGGAAGCTGAAATCAAGATGGTCAAGCCCATTCATGATAAAAACAATTTTTCCATATGGCACAATTGAGGTAACTCACCCCACTAAGGGCACATTCAAGGTAAACGGTCACTGACTTAAAATTTATAATGGTGCAGATTTTGGAGATATGAGAGAGGAGCTTCTGCTCCAGGAAACTTCTTTTAGGGCCTAAAACAGGGAAAGTCTAGCTTAAGACTATAAACAAGCGCTTTTCGGGAGGCAACCCGAGCACTAACTCACTAACATTTTATCTTTATTTAACTTCTAACTCCACACTAAAATCTGTCTAATAGATGTGCAGGTCTCCAAACACGGCCTAGCACATAGGCGTGCCAATGGCCGTGTGCAAGACAGGGGATGAACCACGGGCGTGCTAGTAGCTGTGCACAAACAGGGAAAATTTTAGTTGTCCAAAAACGGGCTACGATACAGGACCACACCCGTGCTATCTAACCGTGCGAGGTCTCTGACTTATCGAGCACGATCTGAACACGCCCGTGCCGCATAACTGTGTTGAGGTACTGACTTACCACACACGGGCTGAACATGCGCGTGCCCAATAATCGTGTGGACATAAAAAAACCAACATGGGCGTGCCCATGTACCCACGGCCTTGCCAAAAATCCTGAAACGCGCCCAAAATCTGGAAATCGCAAAAAACATAGCCACTTTAAAACAAGACACGGGCGTGGCACCTGCCCATGCTCGCTTCCCTATTTAAGCAACTTTAACCGTCACCTTCCCCAAAATTAACCCTAAAAAATTTCTACAGCCTCTTTTTCTCTATTTCCAGCCACGCTCACGACCCCAACCCTCTAAAAACACCTCTTAAACTCTATTTTTCTCCAAACCCCTTGCAATACTGCACCGCACGCCCACGCGACAGCCGTGTTGCAGCAGCCCACGCCCACACCATCACCGTGCACACGCAGAAAAAATGCAGCACCACCGTGTTCAGCCCGTGCTCTATTGATAACCACTACCATCACCCCTGGTTCCCTCCATTATTTCGCTTTTCTTAACTAATTCTTTGATAGAATTTATTTGCTTTGCTTATGATAACTTCTATTGTTGGTATCAAATATTACTTAGGTTCTTTAGAATAAATCATTACGTATTTTTGCATGATAATTAGTTTCTTTTCAAAAACTTATTATTTATTATTCTTTCTTTGCAACTACGTTGTTACATTAAACATTTTTTTTTTTCTTTTGATATTCATTAGTTAGACTTAGCTGCTCATAAATTTGAATAATTGTGTTTAGCCTTTAAATACATCGGGTCTAGATGAAATTACTTAATTGGATGCAAACATTACGACTATATTTTCAGGTACAATGTCGTCATCTAGAGGAAAAAGATCAGCAACCCCATGCACCAAAAAGAGAAAAGGGCCTGGATCATCTTCCGCAAGTGCTTCTTCGGAGCTTCGACACCCATTCCTCAGATTCTCTCAAGCAGCTCAGGAAGAGCATTACAAAACAATTCAAGACAGACACATCGGCATCGGTAGGTGCATCGACTGGCCAGTAGTAGAACAAGTAGGGCTCGCATCCGATATTCAAGCCTTCTTCTCGACTGACCCGTGGGAGCAATTCTTCCCAATCAATGAGCCCACATACTTGGAGCTCACACTAGAATTCTGCACCACTTTCACATTGCAGACTATAATGGCGCAATTCGATGATCCGGGTACCATCCAATTACGCCTAGGGGGAGCGGTGCGTCGATTGAGCATACCGCAATTCGGTTTGGCACTAGGACTTTATACAGAGTAATTCATAGAAGCTAACTCGCTATCCAAGTTGAACCGAGAGCTCCACTGTACCCCCTCAAATGCTGGCATAACTTAAAACCAATCACAAATGTCTACGACCCCAGTCGCTCGAAGGCAACAGCCCTTCTGCCACCCCTACAATATATCCACGCCATCCTCGCCCATACCATCACAGGTCGCCGAGAGAGCACCGGCGTGGTAAACAAACACGATGTTTACTACCTATCGTGAATGTTGAAGGGCATGTTTTCGACTTGGCATACTTCACCACTGTGCAATTTAACACCAGAAAGAGCCGCACAGGAAGGGGATCTTATCGATGGGACCATACATCACAAGGCTGGCTCGATACTTTGGCCTCCTCCACACTGAGGCACAGACCACTTCCTTCACACTGTTAGGCAACATGGTACCTCAAGGCATCCAGACGATGCTGCACATGAGAATGATTAAACAATGTCGAGGGACGAACCCCCCTCAATATCGAATAGTGACACACACGGAAGAGGGAGAGCCCGAGGACGTTACTGATGATGTCCCACCACCATCACAGGAGGCACCGAGTTCGAGCCAGCGGCCAGTCCATTCAGCACCATCATTAGCAGACATCTCTGCACGGCTCGACCAGTTCGAGCTGTATTTTGCTGAAAATTCTCGACGTCTTGATGAGATAGAGACTACACTTCAATAGATATACCAGCACCTCCACATCTCATTAGCAGAACCACCGCAAGACCCGGCCGATGATGAGGACCTTTAAGTCCCTTTATTTAGATTTTCTTTTCTTATTTTTAAGTTTTTATTTTTATTTATTTTCTCATTATTTTAATTTATTTTAAATTTGAACATTTTCCCTATACATTGACAACTTTTTATAATCATCATCAACATCTAACTTTTGAGTATTCCTAACATTTATTTGATTGCACCCCTAAAAGATTTCTAACTGATGACTTAGCAGTTTCAAAAACATCACTAGGAGCAATAAACCACTACACAAGTCATCAGACAAACGACCTCTACCATCTTCCAAGGAAATCAGCCATTAATTCAGGAGTGTCACTTCCTCCCATCTCTTTTAATTTTGCATATTAATGTCATTTTATATCTTTGTACATTGAGGGCAATGTACAACTTAAATGTGGGGAGGTAAATCCCTGATTTAATCTTGTTCTTAAGTAATTTTCTCATATTACTAATTAGGATGAAATTTCTAATGATTTATGATTTTTATTGACATGTTTTAGAATAAGTCATATTTAATTGTGCATTGATGATTAGATTTGAAGAATATTAAGGTTGATGTCGAAAACACCCATAATTTTTGTGAGACTTTCAGCCTTATAGAGCATCTACTCTTTTTCATGTTCACTTTATTGATTATGAGTGTGTCAACTATGACCTGCTATTCTAGAACTTGCCTCGTGTATACATGTTGAGACCACAGTTATGATTTGATATACCGAGATGATAAAGGCACCTAGGTTTTAACCCATTTACACCACTAAAAAGCCTACCCTCATAATTAACCCCTAGTGAACCCCGTTGATCCTAACAACCCTTTCCATTGACTCACCCACTAATAAACCAAAACCCTTTTTATTTATTATCACCCTTCCTTTTGACTACCCTTTAATCGAGATATGATTTGATTAAGTTTTTATTATTATAAGTTGAAATTATCTGTATTTAGTTTGCTCTTTAAAGAAAAAATCAAAGTATAGTCCGTATTAGTATTATGAAGAGTGAGCTTATACAAGTTAAAGTCTAATTATCAAAAGAAAAAGCTCGTATTAGTAGGTTTATTATTATTTTCAGTTGATGTAGTTATTATCTCAGAAATTTTTAGGTAGGTAACTTGTCAATTCAATCTCGATTCTAACCTTCTAATTTCAGCCTTTATCCACACCTTTAACTCTAGCCCCGTTACAACCCTAACAAAGACCTTTTGATCTGTTTATCATATCATTTTACAGTGGTGGAGATTTGATCTTTAGGCAAGCCTATGGGATTAACTGTTTAGGTTCGACTTATGAGTGCTTAATTTTGACCTTTAAACACTTTTTGAGTGATTTGAGTGAATCTTTTGTGAGGATGTCAATCCTTGTAGATTTTGAATTAAAAGTAATTATTTAGATGAAAGGAAACACCTCTGTTTTCGTGCTACAAATAAATGACTTATCTTGTTTGAATCTTTAAGACTCTTTGAATGGAATTATCCATGTATAAATTATCTATGAATTAGTATAAGGCATTGTTAATAGGGATTATGAATCATGGAAAGTTCGTTTTAATTGTAAGTTGAGAATTTTGCTTAAGGACAAGCAAAAGCTTAATTGTGGGGGTATTTGACAAACCGTAATTATAACATATTTTAATCCCACATTTAGTATGCTTTTGGATGATTTATCCCTTGATTTATGTAAAAAAAGGTACTTTTAATCCTTTCTTTTCATGTCTTATACCCAGGAAAGCACCTGATGATGAAAAGAACATAAAACGGGCCTAAAATGGAGTAAATGGGCCATATCACGAAATCGACACGGCCTGGCCTAAATCCCACACGGTCATGCCTCGTCGATCACCTAGAGCACAGCCTCAACCCCGACTTACACGACCGTGCCTCAAAGTAGAAATCCAAACACGGCTTGAAGTCGAGCCACACGGGCGTGTGCCATGGCCGTGCCTCTGTCGCTGGAATGAGCAATTTCAGTCGGAAAAGGATACTTAGGGAGAAAGAATCACATTCCAAAGAGCCTATATATATCCCCTAATTGCCACCTTTGAGAGGCGTCGAGCTAGGCCAGAGGAGCCAGCGGAAAGGTCGAATGTGGGAATCACTCGAAGTTAGCCAGTTGATCCATCCCAAGAAGCCGGAGTTATACTCAAGACGGCAGAATTCTCCTTCAATTCCTTCAGGGAGTTTTTAGAGATTCCTTATGTTTTGTTTTATCTTTTCTCTTGAGATGTTTTCTTATTTAGTTATGAACTAAACCCCTCAGATACCTGAAGGGTATGAAACCTAGATGAATCTTGTTATTTGATTTTTGAATTATATGATAACTACTTAGTTTGTTCTTAATTATGCATGCTTAATCCAAATCTGATGTGCTTAGGTGGAGGAGGAATAAACCCTGCTTAAATTAGATCTAGCATAATTAGGCAGAGTTGATCGAACACCTAGAGATAGGGTTACGAGATTTTGCCGGATTAGGGTGAAACCTAATATGGGAATCCATAGATCGATCTACTGCTATTCTAGGGGGTTATTATAAGAGAATGAGAGTTCCATTAATTAACCTAGGGTTAGACGTTATTCACCTGGAGAGAGGGTTTAATATACGTTAGGGCATCCTACGCATCAAGCTATGTAAATAAATCATATGATTCAGGGTTAAATAACAAGTGAAGTCTAGGTGGATTCTTCCTGAGGGTATCATCATGACCAATTGAGTTTTTCTTCAAGTTATTTCCCAATTCGTTCTTTTTGTCTTTGTCCGTAGCTTAGTCGTCATTAAATTTAGATTAAAACAACTTTACTTTATTTTTTAAGGCTAAAAAATAGAAAGAAAGTTAGTATTAATACTTTTAGTTCCTTTGGGTTTGACAATCCGGTCTTGCCTAAGCTATACTACTGTTCGATAGGTACACTTGCCTTTAATCGTTGTCAGAGTTAGTTTCCAGGTTCGATCATTCTCTTTATAAATTTTAAGACTCTAATCATAGCGATCAGCTGCCTAAGCACACAAAGCAGCAAGGCACACGGCTGATGGAGCTGGAGCGAGTAGCAATGCATGAGGGGGCTACAATCAGGTGACGTGCAAGGCCTTGCGGCAGGTAGGCCACGGGCTAGTCGTGTGTGTGGGGCGATGGTGCGCAACAAGCACGCGAGCTGGAGGCAGCAGGAACAAGGCCACGACTTGGGAGGCTACTGGAGCTGGGGCGTGCGGTGTGTGCTGGAATTGCTGGCCGAATGCTTGTTGTGGTTAGAGACTTGCGGCACTTGGGTGTTGGTGTTTGGGGTTTTGAGTGATGAATGAATGGAGAGAAGCAAGGGTGCAATTTATAGAAGAAGAAGTATGAATTAGAGTAGAACTCTTAGAACAATTAAAGAATTAAAAATAAGAGTCCAATTCTAATTTTACTCAAGATTAACAACAATTGATAATTAAATATACACATATAAAATCATCAATTGCTATTAAATTATTAAGATAAACATAAAATAAAATTAATTCTAATCCTAAGCTAAGTTGATAAAAGTTAATATATAAATTATAATGAATATAATTATATATTAAAGTTTATCAATAATTTATAAGTATGATATTAATTAAAAATATTTATTCTAGATGCCTTTTAAAATTATTTACAAAAAGAGGCACCTAGTTTTTATTATTTACGAAAATAGTAACTATATTTTGAAAATAATTCAATTAAGTCCCTAGACTTAATGAAAATTTGAAATTGAGTTGCAATTTAAGATTTGGGTCAAAATTGACCTTTTTTATTTGGAAAACCAAAAATTTATTTTGTCATTTAGGGGCTAATTTCATGGAAAATTATGTAAACATCAATTCCCAGGAAAGATTGGAGGGGTCACAAGCGGTCCCGCTTAAGTTCCAATCTCCTAGACAGAATTTATTTAAACATACTAAACCCGAAAATATACCCTAAATAATTTATTGAAAATAAGAAAATTTAAAGATCAGATAAACTGAACAAGATTTGATCTCGTTCATGTCTTTCTTCATAGTAATGTTTCAAACGCTGAGCATTGACTTGAAAATTACCTCCCTTACCTTGGAGTTCCACAACTCCATATGGATAGACGCGATGAATCGTAAATAGACCGGACCAACGTGATTTTAACTTACCTGGGAAGAACTTCAATCTGGAATTAAATAACAAGACTTGCTGACCTGCTTCAAACTCTCGAACTCGAATATGCTTGTCATCCCATTTCTTGAGTCTTTCTTTAAGTAATTTGACATTTTTGTATGAGAACATTCGAAATTTTTCTAGCTCGTTGAGTTGGAGCATCCGTTTCTCTTTAGCCAGCTTGAGATCCAAATTGAGTTGTCGAAGAGCCCAGTAAGCTCTGTGCTCTAACTCCAGAGGTAGATGATAGGCTTTCCCAAAGAACAACCTATAGGGTAACATTCCTAAGGGTGTCTTGTATGCTGTTCTGTAAGCCCATAAAGCATCATCTAGTCTCTTGGACCAATCTCGTCGGTTCAGGCAAACTACCTTCTCAAGTATGCCTTTGATCTCCCTATTTGCTAGCTCAGCTTGCCCATTTGTCTACATGTGGTAAGCTGTAGCAACCTTATGCTTCACTCCATGTTTATCTAGCAACCATTTTAACCACTTGTTCACAAAGTGGGTCCTTTCATCACTGATAATAGCTCTTGGGGTTTCGAACCTTGTGAACACATGTTTCTGCAAGAATTTCATCACAACCTTGGCATCGTTCGTCGGATAAGCTTCAGCCTCGACCCACTTGGACACATAATCTACTGCTACCAATATATATTCGTGACCAAAAGACAGAGGGAAAGGACCAAGAAAGTCAATACCCCAAACATCGAACAGTTCTACTTCAATGATATTTGTTAGAGGCATCTCATTTCTGTTGGTGACATTTCCAACCTTCTAGCATCGATCACAACTCTTTACGTAAGCGTATGCATCCTTGAATAGTGTTGGCCAAAAGAATCGAGCTTGCAATACTTTGGCCACTGTACGAGTACCTCCAAAGTGTCCCCCACTCGGAGCTGAATGATAGTGTATAAAATCTTCGGTATTTCTTCTTCTATCACACATCTCCTAATCATCCGATCTGCACACCTTTTAAACAAATATGGCTCTTCTTAGAAATAGTACTGTACATTGTGAAGAAACGTTTTTCTTTGTTGATACATTTTATCAATCGGCATCAAACCACAAGCTAAATAGTTAGCAAAATCAGCAAACCAAGGAATATTATGGACATGATTTACCATCAGTATGTGTTCATCTGGAAATGTCTCTTGGATCGGTAAGAATGGAGAATTTCCCTCTTGCGGCTCTAATCTGGATAGGTGATCTGCTACTTGGTTTACTACTCCCCTTCAATCATGAATTTCTAGATCGAACTCTTGAAGTAGAAGCACCCACCGGATCAATCTTGGCTTAGCATCTTTCTTAGCTAATAAGTACTTAATTGCAGAGTGGTCCGTACAGACAATCACTTTGGTACCTATAAGATAAGATCGAAACTTGTCGAAAGAAAACACAATCGCAAGTAGCTCTTTTTCTATTACCATATAGTTTAGTTGAGCTCTAGTTAGAGTTCTACTTGCGTAGTAGATGGGATGAAAAACTTTGTTCCTTCGCTGGCCGAAGACAGCTCCAATGGCAAAGTCACTTGCATCACACCTCAACACGAATGGCAAATCCCAGTCTGGTGTGACGATTATGGGTGACGTGACTAATCAAATCTTTTGATCGTTGAAGGCTTTTAAGCATTCTTCATCAAACTTGAATATTGAGTCTTTCTCCAATAGCTTGCATAAGGGTTTAACCACTTTGGAGAAGTCCTTGATAAATCTTCGATAAAAACTGGCGTGGCCCAAAAAGCTCCTAACACCTTTTACGGATGTTAGAGGTGTGAGTTTCTCAATGACATCTACTTTTGCTTTGTCCACCTCGATCCTATGTCTCGCTATTTGATGCCCTAGAACAATTCCTTCTCGTACCATAAAATGGCACTTTTCCCAGTTGAGTACGAGATTTGTTTCTTCGCATCGCCTCAGTACCTTAACTAGATTGGCTAAGCAAATATTGTAAGTATCTTCGAATACTGAGAAATCATCCATGAAAACTTCCAAGTACTTCTCAACCATGTCAGTAAAAATAGACATCATACATCTTTTAAATGTAGCTGGTGCATTACATAAACCAAATGGCATGCGTCTAAATGCAAATGCACTGTACGGACAGGTGAATGTCGTTTTGTGTTGATATTTCAGTGCTATTGTAATCTAATTATACCCTGAGTATCCATCAAGAAAACAGTAGTAATCCTGTCCTGCAAGTCTATCCAGCATCTGGTCCAAAAACGACAGAGGGAAGTGATCTTTCCTAGTCACCTTGTTCAGCTTTTGGTAATCGATGTAGATTCTCCATCTCGTAACTGTTCTAGTTGGTATAAACTCGTTGTTCTCATTCTCCACTACCGTGATGCCTCCTTTCTTCAGTATGCACTGGACTTGACTCACCCATGAACTGTCTGAGATGGGGTAAATTATACCCGCATCCAACCACTTGATAATTTTTTTTACTACATCTTTCATGATGGGGTCCAGTCTCCATTGTCCATCAATCGTTCCTCTCTCACCATCTTGTAATATGATCTTGTGCATGCATACGGATGGGCTAATACCATGAATGTCGGCTATGGTCCATCCGATAGCATTCTTGAATTGTTTCAAAACTATGATAAGTTTCTCTTCTTGTTCAGTAGTTAATTCTGTTGAAACAATCACAGGCAGAGTAGAGGCGTTACCTAAATAAACATATTTTAAGTGTGAAGGTAATACCTTAAGTTCTAACTTAGGTGGCTCCTCGATTGATACTTTTGGCTGGCTGTAATCTCTTTTCTCTAATTCCAAAGATTCAAAATGGGATTGCGGATTAAATCCCTTTTGATTAGCTTCTAGCAAAGCTAAGTATTCATCCTCCTCTTTATCATTTGGGGGATCTGATGTCAAATTCTTTCCAGTGGGTCCTCAACAAGTTAAGTTCCTTCTCTACTATTAATTCCTCTAAATCGGATAATGCAGGATAATCATCCTTGTGTCAGGAAATCTCATTGACTTAAAAACATTAAATGTTACCTGATCATCCTGAACACGCATAGTCAACTCACCCTTTTGCACATCAATAAGGGTCCTTCCAGTTGCTAAGAATGGTCTTCCAGGATAATTGGCACTTCTTTGTCTGCTTCAAAGTCTAGAATTACAAAGTCAGCAAGAAAGATAAATTTATCTACACGTACCAATACGTCCTTGATTTTTCCTTTCGGACGCGCTAAAGATCGGTCTGCTAGTTGAAGTGTAACCATAGCTGGTCTAACTTCTCCTATCCCCAACTTCCTGAATATTGACATAGGCATCAAGTTGATACTTGAACCTAAGTCACATAATGCCTTACCACAATATGTTGATCCAATGTTGCACGGTATGGTGAAACATCCAGGATCCTTCAGTTTTGGGGGTAGTTTATTTTGAAGATATGCACTGCATTCCTTCGTCAGAGCTACTGTCTCAAATTCTCCAAGTCTTCGTTTCTTAGACAAGATATCTTTCATGAACTTGACATAGTTCGGCATTTGCTCAAGTGCTTCGACTAATGGGATGTTGATGTGAAGTTGCTTGAGTACGTCACTGAACTTCTTGAATTAAATCTCCTGCTTTGGCTTTTGAAGTCTTTGAGGGTAGGGTGGTGGTGGTTTCATTACTGGAACTGATTCTGATTGATTCACTTTTGGTGGTAGTTCTACCTCTAACAAAGTTGTTGGTTGATCAGAATTGACTGGTCCTGAGGTTACTTTGCCAGGTTTTGCAGATTTTGGTTCTGGTGAAACTGGGGTTTCAACACTTGGTTGAACTTCTTCTGAGTCTTGAGCATCAGCTTGCTCCTTTTCAACTTCAACAATGTTAGGCTCTACTATCTTTTCGCTCCTCAATGTCAACGCTTTGCAATGTTCCTTCCCCAGATTTCTCGGATTTTCCATGTCACTAGGTAGAGTACTTTATGGTCGGTTCCTGAGTTCAGTAGCAAGCTGACCCACTTGGTTCTCCAAATTTCAATGTAGTTGCTTGGCTCTAGATTAAGGCATCATTCTTTGCCATGTATGTCTTTAGCAAACTCTCCAAGCTATGGATGCTTCAGCTTGAACTGGTTTCTGAACTTGTTATGGAAAATTAGGCGGCTGGGTTGGGTGTAAGTGGTACTGGTTCCAGCCCCTTGGTTGCAGCCCCTGCCTTCCTCGATTTTGGTTCTGATTACCCATGTAGTAAACAGATTATGGGTTCGACGGACATTCTTCAAACAAATGTCCCTCCCCACAATAAACAAAGGCTATATTTTCAAATTGATTAGGCGGTTGTGCTGTAAAACTATTAGACCCATTAGTAGTAAGATTTTTAAGCATTGAGGATATTGATGATACCTGAGATGCGAGTGAAGTAAGAGCATCTACTTCATGAATTCCAGCGACTCGTTTTCCTGACGCTACATGACTGTTTGGCCATTGATAATTGTTGCTGACAATCCTCTCAATAATTTCATAAGTCCCGTTATAAGACTTAGAAAGGAGAGCACCATTAGCAGAGGCATCCATTACCATCCTTGTGTGGGCATTGAGACCATTATAGAATGTCTCAAGTTGAATACAATGAGAGATTCCATGATGAGGGTATTTTCGTAATAACTCTTTAAATCTTTCCCATGCCTCATACAAGGACTCGTCATCCATTTGGTGGAAAGCAGTGATCTCGTTCCTCAGCTTAGCATTCTTGCTTGGCGAAAAATACTTCATGAGAAATCTCTCGGCTAACTCTTGCCATTTAGAAATGGAGTTCAGTGGCAATGAGTTCAACCAGGCACGAGCTCTATCCCTTAACGAATATGGGAACAACTTAAATCGTAAGGCATCTTCGAAAACTCCGGCTAACTTGAAAGAATCGCTCACTTCCATAAATAGTCTTAAGTGAAGATGAGGATCTTTAGTAGGCATCCCACTGAATTGGCCCATTGTCTGAAGCATCTGGAACATGACTAGCTTCAGCTCAAATTGTTCTGCCTCGATTTCGGGTCTCCTAATACCTGGATTAAGATCATTAAATACTGGCACAACATATTGCCTTAAGGCTCTACCCCTATCATCAGCAATAAGGATAGGATTCTGAGCAGGGTTTACTCCGTTTCCTTGGTTCATATTCTCAAAGTCAATTTCTTCGATCCTTCTCTGGTTCGCTTGTCTTCTTCGTTGTCAAAAGGTTCATTCTATTTTAGGGTCCACAGGGAGTAAGTCAATAATCTGGTCAATACTCATAAACACCTGAAATAATCACAGAAAAATTAAGTAAGTAAAAATTTCAATACGGAAATAAATAAACCAAAATGTAAAATAAATTCACAAATAATTGCTTTGAAAAATAGTCCCTGACAACGGCGCCAAAAACTTGGAGCGGTGGAAATGTGCAAGTGTACACAATCGTAACAAGTAATAAAGTGACAAGTAAATGTCAAGTTATCATACTCACAGGGACTGTAAAAGAATTATTTATGAAAATGATTTCAAACACTTTGGTGGAGGAAAAAATTTCAGATTTAAGAAATATTTAAAAACTAAAAGAAAAGCGATGTAAAACAAAATAAAACAAAGTTCTAGTGCACGATTTCAAAAACTGATTTTAATCGATGATATAATTGTGTTGGATTAATTACATTTCTTACCTTAGAATTATTAAACTTATGCTTATACTTGTTACGAATAAATCACGGCAACTCGATAATTTGCTAACTTATGAACATATTTATATGCTATTGCACATACATACTTGTTAAATTAAACAATATCTCGCATATTCCTATGTGATTCAACCGATTAATTCAACCTAATAAGCATATAAAAGATCATGTGAGGTAACAAAGTATCCTTACCTTGAAACAATTTAATCACAAAAATCTTGTAAGTTATGCAAGGCATATGTATCGTTAAATACAATCCTAATTTAATCTTCAGCTACCTTAGAAGAATTAAACATGCACAGATTAAGTATTGTGTCCATTAATTACAATTTCAATGCGTTTAAATAATTAATTCATTAGCTATCTAAACAATTACAATGCCAGAATAACTTAAACATGATTTTACTTAATCAAGCATTTTACCGAGTGCCTATAACAGCATAAAAACAATTTTAATAATTTAAGAGGACGAAATGCAATCAACCCAACACGAATTAAATTCAAGCTAAGCTGATTAAATTAATCATTTCAATAGCATAAATATTCATAAACATGTTTGTCAAAACAACAATGAAATTTAAAGAGATAAGGAACAAGAAGCAAATCCAATGTTTCTCCGTGGATTGATTGATTGCTCCGTTCTTCGTTCTCTGTTGTCCTCGGCTATCAAGGTGGCTTATGAACACTCCAATTGCTGCTCCAAATGGCTGAGAAAACACCTCTTTTCTAAGAGGGGAAATCGGCACAAGAAGAAGGGGAAATGGAATGAAAAAAAAGAGAGAATGGAGAGGAATGGAGAGAAGAGAGAATGAAAATGTAGAAGGATTTAGGGATGAGTTGAATGATCAGAAAGGGGTGGTATTTATAGCTGATTGTGGCTGCTAAAAATAGTAAATAGTAGCAGCAAAAGAGACCTCCCTTGGCCGGCCATCTATGTGGCAAAGTTGATGGATTCAACTTTGCTAAATATGGCATGGGGCAATCTACAAAGCCACTAAATTTGGAGGGGTTTGAAAGCAACTTTGAAAGGTCTTCAAGGGCTTCTTTGCAAGCTTAATTAGTCAGCTAATAAGCTGATTTGGGCCAGCATATGGACGGTTTGGGCTTCCCAATTGATGGCTGGGTTGGTCCACTGGAGTCGGTTCAACCAGTGTGGTTTAACTGGACCCTTTTTCCATAATTAATTAATAATAATTTATTTAACCCAAATTAAATTGGGAATAAATTAAAATTAATTATATTATGATTAAATCTTCATAATTGGACCGTCTTGGGCTGGAAATAAATTCGCCTTGATACCTCAAATTGCTTCTCGGTTTTGTTCTTCGAGCGATTATGTTCGCTAAGCCAATTTTCGCCCTTTTGTGCGAATCATTTAAAATAGTCAAAATAAATCAAAATTAACTATAAAATTAATTAAAATTCATCATGTTAATATTTTTAGCACAATTTAATTATTTTATAATATTTAATTATTTTTCGACAAAAATTTAATCGAAACTGCATAAATTTAGTTAAAAAGGGAATGTAAAGGTCTATAAATTTTCGTGTTTCCAGGGCTATGTCACACGGCCTAGTCACATGGCCATGTGACCCCTGTTTTCTAAATTTCTAACTTTGCCTCAGATTTTCTGAGCTGTTTCAAATTAGTCTCATTTTTATTCCAAGCTATTTTTAGGGACTCAAAAGTTCAATTTAAGGCCTAAACGTTCATGTTTGTTGGATTGTATGAGATTTAAATAATTATTTTTACATAGCCTTATTAATCTAATTTGAAGTTATTTGTTCCGGTTTGTACGGTAACGCCCGTAACCCTAGTCCAACAATGGAAACAAGTTAAAGGTGTTACACATGGTGCCTCACCCACATGGTCTTACACATATTGTATTCGCTTGCAAGATAGGGCTATGATCTACCAGTTCAGTTTGCAAGAAAACTACCCTAATAGAGGCATCACAAATAAATCTTCTTTCTACATTTTCATGACTTAGAGTTGTCAGTATTGGAATCATATAACAAAAAGGTATTAGACAATGATCATACTCACGCCTACAACACATCTTATCACACCTACCCAAACTCCCTGAGCCAACTCATCATGGTAGAGACAATTATGTAAATCTCATTCATATTTATAAAGGAACATACTTTCTAACACATATTTCCCCGTACACGTATATCACACATTGTTCACTTCATTTACATACTTGTAGATACTTCTTAGAAAACACACGTACACATATTTACATCACTCTACAAAAATACATACTTGTTTACAAGAACATTAACCATAACATAATCAACAAAATGACATATAGGAGTCATGCTTTGAGGCTCACCAGAGACCTATCTTTCCTTTGACCTTGCAACACCCCTAACACGTATCCGTCGTCGAAATAGTGTTACGAAGCATTACCATAAATTTCACTTCAACCAAACACAAATTCCTAAACAATTCTAATCATAAAAATAATCATATTAAAACCAATCTAAAACATGCATATTGTCCCTTATACGAGTCCTTAAGCCCTAAAAAGACATTAGAAATAAGTCAGGACTATAACAGAAACTCAAAGAATTTTTTAGAAAATAGTGAAAATTTTCAAAGATACAAGGGCCACGCGGCCTAGAGACACGCCCGTGTGGGCATTCGAAGTAGAGACACATGGCCGTGTCCTAGCCCATGCCTGTGCCCACGCCACTCACTAGCTTGGGTCACACGGCCAAGACAGCCGCTCGTGTGCTAGGCCGTGTATCCTTCGAAGCAACCACACATGCTCATGTGCCAGGCCGTGTGTTAGGCCGTATAACAACCTGACTTGCAACCCTTTGAAAGCTATAGGGGACACACAGCCGTGTTACCTAGCCGTGTGTCACACACGGCTGAGACACACACCCATATGGACGAAAATAGGCAATTTTACAAGCCATTTTTCTCACCCATTTTGACATGTACCTACACACAAAATTACACATATATACAAGCCATAACAAGGCACCAAAATCTTGCAAAATCAAGCTATGAACACAAGGTATAATAACATACAACCAATATGCCCATAGGCACCTCAAATGATAACATGTAAATATGTATAACCATGTATTCAATTTTGTCAAAAATGATCAACTAACTTCCAGCTAGATTTACATCAATACATATCATAAGATTTACTTACCAAAACATAAACCATTAGGTACCAAAATTCCATTCCATAACTAGCATCAATTAATCATATAGATCATACATAATAAGATACCAATTCACCACATGTTCAACATATTACAAGGCACATATACCATATGCATATTTAGGCTTCCATTCCATTTTCTAGCATTCAAACAAAACAAGCCAAACATCAACCGTATTAATATCTTTATTTACATGCCAAGGCTAAATTCATTTGAACACCATAATACCATAACTCAAGCCAAACCAAATGGCCATTTCAACAATAAAAAATATATGCCAAAATTAGCCAAAATACCTATACATGCCATTATAACCAAAATTAAAACAACTGAAAGTACCAAAAGAGCCGATGGATAGTATGATCTAGCTCAGACAAGCTTCTAACTCGAACGAGCTTTCGACACACTGTAAACATAGAAAATAACACAAAGTAAGCATTTAAACTTAGTAAGTTCGTATAGCATAGAATATAACTTACCATTTAGTCATATAATAGGTAAGTAAGCATAGCATATCCCAACATAATTTGACCAAATGCCTAAACACATATACACCAACCATGTTAGCCATGTAAGTACATATATAAACCAATAATCATGGATGAGCACAACAATTGATTAAGTTTCATATACATGTATCATCCAATTAAATTTTCCATATACCATGTAACAACATTTCATATAATTCATATGTATCCCTGTAATAGTCCATATCGAACTCTTACCATTTCGTATTAGAAAATTGCTTGTTGAACCATTTAGAATACCATTGGATGCCCGGGATAGCTCACACATAGTGTGTTGTAATCCATCAAATCTTGTACATGTATGCTCACACGAGTTGTGAATCAGAATGCTCACACGAGCTACGAATATAGGCCTGCTCACACGAGCTGTGGGTAGGAACATAGCTACGCGATACTACTCACACAAGCTGTGGAGCATTTGCAACACATGTCAGATCTCAGCCATCGATAGGACATTCAGGACCAACACCCGAATCATGTAAACCCTAATGACATGTCATTTGTATCCTACGAATTCCTAAGGCTCAAATGGGGCTCGGTAATAGTCGTATGCCATTGGATATGTAACTAGTACATATGTATAGCAATTCACAACGCAAGTATATTTCAATCAAAACCATATATACACAATTTAATTGCACGAACTTACCTCGACGAGTATACGTAGATACAGAGGTGATTAATTCGAGACTTTCTTTTTGCCCCGATCTAAAGGCGTACGAGGTTTGTCTTGCTCTATACGGATATGTTTAACTCAATTAAATATATTTTTCATTCAATTTAACCCAAAATCATATTTTGGAAAAATTACCATTTTGCCCCTATACTTTTAATTTTTTTGCATTTTAATCCCTAGCTCGTAAAAAAGAAAATTCATGAAATTCCACCTCAACCCACTATGGCTGAATATCAAGTATGTCCTTAAAAAGCCTTATATTTCATTTATTTCACAATTTCACCATGTAAAATTTCTATTTTTCAATTTAATCCTTATTTGACAATTTCATCAAAAATCTCTTTACAAAAGTTGTTTATCTATCAACAACTATCCATTTTCTATCATCAAACATCAAAACTCATGTATATTTATTAATGGTATAACCATAATAGTTTAACAGTTTCACAAATTAGTCCCCGGGCTAGCTAGATTAAACTATAACAATCCCGAAAACGTAGAAATCAATAAAAAAAGGGACAAAAATGCATACCTAATCAAGCAAACAAGGTGGCCGAACCCTAGCACAACAATGGCTTATTTTTCTCTTCTAAATTCGATTGATGATAATGAATATGGATGATAGTTTTATTTTATTTTATTAACATTATCATTATTTTACAATTTACTTAATTAACCTTAAAAATTAATCAAAATTTTAATAATGCCAAACCATCTATAACGACCCGAATTTGGGCCTAGTAGAATTGGGCCCATTGGGCCTTAGGCGTAGGAGTGTTTAAAATTTTTGAGAATAAGTGGAAGGCATTATTTCAAGTTGGACTTATTTGGAAGGTAATTTATGAAATTTACGGGGTTCTAGGAAGCTTCGGGTTCAAGTTAGGCTATAGGAAAATTTTTGTGATTATGCATTTAAGGGGGAGAAGGTAAGTGGCATCAAGACTTAAGGAAATAAGTGTGCATTTTGCTAGCACAATGAGTCTATTGGTAAAGGTGGAAAGTGGCGTATGGAGTGTACTAACGGTCTGAGGTTCGAATCCCATCTATTGCAATATTGGATTTATTTTTGTACTTTCTTTCCATAGTGTCGGCCATGGTGGTATTTAAGGCAAGGTGGACTTTTTGATTTTGGCAAGGTGGCTAAGGAAATAAGGCAAGGTTGAGGGTAAGGAAAAAAATCAAAAGAAAAAGGCAAGATAAGGGAGCATGTTGGCCTTTTTCATGGGTGATGCTTTGGAAAGATTTTTGTTGGTCAATATCCACCCTTTTGGCTAGAATTCACACGATTTTGTTAGGGAGAAGGGAGAGCCAAATTTCTCTTTTCTCTTTAGACCATTTTGTTAGTTTTTGGTGCATGAGAGGTACATTTTTCTCTTTGAAAAATTGTGTCTTCTTTTCAAATCCATCTCCCTCTTTGCTTTGGCCGAAACCTTCTAACACATTTGTGCATTATTTTTCTTTTCTTTCGCCGAAACACTCACATTTGCTCATCTCCCCTTTGATAGCCGAAACTACTAAGCACTTTTCTCGATCCGTTCTTTTCTTTTGACCATTTCATCAACCTATTCTTCTTCTTTAATCGACATCACTTTGTAATCACATTTTCTTGTTCGATTTTCTCTATAACCGAACCCATTATCATCCTACTTCATCATCATTTTGTTCCCTATCGTGTGGAAAAACCTCTTATTAATTGAATCCGTAAGTGACCTTATATCCCTCTTTCCATTTCTTTTTCTTTTTCTTCCTAATCGAATATGAATGTTCATCATTAATCGGTTAGTCTACTTTGTTCCTTATCGAAACATCACTCTCTCCATCACTCCCATGTTGTGATCAATACTCTTTCGTAGTGATCTTAGTGGGTGGCCGAATATCATTCTAGCCTTAAGTTAAGCGGTGGAAATCGAATCCAATATCGATAAGGTAAGGAGTTTTTATGGATATTTGAAATCGTTCATTATTCGTTTAGTTGCTAACGAAATTATAGTTTGGACTAATCAATTATGTTTTAGGGACGAAATCGCTCGATATATTCTATTTGCTAATCCTACGGATATAGTGGTAAGTGATTCAAGTGTAAGTAATACATTGGGTATGAAATCTTTTGGAAATCCGAGGCTAACTTTTGGTTGGGATATAAGATATATGCATAGATTCCTTAGTGAGCCTATTTTCAATAAAATCAATTGGGAGCAACATATGAAAACTGTACGGTGAGATATTTGAGTTTAGGGTAAGAGAGGTCAGAACCGTTGGTTAGTGAAACAAGGGAATATTTAATGAATAAACTGTACTAAATGGTTAAGCCAAAAATTCTGGAAAAATTATAGTAAAAAGATATATGAGTCTAGCTTCATGGAAAATTTACAGATCTAAATTCCGAGTTTCCTAACTCAAGTTCTATTCAATTTAGTCAGTATAATACAGATGGATAGTTTAAATTTTTATGCCCCACATTAGCAGTTAAGTCTAGGTTGCGGAATTACCAAAGTACCCTTGTAGGGTAAGTTACCGAAATACCCATGGGTTGCAGGATTATCGAATTACCCTTAGTGGGTAAAATTATCGATTTACAAAAATTCCCCTATGGGTCGAATTACGAAAATGCCCCTAAAGGGCCGATTTGCTAGAATGCCTTAGTGGACCGAATTACAAGTGCTATAATGGGCTGATTCACCTTAATAAATTACTGGATTAATGATTGTTGTTTATAATTCTGGATATTATGTTTTATTATGTATGTTGCATTTACATAATTTGCATGGGATGGGAAAAATGATGAAGAGAAGAGTAGTCCGGTGGCTCTGCCACAATCTGATTCTGGTGGCTCTGCCACATGTTCTGGTGCCTCTGCCACAAATTCTGCTAATGGCTATGTGCCTAATATATGAATTAATGACTACGTGTCGATCATATTTACCCAAGGATGTGTGCCGGTTATATTACCGTATATGATATACTGGTGGCTCTGCCACAATCTGTATAGTGGCTACGCTACGCTTAATTATGAATCTGGTGGCTCAGCCACAAATATATTATAAATGGCATCTTGCCTGCGATTGGTGTGTTTGGCAGGGTGGGTTGACTTGATCCCCATAGGTGTCATGGGATGGTACGGGTGGTGTGTAGCAGATGGATTACTAGGATGAGTTGGGTTGCATACATTGCACATATTTATATTCTGATATGTAAATGGGCTTCGGCCCAAGATTATGCTATATGGGCTCAGGCCCAAGTTATTGCTAAATGGGTTCAAGCCCAGTGGTTGACGGTAAGGGGATTATACACTGAGTTCTTGTAACTCACCCCCCTTTTTTCTTAACCCTTATTGGTAATGCTCAGTGACGAGGACTTGGGGCCATGGATGACTCGGTGGAAACCATACTTTTGGAACTTTATTTTCGGACCTTAGTAAATTTCTTTTCCGTATTATTTCGTTGATTTTATTATTTCGGGTTTTAAAGTTGTAATAAGGCCTCTGGACTATTTTTATTTTGCTTTATGGTTGGGATGTTTTTATTATTTTCCTTAAATTGTTTAAAAAGGGAATTTTCTAAAAACTTAAATAATGGTTTCCAAAATTGATTAATAAATGGATTTTTTTAGCAAACTTTTACAAATAATTTAACTGGGATTCTCATTCAAATTTTCAACGTCATTTTCAAAAGTCATGGTTTTAAAGTTCACTACCTCGATTTTTGAGTCATCAATCAATCTTTCAAAAATAGCTGTATTTTATCAAATATTTACATACAAAACTTGTTTACTTAAACACAACCAAGTAGTGCCTATTTTAGTAAGAATCACATGATGTTTTCCGCTTTCTTCATGTGACATGTCAGATCAGGTCATGACGCATGGGTCGAGTTTGGGGTGTTACACCATCACATTCCATTATCTTCATTAGTGGTCTAATTACCATATAAGAACACTTACTTTTAGGTTCTACAACTATTTAATACTTTTAACTACTAGAACTCAACTTTTGCACTTTACGCAATTTAGTCCTTTTTATCAAATTGAGCATGTAAGCGGTAAAATTTCTTTTTGAAATTTTTTATACGATACTAATATCATGTTGTAGGTAATAAAATAATAATAAAATAAATATGTTGACATCAAATTTTTGGTCTTGAAACCATTGTTCCAATTTTACTAAAAACGGGTTATTACAGACCTGGAGTTTCTGTTTCAATTGTCTTTCCTAATCCAAGAGTAGCAAATATATAAAATATCATAAGTTTTCCATTACAATCCTTGTTACAAACATTTTACTAACATTTCAACTACATGCGACCCTCATGTAGGGCCTTATTGTAAAACTTTTTTGTAACAACCCAGTTTTAGCTAAATCGGAACAGTGGTTTTGAAACCACAAATCTGATGCCAGAAAATTATTTTAATATTATTTTATGTGTTTAAAGCATGTTATTTAACATGTGTGAAAATTTCATGAACTAATTTTATCGTCTAAATGGTTAATTAGAGAAAAAGGACTAAATCGCGTAAAGTACAAAACTTGTGTTCTATTAGCTAAAAGTGTCTAATAGCTATAGAACCTTAAAGTTAAGGACCTTATGTTGAAATTAGACCAATAACATGATAGTGGATTATAGTGGCTTGGTAAATTTGAAATTATTAATGTTCATTATGGTTAATTTTGGTAATTGATATTTAATGTTAATATTAATAAAACAAACAAAAATTTTAAGGCTATCATCTTCACCATAGCCAAATATTGAAGAGAAAAAGAAGCCATATTAGGGTTCTTGAATTCGGTACACTCTTAGCTTGATTAAGATCAAGAAAGAAAGAATTCAGATTTAGATCAGGGGAAAACAAGGTTATCAGTAATCGATCTGATCCGTCAATTCCGAATACGAGGTAACTTTGTATGTGGTAATTTCATTATAAATGTAGGTTTATAGCGTTGATATTGCATAAACTGTGATTACGAGAATACGTATAATGTTTGAATCGTGAATACGACTCTATGGATACGTTCAACGATGATTCGACAAGCGTGAAGTCCCGGTTAAACCTTAGGAATAGTTAGGATGCTAGAGACATGTCAGTAGGTTATTGTGTTGGCTTTGAGCCATGATATTGGCACTTCAGGTGTGATTTATACCTTGATTTGGCTTCGGGCCATGGTATAGGTATTTAAGAGATGAGTTACCTTAATTTGGTTACGGGCCACGGTATAGGTACTTATCAATTGAGATCATTGAATATCTGATTTCTATTCTGAATGGTTCAACAGGTAAACGAATGATGTGATTGAGAAAGAGGTTTGTATGAGGCTAGTCAGTATTTACAGAACCTATTTGAGTATTAAATAGTGAAAGTTCGATGAGATTGCAATTGATCATGTTTTGAGACATGAGAAAGGTTTGTAGCTAATGTGTATATGGTTTTGTCATGCGTATTTGGTTAATTTGTATTTATTCTATGAATTAAGTTATTCACATACGAGCTTACTATGCTATGAAGCTTACTTTGTGTTATTTTCCTATGTTTTATAGTGAATCAAGGCTAGCTCGGATCTTGGAGTCGTCGGGAACATTATCGCACTATCAAACATCTAAGTTGGTACTTTTGAATTATACATATATGGTATATGACATGTATAGGCTAGCTGTGGTATTTTGGTTGTGATTTTAGCCATGAGAGTTGGCTTGTAAATGATGTTAACTTTGATGTGTGTTTGGCTATTAGAAATGACTTGTAAATATATATATTTTGGTTTGTATATATAGCCACGAGTGATGGCTTATTTTGGCATGTTTGGTACGAATATGGTTATGGTTTTATAGTTGCTCAAATGGTTAATTGATTTGTGGAGTATAAATGCTTGGGAAATGCTTTGATGAAGTATGATCTTAGAATTTAAGTTAATTATTTGATTAGGTAAATGGCATTGAATTGAATATTGAATTTGGTCAAAATGGATATAGAATGAATTGTACATTTGGTTGATGATTTTGGTTGTTTAATTGTATGATGAAATGGTACCATTTTGGTTGTTTAAGTGACCATGAGTTGGAGTGGCAAATTGGCCTTGCAAATGGCCAATTTTTGTCCACACGGGCAGAGACATGGTCGTGTGTCTCGGCCGTGTGTGACACATGGTCATGTTACACGGCCGTGTGTCCCCTGGTGTTGAAATTAAATTGAAGTCAGTATGCTCCACACGGTCTCACACACGGGCGTGTGACTTGTCGTGTGGTACAAGTCAGTATACCCCCTATTTGGCACACGGCCTAGCATAGTGGTGTGTGACTTAGCCATGTTGCATAAGTCAGGATACCCTACAAGTTTCGCACGGCCTAAAGCATAGCCTGTGTAACACCCCAAACCCGGCCTAGACGTTACGACCGAATCTGACATGTCACATCGAAGTGTTTTTTGAAATCAGACTTGTTGAGAGAAAACCGTTTTTAAACGATTGCCATGTTTGTTACTGTTGGTTTCTTAGTTTTAAAATTTGCAGAAGCTACTCTAATTTGAAGTTTGACAATGTGTGTTTGTCTTTTAAAATAGTTATTAGTTTTGAAAACTTATTTGTATCAGTTTGGCAGTTTCAAAATAAGAAATTAAACCCCATTAAAAGAAATTGAAAACACCAGAGGCCTTATTACATAAATGCCAACCCAATATAAAAATTAAATAACTAGGTCTAAAATAAAATATTAGCGAACACTGGCCACCTCCGAGTCCCTCGCAGCTCCAAATCATCTAAGGCTGGGGATTACCTGTACAGTTAAAAGAAAAGGGTGAGTTACGAGAACTCAGTGTGTAATCCCCTATCATGCAGTAACAGTCTGGGCATGAGCCCTATTCGGTAACAGTGCAATATGGGCCTTAGCCCATTATAGTAATCAATGTGGGCCTAAGCCCAATACAGTATTAATATAGTGCACATATGTAGCCCACCCCAATCCAACCAACACACCATCCGTACCAACCAACACACCATGTGGGGATAAAATCGACCCACTCAACTAGCACACCAATATTACAGCATAACTGCCAGTAATTATGACGCAGCAGAGCTACCGGTAATAGTATTGCAGCAAAGCTGCCAGTATCAGTATATGTGGCAAAGCCACCAGTGCAGTATACTTCCTCAATAACAATATCCCAACCTTATGCAATATGTCATGTCATAAATCATACGTGTATGCAGAATGTCATACTTAGTAACAATCATATACAAATCATGAACACATCAGTCAACCTACCCTTAGGGGTATAACAATCATTTTATTCTTTAGGGGTATTATAATCATTTACTCTTTAGGGATATTTTAGACTTTTAACAACCCTTCTGAAGGTCTACAGTCACCTCGAGCGACACAGATAACATATATGGTCAAAACGGTGTAGATGGGCCCAAAGCCCAATATTCAACCCAAGTGGGCCCACACGTTCGTGTAGCCCACTTAGCCCAAACATAGTCATGGCTATGCGAACGATATAGCCCATTCCAGTATTTACCACTTATCGTGGATTTATTTCGTATGGGGCCCACGAGCCCATTGAGCCCAAACAGCCTATTTTAGCCAAATGAGGCCCATAACGGCCCAAGAGCACGAGGACGCTCGTGGTGGCCTCTACAGTCTATCACCCATGATTATGGGCTCGGTTTACCACACGAGCGATCACACGCTTGTGAGGCATTATATGCCGAGGTTTCGACTTTTTGACTTTTGCCGATTCGCAGAGGAGATAGTGTGATTACACACCTATTTGCAAAAATGTGCTAAGATACATGAGAACTCCAAGCCTAATCAACAACGATACCCTATCAGTCATTTAATCAATAGAATTTAGATAATCCCTTCCAATACCACTATCCAAAAATGATTTAATACTTGCCTTGATCGACAGATGTGGCTTAGCCCACTTAGATCACTGGTTAGAATTGCTCACCCATTGCTTGCCGAATATCTACGTTACAAGTGCACTCCTATTAGACACGATTGCCTAACCCAAAGGTTGATCATACTCGCAAAACCCTTTGGTAAAGGAAAGTAATATTCGGCCACAACAAAATATACAACCAACACACTCTAGATTGAGCACAATAATAGCAACAGGGTTACCTTTAGATGAATGGCGGTAGGAACATTTCGAAATGCTTCAGTAATTCTTGAATACTCCTTCACTCCTCGTGAAATTCTAGATCCCAAAGAACATAATCGGCAACAAGAGAATTAAGAGGAGAAATAAGTATTTGGCTTTCAACAATGTAGAGAGAGATGGCTTGAAAAAAGATTGATAAAAATACAAGAAAGAGTCAAGAATACTCACCGGTTGCTAAGGAATAGATGTTTAATGAAAACCAAGATAAAGAAATAAAGGTTGAAGAAGGAAAGGATCGATCATGTACCAAGGCCAAAGCTGAAAGAAATGTAAACAAGAAGGAGAGGAAATAATCGACCAAAGCAAGGTGTTTGAGTGAGAGGGAAAAACGAAGTCACCAAAACTTGAGAGTGGGGGAGAAAAGAAGAGAGAATTGGCCCAAAAGAAACTCTAAATGCAAGGAGAGAAAGGGAATTGCCAAAACCGAATGACACTTGAAGTCCCTCACAAGCTTCGAAACAAAGGAGAAAGAAATCTGTTACCAAAGAATAAACAAGAAGGGTCCCAAAATGCAAAAACCCAAACGCACTTTTACCACAATCGGCCTGCAAGCATAGCCGAATTCATGAGCCTCCAATTACCCATTCAGCACAATTCTACTCCCCTTCAAACTCCTCTTTTTCCTCCCTCAATCTCTCCCAACATCCCTCTACGAATCTCTCCACAAATCACTCAGCCATCCAACTTGAACTTCATTCAGATTCCTCCATAATCCTCTCGACCAACTTCTCCTTGACCAATTCAAATTCCAACTTTGCAGAGTTCCAGTCAAATTCCACTTCTCATGCGGCAAGGAAGTAAAATAAATACTCCCTTGCATAACAGGAGACTCGAACTCAAGCTCCCTTGCCACCTTAATCACGCCACTGCACTAGACTACAAGCTCATCTTGTGTCATAATTTAACCACAATAATTTAAAAAGCCCTCTATCTAGATATCAAGGATTTTATACTCTAAAAATAAAAATTTTTATACTCTAAAAATTTAAAAGCCTAGATTTGAACCCAGAGTTTCTCAAAGACTCTCAACCACTCCTAAACCACTCAAACAGTCTATTATTCAAGTCAAAACACATAAAGTCAAAACATGGATTTTTGGAGCGTTATAGCCTGGCACACGGGTGTGTGTGGCCACTTAGAAGGGCACACGGGCTAGACACAAGGGCGTATGGTTGGCTGTGTGACCCAAGTCAGTATGTATGCCTTGTTTCAACATGGCCTGAGTCACGGGCGTGTCTGGAGCTATGTAAGGCACACGGCCTATTCACACGGGCGTATGACCCATATATGGTTGAAATATTTCTAAGTTTTTCAAAATTTTCATATGTTATCGGTTTATTTTTGAACCATTTCTGAAGCATGTTTAAGGCCTTGTAGGCCCTTTTTAAGGGAAAATGTGATTGTATTGAATGATTTATGAGAATGTATGCTATATGTTGTAAATTGATCGGTAATACCTCGTAACCCTATTCTGGCGATGAATACGGGTTAGGGATGTTTCACATTTCCATTATATAATCATAACGTACAAAGATGTAATAATTACCAGATAGAACAATCATCTACTCATTAGACGAGATCTTAGTCCGATCTTAATGAATAAGAAGAAGAGAATGTTGAGGTTTGAAAGAAGAAACTGAACATTAAGTAGATAGAAAAACCATTTGAAATGTCCATTTCCTATAAATATACTCTCGATCCCCCAATTTTCCCCACCAAACCCAGGGTAGGTAAAAGAAAACCCGGCAAAGGTTGAGAAATAGCCATGAGGAGGGTCAAATCAATCTAATTGACTCATGTTGAGAATAGCCAGCCATGCTGCTAGTGATGATTTGTTTAGTTGGTTTGTTTTAGTGTACAAGCAATCTTTCAGACATATTGCTACTTTGCTCTTTACTTTCATCTCTGCTTTTGTTTTTGTAGAATTCAACAACTCCCAACTAAACCTGATACAAGATCAAATTGAACAATACTCGTGCAAATTGAGCGTACTATATCTTAGTGAAGACTCATGTTTGGTGTAGTCTTAAAGACAATTAAGTTTCCTATAGCCTCCTCACACACTTGGCTTATGCTCAAACAAAACTTTGGGGCGTACTCTTTAATAAGCATGACTTTCATGGGTGCAATCTCTCTTCACTTGAAAAAAAAACCTGTGATTAATTCCTTATATACTGCCAAAGGGTGTATTTTTTAACGCTAGTATGCGTCAATACTCTAACTCGTCATCAAACCAACATGATGGTGGATTATGCTACCATAGCGCACCTAGTAGTTTACCTATCACCTTACTCTTCTTCTTTTTGGGGTGTGACACACAAACCATCTATTTCCTAGATTGTCCCTGATAGACTTCCATAGTTTTTAGTCTTAAGTGGACTTCCTTACACTAGAAAGTCTTGACAGACATCTTCTTTCTTTGTTAGTCTATGGTGGACTTTACCGATCAGTCAACTTCAGGCAAACATTCCTTTCAAAGTGGTCCTTGGTGAACTTCCCACTTTTCTGGCGATCTCTTTATCAATTACCACCTAGAATATCAAATATGATAAACCATTTCGTAAACACTTTGCTAATAATGGTTCTACATCAATTTTGGCAGACTCTTAATCATCGATACTTATTTACAAATACCTAAAAAAAATACCCTTTCTTTCACCTATTACCATAGCATTTTGGAAGATCCTCTTATTAACATGCTTGCTAGCATTTTCAGATCTGCCATGTCCATCATGTTAGACTATGTAAACTAGGATTTTTCTAGCAATTTTTACCACCTTTTGACTTAATAATTATATTAATCTTGAGTAATTGTTAATAAATTAAGTTGATTTTGTTTAAATGTTAATATTGGACATGAATTTATAAAGTATGTGAAATTATGCTTTATTACATGATTTTTGTGCATAAATTATATTATTTTCATGTTTATTATTAATATGTCAATTATTATTATGTATTGGGTCCATGGAAGATGGGATTATCATAACGTTGCATGGACATGAACATATCCACCTTACTTGGACGGAAAAACCATGCAAATTTGGTCATAAGAATGTTAATTTTACCCAACAAAAGTGTTGTTACAAAGTGAACATGTTTGATTATTTATTGGATCATGAAACTATCCAACAAAGGGGAGTCAAGCCTAATTTTGGCAAAAGAATATGGCTGCCCAAGAATCAGCTTTAGGATATTTTATTGGAGGTCCCTGCCATTGCAATTTAATTAGAAAAAGGGCCTTGGAAGATTGCCTTTAAAATCATCCACTTTTTGCCTAATTATAGCATGATTTTGTGCTCAATATAAGCAACCAAATCTCCACTCTTTCCACATTTTGCCGTCGACAAAGCAATGGAAAAGATGGAGGGATTCCAATCCCTATTTTTAGTAAAATTTACCCTCAACCTCACCTATAAATACCACACCACTCTCACCTCTCAAATCATCCCTCACATCCCTCATCCCTCATCCTTCATTTTTACAAACACCATTCATTCTCTCATTTTTTTCTCTTGCTCTTTTCTCCCCACACATAGCCATTCCATTTTCCCTTCCATTTTATCCAATAAATGCCTTGAAAAGATCACCTCTTAGTCAGCCACCTTGAGGAACCATTAGCAAATAAGAAAGGGACGGATCGGTTGAACACTTTCAATCCAAATCTGAAAAGCTACTGAACTGAAATAGAGTTTAATCTTTCCTTACTAGTTGTTTAATTTAATCATGTTTGCGATGTGTTTTATGATTTTTCTTCATCAATAATGATAGCTTAATTATGTTTAGCTAGGATGATTGCGTTAATTAAATGATATTTGCTTGAATCATGTTTGAAGTGTTTGTGCCTCAGTTGATCATGTTTTCAATTAAAATCAAGATGTATTTCATTCATCCATGATTGGATGCATTCAAATTAGCTGAGTGATCCTAACCAGACGATGCTAGTAGAACAATAATTGATAAGTGCATGCTTAATTTAGATCAGTAAACCCGACTAAATTGAAGGTTCATAATAACTTTAATTAGCTCTATTATCTTGCATAGTTTTTATGTTTATGTGATTAAATTGTTTCAAACTTAATATGTCCCTGTTACCTCACATAAGTACTAAGAAACCCTTAGTTTTAATATGATCAGAAAAATGCATATTTCACTAAGTAAAAGATTTAGAAAGACTTAATTTGGTTTCCAAACTCGTGAATGATTAGTAAAATGCATATTTCCCTCCGTACTTTGCATATTATAAACATGCATTTTACGCATAATGTTACACTTATCACTATAACATTTTGTACACCACTTATCAATGCGTCATTACACAACCACATTTGGCACCCAGAGAACATACTTGCTAGCATTCATATATTTTCATAATTTTATGCATGCATAGCATACTCATTCACCATTATCACACACAATCATGGAATTAAAACAGAACTCAAAGAAAACATACAAGTAGAACATTCTAACACAACAACACAAACAAACACTTGAGTGGAGTACAAAAACACACCTTAAATTCTTTGTCCTCACCAACTTAGCTTGCCCAAACGCTAAAACATCCTTTTTCCTGGAAGCAGCTTATAGGATTCTTTACTTTATAGATTCGAGTCTCACATTCACCGCTCTATGTACAGTTTTCCTCAACTTTCTCTTCTTTAGGGAAACTATAGAAGACGATGAAAATGAGAAGAAAATCATAAACATAGTTGAGAAGAATTCCTTTGCAGAACATACATTCTCACACACATATATACATCCCTATTTTGTATGATCTCCATAGTCCAAAACAACCGTCCATCACTAATCATTTTGTCTCCTACTAAAGAACCAATCGGTTCCAACTTAACTAAATAAAAATTAGAACTCAACTAATTACAATCAACCACCAAAATTTCCAAGTTTTCTAGTAGAGCCCTGAACTTACTATTTTATTCAATTAACTCCCAAATCTTCTTTAAATTCGAGACTATGTTGAAAATTGGGTGTGACAGAATATGTAATTAAGCAAAAATTTAACTTGTTAAAATTATGTGTATAGGTATAATCAGTAGGTAAGTAGGTTGTAAAGATAATTTTCTACTTAGTTAATCGTATAGTAAGAGATTTAAAACGATGTTCATTTATAAAAATGCTTTGGTTAATCAATTGATTAGGATAAATTTGTATGTGAACGTAGAATTGAATCTGATGGAGAATTAAATAATTTGGGAATATTTTGTTATGTAATGATTTAATTGTGACATTTGGTACCTAGACTTGGCAGTCAAATCGGGTATAAAGTGTTACAATTTAGTGTTATCTTAACAGATCCTCTAGATGTAGAAAATTGAGAAATAGCCTCTATATGGATGTTGCATTAGATTTGGCTTAGTCCCTTAGGTTAATATGAGAATATTATTTGTTATGTGGTTAAGTAGAGGCTAGCGGACTGTTACAAGCCTTGTATTAGGCATTTCAAAGAGAACAGAAAGATAGGTAATTAAAGTAAATGTAAAAGACAAGTGAAGAAGGGGAGGAGAAATTTCATTAAAATAGAACAAAACAAGCAAAGCAAATACAAGAAAAGTTAATGGTCTTCCTCTACTGGCCGAGTTGCAACCTCTTCTGTGTCCTCTTCTCCCTCATTATCGGTTTCATTAATAGGATTCAGAGTAGCTGGCGTCTGGTTTTGATGAGAAGAAGAGGTTGTCAGATTCCTTCCATTTCCTCTAATACTCTTCCCATTCTGCCCCAGAAGGAATGAGAACATCAAAGCCGAAATTAACGTTGGTGATCTTGTACATACAACTGAAGTTTACTTGGCTCACATCAAATGGCCCCACGGCGACTTGGGCATGTAGTATGTGGTTGGATCTCAACTTAGGTATATAATCCTATATCCTTGCAATGGTTTCTGCCTTGTAACATTATAGGGCTTCAATATTTTATTTCTATACCCTCTCTAAGTCAGCCAAACATTGTTCCTTTAAGGATTTGATTTGGCTTTCCAGCTAGTGTATTTTTTCCCAAACTCCTTCTGAATGAAATTGCACTTGGACTCCTAGATGGAGACAAATTTTGTGAGCTATTGGTTCTAGCAAATTGTGGCCTCGTGTGTTTGGCGACATTGGGCTAGTGCTTATTCATTGGAATTCAGGGCCTTTTCTAACTCAGCCCATTTATCTTCACTTCAATTTCAGTTCCTTCAAAAGGCCTAGCCAAGAAGTCTGCATTCCTCCACTATTTTCTGAAATGAGTCTACTAATTCTAGTAAAGATTGTTGGTGAGCTCTAAAAGAAGAAGGGAAGGTGTAGTCTTTCAACTCTTGAGGCAAAATTCTTTCCCATGTTTGGCTAATTTTAATAGGATAGAAAGAGTATTGACTAGTGTTGACGTACTCTGTACACGACAATAAAATAGTTGTCTCGTCAGGGAGAGAAGGATTGGGCATGGAACCGATGGGAGATGAACATGGTATAGAGCCGACTATGCTGAGCGTAGGCTTTTTAGGAAGAGGATGGGTAATAAGGGTTAATTCCACAAGAGTGGTAAACTCTGATTGTATTTCGGATTGGAGAGGGATGACTGGTAGAGTAAGTTCCCTCTCTGGGTTGACTGTGTAACAACCCGGTTTAGACCCTAGTCAGAACAGTGGTTTTAAGACCACAGCTTTGAGGTCAGAATAATATTCTAATATTATTCTTGGTGTTTATTATATGTGATATAGCCTGTGTGAAAATTTTGTGTGGTAATTTTATCGACTATGTGTCAAATTGCGATAAGGATTTAATCGCATAAAGTGTAAAAGGTGTGTGCTGATTATTAAAGTGCTTAATTGAGTTGGCTTCTGAATGTGAAGGCCTCAAAATGAAATTAGGCCATTATTAGTGATAGTGGATGGAAATAGACTAGAATAACCTTAATAAATAAAGGTTATATATGTTATTAGAAGGGTTAAGATTGGTATTTAAAAATTATGTTGTTATAATTTAATAAAACAAAAAGGATGGCGTTTAATTATCATCCTTGGCCGAATATTAGCAAGAAAAGAAAAGGGAAAGAACACAAGGGTTCGGCACATTTGATCTTGGTTGAGGTATGAGTTTTGTTCGGATTTTGATAATTTCTATGTTTTTGTGATCATTGCTTTGTGTTATTCAAAACCCATGTCTCAATTATGTGAATTGATGATGCTTTTGAAATATGCCATTGATGAACAAGCTATTTCTTGAATGTTCGATGGTGGAAAATGAAAGATATATGTTTGATTAATATAGTTTGTCTTTGGAGTTTTGATGAATTTGTAATTTGGGCTTAATTGAGAAAAGTGAAAATTGAGGGACTAAAATGTAAAATAAATGAAATGTGTGGGCTTGTATTACCATGGGAAGCATTCAACTAAGCGTATGTGATTTGAAATGTGTGGGCTTGTATTATCATGGGAAGAATTCAACTAAGCGTATGTGATTTGAAATTGTGTGTATTTAGTGATTTGATGAATTAGGGACTAAAGTGTCGAAATGTGAAAATGTGAGGGCTATTTTGTAAAATGCCCTAAATATGTGTGTGTGGACTAAATAGAATAAAATTGTGATTGAATGAGTTAAATTTTAATGTGTATAGACCAAGAAAAGAGAGGTTCGGATCGAGATCGAGGCAAAGACAAAGTGCTCGATTAATCGACCGTTTTGGTATTTCGACGTCTGAGGTAAGTTCAGACATAATACGTGTATTTAACTATGTTTAATTTTAAGAAATGAATGGTGTGATATTATTGAATTGGGAATGCTATGTGAGGACTCAAGTTATGTGGCACTAAGTGCGAGTATTCGGAAATGTGACCTAGATGATTAGCACTGTGTATGTAAAATAATATAAGCTTCAGCTTTGTGGTTGGTACTGTGTGTACGATACCAATTTAAGATCGGTTTGATATAGATGTACTAAGTGTGCAATGTTAATTAAGCTTCGGTTAACGATTTGGGCACTAAGTGTGTGATTGAATTAAGAAGGGACGAAAGTTGATTGAAATGAAATAGTGAGTACTGAGTAGCATATGTAATCAATAACTAACTGTTGGCTAAGGTACGTTCGGAACCTAAGTGGTTGATAACATTATAAATGAGTTTATGGAAGGTTAATTGAGCGTATGAGCTTTGAATGGAATGGTATATGTGTTCGTGAATTAATCTATGAGATAGTTGGTTTTGGTATAATGTATTATGTTACGAACTTACTAAGCTTTTGAAAGCTTACTGTGTGATTGTTTCTCTGTTTTATAGTGCCAGTAAAGCTAGCTCGAATCCGAGGATCGTCAGCATCTTTATCACACTATCGGCATTCTTTTTTGATACTTTTGAAGATGTGTATATTTGAATATGGCATGTATATGCTAGTTGTTTTGAAATACAATTGAGATGTGTAAATAGCCATGTGATGTGGCTAGATAAATGTTGGAAATATGCATATGTGGATTTGGTATGTGAAGTATGTTTTGGTATGTTTTTATGGTAATGAAAATGTCTTATAAATGGTAAGCTTAGTGAAGGATTGATGCTATTGTAATCTTGTGATATTGTGGATGAATCATGCTTGGTAATGAATGCGTTTTAGTTGTGAAACTTGGTTTATAAGTGACATGATTAGAGAATGATAGTATATGGAATGATATGTTTATCATTTGACATGAATTTGGTTGCCAAATTGGGTGCGAAATTATGCTTAAATGTGCTTGTAAGGTTGAACCTTGAGTCAGTGGCAAATTGGCCTTGCAAATGGCCTATTTTGCATACATGGTCAAGGGACACAGGTGTGTGTCTCTGCCATGTGGTTCAAAGGCCACTTCAAGGTGTGCCTGAGTAGGTTACACGGCTGTGGTTTACGGGCGTGCCAGGTGGCCGTGTGATCAAGTCAGTAGCTAGCCTAATTTCACACGGCCATGGCACACGGGCGTGTCTAGTGGCCATGGGGCTAAGTCAGTATGTATGCTTTGATTTGGCACGGCCTAGACACATAGGTGTGTTTGGTAGCTGTGTGAGGCATACGGTCTGACTGGACGGGTGTGTGACCTTTGCAGTGATGAAAAATGTTTAAAATTTTGGAAAATTTTCTTAAGTGTTTGGTTTAGTCTCGACCCCTTTCTAGCATGTGATTAAGGTCTCATAGACCTCAATAAGGGACCATATGTTATTAATTGATATGTATTGATTAATGAATGAATTGGTGTCGTGAAATAGTGGTGAAATGTTCCAAATGTTTGGTAACTCCTCTTAATCCTATTTTAGCGACGGTCTCGTGTTAGGGGTGTTACATTTTATTGGTAGTAGAGTTACGGTTTAGTCGATTCTCGGACTAACGTTGTGCATGTGAGTCTATCTATATATGCAATATATTAAATTGCGATAGTGTGATGAATCCTGACAGTTATAAATGTGTTTTTATATAGTAATAGATCCCGATCGAGCAGTTGCTGATGATGTTGAGAGTAACGCGTCTGCTCCCGCTCAAAGGACAGTGCTAGCGACATCTAGGCCAGATGAAAGTAGTGAGGGAGGAGAGGCTAAGCAAGCCTTCTTTCGAAAGATGAGTGAGTCGTTTTCGGAGTTCATTCGAACGAATCCGACTGTTCCACAACCTCCACCCCAACAAGTACTTGTTGTGCCACAAGTGAGAGATTCGATCCAATTGAATAAACCACCTGCGGATAAGATTCGTAAGTACAGGGTCAAAGAGTTTAGGGCCACAACTGATGATGATGCTGAGTGAGCCGAGTTTTGGCTCGAGAATACAATTTAGGTATTCGATGAGATGTCATTGACCCCTGACGAGTGCATTAAGTGTGTAGTTTCTTTGTTGAGAGATACGACTTATAACTGGTGGAAGATGTTGACATCCGTGGTTCCGAAAGAGAGAATCTCTTGGGATTTCTTCCAAGTTGAGTTCAGAAAGAAGTATATTAGTCAATGATTCATAGATCAGAAACGTAAAGAGTTTCTAGAGCTGAAACAAGGCCCTTTTTCAGTTACTGAGTACGAGCGAGAATTTGTGAGATTGAGCCAGTATGCACGACAATGTGTTTCGACTGAAACTATCATGTGCAAACGCTTCATAGAAGGGCTGAATGAGGATATTAAGTTATTGGTTGGGATACTTGACATAAATGAATTCGTTGTGTTAGTTGAAAGAGCTTGCAAAGCCGAGGAACTCAATAAAGAAAAGAAGAAAGCTGATTCTGATGCTAGAGATGAAAGAAAAAGTGTAACATCCTTAAATTGGGGTCTCTGCATTTTGCATGTGTTTGCATGTGATGTTATGTTTGTTGTGTCTGGTTGGTATGTTGTGGGGTCTAGGCATGACCTCGGGATAGGCCTGGGTCATGGCCAAAAATTTTGTTTTAGTGCATATTGAGAGAAAGCTAAGGGAGTTAGGGGTTAAAAGAATTTATTGGAGGTTTGAGACACAAGAATTACCTTGGTAAAGTGGCAAGGAGGCGCCACTAAGGTGCTTGGATGGTGACGCCACATACAGGGAAGGGAGTGCTTGGGTTCGAGCTGCAGAAATCCCTTTTCTACTTATTATTTTTCATGCTAGAAGTAGGGAAGAGGTGTGCTCAGGTGGGACTCTCTTGATGGATGGGGACTAAGTTAACAGGTTTGAAATGGATGGAAAGGAGAAAATTGTGGAGTTTGACTCATTCAAACTGATTTAAATGTGTGGATGGGAGAGCTTTGAAGTGTTGGCCGAATTATGGACTGTGGGAGAGGAGGTGTGATCAGTTTGGGATCTAGGGGTAGGCCGAATCTCCATAGCCAATGGGGGTGAATTTTCGGCTAGCTTAGAGATCTCTCTTCATTTTCATTTTGTGCCAAAATCGAGACCTCATTGGCTTTCTTTCTTTTCTCATTCGACAAGCTTTGTATTTGGCCGAACCAAACCTTGCCATATCTTGTAAAAGCCGAAACTCAAGTAGCTATTCTCTCCCTTTTCATTTTTTTGGTTCATCCATTGTTAGCCGAAACTCCCTCTTTGTCGAATCCACCTTTGTTACTTCTTTTTTTTTCCTATTTTGCTCTAGCCGAAACCAACTTTCTTATTTTCCATTCGGCATCTTTCTTCATTTTTTCAAACCTCCCAGTGTCAAAATCTTCTTTCAATCTCTTTGCCGAATCTATCCCCTCCTATTCGACTCTCTTCTTCATCTTTCCACTTCTTGAAAAGCCGAATACTTTGCTCATAAACCCCTCTCTTCTTGCATCTTCTCTTCATCATCTCAAGTGCCAAAACTCATCTCTTCATTGGTTCTCCTTACCGAATCCCAAACCTTGGTGTGGTAAGTTTCGTTACTTCTCCCTCTTTATTTCTTGTGGTGTATGGCCCAATCTCCTAAGTAGCCTCACCCTCTCTTTTGGTTGCCGATTCTTTTATCTTTGGATGTTAGGGCCGAATCTTTGTAAAAGTCGGAGGGATCTTTTGCGTTAAGCTAGGTGTAGTTCTTGTGGTATGTTTCATTCTTTCAGGGATTTCTTAATCACAGCTAAATGGCTATGGGAGTTTATGTTGTGTTAATCAATTGTAGGAAGGGGTGACACCAACGTGTAGGTTCTCGGGTTTCATTTGGATTGTGGCTTGGATCTAGATCTTCTAGATCTTCGAGATTTGGTCGCCGATTTAGGTAAGGGCTCTAACATTTTGGGACCTGTTTCAAATTCTTTCAAAGCCGAAGGCTAATCGTTTCTGTGAGATAGTGCTTGGCCGATTGCAAGAGAGATTCACCATGTAGTTTCGGGATTTGGTTGGAAACCAAATCGGCATTAAGGTAAGGTACTACCTTTGTGTGACATGTCTTTCGAGATTTAGTGATAAAGCCGAATGACTACAATATTAAAAGTATGTACTGGCCGATTGTATGAAAGGTGAAGGCAACGTTTCGGGATCTCGCTAGTTTCGCGTAGTTTCGGGATTTCGCTCAGATCTACGAATAGTCAGGTGTGTATCCTTACACACTTCATTAGTATTACATGTTATCGTGTTTACTGTTAAAACCGATTAGCCATTGAAATCAGTGATTTTGCTTGTGGGCATGAGCGTGGACGCCGGGTAAGTCCCATGTTATGTGATTTTTGATATACATCGTCATGTTACTGTTAAATGCTATGCTATGCGTTATTTGCATGATTACATGATATTATGACAGGTATGATATCGACATGATGATGGGATTGATGAGAGGAGGGGGAGGATTTATTTGGACTGTCGCCAGTGGTTTTGACCACACGACGGGTTGGCCCCGTCTTTGATACTATTATTTGTGACTAAGTCCCAGTGGTTTTGACCACCAGTGGTTTTGACCACATTTATGATATTTGTGACTACGGTCACCAGTGGGTTTGACCACATATGGATATTGTGACTCGTCCCAGTGGTTTGGTACCACAGTAGGTTGGCCCCACATGATTGATTACGGGATTGTCATCAGTGGTTTTGACCACACAATGGGTTGGCCTTATCACTTGATTTGTGACTACGGTCACTAGTGGTTTTGACCACACTAATGTATATTTGTGACTTCAGTCACCAGTGGTTTTGACCACCAGTGGTTTTGACCACACGGGGTAGATAAAGGAGATCGGATGGATAGATTATGGGGTTGCATGATTTGCATGTTCTATTAATGATTTGTGTGTAAGTGATATTCCATCGGATTAGGGATTTATAGACTGAGTCTCGGTGACTCACCCCTTCCCTTATATTTTGCAGATGAGGCATAGATCGCGGATATGGAGCCGGGGAGGACTCGAGGTGGCCATGCAAACTTATTTTTCAGGTTTTGACTTTAATTTACAATTTCGATTTTATTTATTTACTTCAAATATGGTTTTAGATCTGTAATAAGGCCGCTAAGTATTATTTTGGGTTTTTAATTACTTTCTTTAATCTTGATTATATTATGCATGTGCATAATAAATTGATTGCTTAAATAACCGGTAAAAAGCAACGTTTTCAAACTTATATTTCTTTCGGGTTTTCAAACCTTTCCATCAGGTAACAACATTCACACTATGATTACAAAGGTAACCTAAATGGTTTTTAAATTTAATTTTTCAAACAAACTCCCAAAAGCGAATGGTTTTAACTTGACTTTACACAACTTACTCTGAATTTATAAGAATCACATGAATTCCAAAAACTAGTAACAACAAACAGATTTTGCAAGCATGAGTTTTCGGGTGTTAGCGTAACACTAAAACGATTTCAACATCAATTTATACGGGGTTCAAAACTCTTAAACGATAAAAAGTTTTTTTCCAATGAAATTAAACCGGTAACTTGTTTCTTCAAAATGTTTTTCACTCCATAACATGCCAGATTCGGTCGTGGTGTGTTGACCGGGTTTGGGGTGTTACAAAAAGATCGATAAGTAAGTTTTCTCCATCTTCGACAAAGAGATTTAGAGATGCAAGCAAACGTTCAAATGTTTCATTTGGACATCCGAGTAGAGATCGTCCGAGACAAAGTGTTGGTCCACGAACTCAAGCCCCAATTGAATCAAGTGTTGGAAGTGTCAAAAGCAACAAGCCTGAGTGTAGACTATGTGGGAGACGACATGTAGGAGAATGTTGGGGTAAGTATAATAACAGAACTTGTTATAAGTGTGGATCACGAGATCACTTTATTCGAGATTGCCCAAATATGGCTGAGGAAGAAAATATTCAATATGTGAGATTGAGCAACGTGATAGCTAGGGGTAGATTATTCAGAAACATCGGAAATGTGAGTGGAAGTCAAAAAGTGACTACCGATACAGCTGTGAGATCGTAGGCAAGAGCACCAGCTCGTGCTTATGCTATACGTGCACGAGAGGAAGAATCATCTCCAGACATCATTACTGGTACTTTTACTCTATTTGATGCTGAGGTGATTGCATTGATAGATCCAAGATCTACTCATTCGTATGTGTGTGTAAATCTAGTATCAAGTAAGACTCTACCTATTGAGTCTACTGAATTTGTGATTAGAGTATCATACCCCTTAAACAAGTGTGTCTTGGTCGACAAAGTGTGCAAGAATTGCCCTGTAACGCCCCTCACCCGTATCCAACTCCGGGATAGGGTTTGAGGCGTTATCGGACTTAAACATTCACAATCATATAAAACTGGGTTACCAAATTCCGCATAAAATTAAAACTTTTCAAACACATGCATTTGACCTTGTCATCTATTTAATCACTTATACCACATAACATGATATTAACACATACCATGGACAAATAGGCTTACGAGCCAAAATCATCATAAGCCACATCTCATGGCTATAATCAACAGATCAATATAAGCCAATACATTTGACTAATCACAACAACATCCATCATAAAAAAATTAAGTCCCTATACATGCCACTTACTTGAAAACATTTAACATACATATGTCAATACTCTAAGGATAATGGCTCGATAGTGTGATGCTGCCTCCGACGATCTCCAACACTGAGCTGACCTGACAAAACTAAAAGAAATAGAAAGGATGGAGTAAGCTTTACGCTTAGTAAGCTCGCATGAAAATAATAAGCAATGCTATAACATGCTATTTTCATATTCTTTCTATTTATTCAAATTCCAATTAGCTGTTTTCTCAAGTCACATTCATTAAAATATTTATATCTGGAGCTAAAGAACTCAAAATTAAGATTTGTAAATTTTCTCTGAAACTAGACTCACATATCTTCTTACCATAAAATTTCCACAATTTTTGGTTTTGCCAATACATACATTTTATTCATTAACGTTTCTCCTATTTTGTTGTTTGATAGCTCTAACACCTCTTCACTAAAATTAAAATTTCTCATTATACAGAGTTTAGATAACTTTTCCGTTTGTCTCTCTCAAAAGTAGACTCACCAAGCATTCTAAAAATATAAATTAGACACCATAACCATTTTTACAATTTTTAGTGACTTTCCAAATTTGTAACAGGGGATTTCCAAAACCATTTAGACCTTGTCTCACCAAAATTTAAATATCTCATAATAGAAAATTTATTTACTCTCACCATTTCTTTTATGTGAAAATAGACTCAATAACATTTAATTTCATCTCTCATTTAGTATATAATTCAATTTCTACTATTTATGGTGATTTTTCAAAAACACCTTTAAGAACAACATTTCAACCCATTTTCCATGTCACCTATGTCACCTTTTATCATAAACATATTATTAAATCAATTCACCAACATAATATACTAAACATGTAATTCAGAAAAATCAACTGAATAGCACAATTTAAGTTTCAAATATACATTACGACATTATTGCATTATTATCAACGCACCAACTTACCTCGAATCTAGAAACGGGAATTTACCATTTTAATCCATAACCTTGTATTTTCCCGATTTAAGCCCGAATCTCAATTTCCTTAATCTATATCACATTTAGCCGACTAATTAGTCACATTATTCATATGGGTCCAAACATCATATTTTTCTTACAAATTGCACTTTGACCCATAAACTTTCACATATTTTCACTTTTGCCCCAATGCTCGTAAATTAAACTTCAACCCTTATTCTTATGTTTTATAACATGCTGGTCATTTTTCTCTTCTATGGCAACTTCAATTTCTCACTAATTCACACACTTATGACCAATTTATAACTTTTCCAATTTAACCCCTTTTATACGATTTCATCGAAAATCATCTAATAAAACTCGTTCCACTAATCATAAACATGCATAATCTACCAAAATTCATCAAAATACACAATTATTCAACATGGGTCAATTTTTTAAATTAAACTCTAGCTCAAAATAATTGTAGAAATAGCTAAACTAAGTTATCAGGATTTTAAAAATATGATGAACATTAAAAACGGGGCTCAGAAACACTTACTATGAAGCTTGAAAAGCTTGAAACCCTTAGCCATGGAGTCTAGAAATTTTCGGCTGCAACTTGAAGAAGATGAGCAGATTTTTTCTTGTATTTTGTCTTTTTATTCATTAAAAACACTAAATGACTAAAACACCCTTAAGACTTTTCTTTCAATTTTGTCCTATTCATGCCCATATTTGTCCATCAAGTTATCTAATGGTCTAATTACCTTTTAAGGACCTCCAATTTAAAAATCATAGCAATTTGAAACCTCTAATATATAGAACTCAACTTTTGCACTTTTTACAATTTAGTCCTTTTAACTAAATTGAGTGCTCAAATGTCAAAATTTTTTTAAACGAAATTTTTACGAAATCTTTCTGTAAAATTGTAGACCATAAAAATATAACAAAAATAAATTTTCCTCTTCGGATTTGTGATCTCGAAACCACTATTTCGACTAGCCCCTAATTTGGGATGTTACATTTCTCCCCCTCTAAGGATTTTCGTCCTTAAAAATCTTACCAGAAGAGTGGTTTAGTTCCTCATAATCTTTACTATCTTATAATTAGTGCTAAAGAACTTTTATTTTAGTCTTCATTAAAATCCAGGGTCTTATTTAGCTTAAGATAACAAAAAATGCTTCAATTGAATGCATTAACTTTGATTAACTTACTTGAGGAAAGGAATTCACCATACAAATTGAAACTGAAATACCATCATTTATGCCTTTATTGATATTAGTTCTTTACACAAAGATTTAGAGAAATCCAGGGGGTCATCATGTTACTATAATCAAGCCAGAAGCACATTCATAATTGACATAGTCATCATAAGTTGAAAAACATACCTTTGATACGAGCGGTCATTGGTAATTTATGGGATAAAGATAACAAGAAAACCAGAATAAAGAAATCCAATACAGTGGAATCCAAGATAAAGATATCCAAGGTACAGAAATCCAAGATACCATATCATAAAGAAAGACCCAGAAAAATGTTCATAAGAAAAATATGAAGGATCTTGATAATTCTTCAGAGAAAAGAAGTCGAGAAAAATCAATCCAAGCCACTGGGATTAAATGCAATAAGGATAATATGCCTTCCCATATATGTATTTTGAATAGAGCATCAATTAGGAGAAATAGATTTATATCATTATGCGTATTATTTCATAAAGTCCCATTGGATGAAATGTAATGAAATGCCAAAGAGACATAGAGCAATACAGATTATGTATCGGTCGGGCTATCAATACTTTTGTCTACACATCATAATTAGAAAGCACTCCCATAAAATGGGGATTTTATCAGTGGGGTAGTAACCGAAAAAAATTATTTCCGAGAACAGTTAAACATACAAAATACCTCAGAAAAGACTGCCATAATCTGGTATCTTGCCTTTCAACATTATTCCTTCAATTATTTCTGCCATCGTAAATCTCACATTATGATTTTCATTAAAAATGTTAAGTTCTGAAGAAATTCCCAGTTAATACATTTCCCAACATCTTACCTTACTAGTCCTATCGTTACTTATCAATCCAATTTAATCTCCAATCATGTTCATAATCATTCTATAGCTGAACCCTTTGGTATCATACTTGTGAACTTATTCAATGCGAATCTCGTGAAATTCCTTCACAAAACACCACTCTGGTAAGGGGGTGGGGTCGTAAGATCCCTGACTTGTCTCTCATACACATGTACATGTGACACTATTTCATCATTGTAGTCATATAACTCAGTTCAATCAATTTACCAAGTTTATTTAAGCTATGCAAGTTTTTCAATCATACTTATTCAAACAAGCGTAGACATTTATTCTATCAATATTTATGATAAGTCACCCAAACATATGCATTTGTTCAGGTAAATCAATCATAAGCATCTTGGAATCATCGTTTAAACATATGTAAGCTCATCATAGTATAATCCTTTATTCACACCTTTGCGGATTTCTATTTATCACATTCACTTAATCAAGTAAATTAAGTGTACAACATCATATGAGCATCAAACAAGCATGAGTATTCAACGCAACATGAACTTCCATCTCACATGTTATCACATATATCATGAACTTTTATTCATAATTTTCTGAATCCAGGCTTATCATAACTATACTTTACCCGAATACCTAAGCATCACATTTAACATGGTTGGTGTAGCTCGGTTAGAGAGTACCTCTGTCCAAACAAGATGGTTCTCATTTGCATCGGAAGATATCACACTATCACGGATTGGTGGCATGTATAGCTAGACTCTCATTTATGCTAGGTTAGTCCGAGAATCGACTAAACCATATCTCTGATACCACTAAATGTAACACCCCTCACCCGTATCCAACTCTAGGATAGGGTTCGAAGCGTTATCAGACTTGAATACAAAATTAGGTTACCAAATTTCGCCCAAAATTAAAACTTTTCAAACACATGCATTTGACCTTGTCATCAATTTAATCACGTATGCCACATAACAAGACATTAACACATACCATGGACAAATAGGCTTATAAGCCAAAATCATCATAAGCCACATCTCATGGCTATAATCAACAAATCAATGGAAAATAAAAACTAAATGGTCTCAAAGACCCTTGGTCTGTTGTTTGGATGAAGCGGCCGGCATGAACTCATGTTGATCGTTCTTTGTTGAGGAGCCTCTGCTTAGCTTCTTCTGCTTCTTCGACATGATTTTATGTGGCTCAAGGGTGTTAGAGATTTATGAAGTGCAAAATCTGAGAGGGACAAGAGTGAAAAGAAAAGAAAATAAAGATGAAACTAGATGGAGGGAAGGGGGAGAGTTGTCGGGTTTAAATAGGGGTTCAGGTTTGATGCTTTCCCACTGCCGTGGGCCTAGGGTGTGTCGATTTACACATCCGCCTTGCACGACCGTGTGTTTGGGTATGTGTGTTACCTTATGCCTGTGCTTCGGATCCCCACGCCCGTGTTCGATCGCACGGTTTGTAGGCATAGGCGTGTTGTGCCCGTGGTGTTGAAGTCAGTAGCTTTACACAGTTGAGGGGCACGGCCGTGCCCTTCTGTCAGTGCCCGTGGGGAGGGTGTTTGGATCCGTGACGTTGGGGGTGGTTGGACTGACTTGCACGGCCTCTACTTTGTCAATGTGGCGATTCTGGTGGTTCACACGGCTACGGACACGGCCGTGTGTAAGGCCGTGTGACCTGGAAAACCTTTATTTTTGATTGGTTTAAAAAGAAAAAAAATAAAAATAAAATTAAATGCAAATAAATGTAAAAAGAAATAGGGTTAGTGCTCGAGTTGCCTCCCGAGAATCGCTCGTTTATAGTCTTAAGCTAGACTTTCCTCATATTTGAAAATTTTTAGGGAGGTTTAAAGGTTTGAATATCTTCCCTCATGCTTATGGTTTTATTCTCTTGACAAAGTTGAAGTCGAGAAGCGTTTACCTTGAAATTGCCGAATATCGGATTGCTTACCTCGACTATTCCTTGTTAGAAGATATCGTGTACCTTGAGAAGAAGTTCTCCCTTTGCTGTCAGGTCTGTTCTGGTGATGTGAAGATCGGCTTTGTCTAACATTATCTGGTCTCCTATTTTAAACTGATGTGATGTCCCTACGAGCTCCTCTGGTGGTTCCTCTGGTTTTACTTCATGTGATTTTGGTTCTTCCTCGTGTAACCCTAGTTTTTCCTTGAAGTGCGCTTTCCACTCGTCTAAGTTATTCAATTGAATCCTTTGCCCCTCGTAAGTTATTTCTTTATTGGCACTGAACTGAGGATCCGGTTCAATCATTCCTTTTTTCGGTGGTTCTTAAAAAGAAGGTGTAATTGGATGGTCATCAAAAGAATTTTCTTTCTCACCTTGATTCTTTAATGACCTGGCTAAGTCGAGGGCTTGAAGACTAATTGAGTCGTCTCCTACAAAAAGTATGAGCTCGCCTGTGGCAACACTAATTTTAGTCTTGACAGTTGCTAGGAAAGGTCTTCCTAAAATTAAGGGGATTGAATTATCCTCATCCATGTCTAAAACAACAAAGTCTACTGGGAAAACAAATTTATTGATTTTTACGAGAACGTCTTCAATAATGCCCCTAGGAATTCTAATAGTTTTATAAGCTAATTGAATACTCATCCTAGTTTGTTTGGGCTTCCCTAGACCTAGTCGTTTAAACAATGTATAAGGCATGACATTTATGCTTGTCCCTAAATCAGCTAACGCATTATCAATATTTAAACTATCGATTAAACATGGAATTGTAAAACTCCTTGGATCTTTTTGCTTCAGTGGTAGTCTATTTTGTAACATTGCTGAGCATGTTGCATTCAGTTCCACGTGGTGCTCTTCATCTATTTTGCATTTGTTGGTCAAGAGTTGTCTTAAAAATTTCCTCGAATCTGGCATCTGAAAAAGAGCTTCAAGAAGAGGTAAGTTAATATGTAATTTCTCTAAAAGTTTAAGAAACTTACCAAATTTTTTCCTCTGAATCGTCTCTTTTTAACGCTTCGGGAAAAGGTATACGAGGTTTGTACTCCTTGATTACCGGTTTTGACTTTTCTTGTGCTACCTCTGTTGTACCTTCGTCTACCTTACTTTCTGGAATTGGATTGGATTCATCTAACTCCTTGCTGTCCTGAGCAGTGATGGCTTGAATTTGCTCCTTAGGGTTAATCTCACTGTTACTTGGTAGACGTCTTTGCGGTCGTTCTGACATTAGTTTTGGGAGTTGTTCTACTGCGTTAGTTACTTCCTTGACCGACTTAGCAATTTCACTAATTCGGCTCTCGTTGCTTTTGATTGTTCTATCAGTTTCTTGAATACATTTCTCTGTGTCTGTTGAGAACCTTGCCATCATCTCCTCGAGGGTAGGTTTCTTCTCTTGTGGATAAGGCTGATTTTGGAAGTTTTAAGGAAGTTGTTGCCTTTGATTTCCTTGATTACCTTGACCTCCCCATGAAAAATTTGGGTGGTTCCTCCAACCTGCATTGCAAGTGTTACTATAAGGATTATTATTGGATCAGAAATTATTACCTATATAGTTCATCTGTTCTCTCTCTGCTTCCGGTTGGTAGGGTGGGTACTCAGGATTCGCCATAGTTCCACTTGCGTCGCACTTCATGACTGGATGTGCCTGCGAAGAACACAAACTATCAAGCTTTTTATTCATCATCTCATGCTGTGTTGATAGCATGGTCACGGCATCGACGTTGAAGACTCCTACCGATTTCGTCGGTTTGGTCCTCGAAGCTTGCCACTGATAATTGTTTAATGACATCTCCTTATTGAACTCATAGGCTACTTCTGGAGTTTTGTTATTCAGGGTTCCACTGGCTGCTGAATCAATCAGTTGCCTTGTTGAGGGGTTTACACCGTTATAGAATGTTTGGACTTGTAGCCACAAGGGTAAGCCCATGGTGTAGGCACCTCCTCAAGAGATCTTTGAATCTCTCCCATGGATCGTATAGCATTTCTAAAACCATCTACACAAAAGAAGAGATATCATTCCTTAATTTGGCCGTTTTGGCTGGTGGAAAATATTTCATTAAAAATTTTTCGTTCATCTGATCCCATGTGGTGATTGATCCTCGTTGTAACGAGTTTAACCACTGTTTGGCTTTATTTCTCAATGAAAAAGGAAATAACCGAAGACGTATGGCATCATCAGAAATGCCATTTATTTTGAAAGTATCACAGAACACTAAAAAGTTAGCTATATGCATGTTTGGACGTCCTGCAAACCATCAAATTGAACAAACAGTTGAATCATTTGTATTGTGTTAGGCTTTAGTTCAAAATTGTTAGCAGATATAGTAGGCCTAACAATACTTGATTCCGCTCCTGTTAAATGCGGTTTCGCATAATCAAACATTGTACGTGGAGCATTGCGTTCCCCCACATCGTGTGGTGGTTGGTTATTCTCGTCCATCCTTTCAGTAGGATTGGAATTTTCTTTCTCTCTTTCTGTGTAAATTAGGGCTCGCCTGGTTTCCCGATGATTCCTGCGAGCGGTTACTTCAATATCACTATCGTATACCAAAGGTCCTCTCTCGTTCCTTCTAGTCATAAACTAGAGGTACCTGAAAAAAGGAGAAAGAAAGAAAAATTAGCAAAAATTAAAATTTAACATAAAAACAAAAGAAATAAATTGTGGAAAATAAAATAATGGCTAAAGTAATAAAAATAGAGCTTTCTTAATATTTTAATTCCCCGGCAACGGCGCCAAAAACTTGATCGCTGAAATCAGAGTTTTAAAATTTATAAAAGAATAATCAAAACCTGAAAACTAACTCTGACATAATTAAGAACAAACTAAGTAATTATCATATAACTTAAAAATCAAATAAAAAGATTCATCTAGGTGTCATTCCCTTCAGAGTTAGTTTTCAAGTTTTGATCATTCTTTTATAAATTTTAAAACTCTGATTTACAACGACCAAGTTTTTGGCGCCGTTGCCGGGGAACTAAAATATTAAGAAAACTCTATTTTTATTACTTTAGCCATTGTTTTATTTTTAGTAATTTATTTTATTTTTATTTTTAATTTTTGAATTTTGGTAATTCTTTCTTTTCTTTCTAGGTACCTCTAGTTTATGACTAGAAGGAACCCGAGAGGACCTTTAGTATACGAAAGTGATATTGAAGCTATCACTTGAAGGAATCGTCGAGAAACCAGGCGAGCCCTAAATTACACAGAAAGATAGAAGAGGACAGATCCAATCCTACTGAAGGGATGGACGAAAACAACCCACCACCACACAATGTGGGGGAACACAACGCTCCACGTACAATGTTTGATTATGCTAAACCACAGTTAACAAGAGCAGAATCGAGTATTGTTAGGCCTACTATAGCAGCTAATAATTTTGAATTAAACCCTAACACAATACAAATGATTCAAAAGTTTGTTCAATTTGATGGTTTGCCGGACGAAGATCCAAACATGCATATAGCTAACTTTTTAGAGTTCTGTGATACCTTCAAAATAAATGTGAGTTTCTGATGATGCCATACATCTTCGGTTATTCCCTTTTTCATTGAGAAATAAAGCTAAACAATGGTTAAACTCGTTACAACGAGGGTCAATCACTACATGGGATCAGATGACCGAAAAGTTTTTAATGAAATATTTTCCACCGACCAAAATGGCCAAATTAAGGAATGATATCTCTTCTTTTGTGCAGATGGATTTAGAAACACCATATGATGCATGGGAGAGATTCAAAGATCTCTTGAGGAGGTGCCCACACTATGGCTTACCCTTGTGGCTACAAGTCCAAACATTCTATAACAGTGTAAACCCCTCAGCAAGGCAACTGATTGATTCAGCAGCCGGTGGAACTTTGAACAACAAAATTCCAGAAGCAGCCTACGAGTTCATTGAGGAGATGTCATTAAACAATTATCAGTGGCAAGCTTCAAGGACTAAACCAACGAAATTGGCAGGAGTCTTCAACATCGACACCATGAGCATACTATCAACGCAACTTGAGATGATGAATAAAAAGCTTGATATTTTATGTTCCTCGCAGGTACATCCACTCATGCAGTGTGACGCAAGTGGAATCGTGGTGAATCCTGAGTACCCACCCTACCAACCGGAAGCAGAGAGCGAACAGATGCACTATATAGGTAATAATTTCCGATCCAATAATAATCCTTATAGTAACACTTACAATCCAGGTTGGAGGAACCACCCAAAATTTTCATGGGGAGGTCAAGGCAATCAAGGGAATCAACAGCAACAACTTCTTCAAAACTTCCAAAATCAGCCTTATCCACGAGAGAAGAAACCAACCTACAAGGAGGAACTAAATAAATTGATAAACACAGAAGAACGCCTACAAGATATTGACAGAACAATTAAAAGCAACAAGAGCTGAATGAGTGAAATTGCTAAGTCGGTCAAGGAAGTAACTAATGCAGTCGAACAACTCACACGGCTCATGTCAGAACGACCGCAAGGACGTCTACCAAGTAACACTGAGATTAATCAAAAGGAGCAAATTCAAGCCATCACAGCTCAGGAGAGCGAGGAGTTAGATGAACCAAAACCAATTCCAGAAAGAAAGGTAGACGAAGGCATAACAGAAGTAGCATAAGAAAGTCAAAACCGGTAATCAAGGTGCACAAACCTTACATACCTTATCCCGGAGCATTAAAAAGAGACGATTCAGAGGAACAGTTTGGTAAGTTTATTAAACTTTTAAAGAAATTACACATTACCTTACCTCTTCTAGAAGCTCTTTTTCAAAAGCCAGACTCGAGGAAATTTTTAAGACAGCTTTTGACAAACAAACACAAATTAGTCGAAGAGCCACACATTGAACTCAACGCAAAGTGCTCAGCAATCCTACAAAATAAACTGCCATAGAAATTAAAAGATCCAGCGAGTTTTACAATTCCATGTTTAATTGGTAGTTTAACTATTGATAATGGTTAGCTGATTTAGGGGTAAGCATAAATGTATGCCTTATGAACTGTTCAAACGACTAGGTCTAGGGAAGCCCAAACAAACTAGGATGAGTATTCAATTAGCTGATAAAACTGTTAGAATTCCTAGGGGCATTATTGAAAATGTTCTCATAAAGATCGATAAATTTGTTTTCCTAGTAGATTCTGTTGTTTTAGACATGGATGAGGATAATTTAATTCCCTTAATTTTAGAAAGACCTTTTCTAGAAACAGCCAAGACTAAAATTGATGTTGCCACAGGAGAACTCATACTTCGTGTTGGTGATGAATCAATCAGTCTTCAAGCTCTTGACTCGGCCAGGACAACAATTGATGAAGGTAAGAAAGTCAATACAGATGATAACCAAATTATTCAACTTTCATCACAGGAAAAATCAAAAGGACAAAAACCTGAGTCGAAACACGAACCCCTATCTAAAGAAGCACACGAGAAACAAAGCCTTAGGGTTGATAAATTATATGAGCGGGAACCACACGAAGTAAAAATAGAAGAACCACCGAAAAGGGGCGCAATTGAACCTGATCTTCAATATAGTACCAACAAAGAAACAACTCACGAGGAGCAAAGGATTCAAATCAATGACTTAGACGAGTGGAAAACACACTTTAAAGAGAAATTAGGGATACAAGAAACAGAATCAAAACCACTCTACAAGATAGACAAGTCCAAAGTCAGAGATCAGGTATTGTCAGCCAAAGCAGACCCACGACTATTCCCTCTGGACCCTGACACAAACAAAGAAATCCTTTTTAAGGTAATTAATGTTCTTCCACACGAAACATTCGAGGTAAGCAATCCTATTTTTGGAAATTTTAAAATAAATGCTACTCGACCTAAAGAATATAATGAAAATAAAACTGTAAGCATGAGGAAAGATATTAAAACCTTCAAACCTCCCAGAATTTTCCAAAAACAAGGAAAGTCTAGCGGAAGACTATAAACAAGCGCTTCTCGGGAGGCAACCGAGTACTAACCTTACTTATTTTGCATTTATTTTCATTTATTTTATTTTTTTAAACTAACCAAAAGTGTAGTTTCCCAAACCACACGGACTTACACACAGCCGTGTTCGTGGCCGTGTGGACCACCAGAACTGCCACACTGACAGGACAGAGGCCGTGCAATTCAGTCCAACCACCCATCAATGTCACGGATCCAACCACCCTCTCCACAGGCACCGGTCGAGATAACTGTGTGAAGCTACTGACTTATTGAACACGGGTAAAACATGCCCGTGTAGAACGACCGTGCCAAAAGAAAAACTTGACGTACACGGGCTTGGGTGATGCAGCACGGGCATGGTGTGAGAAACACACTCATCAACACGGCCGTGCGAGGTGGCCTGTATATTGACACACCCTAGGACCACGGCCGTGGGGAAGCACCAGATTTTAACCTCTATTTAAACCTCTTAACTCTTCCCCTTCCCTCCATCTGATTTTCATCCTTTTTTTCTTTGCTTCTCACTCTCTTCTATCTTAGATTCTTCACTAACTAAGACTTTAAATCCTTGAGCAAGCCAACACCATGCTGAAGAAGCGGAGGAAGCTAAGCATAGGCTCCTTAACAAAAAATGATCAACATGAGTTCATGCCGGCAACTTTGTCTCAACACCAAGCCAAGGATCTTTGAGACCAATTAGTTTTTATTTTTCATTTCTCTTTCCTTTCATTCTCTTTTTCTTTAATAATCTTATGTTTAATTTAGTTTAACTTAATTTAGTTTCATAGTGTCAGGTTCACCAGGCTGCTAGGGAATCACACCAACCACCACGATACCTCCCCACTTCCGCCACCACCAACACCTCTCAAGCCTTAGAAGTCACACCCACCTTACGAACCATCCTTCAATAAGGACTTCACAGTCCATTAATATTTTCTTTTCATTTTAGTTTTCTTCTTAGTCTCCTTCCCTTTAATTTGTTTTTCTATAACTTTATATTTAGTTTATTTTTATTATGTCTTAATAAAGCCTGGCTACTTCTTAAAGCGCTACCCAATTTCTTCATCTAGCGCAGGTTCGTTATTCTGACTGACCATCACCGCCACCAAAGACACTCATCTGGGAAAACATCCACAATTTAGGGAGTAATTCTTTCCCCTTCTCTTTTGTTTTACCTATTACATGTTATTATCTATCTTTGTACATTGAGGGTAATGTACATCTTAAGTGTGGGGGGTGAATAGTTATTTTTGAAAAAAATGCCTAACTTTCTGCATTATTCTCAAATCCAAGAATTTAATCTTGTTTTTATGCAAAGTTGTCATATTACTAATTAGGATGAAATTTCTAATGAGTTGTGATTTTTATTGGTACGCTTTTGAATAAGTCATAATTATTTATGCATTGATGATTAAATTTGAAGAGGACTAAGGAATCAAGCATGATAAATCTAATTTTCTAAAAAATCAAAATTTTAGGTTGTCAACCTGAATTTAAATGTTATCTTGAAATTTGAGATTTACAAGGTTGATGTCAAAAACACCCATAATTTTTGTGAGATTTTGAGCCTTATAGAGCATACATTCTTCTTCATGCTCACTTCTTGATTATGAGTGTGTCAACTATGAACTGTTGTTTTAGAACTTGCCTTGATTATACATGTCAAGACCACAGTTATGATTTGATATATCGAGATGATAAAGGCACCTAGGTTTTAACCCATTAATTCCACTAAAGAACCTACCTTTACAATTGACCCCTAGTGAACCCCGTTGATCCTAACAAACCCTTTTTATTGACTCACCTACTAATATTAACCAAAAAACCCCTTTGTATTTGTTATCACCCTTTCCTTTGACTACCCTTAATCGAGATTTGATTTGCTCAGTTACATAAGTATATTATTCTAATTATCTTGTGTTCTTTTTAGTTTGTTCTTAAAAAAAATCAAAGTATATTCAGTAATTAGTTTTATGAAAGGTGAGCTTACACAATCAAAGACTATTTTCAAAAGAAAAGCTCGTATTAGTAGGATTATTATTTTTAGTTTATGTAATTGTTATCTTAGAAATTATTAGGTAGGTAACTTATCAATTCAATCTCGATTCTAACCTTCTAATTTTGGCCTTTATCCACACCTTTAACCCTAGCCCCGTTACAACCCTAACAAAGACCTTTTGATCTGCTTACCATTTCATTATACAGTGGTGGAGATTTGATTTTCAGGCAAGCCTATGGGACTTTTCAGGTAAGACTTGTGAGTGCTTAATTTTGACGCTTAAACACTTTTCGAGTGATTTGAGTGAATCTTTTGTGAGAATGTCAATCCTTGTAGGTTTTGAATTAAAGGTAATTATTTAGATAAAGGGGAACACCTATGTTTTCGTGCTACAAAAAAATGACTTGCTTTGTTTGAATATTCAGGACTCTTTGAATTGAATTATCCATGTATAAATTATCTATGAATTTGGATAAGGCATTGTTGATAGGAATTTTGAATCATGGAAAGTTTGTTTTAATTGTAAGTTGAGAATTTTGCTTGAGGGCAAGGAAAAGCTTAAGTGTGGGGGTATTTGATAAATCGTAAAAAGTAACATATTTTAAGCCCACATTTAGTATGCTTTTGGATGATTTATCCCTTGATTTATGTAAAAAGGTGCTCTTAATCCTTTCTTTTCATGTCTTATACCCAGGAAAGCACCCGAGGATGAAAAGAACATAAAATAGGCCCAAAACGGAGTAAATGGCTCATATCATGAATTCGACACGGCCTGGCCCGATGACCACATGACCGTGCCACGCTAAACATCTAGAACACGGCCTCTCCCCCGATTCACACGGCTGTGCCTCAAGTTAGGAATCCGAACACGGCCTGGAGTCGATCCACACGGGCGTGCGCCATGGCTGTGCCTCTGTCGTTAGAATGAGCAATTTCAGTTGGAAAAGGATACTTAGGGAGAAAGAATAGCATTCTAAGAGCCTATATATATCCCCTAAGTACCACCTTTGAAGAGGCGTCAAAGCTAGGCCAAGGAGCCAAGCCGAGAAGGTCAGAGCTACGGAATAACGCGAAGATAGCCAGTTGACCCATCCCAAGAAGCCAGAATTATACTCAAGACGGCGGAATTCTCCTTCAATTCCTTCAGGGGGTTTTAGGATTTTCTTATGTTTTGTTTTATCTTTTCTCTTGTGATGTTTTGTTTATTCATTATGCACTAAATCCCTCATATACCTGAAGGGGATGAAACGTAGATGAATCTTTTTATTTGATTTTTAAGTTATATGATAATTACTTAGTTTGTTCTTAATTATGTTGCTTAATCCAAATCTAATGTGTTTAGGTGGAGGAGGAATAGACCCTGCCTAAGAGTAGATCTAACATAATTAAGTGGAGTTGATCGAATGCCTAGAGATAGGGTTACGAGATTTTGCCGAATTAGGGTGAAACCTAATATGGGAGTCCATTGATCGATTTACTACTATCCTAGGGGGTTATTATAAGCGAATGAGAGTTCCACTAATTAACCTAGGGTTAGACGTTATTCGCCTCGAGAGAGGGTTTAATATAGGTTAGGGAGTCTTACGGATCAAGCTAAGTAAAAGAAATCATATAATTTAGGGTTAAGGAATAAGTGAAGTCTAGGTGGATTCTTCCTGAGGGTATCGTCATAATCAACTGAGTTTTCCTTCAAAGCTATTTTCCTATTCGTCCTTTTTGTCTTTGTGCCCTTAGTTTAGTCTTCGTCAAAAGCAACTTCACTCTATTTTTAAGGCTAAATAATAAAAAGAAGGTTAGTATTAGTACTTTTAGTTCCTTTGGGTTCTATATCCGGTCTTGCCTAAGCTATACTACTGTTCGATAGGTACACTTGCCTTTGGTCGTTGTCAGAGTTAGTTTTCAGGTTTTGATCATTCTTTTATAAATTTTAAAACTCTGATTTACAATGATCACTATCGAACAGTAGTATAGCTTAGGCAAGACTGGATATCGAACCCAAAGGAACTAAAAGTACTAATACTAACTTTCTTTTTATTATTTAGCCTTAAAAATAGAGTGAAGTTGCTTTAAACTATATTGACGAAGACTGAACTAAGGACACTAAGATAAAAAAGATGAATAGGTAAATAACTTTGAAGGAAAACACAGTTGATTACGACGATACCCTTAGGAGGAATCCACCTAGACTTCATTTGTTATCTGACCCTAAATTATATGATTTCTTTACTTAGCTTGATCCCTAAGACTCCCTAACCTATATTAAACCCTCTCTCGAGGCAAATAACGTCTAACCCTAGGTTAATTAGTGGAACTCTCGTTCGCTTATAATAACCCCCTAGGATAGCAGTAAATCGATTAATGGACTTCCATATTAGGTTTCACCCTAATCCGGTAAAATCTCGTAACCCTATCTCTAGGCGTTCGATCAAGTCCACTTAATTATGTTAGATCTACTCTTACGCAGGGTCTATTCCTCCTCCACCTAAGCACATTAGATTTGGATTAAGCAACATAATTAATAACAAACTAACGAATTAACATATAACTTAGAAATCAAATAACAAAATTCATCTAGGTTTCATCCCCTTCAGGTATCTGAAGGGTTTAGTTCATAATGAATAAAAAGAGCATCACAAGAGAAAAGATAAAACAAAATATAAGAAAACCCTAAAACCCCGTGAAAGAATTGAAGGAGAATTCTGCCGTCTTTGAGTATAATTCCAGCTTCTTGGGATGGATCAACTAGCTATCCTCGCATTATTCCCTAACTCTGACCTTCTCGGCTTGGCTCCTTGGCCTAGCTTTGACGCCTTTTCGAAGGTGGTACTTAGGGGATATATATAGGCTCCTAGAATGCGATTCTTTCTCCCTAAGTATCCTTTTCCGACTGAAATTATTCTTTCCAGCGACAGAGGCACGGCCATGGCACACGCCCGTGTGAATCGAGACCAGACCGTGTTCGGATTTCTAACTTGAGGCACGACCGTGTGAGGCAGAGTTGAGGCTGTGCTCTAGGTGTTCGTCGAGGCACGGTCGTGTGGATTTTGGGCCAGGCCGTGCCAATTTCTTTCTAAGGCCCATTTACTCCGTTTTGGGCCCGTTTTGTGTTCTTTTCATCCCCGGGTGCTTTCCTAGGTATAAAACATGAAAAGAAAGGATTACAAGCACTTTTTTATATAATTCAAGGAATAAATCATCAAAAAGTAAGCTAAATGTGGGATCAAAATATGTTACTTTTACGGTTTATCGAAGGTCTATCTTGATCTAAATAGACAAATTCAAGCCATTTTGATACCTATACTATTCAATTCAGTCCATATTTCATATTTTTCAAAAATTACAATTTTGCCTCTGATATTTTAACTTTTCACAATTTAATCCTTAAACTCATAAATTGAAATCTAAGCATTTTCATCCTTTTCTCAAGCTAGCCGATTTCGCTAGGGACCTATATCAAACCGTACAAATCATTATTTCATAGTTTTACCATAAACTTTTACCATTTTTACAAATTAGTCCCTAAATGTTATTTTCATCAAAATCGCTTTACAAAACTTGTTTATTTATTAACAATGACTCATAATCTACCATCAAACATCAAGAATCATGCAAGAACATTCATGGAAAAACCCTAAACCTTTAACAATTTTTCAAACTGATCCTCGGCCTAGGTAGATTAAGCTAAAACGACTTCAAAAACATAAAAATCATTAAAAATGAGCTCAAAATCACTTACATGCAAGTAATTTTAGTTGTCGAATCAAGGAATACTAAAAATGGCTATTTTGCTTTTGATTTTCGGTTGAAGAAGCTTTGAACGGGATGAGTGAAACTTGGTTTTATTTAATTTATCCTTTATTTACTGATTTACCTTTTTACAGTTTTAAAACATTTAAAATTTCAATAAAACCTTGACATGAATATCCACTAACTTATAAATGGTCTAATTACCATCTAGGTCCCCTCACTTTAAAGTTTCATAGTTATTTGACACCTTTAACTAATAGAACTATACTTTTACACTTTTTATGATTTAGTCTTTTTTACTAAATTAAGCATTCAAACGTTAAAATTTCTTAATGAAATTTTAATACGACCGTACTAACACTCCATAGAAATTAAAATAACAATAAAATAATTATTTACTCATCAGGACTAAACCATTTACTCCGAGAATTTTTCTCAAAATCTCAAAATTTTTCCTAGGTTCAGGGATCACACGCTCGTGTCTCAGGCCATGTAACTATCTAACTTGGGTCACATAGCCAAGTCACACGCCCGTGTGCTAGGCCGTGTATAGGTCCATGGGTTGTAACACCCTAAACCCGTCCTGGACATTATGTCCGAATCTGGCGATGTCATATGGTAGTGTGTTAGAAAACTGTAGGTTGTGTTGGAAAACCATAACTCTTCTTAAAACATTTTCCATTTAGAATTCCTCATTATCTTTTATTCATTCTAAAATCGAGATTCTTATTCAGTCATTAGTTTTCAAAATAGTATACGTTGCGGAAGCTTTTTAAACAGTTTGTGTCCTTGTGGGTATTTGGCTAAACACATGCATTTCTTTTAAAAACTCGTATTTTACCTACCTCTAGCTGATATAAAACATAAGACAAATATAAAATCCAAATTTTATGCAAAAATCCATAGAGGCCTTTATTACAACAAAATATCCCAAATTAAACTTTGAAAACCTAATTAAAGACGAAATAGTGAAAATGGGTCGTGTGGCCACCATTGAGTCCTCCGCCGCTTCGATCCGCTTATGTCTGAGGATTTAATGTACAGATAAAATAGAAGGGTGAGTTTATGAAAACTCAGTGTGTAATCCTGTAACAACCCGATTTTAGGGCTAGTAAGAACAGTGGTTTCGGAACCACTAATCCGAGGTTAGAGAAATTATTTTTAATGCTATTTTATGTGTTATAGCCTGATTATATGAGTGCATGAAAATTTTATTGAATTAATTTTAGTGATTACATGCTTAAATTTGAAAAAAAATGACTAAATAGCATAAAGTGTGAAAGTTTTGTTCTACAAGCTAAAGGTGTCAAATAGCTATAGAACCTTAAATTGAAGGTCCTTAATGTGCAATTAGGCCCTTAAGAGAGTGTTGGCCGGCCATAGGGGACAAGAAAATGCAAATTGGTCAAAGTTGGTGGAATTAGGTGACTTAATTGATGAAATAAAATAAAATAAAGAGAAGAAAAGATATCATCTTTCATCTTTCTTATCTCCATCGAATTTTCACTCAAGGAAAGGGCCATGGAAGCTTGAAAGTTTTAGCAACCTTTATCCTTGCAAGTAATTCATTCTTATGGTCATTTTTGTTGATTTTTGGGTTTTTGGAACCCTTGTAACTTAATTTAACTAATGAGGGGACTATTTTACACTATGGTTGAAAGTCTAGGGTTTTTTCATGAGAGTATATTGTTGTTTGCTGAATTTTTATGGAAGAAAATGAATCTTGGTTGTTAAATAAACAACTTTTGTGAAAGGGGTTTCGATGAAAACACCTAAAATGGACCTTTTTGTAAAGGTTATAAAATAGGTAGTTAATGTGTAAAATAATTGGATTTGTGAGTTGCTATAAGCTTAAAATAGATTTGGCTAGGCTTGGTTAATGAGGAAATTTGATGAAAATCATTTTACGAGCCTAGGGGTAAAATTATAATTTTGTGAAAGTTTAAGGGCAAAACGATAATTTTGCCAAAGAAGGAATTTTGAAATGTGGTGATTAAATGAGTTAATTTTGTCATTATAGATCAAGAAAAAATGAGATCCAAACTTAGACCAGGGGAAAACCAAAATAATGGACTAAATCAAACTAGCCGCCCATATTTTGTATACCGAGGTAAGTTGTACATAAATAACACAACTTTATTCTTATTATGCATTAAAAAATTAACATCGCATAAAATGTTTGATTATTGTTATGAATATGCATGACGAAATTTGATGTGGTATACACCCGGTTGAACCTTAGGAATAGATTGGATATCCAAGCCATGACATTTAGATGATATGTGTGCTGGTGTAAGACCATGACTGGAACATGGCATCTGCAATGATAAGTGTGCTAGTGTAAGACCATGTGTGGGACATGACGTCGGCCACAATACGAGTGCCAGTGTAAGACCATGTCTGGGACATGGCATCGACATCGTACCCTATTGTGTGAGGCTTGTTGAGTATCCTTTGGTATTCCAACTGATTCAACGGGTAATTTAAAGTTTGTGTCAAAAGTGAGAAAAAATTATGATTATGTTGTGAGTGATATAGGTACCTACACGAAATTTATGAGAAATGAGCTCGATTTATGTTGTATGATTTGTAAGGATAGAAATGAGTAAGTTATGCCTTTAATCATTCAAGAATTATGTGCAAGTTGATAACATGTTATGAGTATATAATGCTTGATAATTGTTGTTAATTATTTACATGTGACTTAGTAAGCCTTATGCTTACACCCTTTCCTTTCCATTTTCTTATAGTATCGCCAAGCTAGCTCAAGGTTCAAAAGACGTCGGAGGCTCGATCAGATATCAATCTGAGCATTTGGTATAGTTAGATTTATCATTTTGAGTATGGCAAGGAATTGGTGTTTTGTTAAGTGTCATATTGTTTTTTCCAAATGTGTTGGCTTGTCTTGAAGATGAATTCATTTTGTATAAGGCCATGGATGATGTTTAATACTTATTATTGATATATGAAAACGATTACGTTTTTCATGAATGTGCAAATTGCATGGTTGAGTATTTGGTATATTAATGCATGAATGAGTAGGTTATTCGATCTGGCTTATGTTGGTGCAAGTAAGTGCGGCAGAAAGGGATTGGTAAATAGCCTTGTTTTTGTCCACATGGGTAGACACATTGGCGTGTGTCTAGGCCGTGTGTGACACACGGTCTGCCCCATGGGCGTGTAGTTTGGCCATGTGTCCCCCTACACCCTAAGTTAGCAAAATAGAATGCCCAGTAGTAACCACATGGGCTGAGGCACGGCCGTGTGTCTCAAACGTGTGGAAGACACGGCCATAGAACATGGGAATGTGCCCAAGCTATGTGAAGTCTGCAATTGAACTTAGGAATTTAATTCACCACATGACCTAAGGACACAGGCGTGTGCCTTGGCTGTGCGACCTTATTGGGTTATGACGTCAGAAACAGAATGTCAAAGTTTTTGCACACGGGTGGAGACATGGGCGTGTTAAGGCCATGTGGGGACACGGGCATGTTCCAAGCCATATGAAAACCCCTGTAAATTCAAATTGAGAAATAAATCCACATGGGCACGGGACACGAGTGTGTCCCTATATGTTTAGGCCGTGTAAGTTGCACGTTCCTTCAACAAGGTAATGTTATCAGGCCACATGGGCGTGTCGCCCTTCCACACTGGCGTGTGCCCCTGTTTTTAGTGACATTTTCCAAAGTTGTCTAAAGAATTTGGTTTGGTCCCAAACCATTTCTAAAGTGTGTATTGGGCCTCGTAGGGTCATATTAGGGATTTTAAGACAAAGTTTCAAAGGTTTTAAATTTGAATGAAATCTCATAACCCAGAATTGTTTGTATGCATGTTTTTGAGAATTGTAATGCCTCGTACATTGTACCGGCATCAGATATGGGTAAGGGGTGTTACATTTAGTGGTATCAGAGTTATGGTTTAGTTGATTCTCGGACTAACCTAGCGTGTTACTAGTCTAGCTATACATGCCATATATTAATTATGATAGTGTGATGACTCCTGGCAATTTAAAAAGTGTTTTTATATAGTAAATGGATCCCGACAGAGTAGTGCCGGATGATGTCGAGAGTAATGCACCGGCTCCCGTAGGAGGGACTGCGTAGTCGAAAGTGGGCCCGTGACACTGAGTCAGGGTGGAGGGGCTAGAGAAGCCTTCCTCCAAATGATGAATGTTTGGTATTCGAAGTTTGTTCTTGCAAACTTGAACACTCCACCTCCTCCACCCCTTCCAATTACCAGCCTGGCCCTACAACTCCCGAAGTAGTGGAAACGATTACAAGAGAAAATCTCCGATAGATAGAATTCGAAAGCAAGGGGTTGAGGAATTTAGAGCGAATATAGATGATGACCCAGAGAGAGCAGAATTCTGGCTAGAAAATACCATTAGGGTATTCAATGAGTTGTCTTGCACACCTGAGGAGTGCATTAAGTGTGTTGTGTCACTCCTGCGAGACTCGACCTACCAATGGTGGAACACCCTTGTGTCGATTGTACCAAGGGAAAGGATAACTTGGGAATTCTTTCAAAAAGAGTTTCGTAAAAAGTATATTAGCCAGAGGTTTATAGATGAAAAAAGGAAGGAATTTCTGAAATTAAAGTAAGGCCTAATGACAGTAACAGAGTGTGAGCGTGAGTTCGTGAGGCTCAGCAAGTACGCTTGGGAGTGCGTATCCACTGAAGCCACCATGTGTAAGAGGTTTGAGGATGGATTAAATGAGGACATCTGATTGTTTGTTGGTATTCTAGAACTGAAGGAATTTGTTGTACTAGTAGAGAGAGCTTGCAAGGCCGAGAAATTGGCCAAAGAGAAAAGGAAAGCTAATATTGAGTCTTGTGGCTCAAGGAAAAGATAGTTGGGGAAATCATTTCAGTCCTCATCCAAGAAATCAGGAGAGTTCACAACTCGATCTAGTGCTTCAGTTAGATTCTCAAATAAAAATAGAAGTAAGTAATACCCTGCATCTAAAGCTCAAACCACTTCTATTGCAAGTGTTGGTAGTGCTCGACCAAATAAACTGGGGTGTTCGCAGTGTGGTAGATGACATTTCAGTGAGTGTAGAGGGAATGATAGAGGCTGTTTCAAGTGCGGTTCACTGTACCACTTCATTCAAGCTGTCCTGAGATGGAAGAAAAAGATAGAAAGTAAGAAGTGCGAGCGAGTAATATACCTTCGAGGGGTAGACCACAAAAGAACCCTGGAAGTGGGCTAGCAGCAGAGGTGCCCTAAAGATTCCACCGTGAGGTCCGACGGCCGAGCGCCTGCAAGGACTTATGCCATTCGCGCTCGTCAAAAGGTATCGTCACCAGATATAATTACGGGTACTTTTTCTCTTCATGATATCTCTGTTGCTGCTTTGATTGATCCGAGGTTTACCCATTCCAATATTTGTATAAATATGGTGTCTAGCATGAATATGCTTGTTGAGTCTATAGAATTTGTGATAAAAGTGTCAAACTCATTAGGCAATCATGTGATAGTTGACAAAGTGTGTAGAAACTATCCTTTGATGATTAGAGGCCATTGTTTTCCGGCTAACCTCATGCTACTACCGTTTGATGAATTTATCCTAATTCTTGGCATGGAATAGTTGACTATTCATAACGTGTTAGTAAACTGTGGTAGTAAGTTTATTGAACTGAGATATGAAAATGGGGATATTATTCGGGTTGAATCAGGTAAATCGAATAGCTTATCCGTACTAATTTCTTCTATGACTACTGAGAAATACATGAGAAAAGGGTATGAGTCCTATCCTGCATTTGTGTTGAATATCCAATAGTCGGAAGTAAAGATTGAGTTAGTGCATGTGGTATGCGAATATCCGAATGTGTTTCCGGAAGAGTTACCTAGATTGCCTCTAGCTAGAGATGTTGAGTTTGGTGTTGAGTTGGTCCCTAGTACGGCACCTATTTCGATTGCCCCGTATAGGATGGCACCGTTGGAGTTAAAAGAATTGAAGGCTCAGTTACAAGATTTGAAGGATAAAGGTTTCGCAAGACCGCGTTATTCTCCGTGGGGTGCTTCCGTACTTTTTTTGAAAAAGAAAGACCGGTCGATGAGACTGTGTATAGACTACCGACAACTCAACAAGGTTACAATTAAGAACAAGTATCCTTTGCCAAGGATCAACAATTTGTTTGACCAATTGAAGGGAGCCACAGTGTTTTCTAAGATAGACTTGAGGTCCAGTTATTACCAGCTAAGGGTTAAGGAAGAAGATGTACTAGAAACTACATTTCCGATGAGGTATGACCATTATGAGTTTCTTGTTATGCCCTTTGGCTTAACAAATTGTAATATCCTGAAAATGGGCTTATGCATTTGTGCTTAATTATATGAAATATCATGCTTGAGTATGTTGTGAATGTGTATAATGAAATTTTTGAACTTTAGAAAATAGGAGAAAGCCTTAGAAAATATTAAATTTTAAGTATAAAAGAGGAAGCTAAGAGGATAGGGCCTTAAGAGAAAATGTAAGGAAAATAAGACTTGGAAGTGAGCTTCGTAAAGTGGCTGGAATGCGCCACTTAAGGCTTGGGCAAATGACGCCATAAGCTGGGAGGAAGGTAGAAGGGTCGAGCTACGCGGGAAGCAAATGGACTTATATTTTTGCGTCAAAAGGGAATTGGGCTAAGTAGGTCTTAAAAGAAATTCTGGGAGAATTATGTCACAAAAAGCGCCTTGGCAAAGTGGCTTGGGGCGTTAACCTGCAGCTTGCGACGGGGGCTCCAGCAGGTCTCATGCTCGAGCCTTGTTGGCAGCATTAAGTGGTTTTATTTTTTCTTTGACATCAAGGAAGAAAGGTGAGAAGAGGTTGGACGGCAATTGGACTTTTAATTGGATGAGGATTAAGCTTGTTTTATTCGGCTAGGATAATTGTGATTATTGTTTTATTTTTTTTAAGGGGGTAAGATAAGAGATTATGTGTTAGGATTAATTTATTTTATTAAGGTGATAAAGAAGGGATAATAGGAGAAGTATGAAGAATATGATAAGTGATGATAAGGTGGCCGGCCAAGGGACTCTTGGTTGAGGCATTCGGTCATGTATAGGAAAGGGGAGCTAAGTGCTGAATTTCTTTTAGTAAAAGCATCCAACTCTTTGCTGAAATTCCTCTACTCTTCTCCTTTTTTTCTTATTTTCTTGTAACCTCAAATTCCTTTTTATACCTTTGAAACCGTGTACCCTTTGACACTAAGAGTGATAGCCGAATATTGCATCTACCATTGTTCCTTGTTGCCGAAAATCTCCAAGCATAAAACCCTCTCCATTGTTGCGGTTCTTCTCTCCACCATAAAGTGCCGAACCACCATTATTGTACTCCAAGCTGAATCTTTAAAGGAGGGTGCTATCGACTACTTACTTTAGACAATTCAAAGCAACGTGTAAGAGTAAGTGTTTCCTATGCTAGTAATCGATTTGATCTCTTCTTCATAAGTGTGCCGAAATCTTGTGATTAGGCCTTGATTTTGGGCATGGTCGAATGTGCATAGTGCCATAATAAGTGTTTTATGTGTAGCTAGCGTTAAGGATCATCAAAGGAGTCTTTCGGGATTGAAGTGATCAAGGTAAGTCATATTGGATATTCGGCCAAGGGCCTATTCTAGTATTTAGACTTGTTTCTTATTATCTTAAAAACCGAAAACTAACCTATGAAGAGTGTTGGAACGCCGATACCCCATGGCGCAGCAGAATAAAATTAGATCCGGCGATCCAAACCATGGATCCATGTGTGAGGAACGAATCGGGGTGAAATAAAGGTTTCAAATTACCAAAACTTCAATCTGAGTAGACAAATGACGCCTTGGCAACAAGAGTTTTGATCTCTTCGTCGAATCAAGCCACAACCTTTTCCGATGTCGGCCTCTACGTGATCCACCGGTTTTAACTATGAATCTAAGAAATCTCCAAAACTATTTTGGAGGTTTATTTGCTTGACGACTAATAGACCTAACAAGCAATCTCTTAGGGTTTTCCATAAGCTTTGCCTCTTTTAAATACCTTTTATATTGGGTATCCTTTTAATTGGGCCTTTTATAATGGGTATCTTTTCATTGGGCCCATTATTAGGTATCCTTTTAATACCCTTTTATAATTGGTATCTCTTGAATGTATCATAAGATTAAATATATACAATAAAGTTTTTAACCAAAAATTATAATTACATTAATTATATCCAAAAATTATAATTACATTAATTATAATAAGGATTTCAGATAAACTATATTTATTTAAATTTATATATGAATCAAATTCATATATTAATAGAATTATGTTGTCATTATGTGTACAACATCCTTGTACATATAATATGTTCAATATTTGATTGCCCAATTAAATTAATTCTTTAATTAATTTAATTCATGTGACAACTAAAAACAATACCAATTATATTTTATTCCGTTCATTTAAAACCATAGGGTGTGACCTGTAGGTTCTTGCAACGTTAGCGATAATAATAGAACGATTCTAATGTCACAAACAATGAGGGGCATCTAGCAATGCATCATTGCTACCTAAGTTACAAGAAGTCATGATTCCACATAACTTTTTGTGATTAACCTTTCATACATTAATCTTTAAGTCTTTTATCTCTGGAATGGACACAAGTCATGGAATAGTCACACTTGTATAGTCCATCCCATGTTTCTTGATATCTTGAGTAGACTATGATATAAAAATTAGTATGACATCTCATGTCAACTTATTTGAGCATGGCCATGCATTTCTAGTCTCACTCAATCAAGTGGCCTAAGATATTACTCCCATTATGTAGGAGGGACTTATCCTATATTGATCAACCATATCCCTCTCCATAGATTGTGGTATATCCAACATCGAGTCTTTATAGAACAACCAATTACGATTATACGTTTGATGTATCAAAATATACAACTCACGATGTTGAGATAATAATTATCTCAAGTCCGAGGATCATATACATATTAATCACTATGAGTAATGTTGTGACAATTACATAATAATCCAATAAACATACTCATAACGGGTCAATCCAATATGTTGTTCTCTAACACACATATTCATGCATTGATTTTGACAATCCACATCAATGACAACTCTTTATCATCAATCAACTACATGTTAGTCTTAATGCATTATTGTTGTCCTAGTCAACAATAATACTCGACTAAGGATCTTTTAAGAATAATCATATTATTCTTAGGACATTATTATAAAGCAGTTTTATTTATACACACAGAAAAAAAAAATGAAATAATAATGACAACGCTTTATATTAATAAACATGGTAAATTAAGTATGTTATTACAACCATCTCATGATTGGTCTTTGGGCATACTCTTACAATCTCCCACTAGCACTAAGACCAATCACTCATATATCTAATACCAAGTGACTTAGTGTGACGATCATGCTTCTGGCGTGTCGTCGAGGCTTGGTCGAGGATCGACAATGTTATCATCCGAAGGTACTCTGCATATCTCTACATCCCCGATCGATAATCTCTCGAATAAGATGGTAGCGTCTAAGTATATGTTTGGATCATTTGGTGAGATCTCGGGTTCCTTAGCTTGTGCAATAGCTCCATTGTTATCACATCGGAGCTCTATAGCATCGATATGCTAGGCACAACCCCTAGTCCAAGAATGAACTTCTTGATCCAAACCGCTTCCTTTGTTGCCTCACCGGGCCGCAATATACTCAACCTCTGTTGTAGAATCGACTCAGATTTTGCTTTGAACTCTTCCACTCACAAAGACACACCATTAAGGCAAAACACAAAACCCGATTGCGATCGAGAATCATCCTTGTCGGTTTGGAAGCGGCATCGCAGTGTAACCTTTACACTTAACTCTTCCTCACCTCCATATAATAGGAACGTATCCTTAGTTCTTCTTAAGTACTTAAGGATACTCTTGATCGTGGTCCATGACCTTCACCGGGATCTACTTGATACCGCTCGTCATACTTAAGGCATACGATACATCCGGGCGGGTACATAACATAGTATACATGATAGATCCAATAGCGGAAGCATATGGAATTTTACTCATCGTTCTCTCTCTTGTGGAGTTGAAGGACACATTTCCTTCGAGAGTGAAATACCATGTCTCATAGGTAGAAATCCTCTTTTAGATTCTTCCATCTTGAACCTTTTCAAGATTTTATCTATGTATGTACTTTGGCTTAGACCTAGTAGTCGCCTTGATCTATCTCTATAGATCTTGACTCCTAAGATATAAGTGGCTTCCCCAAGTCCTTCATAGAAAAACAACTTCTCAACCAAGTCTTAATAGATCGCAAAGTAGGTATGTCATTTCCCATTATAAGTATGTCATCCACATATAGTACCAAAAATGTGATAGTGCTCCCACTAATTTTCTTGTAAACACATGGTTCATCTTCATTTTTGACAAAACCAAACTCTTTGATTGCATCGTTAAAGCGAAGATTCCAACTTCGAAGCTTGCTTTAATCCATAAATGGATCTTTGCGACTTACATATCTTTCTAGCATCTTTTGGATTTACAAAACCTTGAGGTTGTGTCATATACACATCCTCTTCAAGTTTCCGTTAAGGAAAGTCGCTTTTGGCGTCCATCACCCGATTTCATAATCATGAAATGCAAATATATGGCGAGCAAGATCTGATGGATTTAAACATAGCTACAGGAGAAAAGGTTTCATCATAGTCAACACCATGAATTTGGCGAAAACCTTTAGCGACTAATCGCCTTTTGTATGTTTGTACATTACCATCCATGTCGCTTTTCTTTTGAAAACCCATTTGCACCCTATAGGTTTAACCCCTTCGGTGGATCAATCAAAGTCCATACTTGGTTTTCATACATGGAATCCATCTCGGATCTTATGGCCTCAAGCCATTTCTCGAATCCGGGCTTGTCACCGCTTCTTGATAAGTCCTAGGCTCATCTTGATCTATAAGAAGAACGTCACCATGCGTTGTAACGAGAAATCCATATCTCTCGTGTGCACGCGTTCTCTTAAAGATCTGCTTGCGGTGGTTGTGTTTCTCACAGATATTGTTTGTTCCTCAATTTCTTGTGGAATTTGTTTGTTGTTCAATCTCTGGTTCATGGTATCTTGTGATTCTCGAATTTCTTCAAGTTCAATCTTTCTCCCACTTCCTTTTCTAGAAGTAAATTCTCTCTCTAGGAAAACACCACCGAGAGCAACAAACGTTTTGTTCTCGGTGGGATTAAAGAAATAATATCCT